>BSBM01001296.1:0-2400000 GCA_027924585.1 Larix kaempferi | reverse complement strand
TATTTTTTCTCTTCCAATTTGATATTTTATTTTAGGACAATTTCTTGCAATATGTCCCATCTTCTGGAAGCTGTAGGATCTCAAGGTTGAGTAATCTCTTTGAGCCTTTTGAGACTTCTGAAAAATTTGAGACTTCTTTGAAGGATGAACTTATTTTCTTCTCTTTTCTTTCTTTGTGTGCGCGGCTAGTGCTTGATCTTCATCATTACCCAACTTCTCTTCTCTTGCTACCAATCTAGCTTCTTCTTGTGTGCATTCTTCCCATAGTCTACTAAACTTTGTTTATTTCTTTCTAGAACATATTCCCTGGATGAAATATTCCCATGATCCCGGAATGCCATTTAAAGTAGTCATCACTACTTCTGCTTCCTCAACCATGTCTTTGATAGCTTCAAGTTGTTCCTTGATCTAAGATCCCCTTGTGAAGTAGGATTGAATGGATTCTACCTTCTGCATATTCACATTCTTGAGTTGAGTTCTCAAGGTCATCTTTCAGTTGATGTTATTTCCTTCAAACAAACTGGACAAGGCATCAAACGTTTACTTCAGATTTTTCTATGATGAGACATGAGGGATCAAGTGATCTTTGATAAAATCAACAATGATCATTTTTTCCCTAACCATGTTCTTCTTGTGCTTTTCCTTAGCCTCGTCTCCCTCTGGCTCTGCAACCTCTTCTTCAACAAACTTTTCCAAGTCATTTTCTTCTCGGATGAGGAGCATCCTATACTTTCATGCTCTGAAGTTATCAACCCCTTAAAGCTTCTCATCAAGCTTGGTGTTGTTTTTCATGTTGCCAAATATGGTTCTGGGAACCCTAGCACGAGGAGGGTCAAAATTGAAAGTTCTTCAATGGTGTTGAAGAATGTAACTTCGGAAGATATTCTTATTTTTATTATTTGTATCATTTGTATTGTACACCCTGCGGGATTATTATTGATGTAATTGGTCATGTAAAAGTCATTGTAAGATTCAATGTAAACCCTAACTGTTAGGTTCTCTTGAAAAGACCTAAAAAAGAATATTTTATTGTGAATTATACAAGTCATCCCAGTTAGAAGAGTCAAGTTGACCCTGTTGGTAAAAATTCAAGTCGATTGATTAGTATAAATGAGGAGTTCACCCTCCTCATTTGGTCACCTCATTCACTCATTGAGTTCACATGAGTAGGAGAGATAGAGTCAAGTGAATAGTTTCTTTTGGAGTCTTCTTGTTTGGGTCTTTGCATCAGGAATACTATTGTACACTCTGACGAATCTATATAGAAGAAGTTTGTTGGGTTTTTCTGCCCCATGAGGGTTTTCCCACGATCAAATTATTGTGTACTATTGTCTATGTTGTGCTTGTTTATCTTTCAGTGATCCTTATTGTTACTACATTTAATATTTTAACATGCTATCAGAGCTAGCCTCGAAGAAAACATTATGCAGCTCCTGCAACTGCACAAACTAGGGTTTTTATTTCTAGGAGAATTCTCCATAGATCAACTGAAAAAGAGGGTCCAAGCAACTAGCCTCACTAGAGCGCAGCTTTTTGTCGGAGCAGAATCTCAATCCAAGAAGTTTCATTTATGGGCCCACCACTATAGTCCAGACAACTAGGGAATCAAGTTTTTGGAGGATCTGTCCACAAAATCGAAGAAAGAGTACCTTTGCTCAACTCGCCTTAGGGAGGAACATCTTTTCCTCCAATCAGTTTCTCAAGATCCCGAAGTTGAGAAATTAGGGTTTCTCTCACAAACCCTAGGTCACCCTACAACCAGATCTTAGAAATCAACTCTTGATTGGAGCATCTCATTTGGTAAGTTTTACTCTATTTATTTCCATTTGAGGTTCTCATTCATCAAGATGAAAAATCATACCAAGCTTGAGGATAAACTTGAAGGGGCAGAGAAATTTCGAGCATGGAAGTATATGGTGATGCTCTTTCTAGAAGAGCAAGAATTGGACAAGTATGTCACAGAAGTAGTCTCAGAGGGCTCTCTCTACAGATATATGAAAGACTGGAATAATCAAAGGTGTCAACAATGAAAACATACACCAGCATTCATCATTAAAGATATTCAATTACAACATACAAAAGATCAGAATTCTACTGGAAACAAAATGGTTTGAGCATCGCTTGGCTAAAACATATGAATTTCTATTTTGGGCAATGGAGTCACGTTAGACAAAACTCAAAAAATTTATTCACAAGGGCTTCACAAATGCATCAACACGGGGGCGAGATAGTAAAGAACTCGTAGTCAAAGTGAATTTAATTTATGAAACAGAAGAGAAAGAAACAGCCCATTGACGTAAGGCATATAATAATGAAGCCTACATCAACTTTAGCAGAGAAAGTAATGGTGAAATACTTGGAAAAAGATAAGTAGAGCAGATTTCTATGAATTCTACTTAACTATCACACTGCACCAAGTATTGAAGAATGTTACAGAATGGAATTAGCAATGAGAGATACACAATTAACATAGAAGAAGAAAAACAGACTACAAGACCAGTTACACAAGAATCCCTGGAAAACATCAGCTCGACTCTGCAATTTTTATTCAAAATATAGCTCGAAAATGTCTTACAGAACAATACACAAAATTCCCATAAAGGTTTTCAACAAGATTTTTCAACCATTTTGTCTTTAACTACAATGAATTTATAGAGGCCCCTGGAGCTCTAGGCTCGGCTCTCTTCTGAATCGAAAACACTTGCAATTACTTGACACCTACTTGACAGCTAACCAAGGCGTTCTATCGTTACAACTTCAAAAATAGACGTAGGCGGTATAGGCCTAACCGCTTTTTACATTCACTGGCCTATTTTACTATATGACTTGCTACTTTAACAAAAAACAAAACAGAAAATTGACAGCTCCAGCTTGCTGCCTCCATTGCTCACTGATCATTCAGCAGATACCTTTGAGTTCTTCATGCTTTGACCTTTAACCTCGCTTTACCATAATTCTAGATCAATTTCCACTGGTCATCTAGAGGTAAATTTACGGTGGCGAGCTCCTTAAGTAATACTCTTAGCTCAGTGTGTTCCATGTAAGAGTATCCGATATGTAATGTTCTGACTCCCTCAAAATTTGAGGCTATCTCGAAGTCTCTTGTCAACTTCTCAACTACTAGCTGGCTGGTCAAGGGCTGATCCATCCCTTCAAAGTCATTTTGGTTCATCCTGCAATCCCACAACTTGGTTTTATACTCTTCCTTTGATAACATCTTCCCTTTCTCATCCCAGAACTCAGGTAGGCCTTTCTTGAATAAAGGATCAAATGCTTCCTTGAACATTTTTAGCTGATTTGACAAAATATCGATCCTCGATTGGGTGATCTTCACCTGTTCATGTTTGTTAATTACCCTTTTGGCCAATATGATGGTGGCTACCCTGTCCTTGATGCCTGCATCATCAGCTTGTTCTTCTGATAAATCATTTAAGAAATCTACTGCGTTGTTAGCATATCTTGAAGTCTTTTTATTGAGTCTTTCATTTGCCACTGTCACAGCTTGTATGCCCAAATTCACTACATTCTCTTTATCCATTATAAAGTTTAGATAAGGTCATAGGTCTTCATCTTGTTTTATAATATCATCCCAGATGATTTTCCTAGTTTCTTGCAACACTTTCTGTCTGATTACTCGCTCCTTAAAATTGTTAAGATCCCCCTAGACATGGATAATTTTAAGGACCCATACTTATTTAAAAGTGTATAAACCTTGGCGAATCTTACCAATTCTTAGAATGTCAACTATAAAATATTTGGCGATATTTTTCTAAAATTATTTCAATTTCTAAGGATTTTATATAGTTCATCTAATAATTTGGCGATTTTTTAGAGTGAAAAAAGTTTACCCCATCAAAATTGGGCGAAACGGGGCTTCAAAAAATACAAATTGGCGAATATTTTTTTGGAAAAATAGCCCATGGGATAAATTTCACCCCTAAAATTATCCTTTCCCCTGCATTTCCTGGTACTTGGTTTCCCAAGCCTCCCTTTTTCTTTCTGCATCTTCCTTTAGAGTTTTCAAGTTTGCAACCTGTTTCCTTAATCTGAGTAACTCTTCCCTATTTTCCCTACCAAGGAGAAATCTCCGGCTGCAATCGGGTCTGTGACTTCCTGTTCCATTTCCTTTACTTTGTTCTCTAACTCTTCGAACTGGGTCTTCCATGACTCTTCACGGGCTGCTACAAGGGTAATATCATACTACATCTTCTTTTCTTTCTCCATAAGCTCCACCAATTGGGCTTTACAGTCTAACAGTTCCCTCTTTAGTTTCTCTTTCTCTTCCTCCAGCTCTACTATCTCAAGGGTACTTTCAAATTAAGCAGGAGAGATCTTTAAACTCTTCTTTAACGTTAGGATCTCGTGATCCTTTTCATTTAGCATCTCCCGGATATTCTTCCTTTTATCTTCTTCAGTCTCATTTGTTAACAGCTGTTTTGGTACTTCTTTGCCTTGCTTTTAGAGATTTATTCTTTGCTTTTTCCAGCTTCAGCTCGTGATGAACCCTGGACTTACTTGTCTGCACCTTTGATAGCTTTATGGCAAGATTCAACAGCCTATTATAAATGACATCACTTGTCTCCTTGTTTAGGTTGATTATATCAGGGATAGGGATGTCTTCTAGGTTGAATTTCATCTCCGTAGCCTTGTTTTTCGTGGCCAAAGCAAGGCTCAAGGTGTTCTGAGCTAAATTCCTGCTGGCAACTAGGGCCGCTTCTTTCTTGGATATCTTCCTTACCTCGGAGTAAAGTTTTACTTCTTCTACCAAGTTATCTGGGTTTTCTTCATATTCCTTCAATAGCTCGGTCCTACTTGTACTGGATGTTGTAGGTCCTTTGGGTGGATTTACAAACACATGCGGTTTCACTTCATAGGGGAGCATTGAAACTTGATATGCTTCTTCTTAGGCTTTTCTTCTTGGATCTTTACTACTTGTTTCTCATTGTCGTCCACCTTTTGCGTCTTTGAGGCTCTTTTAGGGTCACTGTCTACATCCATAGGGCTACTAACCATTGAACTGTTGGGTTCCCTTGGCATGGTGACAAGGGGTAAGCTTGCTGACTCTACTGGGGCTTTATTAAATGAGTCAGGTGGTGAAGGTGTGCCTCCTAGAAAAAGGAATTTTAGAGTTTGGGAATCCTCTGATGAATCAACGTCCATGGGCTCATGATCAATGTATTCTAACCAATTTTCTTTCTTTGGCAATCCAACCATCTCAAAATGGTCATATCCTTTCCTGCCAGCTTCCCTCCTTCTCTTTGAGATTATATGATGTGGATCATAATTCATCGCAGCTTTAGAGGGGAGCTCCAGGTCCCTCATCATCCCTTCAACCGCTGAGAGGGTTGTCTTATGTTTAATCATAAAAGAGCCTACCACCCATGGGAAAGCTATATCAGAGGACTTCTTGTTATCTAAAAAGTGATCACATTCAACCTTCAGCTTCTGTCTTATGAACTCTAAATTGTACAACCTAGGTGTTAAAAAGGTGGGGAGTAGATATGGGGGGTGTGAAAAACCATACACTCTGATTACTGTCCCATGTTTCATCAAAAACCAATCTTCTGTCCCCTTCCCCATAGCGGGCTGCAGTAAATCTTTCATTTCTAGGAGTACTGTGGGCAATTCCTTTTGGAAAAAGATGTGATAAACCTTCGCCATCAAATCATTCATGGAAACCAAGTAATATGAATACATTTCCTTTGTAAGTTTCAACTCTGGGATTTGTAGGTTTTATTCGACAGATGTTAAAAACATTTTTAGCATATAGGACTGGAACCTAAAAACCTTGGTTTTAGGGAATTCGACCAATTGGGAATGAATACTTTTGGCAAGGGCATCATCGAATCTTAGGCATGCGGTCTGGATAAGTGGGTTTTGATCGTCTGGCTCTATTGGGAAAGTGCTCTAGACAAACATTAGACTGATTAATGGCTCTGTGATGTACTGGTCACTATCTAACCCCAAAAACTGGGCTATCATGGAAATAACACATTTAGACTCTTCTCTGAAGGAATTGGTCTCGTCAGGGAAAGGTGAGCTAGGAAAAGATGCATTTGGTAGCAAGGAGGCCTGGAAGAAACTTTGCTTGAGTTCATTAGGGGCCTGGCTGAAGTGTTGAATTAGGGTTTCCATTTGATATCAGTGAGCTCTATGTCTGAATTCTAGGGGAACAGCTAGGGCTTTTCTAACAACCAGGGCCTTCACATGGAAAAGGATTTTAGAGCATGAGGCATCGAGTATTTCCCTCTGTCCTGGAGCATAATGGTTGGCGCACCATTCTACGAATTTAGGGAAATTGGGAGCTTCTCCTTGGCCGTATCCAGGGAGCTATTGAGAAATATGGTGTCATATATGTCGTTATCCTTGTCTTCCAACACGGAACTAGGCAATGGAGCTTCGGTAACAGAGAGGTATACTATCTCAACCATTTAAATACCTAGTTATGAAAAAGAAAAGGGACAAAAACCTACCTAGTCCACTGACAGCTGGACCACCTTCTGGTCTCCCGGTCGGTCGGTATGCTTTTTGCCAGATTCACCTTCTTTGCTCTCCAACGTGAAAATGGACAAATAGGATGTGGACATTCGTGGGGGCGAGCCATTTTATAATATATATTTCTCCATATCACCCTTGCAAGTATGATAGCGACGGAATCATGTCAACCGTCCATCTCTCTTGGCCTCCTTCAGCCGTAGATCTGCTCACTTTACCTTCCCCTTGTCATCGTGACCTTTCAAATTAATATTACACCCCCAATCTTAACCGTTGGATGATGTGTATTCACCGATCGCGGTGATTTTGGGTGTGGTTGGCGCGCCAACGATTAAAATCACCGCCATTAGTATGGACCGCTGATCTACCCTCGCTAGATCAGATCTGTTGAAAGAAGCCTGCCACTTAATCAAATCGCGGTGATTTAGAATGCAGCCTCTCTCTCGTGCATGTTAGATTAGCGCCATAGCATCCTCACCATAGATCTTTTCTCCTTCATATCTTTTACGTTGATCGCTTTAGGAGTACGCCCGTTGGTTAACACCGCACCTGTGTCCATACTATTTCCAATTGGACTTGGCTCTAAGGTCTTATGGCCGTAGATCTTCGGGTTATTTAATCTGAACCGCATACGCACGTCTTTGTGTGCTATCAACTCATTAGCCCTTTTTCTTTAGAAATGTTTACTGCTCCCGCAAATTCCTTTTCCCCTTTTCCCAAGAGCTCCCTCAAACCTCTGCACAATTTATGGAGTGCTAACAGATGCAAAGATGAGAAAAAATAAGTGCACAAAGGATTGCCTCAAACTCCCAAAGGATCCCCTCAAATTCCTGAACTAAATTTTGCTGTCAATGATGAACAATGAAGAATGGAACATAAAAAAAATTGTTGATTAAGTAGAGTTCGTGATGTGCCATACATTGTCATAGTGTGTGAGGTTTCCATGTTCTATGCAGCTATCTCCGTCACCCACTATAAAGTCTAACAAGAAAGTTGAGAGGACTGAGAATGTGATTGTGGGTGGTGAGAAACCTATCGAATCGAAGAATACAGTTTCTAGTCAGACAAGTTCTCTTCCGGTAAGACCATTGTACTTATCTTGTGGTAGTGGCGTATTAAACCTATTGGTAGTTATTTTCAAAATTCAATTTTCTTTATAGACTTTTAGATATCATAACAATTCTTAGAACCTTTTATTGACTTATTTAAAAATAGGATTATACAAGCATGCACATGCATATGGTGGGATCCAATAGATGTATTTTTTATATAGTTTTTGATGAAATAAGTGCATTGTGAGAAGTTAGGTGGTCTTATAGCCTGGGGTGAAAGAGGACATGTCGTGTCATAGGGGTAAAGGTAACTAGAATGAAAACAAAACTAGTGTCTGACAGAACTAGTGTTTACTGCTCCTGTTATTGATATAGACACAAATTAATTTGAAGGCTCCATGCACATGGAAAGAGTAAGACTGATTCAGATTGCTGGGATGATCCCGATGGTTCTACCTTTGTGGTTAGAAGCAAAACATATCTCAAGGATGACTGTAAGGTAATCCAATCAGTGTATTAAAAATTCAATTATTTCTTATTCTTTCAATTTTGATGATCTCATTCTCTTATGTTTGTTTTACGTTTCTTTGCAATCCTTCCTAGAAACACTAGTCAAAATTTAGTTTGTAATTTGGTCGTGTCTCTTCTTCAACATTATGTTTTTTTTAAAGGGAGCCTGTTTTTTATGGACTAAATCCAGAAATAAGCTCGACCCACCCTCACACACTTAAGTGAAGTGTAGGGTTTGTTGGTACCTTACTAGTGCCATACAATAATCTTCCTAAAGACTATGTCAACATTATGAAATATAATTAATAGCCACATCTAGCAAAACCCACACAAGCAATGAGCATACCCACCAAAATTTGAACCTGGGTCATTGTCACAAAAACCATCCAAGTTACTACTAGACCACTTCCCAATGTACTCTACAGTGTTATGTTAATCTCATGGTCATCACAATACATTATTATCTATGTTTGTATGGATGAAAGACACTATATAGACTAATCTAACACTTTTTTAGCCCCAGATTACATGCTTTGCGTTGAATTCTCTTAGCATTTCTTACTGTACTTTCCATCATCTATCTGAGTGGCTGATTAGGTTAACCTTGTGATATTTTACGATGTGTTTTGGATGTCCTTGGTTTCACAAAATGGATGGGTATTGTACTACTTGGCCCTGCGACACAAGAATCTTCCATATGCAGAGAGGTTCCCTATTCCTCTAAATGGTTCTATTTCATATACAAATGTCATATGTCATTCATTTTAGACTTTAGTATTTTCTCCAGCATGGTCCTGCGCATGAATTGTCTGGATGGTTACTAGAGGTCTCTTTCATGCATACTTATCAGTCATGGATACACCCACTTATTTATGGTTGGCATATGTCCCTAGCGTGTGTATACATCTTGATAGAGTCTATCTTCTATTAGAAATAAAATGGATTACCTTGGCTTGTCTATTTTCCCTAAATTGTTGTTATGTGCATTAAACATGGTTAAGTTCTTATGGTGTGTGGCAAGTGAAATTACTAATTTTGAAATTGTTTACATGTATGAAATGATCATTGTCATAAGAATCATGAGTATTCTTCTTTTCCATTTATATGAAAAGATATTGGTACTTGTTCATGGTTGTCCTATTCCCTTATTGCAATGACAAGTTATATTATTTGTATTTGCCACAGTGCTTCTCTTATTTGATTTCAAAATATCTAAAAGAAATGTGTTTCACATTTTACAAAGTGATTCCGTCATTTTGATAAACTTGATCATCAACTGTTGTGGCAAGAACATTGAAATTTGAAATACTTTATAGTATCAAGTTTTATTCTTGTCTCATGGTTAGTGGCATATAGCTCTGCAATTTGAACTTTGTGCTTTTCTAATGTTATAACAACATTGATCTAACCTCTGTAGGTCCCATGAGGAGATCCACTTTAGAAGGTCTCATCTTTTGACTGGTTCAAGTCAAACAATAAGGTTTAGAAGGTATCCGTACATCCCCTAAGTGTTGTTCAGGTATGCAAATACAATATGGTTTTCATTTTTGGTTAAATGTTTTCAAGAAGATATTGGGGAAATCCTTTTTACTGTAACAAGGAGGACGAGGGAGAAAAGAATGAGGTTGAGAAAGAGAATTTTAAATTTGTATTGAGTACTTGTTTTAACTTTGCATCCTCCACGAATGAGATGGTTCATAACTGATGGAGGATTTTGTCAGCAAGAACATTAAGTTTTTTATTATGTTGTAGATTTTGGCATATTCTTGATGATTAGATATTAGTATTTGTGTTGAGTACTTGGGAGTGTTCAATGTATTGATCTAACTAGGGTTAGCATAGTGGACTTAACCTCTTTAAGGTAGCATTTTGGTCCTTTGAAGTTAAGATGGACATCCAAATATGATTGAAACTAATTGAAGATTGTGTAATATGTTCATGGAAACTGAGAGAACCATGCATCTGTGTTCATTTTACAGGGGATGGTGGCTTGGCCCACATTGTAGGAAGAGGAGTTTGGGACACCATTTGCTCATCCTTTGCTTCTATATAAACTGAAATTCTCCTTTCCATGGCATCATCCACCATTATCTTCAATTTACTAATGAATTTTCAGTCAAATTCAGATATCTTGGCATGACTCTAGATGACTCGGTGGATAATTTAACAATGGATGCATGCTTATCATTCCTGTAAATTTCTGGGATTTTTGCATTTTGCATCATTCAAGCATACAAAATAATGATTACCAAGTTACTATAGATCCATAATGGCTTACCATGCAGTAGTCCTTCAAGTTCTTCAACTTCTTTTATTAAGTGCAAAAATATTTTTTCACTTAATAAATGCGGTTGAAATATAGCTCAATGGTAGAGCACCTGCCTATTTATAGGCAGGATATTGGTGGTTCAATTCCTCCGTACCCTATCATAAATTAGTGACTAAGAAAACAACTAAATTCGCATATATATGACTATTAGTAGCTAATTTCTAGTATCTTATAGCACGACTAACGTTTAGTCGTATTTAGCTTAGTCATTAATATGTTATCATCTAGTAGTTTATTTAGTCGTATATTTGGTCATTAATTGTGGCAATCAATGACTAAATCAATGACTAAATCAGTGACTATCAATGACTAATAATTCAACCAATTAATGACTAGTGAAATACGACTAGCTATAAGATAGTGGAAATCGGCTACTATTAGTCACCGACTCAAAAATAGTCGTTTATAGTCGAATTTTAGTCAGATTTTTAGTCATTAATTCCTCATTTTGTACTAGTGTCAAGAATATCCTTGATGGTCTTCGCAATCTCATTCTTGAATATTTTTGGGTGCTTGTAAGGATGGATATTGACAGGAAGTGTGCCAACTTCCATCTCAATTTTATGTCCAATGCCTCTATAAGGAGGTCTTCCATGCGGAAGGTATTCAAATACTTTATTGTGCTTTTGTAGAAACCTTTTAATGTCCTCCAGATGATGTGAGACATCTATAGCAGTGCCTTTAGTTTTGATTAAGCATTCACCAACCCACTCAACATCACCATGCCTCAATATAGATCTCATACTATGATCAGAAACCACTTGGTTCGGGTAGGTGTCGACACCCTTCAGAACCACTTGCTTCCCATCTACATCTTTGAAGCTCATTTGGGGTATTTTATAATTCATTGAATGTTCCCCAAAGTAGTACAACCATTCCACTCCCAAAGCCATGTTGGTATCAACCACATTGACAACATAGAAGCTATTAGTCATAGTATAGTCTCCAATGCTAACTTGCAACTTGGGGATCCACCGATTACACTCCATGGAGTTTTTTCCAGGGATGGTGAGAGTGAAGCCTTCAAAAAATTATGTTGGAATATTTCTCCTCTCCACCAGGGCTTCATCAATGAAATTATGGGTGGAACCCCCATCAACCAAAACTGACACTCTTTGTCCTTGCAGTACACCCTTGAATATCAAGGTATGAAAGTAGGGAACTCCACTCAAGACTGCATTTTGCTATCTGTTTGTGGTGGATGCTCTTCTCCTACTGTTTCATATCCACCTTTTGATGGTTCTACTTTCTCATCCTCTTCCTCCTCACTCTATGAAAAGACTTCAATGTAGTGTGCTTTCCCCTTAGCACACTTGTCGCCTGGAACCCAAGGTTCCTGACAAGAAAAACATAACTTATTCCTCATTAATTCATCCCGATCCTTGTAGGAGTATTCTTTCTTGGTTGGGGTAGACACATTCCTAAAAGGAGGCCTCTGATTCTGAAATTTTGCAGACACATTAGCCTTTGGAGGATACCTTGTTCTTGCAGATCTCTTGTTCTACACACTGCCTCTTGCAAAGTGGATTCCTTCTATGCCTTCACCATTCCTTTCAAAGGATTTGCTAATCCTTCTGTGAACAAAAGGATCAACCGAGATTTAGAGATGTTCGTAACCATCACTGATATCCTTTGGAACTCAGAGATGTATGCTTCAGGCGCCCCGATTTGTTTCACATGCACTAGCTCCCTGAAAGAGATCTTAGGGTCTCCCTGATAAAAACTTTCTACCAATATTCTGGTAAAATATTCATAGGACTTTACTTGATCATGGCCCAAGGTCATCATTCTGAACTAGCAATAATTATCCTCTCCTTCTAACTATAAAGTTTCCATTCTGATGGTATACCTTTCAGCCATGGGATTCAATTGAAAGTAAGTGTCTAGCTTCTGCACCTAAGAGATAGCAATACACTTGGAAGATCCATCAAAAAAGGGTATTGATATTTTACCAATGGTTCTCTACAACTCAAAACTATGATTTGGCACTCTATTATGAGTTCTAGACCTAACTCTATCTTGGTAATGAAAGCAGTCCTTGAAAGTCAGATGTCTTTTGAACTCCTCAGTGAAGGAAATGTATTCAGCAAGTAGAACCTCCAATGGTGCAACTGTATCAAATTGAAATTATGGTTCTTCAATCCTTTGATCAAGAAACTTGGGAATGGTAGGCCTCAACATATCTTTTAATTCTTGTGGCCTATTATGTGGCCCAGTCTTTGAGAAGATTTTCTCCTTGAACACCTTCTTCTCCTCAAATTGAGAACCACTACTACTTCCTTTGCCATCCTTCTTGTCCACCAACCTAGACAAGATGTCTCTGGTTTCTGTTTGCACTTGGGGGAATCTCTTCATCACCTCCAACATGTTCTGTGAAAACATGTCCTCATTCTCTTCTTGATTCACTTCACCTTATCCCACATTGGATTTATCTCCTTGAATCTTGGCTTGTATAGAATCTACCTCTTCTTCTACTAAATTGTCTTCTTATGGGTCTTTGTTCTTGGAAGATGAATTTATTCTTGTAATCATCAAGTACAAAGTAAGAGCAGGTTCATAGGACCATGATATGATACCAATGTAATATCCTATGTACTGGAAGCAAGGATATTATATCAACTTTAGATAATCAAATAATAATTAATTCATACAAAAAAAAGTCAATATACTAGTTATAGAAAAACTAGTTTTTAACACATGTAGATCCCCCCGGGATTAAATATTTGAGGCCTTTATGATATACAAAATATGAAGGTAAATATGCTGCAGCAAAAAAAATTGATTCAAAGCCTTCATAGTCCTATGCATGTCACGTTTCTTCTACGCCATTTTTTTTTATGAAGGTGCTACAGGCTAGAATCATTCTCAAAAGCGAACGATCTAAGCTTTCACTATGACCTATTAGCTTTCAAATATATGAGTATTATGCTTAACGATCACTGAGGTTGATTTTAACCTAAGTGTCAAGATATTAATAACTCCTATAATTATTCTTGTGTAACCTATACACAAGCATGTTCTAACATATATAACCATTTCATTTACAAACCCAATGTATATCAACTATACACTAAAAGTCATGCGGCCATATATCATATGTGCAAACATCATTTGTAGCATTTTAAGGATCATAAACTATAATCCAATTTCTAACACCTTAACACTATATATTATAAACATCTCTATTGTATTAAAAGCATTTATCATTTGATGTGAAAACCAACCAATTATCATATAGTTTTATGTTGTAATACTATTACTAACATATGAACTATATGCTAATATGAACTCCTAATGCTATAACCATACCCTAGATTCATCCTTGCATAATCTAGGCTCATATAGTACAACGTAAGCATAGTTGGTTCATCAAGTTTATATAAACGTTTTTGGCCTGCAATATAAAGTCACATCATTAAAATAAATTATGTGCAAATAGTTTTTGCACATAATATTGAACATTGGTTAAATGAAATCTTAATACATGGCCAATGAGTTTATATACCAAGGTCGATGGTTATTTATCCATCGTTATAATCGTGGGTTATAATATATAACATATATAATTATAACTATGCACTTATATAATGCATATAGCACGTTAAGGTGATCAACACCATTTGACTGTGCTAACGACACGCCAGTTATGAAAGATGCGTGGGGCTTGAATATGCCTGCGCTAGCATGGAAAAATGACCGCGCAGTTACAATTTTGCATGCAGCTCTAATGTAAAACAACCTTACATTATAAAATTTGTTTATAATGCAATGAATACATATGTATTATGACCAAGCTTTGTAATCCTCGAAGGATTAACATGAACATGCGCATAAACATATAGACTATGTGTTAGGTTAGGTAATGTTCTTAACATGTTTACATGCTTAACACTTTTTTACAGCCACATTAGTCGTGGAGGTTGATTCCACTCGACTTACACATCATACCCAATGTTTTAAACCCTGGGGGTTGACGTCCACTTGGCAGGTAAGAGTACAAATGGAAACGCAAAAGGATTGCAGCATCATGGCGAACCCCTCGTCCATTGCCAGCATGTAGACTCCATCCAACACGCCCAGTTGGAGCCATGGTAACAAAGAAATCAATGTTACCTACTGTGTAATAACTTCACTTGTAATCTCTACCGTGGATGATGATCCGAGACTTACAGTTGGAAGGTATATGACTCTTATCACCGTTGATTTTTTATGTGGTTTTTGGCTCCCATCACTTTACTGTACATCGCATTAAAGGAATCCAGTTAACCGGTCTCAAAGGTAACTCCTCCTCCAACCGGTACCTTAGCACTTGAAACACTCACTGCCCTCATGAATCTTCATTTTTACTGTCACGAGCTCCTCGCAGAGCACCTTCTGCTCAGTGCTATAGGTTCCTACCCATCGAACCCAGTAGAATGGTTCAGCCTTGTTTTATCCCAGCGTTATAGTCCAGGAGGATACTCCATGAAGCAAGGAACAGTTGGTCAACACACTCAGGTAAGGAATGCTTACGGTTAGATAAGTTGAAAGTCAAAACTCATTTAAATGTTATGATTATTACAGGTTACTAGTTGTGTAAATTTAGTTGAAATTTTTTTATATGAGAAACTAACACCCATGTTGTTTAACCTGCAGGTGAAATAGAGGAGGGAAATATGACCTGGGTAAACCTCCGCAAGATGCCATGACACTAGGATGTAGTTAATCTATAAGCCATCCAGGTAACCCATCCAATCGTGAGTCTCGGGAATGCTTACCCCGGAGACTACGATGGGTTACTTAACGTTTAGGGTTTTTGGTTTGTTTGGCTATGAGCCCGATAGGAAGTTGCCACCTGCCCTTTAGTTCGTTGTTTCTCTGAGCAGAAATACATAAGGTCTTCGCGACTTGCACCTTGTATGTAAAGTTTGTTTTGTATGATAGATCTCTCTCGATACTGCAAGTTTCGGCTCGACAACTTGTAGTTTTCTTTGTTTTTGATGAGTAAACACCACATGGAGTCGAATCGACTCGTGGATTTCTATTAATGCCCCGAGCGTGTATTTAAATGCCTCTTTAGGCTTTGGATAACCAAATGGGTCCTTGCAACCTCGACTATATTGTTTACTCTATTATGGTTAAATAAAACTTTGAAATCTTGGTTTTTATTCTTGTTCTCCGCTTTGGAAAATTACTGTTATAATGGTATTCGTTTCAACAGTAATAATGTAATGCATTTGTATAGGAACTTCTATTATGACCTTGTTTGTTATTGTGATTGTATAAACTTGCAATTTCTTGTAAATCCTGTCATTACGTAGTTTTATAATGTGTGCTTGTAATTACGCAAATGAACTCAGGTCGTTTCCAATTGTGAATAATGTGTACAAAGGAATTTCAATGCTCTGTGTAATTTGATGCTGTGAAGGCCTCTTCTTGAGCATAAATGTGTTCACACAATTTATTGTATAAGCGATTTTTTATATATATGCTAATCATTATATATACACATATATGAACTCTATTAATAATCCTTCTCTAAAAAATCTATCTACAGGGTAAACTTCCCTTGTCAATGCACAAAACATTAGGGTTTTGCATAACACTTGTCCGCGCTTATCTCGACAGAATATACCATTAAAATTTGCAATAATAATAAAATATTTATTATGAGTTGAATATATTCTCGTGGGTGTTCAAACCCTACCGTACGATTAATGATAGTCTTCAATGCTCAGCCTCTTCTATTTTATAAACATTGTATATTCTTTTTGTTATATGCAGGTCAATATTGACCATGGAGGTTTCACTCCCATGCCGACAATTTACTGACATTTGCATAACAAAATAAAGATAACGCGTTCACATTTCTCCCACCGAAATGAATGGCATTAAAAGAAAATTCGTGAACAGTGTTTATACCTAAACTCTGAGTACTAAAAAAAAATTTGGTTATAGATATATATTACACTAATTACAGAAAATCATTTAAACCTGTGAAAATAGAATAATAATTTTATCTATTGTAAATACTTGACATGTAAACCTTAAGGTTTACATGTTTGTTTCAATTCTGTCATAAACATAAGTTTAACTGCATTCTCTGCATTATAGGAGAGATGCCTATGAAAACGTAGTAAGATCTTCCCTCACTACTCACATCACTTCCAACATTAATATAAAATAAATGAATGAGATCCTGATAGCACATACAGGATCTATTACTTATAAGATCATTATTGTTCAGATATAATGATACAAATTCTTCCAGAAAACAATATTAGAAATGCACAATTAAAACCATTTGTAAATATGAAATAATAAAGTCATTTAAATACATTGACATAATACTTATCTGCAATTTCTGATTGACCAGTGGAACACAACCACAAACCTCCCAGCCTTAGACCAACAAGTCTCCTTACTCTCGTTGTCACCCTCGAGCTGAGTTCACACTCCCTCTTGGTCAGAGTTTATATTTTATTTGCCCTTAACTTATTCCCCAAGTTATTTATAAAAGTTCTATTGCAGCAGACAACCCAACATACAACTCAGTACTCCTGAGCTCTTGGATGCTCTAGGGACTTTTAAGTCTCCGCAATTTAAGAGAACAACCAGTCATAGCCTATTCATTGTAATTGCAGTGCTCCTGCAGGCTTGTGGTAGTGCTCCTACCTGAACACAGCTAGTGTTCCAAGATATACCCAATTGTTATGAGTTCTCTTTCTTTGGTTTAGTTTGTACTCCAAACTACCCCCATTCATGGTCTTCATTAGCTCTAGTTATTTGATCCCCTGTTCCCTTTCTCTCTTGTGTGTTAATGATAATGATCAGTTAGTGTGAATGCATTCCTCTTTTCTCTTTTTATTCTCTTTGGTGTGAGTTCTCTTAATTTGTATTTCTTTAATTCCATTATTATCCCTAAACTTTTATTTAGAGTTTACAATTGTCTCCATAATAATTTCTCATTATTATCTTATTTGGCATTTATCCTCCAAACCCATAGGAACTAAGAATCCCATCTAATTAATGTGTTGGTCCACATGGTCATCATTATTTAGGAAGAGAAAGAGGTTCGTAGATCTAGATGTGGCCACTGGACAATACATTCGAACATCACAACTTGGAATCTATGCTGTTCTCATATCTGTCTTGCCTTGTCTTTATTTGATAAAGTAACTCTGTGTTGGATCTATAATTTTCACGCTATTATGCAGCGACTTGATCTTTTACTTGCATCTTATCATTTGTGACTAAGGTAGCTGTGTAGATCTGTAACGCCCAGACTAGATTTGATCCTCTGTAGTCCGCATTTTGTCTAATAGTATGCTCTGCTTTTGTTAAATTACCCTGGACCTGATAACGTGGCACTTACCACCGTACTCTGCGAATTAGTTCATCACATTCAAAATGAAAAGAATAGTTATTTGAGATGAAAAGAATTAGATATATAATTTTGAATTGTAAAACTCCTTGCTCCTCCATATCAAAATAAAATTTGTTATGTACTTTACTTAAAAAGGATTAAATAGATAGGTGTTAGAGTGAATATTACATTCATGATATAAGATTATTTGAAAATGTATAAGCATTGTAAACATAGTAGACTATTATCAATTTATGAAAACTAAAGAATGATAGGTTACTTTCATATATTTTGAAATAACGAATTAGGTTGGGCCATTTCCTTAATTATTGTAAATATTTGGATTTAAAATGGAGAATATTCTTGTAGAAATGAAAAAGAAGGATTGGAATATGGTCCTACCCATTGCAAAAGAGTTGGATTTAATATAGTTGAAAAGGGGATGGGGAACAATCCTTGTTATTATGAATATGTTCGAATTGAAAAGGTTAATGTTTGGAATTGGCTTACTTAAAATAATAGTTCAAGATCAATTTGAAGGATTGAGGACGTTATTATAAAATTGTGGGTTTATATATATATATATATGCAAATGAAATTTTGAAGGGTAATACGACTATGATTTGAATGGAATTATAAAGTATTATAGAATTAAGGAAATGATTATAATTATTGTATTTAAAAGAGGAGAATATAATTACATAAAACTTGAAGAAATTGTCTTGCCTTTACGACAACGAATATTATAAAGAATAGATATATAATATTTAAAAATGATTAAATATCGACATTGTAGTCGATATGAATTCGAGAGAATTAGGACACCGTTAATGAAAACGAACAACTACAAACCTGGTGTCGCCGCGATGTGGTAAAACAGAGAAATTATAACTTGGAAGACCTGTCGAGGGAGGGTAACAAACGTAAGTGACTATGAGGAAAGAGTAGTGATTCTTATATATATATATATATATATATATATTAAATAGTGGTGATTAGGACTAAATGGAGATATATTTGATGCATTACAAGAAACTTTATGTAACTATTGCATTGGGATTGAAGCACCTCATGAAGGGTAAAGGAAAGCATGAATCTAGCTTAGATATTTTAAAAGATTTCCTACATAACCATGATAAGAAGGCAAGTGGACAGATATGTTTGATGGATTTGGGAAATTGATAAATTTTTACTAACAATACACCAAGATACTCAGATTGACAATACTTTAAGAGATTGTCGAAGGAGCAAAGAAAACTTAAAATTTGAAAACGAAATATCAATGTGGTCGGTATGATGAGCTGAACTCAACAACATGCATTTTGCATTATGAAAAAACCATTTACGAAAACTTAGGACTACGAACTTGAAATTTAACCATCGTATCAAAATGGTCAAATGAAGACAATGTTTTGTAAAAAGAAGTATGGAGACAATTAGCATAATAAACCGAACGCAATGAAGCTAACCTTAGGTTATGATCAAGCTTGATGAAACTACAACTAGGCCTTGAGATGGAACTCGATGGGGTTAAGAAAACACACATTGTACGAATTGATGAAACTAACGAAGTGGTCTTATGACAACATGAAAAATGAAATGAGGTAAGGATGTGATAATCTCATTAACCTTGAGCGATGATACTGATGAAAGGACTAAGAGATAAATATTATTATGTTTGACTAAACCGTTAAGTTCCGACCCTAGGAATCCTATCGAATTAAGAACCAACACTATTAAATCATTTAATGGTTTTTGAAGTAGTCTTATAGAATTTGGATTTTGAACTATTTGAGGGTCTCTCTTGATTTGTTAAACCCGTAATTATGTCTTACCGATCTATATTTGACCAATTATTTTATGATGTTTACCTTCTCGTCTTGGAGGGAGGATAACCAATTAGATTTGAAACCCTTGCTTGGATTTGTATGTTTTGATAAATTTTGGGTGGATATTGATGCAATGCAGCTTGTTGAAAATTTGGACATCGTGGACCTTCGTGAATGAATAAGAGATATAGGAAATCTAGTTGGGACTAACAATTATTGCATGTATTATCGGATAGGTATTATGAGAAATTACGATAGACATCATGAGGATGTATTGGAAGCATGTTGGATGAGAAGGAAAAGTAATGATTGGACCACTAGTGTTTATGGTCACGATTGCTTGAGAAAAATAGAAGGGAATGACAAAAAGACAATAATGAGAAACTAAAAGAAAACGTAGCATTGAAACTACAAGAACAAAAGTTAATTTTGGGATGAAGTTCTAATAAGAGGGGGAGTATGTAATGCCCGCCCCAATACATTGACTCACCGTAGACTTGAGGACGCTTACCAAGTGATCCGACTGAATAAACTTTAGTAAAATGGTCTTTTGAATATTTGAAATGTTTGAACGACTGAGAAACACATGATGATTTGCTTGACGACAAATGATAAACGAAAAGGACACGGTGAACGACACTTATAGAAGTGGATGCTTTGCTTAAAAATAATAAAGGAATGAATGTTTTGCTTAATGATTAGCATAATGAATGATGACTAAATGTTGTATATGATCGACTGACTGAAAGATTATGAAACAAAAACAATTGAATGAAATATATGCTCGATTGACTAAGAAATTATGTAATGGAAATGATCGAATGATATTTATGCTTGACTGACAGAGATGAAAATGATTAGATGAATCATGAATGATGGATATAGTCGACTGACTGAGAAAATGATAAATAATGAAAATATTTTAGAATGAAGAAATGATGAATGTTGAAAATGTTTGAAATGAAAATGATGATTAGTTTTATACTCGACTGACTGAGATAAAACAATGAATGATGAACATGCTCGACTAACCGAAACATAATGTTAAAATGATGAATATTTAGTAGACTCGACTCACTGAGATATTGAAAGGAATGATGAAAAATGTTTTATAATGTAGCACTACTAATGTGCGCTTGAGTGTGTGCAGTGGCAGGTAAGAGGATTTACTGACTGACCTACAATGGAATTATAGGGGTCGTAAGAACAGAAAGAACACATAGGATACAATGACAGACTGTTGACCTTGAATTAGCAATCCACGCATGGGTGAAGCTGTTTCAGCTCACCTGGAGAGGCGTGTGCCGTACGGGAAAGGCCATAATGATCTGTTCGCGTACGATGAGTTGGGGGCACACAATAAGGAGAGCCTTATCCCTCAACATCCCTTAGTCTCCAAGAAGCGTAGTTGAGAGATTGCGGTAAGGACTCCCAATCGCTACGCAGTGCTCCCCATAAGAAGGAATAAATGAAACTGTCAAAAGGGCTTTCCGAAGAGGCACCTGGACAAGGAAAAGATAATGCTATTTAACATATGAAGAAATTGAAAACTTGTCAAAGATAATTTTGAGTGACTTTAAATTAAAATACAATTAAAATAAAATAATATTCCCTATTTTATTTTTAAGAGAAAAGAAGAAATATTAGAAAAGGAAAAAGAAACAAAACAAAAACAAATTGTTTAGTTTAAAGTATTTCACTTATCTTGATGAAAAGAAGAAAAACTAAAACTAAACTAGAAGTATTATAGTAACGTCCTATTAGAAGCTTAAACTTCAAATTTGCAAACATTTTTTTTATAAAGAATTTAAATTAAAAGAAATATATATATATATATATATATATATATATATATATATATATATTATAAACTTTTAAACTTTTTATAGAATTAGATTGTAATAAATAAGAGAAACAAATTATTTTATAAGTTTTTATTATTTAAAAAAAATAAATAAATAAAAACAACTAGTTTACTAAAAAGATATTAAGTAAACGAAAAGAGAACCAAAATAGAAGTAGGACTCTTCTATACCTAACTCTCACTGATTTAGGGAATTGGGTGCACACTAAAGATAATGAGACACTTGTAATTGGGAATAATTGAAATTAAATTATTAAATTAAATTAAATATGTGCATGGACAGACACATGGCACACAGATTTTTGTTATATAATGAGGGAGGAGAAGGAGAGAAAGACATCTCTTGCTCCCTAATGTTGGATGGGAATGATTGTAACATTCCGATATTTTCATAAAATTTAAAATAATTTAAATCGCCATAAAAAGAGCTAATATTGTAAAATGCGGAAATAATAAAAATCAATATTCAACAATTAATAAAAGTGTCGCTTGGTAGTAACAATTCAATGCTTGTTTCTTTTGTCTTTTAATGACGTCATGAAAATCAATTAATGATTATGTACTTTATTCGTATGCTGGAATGACTGAAAATTTATGATGCATTGGAAAACAGAATTCTTTTGACAAGTGCTGACAGTTTAACTTTTCTGGATGATGATGAAAGGGGTCCCACGAGGTGCCCCGAGGCTTACTTAGCTATTCCGCTAAAGCACTGCACTCATCCTCCATGCGCAGGTTCGCAGGTAAGAGATAGGGATACAAATCGAAACTGCTTATGAATTTCGATGCCACAGGTATGGTCTCCTTCCAATTCTGTAAGATGAACCTGTCTCTCTCAAGACTGCAGATAATGTCCATTTCAGGGTGTGTTTGTTATGAATGTTTCCAATAAGTGTTGATGAGTTTACGTAAGGTCATTCCATGAATGCCTTGCGGCTGCTTAAGTAATTCTTTTTATAATAATGACAATGACAGTTTGATGACAAGGACACATGGTCTTAAGTCATACTATGGAGAGATTGACAACATGGTTCTAAACTCTATTGCCTGGGAAATTAAAAATGGTGATGCCTTAAGCATTTAAACCCAACCATGCAATGAATGTGATGGGTCCTTGGGTGGCACCATATCCTAACGATGTGTTTATATAACTTATGGTGTGGACGAGCTTTATGAGCTCTACAACGATCCCTATAGTGAACTATACAAAAGACTCTATGTAATGGGCAGAGTCAAACCATACCCTATGGTTGATCACAACCTTAGTGGATATTTATAAGCTATGAATGTGGTTCGAAAATGATTAGATGGGATCATATGAGACCTTTGGTTATATGTTATTGGTGATCATTATACATTGATAATATTTACATGTTGAAACTTTTAACATTGGTTGGAATGGGTTGGCAGGTGGAATGATGGCCCTGCAAAAGCCTGCATACGAATCAAGGGTGTAATAAATGATTAGGTTTGTAATTATTGTGCCTAGCCACCGTGTTAGGGATAGTGTTGCGTGCACGTCTATGTGGATTTTTTCGGCATGATAAGGTTTGGCAATTGATGAGTTGTAACGGCCTCCTGCCCTGCTATCAACCGATATGGAAACTCCGTGGCTTGGGTGGTAGATGAGCCATTTAATGCTGCACCTGCCACCTTCCAACGTGGCTTGATGTGGGTGAATCTCCGCCGTTGATCGTTTTGTATTAGGATAATTCGAATCCTCGCGTAACTTATGGATTCTTTGTAACGTTTCTTGGTCATTTGCTCGGTGGTAGGGTTTGGGAGGTGAGGCCAACCGACCGAGCGGCACTTAGGGTTTGCTGGTTTTTCTAGCCTCCCTCGGGCTCGATCCTGAGACTGGTAGCAACCTTGGGTCTGCTAGTGAAAGTTATCCATGGAAGCAAAGTCTGGAACGATGGTGTGGTAACCTACAGGTGGGATGAGTGCATCTGTGTCGACATTGCCGTAGCTTGCAAGTCTGGGTTTTCAATTGAGTTGGAAGTTTTTGGTAGGTATCCCTCACCGTGGCCTTCGAACTAGGTGCATCTCCTTCACAGTGGATGGGTGCTAGCAATGTCGAAAACTTTGTCACAACTCAGGTAACGTATTGGTTGCAAAGGTTTTCCCACTATTCTTTGTTGCATGCGTTTCTACCTCATGATCCGATGCTTAACTTGTTGTATGGCTATTGGCAGGTGACCCTTGGCGAATCCATAGGGTGCCGGAATAGTTGAAGAGGAAGAGAACTTAAGCGAACCCACCGGTAAGCTTCGGTGGTATCCCTCCTTAGTGGTTCTCCTGGAATTGGACTTGATGAGCAAGTGCTAGTAGCATGCCTTCGCGGCAGTGGCTTTTTCTCGCCTGCAGCATTTGGGCAACCTTCAGTTTTTGAGTTTTGTTGATAGAATAGGTGATGTAAATGTTTAAAATATGTGGCCGGCCATTCCTGGCATCAGCGAATTTAGCAGGGTTGAACCCTTGTGTTTGCAAATCATCTTACATCGTTTTGTTTTATGTTTTATCGTTTGATTACTTATGGGTTGATGCATGAGGATATATGTTGATAGTAACTTTGTTTTCAGTACTTGCTGTGTGTATAAATGGTGTGGGGTTTCGAAAGGAACCTCCAGCAAAAGATAGTGGCGACCGTAGGGTGTAACTACTGTTATTTTAAATGGAAATGATAATATTCAGGGTTTAATGGCTATGTTTAGTAAATTTGGTCTTCTCATTTTTGTATTTGTATCTAATAGCCGGTTAAGATATTTTGGGTTTTATATCTGCGTATAGTGTTGTTCGATCTTCTCATTCTTGAACTCAGATCCACGGATCGAAAGGCATGTTTTCAGCTGTTTAAATAAAATGTGGCTATACACCGAGAAATATAAAGGAAGTGGTTTTGTTTTGAAAGCATAAGTGATAACATTAAACCCTAGATATTGATGTGAATGAAATCTACATGTCTAAATTGATGTTTTAAAGGAATGAGAATAAAAACTCTCGATTCTACAATTTAATTGTTTGTGGTAATTGAAACCTTCGATTTGGAAACTGTTTAAATGTTTAAAAATAAAAATGTATTGAAAACCTGTTGATCCGAGCTAGGGTATAGTGATATTACGATTTAATCTATTAATTTAATAAAACTTATGTTTTCCCTAGCTATTAATAACTTGGTATTCTGCGATGTAAGTTTTATCACATGCAATTGATAGTTCAGGAAAACAAAGACAATAACAGTGCAATCGTCAAATAATTTGATTGCTTATGAATATGCAACTTTTATATTCTAGCTATTTATTCCTGTATTCGTCCATCTTGGACCTCTGATGAAAGGATAAAATACACAGTAGCATTCTTTCTGTCTATACCATATAATACGGTGAAGACAATATGCATATAAGAACAATCAGATTCTAAAGCAATAAGAAGATAGTAAAATGGGAATATGGTTAAACATAATGCATACTATTGTTTACTTTTAAATAATTAATAAAGATCAGTAAGTCATAATGATCACCTTCATGAATAAGAAAAGAACCTACTGCTATACTTAATTTCTGTTAAGTTGTTTCAACACACAGAAATGGATAATAAAACAATACATGCATAGATCTCATCTACAGCTGCTAAAATATAAGATGCATGGTAAACGTAGGTCTGTGCATGGGTGGTCTTTGGTTTAGATATTTAGATGCATGCTAGGTTTCACTTTTAGCTCGACAGATTTAATGCTACTTCTTTGTACTGGAGCACGATGCAGCTCCATGCATGGGGAAAAATGCAGAGCAGTCATTTTATCAGTTTAGCAAATCTAAATTAATTAGGATCTGACATTTTCTACTATTGATCATTAAATAACAATACTAAGCCATTTTCTGAGAGCATTCATGTGATTTTGATTTTATGGTTATATTTGATTTTCAAGTTTTTATTAATTTGCATATGATGTAAGTTCTATTTTGGAAGTCTTTTTGGGGGACCCGAAATGGGGGTCCCTACACACCAACACTACTAATCTCTCTGAATGTCTTAGATTCTTCAATGATGGGCTGACACGGGCATGCAGATCAAAATACAAAATCTTTGGATCAGATCATGGAAAAACTAGACATACACTACATTGGGGCACATCTCCCAATCTTGGTTGAGGCACATCACTCAACTTTGAGAAGAAAAGGCTCTCAGACACTAAGAAAATTGGCCAAAAGATGTGAGAGGAGTGCACTATAATTGTTTAATAGGTTGATTTATCTTCATGAGAAAGTAATTGGCACGTGTGAGGATGAAGGTGCCTTCTTTAGGAGAATTAGAAACATCTTCTTGCTTTGTGATTTCTTCTTCTTTTAGCAACTGTGCCCTCCTTAGCTTTTTCTGGATGTTTCCTCCTTTGTGATCTCTTCTGCTTTTAGCAACTACGCCCTCCTTATTTTTCTGGATGTTTCCTACTTTTCAAACTGGGTGCTTTTATGCACTTTTCTGCTTTGTCCACTTTCTTGCTTTGTGCTTTGTCTGCTTTTCGTTGCTTTTGTTAGTTTCCTCCTTTTTTGTTGTCACCTTGATTTTAGTTGCCTTGTTGTTGTTTCTATATTTTTCCTCTGAGTGGATGAGGTCCACCTTATCCTCATGTGCCCTTCTATCCATGTACGCATTATCAATTTGCCAAAATTTAATGAATAATGACAATCAAACTATTACAAAAATACTTCAAATATTAAAATTACCAAATTTTAATACTACATGCTTATATCAAAATTTATCCCAAGAAATTAAAATTTTCCCATCTTTAATTTTCTTCCTAGATCCTTATGGATTGAGGGGTCCAATACTTGACCAAGTGGCTCATAAGGAAGGGACATGACAACTTGAAAATCCAAACCTTAATGAGTTCACTCGGATTGCATTGATTTCAGTAACTCCACTCTCTGATATTAGGTTTAAGTTACAATGAATTTTATTGTTTGTTGCATTGATATCAATGCAACATACAATAAAATTAATTGTAACATAAACCTAATATCGAAGAGTGGAGTCATTGATAATCCAAAGCAATTTGATTGCATTGACATACCATGACGCAAGTGAGAACATCACAGAAAATCCAAAGCAATTTGATTGCATTGATTCTAGTGCATCCACTCGCTAATATTAGGTTTACGTTACAGTGAATTTTACTGTTTGTTGCATTGATAGTGGAGTCTCTAATAATCCAAGTGAAATCAAATTGATTTGGATTTTCACGACACTTGGATTATTTCACTATTTGTTGCATCGATATTAGCAATTCCTCTTTGAGTCACTAATATCATCAGTGACTCCTCTCTATGATATTATGTTTAAGTTATAGTGAATTTTACATACATAGTGATGATCATCTTCAAATTTCATGTGGCGGCCTCGAACTACAACCAATCTAGATCGATCTTAGCTCTGGATCTACCATGTGTAGAGAGGGACCAAATTCTCAAGGTTGAAACCCCTCCAACTAGAGATAGACAATAAAAAAGGTTTGCACCTCTAGGGATTTGATCCCTTTTGGTGCATGCTATATCTGGAGTTAAGATAGATCTAGGCTGGTTTAAAGCATAATTGTGATTACAATGTACAAAGCTATGCTTATCTTGACAAACATTGTGATATAAATGAGGCATGTTTATGTGCTTTGACTAAATTTGAACATATGCTTTTGGTTGGTAAATACCCCTAAGGCCACTAGGGAGTGCATTGAATTTATGGAAGAAGAAGCCTTGATAAAAGCATCCAACATGAAAGGAAGATGGCATGAAATATGCACAACTGAAAAGAACCACACATTGCAAGATGAGAATGGACAAACTCAACCTTTTCGACAAGTTTATTTATTTTATTTGTTTCAGCAAAGGAAAGCTCCACCTTGATTCACTCATTTTTTGAAATTCGACAAGGTGGGTCTTCTTGAAATGGTATAAAACTCCTAAGCCTATTAGAGGAAATTTCAACTTAAAATGGACCTTTCAACCCTAATTCAAATTCAATGTCATCATGTATTAACCAATCCAAATGATTTAAAATTCAAACAACGTACATGTATTAAACAATTTTTTATTATATAGTCCCAAATTGGATATAATTTCTCTACCCCTGCCCTAAATTTTCTTGGATATTGAAATAATCTCTGCTCAGGCTGCTCCAAATTTTCTTGGATACCAAAATGAAATTAATATCCTAACCCATTCTCCACTAATTCTAATAAATGAGTATAACAAATTATCCACTAATTATTATTACAACTAATATACAATAATATTGTATTATAATTAATATTTTATAATAACTGTCAAAAGTTGGGTCCAATAACTTTGAACTAATATAGTACAAGAGATAGGAGATGACTTCTTGTATGTAACTAGATCCAATTCACATAGTACAACATTTAGGCTCTGCCATGTTTTAAAAAGTAGATTCAACTTTCTTTTAATTCTGAGTCGAGCTCGACCTTTAAAAACCTCACCTTTAATAGCCATGCCATATTTGGGCCCTTTATTTTTAAAGGCATTCAACCTTTTAATCAGGGGAGTTGCAAAAGTACAACTCCTTGTCCTTAGAATTAACAATTTGTAGAGTTTTAGTTCATTAGTTTTAGGATTAACAATTTGTAGATTTTTTGTTAGATAGCTTTTACACCATGACTTTATTGTTACAAAAACAAACAATATTAACCCATACGCAAATACATTGATCCGAAAAGTAAAAAAATAAAACAAAATACTTACTTTAAGTTATTACCACATTGCATAAAAACATCTCTATAAAAGCATGCATAGTACTAAAAGGGTAGTATGCCAATACTTCCTTGTAATAATAATTCTTTTCAAATTCTATATTATATAGTAGGCTTTAGAATTTGAAAGATAGATGGGTCAGAAAGTGATAGAATGACATTTCAAAGCAAAAACAAAAAAGCAATTGCAATATATCTACACTCAATTGAAGGTTTGTGATTGTGTAGTTTGCAACTATATATAATTCCAAAAAGATTTACAAAACAATCAAATTCAAGTTGCATTTCAGAGAAGTTCAATGAATTTAATGACATTTGCAATAATGATTTCCAATTAACTTAGATCAAATTCAAGTTGCATTGTCCAAAAGTTTAATGTATTCAATGATCTAATAAAACATACTAAATATTCCAATTTATTAAATTAGATAATGTTAAATTAATATTTTTATATTGTTAATTGAAAAAGGAATTAAAAAAAATTATCATGGAAATATTTTATCTCAAAACACTTTAAAGTAAAAAAGA
Source organism: Larix kaempferi (assembly GCA_027924585.1). Taxonomy (NCBI): domain Eukaryota; kingdom Viridiplantae; phylum Streptophyta; class Pinopsida; order Pinales; family Pinaceae; genus Larix; species Larix kaempferi. Next base: position 2,371,288 of record BSBM01001296.1, on the reverse strand, counting down.
AAAATATTAAATTGGAATATAACATTTATGAACAAATTATTTAAAAAAATTATATATAGTTATTTTTCTATCTATAATAACAAAATGGGGAACTACCTCTATGCTAACAATTTCAATTTATAGCAACAAAATAGGGAACTACCTCTATGCTAACAATTTCAACTTAGTTGTCGACAAATACACAGATAAGTGTTTATATCTTAAAATTTGGGGTGGACTGCCATCTATACTTTTCTTAGAATGAAGGAGGACCGGAGTCCATTGAATTTATGATGGTAGACAACCCATTTAACTAAAGAAAACAATAGATAGTTGAGGCATTAGTTGAAGCAACTTATATATATATATATATATATATATATATATATATATATATATATATATATATATATATATATATATAAAGTCACATGTGTTGTCAAGTAGGCCTATATAGTGTAGTCTAAATATTCTATGTTTTCAACCTTTTTCGAGCATATTTTACGTCTAATTGTGTTCGTATTTCGATTGGAAATCTATTTATGGATTCAAAAATACAATTTAAACACGTAGAAATTTGGATTTTACCCAAAAAAAATTACTTGATTCCGGTTAAAATCCACAGTAAACTTGAAAACTTAGAATAAATAAACTACTCCTATATATATGCCTACTTGATAACACGTGTGACTTAATACCTTCATTGCACATTTTTTCATGATTGTTGGAGGGTGCGACTTGCCTCGATGTCCACACTCTGGCATGAGCTGGAGACGATAAGTTTACCCCCCATTGAGAAGAGCTTTGGGGCCATTAAGCTACTACTTTTATGAACATATACAATATTATTAAAATATGAACATATACACTATTATTGATGCCTGAAATCCACGGAGGCTTCACTAGAAGGCAATATAATACCACGTTCATTCATATTGCGGTATTAAATATTCATGAAAACCTAAAAATTATATTGCTCATATATTAAGAGGGAAAGGGTTTTTTTTATTTAATGTAACAATACAAAAATACTTTGGGGTTTTTTTTATATGGGCGGGTTGACAAATATCCGCAAAATGGAGATGGCGAGATCACAGCTGGATGAGAAATTGGGTTGAGGCAAGGCTCGGGCTTACCAGTACGCAGGGAAATCGTGTCTTGAGGCATGCTTGAGGTCAGGGGGTTTTGTGGTAAATTGGGTTTCCATTCAATCATAGTCGAGAGACAGTGGTCATTGACAACCAATTGTTACCAACAACACTCACCCAGTTGTTACCAATAGCCTTGGGAGGCTCTAAGCCTCCAAGGCCTATTATAGGCCCTCGATAGGCCTTGGGGGCTTGAATACCCAACCACTCGTGCCTATTATAGGACTTGGGAGGTTTAGTCAACCTCCTAGAGCGTGTTACAGGGCCTGGGGGATTGGATACCTAACCCATAATAGGCTTAGTCAGTGATTGGGGAACTGCAACATGCAATCTAAATGTTGTACTATGTGAATTGGCTCTAGTTACATACAAGAAGTGATCTCCTATCTCTTCATTCAAAGTTCAAAGTTGGCTCTTTCCTCTTTTCATTCTCTTTGGTGTGAGTTCTCTTAATTTTTATTTCTTTAATTCCATTATTCTTCCTAAACTTTTATTTAGAGTTTACAATTGTCTCCATAATAATTTCTCATTATTATTTTATTTGGCATCTATCCTCCAAACCCATAGGAACTGTGACTCCCATCTCATTAATGTGTTGGTCCACATGGTCATCATAAATTATCTTCTCAAATTTCTAATGTCACCTAAGTACGATGAAATAATACTTAACAAAATATAAAAGGGGTTAAATTCCAAAATTTGGGGTATTACAATGCACAAGGTACTGGGGACATTTATGTTTCGACAGCAGGTACCGGTAAATTCTACACAAGGCTTCCTGAGCACACCAACATATGCATACTATACCATCCAATTACACTTGATAGTAACCAGAGGCTGGATATCATTCATCAACCCCTTGATTAGATGATGGAAAATATTTCTTGAGAGTTTGGAAGGTTTTGGATGAGTTTGGAAGCAAAAGAAGGAAGGATGCTAGATTGGACTGCTCAACTCGTGGTTTTCCAAGCTCTCGCAAACAAGATGATATGGATACGAATTATCAAGGAAGGGGTTGGAGAGTATTCAATAGAGTCTTAAGAACAACATGCAACCTTTAGAACAGAAAATTGATGCATAGGAAACTTTTTATATCAAAAACTGTAAAACTAGTCAAGAAAGAGTGCCCAAAGAGATAGTCTTGCTAGAATTGAATCTTAACAGCCTTTAAGGATTCCAAATTTCTCTTTTGAATTATAAATTGACTCATACCAGAGTTCAAGAATATCATCAAACCAAATTTAAGCACTTAGAGCAGCAATTGTAAGTATTTGAGTCTTCAATTGAACATAAAATATCCACCACATAGGAATTCTTACAAAAAATCGAGTATAGGACTGAGATGAATATGAATGAAGAGAGGTTCTTTAATGGATATTCACATATGATAAAAAAAGAGTATATGGATGCTCATGGAAGGCGTACCAAGCTTCATATGATGATGCTGTGTGCATTCACTGAAATGTATCTTCTCCTCTGAATGAATTATTCTCAAGACTCTCTTTAATGGCACCATGTATTGCCTGCGCCGGTACATTGACTGACCGTAGACTTGAGGACACTTACCAAGTGATCCGACCGAATAAACTTTAGTAGAATGGTCTTTTGAATATTTGAAATGTTTGAACGACTGAGACACACATGATGATTTGCTTGACAACAAATTATAAACGAAAACGACACAGTGAACGACACTTATAGAAGTGGATGCTTTGCTTAAAAATAATAAATGAATGAATGCTTTGCTTAGTGATTAGCATAATGAATGATGACTGAATGTTGTATATGATCAAATGACTGAAAGATTATGAAACAGAAACGATTGAATGAAATATATGCTCGACTGACTGAGAAATTATGTAATGGAAATGATCGAATGATATTTATGCTTGACTAACAGAGATGAAAATGATTAGATGAATGATGAATGATGGATATACTCGACTGACTGAGAAAATGATAAATGATGAAAATACTTTAGAATGAAGAAATGATGAATGTTGAAAATGCTTGAAATGAAAATGTTGATTAGTTTTATACTCGACTGACTGAGATAAAACAATGAATGATGAACATGCTCGACTGACCGAAGCATAATGTTAATATGATGAATATTTAGTAGACTCGACTGACTGAGATACTGAAAGGAATGATGATTTTTTTTTTATAGTGCAATGCTACTAATGTGCGCTTGAGTGTGTGTAGTGGCAGGTAAGACGATTTACCGACTGACCCACAATGGAATTATAGGGGTCGTAAGAATGGAAAGAACACATAGGATACGATGACAGACTGTTGAACTTGAATTAGCAATCCACGCACGGGTGAAGCCATTTTAGCTCACCTGGGGATGCATGTGCCGTACGGGCAAGGCCATAATGATTTGGTCGCATACGATGAGTTGAGGGGCGCACAATAAGGAGAGCCTTATCCCTCAACATCCCTTAGTCTCCAAGAAGTGTAGTTGAGAGATTGCGGTAAGGACTCCCGATCGCTACGCAATGCTCCCCATAGGAAGGAAGAAATGAAATCGTCAGAAGGGCCCACCGAAGAGGCACCTGTACAATAAAAAGATAATGCTATTTAACATATGAAGAAATTCAAAACTTGTCAAAGATAATTTCGAGTGACTTTAAATTAAAAGACAATTAAAATAAAATAATATTCCTTATTTTATTTTTAAGAGAAAAAAAGAAATATTAGAAATGGAAAAAGAAATAAAACAAAAACAAATTGTTTAGTTTAAAGTATTTCACTTATCTACTTGATGAAAAGAAGAAAAACTAAAACTAAACTAGAAGTATTATAGTAACGTCCTATTAAAAGCTTAAACTTCAAATTTGCAAACATTTATTTTATAAAGAATTTAAATTAAAAGAAATATATATATATATATATATTATAAACTTTTAAACTTTTATAGAATTAGATTTTAATAAATAAGAGAAACCAAAATATAAATAAACTAAAAAAAAACCAAAATAGAAGTAGGACTCTTCTACACCTAACTCCCACTGATTTAAGGAATTAGGTGCACACTAAAGATAATGAGACACTTGTAATTGAGAATAATTGAAAGTAAATTATTAAATTAAACTAAATATGTGCATGGACAGACACATGGCACACAGACTTTTGCTATATAATGAGGGAGGAGAAGAAGAGAAAGACATCTCTTGCTCTCTAACGTTGGATGGGCATGATAATCTCGGATTATGTTATGATTCTTGGGAGTTGGGATTAGCTGGAACGGGGATTGGGAGATCCTTTCGAGAAGCTTGCTAGTGTATTCTTACGACCCCATTAGGTCAGGGGTTTGGGGTGAAGGAGAGTAACCCTGATACAGTATGGTGGTCAACCGATGGGGTCTCTTGGTAAAATTGGCAAGGATGGAAGTGGTTCGGGGAAGATCGACGATCGTACATACAAGGACTTCGTCAACGGAGTGCTCAACTACTGTCGAAATGTATGATGTTCCATTTTCATGCACTAGTTGAGTTTATGTAATTTTGTTTTTATGGTTATATTTGATTTTCAAGTTTTTATTAATTTGCATATGATGTAAGTTCTATTTTGGAAGTCTTTTTGGGGGACCCGAAATGGAGGTCCCTACATTCGGTATCAGAGCCGGTCGAGCCTTGAGGGCACCGGACTCATATTTTTTCAGGGGTCATTCGGTTTTCGTCAAGAGCGTGGATTGGATCGTGCGGAAACCACTCCAAGGACTTCCTTGATCTACTGGACCAATCGTCGATAACAGGTTGATTCTCTAAATTGTTGGATGGATGATTTTGGGTTCAAATTTCTAAACTTTGTAGTGTTATAAATAAAACCTATTTTCAGTTCTGGAATTAAAAAATTGAAGTATTTTTCATTAAATTTTTTTTTTATTGTTGCTACAACCTTCGCATATGAGAATCCATCGATGTGATAGCTGATGAATTTAAAGGTCCCAAGTTTTAATTACCCTGTTGTTCGAATTTATCTTCTATATCAAAATGAGAGGTGATTCAGTTAATTAGTGCTAAAAGTTTGGAAGATGTGATTTCTGTGAAATACCCGTGAACAATCTCAAATCGCATCTCTGTATTATCTTTAGTGCATGTCGGATGGTGTCCTGTGAAATCTTTAGTGCGTGTCGGATGGTGTCCTGTGAAATCTGGTTTATATGTCTTTTGCAAACGCCAAAATCGTGTATTTTATTTACTGACTCGTGAGTAGTATTATTGATATGTTAACTTAGCATTCCGATTCTGTTGAAAACCCTGTAATTCCTCAATATGAAATCCTCGAAATTAAATAATACATCTAATTAAAAGCTCTGTGTAATTAAAATTTAATGATAAATTTTTGGACGGGATAGTCGACCTCGAATCCTTGTTGAAAATTTTATCATGAGAATCGATCCTAGACTCAGCCGACCCAACAACCAGCAGAAACCTGAAGATCTGCGATGTATGCAGTATTTGTTGGTTAAGATTTATTTAGGAAGAGAAAGAGGTTTGTAGATCTAGATGTGGCCACTGGACAATACATTCGAACATCACAACTTGGAATCTATGCTGTTCTCATATCTGTATTGCCTTGTCTTTATTTGATAAAGTAACTCTGTGTTGGATCTATAATTTTCACGCTATTATGTAGCGACTTGATCTTTTACTTGCGTCTTATCATTTGTAACTAAGGTAGCTGTGTAGATCTGTAACGCCCAGACCAGATTTGATCCTCTGTAGTCTGCATTTTGTCTAATAGTATGCTCTGCATTTGTTAAATTACCCTGGACCTGATAACGTGGCACTTACCACCGTACTCTGCGAATTAGTTCATCACATTCAAAATGAAAAGAATAGTTCTTTGAGGTGAAAAGATTTAGATATATAATTTTGAATTGTAAAACTCCTTGCTCCTCCATATCAAAATAAAATTAGTTATGTACTTTACTTAAAAAGGATTAAATAGATAGGTGTTAGAGTGAATATTACATTCATGATATAAGATTATTTGAAAATGTATAAGCATTGTAAATATAGTAGACTATTATCTATTTATGAAAACTAAAGAATGATAGGTTACTTTCATATATTTTGAAATGAGAAATTAAGTTGGGTCATTTCCTTAATTATTGTAAATATTTGGATTTAAAATGGAGAATATTCTTGTAGAAATGAAAAAGAAGGATTGGAATATGGTCCTACCTATTGTAAAAGAGTTGGATTTAATATAGTTGAAAAGGGGATGGGGTACAATCTTAGTTATTACTTGGGTTTGTTATGTACTTGTTGGGTGATGCACGGTCTCCCTCCGTTACTGGCATCTGGAAGATTCTTTTGTGATTGCGTGACAATCTCCCACCTGGCAATGGATGTTCATGTGGCGGAACCACAAGCTATGGCGGATAACTCCATGACTGCCTCGGAATACAGGATGGAAGATGCGAGATTATTTAAACCGGCCTCCTACTTTCGAGACAAGTTGTATGGGAAGCGACAACTGGCCTCGGGTAGCCGGAAAAGCGCACCATGTGCTAGGCATGGGGGTAAAAAAGGCCAGCTGCCTCTATCTGGAGTTCCTGGGTTGACATCGGGTTCAGATCCCTCTGTTGATAGCACAAGGGCTTGCCCATCACATTTGCAGGAGGGGAAATCTCGTCCAGTCTCGCGTGCTGCTCACCGTTTGAGTGAGAAATTTTGCTGCCGTCCCGAGGAGGTCTGGCTAACAATGGGCAGGGACCTGGGCTTAGAAGAGCTCGTCGAGTTCAATTTGACGGTTTTGGTGGGGAAATTCTCTTATTTTTCCATGGACCACAAGGACATTGTGGGTTGGGTTACTGAGAAATGGAAGCCCATTGTGGGTTACACTCCTCAGGTATTTGCTTTAGCTTGTGGCTGGTATGGTTTCAAGTTCGAGCAGGAATCTCACTGTTCTGCTATTTTAGCTCAGTTGTGGCTTCATGGGGCGGGTAGCCTCATGTTACAAAAATGGTGCACTGATTTTGACCCGGATTCAGCCACTGTGCGTATGCGGCATTTATGGGTACTCATTCCTAGTTTGCCGCTTGCCCTATGGAACCGGGGGGTGTTTGAAGCTATTGGAAATAGCTTGGGCCGGTTTCTTCATGTGGAGGAGGAGCATCTTACAAGCTTCGACAGGCGTATGGGGCGGCTCCTGGTGGAAGTGGACATTTCTTTGGGTCTCATTGATGTACTTCACATCAATTGTGCGGTTGACGGCTTGAAGTGGACATTTCTTTTTATCATTCTTTGAATGATTTGGACATCAAATTTATTAATGCTTTGGAACTCAACAATGGTAACTATTTGAGTCGTTTATATCCAAAGCTGTCATCTGCTTCTAAGTATGAAAAGGATCCTACTATCTTGACTGATAATGAGTCTCCCTCCACTAATCTCCCACTTCCTATTTGTATCTCTCCCCTGGGGACATCGTCTGACATTCCCATTTCGCCGGTGGTGTCGGCTTTTACACACAGCCCTACTGTTATTCTCTCCTCGGATTGTGAGGAGTCTCTGCCTGTTAATGTGCCCTGTAAGGATGGGCCTTTGTCTTTGAATCCCCTGGCCGTCACCCACCCATGTGTGCCAGTTTGTGATCCTATTATGGACGGGCATTTGTCATCGATACCTCCTACCGACTCTCAGGATCGTATATTACACATCCCCTCATACTCTGAAATGGTCCAAAAAACATCCCTCCCTATTTATCTAAATAACCGGGTTGTTGGATATGGTGATCCTTGTAATAAAACTCAGACTGATCCTCCAACCTCCTCGACATTGGCCCCTGATATGGTGGTTAAGAAAAACAACCCACCATCTGCCATATTGACTACGGTGGGCGACCAATGTATTGCAAAGGGGGCTCGGCTCAGCGGGTTGGCTGTTGATTTCTCTCCATTAAAAACGAGAAGTGCCAGGAAAAATTCAATGGTCAAAACTCAGGGGGGTACTGACAAAATTGTTCCGAAAACCCCCATCTCTCTGGACACCAGGGATCTTAGAGGAATCAAAGCCCTTGCCAGGGGTCGGTAATGATTTTTCTCTCCTTAAACATCAGGGGTGTGGGGGGCATGCCCAAATAATTGGCCCTCAAAAGTGTCCTACAAATTGCAAATCCCGATTTCGTTTTTTTACAAGAAACTATGGTATGTGGGGAGAAAGCTCGTACTTTCTTCAATAAAATTAAGCCTGGGTGGTCTATGTCTACTGTGGATGCGGTTGGTCTTTCTGAAGGTCTCCTGGCTGCATGGAATCCGGGGGTCTTTAAGCTGGATTCTTTTATTACCACGCTGGGCATACTATTAACTGGCACTTTTAGGGGTTCCGAAAATGTTTTAAACATTGTAAATTGCTATGGGCCCTATTGCAACCGGGAAGCTTTCTGGAATCTGGCATGTTCAGGTCATTTATTGTCATTGGACAATTTGATACTTGCAGGTGATTTGAATTTTACATGGGGAGCTGAAGAAATCTGGGGTCGTGCGGCCAGAAAGGATCCTCTAGGGACTTATTTCAGAAATTTTTTTTCCACATACTCACTGGTTGATGTGGAACCGAGGCTAATATCTCCAACGTGGTCTAATGGACGGCTTGATGAGAATATGATCTCCAAACAACTTGATCGATACCTGATATCTGAGACACTTTTGAGTTCGTTCCATACTTACAGATCTTGGTGCATGCATACCCATATCAGTGATCATTCCCCCATTATTATGCAATTTGAAACCGATGTTAAACACCATGTATACCCATTCAAATTCAATTCTGTATGGCTAAACGATTCTGATTTTGATATGGGTGTCCGATCTCTTTGGGCTGATACGGATGTTTTGAGGGAGCGGTCGGCAATGTATAAGCTTGCTGTCAAGTTAGGGTCCTTAAATGACTATACTATTAAATGGGAACGATCTAAAAGATCCGAACAGTCCGCTGAACTCATTTCGCTGGATTTAGAAATTCGTGATCTTCGGGATCTATCTCTGAGAGTGGGGATCTCTCCAACTGATCGTGCTCGCCTTGCTTTGTTGGAGGAAAGGAAACTTAAAATACTCCTCAATCAAGAGGAGTCCTGGCGTTTAAAGAGCCAGGCTATCTGGATACAAGCTGGTGACTTATATACGAAGTTCTTCCATCGTTATGCTGATGGCTGCAGGATTCAAAATAACATTTGGGATCTCAATGATCATCATGGGCGACGGATCCGGGGGGATGATGAATTGAAGTCCGAGGCATCTCGCCATTTTCTTGAGTATTATACTGACCCTGAAACTACATCCCTACCTGAACAGTTTAAACTTATAAAGGAATATCCTCGGATGTTCACTGATGAGGAGGGGGACAAAATTTTGAGTCTATAACTTGCACAGATGTTCTGAACTCTCTCCGGGATTTTGCAAAGGATAAATCTCCTGGGCCAGATGGGTGGACGGTGGAGCTATTCATTCATTTTTTTGAAATTATGGGGAGGGATCTCAGGGATGCTGTAGATGAATCTCGGTCCTTGGGATTGGTTTCAGGGCGTTAAATACAACTTATCTGGCTTTGATTCCTAAATCTACACATCCAGACAGTTTTGATGATTTCCGTCCGATTGCTTTGTGCAATTTAGTATACAAGATTATCTCTAAGATAATTGCCCATCGAATTAAACCGAGTTTGTCCTCTTTCATTTCTATGGAACATATGGTTTTTTGGAGGGGCGGCAGATTCACGACGCAGTTGGGGTGGCACAGGAGGTATTCCATAGTATTAATCAGAAGAAGATGGAGGCACTCATCCTTCAACTGGACCTAGTAAAATCTTACGACCGAGTCAATTGGACTTTTCTCAAATTGATCCTTATACAAATTGGACTCCCGTGGAAGGTTATGAAGTGGATTATGGCCTGTGTTATGTCTGTCAACTATGCTGTTCTTATTAATGGTCAACCAACTGATTTCTTCAAGGCGTCCAGGGGACTCCGTCAGGGATGCCCTCTTTCCCCTCTTTTGTTCATGTTGATCATTGATGGGATGAGTCTCTCTATTATCAAAGCAAAATGCGAGGGCTCTATTGTGGGAATCAAAGTCTCGGTTGGTGTATCAGTTACCCATACGTTGTTTGTGGACGATGTGATGCTTTTTGGGCTGGGAATTCTGGCGGAATGGTTACAGTTTAAGAGAATTCTTGATTTCTTCTGTTTGGTTACTGGTATGCTCATCAGTATGGTGAAATATTTTTTCCTGAAACACTCATTAGAGGAGAATGTGGAACATAGTGTCAGGGGTATTCTCCCTTTGGAATTTAAGGAGTTATCTGATGGCTCAAAGTATCTCGGCTATTTTCTCAAACCTGCAAAATATTGAACCAATGATTGGCTATGGCTTGTTAAACGATTTGATTCACGCATTAGTCATTGGAGCTTGAGATATCTTTCACTGGGAGGTCGGATTACTTTGGCAAAATCTGTCCTCCAGAACATGGGGGTATACTGGTTCTCCCTATGTAAAATTTCGTCATCAATTATTCACATTCTTCAGGGAAAATTATTCCGTTTTATATGGTCTAGTGGGGGTGAGAAGAACAGATTTCATTTAATTAACTGGAAAAGTATGGCACAACCATATTTTCTGGGTGGCTGGAATATAAAGAATATGGAATTGTTTGTGTTGGTGCTCCATGCAAAGAGCCTGTGGCGAGTATTATTTAATAACTCTATGTGGGGATGTATCATCCGGGCCAAGTATCTCAAAAAGGTTTCGGTAGCATCCTGGTTTCGTTTTGACAGGCATTCTGTTAATGGCAGTTCAAATATTTGGCGCGGGCTCATGGGATCTTATTTTGTTCTGGAAAAGTGGCTCGCCTGGATTCCTGGCAATGGTCGGGATATCAGACTTGGATTGGAACCTGTTGTGGGGGCTTCACTCACGTATCCTTTCTCGCCTGAACTACTTGCACATATACGTGCTCGGGGGCTCTTTAACCTGTCTCATGCTGCTACTTTCAATAATGGGGGTTGGATCTCTGCTCGTCAACTTGGCATTTATGGGGCGATGGGAAAGGAATGGTCAGACTTCACTATGCACCTCTGTCAAACAAACATTCACCTCTGTGATTCCTCGGACAGGTTGGTTTGGTCTTGGGATGTCGCTCGTGGTATGGTTACTTCAAAACTTGCTTATGATTCATTATTTGCAGACTGTAATATGAAGGCAGTTTGGTGGCATTCTGTGATCTGGAAGCTTTCCCTTCCTCCGAGGATTAAATGTTTTATCTGGTTGGAAATGGGCAATAAGATTCTTACCTGGGATAACCTCTGTCGTTGTGGCTTCTATGGTCCTGGATAGTGTCCTTTATGCTGTTCACACTTGGAGACAGTTGATCATCTCTTCACTTCTTGTCCAATCGTAAGGGAGCTTTGGATGCTTATTACCAACTCTATTGGCATAATTGCTATTTGGCACTCGTCCTCATTGCTGGACAGTTTTGGTCAGTGGCTCAGCGACTCACGTACTGCGCGATGGTCTGATCTCCCTTGTTATATGATGTGGGAGCTTTGGAAGGCTCGTAACTGCTTTGTTTTCGATGGTACTGCTATAAGCCTGCAATGGTTATGCGGTCGTATCATTGCTTCTTTTATGGAGAAAAACTTTGGCTCGGTCCTATCGGGAGGCAGGACCGTCTCTTTTGATAAACATTCTGGGTATCGTTATGCCCCCCCGGTATTAATGTATCCTTGTGGGTTTTTTGATGGGGCTGCGGTTGGGGGGGGTGGCGTTTGTGGGGTTGGTGTGGTGCTGCATATAAACAACTCTGATTTCTATCGGATCCATTTAAATGTGGGTTATGGTACGAATACGCGCAGTGAATTATGTGCACTCTGGCTCCTTTTATACTTTGCTCGGCGCTTACAGATTTCCTCTCTTTTTGTTATGGGTGATTCTTCTTCCATAATATCGTGGGCTTTGGGTTGCTCCCCTCTTAATGTGTTGATCCTCACAGAATGGTTGGCTGCTGTCAGGAAATACATTGGTGACTTCTAGCATATCCACTTTGCCCATATTTTCCGCGAGATAAATATGGAGGTAGACTTCCTATCCAAGAAGGCTTTGGATTCACCATCTTGCATTATTTTGTGGGAGGAATGGCATGGGGACCTCCTTTACTCTCGGGGCTCGATTGACCTGCTTTGGAGCTGACTCTTTTTGGTTTGGACTTATAGGACTCTTTTGATATATTATCACACATGTTTATTTGCGGCTATATATTTGTGCAGGTTCATAGGTACTATCTCCAACTTCTTGTTGGATTTTTGTTTCTGGTTGGTCTATGTGGCTCTATTTATGATATTTGATACTTGTGTCTAGGCCTCTGGCTGTTTTGGACCTTATATTGGACTTATATTTCATGTATTTATGTCTTGGCATTTTGATACTTTGCCATTTGAGGTTTGTTAGCTTTTGCTCATGCAGTTGGTGCAATATGGTGGCATCCTATCCGATACTTGGTTGGGATTTGGTATGGATCCTGGTTGATGTGATGTTATTTGGGGCTCACGTGCCCGTATGTGTTATTTACATGCCTTTATGGTATGTTGATCTGATGTAATGATCCTATTACTATTTCACAGTATTAATAGTAAGATATATTTTATGTGTGAAAAAAATAATATGTTGGAATTAAAAAGGTTAATGTTGGGAATTGGCTTACTTAAAATAATAGTTCAAGATCAATTTGAAGGATTGCGGACATTATTATAAAATTGTGGGTTTATATATATATATTTATATATGCAAATGAAATTTTGAAGGGTAATACGACTATGATTTGAATGGAATTATAAAGTATTATAGAATTAAGGAAGTGATTATAATTATTGTATTTAAAAGAGGAGAACATAATTACATAAAACTTGAAGAAATTGTCTTACCTTTATGACAATGAATATTATAAAGAATAGATATATAATATTTAAAAATGATTAAATATCGACATTGTAGTCGATATGAATTCGAGAGAATTAGGACATCGTTAATGAAAACGAACAACTACAAACCTGGTGTTGCTGCGCTGTGGTAAAACAGAGAAATTATAACTTGGAAGACCTACCGAGGGAGGGTAACAAACGTAAGTGACTATGAGGAAAGAGTAGTGATTCTTATATATATATATATATATATATATATATATATTTTAAATAGTGGTGATTAGGACTAAATGGAGATATATTTGATTCTTTACAAGAAACTTTATGTAACTATTGCATTGGGATTGAAGCACCTCATGAAGGGTAAAGGAAAGCGTGAATCTAGCTTAGATATTTTAAAACATTTCCTACATAACCATGATAAGAAGGCAAGTGGACAGATATGTTTGATGGATTTGGGAAATTGATAAATTTTTACTAACAAGACACCAAGATAATCAGATTGATGATACTTTAAGAGATTGTCGAAGGAGCAAAGAAAAATTAAAATTTGAAAATGAGATATCAATGTGGTCGGTATGATGAGCTGAACTCAACAACATGCATTTTGCATTATGAAAAAACCATTTACGAAAACTTAGGACTACGAACTTGAAATTTAACAATCGTATCGAAATGGTTAAATGAAGACAATGTTTCGTAAAAAGAAGTATGGAGACGATTAGCATAATAAACTGAACGCGGTGAAGCTAACCTTAGGTCATTATCAAACTTGATAAAACTACAACTAGCCCTTGAGATGGAACTCGATGGGGTTAAGAAAACACACATTGTACGAATTGATGAAACTAACAAAGTGGTCTTATGACAACATGAATGATGAAATGAGTTAAGGATGTGATAATCTCATTAACCTCGAGCGATGATACTGATGAAAGGACTAAGAGATAAATCTTATTATGTTTGACTAAACCGTTAAGTTCCGACCCTAGGAATCCTATCAAATTAAGAACCAACACTATTAAAGCATTTAAGGGTTTTGGAAGTAGTCTTATAGAATTTGGATTTTGAACTATTTGAGGGTCTCTCTTGATTTGTTAAACCCGTAATTATGTTTACCTATCTATATTTGACCAATTATTTTATGATGTTTACCTTCTCGTCTTGGAGGGAGGATAACCAATTAGATTTGAAACCCTTGCTTGGATTTGTTATGTTTTGATAAAATTTTGGGTGGCTATTGACGCAATGCAGCTTGTTGAAAATTTGGACATCGTGGACCTTCGTGAATGAATAAGAGATATAGGAAATCTAGTTGGGACTCACAATTATTGAATGTATTATCGCGTTGGTATTATGAGAAATTACGATAGACATCATGAGGATGTATTGGAAGCATGTTGGATGAGAAGGAAAACTAATGATTGGACCACTAGTGTTAATGGTCATGATTGCTTGATAAAAATATAAGGGAATGACAAAAAGACAATAATGAGAAACTAAAAGAAAACGTAGCATTGAAACTACAATAACAAAAGTTAACTTTGGGATGAAGTTCTAATAAGAGGGGGAGTATGTAATGCCTGCCCCAATACATTGACTGACCGTAGACTTGAGGACACTTACCAAGTGATCCGACCGAATAAACTTTAGTAGAATGGTCTTTTGAATATTTGAAATGTTTGAACGACTTAGAAACACATGATGATTTGCTTGACGACAAATGATAAACGAAAACGACATGGTGAACGACACTTATAGAAGTGGATGCTTTGCTTAAAAATAATAAAGGAATGAATGTTGTGCTTAATGATTAGCATAATGAATGATGACTGAATGTTGTATATGATCGAATGACTGAAAGATTATGAAACAAAAATTATTGAATGAAATATATGCTTGATTGACTGAGAAATTATGTAATGGAAATGATCGAATGATATTTATGCTTGACTGACAGAGATGAAAATGATTAAAATAATGATGAATGATGGATATACTCGACTGACTGAGAAAATGATAAATAATAAAAATATTTTAGAATGAAGAAATGATGAATGTTGAAAATGTTTGAAATGAAAATGATGATTAGTTTTATACTCGACTGACTGAGATAAAACAATGAATGATGAACATGCTCGACTGACCGAAGCATGATGTTAAAATGATAAATATTTAGTATACTAGACTGACTGAGATACTGAAAGGAAAGATGAAATTTTTTTTATAATGCAGTGCTACTAATGTGCGCTTGAGTGTGTGCAGTGGCAGGTAAGACGATTTATCGACTGACCCACAATGGAATTATAGGGGTCGTAAGAATGGAAAGAACACATAGGATACGATGACAGACTGTTGACCTTGAATTAGCAATCCATGCACGGGTGAAGTTGCTTCAGCTCACCCGGGGAGGTGTGTGCCGTATGGGAAAGGGCATAATGATCTGGTCGCGTACGATGAGTTGGGGGCACACAATAAGGAGAGCCTTATCCCTCAACATCCCTTAGTCTCCAAGAAGTGTAGTTGAAAGATTGCAGTAAGGACTCCCGATCGCTACGCAGTGCTCCCCATAAGAAGGAAGAAATGAAACCATCAGAAGGGCTCACCGAAGAGGCACCTGGACAAGAAAAAGATAATGCTATTTAACATATGAAGAAATTGAAAACTTGTCAAAGATAATTTCGAGTGACTTTAAATTAAAGTACAATTAAAATAAAATAATATTCCTTATTTTATTTTTAAGAGAAAAGAAGAAATATTAGAAAAGGAAAAAGAAACAAAACAAAAACAAATTGTTTAGTTTAAAGTATTTCACTTATCTACTTGATGAAAAGAAGAAAAACTAAAACTAAACTAGAAGTATTATAGTAACTTCCTATTAAAAGATTAAACTTCAAATTTGCAAACATTTTTTTTATAAAGAATTTAAATTAAAAGAAATATATATATATATATATATTATAAACTTTTAAACTTTTTATAGAATTAGATTTTAATAAATAAGAAAAACAAATTATTTTATAAGTTTTTATTATTTAAAAGAAACTAAATAAATAAAAACAACTAGTTTACTAAAAAGATATTAAGTAAACTAAGAGAGAACCAAAATAGAAGTAGGACTCTTCTACACCTAACTCCCACTGATTTAGGGAATTACGTGCACACTAAAGATAATGAGACACTTGTAATTGAGAATAATTGAAATTAAATTATTAAATTAAATTAAATATGTGCATGAACAGACACATGGCACACAGACTTTTGCTATATAATGAGAGAGGAGAAGGAGAGAAAGACATCTCTTGCTCCCTAATGCTGGATGGGCATGATTGTAACATCCCGATATTTTCATAAAATTTAAAAAAAAAAAAATCGCCATAAAAAGAGTTAATATTGTAAAATGCGGAAATAATAAAAATCAATATTTAGCAATTAATAAAAGTGTCGCTTGGTAGTAACAATTTAATGCTTGTGTCTTTTGTCTTTTAATGATGTCATGAAAATCAATTAATGATTATGTACTTTATTCGTATGCTGGAATGATTGAAAATTTATGATGCATTGGAAATCAGAATTCTTTTGACAAGTGCTGACAGTTTAACTTTTCTGGATGATGATGAAAGGGGTCCCACGAGGTGCCCCGAGGCTTACTTAGCTATTCCGCTAAAGCACTGAACTCGTCCTCCATGCGCAGGTTCGCAGGTAAGAGATAGCGATACAAATCGAAACTGCTTATGAACTTCGATGCCATAGGTATGGTCTCCTTCGAATTCTGTAAGATGAACTTGTCTCTCTCAAGACTGCAGATAATGTCCATTTCAGGCTGTGTTTGTTGTGAATGTTTCCAATAAGTGTTGATGCGTTTACGTAAGGTCATTCCATGAATGCCGTGCGGCTGTTTAAGTAATTCTTTTTATAATAATGACAGTGACAGGTTGATGACAAGGACGCATGGTCTTAAGTCATACTATGGAGAGATTGACAACATGGTTCTAAACTCTATTGCCTGGGAAATTAAAAATGCTATGCATTAAGCATTAACACCCAACCGTGCAATGAATGCGATGGGTCCTTGGGTGGCACCATACCCTAACGATGTGTTTATATAACTTGTGGTGTGGACGAGCTTTATGAGCTCTACAGCGATCCCTATAGTGAACTATACAAAAGACTCTATGTAATGGGCGGAGTCAAACCATACCCTATGGTTGCTCATGACCTTAGTGGATATTTATAAGCTATGAATGTGGTTCAAAAATGATTAGATCGGATCGTATGAGACCTTTAGTTATATGTTATTGGTGATCATTATACATTGATAATATTTACATGTTGAAACTTTTAACGTTGGTTGGAATGGGTTGGCAGGTGGAATGATGGCCCTGCAAAAGCCTGCATACGAATCGAGGGTGTAATAAATGATTAGGTTTGTAATTATTGTGCATGGCCACCATGTTAGGGATAGTGTTGCGTGCACATCTATGTGGATGTTTTCGGCTTGATAAGGTTTGGCAATTGCTGAGTTGTAACGGCCTCCTGCCCTATTATCAACCGATATGGCAACTCCGTGGCTTGGGTGGTAGATGAGCCATTTAATGCTACACCTGCCACCTTCCAATGTGGCTTGATGTGGTTGAATCTCCGCCATTGATCGTTGTGTATTGGGATAAGCCGAACCCTCGCGTAACTTATGGATTCTTTGTAACGTTTCTTAGTCATTTGCTCGCTGGTAGGGTTTGGGAGGTGAGGCTAACCAGCCGAGAGGCACTTAGGGTTTGCTGGTTTTTCTAGCCTCCCTCGGGCTCGATCCTGAGACCAGTAGCAACCCTGGGTCTACTAGTGAAAGTTATCCATGGAAGCCAAGTCTGGAACGATGGTGTGGTAACCTATAGGTGGGATGAGTGCAGCTGTGCCGGCATTTCCGTAGCTTCCAAGTCTGGGTTTTCAATTGAGTTGGAAGTTTTTGGGAGGTATCCCTCACCGTGGTCTTCGAACTGGGTGCATCTCCTTCACAGTGGATGGGTGGTGGCTATGTCGAAAACTTTGTCACAACTCAGTTAATGTATTCGTTGCAAAGGTTTTCCCACTATTCTTTGTTGCATGCGTTTCTACCTCATTATCCGATGCTTAAATTGTTGTATGGTTGTTGGCAGGTGACCCTCGACGAATCCATAGGGTGCCAGAATAGTTGAAGAGGAAGAGAACTTAAGCGAACCCACCGGTAAGCTTCGGTGGTATCCCTCCTTAGTGGTTCTCCTGAAATCGAACTTGATGAGGAAGTGCTAGTAGCATGCCTTCGTGATAGTGGCTTTGTCTCGCCTACAACATTTGGGAAACCTTCAGGTTTTGAGTTTTGTTGATAGAATAGGTGATGTAAATGTTTAAAATATGTGGCTGGCCATTCCTGGCATCGACGAGTTTAGCAGGGTTGAACCCTTGTGTTTGCAAATTGTCTTGCATCGTTCCGTTTTATGTTTTATTGTTTGAGTACTTCTGGGTTGATGCATGAGGAGATACGTTGATAGTAACTTTATTTTCAGTACTTGCTGTGTGTATAAATGGTGCAGGGTTTTGAAAGGAACCTCCAGCAAAAGATAGTGGTGACCGTAGGGTGTAACTACTATTATTTTAAATGGAAACGATAATATTCAGTGTTTAATGGCTATGTTTAGTAAACTTGGTCTTCTTGTTTTTGTATCTGTATCTAATAGCCGGTTAAGATATTTTGGGTTTTATATCTGCGTATAGTGTTGTTCGATCTTCTCATTCTTGAACTCAGATCCACGGATCGAAAGGCATGTTTTCAGCTGTTTAAATAAAATGTGGCTATACGCCGAGAAATATAAAGGAAGTGGTTTTGTTTTGAAAGCATAAGTGATAACATTAAAACCTAGCTATCGATGTGAATGAAATCTACATGTCTAAATTGATGTTTTAAAGGAATGAGAATAACAACTCTCGATTCTGCAATTTACCTGTTTGTGGTAATTGAAACCTTCGATTTGGCAACTGTTTAAATGTTTAAAAATAATAATGTATTGAAAACCTGTTGATCCCAGCTAGGGTATAGTGATATTACAATTTAATCTGTTAATTTAATAAAACTTATGTTTTCCCTAGCTGTTAATAACTTGGTATTTTGTGATGTAAGTTTTATCACATGCAATTGATAGTTCAGGAAAACAAAGACAATAACAGTGCAATCGTCAGATAATTTGATTGCTTATGAATATGCAGTTTTTCTATTATAGCTATTTATTCCTGTATTCGTACATCTTGGACCTCTGATGAAAGGATAAAATACACAGTAGCATTCTTTCTGTCTGTACAATATAATACAGGGAAGACAATATGCATATAAGAACAATCAGATTCTAAAGCAATAAGAAGATAGAAAAATGGGAATATGGTTAAACAGAATGCATACTATTGTTTACTTTGAAATAATTAATAAAGATCAGTAAGTCATAATGATCACCTTTAGGAATAAGAAAAGAACCTACTGCTATACTTAATTTCTGTTAAGTTGTTTCAGCACACAGAAATGTATGATAAAACAATACATGCATAGATCTCATCTACAGCTGCTAAAATATAAGATGCATGATAAACGTAGGTTTGTGCATGGGTGGTCTTTGGTTTAGATATTTAGATGCATGCTAGGTTTCACTTTTAGCTGGGCATATTTAATGCTACTTCTCTGTACTGGAGTACAATGCAGCTCCATGCATGGGGAAAAATGCAGAGCGGTCATTTTATCAGTTCAACAAATCTAAATTAATTAGGATCTGACATTTTCTACTATTGATCATTAAATAACAATACTAAGCCATTTTCTGAGAGCATTCATGTGATTTGAAAAAGAAAACACAACAGAATAGAACCTGAGGGTAATGGGAGGAACAAATCACTCAAGAAACCTGTTCCACCCAACCTGCTCCCAAACAACCAAGATGTCTGCCTTAGGACCCCCGAGCCTATCGACTGATCCACCAGGAGGAAGAAGGTTCTGCAGCTTAGGACTTCAACTTGCAGTAGCAAGAAAATTTATATATCTAGCCTTACAGGCTTAGTAATTCCATGGGATCAGCACCAGCACCTCTGGTCTGTCCTTCTCATAACATTTGCAGACTTATACTTCCACTCTCCACAGCCTCCCCTATTCGAATCTCTCATCCATCACCTGATGAGCATGAGGAATGTTTCTGCAGAAAACATTATAAGAGCTGCCTGCTCAATTCGAATTGCCTTTAATAGGCTGCCTAGGTCTTTGGTAATTAATTGGTCATTAGTGAGCTGCCTGGTAACCTCTCTCCACCTGGAGAGGGAAATGCCACAAAATTAGGGGGAGTTGTCCCATACCAACAGCTAATGGTAGAGTGCAAATGCTGCCATTTGTCCCAATCCTTCCAGCAGCTTCCATTCCTCCTAGTGGGCCAGTGGATACTCTTGTAACAACTTTCTTGAGTGTTTGTCTCCCATTTTCATTTATTAAATAATAATAATGAGTCATTACATTCAATTTTGACCTACTTGGTCATAATTACAAACTTGTAATTATAATTTAACACAAAGTATTTTTTTGCAAAAAGAATAACACTAGAAAATAATTATTCTCAAAATTGGGTAGGTGACAATGATAATCTTGGATTATGTTATGATTCTTGGGAGTTGGGATTAGCTGGAATGGGGATTGGGAGGTCCTTTCAGGAAGCTTGCTATTGTGTTCTTATGACCCCAATAGCTTGGGGGTTCGGAGTGAAGGAGAGTAACCCCGATATGGTAGGGTGGTCAACTGAGGGGTCTCTTGGTAAAATTGGCAAGGTTGGAAGTGGTTTGGGGAAGATCGACGATCGTACATACAAGGAATTCATCAACAGAGTGGTCAACTATTGTCGAAAGGTATAATGTTCCATTTTCATGCACCAGTTGAGTTTATATAATTTTGATTTTATGGTTATATTTGATTTTCAAGTTTTTATTAATTTGCATATGATGTAAGTTCTATTTTGGAAGTCTTTTTGGGGGACCTGAAATGGGGGTCCCTACACACCAACACTACTAATCTCTCTGAATGTCTTATATTCTTCAATGATGGGCTGACACGAGCATGCAGATCAAAATACAAAAGCTTTGGATCAGATCATGGAAAAACTAGACATACACTACATTGGGGCACATCTCCCAATCTTGGTTGAGGCAAATCACTCAACTTTGAGAAGAAAAGGCTCTCAGACACTAAGAAAATTGGCCAAAAGATGTGAGAGGAGTGCACTAGAATTGTTTAATAGGTTGATTTATCTTCATGAAAAATTAATTGGCACGTGTGAGGATGAAGGTGCCTTCCTTAGGAGAATTAGAAACATCTTCTTGCTTTGTGATTTCTTCTGCTTTTAGCAACTGCACCCTCCTTAGATTTTCTGGATGTTTCCTGCTTTGTGATCTCTTCTGTTTTTAGCAACTACGCCCTGCTTAGTTTTCTAGATGTTTCCTACTTTTCAAACTGGGTGCTTTTATGCACTTTCCCGCTTTGTCCACTTTCTTGCTTTGTGCTTTGTCTGCTTTTCGCTGCTTTTGTTAGTTTCCTCCTTTTTTGTTGTCACCTTGATTTTAGTTTCCTTGTTATTGTTTCTATCCTTTTCCTATGAGTGGATGAGGTCCACCTTATCCTCATGTGCCCTTCTATCCATGTACGCATTATCAATTTTCCAAAATTTAATGAATAATGACAATCAAACTATTACAAAAATACTTCAAATATTAAAATTACCAAATTTTAATACTACATGCTTATATCAAAATTTATCCCAAGAAATTAAAATTTTCCCATCTTTAATTTTCTTCCTAGATCCTTATGGATTGAGGGGTCCAAGACTTGACCAAGTGGCTCATAAGGAAGGGACATGACAACTTGAAAATCCAAACCTATATGAGTTCACTTGGATTGCATTGATTTCAGTCACTCCACTCTCTGATATTAGGTTTAAGTTACAATGAATTTTATTGTTTGTTGCATTGATATCAATGATTCCTCTCTTTGAAACATTGATATCAATGCGACATACAATAAAATTAATTGTAACATAAACCTAATATCGAAGAGTGGATTCATTGATAATCCAAATCAATTTGATTGCATTGACATATCATGACGCAAGTGAGAACATCACAGAAAATCCAAAGCAATTTGATTGCATTGATTCTAGTGCATCCACTCGCTAATATTAGGTTTACGTTACAGTGAATTTTACTGTTTGTTGCATTGATAGTGGAGTCTCTGATAATCCAAGTGAAATCAAATTGATTTGGATTTTCATGGCACTTGGATTATTTTACTATTTGTTGCATTGATATTAGCAATTCCTCTTTGAGTCACTAATATCATCAGTGACTCCTCTCTATGATATTATGTTTAAGTTATAGTGAATTTTACATACATAGTGATGATCATCTTCAAATTTCATGTGGCTTCCTCGAACTACAACCAATCTAGATCCATCTTAGCTCTGGATCTACCATGTGTAGAGAGGGACCAAATTCTCAAGGTTGAAACCCCTCCAACTAGAGATAGACAATAAAAAAGGTTTGCACCTCTAGGGATTTGATCCCTTTCGGTGCATGGTATATCTGGAGTTAAGATAGATCTAGGCTAGTTTAAAGCATAATTGTGATTACAATGTACAAAGCCATGCTTATCTTGACAAACATTGTGATATAAATGAGGCATGTGTATGTGCTTTGACTAAATTTGAACATATGCTTTTGGTTGGTAAATACCCCTAAGGCCACTAGGGAGTGCATTGAATTTATGGAAGAAGAAGCCTCGATAAAAGCATCCAACATGAAAGGAAGATGGCATGAAATATGCACAACTGAAAAGAAACACACATTGCAAGATGAGAATGGACAAACTCAACCTTTTCGACAAGTTTATTTATTTTATTTGTTTCGGCAAAGGAAAGCCCCAATTTGATTCACTCATTTTTTGAAATTCGACAATGTGGGTCTTCTTGAAATGGGATAAAACTCCTAAGCCTATTAGAGGAAATTTCAACTTAAAATAGACCTTTAAACCCTAACTCAAATTCAATGTCATCATGTATTAACCAATCCAAATGATTTAAAATTCAAACAACGTACATGTCTTAAACATTTTTTTATTATATAGTCCCAAATTGGATATAATTTCTCTACCCATGCCCTAAATTTTCTTGGATATTGAAATAATCTCTGCCCAGGCTGCCCCAAATTGTCTTGGATACCGAAATGAAATTAATATCCTAACCCATTCCCCACTAATTCTAATAAATGAGTATAACAAATTCTCCACTAATTATTATTACAACAAATATACAATAATATTGTATTATAATTAATATTTTATAATAACTATCAAAATTTGGGTCCAATAACTTTGAACTAATATACCCATCAATCTTTTAGGTAATATTTTACCAATATATACTATATAATAGTAATAGTAATTAATTTTATAACTAATATATAATAATATTATATTATAATTAATATGTTATAATAACGGTCAAAAGTTGGGTCCAATAAATTTTAATTAATATCATAACTAATATACCCATCAATCTTTTAGATAATATTTAACCAATATATAATATATATAATGATAATAGTAATTAATTTTATAGATAATATATAACAATACTATATTATAATTAATAGTTTATATTAACCGTTAACATTTGGGTCCAATAAATTTTAACTAATATACCCATCAATATTTTAGGTAATATTTAACCAATATATAATATATAATAGTATTAGCAATTAATTTTATATGTAATATATAATAATATTATATTATAATAAATATTTTATAATAATGTTAAAATGTGTGTCCAATAACTTTTAACTAATATCATAACTAGTATATAGTATATAATTAATATATAATAGTAACTAATATCATAACTAATATACCCATCCATCTTTTAGGTAATACATTAGCAATATATAGTAGTAATAGCTATTAATATTGCAACTAATATATAATAATATTATATTATAATTAATATTTAATAATAACCATAAAAAATTGGGTCCAATAAATTTTAATTAATATCATAACTAATATACCTATCCATCTTTTAGGTAACAAGCAACCAATATATAATAGATAATAGCAATAGTAATTAATATTACAACTAATATATAATAATATCATATTATAATTAATATTTTATATTAGCTATTAAAAGATGGGTTAAATAAATTTTAACTAATATATAATATATAATTAAATATAACAATAACTAATATCATAACTAATATACCCATCCATATTTTAGGTAATACATGACCCAATAACTTTGAAGTTGGCGCTGTGTATTTAATTTTCTTTCCTTATTTTGGGTGAAAACACTACATCGAACTTTGTCCTCATAAATTGATTTTAATATAACATATACATCTATGGTAGCTTTGATAAAAGTGAAATAACCCTGTGCAACTTCAATAAAAGTGAAATAGTATAAAAAATTGCCTACATGGCTTTTTTTACCATTTTCCATAGGAGGCCCATTTTTCATCCAGATTTCCTTATGCGACAAAGTTATGGTCAAAGTTCCATAAACTAGGTGGAACTATAATTTTTAAAAAAAATCTTACCAAACTTGGGAGAGAATTTCCATAGAAAAATGGTTGAGTTTGTCCACTTTTTAACTTAATCCAATGAAGATACTAAACTAATAGCTTTTAAAAACAAGCTTGGTAGATTACAACTCGTTTTCCCTACAAAAAAAACTAGAGAAGTGCACACACTTGAAAGGAGTTGTCTAAAAATGATAGGATTTTGACTTTTTCGATCATTATTGACAAAATCAAACGATCTAATCTTTGGCCAAGTCATAAATTTTCAGTGTTCATAATCCATTTTTTATGGAGTTATCTAAAAATTCAACGATTTGGCTCGTACAGGGGTTTTTCACTGGAAACCGACATTTTTTATTTTTCAAATCTAAATTTAACCTTGTTTTAATGGCGATTTTGATGGTAGAAACAGATTCAACACCATAAAAAACCTATAGGGCACCCAAAATTTCAGAGTTCGAGAGTTGTAACCATGATTTTAAAAAAATTATGTCGGGTTTTTTCAAAATCGTGCAAAAAAAACCAAAATTTTCCGTTTGAAATCGTAGAACTTTTAGCATGGATAATTTTAGGGGTTATATATAACCTATGGGCTATATTAAGGGGGTTACAACAATTTAGTGGGCTATTTTCTTATATGGAAAGGGTTTTTTTAGCTAAAATATATTCTCCCAATATTTATTAGAAAAGAAAAATCCAAAATGAAGAGCCTCCCGTATATTAATGAGGAAAATGAAAAAAAAATATTTTCGCCCTAGCAAAATCTCCCTCCAATCTATCTTTCTCTCCCAATTTCTAAACAAATTCTAGTGAAATCATTCCTTCACCCCAAATTTTCAGTAATGGAGACTCCCAAGGTTTATTTCACCCTTCATTTTCCTTGTAATTCAGGCATATGGTTGCGTTCGCCTAAATTTTTAGTCAATTTCATGTGATACATTCTTTGAGCCCTCAATTTCGAGTATTGTAGGGAAAATCAATGGCTATTTTGTTCTACATAAAGGATACAATGATTCATGGTTCACCCACACTAAATAATGCTTGCAGGGTGAAGGTTTTGGTTGATGCAATTCCACTTTTCATTCTTAGTTTTGTTGACATTTTGATCTTCGCACAACATATTCATTGTTGAAATCTCAGGTCTTGAAGGGGCATGCTGCACATGCAATTTATCAGAGAATACAAACTCGCATCACTCTTTTTATCCAATAATTAACATGGTATGCTTTTTATCCACAGTTACAATAGATTATTATATTTTAAAATTACCTTTTATCATGCTTTTTATCATGGATGATTTTTTAGGCTCGTTGAATTCTAGGGCATTCTTGATTCTTAATGCTCATTCAGTGTTATTAGAGTTTTATTTTATCCTATGAGTTTTGGTTCCGTGAAAGTGTTATAGAGCTCAAAAGATATGATTTATTTTTTCCTTGTCATGTTTAAACTATCGACTGAAATTTATATGTTTCCAGTGGATGCTATTCTTGATGGAGAGATGCCACATGGTTTTTATATATTCAAACTGAATTTGACCGAGTTATTTAAAATGTGCTTTTAGTAGGATCTTGAGTGTAATTATTATTGGATTTCAGCACGGGGGCTTCACTCAATAAACCGCTATCATAGGACGTTCATTCGTGGCATATGAAACAATACCCCTAATTTCACTAAATATTGGAAAATGCATTCCAAAATTATTTTTTTTAACCCCCTCCCAATATGCCTTCCCAATTTTAAAAAACCCCTGTTTTCACTAGATATTGTATGTATCAATTTTTTCATTAACATTTTTTACACCCCTTTGTATTTTTACCTAGTATATTGATATGATACCCCTCTTATGACCCCACATGCATTCTACAATGCACCTTGCTTCTTTCGATGTATATTGTGGATGCACATTACTTCACCCACAATGAAATTACTCAACCACATATAATTATGATTTGAAACATCTAATGGTCTAATGAAGAGATAGGAGATCACTTCTTGTATGTAACTAGAGCCAATTCGCATAGTACAACATTTAGATTGCATGTTGCAGTTCCCTAATCGTTGACTAAGCCTGTTATGGGTTAGGTATCCAATCCCCCACGCCCTGTAACAAGCTCTAGGAGGCTGACTAAACCTTCCAAGTCCTGTAACAGGCACGATTGGTTAGGTATTCAAGCCCCCAAGGCCTATCGAGGGCCTATAACAGGCCTTGGAGGCTTAGAGCCTCCCAAGGATATTGGTAACAACTGGTCGAGTGCTTTTGGTAACAATTGGTTGTCAATGACCACTGTCTCTCGACTATGATTGACTGGAAACCCAATTCACCACAAAACCCCCTGGCCTCAAGCATGCCTCAAGACGCGATTTCCCTACGTACTGGTAAGCCCGAGCCTTGCCTCAACCCGATTTCTCATCCGGCTGTGATCCTGCCATCTCCATTTGGCGGATATTTGTCAGCCCACCCATATAAAAAAGACACCAAAGTATTTTTGTATTATTACATTAAATAAAAAAAACCCTTTGCCTCTTAATATATGAGCAATATAATTTTTAGGTTTTCATGAATATTTAATACCAGAATATGAATGAACGTGGTATTATATTCCTTTCTAGTGAAGCCCCCGTGGATTTCAGGCATTAATAATAGTGTATATGTTCATATTTTATGTCTGTTATTGTTGATGTTTGGGATGTTTGTAATATAAATGAATGCACATTGATTATAATGGTAGGGATACAGTGGAATGGTCATTATTTTGGTTGTGTTCTTGTAGAGTTGTCCAAAGCATTCTAGTAGATTCTTTTATTTGAATTGAGAACTCATGACTGGTAGATTTTTTTATTCATATTGTCAAGTTCGTCAATTTTATTTGTGACATAAATTTGTTGGGTTTGGTACTTGTTTTAGGATATTTTATTTTTTGTAAGGGTCATTTAGAAGTAAAATGTGTTTTGATGATTTGTTTTGATGTGTAATTGCTATCATCATTCAGAAATGGATCTAGTTATGTATGATAAATATATGATTTAGTTGGAACATGATACTTCATTTCCATTATGATTGTATATAATATGTATACGGCATGTTTGACCTAAGATGTAGACATTATGCTATTTGATATCTACTCTTTTGCATTCAATGAGGGTGCTAAAACAACTTTACCACATTTTGCATGCTTTCAAAAATTTCAAGGACATGGATAAAAACACCTGAATTTTTATAAGAAAAAGTAGTCTTTAACATAGTAGTTATAATTATATGCATGATGATGCATTATTGTGATTTCTATCTTTGTTAGTGTATGTTCTTATTTCTAATAAGCATTGCAAGTTTTTAACTAACTCCAAAAATTCTAAATCAAATGACGTAATTCATATTTTAATTGTCAACAAAAGAAAGGGAAAAGTGGCATCTGTATCTATAAATAGATAAGCAGGTTAGTTTTTTCTTAGAGGGTAGCTTAAAAATGAGAGCTTTGGAAAATAATCTAATTGGAAATTCATACAATATATTAAAGTTGTGGGTCTCGATAATACTCCATGTTGTAATAATGGTTCATGGGTGCCATAATCACTCCACATTGTAAAGTGTTCAATTCTATTAGTTTGTCTCTATGTCAATATTTGGGTCCCCACATGTCTGTTGGACCATTAAGGGAAGAGATAAAAAGTGGAGTCCCCACTTTCCTAAATCTAGTTAGTGTAGTCGTGTTTCACAAACACCTCCATTTGTGAGTGACCCAATACTGCTTGTGAAATGTATATTTAAATCCCTCCTCTCCTCATTCATTCATTTGCTCATTTGATGGTCTAGGAGTCGAGATAGTCAAGCTTTGGTATATGCTCTTCTATTGCACTACCTTAGTAATCTGCATAATCAAAAGCTGAGTCTTCCTAGCAAAATATTCACCAAGACATTACAAGGTTTTATAATTTGATGAAAGATTCGCCAAGTTTTTACAATATTTTATAATTCAATAAAATATTCGCCAAAATTTTACATTATCTTATAATTTAGTGAAAGATTCGCCAAGATTTTACAAGATTCTATAATAGAATGAAAGATTAGCCAAAAAATTATATATACATATTATATTATTGATAAAATAGCCTTCAAATTTTCCTATATAATAGGGAGATTTGCCCATTTATAATACATATAAATTTTAGGGGTGTTCTTAAAATTATCACTTACTTTTAGACTACACGATTTTTTATTGCAAAAATGGATTCAATGCTCTAAAAAAAAAACCCATTTCACCAGATTGTGCAATCTAAACACCTTATATTTGTGATTACAACAATTTGCTCTTGGCATAATAAGTGGACAAACCCACTCTCTTTTGGTGAAAATTCTCTCCCAAATTTCAAATTCCACAAAGATTTTGTCAAAAATCATAATTCCATTTAACAAACTTTGACCCTTAAACTTTGCCTTAAAAATTTTGGTCCATTTTAAAACAACCCAATCTCCCTAAAATTTTCAAAAAAAATAAAAAATTATCAAAAGTCATAATTCCATTTAACAAACTTTGACCCTTAAACTTTACCTTAAAAATTTTGGTCCATTTTAAAACAACCCAATCCCCCTCTTAAAAAATTTGGTCCATTTTAAAACAACCCAATCCCCTAAATTTTCAAAAAAAATAAAAATTATAACAAGACTTGGTGTTAAAAAATAAATTAAAAATTTAAACATTACACAAATTCCTTTAACTAATATAAGGTAACGTAAAAGAACGAAGCCGTTTAAACCATGGATTTATTAAGTACTGGGAATATCAAAAGCCTACTTCGCTACGTAGTGGAGAAGCAACCCTAGTCCGTAGATTCGACTCAAGAGTTTCCATAAAACCCTACTCCGTAGATTCTAGTCGTGAGTTTCTATTTACATGGCTCAAGAGTTTCTATTCACATGGCTCAATGATAGGCTCCATAAAACCCTATTCCGTAGATTCTACTCTCGATTTTCTATATCAATGGCTCAGTAAAACCCTACTTCATAGATTCTACTGTTGAGTTTCCGGCCGGGCCAATAATTAATAACACAAGTACGAAGTCACAGTATCTTCATTCCGTAATTTAATAACACAAAGGACGAAGTCGGGTATGTTTGGACCGAAGAGGTCAGTGATGCAACTCACGTCATTGATTACATGTGATAATGATTTCCCTCCATTCAACTCCAATGTCCCTGAGATTTCTTGGAGGTAGCTTCCTCAGTTCACATTGGTGGTAGAAATCCATCTGTTTTCACTCCAATGCCCAAGTAGTGTGAGAAAACCAGACTGTTGGTTCCTGTGTTTTAGAGAAGAACCTACTAGTGAAACCTGAATGTTTTGGGAGTTGTGAATCCATCAATTCAATTCATTCATTAAATTGATAAAGTTCTTTTTGGAAAGCTTGGCTTCGATGAAACCGAAGGATCAGTCCATGGGTTCGATCTCGACGCTGAGGAGGACTCTCCGGGACTCGACCATCTTCAAGCTGTTGCTTCTGCTCGTGATGTTCGAGCATAAACAGAAAAAAGTGCAAGAAGAGTGCGACAGGAATTACGAGCTGGAAAGACAAATCTTCGAGAAAAATTACAAAAGGAAGATTGAGAAAATGATGCTTCTGCTCGTGATGTTCGAGGATAAACAGAAAAAAGTGCAAGAAGAGTGGGCCAGGAATTACGAGCTGGAAAGGGAAATCTGCGAGAAAAATCAGAAAAGGAAGATTGAGAAAATGATAGAATACAACAATGGCCCGCAGGAATACTATACCCAGATGGACGATATGGAGAGATGCAGGCTCAAGAGGGCCAGATCTGGAGTAGCTGCGGTCGGGGCAGCTGTTTGCACTCGGCAGAGCGTTCACAGAAGGCTTTGGGTGAAGGACAGATCGCAGGTAGGAAAAATGTCCGGGTTAAATTAATATTTGGTTTTTTTTTTTTAATTTGTTCAAAATCGATGCAATTCTAGGTAAGTCGCGGTAAATAAATCGCCCCAGATTTCCATAATTACCAAAATTTCTCCAAATTATATAAATTATTTTCGCCACCAACATTTTTGAGAATTAATAGTAAGATTTACCCTGATCACAGTCTTGGTGGCAACGATGCAATCATCCGGACTTCCCTGATTCCGAATTCCACAAATCCTTCCGAATGAGCAGGGCAACCTTCGACCATATTTGCGAAGAATTAAATTCAGCGGTGGCCAAGAAGGACACAATGTTGAGGGCAGCGATCCCTGTGAGGCAGAGGGTGGCCGCTTGCATCTGGAGGCTGGCCACTGGAAAGTCATTGCATCTGGTGTCCACGAAATTCGGACTGGGAATATCAACCTGTCATAAACTGGTATTGGATGTCTGTCATGCCATCCACCAGGTGCTTCTCCCCAAATATATTCAGTGGCCTACCAAGGATCGTATGTTGGGTATGATGAAAGAGTTTGAAAGAATTTCTGGGATTCCCAAGGTTGTTGGGGCTATGTACACTACTCATATTCCTATAGATGCTCCGAAGGCTAATGTAGCTGCCTATAAGAGGCACACTGAGAGAAATCAGAGAACATCTTACTCCATGACATTGCAGGGAGTTGTAGATAACACAGGTTCCTTCACTGATATCTGTATAGGCTGGCCGGGATCTATGTCTGATGACACAATCTTAGAAAATTCTGATCTTTTTAAGTTGGGAGCTGGTGGTTTCTTGGATGGGTTTTGGGTTGTGGGTAGCTCCAATTATCCACTCTTGGATTGGCTTCTTGTTCCATATGTTCAGCATAATACTTCGACTCAGGATGCTTTCAATGAGAAGATAAGCGACGTCCAGAAGATTGCAAAGGATGCATTCATTCGATTGAAAGGGAGGTGGCGTTGTCTGGAAAAACGCACTGAGGCGAATATGCAGGACTTGGCAGTTGTTCTTGGAGCATGTTGTGTACTGCATAATATTTGTGAGCAGAACAATGAGGGCTTTGATCCGGATTTGGCATTTAAATGGGTGGATGATGAGATTTGTCCAGAAATCTGTGTGCGGTCTGGAAGTTCTATGAAGGCAAGAGATAGTATTGCGGACAATTTGTTGCATCCTGCTCATGCCGGTACAAGTTTTCTCTAGACATATACTGCCAAAGTTCTTTTCTTCTTTTTGGTTTATTTATTAAGTTCTTGTAGCTTAACACCATATCTATCTAGCATGAATGCTCATGAGTCCTCCCACTTCTCGCAAAGGTAGAAGCATCCCAATAAAATGGGATGAACATAGGTCGCCTTGAGTTGTGCTGCCAAACTTCAGGGCTCAAACATAACACCAAGCTTGTTTGCATCATGGCTGTATGTTTAACTGTTACAAAAACAGCTCAATCATGTCTGACAACACTCATTTGTTTGTTTTTCCTTGTGAGGCCGGACATATCATTGGTGTATCATTTCTATTCACCTATATCTTCTTCAGGGCTTCATTTGGTAATGGAGATGTCTTGGAAGAAAAATATATGATATTCTTCTAAAGCAATCTCTGTATTTCAAAATTCCTTTTACCACACCACTGATATTAAGTTTTGAGTACCCATTGTAACTAATGAGAGCATCTTAACTTGTTTTTCAGGCAATGATAGACAGACTTCTATTTATTTCTGTTGGCAAACTATTTAATAAGTCTCTGCGGTTCCTCCTAAACGAGGGTGTTCTGATTGCTTGCATTCAACAAATTTGTAATTTATTTTTATAAAGTTGATTAATGAGACTTGTCTTTAATATGGCTCGCTTTATTTTTTCTTTAATTCTTCTTGGTACTTGAAAAAAATGAATATACGGCAGTTCAGAAGCTAGAGAAATTTTGATAGCATTTCAGCAAGTGAATGGACCTTATCGGTTAAGTAGATTGTAGTAGAAACATAATTGAGAAAACAAGTTGAACAAAAAAAATCACCCCTCATATTAACTCGTATATTTGTTTTCCGAATAACTGATAAGTTTGTCTTCTTAATCTTAGCTGTGCATGG
This sequence comes from Larix kaempferi, assembly GCA_027924585.1. Classification (NCBI taxonomy): domain Eukaryota; kingdom Viridiplantae; phylum Streptophyta; class Pinopsida; order Pinales; family Pinaceae; genus Larix; species Larix kaempferi. The sequence continues at coordinate 2,338,626 of BSBM01001296.1, read as the reverse complement.
GATTCTCTTTTATGCACATGGTAATGCCTTCCGTCTGAAGTTAATATTAAAATTTCCCTGTAAGTTCAAGTTCAGCGAAATTATAGTTATATCAAAATTCTAGAGAAATATACAACAAAACTTGTGACAGAATTTTATATTCCTGTAAAACTAAGCATGAATGCCAACAGTGAAAATTCAAGAACTGAAAACCCAGGCACTAAAATCGAGCATGGACATTGAAAATGGAGACAAAAAAATGGCAAAGAGAAGTGCGAAAGAAACAATAGGACACAACTCATATTTTCATAAGATGTGGCCATGGTAAGTGCTTGCTTACTAGTGGCTAGCAAAGGCTAGTTGTGCTTGGCATACATATGTTGTATTTGATGTTCCTTCTTGGTAAAAACTCATTAGTTTGCAGTGAAACCCAATCCTGCTGTGGCATAATTATTGTTGGCGTAATTTTTTGTGAATTTAAATGATTAGATAAAGCAGAAGCATAGGTGAAACTTACAAGAAAGGAAGCTAAAAATTATGTCATATAATGACTGACTGAAATGTTCAATTGTGCATTTTTGTTATGACAGATTGAAAATGTACAGCAATGTTAACTCCCCGAGATACACAAAAACCCACACAAGTGCACAAAGATTCAAATTAGAGAAGACACCCCCTTGGGGTTACAAAATCTCCACGAATGCATTAAGAAAACATTCAAGTATTGCAATACAGTTAGTGCAACTTACAAAAGGGGCAAAACTTACTTGTCTACAGTGAAATTTTTGTGTTTGAATACACAGGTGCTTGACTTGTCTGAAAGTGGCACTTGTTCCCGCTGTCTTCGTCGTCTTCACTTTGGAGTCTTGAGCTAGATTACAACTCTTCCTTTCCACAGTGAACTTCTACTGCCTGCCTTCCCTCTGTGCTTATCCTGAATGGTCCGTCCTTTTTCCTTCTAAGATTTCCCTTCACCCAACAATGATCAAATTGGATCCTAGGAGGTTTGACATGATAGGATGTTAATTCTTTGGTTATGTTGTGCTTAAGGACACTTGTGAATTTCCATGCTCAAAGGTTGTTTTTCATGCCTTGGTGAAACCTATTATGTCTTGAGAGAAGATCTTTTATGCCTTTGCAAGAATTCGCTAAGATCAAAGAGTTCTATGTAGAGTTATGGCCATGCAGAGGTATGGATAGAAGGGGAGCTAGTTGCTATACGCCTTGCACAAAAGAAAGGCAAAAGGTTTCAATTTGGATAAGTTAAAATGTCATGTGGTGGGAAGCACACAAAGTTGGGAGATGCATGGAGCTGTTGATGCTACTAGAGGCATGTGGACTGAAGATGAAGTGTTACCTCCACACTATGCGCTTCGTATGCTGCATAAGAAAATAAACATGACTCAAGACTAAGGGTTAAGGCGCACAATGCCTTGTGTACAAGAAGGAAAGAAAGGAGGCATGTTGTGGCACTTCTCACCCTGCAAAGACAAAGACATGTATAGCTAAGCACAAGCTAGCATTCAAAACACAAAACAATCTGCCCTCCCCATAGAAGAAAGGAGAACCTCGAGGCAATAACATTCAAAACACAAAACAATCCGCCCTCCCCATGGAAGAAAGGAGTGTTAATTTTTCTGATTCCAGGCATAGATAAAATAATTTCCAGTGATTTTCCTTGTTTACAATTTAATTTTAAGTTCACTAATTAATTTTACACTGTTGAGTGTTTGATTTTAACTTAGCATGACAATTATCATATCTTTCAAGTATTCATTTCATAATTCATTTCATCCCACAGTTACACTTGAAAGAAATATCGCCATTCATTTGTAGCGGAAATAAAACAAGGATCACTGAAAGATAGCCATGCACAAGAGACACAATTTTATCCTGGGAAACCCAATAGGGAGAAAATCCAGCCAACTTTTCTTAGAAGAAATTAATCCAATTCAAGTACAATACCATTCACGAAGATAAACCCTAGCACAATAGTGTGCCCTTCTTTCACAAGAAACCCTAGCGAACCTATAGGGAAGAATAGAAAACCATAAGAGATGGTAAGAACCCAAACAACATTTGCTTATTTCCTTTGCTAGGCCTTCCTTGAAAGGTGCGCACAAGTGGAGAGAGAAGAGATGTTAGAATTTTACTTAAGAGCAATTATGTTAGACTTTCATTCAATTTATCATATTGCATGCATAAGGATCACTGAAAGAAATACATTCAACAATAGACACAAAGATTTATCCTAGGAAAACCCTTTCACGGGAAAAACCCAATAGAACTTCTCACTATAGATTCGTCAACAAAGTACAATGTCAATACAACGAAGAGCTAAAGCTCTCTCATAGAAAAATATACAAGAAGAAAAGATAAGATCACCCCAAGAATATTTGTCTTCCTCAAGCTTTTTCTACTCTCTCTCTCTCTCTCTCTCTCTCTCTCTTGCGCACTTGTCTCACCAGCTTGAGCGAACTTGTTGTATGTCCAAATGAGGAATTCGACCCCCTTATTTATACTCTTTTTTGGTTGAATTTTTCAGTATAGGGATGACTTCACTAGGTGATTGGGCTGACTTCTCTAGGACAGTTTTACCTAGTGTTGGGGTAGTTTTACCCATTGCGTTATGTGGGGCCATCTTGTCTTTCTTCACTTGATTTGAGAGTATGTATTTAGCATGTTTCTTTTAGGGTTTTACATTAGAGTTTATGCAATAAAAGAATATTTTCCGCAGTTACATATTATTTCAACACTCCCTCTCAACAAGGAAGGTATTCTTCTGACATAATCTTCAACACTACTTCTACTGACTTGTGCTTGACCATGTACTTGTTGACCTTTTGCGATTCTCTCTATCACTATAAGTTTTGTACGAGCAATCCCTTAATCACATCATGCATTTAGGATCTCAGCATAGCATCTCACTAATGGGTGAAACCTCATCGTCCTTTCAGACCTTATGGGTCTTGGCATCCCGTCAGACCTTATTCCATTACGCGACTTTTCCTAACTCACACAGAATCTAGGAACTAGTCCATGAATGACTGCCTGATGTTGCCACACTTAGTTTGCTATTGCGTCCTGAAATAGCATATGTAACTCAACACTCCCTCTCACGAGGGAAGTCCCGTCAGACCACTCCAAGCTTGTCCCTGAAGTATTCAAACTTTACCCTTGACAGCGGCTTGGTCAACACATCGGTTATCTGCTCGTCTGTTGCAACATACTCGAGCTTCCTAGCTCCCTTCTATACCATGTCACAAATGTAATGGTACCCGATATTGACGTGCTTGGACTTGTCATGAAACACATGGTTCTCTGACAACTTTATGCAACTCTGGTTGTCACAACAGATACAAGTCATCTCTAACTCAAGATCAAACATCCTTGCAAGCAACTTTCGAAACAACACAGCTTCGATATAGGCTGAACACGCTGCAATATACTCAACATTGGCTGTACTAAGTGCCACACTAGTTTGCTTTCTACCGAGCCACGAAATCATAGTTGACCCCAGACTGAAGCAACATCCTGATGTACTCTTTTGGTCTACGACAATACCAGCCCAATCTGAATCAGCATAGCTATGCAGTCTTATCTCACAATATGAAACATATATGAATCCATAATCAACTGTACCTTTCAGGTACCTCATCACATGCTTTGTCGCAATCAAGTGAACACGTCTCGGCTCAACCATGTATTGACTCAAAGTGTTCACCGCAAAGCATATATCTGACCTCATGTTCGTCAAGTACATCAACGAACCAATCATATGTCTATACATGGTGGCATCCACTATCTCTGATGACGTATCACTCAATAAATTCATTTTTGTCACCATCGGTGTACGCATCGCTTTACAATCCATCATCTCGAATCTCTATAGGATCTCTACAACATATCTTCCTTGGTAAAGGAAAATCTCGTCCAGTTTCTGCCATACCTCTAGACCCAAGAAATAGTGCATCATACCCAGGTTTTTCATCTCGAACTCTGTAGCAAGCTTCCTCTTACATTCAGTGATGACCTTCTCGTCCCCTATTAGAAATAGGTAATCCACATATAACAATAGTATCATTGGTTCACCATTTACAACCTTGTAGTAAAGGTTGGAATATGCTTTACTCTTGGTAAAGCCCAAGCTCATCAAAAAGTTGTCAATTCTATCGTACCATGCACTAGGTGCTTGCTTCAATCCATATAAGGCCTTCTTTAATATGCACACATGTGTCTCGAATCCTTGTGGTTGCTCCACATACACTTCCTTTTCCACTACACCATTGAAAAAAGTTGTCTTCACGTCCATTTGGTGTACCTTCCATTTCATTTTTGCAGCTATAGCAAGTATAGCTCTAATCGAAGTGTATCTTGCTACTGGAGCAAAATTCTCCTCGTAATCTATTCCTTCGTTTTTAGAGAAACCACATGTCACGAATCTTTCCTTGTACTTCTCTATACTGCCCTATGTTGAATGCTTCGTCTTGAAGATCCACTTTGAAGATACCACTGACTTATCTTTCGGTCTCGACACCACATCCCAAACATCATTCTCTATAATGTATTGGTATTCTTCAATCATGGAATCCTTCCATACTTTATTCACTGCAACCTCTTCATAATAGGTAGGCTCTTCATCAATGATATCACATAACAATGCCACATAGCTAGAATATGGTCTCGGGTTCTTGCTTACTCTGGAAGTTCCATCTAGAGCACTATACTTATTAGCATCTTGAATAATCTCATGAGCCCAAGCTGGTCTCTTATATGTCATCATTTCTTGAGGTGGCTCTACAGGTCTTTGAGGTCCTGTCATGTCATGATCCTCCGGTACATACTCTTCTGGTGTAACCTCATCATTTTTGTTTGTTTCTGCAACTCTAGGAGCTTTGGGCTCCTCATCATGGGACTCATCTAAATGGTTATGTTTGGATCTATTGAAAGATGCATCTTCATCGAAAGTAACATCTCTATTAATCTCAATATGTCTGGAACCAGGGATGTATACTGTGTATGCCTTCGATGTCTCACTAATTCTTCTTTTTTGAAGGTCCCATCTTCAGGAATCTTGTCCTTCATTATCTAGTGAGAATATTTGATTTGAGCATAAATGTCGTGCTGGATACTTCTACCCATGGGTAAATCTTGATCACAGATCATTGCTTTCATAGCCTCCATGGTGGACCTCACAGAAATTTCCACAAGGGTTAACCAGTACTAATTTAACAATTATACTATTCATCAATAAATAACAATTCAATTTGAATAAATAACACTTATTTCTCAAAACATTAAATACTTATCTTTGTTTTGATTTGTAGGCTCCCTCTTGCTTTCTGCCTCTTTGCAGAAGTCACTAGAGTTTTTGAAAGTGTACTCTGCTCCATTGTCTGATTCTGAAGACCTTGATCTTTTTCTTCGTCTAGTCCGAAATTTTTCGAAGTCTTCATCCTTGGTCCTTATGCACTGGATCCAAGATCTCATTTTGCTTTGTTGTCACTTCTTGGAAATAGATTCTTCACATTCTTTCCTTGTGCACATCCTTTGCAAAAACCATCGTGATCTACCTTGATTTCTGGAAAACCTGTCACCACCTTGCTCATGATCAGCAATGCTTTGTAATTCAAATGAGCAAGTCTTCTATGCCATAGTTCACTTGGGTTCATGGTACTATGTGCTAGAGCTGAAATCGAGTGTCCCTTCAAGTTGTATAGTCCTCTTTCTTAAATACCAATCATAGTTGCATCATCAATGGTATTTCCTCTTGGCCACATGAGAACTTCTCTATCCACGAAGGCAACTTTGAATCCTTTCTTATCCAATGCTGAAATGGATAGAAGATTCTTCTTCAAACCAGGTACATATAACACATACTTCATCTTCATAGGATTTCTAGAATCCAACTTGTAGGAGGCTTCTCCTACTCCTTTAATAGGATACTGATAATCATCTCCAAGTTTCACATTATGAGGTGAATCCTTACAAATCAAACTTGTGAGAGAATCCTTGTAACTAGTCATGTGCTTAGAAGCACCACTATTAACAAGCCATGTGTCACTTCCATGAGTGATTTTCCATGTAAGAGCTGATATCAAAACATATTCTTCACTTGAATAATCTTCTTTTTTTCTTCCTTCTTTTGAACATGTTCATCATCTTCTACGATATGAGCATGATGTATTTTTTCTCTTCCAATTTGATATTTTATTTTAGGACAATTTCTTGCAATATGTCCCATCTTCTGGAAGCTGTAGGATCTCAAGGTTGAGTAATCTCTTTGATCCTTTTGAGACTTCTGAAAAATTTGAGACTTCTTTGAAGGATGAACTTATTTTCTGCTCTTTTCTTTCTTTGTGTGTGCGGCTAGTGCTTGATCTTCATCATTACCCAACTTCTCTTCTCTTGCTACCAATCTAGCTTCTTCTTGTGTGCATTCTTCCCATAGTCTACTAAACTTTGTTTATTTATTTCTAGAACATATTCCCTGGATGAAATATTCCCATGATCCTGGAAGGCCATTTAAAGTAGTCATCACTACTTCTGCTTCCTCAACCATGTCTCTGATAGCTTCAAGTTGTTCCTTGATCTAAGATCCCCTTGTGAAGTAGGATTGAATGGATTCTACCTTCTGCATATTCACATTCTTGAGTTGAGTTCTCAAGGTCATCTTTTAGTTGATGTTATTTCCTTCAAACAAACTGGACAAGGCATCAAACGTTTACTTCAGAGTTTTCTTTGATGAGACATGAGGGATCAAGTGATCTTTGATCAAATCAACAATGATCATTTTTTCCCTAACCATGTTCTTCTTGTGCCTTGCCTTAGCCTCATCTCCCTCTGGCTCTACAACCTCTTCTTCAACAAACTTTTCCAAGTCATTTTCTTCTAGGATGAGGAGCATCCTATACTTTCATGCTCTGAAGTTATCAACCCCTTCAAGCTTCTCATCAAGCTTGGTGTTGTTTGTCATGTTGCCAAATATGGTTCTGGGAACCCTAGCAGGAGGAGGGTCAAAATTGAAAGTTCTTCAATGGTGTTGAAGAATGTAACTTCGGAAGATATTCTTATTTTTATTATTTGTATCATTTGTATTGTACACCCTACGGGATTATTATTGATGTAATTGGTCATGTAAAATTCATTATAAGATTCAATGTAAACCCTAACTGTTAGGTTGGCTTGAAAAGATCTAAAAAAGAATATTTTATTGTGAATTATACAAGTTAGCCCTGTTGGTAAAAATTCAAGTCGATCGATTAGTATAAATGAGGAGCTCACCCTCCTCAATTGGTCACCTCATTCACTCATTGAGTTCACATGAGTAGGAGAGATAGAGTCAAGTGAATAGTTGCTTTTGGAGTCTTCTTGTTTGGGTCTTTGCATGAGGAATACTATTGTACACTCTGACGAGCCTATATAGAAGATGTTTGTTGGGTTTTTCTGCCCCATGAGGGTTTTCCCAGGATAAAATTATTGTGTACTATTGTCTATGTTGTGCTTGTTTATCTTTCAGTGATCCTTATTGTTACTACATTTAAAATTTTAACATGCTATCAGAGCTAGCCTGGAAGAAAACATTATGAAGCTCCTACAACTGCGGAAACTAGGGTTTCTATTTCCGAGAGAATTCTCCATAGATCAATTGAAAAAGAGGGTCCAAGAAACTCTCCTCACTAGGGCGCATCTTTTTGTCGGAGCATAATCTCAATACAAGAAGTTTCATTTTTGGGCCCACCACTACAGTCCAGAGAACTAGGGAATCAAGTTTTTGGAGGATCTGTCCACAAAATCGAAGAAAGAGTACCTTTGCTCAACTCGCCTTAGGGAGGCACATCTTTTCCTCCAATCAGTTTCTTAAGATCCCAAAGTCGATAAATTAGGGTTTCTTTAACAAACCCTAGGTCACCCTACAACCAGATCTCAGAAATCAACTCTTGATTGGAGCATCTCATTTGGTAAGTTTTACTCTCTTTATTTCCATTTGAGGTTCTCATTTATCAAGATGAAAATCATACCAAGCTTGAGGATAAACATGAAGGGGCAGAGAAATTCCGAGCATGGAAGTATATGGTGATGCTCTTTCTAGAAGAGCATGAATTGGACAAGTATGTCGCAGAAGTAGTTGTGGAACCAGAGGGAGATGAGAACAAGGAAAAGCATAAGAAGAACCTAATCAAATCTAAGAGGATCATAGTTGATTCCATCAAGGATCACTTGATCCCACACATCTCTTCTCTGAAGACTCCAAAAGAGATGTTTGATGCATTGAAAGGACTATTTGAAGGAAGCAACATCAATAGGAAGATGGCCTTGAGGACACAACTCAAGGCTGTAAAGATGCAAAACAATGAAAGTATCCAATCTTACTTCACAAGGGTCTCCAACATCAGAGATCAGTTAAGTGCCATTGGAGATGAGGTCGAAAATGCAAAATTATTGATGACTACCCTAAATGGTCTTCCAAGATCACGGGAGTCATATATTCAAGGGATATGTTCCAGGGAGAAGCTTATCTTGTTCAGTGCACTCTTGGAATCATGCACCCAAGATAAAGCAAGGATTTCTGCTAGCGAAGAAAAGTTAGGAAATGAATATAATCAAGCCCTAGCAGCTCATACAAAGATAGGCAAGAAAGAAGATCATTATCACAAGAAATCACACAAGGGTAGAAGACCTACTAGAGACTACTCAAGCTTCAGATGCTACCATTGTGATGAGATGGGACACATTGTTAGGAATTGTCCCAAGAAGAAAGACAACAAGAAAGGAAGCAAGAAAAGATGTCATGCTCATACTGTAGAGGATGATGAACCAACAAAGAAGAAAGCAAGGGAAGATTACTCAAGTGATGAAGAATATGTCTTGAAATTTTGAAGAGTAAGAGGGAGGCTTGCTCAAATCAAGCATTTGTTCATGACACTATGGAACCAAGTAAACTAGAAGGTTTGCATATATACTAGGATTTACCGATCATAAGCAAAATGGTGACCGGTCTACTTGAGATCTAAACAAAACATGAAGACATATGCAAAGGATGTGCACGAGGCAAGAATGTGAAGAGTTCATTTTCAAGAAGTGATAACAAAGGAAAGGAGACTTTGAATCTAGTACAATATGAGGACCAAGGATGAAGACTTCAGAAAGTTCTAGACTAGACGAAGAAGAAGATCGAGGTCTTTATAATCAGATGATGGAGCAGAGTACACTTCCAGAAACTCCAGTAACTTCTACAAGGAGGCAAAAACCAAGAGGGAGCCTACAAAAGACATGAAATCTAAGTATTTACTGTTATTTGAATTTTTGAGTATTTTGAAAAGATATTGCTCATAAAAGTTACATGTAGATCTATGATACAGTTTTCTTTTATGCACTTATATATGACTAAGATTGACTAGCAGTAGGCTCATGTAGTGCATGTTATGGGTAAGTGACCTATAGTGTTGAACAACATCTCATGAGCCCTTGATGGAGCTAGTCTAGGGTGAAACCTCTTTGCTAAATGATTAAGAGAAGTGCACGCTCTTAATAATATGTTTTGTTAGAGATGGAAGGCATCTAGATAGTTATCGGGTGTACACGGGATGTGTATGAGTGTTGTGTTGAAGCATTGGCTAAAATGCATTGGTTACATGATAGTGAAAGTTAATCCCCAAATAGACTCCCCCTCGGGGAGTGTGCCTGTATAGTTGGAGTCGTTGGATGGGAGATCCAATGGTGTTCCCTACATAGGCACACTCCCTAAGGGGTAGTCTGTCTAGTGCTTAATTACTGCCTTACATGACTATGTACATTATGCATAAGAAGTTGTCATTACATGAAATGATATTAATCATATGACTAAATTGAACTTGTAGGAAAGATCGTGTGCTATGACCTACAAGAGAAGGACGATAAGACTTGTTCCAAATAACAAGTGATGAAGGTTCAAGCAAATTTACAAAATCAACATACTACATAAGTGCAAGGCAAGGTTCATGGTTTCTCTCAGAAAGAGGGAGTCGATTGTGACGAGAAATTGTTGCTACTGTAGCAAGGTACACTTCAATTAGAGCTATAGTTACGATAGCTGCAATGCTGAAGTGGAAGGTACACCAGATGGACGTGAAGACAAATTTCTTGAATGGTGTAGAAGTGAGACACATGATAGGAAGACTCATGTGTGCAGAATGAAGAAGGCCTTGTACGGTTTGAAACAAGAACCCAGGATGCGGTGTGGTAGAATCCAGAAGAGATCCTGAAGAGATTTGGGATGATGGATTATAAGGCCATGGCCACACCTATGGCATCAAATCTGAATGTGATGTGTGATACTTTTTCAGAGATGGTGGATGCCACGATATATAGGAATATGATTGATTTGTTGATGTACTTGAAAAACATGAGGCTGGATTTATGTGCTGCGGTGAACTCTCTGAGTCTATATATGGTAGAGCTCAGATGAGTTCACATGGTTGTAACAAAGCATCTGCTGGGGTACCTGAAGGGTACGGTTTATTATGGCCTCAGATCAGAAGATTAACCAACATGGTTATGTTGATGTGGATTGGGACAGGAGTGTCATAGATAGAAAGAGCACATCGGGGTGTTGCTTCAGTTTGGGATTGGGTATGATCTCATGGTTCACTAGGAAGCATATGAGTGTGGCACTGAGTACAGTCGAAACCAAGTATATGGAAGCTTGTTCAGAAATCTACGAGGAAGTGTGGTTTCAAAAGTTGCTTACAGGGTTGTTTGATCTCGAGTTAGAGGCAACTTGTGTCTTTTGTGACAACCAGAGCTTTGTGAAATTGTCTGAGAACCTTGTGTTTCATGCAAAGTCGAAGTGAGATCAGGTATCACTATATCCGGGATATGGTGCAGAAGGGTGTAGTGAAGCTCAAGTATATAGAAACCGAGGAGTAGATAGCCGATGTGTTGACCAAGCCTTTGTCAAGGGTGAAGTTCGAGTACTTCAAGGACAAGCTTGGAGTGGTCTAGATCAAGAGGTAGTGATGATATCGGATGAGGTGGCAGGTAGTCCTGGGTCATGTGACTAAATTGAGTCTCCTAGGATACGAAAGGATCAGGACAAGAGGTGAGGTAACGTAGGTAGTTGCGACGTGCAACGTAATGGAGCTCTTGGAATGAACCCACCAGATGGATTGCTCGATTCGTGGAAGAGGACAATTGCATCTGGTATGAAAAAGGACCAGCTTTGCAGGACAGTTGCATTTGGTATGAAAAAGGATCAATTCTGTAGGACAGTTGCATCTAGTATGAAAAAGGACCAGCTCTGCAGGATATCTATATTCAGTATGAAAAAGGACTAGCTCTGTAGTGGTGTGCATCCAGTATGAAAAAGGACTGTCTCTGCAGGATATCTACATCTAGTATGAAAAGTGTTGCCTCTGTAGTGGTGTACACCCAGTATGAAAAAGGACTGGTCATTGTATGGGATGATCCCAACTTGGTTGGTTGTATCTTCTTGTTACTGGTTGTATCTTCAAGGGTATATCCCAACATGGTTGGTGGTATCACCAAGGGGAGATCCCAATGTAGGCTCTCTAATGGACTGGATTGAGCAGGTGCATGTTGAATGCTAGTATCACTAAGGGGAGATCCCAACATGGTTGGTCATATCTCCTGTTAAGTTTAAACCAAATAGAAAAGCAAGATCACTGAAAGAAACATAATCACAAGATAGACACATATTTTACCTTGGGAAACCCTCATGGGGTAGAAAACCCGGCAAAGCTTTCCTCAATAAGATGAACAACCAAAATACAAGATGTGCTCCAAGACTTGTCCTTCTTTTCTACCTCACATGCAGACCTCCCAGACACAAGTGCGCTACTTTCTGATTTGAGGAAGTGTGTCAAATGAGGAGCTCTCCTCCTCTAAATATACTAGTTCCCGACTGACCCAAATATCTAATGCGGCCGACCTCTCCTAGAAAAGTCTAATAACCCCTAAATAAAAAACTCAGGGCTGACCCCCACATGGTGGGTCTAATAACCCTGGTTACCACAAACCATCGGAGGAATAAACATCTCCGGATACATAATAGAATGACCTTAGAGGGATGAACCATCTCCGGAATAATAAAGTACAAATTATAATATTCTTAGAAGTTACAATATTCAACACTCCCCCTTAACGAGAAGGATATTATAACAACATCTACAGGAGCAAGGAGTCATCGACTACATCATAATACATCTATATATCATCGGAAGCTTTCTTCACTACATCATCATCGTCATCACATGATTATCAGCATCATCATCATCACGATCATCAACATTGTCATCATCACGATCATCAGCATCGTCATCACACGATTATCAACATCGTCATCATCATGATCATCAGCATCATCATCATACGATCATTAGCATCGTCATCATACGATCATCAACATCGTCATCACACGATTATCAGCATCGTCATCACACGATCATTATCATTGTCATCATCACGATCATCAGCATTGTCATCACACGATTATCAGCATCGTCATCATCACGATCATCAGCATCGTCATCATACGATCATCAGCATCATCATCATACGATCATCAGCATCGTCATCACACGATTATCATCATCGTCATCATATGATTATTTCATAGGATGATCAATCCTGCTCTCTTTAGGACATAGGTCTACGGATGATACGATCCTATCATGTACCTTTTGAACCAAGGGACGATCTAGTCCTATCATGTACCTTTTGAACCGAGGTCCAGGGACGATCCAGTCCTATCATTCAATTCTCGAAGACTTCTGTCTATGGCTCAATTCAAGGGACCATATGTCCAGGGACGATCCAATCCCATTCTCAGAGACATCATGTCTACAGCTCAATTCAAGGGACAGAAGTCTGGGGACGATCCAATCCCCACCGTACATTTAGGACTATGTCCAAGGATGACTTAATCCTCAACCGCACGTTTAGGACCATGTCCAAGGATGACTTAATCCTCAACTGTACATTTAGGACCATGTCCAAGGATGACTTAATCCTCAACCGTACATTTAGGACCATGTCCAAGGATGACTTAATCCTCTCATGTCCACTAAGGACTTCATTCTTGAAGACATACGTCTACGGCTCTCTTTAAAACTGAAGTCCAAGGATGATCCAATCCTATGATGTCCACGGAGGACTTCATTCTCGAAGACATACGTCTACGGCTCTCTTTAGGACTGAAGTCCAAGGATGATCCAATCCTCTTATCAATACAGGTACAAGTATCCTCATCCATACAAGTACATTAATATATGTACATACATCATCAATACAAGTATTCTCATCAATACATCAATATGTAATAATACAAGTATCCTTATCAATACATCAAAGCATGTATCCTCATCAATACATACATCACCAAAGCATGTATCCTCATCAATACATATATCATCAAAGCATGGATCCTCATCAATACATATATCATCAAAGCATGTATCCTCATCAAAGCATGTATCCTCATCAATACATATATCATCAAAGTAAAAGAAAAGCAATATAAGTATTCTAAGTATAAGAAACCTAAATCTAAATAAGCATAAATAAGAGTGGTAAACAGGTATCCTCATCATCAGTGACGATACTACTCCCCCTTTCAAGGAGGGTCCTTTTGAACTACACCAAGCTTGTCTCGGAAGTATTCAAATTTCACTCGAGATAGAGGTTTGGTTAATATATCAGCAATTTGTTCCTCAGTACTCACATACTCGAGTTTGATATCTCCTCTCTGCACCATGTCTCGTATATAAAAGTATCGGATCTCTATGTGTTTTGACTTATCGTGGAATACAGGATTTTCTGTCATTTTGATACAACTTTGATTGTCACACATGATCACAGTGGGATCCATATCTAAGTCAAACACTCCAGATAATAATTTCCAAAGCTACACTGCTTCACAGCTAGCAGAGCAGGCAGCTATGTATTCTGCTTCAGCAGTACTGAGAGCCACACTAGATTGTTTCTTGCTGAACCATGAGATCATGGAAGATCCAAGACCATAACATCCACCTGATGTACTCTTTTTGTCTGAAACACTTCCTGCCCAATCGGAATCTGAGTAACCCTGTAACCTGAGTTCATTATTTCCAAGGTAGTATAGACCAAAATCTAATGTACCTTTTAGATACCTCATTACATGCTTTGCAGCTTTTAGATGAACCTTCCTAGGTTCTACTAGATATTGACTCAGGGTATTTACAGCAAAGCATATATCTGGTCTGGTATTTGTTAAGTACATTAATGACCCAATGATTTGTCTATATAGAGTTACATCCACTAATTCTGATGAGTCATTAAGTAATAACTTCAAGTTGGAGTCCATGGTAGTGGCCATGGCTTTACACTCCAACATATCAAATCTTTTCAAAATCCCCATAGCATACTTACCTTGATTTAGAAAGATTCATTTTGGTTCTTGCCATACCTCTAGACCTAAGAAGTAGTGCATGAATCCAAGATCCTTCATTTCAAATTCTAAAGAAAGCTTCTTCTTGCATTCGATGATTTGATTCTCATTTCCTGTTAGAAATAGATCATCTACATATAACAATAATATAATAGGTTTATCATCCATAACCTTGAGATAGAGATTTGGATCAGCTTTACTCTTGGTAAAGCCCATGCTTGTTAAGAAATGGTCAATCCTGCCGTACCAAGCTCTAGGAGCTTGCTTTAATCCATACAAAGCCTTTTTCAGCTTGCATACATGTGTTCTTCCAGATTTAACCTCAAATCCTTATGGTTGTTCTATGTACACTTCTTCTTCAATTACACCATTCAGGAAGGCTGTTTTAACATCCATCTGGTGTAATTTCCACTTCATCATAGATGCAAGTGCCATGATAGTTCTAATTGAACTGTTCCTAGCAACTGGTGCAAATGTTTCTTCATAGTCAATTCCCTCCTTTTGAGAGAATCCTCTGGCTACGAATCTTACCTTATAATTTTCAATGCTACCATCTGCAGCATGTTTTATCTTGAATATCCATTTGGAAGAAACCACACTTTTATCTTTTGGTTTGGGAACTATATCCCAAACATCATTTTTCATTATTGATTTGTATTCTTCTGTCATTGCTTCTACCCACTCTTTCTTCTGAGCTACCTCTTCATAGCTAGTACGTTGTTGATCCACAAGATCACATATCAAGGCCACATAGTTGGATACTAACTTGGGTTTCTTTCTCTCTTTAGTGGGACCTTCAAGAGCTCCATATTTTTCATCTCCTTGAATAATGTCTCTAGCCCATACTGGTCTTCTTTTCCTAGATAGATTTGTAATGAGGGGTTCTTGTGGTTCTATCATGTCATGGTCCTCTAGTGCATCATCTTCAGGGATGGGTACAGCTTCTGTGATTCTCAGAGGTGTATCTTCTTCATAGATTTCTTCAAGTTGGAACTTCCTAGATTTCTTGATAGCTGCTTCTTCATCAAATGTTACATCTCTACTTATTTCCATATGATGAAAACCAGGTATGTAAATTCTGAAAGATTTGGATGTTTCACAATATCCAACAAATATTCCTTTCTTACCAGAGGGATCCAACTTGGTTCTCTTTTCTTTTGGAATGTGAATGTACACAGGACATCCAAATATATTTAGATGACTTACCTCAGGCTTCTTTCCTGTGAACACTTCTTCTGGAGTCTTAAATTCGAGAGCACTATGAGAAAGTCTATTTTGAACATAGACAGCTGTCCTGGCTGCTTCAGCCCATAGATACATGGGTAGATCTTGGTCATGTATCATAGTTTTTACAGCTTCCATGATAGTTCTATTCTTTCTTTCAGCAACCCCATTTTGTTGGGGATTGGAGGGAGTGGTTAGTTCCCTCTTGATTCCAGCTTCTTTACAGAAGTCTTCAAAGTCCTTTGAAGTATATTCTCCGCCATTATCTGTTCTGAGAATCTTGATTTTTTTTTTGAGAGATTTTCTATTAAGGCCTTGAACTCTTTGAATTTTCCAAAGACTTCATTCTTACCTTCTAGAAAGTATATCCAAGTCTTCCTTAAATAATCATCAATGAAAGAGAGATAGTATTCAAACCCACTTAGGGAGGTGGTGGGCATTGGTCCACATACATCTGAATGTATTAACTCCAAAATATTCTTAGTCTTTGTTTCACTCTTTGGAAAAGGATTCTTGACATTCTTCCCCTTTTCACATCCTTTGCATGTGCCATTATGATCAACTTTTAAGTCTGGTAATCCTATGACCACCTTTCTTACATAGGGTAGGGCCTTGTAGTTGATGTGAGCAAGCCTTCTATGCCATAGATCACTAGGGCTAGTGGTTTCATGGAAAAGGGTAGTTTCTGGGTGACCTTTAAGTTTGTAAAGACCACCTTCTTCTTCACCAATAACAATTGCATCCTCAATTGATTTTCCTTTGGGCCACATAAGTACTTGTCCATCAATAAATGCAACTCTAAAACCTTTCTTATCTAGTGCTGAGATAGAAAGTAGGTTCTTCTTTAAACCTAGTACATATAGAATTTCTTTCATCTTTAAAGGTGTTCCAGAATCAAGCTTGTAGCTTGCTTCACCAATTCCCTTGATGGGATATTGATAATCATCTCCTAGAGATACCTTTTGTGGAGAAGACTTTTCTTCAAGTTTTGAGAGAGTTTTCTTTTGACCTGTCATGTGCTTTGAAGCACCACTATCAATGAGCCATGTATCTTCTCCAGGAGATACAGATCCATAGAGTGCAAAGAATAGGACATATTCTTCTGGATCTTCTTTCTTTACTTTAGATCTTTTCCTTCAAGGCCTTTCCTCTTCTTCTTCTTCTTCTTCTTCTTCTTCTTCACTATCATCTTCTGCCATATGTGCATGGTGTCTTTTGTGGACAAAGTTCTTCTTCTTTTGTGAAGTACAAAATCTGGCAATGTGTCCTAGTTTAAGACAATTGAAACACTGTAATGTGGAGAGGTCTCTTTCTGAGTTGGGTCCTCTTCCCCTTTTAAATTTAGGGAAGGCTTGAGATCCTTTGTGGTCAACTTTCTTGAAGTGACCCTTTCTTCTTCTTTTGGTGTGAGTAGCTAAGGCTTGGTCATCCTCCTTGAGAATGGATTCTCTATTGGATACCCTAGCCTCTTTTTGAACATAATCCTCCCATACTACATCAAACTTCATACTTTCTTTTCTGGCACACATAGTTTGTATAAATGACTCCCAAGGTCTAGTGAGACCATTTAGAGTAGTCATCACAAGTTCATCTTCATCAAGGGTATCACCAATGGCATCTAGTTGCTCCTTGATCTTGGGAGACCCTTGAGAAGTAGTCTTGAATGGATTCTCCTTTGTGCATCTTGGTACTCTTCAACTGAGTTCTTAGGTTCATCTTCCTATTGATGTTCTTTCCTTCATACATTCTTCCTAGGGCATCATACATTTCCTTTGGAGTCTTCTTGGAAGCCACTTGGGGAATCAAGTGGTCTTTAATAGAATCAGCTATGATTCTCTTTTCCCTAATCAAATCCTTCCTATGATTCTCTTTGGCTTCATCTCCGTTAGGTTCTGCAACTTCATCCTTGATATAATGAGCAAGATCATTCTCTTCAAGAATGAGACCAATTCTATATTTCCATGCCCGAAAATTCTCTATACCTTCTAGCTTGTCTTAAAGCTTAGTGTTTGGGGACATCTTCTCTTTGGGGAGTCCAAGAGATAAGAGATAGAGTAGTACTTACCTGGAAACTTTAAATTTTCACTTTTCCGGATCTGCAACGGAATTTATGGTTTATCGCACTTTTGGTAAAACTAGGGTTTGACTTTCCCGGAGTTCTACCCAACCAAAAATCTTGATCTAGGGCTCAAAAGATTGATTTTGAGAAGGGCTATTCAGCCATGCAACCAAAAACCAAAAATACTAACTTTTGCAGAAACCCTAATTTTGGGAGAGAGAGAGAAAGATAATTTCACCTTGTGAGAGATGTTCTATTCAGGCTAGCTCTAATACCATGTTAAGTTTAAACCAAATAGACTAGCAAGATCACTGAAATAAACATAATCACAGTATAGACATAGATTTTACCCTAGGAAACCCTCATGGGGTAGAAAACCCAGCAAAGCTTTCCTCAATAAGATGATCAACCAAAATACAAGATGTGCTCCAAGACTTGTCCTTCTTTTCTACCTCACATGCAGACCTCCCAGACACAAGTGCGCTACTTTCTGAGTTGAGGAAGTGTGTCAAATGAGGAGCTCTCCTCCTCTACTTATACTAGTTCCCGACTGACCAAAATCCCTAATGGGGCCGACCTTTCCTAGAGAATTCTAATAACCCCTAAATAACAAACTCAGGTCCAACCCCCACATTGTGGGTCTAATAACCCTAGTTACCACAAACCATCGGAGGAATAAACATCTCCGGATACATAATAGAATGACCTCAGAGGGATGAAACATCTCCGGAATAATAAAGTACAAAATATAATATTCTTAGAAGTTACAATATTCAACATCTCCAAGGGTAGATCCCAGTGTGGTTGGTTGTATATCCAGGGGTGGATCCCAATATGACTGGTCATATCACCAAGGGGAGATCCCAACTTGGATATTGAAGTCCTAGATTGGATCTAGGCATATCCAACATGAAAAAGGGCTGGCTCTGTGGAGAGTTGCATCCAGCATGAAAAATGGTTGGCATTGCAAATCACTTCCAACATGAAAAAGGGATATCTCTGTGAAAATTCTAATGATATATAGATTCAGGAGATGTTAGATGCCAATAGCTAGAGTAGAAGAAGTGCAGCAACTGGAAGACGGTAATCATAGTACAAGAAGTGCAACAGCTGGAAGACGATGGTGACGATGTTGGAAGAATACCTTCCTTGTTAAGAGGGAGTGTTGAAGAATGTAACTTCGGAAGATATTCTTATTTGTATTATTTGTATCATTTGTATTGTACACCCTATGGGGATTATTATTGATGTAATTAATCATGTAAAAGTCATTGAAAGAGTCAATGTAAGCCCTAACTGTTAGGTCGGCTTGGAAAGATCTAGAAAATAATATTTTATTGTGATTATACAAGTCGGCCCAGTTAGGAGATTCAAGTCGTCCCTGTTGGTAAAAAGGTCAAGTCAATTGATTAGTATAAATGAGGAGCTCGCCCTCCTCATTTGGTCACCTCATTAACTCATTGAGTTCGCATGATTAGGAGAGATATAGTCAAGTGAATTAGTTGCTTTTAGAATCTTCTTGTTTGGATCTTTGCATGAGGAATACTATTGTACACTCCGACAAATCAATATAGAAGAAGTTTGTTGGGTTTTTCTGCCCCACGAGAGTTTTCCCAAGATAAAATTATTGTGTACTATTGTTTATGCTATGCTTGTTTACATTCCAGTGATCCTTATTGTTACTAGATTTAAAATTGTAACAAATGGAGAATCTGATCCATTGGAAAGATGCACCCTCCCAAGGAGAGTTGATCAAACCTCCCTTTCACTCAAATATGTGGATAGAACAAGAAAAAACTGGAAACCTTAATTTATGCAGTTTCTGCAGAATTTAGGTCAAAATTGAAAATTCTCGAATCTAATATTTGACTCCACGGAGAGATGCACCCTCCTAGGGTGAGTTCAAGAGTGCTATGGTCGAGTTTGATCTATGGATGGAAACCCTAGAAACAAGAATCTCTAGTTTCCAACTTTCGCAATTGTTGCAATGCTTTCTTTCAGTCATGCTTTGATACCATGCTAGAATTTTACTTAAGAGCAATTATGTTAGACTTTCATTCAATTTATCATATTGCATGCATAAGGATGACTGAAATAAATACATTCAACAATAGACACAAAGATTCATCCTAGGTGTTAGTACTCAAATCGACCCCAAGGTTGTGGAAAGGCCTTTTTAAGGTAACACACAAAACCAAGCTTTAGGAAAGAGAGTTGGCTTCTATCTTTCCAGAGAGGGATCTCTCATCAATTGTTTATCAAGGCCAGATATATGAATTAGAATTAAAATCATATTTGTTGTTTGGTTGAAACAAAGTGTATATTCATTGGGAAATGGAGTCAAAAAACATTTAGGATGATAAAGTGGCAATGCTTTGCAAATAATTCATAACAGAGGCAGGATAGCTACACATTTACAGTCAAAGAGCTGCTTGTCTGGTGATAGAGAAGAAAATAACAACAATCCATTAACACAGAGCATTATAAGATGAATTCTGCATTAACTTTAGTAGAACAAGTTTGTGGATGCTTGGAATCAAAGAAACAGAGCATAAACATATGAATTCTGCTTCAATATACACTTATCCAAACATGAAAAGAAAACAATATGGCATAGATAACAAGTAAACATTCACATGGAGGGAAAGAAGTACAGATTGTAAGACAAATAACACAAGAATCTATGCTCAAAATACTTGCTCGGCTTTGCCAAATTTATTAAAAGAGTGTCTTAGAAATACATAACACAAAATACTCACGGGTTCCAACAGGTTTCAAACCCTTTCTCTTCATTACATATGAATATATATAAGAGGAGATAACCTCAGTCCTCCAGCTCGAGATATTCTACCCTAGCTTTCAAACAGAAAGTTGTTACAAAATTCGATGACACCTATACAGGCAGTTTCATCCTCTACGAGAATTAGTTACAACAAAATAACAACAAATGCTGACAGGTAGGCTTAATAGCCTTTACAAGTGCCCTTGAGCATCTACTAGCTGGTAACAAACTCTAGTAAATAAAAAAATGCCTTAGTAACTATTTCAAGCCACAAATATCCATGATCCTTGAATCTTCATGCATGCAGTTTTAGCTTGGATTTCCCATACTTCTCAACGGTCTTCCACTGCTCTGGAGTTGGAAAGTCTGATGCGGCCACCTCTTTCAACAACGCTCTCATTTCTATGTGATCACTATATGAATAGCTCCTGAAGTGTGCACAATCTTCTTTAAAGACCCAAACTAGCTCAAATTCCTTTGTTAACTTTTCCACCACTACTTTGCCTGTCAGAGGATGGTCCATGTCAGTAAAGCCTTCATGATCCAATCTGCATTCCCATAAATTGCCCTGATATTCTTCCTGTGTCCTCATGGTTCCATCCTTCTCCCAAAAGAGAGGAAGTCCCTTCTTGAATAAAGGATCGAACATCTCCTTAAAAATATTTACTTGATGTGCTAAGATGTCTATCTTTGCTTGAATGGTGCCCAACAGGTGATGCTTGTTCACCCCCTTCCTTTCCCAAATGATAATGGACAGCCTGTCTTTTATGTTAGTTGTTTTTTACTCCTCCTTAGTCAATCTATTGAGGAAATCTATGGCATTTGAAGCACTCTCAATTGGCTTCTTATTTAGCTTTTCCTTTACTACTGTTATGCTTTGATGGGATTGCTTAATTAGAGCTCCCTTGTCCAAAATGAAATCAAGATATGGCCTTAGATTTTCTGCCTCTGCAATAATGCCATCCCAAATGACTTGCTTTGCTTCCCGCAGGGAGGTCTGACCTGTGGCCTACTTCACCAACTCCTCATTTTTATCCTGCATCTCGTGGTACTTGGTTTCCCAAGCCTCCTTTTCCTGCTCTACCTTTGACATTAGGGTTTTCAGATTTGTGTTTTTCTTCTTTAACCTTTCCACTTCTAAGTCTCTTAGAATTTCTTGTGCCATAGCCTCCACAAGGGAGAAGTCACTCGATTCTATGGAGGAGGGTGTGGCCATAGTCTCCAACTCTTTGCTCTTCTCCTGTAATTTCCCCTCCAACTCCTCAGACTTAGCCTTCCACTTCTTTTCACTCTCCACCATAAGATCCATATCACTCAGCCATAGCTTCTCTTTCTCTTCAAACTTCAACAACCTAGCTTTGCAGTCTGTTAGTTCATTTTGCAGCTTTTCTCTCTTCTCCTCCAACTCTGCCAATTCAGAGGCTTCCACTAGCTGGGTGGAGGGGATTTTTAGTTTCTTTTTCAATGACTGAATGGTGTTATTTTTCTCATCCAGCAACTTTTGTAAGCTAGCCCTCTTGTCTTCTTGGATTTCAGTAGCCAATAATGCATTCTGCAACTTCTTAATTTGAGCCTTATGGGCCTTGTTCTCCACTCTTTCTTGCCTGAGCTGATTTTGAACCTTGTTCTTACTAACTTGCAACTTGGATAATTCTAGTGCAGCCTTTAGCAGTTTGGCATAGATAACCTCCCCAGTCTCTTTGTACAAATTGATCATATCAGGAACAGGAATATCCTCCAAGTTCACTTTTAGCTCAGTGGCTTTTTTCTTGGTAGCCAAGGCCAGGTTCAGGGTGTTCTCGGCATGGCTTCTGCTAGCCACCAAAGACACCTCTTTATTGGAAATCTACCTCACCTCTGCATACAACTTAGACTCTTCTGAGGTTGTTTCTACACTCCCTTTATATGCCTCCAGTAGTTCATCTCTACCCTTGCTCTATGCAGCAGGTTCAGTGGATTTTTTATTGAATACATATTCTCAGACCTCGAAGGCAGGAACCTTAATATTTACCTGTTTCTTCTTACTTTGACTAGCTTCCACCGGTACCAACTTTTGCTCAAGTTCTTCTACTTTTTGTCTTTTGAGAGCTCTTTATGTGTCATCATCTATATCCATGACATCAATCTTTTCCAACTTGTTGGTTTCCCCAGAGCCACTAGCAAAGGGTATAATTGCTTCAACTGCTAGGGCCAAGCTAGAGGAGCCAATTTGTGGTAATGTGGCCCATGGCACCAGGGAGGTGGAGTCATTATATGTATCTATCTCCATCTGAATTTTTCCAGGATATTCTAGCAAATTAGCAGTTTCAGCCAGCCCTGCAATTTCAAAATGTATAAAATCTTTTCTGTTACTTTCTTTTATTCTGTCTAAGATGATGTGGTGGGGGTCATAATTGATGGCTGCCTTTGATCTGAATCCCATATCTCTCAGCATCTCTTCAATGGTTGGAAGGGAAGTCTTGTTTTTAACAATGAATGAGCCTGCAACCCATGGAAAAATGATATTTGAAGCCTTGTTGTCATCCAAGAAATGTTCAATTTCCACTCTCAGCTTCTGTATGATGAATTCCAATGTAAATAATCTAGGGGTTAGAAAAGCTGGAAGCACATAGGGTGCATGGGAAAACCCATAAACTCTGATTGTGGTGTTGTGTTCTAAGAGGAACCAGTCGCCTATCTTCTTCTCTGGAGAAGGTTGCAACATCTCTTTCATTTATGTTAATACCCTGGGAAGTTTCCTTTGAAATATAACATTGTGGACTTCATCTATGATGTTGTTCATGAACTTAGTGTAGTCTGTGAGCGTCTCCCGAGTGAGCACCACCTCAGGTATCTGTAAGTTCTCTCCATTAAAGGACAAGAACATTCTCAACAGGTAAGACTGGAATCTGAAGCTTCTAGTTTTGGGGAACTCCACTAGCTGAGAATGGATCTTCTTAGCTAGGGCCTCATCAAACCTAAGACAGGCGGACTGGATGGACTGACTGGGATCCTCAAGCTCAAGAGGACATGTTTTCATGACAAAAAATAGGCTTATTAAAGGCTCAGCGATATAATGGTTTGTATCTAATCCTAGGAACTGGGTTAACATGGTGATGACAAATTTGGACTCTTCAGTGAATAAATTGGCTTCACCAGGGAAAGTTTGGTTCTAGAAAGAGGCATTTGGTTGTAGGTTAGCATGGAAGAAACTTTGCTTAAGCTTGGCTGGGGCCTACCTGAAATGCTGAATTAGGGATTCTTCTTTGCATTCTTTGTATTTTTGGTAGAACTCATCTTGGATTGACAGGGCCTTTCTAACAATGAGGGGACTGATTGGGCACATGATCTTAGAGTTGGATGTGTCCATAATAACCCTCTCAGAGGAGGAGTAATTGTTAGCGCACTAGTCGATGAAATCGGGACAATTTGGGGTTTGGTCAATTGCAAACAAATGAAAAAATGACTGGTAAACCTTATGCACGTCTACATTTCACTTCCTAATGATCTCCAACCTTTCTTCGGTTGTCTCAATGGAGCTATTTATAAACACTGTGCCGTAAGCCTCAGCATCTTTATGCTCAAAAAAATCACCTATCCTCTGGTATTCCAAACCTGGGGGTTTTGTCTCACTCAATTCAGCCATTTAAATAGTTTTGTATGAGACAAAAGGCCTCCCTGGTTACTTGACAGCTGGTCTGAGCTTCTAGATGAGTTGTCTACTTTTGCACAATTGTCCGTCGTTTTTCGATGCATAGGACAAATGATGCTTAGATGCTTGTGCAATTGTATTTTTATATTATTCATTTCCCTTATCATCCTTGTACCTTCTGCAACAAAGAGGTTTTTCAAGCCGTCCATCTGTAAGATATAATTTGGTTCATGGATCTATGTCCCTGTTTAACCCCCAGGGCATTCTGCAGACTTCATCCTTCAAGTGTTTCCTTCCATGCACCTTAGCTCCATGAAACCATTGTCCATCATTGATATAGCTTTCGCCCAGATCCTGACCGTCAAAAGGCACGGGCCCTACCAGGTTCACATATTTGGGAACTGTCGATACTCTGCGCATGTCAAATCTGCAAACAAATCCTCTACCGTAGATCTCAATTCCATCAGATCGGCACCGTCTAAACTTATGGCCCCTACTGAAAGTTCACAAATCTGGAAATTTCAATTCCCCGTGCACGTCAAATCACCGAAGTATGCGCCAGCCGTAGATCTGTCCTTTCTTCCATCGATTTGGCTTCTAACCTACCCGCGGGCTAGCATACTCCACCCATGTTTAAAGCACACCTTGCTTCTTTCACGAACTTGCTTCTCATCCATTGATCCTTATCGCCCTGGATCTGCGCCCTTCACCAGTGCCACCATTTAATTGCGGGCGGATGTTTGCATTCACCTTCCTCTTCTAGGTTAACACTTAGTATTTCTTAATTATTTCACTATGATTTTAGGAATAAACCTTTTAGAGACCCGATTTGCATCCTTATAGGTAATATGGCTAAAAACCAAGGACTTGCTTAATTCTTTCATGGGATTGAACCCCTTCAATCATCCAAAAAAAAATTGGTGCCAATAACTGGGTCCAATTGGGGATTCTATACTCCCTGTGAGGTAGCAAAGAACTCCGTAGACCCAGTCCTGATCCATTGGGTTGTTCTTCAAAACTTCAAATCAATGTTCCTGCTTTTTTGTATGTAAAAATCAAAACAAAAGAGATGTCTATTCCTCCAGATTTCAGGGCCTTCACTTCGGGCTTCAAATCCTTTGGTTCACCACATGCACTAATGCAAATGCAAAGCAATATATACAAAATATGATACAAAAGTTACCTGTCATCCTCAAGTCAGGTAGTGCTTCAGAAATATACCATTCACTGGACCTCCTGTCAGTGGAGACCCATCCTAATGCTCCAAAATGAAAGAATTTACACCTCTATTTGCTGTAATGATGTATGGGCCTACCCACATATGATCAAACTTTCCATGCTTGTCTTCTCTAGGAGCATCCCACTTCAAGACCAAATCATCAATCTGGAATTGTTCTTCTTTAATCTTCCTGTCAAAAGTATTCTTCATTTTCTCTTGGTGCACTTGCACTTTGTCATAGGCTTTGTCCCTTACCTCATTTAGTTCTATTATCTGATATATCCTTTTCTGCATATGGTTAGGTTCATCTTCATGCCCCTACAAAAGCTTCATGACTGGCACTCCTAAAGATGTGGGAAAAACAACTTCAGCTCCATATACTAACGCAACCTCTCTCCCGCGCATGTTAGATTAGCACCATAGCATCATCACCGTAGATATTTGCTCCTTCATATATTTTACGTTGATCGCTTTAGGAGTAGGCCCATTGGTTAACACCGCACCTGTGTCCATACTATTTCCAATTGGACTTGGCGCTAAGGTCTTATGGCCATAGATCTACAGGTTATTTAATATGAACCACATACGCACGTTTCTGCGTGCTATCAGCTCATTAGCCCTTTTTCTTTAGAAATGTTTACTGCTCCCACAAATTCCTTTTCCCCTTTTCCCAAGATCTCCCTCAAACCTCTGCACAATTTATGGAGTGCTAACAACTGGCTCATTTGGGGATGCTATCCTCCCTGCGAGGTAGCAAAGAACCTCATAGACCATGTGCCTGATCCATTGGGAAACTCTCACCTCGACAACTGCAACCTTCAACCTGTAATAGGTCTTCCATTCGTAAACCATAACCGAAACTTGAAATTGAAAAAACTACTGAAATTCTCCAAAAATGATGAACACACAGACTGCTAAAAATTAAAAATTGAAATTAACAAAAATTCTTGACCTCCAAGCTTATTAATATACAGATGTTCCTACCCTATTTACTGAGCATAAAGGCCGAATTAGGTGATCTCATACTTCCAATGAACCCATTCAAGCAAATGGCATTTTGTCTGAAATTCACATTCAATCCCTCCAGGCCGGAAAAAGAGTTCGGCAAATGATAACTCTAACTGACAATATTTTTCCCTCCCTGCCAGCTTGGAAAATACAAACTCCATCTTCTCTGATGATTCCAACAAACTAGTGAAAGGGTCTTCTAGAAAATGAAAGATTCCTATTTCTTTATGACCAACCATGAGAGCATCTTCAACTGGTTCTTTCTGATTGTTCATATTGTCTATGTCACAACAAGGCTTCCCTAATTGAAATTCCATTTGCAATTTTCCACATTGAATTTTAGACATACTTTGAGCAGTATAGTCATCCCCTTTGTCCTTTATATTGATCATATAGATCAGATTTTCATGACAACATTCAAACGAAACATCAATACTATCATGTAGATTTGTTTCTTTATATAATTCAATAGATGAAAGACTTTGAATTGCAGGAGATATTGGATAATCAAACATATGTACACCAGTATGATAGAACTGAAACTCTTCTTGGGTTTCAAAAGAAATATCATTCTGATCTTCAAATGTATTAAAAGAAAAAGCTCCCTCTAGACAAAAAGATTCTGAAGTCAAATGACATGGAGAAAAACTTATCTGACTATTCTGATCTTCTTCTGAATCACATGACAATTGACAAAGCTGAAGAAAATTCTCATCCAACTCGGGAGAAAAGATATGAAGATCATTACCAATTTCATCTGAAATCTCAAAGTTTACAACTTGATCAAATGCAGCAGAAATATCATTAAATTTTTCAATAAAATTAAGTGCAACAAGCTCTTCGTGATATAAAAATTCTGAATGTGAAAGAGAGGCCTAATTTTCTGTTTGGCACTTCTCTTCCCTATGGCAGACTTCTGCTTCTTGGGACCGATTGCACACTTGCCCCTCCTTTTCATTGTCAATTTCAAAAAAACTTATGAAGTTCTCTAAGCCGTCCCCTTCATATTCATCGTACTTAGGTGGGATGAAAACTTCCTTAAAACCATTACTAGCAGAAATGTTAGCAGGCTAATTACAATTTACATAAAACAAATCAGGATTATCTTCTTCTGGCATATCACCGAGTTGATCCTCTCGGTGTTCATATTGGGAGAGATTGGAAAGCAAAGCAATTTTTTCTTGTTCATGCGTCTCTTCGAATCCAGATTTATCAGTTCTTTCCTTGTTATCCTCGGTCGATAATTTCCCAGACATTCTAATATTGTCTTGAACCTCCAAAGCATCAAATAACATATGCTGCAAATTGGAAGACCTTCTCTCCAAAAGCAGAAAAGATAAATCAAGAGGAAAGATAGATGCATAGTGTAACTTAGCAGCATTCTCCAGAGGCTGAATTTCCTTTAGCA
The DNA here is from genome assembly GCA_027924585.1 of Larix kaempferi. NCBI lineage: Eukaryota > Viridiplantae > Streptophyta > Pinopsida > Pinales > Pinaceae > Larix > Larix kaempferi. Next base: position 2,310,891 of record BSBM01001296.1, on the reverse strand, counting down.
TGTCATAATAGAAACTAGCGAACCTTTTGTTAAAGCTGGACATGATTTCTCCTTCTCTCCTTCGCATGGAGTAAAACTATGAAAGAACTAGGTCCCATGACCTTCTCTTACCCCAAGATTCCAAGAAAATATCAGAAAACCTCTTCCACGTATCTATAGACCCAGGCTGCAAATGGTTAAACCATTGCTTCACATCTCCTTGGAAATATTGGGTGAAGGCCCTCATACACACATGATCATGGTCTACTTCGAAAAGATCCAAAAAATGTTCAAAGCCTTGGAGGTGTTTCTCAGTGGTAAGGCTTTCAATTTCTCCATCAAATCTAGGAAGGTATTTATGGTATTTGGGAGGATAGTCATGAAGAGCAGGGAACAGCCTTAAAGGGATATACCTGAGCTGAGACCTGGAAGGCCAAGGAGTATGTAGGGGGGGATATCACCAGCCTTATTTTCTTGGGATTGGCAAGGCTGGTTATAAACTTTGCAGGGCTCAAAAGAAGGGAAAGGATCGACTCTTGGGAAGGGAAAAGGACTTGCGGTTTCACAATCTAGTCAACGATATATAAAGGAGGCTCTCCCTCGACCTAGAGTTCCTCGGTGGAACAAATATTTTTTTATGTATTCACATAAGGGTAAAAGGAGGCCAATACAAAAGAACAAGATCTCTTTGAAAATATTGGCAGTTTGATACCTCGGTCTTGATTCTTCCATGTTTAAAGGTGTTGAGGTCTCCTTTCGGTGAAGTCTGCAAAATCAGATTAAAGACTGAGGGAATTAGCCTACGAATCAATGAAACCATGGATTTCCCTAGAGGAGTCACCATGAGAATTTTTCAACATCTCAATTCTGATACAAGATCACCGATCTCCCCAGTGGGGTCACCTTTGTACTAAAATTTCGCTTGAGTGGAGTCGCCACGTGAATGATACAACTTTCTCGATGAATGACTACTGTTCACCATCATCATTTTAGATCTGAACCCTTTGTTTTTTTCCCAGGGATAAAAGAATAGTCACGTTCCCCATCAACAACGTCAATTTGTTAACACCCAAATTAACCCCCAAGGTTGTGGAGAAGGCAATTCGTGGTAACCACTAACCAATATTTAGACTTAAGCTACTGACCTAGCTTATTCTGAGAGGGCTCTCTCTACAGATATATGAAAGACTAGAATAATCAAAGGTGTCAACAATGAAAACATACACCAGCATTCATCATTAAAGATATTCAATTACAACATGCAGAAGATCAAATTTTTGCTGGAAACAAAATGGTTTGAGCATCGTTTGGCTGAAACATATGAATTTCTATTTTGGTCAATGGAGTCACGTTAGAAAAAACTCAGAAAATTTATTCACAAGGGCTTCACAAATGCATCAACATGGGGGCGAGATAGTAAACAGCTCATAGTCAAAGTGAATTTAATTTGTGAAACATAAGAGAAAGAAACAACCCATTGACGTAAGGCATATAATAATGAATCCCACATCAACTTTAGCAAAGAAAGTAATGGTGAAATACTTGGAAAAAGATAAGTAGAGCATATTTCTATGAATTCTACTTAACTATCACACTGCACCAAGAATTGAAGAATGTTATAGAATGGAATTAACAATGAGAGATACACAATTAATATAGAAGAAGAAAAACAGACTACAAGACCAGTTACATAAGAATCCCTGGAAAACATCAGCTCGGCTCTGTAATTTTTATTCAAAATATAGCTTGAAAATGTCTTACAGAACAATACACAAAATTCCCATAAAGGTTTTCAACAAGATTTTTCAACCCTTCTATCTTTAACTACAATGAATTTATAGAGGCTCGTGGAGCTCTAGGCTCGGCTCTCTTTTGAATCGAAAACAGTTGCAATTACTTGACACCTACTTGATATCTAACCAAGGCGTTCCGTCGTTACAACTTCAAAAATAGATGCAGACGGTATAGGCCTAACCACTTTTTACATTCACTGGCCTATTTTACTATATGACCTGCTACTTTAACAAAAAACAAAACAGAAAATTGACAACTCCAGCTTGCTGCCTCCATCGCTCGCTGATCATTCAGCAGATACCTTTGAGTTCTTCATGCTTTGACCTTTAACCTCACTTTACCATACTTCTCGATCAATTTACACTGGTCATCTCGAGGTAAATTTACAGTGGCGAGCTCCTTAAGTAATACTCTTAGCTCAGTGTGTTCTGCGTAAGAGTATCCGGTATGTAATGTTCTGGCTCCCCCAAAATTTGAGGCTAACTCGAAGTCTCTTGTCAGCTTCTCAGCTACTAGCTGGCTGGTCAAGGGCTGATCCATCCCTTCAAAGTCATTTTGGTTCATCCTGCAATCCCACAGCTTGGTTTTATACTCTTCCTTTGATAACATCTTCCCTTTCTCATCCCAGAACTCAGGTAGGCCTTTCTTGAATAAAGGATAAAATGCTTCCTTGAACATTTTTAGCTGATTTGACAAAATATCGATCCTCAATAGGGTGATCTTCACCTGTTCATGTTTGTTAATTACCCTTTTGGCCCATATGATGGTAGCTACCCTGTCCTTGATGCCTGCATCATTGGCCTGTTCTTCTGATAAATAATTTAAGAAATCTACTGCGTTGTTAGCATATCTTGAAGGCTTTTTATTGAGTCTTTCATTTACCACTGTCACAGCTTGTATGGCCAAATTCACTACAGTATCTTTATCCATTATAAAGTTTAAATAAGGTCGTAGGTCTTCAGCTTGTTTTATAATATCATCCCAGATGATTTTCCTAGTTTCTTGCAACACTTTCTGGCCGATTACTTGCTCCTTCAAATTGTCAATATCCCCTTAGACATGGATAATTTTAAGGACCCATACTTATTTAAAAGTGTATAAACCTTGGCAAATCTTACCAATTATTAAAATGTCAACTATAAAATATTTGGCGATATTTTTCTAAAATTATTTCAATTTCTAAGGATTTTATATAGTTCATCTAATAATTTGGCGATTTTTAGAGTGAAAAAAGTTTACCCCATCAAAATTGGGCGAAACGAGGCTTCAAAAAATGCAAATTGGCGAATCTTTTTTTGGAAAAAAACATGGAAAAAGAGCCCATGGGCTAAATTTCGCCCCTAAAATTATCCTTGCCCCTGCATTTCCTGGTACTTGGTTTCCCAAGCCTCCCTTTTTCTTTCTGCATCTTCCTTTAGAGTTTTCAAGTTTGCAACCTGTTTCCTTAATCTGAGTAACTCAACGTCCTCCAAGGTGGCATTAGATATTTTCCCTACCAAGGAGAAATCTCCGGCTACAATCGGGTCTGTGACTTCCTGTTCCATTTCCTTTACTTTCTTCTCTAACTCTTCGAACTGGGTCCTCCATGACTCTTCACGGGCTGCTAAAAGGGTCATATCATACTACATCTTCTTTTCTTTCTCCATAAGCTCCACCAATTGGGATTTATAGTATAATAGTTCCCTCTTTAGTTTCTCTTTCTCTTCCTCTAGCTCTGCTATCTCAGGGGTACTTTCAAATTGAGCAGGAGAGATATTTAAACTCTTCTTTAACGTTAGGATCTCGTGATCCTTTTCATTTAGAAGCTCCTGGATATTCTTCCTTTTATCTTCTTCAGTCTCATTTGTTAACAGCTATGTTTGGTACTTCTTTGCCTTGCTTTTAGATATTTATTCTCTGCTTTTTCCAACTTCAGTTGGTGTTGAACCTTGGACTTACTTGTCTACACCTTTGATAGCTCTATGACAAGCTTCAACAGCCTATTATAAATGACATCACTTCTCTCCTTTTGTAGGTTGATTATATCAGGGATAGGGATGTCTTCTAGGTTGAATTTCATCTCCGTAGCCTTGTTTTTGGTGGTCAGAGCAAGGCTCAAGGTGTTCTGAGCTAAATTCCTGCTGGCAACTAGGGCCACTTCTTTCTTGGATATCTTCCTTACCTCGGAGTAAAGTTTTTCTTCTTCTGCCAAGTTATCCAGGTTTTCTTCATTGTCCTCCAATAGCTCGGTCCTACTTGTACTGGATGTTGTAGGTCCTTTGGGTGGCTTTACAAACACATGTTGTTTCACTTCATAGGGGGGTATTTGAAACTTGATATGCTTCTTCTTAGGCTTTTCTTCTTGGATCTTTACTACCTGTTTCTCATTGCCGTCCACCTTTTGCCTCTTTGAGGCTCTTTCAAGGTCACTGTCTACATCCATAGGGCTGCTAACCATTTAACTGTTGGGTTCCCCTGGAATGGTGACAAGGGGTAAGCTTGCTGACTCTATTGGGGCTTTATTAGATGAGTCAGGTGGTGAAGGTGTGCCTCCCAGAAAAAGGAATTTTAGAGTTTGGGAATCCTCTGATGAATCAACGTCCATGGGCTCATGATCAATGTATTCTAACCAATTTTATTTCTTTGGTAATCCAACCATCTCAAAATGGTCATATCCTTTCCTGCCAGCTTCCCTCCTTCTCTCTAAGATTATATGATGTGGATCATAATTAATCGCAGCTTTAGAGGGGAGCCCCAAGTCCGTCATCATCCCTTCAACCGCTGAGAGGGTTGTCTTATGTTTAATCATAAAAGAGCCTACCACCCATGGGAAAGCTATATCAGAGGACTTCTTGTTATCTAAAAAGTGATCACATTCAGCCTTCAACTTCTGTCTTATGAACTATAAATTGAACAACCTGGGTGTTAAAAAGGTGGGGAGTAGATATGGGGGGTGTGAAAAACCATACACTCTGATTACTGTCCCATGTTTCATGAAAAACCAATCTTCTATCCCCTTCCCCATAGCGGGATGCAGTAAATATTTCATTTCCAGGAGTACCGTGGGCAATTCCTTTTGGAAAAAGAAGTGATAAACCTTCGCCATCAAATCATTCATGGAAACCAAGTAATATGAATACATTTCCTTTGTAATTTCCAGCTCTGGGATTTGTAGGTTTTCGTCGACAGCTGTTAAAAGCATTTTTAGTAGATAGGAATGGAACCTAAAAACCCCGGTTTTAGGGAATTCAACCAACTGGGAATGAATACTTTCGGCAAGGGAATCATCGAATCTTAGGCATGCGATCTGGATAAGTGGGTTTTGATTGTCTGGCTCTATTGGGAAAGTGCTCAAGACAAACATTAGACTGATTAATGGCTCCGTGATGTACTGGTCACTATCTAAACCCAAAAACTGGGCTATCATGGAAATAACACATTTAGACTCTTCTCTGAAGGAATTGGTCTCGTCAAGGAAAGGTGAGCTAGGAAAAGATGCATTTGGTAGCAAGGAGTCCTGGAAGAAACTTTGCTTGAGTTCATTAGGGGCCTGGCCGAAGTGTTGAATTAGGGTTTCCATTTGATATTCGTGAGCTCTATGGCTGAATTCTAGGGGAACAACCAGGGATTTTCTAACAACCGGGGCCTTCACATGGCAAAGGATTTTAGAGACCAAGGCATCAAGGATTTCCCTCTGTCCTGGAGCATAATGGTTTGCGCACCATTCTACGAATTTAGGGAAATTGGGGGTTTGGGTGGTGGTAAAGTAGTGGAAAAAGGACTGGTATACTGTGGACGTCTACCTATCTGGCCTTTATAACCTCCATCTTCTCCTTGGCCGTATCCAGGGAGCTATTGAGAAATATGGTGTCGTATATGTCGCTATCCTTGTCATCCAATAGGGAACTAAGCAATGGAGCTTCGGTAATAGATAGGTCTACTATCTCAACCATTTAAATACCTAGTTGTGAAAAGGAAAAGGGACAAAAACCTACCTGGTCCACTGACAGCTGGACCACCTTCTGGTCTCCCGGTTAGTTGGTATGCTTCTGCCATATTCGCCTTCTTCGCTCTCCAATATGCAAATGGACAGATAGGATGTGGACATTCATGGGGGCGAGCCATTTTATAATATAGATTTCACCATATCACCCTTGCAAGTATCATAGCGACGAAATCATGTCAACCGTCCATCTCTCTTGGCCTCCTTCAGCCGTAGATCTGCTCACTTTACCTTCCCCTTGTCATCGTGACCTTTCAAGTTAATATTACACCCCCAATCTTAACCGTTGGATGATGTGCATTCACCGACCGTGGTGATTTTGGGTGTGCTTGGCGTGCCGGTGATTAAAATCACCGCCATTAGTATGGACCGCCGATCTACCCTCACCAGATTGGATCCGTTGAAAGAAGCACGCCATTTAATCAAATCGCAGTGATTTTGAACGTAGCCTCTCTCCCGCGCATGTTAGATTAGCACCATAACATCCTCACCATAGATATTTGCTCCTTCATATCTTTTACTTTGATCGCTTTAGGAGTACGCCCATTGGTTAACACCGCACTTGTGTCCATACTATTTCCAATTGGACTTGGCGCTAAGGTCTTATGACCGTAGATCTTTGGGTTATTTAATCTAAACTGCATACGCACGTCTCCGCGAGCTATCAGCTCATTAGCCCTTTTTCTTTAGAAATGTTTACTGCTCCCGCAAATTCCTTTTCCCCTTTTCCCAAGATCTCCCTCAAACCTCTGCACAATTTATGGAGTGCTAACAGATGCAAAGATGAGAAAAAATAAGTGCACAAAGGATTGCCTCAAACTCCCAAAGGATCCCCTCAAATGCTTGAACTAAATTTTGTTGTCAGTGATGAACAATGAAGAATGGAACATAAAAAAAATTGTTGATTAAGTAGAGTTGGTGATGTGCCATACATTGTCATAGTGTGTGAGGTTTCCATGTTCTATGTAGCTATCTCTGTCACCCACTATAAATTCTAACAAGAAAGTTGAGAGGACTGAGAATGTGATTGTGGGTGGTGAGCAACCTGTCGAATCGAAGAATATAGTTTCTAGTCGGACAAGTTCTCTTCCAGTAAGACCGTTGTACTTATCTTGTGGTAGTGGCTTATTAAACCTATTGGTAGTTATTTTCAAAATTCAATTTTCTTTATAGACTTTTAGATATCATAACAATTCTTAGAACCATTATTGACTTATTTAAAAATAGGATTATACAAGCATGCACATGCATATGGTGGGATCCAATAGATGTATTTTTTATATAGTTTTTGATGAAATAAGTGCATTGAAAGAAGTTAGGTGCTCTTATAGCCTGGGGTGAAAGAGGACATGTTGTGTCACAGGGGTAAAGGTAATTAGAATGAAAACAAAACTAGTGTCTGATAGAACAAGTGTTTACTGCTCCTTTTATTGATATAGACACAAATTAATTTAAAGGCTCCTTGCACACGGGAAGAGTAAGACTGATTCAGATTGCTGGGATGATCCCGGTGGTTCTACCTTTGTGGTTAGAAGCAAAACATATCTCAAGGATGACTCTAAGGTAATCCAATCAGTGTATTAAAAATTCAATTATTTCTTATTCTTTCAATTTTGATGATCTCATTCTCTTATGTTTGTTTTACGTTTCTTTGCAATCCTTCCTAGAAACACTAGTCAAAAGTTAGTTTGTAATTTGGTAGTGTCTCTTCTTCAACATTATGTTTTTTTTAAAGGGAGCCTGATTTTTATGGACTAAACCCAGAAATAAGCTCGACCCACCCTCTCAAACTTAAGTGAAGTGTAGGCTTTGTTGGTACCTTACTAGTGCCATACAATAATCTTCCTAAAGACTATGTCAACATTATGAAATATAATTAATAGCCACATCTAGCAAAACCCACACAAGCAGTGAGCATACCCACCAGAATTTGAACTTGGGTCATTGTCACAAAAACCATCCAAGTTACTACTAGACCACTTCCCAATGTACTCTACAGCGTTATGTTAATCTCATGGTCATCACAATACATTATTATCTATGTTTGTATGGATTAAAGACACTATATAGACTAATCTAACACTTTTTAAGCCCCGGATTACATGCTTTGCGTTGAATTCTCTTAGCATTTCTTACTATACTTTCCATCATCTATATGAGTGGTTGATTAGGTTAACCTTGTGATCTTTTACAATGTGTTTTGGATGTCCTTGGTTTCACAAAATGGATGGGTATTGTACTACTTGGCCCTGCGACACAAGAATCTTCCATATGCAGAGAGGTTCCCTATTCCTCTAAATGGTTATATTTCATATACAAATGTCATATGTCATTCATTTTAGACTTTAGTATTTTCTCTAGCATGGTCCTACACATGAATTGTTTGGATGGTTACTACATGTCTCTTTCATGCATACTTATCAGTCATGGATACACCCACTTATTTATGGTTGGCATATGTCCCTAGCGTGTGTATACATCTTGATAGAGTCTATCTTCTATTAGAAATAAAATGGGTTACCTTGGATTATCTATTTTCCCTAAATTGTTCTTATGTGCATTAAACATGGTTAAGTTCTTATGGTGTGTGGCAAGTGAAATTACTGATTTTGAAATTGTTTAAATGTATGAAATGATCATTGTGATAAGAATCATGAGTATTCTTCTTTTCCATTTATATGAAAAGATATTGGTACTTGTTCATGGTTGTCCTATTCCCTTATTTCAATGACAAGTTATATTATTTGTATTTGCCACAGTGCTTCTCTTATTTGATTTCAAAATATCTAAAAGAAATGTGTTTCACATTTTACAAAGTGATTCCGTCATTTTGATAAACTTGATCATCAACTGTTGTGGCAAGAACATTGAAATTTCAAATACTTTATAGTATCAAGTTTTATTCTTGTCTTAGGGTTAGTGGCATATAGCTCTGCAATTTGAACTTTGTGCTTTTCTAATGTTATAACAACATTGATCTAACCTCTGTAGGTCCCAGGAGGAGATCCACTTTAGAAGGTCTCGTCTTTTGACTGGTTCAAGTCAAACAATAAGGTTCAGAAGGTATCCGTACATCCCCTAAGTGTTGTTCAGGTATGCAAATACAATATGGTTTTCATTTTTGGTTATTATTTTATCCATGTGTAGAAAAATATGTAATAATCATGTTTAAGTTAAATATCCTTCAATAGGCTGACATATTTTTTATGAGTCGTAAAAGAGTTAGTAAATTAAGATCCAGGGTTGGACAATATGAGTTCAACATGTTGCATTGGCCAACTAGGTGTTTTCTTGGTTGAAATTGGACATTTGATTTACAAATAAGAGATCAACATTACATTTCCCCATTTTCATTTTATGTTTAAAAAGAAAATTGTTTTTTCATAATACATAAAATGAATATTTATTGCTATGTACATGGGCGATGTACATTGTAATATTTTAAGAAATGAATTATTACTAGTCTATTGGTGCCATTATGTTCCCTATATTGTGCTTCTATTGATAATATTTTCCAACATAAAGATCTATTTTATAGGTTTCTAATTTACTTCAGTACTTGCAGAGTGGCTATCTTCATTTGCAACAAAAGTTCATATCTGATAAGGTTGAAGAAGAGATACGGTAGTACTTTGATGTTCCACTAGTTATTGTTTGGTTCCTGCAATAATTGAAGGTAAGCATTTGAAGGATAAAACATAGTGGGCTCAATACTTCAAAGTGAGAGTTCTGAATTTTAGTTACAAGTATTTAATCCTATAAGCATACCTTTTCTTTTAGTGAAGTCAAGGGTCAGATTCAGAAAGTTTTGTGGTTTAATGAATCTGAGTATGTTCCTAGATTGAATTAATAGTCTTTCTGCAATAGAGAAATGAGCTTGCAAGTATACTTGGATGAGCCACATTTGGAATGCATCTTTTGTTTTATACTGTAGTGGTGTAAATGTAAACACAAAGAGGCCCCTTGTTAGTCCAACAAAAGTGTTTATCTCAATAGTTTTAGTAATCTTAAAATTTGTGTAACCACATGATAAGTGGGTAATTTTTCTCAAACATGTGTTGTGGTAGCATTAATAACCCTAGTAGCAATCTATCGACATCAATTCACATTTTTGTGTTTAGTGGAGCCCAAATTTTCAATCTCCATTTCGATTTCAAGATATCTAAGTACCTATTTGTTGTGGTCGAGCTCCATGGGTTTGTTGATGGTCTAAAGTTGTGCTTTACTGCAATAACTTTATCCTCTAGCTATCCTTTGTGTAACCTTCCAGGTCCCCCAGTGCCACTATTATTCTCTTCCTTCCATCAATTTTATGCTTTACTAATTTGACATTAATCATTTCGAGATGATAATGGATTCATTGAGGGTAGATTTTAATTGAAATTTGATTACAACTATATCAAGTGGTATATATAGTTGGTCCTAGACCTTTGATTGGGAAAATAGTAACCATAAATTCATTAATAACTTTTGACAATGGAGGGATGTCACTCTTGGAATTGACTTGATAAACCCCAAGGGGAGGAGGTACCATCGTGGTAGTTTTAAAGGTTATGGAAATGGACAGTCTAATTAGAGGCTTCAATTTTTTGTCCATTGTGACACCAAATCACCTGAATACATTAATACGTGTCTTAAAATTACAGTTAAACTCTCAAATTCAAACAGGAAACCTCTTTTTCCAATTTAAAAATTATATCATTCCAATAGGGAAACACTTGTACTATGTGTTCCATAATGGTACCATATACAGTTGCTACCATCTTTAGTTGCCTTGAACTAGGAGAAGAAAAAGAAATGGTAGCAAGAGGAGACAAAAAAAGAACATAAATGACATGAAAAGGAAAAAGTTGAGATGAAAAAGGAACTTGCAATACAAAAACAACCCACATTGCTGGACCGATTTCTTAAAAAAGACACACCTAACACTCAAACAGTGCCCACTATATTGGATGAAACGATTCATAATTCTTTGCAGGAAAATGCATATATTTGTAGTGGTGTTATGATTTCAATGGATCAAATACTACTGCAAGCAACAGAGACAGATATGAGGGATGTTATAAGGTTGTTGTTCTAGCTTTTGATAAATGTCTAAATGTGACATGAATATGTTGTGTTATTTCTAGATTCTAAGTACTTTGAGTTGAATATTGGATTTGATTGTGTGATGTACTCAGGTCACATATGGATGCTTGGTGCCATCTTAATTGACACATTTATGCACAAAGGAATCTAAGATGGGGTATCCGGTGCAAACCCAACGTTGCATTGTTCAATGAACTTCAGTTGTAGGGGCATCTACTGAAGTTGTAGCCCTGCCAAAAGTGCAATCCTCTACAGACAAAAAATGGACTTATAGTGAGGTTCAAGATCATGAGTTCATGTCAAAGATCCTTTTAAATGAATAGGAAGAAGTTTTTAGTGAAAATTTGCCTTGCAATAATGGGAATAACATTGCACATAGAGAAAATAGGCTTCACAATAAGAGAAGAAAGATTTTGCAGTTTGATCACAGCGATAGACCTGCTTATTATGGAACCTTCTCAAAGAAAAGGTGAATATACTATGCATAATTTCAAGTCTATTAATTATCAAAGAATGAAAATATTTTAGAATGAAGAAATGATGAATGTTGAAAATGTTTGAAAGTAAAATGATGATTAGTTTTATACTCGACTGACTGAGATAAAACAATGAATGATGAACATGCTCAACTGACCGAAACATAATGTTAAAATGATGATTATTTAGTAGATTCGACTGACTGAGATACTGAAAGGAGTGATGAAAAATGTTTTATAATGCAGCACTACTAATGTGCGCTTGAGTGTGTGCAGTGGCAGGTAAGACGATTTACCGACTGACCCACAATGGAATTATAGGGGTCGTAAGAACAGAAAGTACACATAGGATACAATGACAGACTGTTGACCTTGAATTAGCAATCCATGCACGGGTGAAGCTGCTTCAGCTCACCCGGGGCAGCGTGTGCCGTACGGGAAAGGCCATAATGATCTGGTCGCATACGATGAGTTGGGGGCGCACAATAAGGAGAGCCTTATCCCTCAATATCCTTTAGTCAACAAGAAGTGTAGTTGAGAGATTGCGTAAGGACTCCTGATCGCTACGCAGTGCTCCCCATAAGAAGGAAGAAATGAAGTTGTTAGAAGGGCTCGCCGAAGAGGCACCTAGACAAGAAAAAGATAATGCTATTTAACATATGAAGAAATTGAAAACTTGTCAAAGATAATTTCGAGTGACTAATATTCCTTATTTTATTTTTAAGAGAAAAGAAGAAATATTAGAAAAGAAAAAAGAAACAAAACAAAAACAAATTGTTTAGTTTAAAGTATTTCACTTATCTACTTGATGAAAAGAAGAAAAACTAAAACTAAACTAGAAGTATTATAGTAACGTCCTATTAGAAGCTTAAACTTCAAATTTGCAAACATTTGTTTATAAAGAATTTAAATTAAAAGAAATATATATATATATATATATATATATATATATATATATATATATATTATAAACTTTTAAACTTTTTATAGAATTGGATTTTAATAAATAAGAGAAACAAATTCTTTTATAAGTTTTTATTATTTAAAAGAAACTAAATAAATAAAAACAACTAGTTTACTAAAAAGATATTAAGTAAACTAAAAGAGAACCAAAATAGAAGTAGGACTCTTCTACACCTAACTCCCACTGATTTAGGGAATTAGGTGCACACTAAAGATAATGAGACACTTGTAATTGAGAATAATTGAAATTAAATTAAATATGTGTATGGACAGACACATGGCACACAGATTTTTGCTATATAATGAGGGAGGAGAATGAGAGAAAGACATCTCTTGCTCCCTAATGCTGGATGGGCATGATTGTAACATCCCGATATTTTCATAAAATTTAAAAAAATTTAATTCGCCATAAAAAGAGCTAATATTGTAAAATGCGGAAATAATAAAAATCAATATTCAGCAATTAATAAAAGTGTCGCTTGGTAGTAACAATTTAATGCTTGTGTCTTTTGTCTTTTAATGATGTCATGAAAATCAATTAATGATTATGTACATTATTCGTATGTTGGAATGATTGAAAATTTATGATGCATTGGAAAACAGAATTCTTTTGACAAGTGCTAACAGTTTAACTTTTTTGGATGATGATGAAAGGGGTCCCACGAGGTGTCTTGAGGCTTACTTAGCTATTCCGCTAAAGCACTGCACTCGTCCTCCATGCACAGGTTCGCAGGTAAGAGATAGAGATACAAATCGAAACTGCTTATGAATTTCGATGCCACAGGTATGGTCTCCCAATTCTGTTAGATGAACCTGTCTCTCTCAAGACTGCAGATAATGTCCATTTCAGGGTGTGTTTGTTGTGAATGTTTCCAATAAGTGTTGATGAGTTTACATAAGGTCATTCCATGAATGCCTTGCGGCTGTTTAAGTAATTCTTTTTATAATAATGACAGTGACAGGTTGATGACAAGGACACATGGTCTTAAGTCATACTATGGAGAGATTGACAACATGGTTCTAAACTCTATTGCCTGGGAAATAAAAAATGGTGATGCCTTAAGCATTAACAGCCAACCATGCAATGAATGCGATGGGTCCTTGGGTGGCACCATACCCTAACGATGTGTTTATATAACTTGTGGTGTGGACGAGCTTTATGAGCTCTACAACGATCCCTATAGTGAACTATACAAAAGACTCTATGTAATGGGCAGAGTCAAACCATACCCTATGGTTTCTCATGACCTTAGTGGATATTCATAAGCTATGAATGTGGTTCAAAAATGATTAGATGGGATCGTATGAGACCTTTGGTTATATGTTATTGGTGATCGTTATACATTGATAATATTTACATGTTGAAACTTTTAACGTTGGATGGAATGGGTTGGCAGGTGGAATGATGGCCCTGCAAAAGCCTGCATACGAATCGAGGGTGTAATAAATGATTAGGTTTGTAATTATTGTGCCTGGCCACCGTGTTAGGGATAGTGTTGCGTGCACATCTATGTGGATTTTTTCGGCGTGATAAGGTTTGGCAATTGCTGAGTTGTAACGACCTCCTGCCTTGCTATCAACCGATATGGCAACTCCGTGGCTTGGGTGGTAGATGAGCCATTTAATGCTGCACTTGCCACCTTCCAACGTGGCTTGATGTGGGTGAATCTCCACCGTTGATCATTGTGTATTGGGATAAGCCGAACCCTCGCGTAACTTATGGATTCTTTGTAACGTTTCTTGGCCATTTGCTCGGTGGTAGGGTTTGGGAAGTGAGGCCAACCAGTCGAGAGGCACTTAGGGTTTGTTGGTTTTTCTAGCCTCCCTCGAGCTTGATCCTGAGACTGGTAGCAACCCTGGGTCTGCTAGTGAAATTTATCCATGGAATCCAAGTCTGGAACGATGCTGTGGTAACCTACAGGTGGGATGAGTGCATCTGTGCCGGCATTGCCGTAGCTTGCAAGTCTGGGTTTTCAATTGAGTTGGAAGTTTTTGGGAGGTATCCCTCACTGTGGTCTTCGAACTGGGTGCATCTCCTTCATAGTGGATGGGTGCTAGCTACATCGAAAACTTTGTCACAACTCAGGTAATGTATTTGTTTCAAAGGTTTTCCCACTATTCTTTGTTGCATGCGTTTCTACCTCATGATCCGATGCTTAACTTGTTGTATGGATGTTGGCAGGTGACCCTCGGCGAATCCACAGGGTGCTGGAATAGTTGAAGAGGAAGAGAACTTAAGCGAACCCACCAGTAAGCTTCGGTGGTATCCCTCCTTAGTGGTTCTCCTGGAATCGGACTTGATGAGCAAGTGCTGGTAGCATGCCTTCGCGCAGTGACTTTGTCTCGCCTGCAGCATTTGGGCAACCTTCAGTTTTTTAGTTTTGTTGATAGAATAGGTGATGTAAATGTTTAAAATATGTGGTCGGCCATTCATAGAATCGGCGAGTTTAGCAGGGTTGAACCCTTGTGTTTGCAAATCGTCTTGCATCGTTCCGTTTTATGTTTTATCATTTGAGTACTTCTAGGTTGATTCATGAGGAGATACGTTGATAGTAACTTTGTTTTCAGTACTTGCTGTGTGTATAAATGGTGTGGGGTTTCAAAAGGAACCTCCAACAAAAGATAGTGGCGACCGTAGGGTGTAACTACTATTATTTTAAATGGAAACGATAATATTCAGGGTTTAATGGCTATGTTTAGTAAATTTGGTCTTCTCGTTTTTGTATCTGTATCTAATAACCAGTAAAGATATTTTGGGTTTTATATCTGTGTATAGTGTTGTTCAATCTTCTCATTCTTGAACTCAGATCCACGGATCGAAAGGCATGTTTTCAGCTGTTTAAATAAAATGTGGCTATACGCCGAGAAATATAAAGGAAGTGGTTTTGTTTTGAAAGCATAAGTGATAACATTAAACCCTAGCTATCGATGTGAATGAAATCTACATGTCTAAATTGATGTTTTAAAGGAATGAGAATAACAACTCTCGATTCTACAATTTAATTGTTTGTGGAAATTGAAACCTTCGATTTGGCAACTGTTTAAATGTTTAAAAATAATAATGTATTAAAAACTTATTGATCCCAGCTAGGGTATAGTGATATTACGATTTAATGTGTTAATTTAATCAAACTTATGTTTGCCCTAGCTGTTAATAACTTGGTATTCTGTGATGTAAGTTTTATCACATGCAATTGATAGTTCAAGAAAACAGACAATAACAGTGCAATCGCCAGATAATTTGATTGCTTATGAATATGCAGTTTTTCTATTCTAGATATTTATTCCTATATTCATCCATCTCGGACCTCTGATGAAAGGATAAAATACACAGTAGCATTCTTTCTGTCTGTACAATATAATACGGTGAAGACAATATGCATATAAGAACAATCAGATTCTAAAGCAATAAAAAGATAGAAAAATGGGAATATGGTTAAACAGAATGCATATTATTGTTTACTTTGAAATAATTAATAAAGATCAGTAAGTCATAATGATCACCTTCAGGAATAAGAAAAGAACCTACTGCTATACTTAATTTCTGTTAAGTTGTTTCAGCACACAGAAATGGATGATAAAACAATACATGCATAGATCTCATCTACATCTACTAAAATATAAGATGCATGATAAACGTAGGTCTGTGCATGGGTTGTCTTTGGTTTAGATATTTAGATGCATGCTAGGTTTCACTTTTAGCTGGGAAGATTTAATGCTACTTCTCTGTACTAGAGTATGATGCAGCTCCATGCATGGGGAAAAATGCAGAGCAGTCATTTTATTAGTTTAGAAAATCTAAATTAATTAGGATCTGGCATTTTCAACTATTGATCATTAAATAACAATACTAAGCCATTTTATGAGAGCATTCATGTGATTTGAAAAAGAAAACACAGCAGAATAGAACTTGAGGGTAATGGGAGGAACAAATCACTCAAGAAACCTGTTCCACCCAACCTGCTCCCAAACAGCCAAGATGTCTACCTTAGGACCCCCGAGCCTATCCATTGATCCACCAGGAGAAAGAAGGTTCTGCAGCTTAGGAATTCAACTTGCAGTAGCAAGAAAATTTATATATCCAGCCTTACAGGCTTAGTAATTCCATGGGATCAGCACCAACACCTCTGGTCTGTCCTTCTCATAACATTTGCAGACTTATACTTGCATTCTCCACAGCCTCCCTTATTCGAATCTCTCAACCATCACCTGATGAGCATGAGGAATGTTTCTGTAGAAAATATTGTAAGAGCTGCCTCCTCAATTTTAATTTCCTTTTATAGGCTGCCTAGGTCTTTGGTAATTAATTGGTCATTAGTGAGCTGCCTACTCACCTCTCTCCACATGGAGAGGGAAATGCCACAAAATTAGGGAGAGTTGTCCCATACCAACAGCTAATGGTAGAGTGAAAATGTTGCCATCTGTCCCAATCCTTCTAGCAGCTTCCATTCCTCCTAGTGGGCCAGTGGATACTCTTGTAACAACTTTCTTGAGTGTTTGTCTCCCATTTTCATTTATTAAATAATAATAATGAGTCATTACATTCAATTTTGACCTACTTGGTCATAATTACAAACTTGTAATTATAATTTAACACAAAGTATATTTTTGCAAAAAGAATAACAGTAGAAAATAATTATTCTCAAAATTGGGTAGGTGACAATGATAATCTCGGATTATGTTATGATTCTTGGGAGTTGGGATTAGCTGGAACGGGGATTGGGAGGTCCTTTTGGGAATCTTGCTAGTGTTTTCTTACGACCCCAATAGCTCAGGGGTTCGGAATGAAGGAGAGTAACCCCGATACGGTAGGGTGGTCAACCGAGGGGTCTCTTGGTAAAATTGGCAAGGTTGGAAGTGGTTCGAGGATGATCGAGGATCGTACATACAAGGACTTCGTCAATAGAGTGCTCAACTACTGTCGAAAGGTATAATGTTCCATTTTCATGCACTAGTTGAGTTTATATAATTTTGACTTTATGGTTATATTTGATTTTCAAGTTTTTATTAATTTGCATATGATGTAAGTTCTATTTTGGAAGTCTTTTTGGGGGACCCGAAATGGGGGTCCCTATACACCAACACTACTAATCTCTCT
Organism: Larix kaempferi; assembly: GCA_027924585.1. Taxonomy (NCBI): domain Eukaryota; kingdom Viridiplantae; phylum Streptophyta; class Pinopsida; order Pinales; family Pinaceae; genus Larix; species Larix kaempferi. The sequence goes on along the minus strand of BSBM01001296.1, from coordinate 2,293,511 downwards.
GAATGTCTTAGATTCTTCAATGATGGGCTGACACGGGCATGCAGATCAAAATACAAAATCTTTGGATCAAATCATGGAAAAAATAGACATACACTACATTGGGGCACATCTCCCAATCTTGGTTGAGGCACATCACTCAACTTTGAGAAGAAAAGACTCTTAGACACTAAGAAAATTGGCCAAAAGATGTGAGAGTGGTGCACTAGAATTGTTTAATAGGATGATTTATCTTCATGAGAAAGTAATTGGCACGTGTGAGGATGAAGGCGCCTTCCTTAGGAGAATTAGAAACATCTTCTTGCTTTGTGATTTCTTCTGCTTTTAGCAAATGCGCCCTCAGCTTTTCTGCATGTTTCCTGCTTTGTGATCTCTTCTGCTTTTAGCAACTACGCCCTCCTTAGTTTTCTGGATGTTTCCTACTTTTCAAACTGGGTGCTTTTATGCACTTTCCTGCTTTGTCCACTTTCTTGCTTTGTGCTTTGTTTGCTTTTCGCTGCTTTTGTTAGTTTCCTCCTTTTTTGTTGTCACCTTGATTTTAGTTGCCTTGTTGTTGTTTCTATCTTTTTCCTCTGAGTGGATGAGGTCCACCTTATCCTCATGTGCCCTTCTATCCATGTACGCATTATCAATTTACCAAAATTTAATGAATAATGACAATCAAACTATTACAAAAATACTTCAAATATTAAAATTACCAAATTTTAATACTACATGCTTATATCAAAATTTATCCCAAGAAATTAAAATTTTCCCATCTTTAAATTTTCTTCCTGGATCCTTATGGATTGATGGGTCCAAGACTTGACCAAGTGGCTCATAAGGAAGGGACATGACAACTTGAAAATCCAAACCTATATGAGTTCACTTGGATTGCATTGATTTCAGTAACTCCACTCTCTGATATTAGGTTTAAGTTACAATGAATTTTATTGTTTGTTGCATTGATATCAATGATTCCTCTCTTTGAAACATTGATATCAATGCGACTTACAATAAAATTAATTGTAACATAAACCTAATATCGAAGAGTGGAGTCATTGATAATCCAAAGCAATTTGATTGAATTGACATACCATGATGCAAGTGAGAACATCACAGAAAATCCGAAGCAATTTGATTGCATTGATTCTAGTGCATCCACTCGCTAATATTAGGTTTACGTTACAGTGAATTTTACTGTTTGTTGCATTGATAGTGGAGTCTCTGATAATCCAAGTGAAATCAAATTGATTTGGATTTTCACGGCACTTGGATTATTTTACTATTTGTTGCATCGATATTAGCAATTCCTCTTTGAGTCATTGATATCATCACTCACTCCTCTCTATGATATTATGTTTAAGTTATAGTGAATTTTACATACATAGTGATGATCATCTTCAAATTTCATGTGGCTTCCTTGAACTACAACCAATCTAGATCCATCTTAGCTCTGGATCTACCATGTGTAGAGAGGGACCAAATTCTCAAGGTTGAAACCTCTCCAACTAGAAATAGACAATAAAAAAGGTTTGCACCTCTAGGGATTTGATTCCTTTCGGTGCATGGTATATATGGAGTTAAGATAGATCTAGGCTGGTTTAAAGCATAATTGTGATTACAATATACAAAGCTATGCTTATCTTGACAAACATTGTGATATAAATGAGGCATGTTTATGTGCTTTGACTAAATTTGAACATATGCTTTTGGTTCGTAAATACCCCTAAGGCCACTAGGGAGTGCATTGAATTTATGGAAGAAGAAGCCTCGATAAAAGCATCCAACATGAAAGGAAGATGGCATGAAATATGCACAACTGAAAAGAAACACACATTGCAAGATGAGAATAGACAAACTCAACCTTTTCGACAAGTTTATTTATTTTATTTGTTTCAACAAAGGAAAGCCCCACCTTGATTCACTCATTTTTTGAAATTCGACAATGTGGGTCTTCTTGAAATGGGATAAAACTCCTAAGCCTATTAGAGGAAATTTAAACTTAAAATGGACCTTTCAACCCTAATTCAAATTTAATGTCATCATGTATTAACCAATCCAAATGATTTAAAATTCAAACAACGTACATGTCTTAAACAATTTTTTATTATATAGTCCCAAATTGGATATAATTTCTCTACCCCTGCCCTAAATTTTCTTGGATATTGAAATAATCTTTGCTGAGGCTGCCCCAAATTGTCTTGGATACCGAAATGAAATTAATATCCTAACCCATTCTGCACTAATTCTAATAAATGAGTATAACAAATTCTCCACTAATTATTATTACAACTAATATACAATAATATTGTATTATAATTAATATTTTATAATAACTGTCAAAAGTTGGGTCCAATAACTTTGAACTAATATCATAACTAATATACCCATTCTGCACTAATTCTAATAAATGAGTATAACAAATTCTTCACTAATTATTATTACAACTAATATACAATAATATTGTATTATAATTAATATTTTATAATAACTGTCAAAAGTTGGGTCCAATAACTTTGAACTAATATCATAACTAATATACCCATCAATCTTTTAGGTAATATTTTACCAATATATACTATATAATAGTAATAGTGATTAATTTTATAACTAATATATAATAATAATATATTATAATTAATATGTTATAATAACGGTCAAAAGTTGGGTCCAATAAATTTTAATTAATATCATAACTAATATACCCATCAATATTTTAGGTAATATTTAACCAATATATAATAGTATTAGCAAGTAATTTTATAACTAATATATAATAATATTATATTATAATAAATATTTTATAATAATGTTAAAATGTGTGTCCAATAACTTTTAACTAATATCATAACTAATATATAATATATAATTAATATATAATAGTAACTAATATCATAATTAATATACCCATCCATTTTTTAGGTAATACATGAGCAATATATAGTAGTAATAGCTATTAATATTGCAACTAATATATAATAATATTATATTATAATTAATATTTAATAATAACCGTAAAAAATTGGGTCCAATAAATTTTAACTAATATCATAACTAATATACCTATCCATCTTTTAGATAACAAGCGACCAATATATAATAGATAATAGCAATAGTAATTAATATTACAATTAATATATAATAATATCATATTATAATTAATATTTTATAATAGCTATTAAAAGTTGGGTTAAATAAATTTTAACTAATATATAATATATAATTAAATATAACAATAACTAATATCATAACTAATATACCTATCCATCTTTTAGGTAACAAGCGACCAATATATAATAGATAATAGCAATAGTAATTAATATTACAATTAATATATAATAATATCATATTATATTTAATATTTTATAATGGCTATTAAAAGTTGGGTTAAATAAATTTTAACTAATATATAATATATAATTAAATATAACAATAACTAATATCATAACTAATATACCCATCCATATTTTAGGTAATACATGACCCAATAACTTTGAAGTTGGCGCTGTGTATTTAATTTTCTTTCCTTATTTTGGTTGAAAACACTACATCGAACTTTGTCCTCATAAATTGATTTTAATATAACATATACATTTATGGTAGCTTTGATAAAAGTGAAATAACCCTCGACAACTTCAATAAAAGTGAACTAGTATAAAAAATTGCCTACATGGTTTTTTTTACCATTTTCCTTAGGAGGCCCATTTTTCATCCAGATTTCCTTAGGCGACAAAGTTATGGTCAAAGTTCCCATAAACTAGGTGGAACTATAACTTTTGAAAAAAATCTTACCAAACTTGGGAGAGAATTTCCATAGAAAAATGGTTGAGTTTGTCCACTCTTTAACTTAATCCAATGAAGATACTAAACTAATAGCTTTTAAAAACAAGCTTGGTAGATTACAACTCGTTTTCCCTACAAAAAGAACTAGAGAAGTGCACACACTTGAAAGGAGTTGTCTAAAAATGATAGGATTTTAACGTTTTCGATCATTATTGACAAAATCAAACAATCTAATCTTTGGCCAAGTCATAAATTTTCAGTGCTCATAATCCATTTTTTATGGAGTTATCTAAAAATTCGACGATTTGGCTCGTACACGGGTTTTTCACTGGAAACCGACATTTTTTATTTTTCAAATCTAAATTTAACGTTGTTTTAATGGTGATTTTGATGGTAGAAACAGATTCAACACCATAAAAAACCTATAGGGCACCCAAAATTTCAGAGTTCGAGAGTTGTAACCATGATTTTTAAAAATTTATGTCGGGTTTTTTCAAAATCGTGCAAAAAAAAACAAAAATTTTCCGTTTGAAATCGTAGAATTTTTAGCATGGATAATTTTAGGGGTTATATATAACTCATGGGCTATATTAAGGGGGTTACAAAAATTCAGTGGGCTATTTTCTTATATGGAAAGGGTTTTTTTAGCTAAAATATATTCTCCCAATATTTATTAGAAAAAAAAAAATCCAAAATGAAGAGCCTCCCGTAAATTAATGAGGAAAATGAAAAAGAAAAAAAATTTGCCCTAGCAAAATCTCCCTCGAATCTATCTTTCTCTCCCAATTTCTAAACAAATTCTAGTGAAATCATTCCTTCACCCCCAATTTTCAGTAATGGAGACTCCCAAGGTTTATTTCATCCTTCATTTTCCTTGTAATTCAGGCATATGGTTGCGTTCGCCTAAATTTTTAGTCAATTTCATGTGATACATTCTTTGATCCCTCAATTTCCAGTATTGTAGGGAAAATCAAGGGCTATTTTGTTCTACATAAAGGATACAGTGATTCATGGTTCACTAACACTAGATAATGCTTGTAGGGTGAAGGTTCTGGTTGATGCAATTCCACTTTTCATTCTTAGTTTTGTTGACATTTTGATCTTCGCACAACATATTCATTGTTGAAATCTCAGGTCTTGAAGGGGCATGCCCCACATGCAATTTATCAGAGAATACAAACTCGCATCACTCTTTTTATCCAATAATTAACATGGTATGCTTTTTATCCACAGTTACAATAGATTATTATATTGCAAAATTACCTTTTATCATGCTTTTTATCATGGATGATTTTTTAGGCTCGTTGAATTCTAGGGCACTCTTGATTCTTAGGGCTCATTCAGTGTTATTAGGGTTTTATTTTATCCTATGAGTATTGGTTCCATGAAAGTGTTATAGAGCTCAAAAGATATGATTTATTTTTTCCTTGTCATGTTTAAACTATCGACTGAAATTTATATGTTTCGAGTGGATGTTATTCTTGATGGAGAGACGCCACATGGTTTTCATATATTCAAACTGAATTTGACCAAGTTGTTTAAAATGTGCTTTTAGTAGGATCTTGCTATGTAATTATTATTGGATTTCAGCACGGGGGCTTCACTCAATAAACCTCTATCATAGCACGTTCGTTCGTGGCATATGAAACAATATCCCTAATTTCACTAAATATTGGAAAATGCGTTCCAAAATTCTTTTTTTAACCCCCTTCCAATATGCCTTCCCAATTTAAAAAAACCCCTGTTTTCACTAGATATTGTATGTATCAATTTTTTCATTAACATTTTTTATACCCCTTTATATTTCTACCTAGTATATTGATATGATACCCCTCTTATGACCCCACATGCATTCTACAATGCACCTTGCTTCTTTCGATGTATATTGTGGATGCACATTACTTCACCCACAATGAAATTACTCAACCACATATAATTATGATTTGAAACATCTAATGGTCTAATGAAGAGATAGGAGCTCACTTCTTGTATGTAACTAGAGCCAATTCACATAGTACAACATTTAGATTGCATGTTGCAAATCCCCAATCGCTGACTAAGCCTCTTATGGGTTAGGTATCCAATCCCCCAGGCCCTGTAACAAGCTCTAAGTGGTTGAATAAACCTCCCAAGTCCTGTAATAGGCACGAGTGGTTGGGTATTCAAGCCCCCAAGGCCTATTGAGGGCCTATAACAGGCCTTAGAGGCTTAGAGCCTCCCAAGGCTATTGGTAACAACTGGCTGAGTGTTGTTGGTAACAATTGGTTGTCAATGACCACTGTCTCTCGACTATGATTGACTGGAAACCCAATTTACCACAAAACCCCCTGGCCTCAAGCATGCCTCAAGATGTGATTTCCCTGCGTACTGGTAAGCCCGAGCCTTGCCTCAACCCGATTTCTCATCCGGCTGTGATCCCGCCATCTCCATTTGGTGGATATTTGTCAACCCGCCCATATAAAAAAGACCCCAAAGTATTTTTGTATTGTTACATTAAATAAAAAAACCCTTTGCCTCTTAATATATGAGCAATATAATTTTTAGATTTTCATGAATATTTAATACTGCAATATGAATGAACGTGGTATTATATTGCCTTCTGGTGAAGCCCCCATGGATTTCAAGCATTAATAATAGTGTATATGTTCATATTTTATGTCTGTTATCGTTGATGTTTGGGATGTTTGTAATATAAATGAATGCACATTGATAGTGTATGTTCTTATTTCTAATAACCATTGCAAGTTTTTAACTAACTCCAAAAATTCTAAATCAAATGACGTAATTCATATTTTAATTGTCAACAAAAGAAAAGAAAAAGTGGCATTTGCATCTATAAATAGATAAGCAGGTTAGTTTTTTCTTAGAGGGTAGCTTAAAAATGAGAGCTTTGGAAAATAATTTAATTGGAAATTCATACAATATATTGAAGTTGCGGGTCTCGATAATACTTAATGTTGTAATAATGGTTCATGGGTGCCATAATCACTCCACATTGTAAAGCGTTCAATTCTATTAGTTTGTCTCTATGTCAATATTTGGGTCCCCACATGTCTGTTGGACCATTAAGGTATGAGATAAAAAGTGGAGTCCCCACTTGCCTAAATCTAGTTAGTGTAGTTGTGTTTCACAAACACCTCCATTTGTGAGTGACCCAATACTACTTGTGAAATGTATAAATAAATCTCTCATCTCCTCATTCATTCATTTGCTCATTTGAGGGTCTAGGAGTCGAGATAGTCAAGCTCTAGTATATGCTCTTCTATTGCACTACCTTAGTAATCTGCATAATCAAAAGCTGAGTCTTCCTAGCAGAAGATTCACCAAGACATTACAAGGTTTTATAATTTGATGAAAGATTCGCTAAGTTTTTACAATATTTTATAATTCAATAAAATATTCGCCAAGATTTTACATTATCTTATAATTTAGTGAAAGATTCGCCAAGATTTTACAAGATTCTACAATAGAATGAAAGATTAGCAAAAAAATTATATATACATATTATATTATTGATAAAATAGCCTTCAAATTTTCTTATATATTAGGGAGATTCGCCCATTTATAATACATATAAATTTTAGGGGTGTTCTTAAAATTATCACTTACTTTTAGACTACACGATTTTTTATTGCAAAAATGGATTCAACGCTCTAAAAAAAAACCCATTTCACCATATTGTGCAATCTGAACACCTTATATTTGTGATTACAACAATTTGCTCTTGGCATAATAAGTGGACAAACCCACTCTCTTTTGGTGAAAATTCTCTCCCAAATTTCAAATTCCACAAAGAATTTGTCAAAAATCATAATTCCATTTAACAAACTTTGACCCTTAAACTTTGCCTTAAAAATTTTGGTCCATTTTAAAACAACCCAATCCCCCTAAAATTTTCAATTTTTTTTTTTTTTATCAAAAGTCATAATTCCATTTAACAAACTTTGACCCTTAAACTTTACCTTAAAAATTTTAATCCATTTTAAAACAACCCAATCCCCCTCTTAAAAAATTTGGTCCATTTTAAAACAACCCAATCCCCTAAATTTTCAAAAAAAAAAAAAAATTATAACAAGACTTGGTGTTGAAAAATAAATTAAAAATTTAAACATTACACAAATCCCTTTAACTAATATAAGGTAACTTAAAAGAACGTTAAGGTAACGTAAAAGAACGAAGTCGTTTAAACCATGGATTTATTAAGTACTCGGAATATCAAAAGCCTACTTCGCTACGTAGTGGAGAAGCAACCACATAAAAATCCTACGAGTTACCATTCACATAGCTAAATGAATGGTTCCATAAAACCCTAGTCCGTAGATTCGACTCAAGAGTTTCCATTTACATGGCTCAATGAATGGCTCCATAAAACCCTACTCAGTAGATTCTAGTCGTGAGTTTCTATTCACATGGCTCAATGAATGGCTCCATAAAACCCTATTCCGTAGATTCTACTCTCGATTTTCTATATCAATGGCTCAGTAAAACCCTAAGTCAGTATGTTCATTCCGTAATTTAATAACACAAAGTACGAAGTCGGGTATGTTCGGACCGAAGAGGTCAGTGATGCAACTCACGTCATTGATTACATGTGATAATGATTTCCCTCCATTCAACTCCAATGCTTCCTCAGTTCACATTGGTGGTAGCTTCCTCAGTTCACATTGGTGGTAGAAATCCATCTGTTTTCACTCCAATGCCCAAGTAGTGTGAGAAAACCAGACTGTTGGTTCCTGTGTTTTAGAGCGTTCACAGAAGGCTTTGGGGAAGGACAGATCGCAGGTAGGAAAAATGTCCGGGTTAAATTAATATTTGGTTATTTTTTTTAAAATTTGTTCAAAATCGATGCAATTCTAGGTAAGTCGCGGTAAATAAATCGCCCCAGATTTCCATAATTGCCAAAATTTCTCCAAATTATATAAATTATTTTCGCCACCAACATTTTTTAGAATTAATAGTAAGATTTACCCTGATCACAGTCTTGGTGGCAACGATGCAATCATCCGGACTTCCCTGATTCCGAATTCCACAAATCCTTCCGAATGAGCAGGGCAACCTTCGACCATATTTGCGAAGAATTAAATTCAGCGGTGGCCAAGAAGGACACAGTGTTGAGGGCAGCGATCCCTGTGAGGCAGAGGGTGGCCGCTTGCATCTGGAGGCTGGCCACTGGAAAGCCATTGCATCTGGTGTCCACGAAATTCGGACTGGGAATATCAACCTGTCATAAACTGGTATTGGATGTCTGTCATGCCATCCACCAGGTGCTTGTCCCCAAATATATTCAGTGGCCTACCAAGGATCGTATGTTGGGTATGATGAAAGAGTTTGAAAGAATTTCTGGGATTCCCAAGGTTGTTGGGGCTATGTACACTACTCATATTCCTATAGTTGCTCCGAAGGCTAATGTAGCTGCCTATAAGAGGCACACTGAGAGAAATCAGAGAACATCTTACTCCATGACATTGCAGGGAGTTGTAGATAACACAGGTTCCTTCACTGATATCTGTATAAGCTGGCCGGGATCTATGTCTGATGACACAATCTTAGGAAATTCTGATCTTTTTAAGTTGGGAGTTGGTGGTTTCTTGGATGGGTTTTGGGTTGTGGGTAGCTCCAATTATCCACTCTTGGATTGGCTTCTTGTTCCATATGTTCAGCATAATACTTGGACTCAGTATACTTTCAATGAGAAGATAAGCGACATCCAGAAGATTGCAAAGGATGCATTCATTCGATTGAAAGGGAGGTGGCGTTGTCTGGAAAAACGCACTGAGGCGAATATGCAGGACTTGGCAGTCGTTCTTGGAGCATGTTGTGTACTGCATAATATTTGTGAGCAGAACAATGAGGGCTTTGATCCGGATTTGGCATTTAAATGGGTGGATGATGAGATTTGTCCAGAAATCTGTGTGCGCTCTGGAAGTTCTATGAAGGCAAAGAGATAGTATTGCGGACAATTTGTTGCATCCTGCTCATGCCGGTACAAGTTTTCTCTAGACATATACTGCCAAAGTTCTTTTCTTCTTTTTGGTTTATTTATTAAGTTCTTCTAGCTTAAAACCATATCTATCTCGCATGAATGCTCATGAGTCCTCCCACTTCTCGCAAAGGTAGAAGCATCCCAATAAAATGGGATGAACATAGGTCGCCTTGAGTTGTGCTGCCAAACTTCAGGGCTCAAACATAACACCAAGCTTGTTTGCATCATGGCTGTATTTTTAACTGTTACAAAAACAGCTCAATCATGTCTGACAACACTCATTTGTTTGTTTTTCCTTGTGAGGCCGGACATATCATTGGTGTATCATTTCTATTCACCTGTATCTTCTTCAGGGCTTCATTTGGTAATGGAGATGTCTTGGAAGAAAAATATATGATATTCTTCTAAAGCAATCTCTGTATTTCAAAATTCCTTTTACCACACCACTTATATTAAGTTTTGAGTACCCATTGTAACTAATGAGAGCATCTTAACTTGTTTTTCAGGCAATGATAGACAGACTTCTATTTATTTCTTTTGGCAAACTATTTAATAAGTCTCTACGGTTCCTCCTAAACGAGGGTGTTCTGATTGCTTGCATTCAACAAATTTGTAATTTATTTTTATAAAGTTGATTAATGAGACTTGCCTTTAATATGGCTCGCTTATTTTTTCTTTAATTCTTCTTGGTACTTGAAAAAAATGAATATACGGCAGTTCAGAAGCTAGAGAAATTTTGATAGCATTTCAGCAAGTGAATGGACCTTATCGGTTAAGTAGATTGTAGTAGAAACATAATTGAGAAAACAAGTTGAGCAAAAAAAATCACCCCTCATATTAACTCGTATATTTGTTTTTCGAATAACTGATAAGTTTGTCTTCTTAATCTTAGCTGTGCATGGGATTCTCTTTTATGCACATGGTAATGCCTTCCGTCTGAAGTTAAAATTAAAATTTCCTTGTAAGTTCAATTTCAGCGAAATTATAGTTATATCAAAATTCTAGAGAAATATACAACAAAAATTGTGACAGAATTTTATATTCCTGTAAAACTAAGCATGAATGCCAACAGTGAAAATTCAAGCACAGAAAACCCAGGCACTAAAATCGAGCATGGACATTGAAAATGAAGACAAAAAATGGCAAAGAGAAGTGCGAAAGAAACAATTGGACACAACTCATATGTTCATAAGATGTGGCCATGGTAAGTGCTTGCTTACTAGTGGCTAGCAAAAGCTGGTTGTGCTTGGCATACATATGTTGTATTTGCTGTTCCTTCTTGGTAAAAACTCATTAGTTTGCAGTGAAACCCAATCCTGCTGTGGCATAATTATTGTTGGCGTAATTTTTTGTGAATTTAAATGATTAGATAAAGCAGAAGCATAGGTGAAACTTACAAGAAAGGAAGCTAAAAATTATGTCATATAATGACGGACTGAAATGTTCAATTGTGCATTTTTGTTATGACAGATTGAAAATGTACAGCAATGTTAACTCCCAGAGATACACAAAAACCCACACAAGTGCACAAAGATTCAAATTAGAGAAGACACCCCCTTGGGGTTACAAAATCTCCACGAATGCATTAAGAAAACATTCAAGTATTGCAATACAGTTAATGCAACTTACAAAAGGGGCAAAACTTACTTGTCTACAGTGAAATTTTTGTGTTTGAATACACAGGTGCTTGACTTGTCTGAAAGTGGCACTTGTTCCCGCTGTCTTCGTCGTCTTCACTTTGGAGTCTTGAGCTAGATTACAACTCTTCCTGTCCACAACGAACTTCTACTGCCTGCCTTCCCTCTGTGCTTATCCTGAATGGTCCGTCCTTTTTCCTTCTAAGATTTCCCTTCACCCAACAGTGATCCAAATTGGATCCTAGGAGGTTTGACATGATAGGATGTTAATTCTTTGGTTATGTTGTGCTTAAGGACACTTGTGAATTTCCATGTTCAAAGCTTGTTTTTCATGCCTTGGTGAAACCTATTATGTCTTGAGAGAAGATCTTTTATGCCTTTGCAAGAATTCGCTAAGATCAAAGAGTTCTATGTAGATTTATGGCCATGCAGAGGTATAGATAGAAGGGGAGTTAGTTGCTATGCGCCTTGCACAAAAGAAAGGAAAAAGGTTTCAATTTGGATAAGTTAAAAGGTCATGTGGTGGGAAGCACACAAAGTTGGGAGATGCATGAAGTTGTTGATGCTACTAGAGGCATGTGGACTGAGGATGAAGTGTTACCTTCACACTATGTGCTTCGTATGCTGCAGTAGAAAATAAACATGACTCAAGACTAAGGGTTAAGGTGCACAATGCCTTGTGTACATGAAGGAAAGAAAGGAGGCATGTTGTGGCACTTCTCACCCTGCAAAGACAAAGACATGTATAGCTAAGAACAAGCTAGCATTCAAAACACAAAACAATCCGCCCTCCTCATAGAAGAAAGGAGAACCTCAAGGCAATAACATTCAAAACACAAAACAATCCGCCCTCCGCATGGAAGAAAGGAGTGTTAATTTTTCTGATTCGAGGCATAGATAAAATAATTTCGAGTGATTTTCCTTGTTTACAATTTAATTTTAAGTTCACTAATTAATTTTACACTGTTGAGTGTTTGATTTTAACTTAGCATGACAATTATCAGATCTTTCAAGTATTCATTTCATCCCACAGTTACACTTGAAAGAAATATCGCCATTCATTTGTAGCGGAAATAAAACAAGGATCACTGAAGAAGAGACACAATTTTATCCTGGGAAACCCAATAGGGAGAAAATCCAGCCAACTTTTCTTAGAAGAAATTAATCCAATTCAAGTACAATACCATTCACGAAGATAAACCCTAGCACAATAGTGTGCCCTTCTTTCACAAGAAACCCTAGCAAACCTCCAGGGAAGAATAGAAAACCATAAGAGATGGTAAGAACCCAAATAATATTTGCTTATTTCCTTTGCAAGGCCTTCCTTGAAAGGTGCGCACAAGTGGAGAGAGAAGAGATGTTAGAATTTTACTTAAGAGCAATTATGTTAGACTTTCATTCAATTTATCATATTGCATGCATAAGGATCACTGAAAGAAATACATTCAACAATAGACACAAATATTTATCCTAGGGAAACCCTTTCACGGGAAAAACCCAATAGAACTTCTCAGTATAGATTCATCAACAAAGTACAATGTCAATACAACGAAGAGCTAAAGCTCTCTCACATAAAAATATACAAGAAGCAAAGATAAGATCACCCCAAGAATATTTGTCTTCCTCAAGCTTTTTCTACTCTCTCTCTCTCTCTCTCTCTCTCTCTCTCTCTCTCTCTTGCACACTTGTCTCACCAACTTGAGCGAACTTGTTGTATGTCCAAATGAGGAATTCGACCCCCTTATTTATACTCTTTTTTGGTTGACTTTTTTAGTATAGGGATGACTTCACTAGGTGATTGGGCTGACTTCTCTAGGGCAGTTTTACCTAGCGTTGGGGTAGTTTTACCCATTGCATTATGTGGTGCCATCTTGTCTTTCTTCACTTGATTTTAGAGTATGTATTTAGCATGTTTCGTTTAGGGTTTTACATTAGAGTTTATGCAATAAAAGAATATTTTCCGCAGTTACATATTATTTCAACACTCCCTCTCAACAAGGAAGGTATTCTTCTGACATAATCTTCAACACTACTTCTACTCACTTGTGCTTGACCATGTACTTGTTGACCTTTTGCGATTCTCTCTATCACTATAAGTTTTGTACAAGCAAGCCCTTAATCACATCATGCATTCAGGATCTCAGCATAGCATCTCACTAATGGGTGCAACCTCATTGTCCTTTCAGACCTTATGGGTCTTGGCATCTCGCCAGACCTTATTCCATTATGCGACTTTTCCTAGCTCACACAGAATCTAGGAACTAGTCCATGAATGACTACCTGATGTTGCCACACTTAGTTTGTTATTGCGTCCTGAAATAGCATATGTAACTCAACACTCCCTCTCATGAGGGAAGTGCCGTCAGACCACTCCAAGCTTGTCCCTAAAGTATTCAAACTTTACCCTTGACAGAGGCTTGGTCAACACATCGGTTATCTGCTCGTCTCTCCCAACATACTGGAGCTTCCTAGCTCCCTTCTATGCCATGTCACGAATGTAATGGTACTCGATCTTGACATGCTTGGACTTGTCATGAAACACATGGTTCTATGACAACTTTATGCAACTCTCGTTGCCACAACAGATACAAGTCATCTCTAACTCGAGATCAAACATCCTTGCAAGCAACTTTCGAAACCACACAGCTTCACTATAGGATGAACACGCTGCAATATACTCAAAATTGGTTGTACTGAGTGCCACACTAGTTTTCTTTCTACTGAGCCACAAAATCATAGTTGACCCCAGACTGAAGCAACATCCTGATGTACTCTTTTGGTCTGCGACAATACCGGCCCAATCTGAATCAGCATAGCTATGCAGTCTTATCTCACAATATGAAACATATATGAATCCATAATCAACTGTACCTTTCAGGTACCTCATCACATGCTTTGTCGCAATCAAGTGAACACGTCTCGGCTCAACCATGTACTGACTCAAAGTGTTCACTGCAAAGCATATATCTGACCTCATGTTCATCAAGTACGTCAACGAACCAATCATCTGTCTATACATGGTGGCATCCACTGTCTCTGATGACGTATCACTCAATAACTTCATTTTTGTCACCATCGGTGTACGCATGGCTTTACAATCCATCATCCCGAATCTCTTTAGGATCTCTACAACATATCTTTTTTGGTAAAGGAAAATCTCGTCCAGTTTCTGCCATACCTCTAGGCCCAAGAAATCGTGCATCATACCCAGGTTTTTCATCTTGAACTCTGTAGCAAGCTTCCTCTTACATTCAGTGATGAGCTTCTCGTCCCCTATTAGAAACAGGTAATCCACATATAACAGTAGTATCATTGGTTCACCATTTACAACCTTGTAGTAAAGGTTGGAATATGCTTTACTCTTGGTAAATCCCAAGCTCATCAAAAAGTTGTCAATTCTATCGTACCATGCACTGGGTGCTTGCTTCAATCCATATACGGCCTTCTTTAAAATGCACACATGTGTCTCGAATCCTTGTGGTTGCTCCACATACACTTCCTTTTCCACTACACCATTCCAAAAAGTTGTCTTCACGTCAATTTGGTGTACCTTCCATTTCATTTTTGCAGCTATAGCAAGTTTAGCTCTAGTCGAAGTGTATCTTTCTACTGGAGCAAAAGTCTCCTCGTAATTTATTCCTTCTTTTTTAGAGAAACCACATGTCACGAATCTTTCCTTGTACTTCTCTATACTGCCCTATGTTGAATGCTTCGTCTTGAAGATCCACTTTGAAGATACCACCGACTTATCTTTCGGTCTCGACACCACATCCCAAACATCATTCTCTATAATGTATTGGTATTCTTCAATCATGGAATCCTTCCATACTTTATTCACTGCAACCTCTTCATAATAGGTAGGCTCTTCATCAATGATATCACATAACAATGCCACATAGCTAGAATATGGTTTCGGTTTCTTGCTTACTCTGGAAGTTCCATCTAGAGCACTATACTTCTTAGCATCTTGAATAATCTCATGAGCCCAAGATGGTCTCTTATATGTCATCATTTCTTGAGGTGGCTCTACAAGTCTTTGAGGTCATGTCATGTCATGATCCTCTGGTACATACTCTTTTGGTGTAACCTCATCATTTTTGTTTGTTTTTGCAACTCTAGGAGCTTCGGGCTCCTCATCATGGGACTCATCTAAATGGTTATGTTTGGATCTGTTGAAAGCTGCATCTTCATCGAAGGTAACATCTCTACTAATATAAATATGTCTGTAACCAGGGATGTAGAGTGTGTATGCCTTCGATGTCTCACTAATTCTTCTTTTTTGAAGGTCCTATCTTCAGGAATCTTGTCCTTCATTATCTAGTGAGAATTTTTTATTTGAGCATAATTGTCGTGGTGGATACTTCTACCCATGGGTAAATCTTGATCATGGATCATTGCTTTCATAGTCTCCATGGTGGACCTCACAAAAATGTCCACAAGGGTTAACTAGTACTAATTTAACAATTATACTATTCATCAATAAAATAACAATTCAATTTGAATTAATAACACTTATTTCTCAAAACATTAAATACTTATCTTTGTTTTGTTTTGTAGGCTCCCTCTTGATTTTTGCCTCTTTGCAGAAGTCACTAGAGTTTTTGAAAGTGTACTCTGCTCCATTGTCTGATTCTGAAGACCTTGATCTTTTTCTTCGTCTAGTCCGAAATTTGTTGAAGTCTTCATCCTTGGTCCTTATGCACTGGATCCAAGATCTCCTTTTTCTTTGTTTTCACTTCTTGGAAACAGATTCTTCACATTCTTTCCTTTTGCACATCCTTTGCAAACACCATCGTGATCTACCTTGATTTCTGGAAAACCTGTCACCACCTTGCTCACGATCAGCAATGCTTTGTAATTCAAATGAGCAAGTCTTCTATGCCATAGTTCACTTGGGTTCACGGTACTATGTGCTAGAGTTGAAATCGAGTGTCCCTTCAACTTGTATAGTCCCCTTTCTTCAATACCAATCATAGTTGCATCATCAATGGTATTTCCTCTTGGCCACATTAGAACTTCTCTATCCACGAAGGCAACTTTGAATCCTTTCTTATCCAATGCTGAAATGGATAGAAGATTCTTCTTCAAACCAGGTACATATAACACATACTTCATCATCATAGGATTTCCAGAATCCAACTTGTAGGAGGCTTCTCCTACTCCTTTAATAGGATACTCATAATCATCTCCAAGTTTCACATTATGAGGTGAATCCTTACAAATCAAACTTGTGAGAGAATCCTTGTAACTAGTCATGTGCTTAGAAGCACCAGTATTAACAAGCCATGTGTCACTTCCATGAGTGATTTTCCATGTAAGAACTGATATCAAAACATATTCTTCACTTGAATAATCTTCTTTTTTTCTTCCTTCTTTTGAACATGTTCATCATCTTCTACGATATGAGCATGATGTATTTTTTCTCTTCCAATTTGATATTTTATTTTAGGACAATTTCTTGCAATATGTCCCATCTTCTGGAAGCTGTAGGATCTCAAGGTTGAGTAATCTCTTTAAGCCTTTTGAGACTTCTGAAAAATTTGAGACTTCTTTGAAGGATGAACTTATTTTCTGCTCTTTTCTTTCTTTGTGTGTGCGGCTAGTGCTTGATCTTCATCATTACCCAACTTCTCTTCTCTTGCTACCAATCTAGCTTCTTCTTGTGTGCATTCTTCCCATAGTCTACTAAAGTTTGTTTATTTCTTTCTAGAACATATTCCCTGGATGAAATATTCCCATGATCCTGGAAGGCCATTTAAAGTAGTCATCACTACTTCTGCTTCCTCAACCATGTCTCTTATAGCTTCAAGTTGTTCCTTGATCTGAGATCCCCTTGTGAAGTAGGATTGAATGGATTCTACCTTCTGCATATTCACATTCTTGAGTTGAGTTCTCAAGGTCATCTTTTACTTGATGTTATTTCCTTCAAACAAACTGGACAAAGCATCAAACGTTTACTTCAGATTTTTCTTTGATGAGACATGAGGGATCAAGTGATCTTTGATAAAATCAACAATGATCATTTTTTCCCTAACCATGTTCTTCTTATGCTTTGCCTTAGCCTCATCTCCCTCTGGCTCTGCAACCTCTTCTTCAACAAACTTTTCCAAGTCATTTTCTTCTAGGGTGAGGAGCATCCTATACTTTCATGCTCTGAAGTTATCAACCCCTTCAAGCTTCTCATCAAGCTTGGTGTTGTTTGTCATGTTGCCAAATATGGTTCTGGGAACCCTAGCAGGAGGAGGGTCAAAATTGAAAGTTCTTCAATGGTGTTGAAGAATGTAACTTCGGAAGATATTCTTATTTTTATTATTTGTATCATTTGTATTGTACACCTTGCAGGATTGTTATTGATGTAATTGGTCATGTAAAAGTCATTGTAAGATTCAATGCAAACCCTAACTGTTAGGTTCGCTTGAAAAGACCTAAAAAAGAATATTTTATTGTGAATTATACAAGTCAGCCCAGTTAGAAGAGTCAAGCTGACCCTGTTGGTAAAAATTCAAGTCGATTGATTAGTATAAATGAGGAGCTCACCCTCCTCATTTGGTCACCTCATTCAGTCATTGAGTTCACATGAGTAGGAGAGATAGAGTCAAGCGAATAGTTGCTTTTGGAGTCTTCGTGTTTGGGTCTTTGCATGAGGAATACTATTGTACACTCTGACGAATCTATATAGAAGAAGTTTGTTGGGTTTTTCTGCCCCATGAGGGTTTTCCCAGGATAAAATTATTGTGTACTATTGTCTATGTTGTGCTTGTTTATCTTTCAGTGATCCTTATTGTTACTACATTTAAAATTTTAACATGCTATCAGAGCTAGCCTGGAAGAAAACATTATGCAGCTCCTGCAACTGCAGAAACTAGGGTTTCTATTTCTGGGAGAATTCTCCATAGATCAACTGAAAAATAGGGTCCAAGCAACTAGCCTCACTAGGGCGCAGCTTTTTGTCGGAGCAGAATCTCAATCCAAGAAGTTTCATTTATGCGCCCACCACTACAGTCCAAAGAACTAGGGAATCAAGTTTTTGGAGGATCTATCCACAAAATCGAAGAAAGAGTACCTTTGCTCAACTCACCTTAGGGAGGCACATCTTTTCCTCCAATCAGTTTCTCAAGATCCCGAAGTTGATAAATTAGGGTTTCTCTCACAAACCCTAGGTCACCCTACAACCAGATCTCAGAAATCAACTCTTGATTGGAGCATCTCATTTGGTAAGTTTTACTCTCTTTATTTCCATTTGAGGTTCTCATTTATCAAGATGAAAAATCATACCAAGCTTGAGGATAAACTTGAAGGGGCAGACAAATTCCGAGCATGGAAGTATATGGTGATGCTCTTTCTAGAAGAGCATGAATTGGATAAGTATGTCACAGAAGTAGTCTGAGAGGGCTCTCTCTACAGATATATGAAAGACTGGAATAATCAAAGGTGTCAACAATGAAAACATACACCAGCATTCATCATTAAAGATATTCAATTACAACATACAAAAGATCATATTTCTACTGGAAACAAAATGGTTTGAGCGTCGTTTGGCTGAAACATATGAATTTCTATTTTGGGCAATGGAGTCACGTTAGACAAAACTCAAAAAATTTATTCACAAGGGCTTCACAAATGCATCAACACGGGGGCGAGATAGTAAATAGCTCGTAGTCAAAGTGAATTTAATTTGTGAAACAGAAGAGAAAGAAACAACCCATTGACGTAAGGCATATAATAATGAAGCCTACATCAACTTTAGCAGAGAAAGTAATGGTGAAATACTTGGAAAAAGATAAGTAGAGCATATTTCTATGAATTCTACTTAACTATCACACTGCACCAAGTATTGAAGAATGTTACAGAATGGAATTAGCAATGAGAGATACACAATTAACATAGAAGAAGAAAAACAGACTACAAGACCAGTTACACAAGAATCCCTGGAAAACATCAGCTTGACTCTGCAATTTTTATTCAAAATATAGCTCAAAAATGTCTTACAGAACAATACACAAAATTCCCATAAAGGTTTTCAACAAGATTTTTCAACCCTTCTGTCTTTAACTACAATGAATTTATAGAGGACCCTGGAGCTCTAGGCTCGGCTCTCTTCCGAATCGAAAACAGTTGCAATTACTTGACACCTACTTGACAGCTAACCAAGGCGTTCTGTCGTTACAACTTCAAAAATAGACGCAGGCGGTATAGGCCTAACCGCTTTTTACATTCACTGGCCTATTTTACTATATGACTTGCTACTTTAACAAAAAACAAAACAGAAAATTGACAGCTCCAGCTTGCTGCCTCCATCGCTCGCTGATCATTCAACAGATACCTTTGAGTTCTTCATGCTTTGACCTTTAACCTCGCTTTACCATACTTCTAGATCAATTTCCACTGGTCATCTAGAGGTAAATTTACGGTGGCGAGCTCCTTAAGTAATACTCTTAGCTCAGTGTGTTCCGTGTAAGAGTATCCGGAATGTAATGTTCTGACTCCCTCAAATTTGAGGCTATCTCAAAGTCTCTTGTCAGCTTATCAGGTACTAGCTGGCTGGTCAAGGGCTGATCCATCCCTTCAAAGTCATTTTGGTTCATCCTGCAATCCCACAACTTGGTTTTATACTCTTCCTTTGATAACATCTTCCCTTTCTCATCCCAGAACTCAAGTAGGCCTTTCTTGAATAAAGGATCAAATGCTTCCTTGAACATTTTTCGCTGATTTGACAAAATATCGATCCTCGATTGGGTGATCTTCACCTGTTAATGTTTGTTAATTACCCTTTTGGCCCATATGATGGTGGCTACCTTGTCCTTGATGCCTGCATCATCGGCCTGTTCTTCTGATAAATCGTTTAAGAAATCTACTGCGTTGTTCGCATATCCTGAAGGCTTTTTATTGAGTCTTTCATTTGCCACTGTCACAGCTTGTATGGCCAAATTCACTACAGTCTCTTTATCCATTATAAAGTTTAGATAAGGTCATAGGTCTTCAGCTTGTTTTATAATATCATCCCAGATGATTTTCCTAGTTTCTTGCAACACTTTTTGTCTGATTACTTGCTCCTTCAAATTGTCAAGATCCCCCTAGACATGGATCATTTTAAGGACCCATACTTATTTAAAAGTGTATAAACCTTGGCGAATCTTACCAATTCTTAAAATGTTAACTATAAAATATTTGGCGATATTTTTCTAAAATTATTTCAATTTCTAAGGATTTTATATAGTTCATCTAATAATTTGGCGATTTTTAGAGAAAAAAGTTTACCCCATCAAAATTGGGCGAAACGGGGCTTCAAAAAATGAAAATTGGCGAATCTTTTTTTGGAAAAATAGCCCATGGGCCAAATTTCGCCCCTAAAATTATCCTTGCCCCTGCATTTCCTGGTACTTGGTTTCCCAAGCCTCCCTTTTTCTTTCTGCATCTTCCTTTAGAGTTTTCAAGTTTGCAACCTGTTTCCTTAATATGAGTAACTCAGCATCCTCCAAGGTGGCATTAGCTATTTTCCCTACCAAGGAGAAATCTCCGGCTGCAATCGGGTCTGTGACTTCCTATTCCATTTCCTTTACTTTCTTCTCTAACTCTTCGAACTGGGTCCTCCATGACTCTTCACGGGATGCTACAAGGGTAATATCATACTACATCTTCTTTTCTTTCTCCATAAGCTCCACCAATTGGGCATTACAGTCTAACAGTTCCCTCTTTAGTTTCTCTTTCTCTTCCTCTAGCTCTGCTATCTAGAGGTAAATTTACGGTGGCGAGCTCCTTAAGTAATACTCTTATCTCAGTGTGTTCCACATAAGAGTATCTGGTATGTAATGTTCTGACTCCCTCAAAATTTGAGGCTATCTCGAAGTCTCTTGTCAGCTTCTCAGCTACTAGCTGGCTAGTCAAGGGCTGATCCATCCCTTCAAAGTCATTTTGGTTCATCCTGCAATCCCACAGCTTGGTTTTATACTCTTCATTTGATAACATCTTCCCTTTCTCATCCCAGAACTCAGGTAGGCCTTTCTTGAATAAAGGATCAAATGCTTCCTTGAACATTTTTAGCTGATTTGACAAAATATCGATCCTCGATTGGGTGATCTTCACCTGTTCATGTTTGTTAATTACCCTTTTGGCCCATATGATGATGGCTACCCTGTCCTTAATGCCTGCATCATCGGCCTGTTCTTCTGATAAATCATTTAAGAAATCTACTGCGTTGTTAGCATATCCTGAAGGCTTTTTATTGAGTCTTTTAGTTGCCACTGTCACAGCTTGTATGGCCAAATTCACTACAATCTCTTTATCCATTATAAAGTTTAGACAAGGTCATAGGTCTTCAGCTTGTTTTATAATATCATCCCAGATGATTTTCCTAGTTTCTTGCAACACTTTCTGTTTGATTACTTGCTCCTTCAAATTGTCAAGATCCCCCTAGACATGGATAATTTTAAGGACCCATACTTATTTAAAAGTGTATAAACCTTGGCGAATCTTACCAATTCTTAAAATGTCAACTATAAAATATTTGGCGATATTTTTCTAAAATTATTTCAATTTCTAAGGATTTTATATAGTTCATCTAATAATTTGGCGATTTTTAGAGTGAAAAAAGTTTACCCCATCAAAATTGGGCGAAACGGGGCTTCAAAAAATGCAAATTGGTGAATCTTTTTTTGGAAAAATAGCCCATGGGCTAAACTTCGCCCCTAAAATTATCCTTGCCCCTGCATTTCCTGGTACTTGGTTTCCCAAGCCTCCCTTTTTCTTTATGCATCTTCCTTTAGAGTTTTCAAGTTTGCAACCTATTTCCTTAATTTGAGTAACTCAGCATCCTCCAAGGTGGAATTACCTATTTTCCCTACCAAGGAGAAATCTCCGGCTGCAATCGGGTCTGTGACTTCCTATTCCATTTCCTTTACTTTCTTCTCTAACTCTTTGAACTGGGTCCTCCATGACTCTTCACGGGATGCTACAAGCGAAATATCATACTACATCTTCTTTTCTTTCTCCATAAGGTCCACCAATTGGGCTTTACAGTCTAACAGTTCCCTCTTTAGTTTCTCTTTCTCTTCCTCCAGCTCTGCTATCTCAAGGGTACTTTCAAATTGAGCACGAGAGATCTTTAAACTCTTCTTTAACGTTAGGATCTCATGAAACTTTTCATTTAGCAGCTCATGGATATTCTTCCTTTTATCTTATTCACTCTTATTTGTTAACAGTTGTTTTGGTACTTCTTTGCCTTGCTTTTAGAGATTTATTCTTTGCTTTTTCCAGCTTTAGCTTGTGATGAACCCTGGACTTACTTGTCTGCACCTTTGATAGCTCTATGGCAAGATTCAATAGCCTATTATAAATGACATCACTTGTCTCCTTGTGTAGGTTGATTATATCAGGGATAGGGATGTCTTCTAGGTTGAATTTCATCTCCGTAGCCTTGTTTTTCGTGGCCGGAGCAAGACTCAAGGTGTTCTGAGCTAAATTCCTGCTGTCAACTAGGGCCACTTCTTTCTTGGATATCTTCCTTACCTCGGAGTAAAGTTTTGCTTCTTCTGCCAAGTTATCTAGGTTTTCTTCATATTCCTCCAATAGCTCGGTCCTACTTGTATTGGATGTTGTAGGTCCTTTGGGTGGATTTACAAACACATGTTGTTTCACTTCATAGGGGGGCATTTGAAACTTGATATGCTTCTTCTTAGGCTTTTCTTCTTGGATCTTTACTACCTGTTTCTCATTTTCGTCCACCTTTTGCCTCTTTGAGGCTCTTTTAGGGTCACTATCTACATCCATAGGGCTGCTAACCATTGAACTGTTGGGTTCCCCTGGAATGGTGACAAGGGGTAAGCTTGCTGACTCTACTGGGGCTTTATTAAAAGAGTCAGGTGGTGAAGGTGTGCCTCCTAGAAAAAGGAATTTTAGAGTTTGGGAATCCTCTGATGAATCAACGTCCATGGGCTCATGATCAATGTATTCTAACCAATTTTCTTTCTTTGGCAATCCAACCATCTCAAAATGGTCATATCCTTTCCTGCCAGCTTCCCTCCTTCTCTCTCAGATTATATGATGTGGATAATAATTCATAGCAGCTTTAGAGGGGAGCCCCAGGTCCCTCATCATCCCTTCAACCGCTGAGAGGTTTGTCTTATGTTTAATCATAAAAGAGCCTACCACCCATGGGAAAGCTATATCAGAGGACTTCTTGTTATCTAAAAAGTGATCACATTCAACCTTCATCTTTTGTCTTATGAACTCTAAATTGTACAACCTAGGTGTTAAAAAGGTGGGGAGTAGATATGGGGGGTGCGAAAAACCATACACTCTGATTACTGTCCCATGTTTCATCAAAAACCAATCTTCTGTCCCCTTCCCCATAGCGGGCTGTAGTAAATCTTTCATTTCTAGGAGTACTGTGGGCAATTCCTTTTGGAAAAAGATGTGATAAACCTTCGCCATCAAATCATTCATGGAAACCAAGTAATCTGAATACATTTCCTTTGTAAGTTTCAGCTCTGGGATTTGTAGGTTTTCTTCGACAGTTGTTAAAAACATTTTTAGCATATAGGACTGGAACCTAAAAACCACAGTTTTAGGGAATTCGACCAACTGGGAATGAATACTTTTGGCAAGGGCATCATCGAATCTTAGGCATGCGGTCTGGATAAGTGGGTTTTGATCGTCTGGCTCTATTGGGAAATTGCTCAAGACAAACATTAGACTGATTAATGGCTCCGTGACGTACTGGTCACTATCTAACCCCAAAAACTGGGCTATCATGGAAATAACACATTTAGACTCTTCTCTGAAGGAATTGGTCTCGTCAGGGAAAGGTGAGCTAGGAAAAGATGCATTTGGTAGCAAGGAGGCCTGGAAGAAACTTTGCTTGAGTTCATTAGGGGCCTGGCTGAAGTGTTGAATTAGGGTTTCCATTTGATATCCGTGAGCTCTATGTCCGAATTCTAGGGGAACAGCTAGGGATTTTCTAACAACTGGGGCCTTCACATGGCAAAGGATTTTAGAGCCTGAGGCATCGAGTATTTCCCTCTGTCCTGGAGCATAATGGTTGGCGCACCATTCTATGAATTTAGAGAAATTGGGGGTTTGGGTGGTGGTAAAGCAGTGGAAAAAGGACTGGTATACTTTGTGGACGTCTACCTGTCTGGCCCTTACAACCTCCAGCTTCTCCTTGGCCGTATCCATGGAGCTATTTAGAAATATGGTGTCGTATATGTCGCTATCCTTGTCTTCCAACAGGGAACTAAGCAATGGAGCTTCGGTGACAGAGAGGTCTACTATCTCAACCATTTTAATACCTAGTCGTGAAAAGGAAAAGGGACAAAAACCTACCTGGTCCACTGACAACTGGACCACCTTCTGGTCTCCCGGTCGGTCGATATGCTTTTGCCAGATTCACCTTCTTCCCTCTCCAACGTGCAAATGGACAAATAGGATGTGGAAATTCGTGGGGGCGAGCCATTTTATAATATAGATTTATCCATATCACCCTTGCAAGTATGATAGCGACAAAATCATGTCAACCGTCCATCTCTCTTGGCCTCCTTCAGCCGTAGATCTGCTCACTTTACCTTCCCCTTGTCATCGTGACCTTTCAAGTTAATATTACACCCCCAATCTTAACCATTGGATGATGTGTATTCACAGACCGCAGTGATTTTGGGTGTGCTTGGCGTGCCGGCGATTAAAATCACCACCATTAGTATGGACCGTTGATCTACCCTCGCTAGATTGGATTCGTTGAAAGAAGCGCTCCTTTTAATCAAATCGCGGTGATTTAGAATGCAGCCTCTCTCCCGCGCATGTTAGATTAGCGCCATAGCATCCTCACCATAGATCTTTGCTCCTTCATATCTTTTATGTTGATCGCTTTAGGAGTACGCCCGTTCGTTAACACCGCACCTATGTCCATACTATTTCCAATTGGACTTGGCGCTAAGGTCTTATGGCCATAGATCTTCGAGTTATTTAATCTGAACCGCATACGCACGTCTTCGTGTGCTATCAGCTCATTAGCCCTTTTTCTTTATAAATGTTTACTGCTCCAGCAAATTCCTTTTCCCCTTTTCCCAAGATCTCCCTCAAACCTTTGCACAATTTATGGATTGCTAACAGATGCAAAGATGAGAAAAAATAAGTGCACAAAGGATTGCCTCAAACTCCCAAAGGATCCCCTCAAATTCCTGAACTAAATTTTGCTGTCAGTGATGAACAATGAAGAATGGAACATAAAAAAAATTGTTGATTAAGTAGAGTTGGTGATGTGCCATACATTGTCATAGTGTGTGAGGTTTCCATGTTCTATGCAGCTATCTCTCTCACCCACTATAAAGTCTAACAAGAAAGTTGAGAGGACTGAGAATGTGATTGTGGGTGGCGAGCAACCTGTCGAATCGAAGAATACAGTTTCTAGTCGGACAAGTTCTCTTCTAGTAAGACCATTGTACTTATCTTGTGGTAGTGGCTTATTAAACCTATTGGTATTTATTTTCAAAATTCAATTTTCTTTATAGACTTTTAGATATCATAACAATTCTTAGAACCTTTTATTGACTTATTTA
The DNA here is from genome assembly GCA_027924585.1 of Larix kaempferi. NCBI lineage: Eukaryota > Viridiplantae > Streptophyta > Pinopsida > Pinales > Pinaceae > Larix > Larix kaempferi. Next base: position 2,267,580 of record BSBM01001296.1, on the reverse strand, counting down.
AAAATAGGATTATACAAGCATGCACATGCATATGGTGGGATCCAATAGATGTATTTTTTATATAGTTTTTGATGAAATAAGTGCATTGAGAGAAGTTAGGTGGTCTTATAGCCTGGGGTGAAAGAGGACATGTCGTGTCACAGGGGTAAAGTTAACTAGAATGAAAACAAAACTAGTGTCTGACAGAACTAGTGTTTACTGCTCCTGTTATTGATATAGACACAAATTAATTTAAAGGCTCCTTGCACATGGAAAGAGTAAGGCTGATTCAAATTGCTGGGATGACCCCGGTGGTTCTACCTTTGTGGTTAGTAGCAAAACATATCTCAAGGATGACTCTAAGGTAATCCAATCAGTGTATTAAAAATTCAATTATTTCTTATTCTTTCAATTTTGATGATCTCATTCTCTTATGTTTGTTTTACGTTTCTTTGCAATCCTTCCTAGAAACACTAGTCAAAAGTTAGTTTGTAATTTGGTAGTGTCTCTTCTTCAACATTATGTTTTTTTAAAGGGAGTCTGTTTTTTATGGACTAAATCTAGAAATAAGATCGACCCACCCTCGCACACTTGAGTGAAGTGTAGGGTTTGTTGGTACCTTACTAGTGCCATACAATAATCTTCCTAAAGACTATGTCAACATTATGAAATATAATTAATAGCCACATCTAGCAAAACCCACACAAGCAATGAGCATACCCACCAGAATTTGAACCTGGGTCATTGTCACAAAAACCATCCAAGTTACTACTAGACCACTTACCAATGTACTCTACAATGTTATGTTAATCTCATGGTCATCACAATACATTATTATCTATGTTTGTATGGATGAAAGACACTATATAGACTAATCTAACACTTTTTTAGCCCCAGATTACATGCTTTGCGTTGAATTCTCTTAGCATTTCTTACTGTACTTTCCATCATCTATCTGAGTGGTTGATTAGGTTAACCTTTTGATATTTTACGATGTGTTTTGGATGTCCTTGGTTTCACAAAATGGATGGGTATTGTACTACTTGGCCCAGCGACACAAGATTCTTCCATATGCAGAGAGGTTACCTATTCCTCTAAATGGTTCTATTTCATATACAAATGTCATATGTCATTTATTTTAGACTTTAGTATTTTCTCCAGCATGGTCCTGCGCATGAATTGTCTGGATGGTTACTACATGTCTCTTTCATGCATACTTATCAGTCATGGATACACCCACTTATTTATGGTTGGCATATGTCCCTAGCGTGTGTATACATCTTGCTAGAGTCTATCTTCTATTAGAAATAAAATGGATTACCTTGGCTTATCTATTTTCCCTAAATTGTTGTTATGTGCATTAAACATGGTTAAGTTCTTATGGTGTGTGGCAAGTGAAATTACTAATTTTGAAATTGTTTAAATGTATGAAATGATCATTGTCACAAGAATCATGAGTATTCTTCTTTTCCATTTATATGAAAAGATATTGGTACTTGTTCATGGTTGTCCTATTCCCTTATTGCAATGACAAGTTATATTATTTGTATTTGCCACGGTGCTTCTCTTATTTGATTTCAAAATATCTAAAAGAAATGTGTTTCACTTTTTACAAAGTGATTCCGTCATTTTGATAAACTTGATCATCAACTGTTGTGGCAAGAACATTGAAATTTGAAATACTTTATAGTATCAAGTTTTATTCTTGTCTCATGGTTAGTGTCATATAGCTCTGCAATTTGAACTTTGTGCTTTTCTAATGTTATAACAACATTGATCTAACCTCTGTAGGTCCCATGAGGAGATCCACCTTAGAAGGTCTCATCTTTTGACTAGTTCAAGTCAAACAATAAGGTTCAGAAGGTATCCGTACATCCCCTAAGTGTTGTTCAGGTATGCAAATACAATATGGTTTTCATTTTTGGTTATTATTTTATCCATGTGTAGAAAAATATGTAATAATCATGTTTAAATTAAATATCCTTCAATAAGTTGACATATTTTTTATGAGTTGTAAAAGAGTTAGTAAATTAAGATCCAAGGTTGGACAATATGAGTTCAACATGTTGCATTGGCCAACTAGGTGTTTTCTTGGTTGAAATTGTACATTTGATTTACAAATAAGAGATCAACATTACATTTCTCCATTTTCATTTTATGTTTAAAAAGAAAATTGTATTTTCATAATACATAAAATGAATATTTATTGCCATGTACATGGGCGATGTACATTGTAATATTATAAGAAATGAATTATTACTAGTCTGTTGGTGCCATTATGTTCCCTATATTGTGCTTCTATTGATAATATTTTCCAACATAAAGATCCCTTTTATAGGTTTCTAATTTACTTCAGTACTTGCATAGTGGCTATCTTCATCTGCAACAAAAGTTCATATCTGATAAGGTTGAAGAAGAGATCCAGTAGTACTTTGATGTTCCACTAGTTATTGTTTGGTTCCTGCAATAATTGAAGGTAAGCATTTGAACGATAAAACATAGTGGGATCAATACTTCAAAGTGAGAGTTCTGAATTTTAGTTACAAGTATTTAATCCTATAACCATACCTTTTCTTTTAGTGAAGTCAAGGGTCAAATTCAAAAAGTTCCGAGGTTTAATGAATCTGAGTATGTTCCTAGATTGAATTAATAGTCTTTCTGCAATAGAGAAATGAGCCTGCAAGTATACTTGGACGAGCCACATTTGGAGTGCATCTTTTGTTTTATACTGTAGTGGTGTAAATGTAAACACAGAGAGAAGGACTTGTTAGTCCAACAAAAGTGTTTATGTTAATAGTTTTAGGAATCTTAAAATTTGTGTAACCACATGATAAGTGGGTAATTTTTTCCAAACACGTGTTGTGGTAGCATTAATAACCCTAGTAGCAATCTATCTACATCAATTCACATTTTTGTGTTTAGTGGAGCCCAAATTTTCAACCTCCATTTCGATTTCAAGATATCTGAGTACCTATTTGTTGTGGTCGAGCTCCACGGGTTTGTTGATGGTTTGAAGCTGTGCTTTACTGCAATAACTTTACCCTCTATCTATCCTTTGTGTAACTTTACAGGTCCCCCAGTGCCACTATTATTCTCTTCCTTCCATCAATTTTATGCTTTACTAATTTGACATTAATCATTTCGAGATGATAATGGATTCATTGAGGGTAGATTTTAATTGAAATTTGATTACAACTATATCAAGTGGTATATATAGTTGGTCCTAGACCTTTGATCGAGAAAATAGTAACCATAAATTCATTAATAACTTTTGACAATGGAGGGATGTCACTCTTGGAATTGGCTAGATAAACCCCAAGGGGAGGAGGTACCATCGCGGTAGTTTTAAAGGTTATGGAAATGGACAGTCTAATTAGAGTCTTCAATTTTTTGTCCATTGTGACACCAAATCACCTGAATACATTAATACATGTCTTAAAATTACAGTTAAACTCTCAAATTCAAACAGGAAACCTCTTTTTCCAATTTAAAAATTATATCATTCCAATAGGGAAACACTTGTACTCTATGTTCCATAATGGTACCATATACAGTTGCTACGATCTTTAGTTGCCTTGAACCGAGAGAAGAAAAAGAAATGACAGCAAGAGGAGACAAAAAAAGAACATAAATGACATGAAAAGGAAAAAGTTGAGATGAAAAAGGAACTTGCAATACAAAAGCAACCCACATTGCTGGACTTATTTCTTAAAAAAGACACACCTAACACTCAAACAATGCCCACTATATTGGATGAAATGATTCATAATTCTTTGCAGGAAAATGCATATATTTGCAGTGGTGTTATGATGTCAATGGATCAAATACTATTGCAAGCAACAGAGACAGATATGGGGGATGTTATAAGGTTCTTGTTCTAGCTTTTGATAAATGTCCAAATGTAACATGAATATGTTGTGTTATTTGTAGATTCTAAGTACTTTGAGTTGAATATTGGATTTGATTGTGTGATGTACTCAGGTCACATATGGAAGCTTGGTGCCATCTTAATTGGCACATTTATGCACAAAGGAATCTAAGATGGGGTATTCAGTGTAAACCCAAGGTTGCATTGTTCAATGAACTTTAGTTGTAGGGGCATCTACTGAAGTTGTAGCCCTGCCAAAAGTGCAATCCTCTATAAAAAAAAAAAGGACTTATAGTGAGGCTCAAGATCATGAGTTCATGTCGAAGATCCTTTTAAATGACTAGGAAGAAGTTTTGAGTGAAAATTTGCCTTGCAATAATGGGAATAACATTGCACATAGAGAAAATAGGCTTCACAATAAGAGAAGAAAGATTTTGTAGTTTGATCACAGCGATAGACCTGCTTATTATGGAACCTTCTCAAAGAAAAGGTGAATATACTTTGCATAATTTCAAGTCTATTAATTATCAAAGAATCAAGTAGTGTTGTAACTTTGATAAACCATAATGAGGAACATCAAAAAAACCTTGAAGATCATGGATTCTTAATACTGTAGTAGCCAAGAGGGAAAGTTGTTTCTGACTCTTTGTTTTTGATGCAATGATGGAATTGGGCCTCGAAATCCTTTCAAGAAGGAATCTTCTTTGGACTACGACAATGATAGTGATTTAGAATGGGAAGAGGTGCTCATCACTAAATATTTTTGGTATGAGTATTTGTAGTATTTTTGTTAACTTTCTTACTTTGTTAAATATTTTCAAGAAGATATTGGGGAAATCCTTTTTACTGTAACAAGGAGGACGAGGGAGAAAAGAATGAGGTTGAGAAAGAGAATTTTAAATTTGTATTGAGTACTTGTTTTAACTTTGCATCCTCCACGAATGAGATGGTTCATAACTGATGGAGGATTTTGTCAGCAAGAACATTAAGTTTTTTATTATGTTGTAGATTTCGGCATATTCTTGATGATTAGATATTAGTATTTGTGTTGAGTACTTGGGAGTGTTCAATGTATTGATCTAACTAGGGTTAGCATAGTGGACTTAACCTCTTTAAGTTAGCATTTTGGTCCTTTGAAGTTAAGATGGACATCCAAATATGATTGAAACTAATTGAAGATTGTGTAATATGTTCATGGAAACTGAGAGAACCATGCATCTGTGTTCATTTATAGGGGATGGTGGCTTGGCCCACATTGTAGGAAGATGAGTTTGGGACACCATTTGCTCATCCTTTGCTTCTATATAAACTGAAATTCTCCTTTCCATGGCATTATCCACCATTATCTTCAAGTTACTATTGAATTTTCAGTCAAATTCAGATATCTTGGCATGACTCTAGATGACTCGGTGGATAATTTAATAATGGATGCATGCTTATCATTCCTGTAAATTTCTGGGATTTTTGCATTTTGCATCATTCAAGCATACAAAATAATGATTACCAAGTTACTATAGATCCATAATGGCTTACCATGCAGTAATCCTTCAAGTTCTTCAACTTCTTTTATTAAGTGCAAAAATATGTTTTCACTTAATAAATGCAGTTGAAAGACTTGAAGGACTAGTACATGGTAAGCCATTATGGATCTACAATAACTTGGTAATCATTATTTTGTATGATTGAATGATGCAAAATTTGTTTGAATATCATCATTGTCAAGCAATTGAAACTTCTTAAAGGGTGCTAGCTCAATGGTAGAGCACCTGCCTAATTATAGGCAGGATATTGGTGGTTCAATTCCTCCGTACCCTATCATAAATTAGTCACTAAGAAAACAACTAAATTCGCATATATATGGCTATTAGTAGCTAATTTCTAGTATCTTATAGCATGACTAACGTTTAGTCGTATTTAGCTTAGTCATTAATATGTTATCATCTAGTAGTTTATTTAGTCGTATATTTGGTCTTTAATTGTGGCAATCAATGACTAAATCAGTGACTATCAATGACTAAATCAATGACTAATAATTCAACCAATTAATCACTAGTGAAATATGACTAGCTATAAGATAGTGGAAATCGGCTACTATTATTCACCGACTCAAAAATAGTCGTTTATAGTCGAATTTTAGTTAGTTTTTTAGTCATTAATTCCTCATTTTGTACTAGTGTTAAGAATATCCTTGATGGTCTTCTCAATCTCATTCTTGAATATTTTTGGGTGCTTGTAAGGATGGATATTGATAGGAAGTGTGCCAACTTCCATCTCAATTTTATGTCCAATGCCTCTATAAGGAGGTCTTCCATGTGGAAGGTATTCAAATAATTTATTGTGCTTTTGTAGAAACCTTTTAATGTCCTCCAGATGATGTGAGACATCTATAGTAGTGCCTTTAGTTTTGATTAAGCATTCACCAATGCACTCAACATCACCATGCCTCAATATAGATCTCATACTATGATCAGAAACCACTTGGTTCGGGTAGGTTTCGACACCCTTCAGAACCACTTGCTTCCCATCTACATCTTTGAAGCTCATTTGGGGTATTTTATAATTCATTGAATGTTCCCCAAAGTAGTACAACCATTCCACTCCCAAAGCCATGTTGGTATCAACCACATTGACAACATAGAAGCTATTAGTCATAGTATAGTCTCCAATGGTAACTTGCAACTTGGGGATCCACCGATTACACTCCATGGAGTTTTTTCTAGGGATGGTGAGAGTGAAGCCTTCAAAAAATTATGTTGGAATATTTCTCCTCTCCACCAGGGCTTCATCAATGAAATTATGGGTGGAACCCCCATCAACCAAAACTGAAACTCTTTGTCCTTGCACTACACCCTTGAATATCAAGGTATGAAAGCATGGAACTCCACTCAAGACTGCATTTTGCTATCTGTTTGTGGTGGATGCTCTTCTCCTACTGTTTCATATCCACCTTTTGATGGTTCTACTTTCTCATCCTCTTCCTCCTCACTCTATGAAAAGACTTCAATGTAGTGTGCTTTCCCCTTAGCACACTTGTGGCCTAGAACCCAAGGTTCCTGACAAGAAAAACCTAACTTATTCCTCCTTAATTCATCCCGATCCTTGTAGGAGTATTCTTTCTTGGTTGGGGTAGCCACATTCCTAAAAGGAGGCCTCTGATTCTGAAATTTTGCAGACACATTAGTCTTTGCAGGATACCTTGTTCTTGCAAATCTCTTGTTCTACTCACTGCCTCTTGCAAAGTGGATTCCTTCTATGCCTTCACCATTCCTTTCAAAGGCTCTGATAATCCTTCTGTGAAAAAAAGGATCAACTGAGATTTAGAGATGTTCGTAACCATCACTGATATCCTTTGGAACTCAGAGATGTGTGCTTCAGGAGTCCCGATTTGTTTCACATGCACTAGCTCCCTGAAAGAGATCTTAGGGTCTCTCTGATAAAACCTTTCTACCAATATTCTGGTAAAATATTCATAGGAATTTACTTGATCATAGACCAAGGTCGTCATTCTATGGAACTAGCAATAATTATCCTCTCCTTCCAAATGTAAAGTTTCCATTCTGATGGTATCCCTTTCAGCCATGGGATTCAATTGAAAGTAAGTGTCTAGCTTCTGCACCTAAGAGCTAGCAATACACTTGGAAGATCCATCAAAAAAGGGTATTGTTATTTTACCAATGGTTCTCTGCAACTCAAAATTATGATTTGGCACTCTGTTATGAGTTTTGGATCTAACTCTATCTTGGTAATGAAAGCAGTCCTTGAAAGTCAGATGTCTTTTGAACTCCTCAGTGAAGGAAATGTATTCAACAAGTTGAACCTCCAATGGTGCAACTGTATCAAATTGAAATTATGGTTCTTCAATCCTTTGATCAAGAAACTTGGGAATGGTAGGCCTCGACACATCTGTGAATTCTTGTGGCCTGTTATGTGGCCCAGTCTTTGAGAAGATTTGATCCTTGAACACCTTCTTCTCCTCAAATTGAGAACCACTACTACTTCCTTCGCCATCCTTCTTGTCCACCAACCTAGACAAGATGTCTCTGGTTTCTGTTTGCACTTGGGTGAATCTCTTCATCACCTCCAATATGTTCTGTGAAAACATGTCCTCATTCTCTTCTCGATTCACTTCACCTTATCCCATATTGGATTTATCTCCTTGAATCTTGGCTTGTATAGAATCTACCTCTTCTTCTACTAAATTGTCTTCTTATGGGTCTTTGTTCTTGGAAGATGAATTTATTCTTGTAATCATCAAGTACAAAGTAAGAGTAGGTTCATAGGACCATGCTATGATACCAATGTAATATCCTATGTACTGGAAGCAAGGATATTATATCACTTTAGATAATCAAATAATAATTAATTCATACAAAAAAATAGTCAATATACTAGTTATAGAAAAACTAGTTTTTAACACATGTAGATCCCCCCGGGGTTAAAGATTCAAGGCCCTTATGATATACAAAATATGAAGGTAAATATGCTGCAGCAAGGAAAATTGATTCAAAGCCAGCTTCATAGTCCTATGCATGTCACATTTCTTCTATGCCATTTTTTTTTATGAAGGTGCTACAGGCTAGAATCATTCTCAAAAGCGAACGATCTAAGCTTTCACTATGACCTATTAGCTTTTAAATATATGAGTATTATGCTTAACGATCACTGAGGTTGATTTTAACCTAAGTGTCAACATATTAATAACTCCTATAATTATTCTTGTGTAACCTATACACAAGCATGTTCTAACATATATAACCATTTCATTTACAAACCCAATGTATATCAACTATACGCTAAAAGTCATGCGGCCATATATCATATGTGCTAATATCATTTGTAGCATTTTAAGGATCATAAACTATAATCCAATTTCTAACACCTTAACACTATGTATTATAAACATCTCTATTGTATTAAAAGCATTTATCATTTGATGTGAAAACCAACCAATTATCATATAGTTTTATGTTGTAATACTATTACTAACATATGAACTATATGCTAATATGAACTCCTAATGCTATAACCATACCCTAGATTCATCTTTGCATAATCTAGGCTCATATAGTACAACGTAAGCATAGTTGGTTCATCAAGTTTATATAAACGTTTTTGGCCTGCAATATAAAGTCACATCATTAAAATAAATTATGTGCAAATAGCATTTGCACATAATATTGAACATTGGTTAAATGAAATCTTAATACATGGCCAACGAGTTTATATACCAAGGTCGATGGTTATTTATCCATCGTTATAATCGTGGGTTATAATATATAACATATATAATTATAACTATGCACTTATATAATGCATATAGCACGTTAAGGTGATCAACACCATTTGACTGTGCTAACGACACGCCAGTTATGAAAGATGCGTGCGGCTTGAATATGCCTGCGCTAGCATGGAAAAATGACCGCGCAGTTACAATTTTGCATGCAGCTCTAATGTAAAACAACCTTACATTGTAAAATTTGTTTATAATGCAATGAATACATATGTATTATGACCAAGCTTTGTAATCCTCGAAGGATTAACATGAACATGTGCATAAACATATAGACTATGTGTTAGCTTAGGTAATGTTCTTAACATGTTTATATGCTTAACACTTTTTTACAGCCACATTAGTCGTGGAGGTTGATTCCACTCGACTTACACATCATACCAAATGTTTTAAACCCTGGGGGTTGACGTCCACTTGGCAGGTAAGAGTACAAATGGAAACGCAAAAGGATTGCAGCATCATGGTGAACCCCTCGTCCATTGCTAGCATGTAGACTCCATCTAACACGCCTTGTTGGAGCCATGGTAACAAATAAATCAATGTTACCTACGGTGTAATAACTTCACTTGTAATCTCTACCGTGGATGATGATCCGAGACTTACAGTTGGAAGGTATGTGACTCTTATCACCGTTGATTTTTTATGTGGTTTTTGGCTCCCATCGCTTTACTGTACATTGCATTAGAGGAATCCAGTTAACCGGTCTCAGAGGTAACTCCTCCTCCAACCGGTACCTTAGCGCTTGAAACACTCGCTTCCCTCATGAATATTCATTTTTATTGTCATGAGCCCCTCGCAGAGCACCTTCTGCTCAGTGCTATAGGTTCCTACCCACCGAACCCAGTAGAATGGTTCAGCCTTGTTCTATCCCAACGTTGTAGTCCAGGAGGATACTCCATGAAGCAAGGAACAGTTGGTCAACACACCCAGGTAAGGAATGCTTACGGTTAGATAAGTTGAAAGTCAAAACTCATTTAAATGTTATGATTATTACAGGTTACTAGTTGTGTAAATTTCGTTGGAAATTTTTTATATGAGAAACTAACACCCATGTTGTTTAACCTGCAGGTGAAACAGAGGAGGGAAATATGACCTGGGTAAACCACCGCACGATGCCATGACACTAGGATGTAGTTAATCTATAAGCCATCCAGGTAACCCATCCAACCGTGAGTCTCGGGAATGCTTACCCCGGAGACTACGATGGGTTACTTAACGTTTAGGGTTTTTGGTTTGTTTGGCTATGAGCCCGATAGGAAGGTGCCACCTGCCCTTTAGTTCGTTGTTTCTCTGAGCAGAAATACATAAGGTCTTCGCGACTTGCACCTTGTATGTAAAGTTTGTTTTGTATGATAGATCTCTCTCGATCCTGCAAGTTTCGGCTTGACAACTTGTAGTTTTCTTTGTTTTTGATGAGCAAACACCACATGGAGTCGAATCAACTCGTGGATTTCTATTCATGCCCCGAGCATGTATTTAAATGCCTCTTTTGGCTTTGGATGACCAAATGGGTCCTTGCAACCTCAACTATATTGTTTACTCTATTGTGGTTAAATAAAACTTTGAAATCTTGGTTTCTATTCTTGTTCTCCTCTTTGGAAAATTACTGTTATAATGGTATTCGTTTCAACAGTAATAGTGTAATGCATTTGTATAGGAACTTCTATTATGACCTTGTTTGTTACTGTGATTGTATAAAATTGCAATTTCTTTTAAATCCTTTCATTACGTAGTTTTATAATGTGTGCTTGTAATTACAAAAATGAACTCAGGTCATTTCCAATTGTGAATAATGTGTACAAAGGAATTTCAATGCTCTGTGTAATTTGATGCTGTGAAGGCCTCTTCCTGAGCATAAATGTGTTCACACAATTTATTGTATAAGCGATTTTTTATATATATGCTAATCATTATATATACACATATATGAACTCTATTAATAATCCTTCTCTAAAAAATCGATCTACAGGATAAACTTCCCTTGTCAGTGCACAAAACATTAGGGTTTTGCATAACACTTGTCTGTGCTTATCTCGACAGAATATACCATTAAAATTTGCAATAATAATAAAATATTTATTATGAGTTGAATATATTCTCGTGGGTGTTCAAACCCTACCGTACGATTAATTATAGTCTTCAATGCTCAGCCTGTTCTATTTCATAAACATTGTATATTCTTTTTGTTATATGCAGGTCAATATTGACCATGGAGGTTTCACTCCCATGCCGACAATTTACTGACATTTGCATAACAAAATAAAGGGAATGCGTTCACATTTCTCCCACCGAAATGAATGGCATTAAAAGAAAATTCGTGAACAGTGTTTATACGTAAACTCTGAGTACTAAAAAAATAATTTGTTTACAGATATATATTACACTAATTACAGAAAATCATGTAAACCTGTGAAAATAGAATAATAATTTTATCTATTGTAAATACTTGACATGTAAACCTTAAGGTTTACATGTTTGTTTCAGTTCTGTCATAAACATAAGTATAACTGCATTCTCTGCATTATAGGATAGATGCCTATGAAAACGTAGTAAGATTTGCCCTCACTACTCATATCACTTCCAATATTAATATAAAATAAATGAATGAGATCCTGATAGCACATACAGGATCTATTACTTATAAGATCATTATTGTTCAGATCTAATGATACAAATTCTTCCAGAAAACAATATTAGAAATGCATAATTAAAACCATTTGTAAATATGCAATAATAAAATCATTTAAATACATTGACATAATACTTATCTGCAATTTCTGATTGACCAGTGGAACACAACCACAAACCTCCCAGCCTTAGACCAACAAGTCTCCTTACTCTTGTTGTCACCCTCAAGCTGAGTTCACACTCCCTCTGGGTCAGAGTTTATATTTATTTGCCCTTAACTTATTCCCCAAGTTATTTATAAAAGTTCTATTGCAGTAGACAACCCAACATACAACTCAGTACTCCTGAGCTCTCAGATGCTCTAGGGACTTTTAAGTCTCCGCAATTTAAGAGAACAACCAGTCATAGCCTATTCAGAGTAATTGCAGTGCTCCTGCAGGCTTGTGGTAGTGCTCCTACCTGAACACAGCTAGTGTTCCAAGATATACCCAATTGTTATGAGTTATCTTTCTCTGGTTTAGTTTGTACTCCAAACTGCTCCCATTCATGGTCTTCATTAGCTCTAGTTATTTGATCCCCTGCTCCCTTTCTCTCTTGTGTGTTAATGATAATGATCAGTTAATGTGAATGCATTCCTCTTTTCTCTTTTTATTCTCTTTGGTGTGAGTTCTCTTAATTTGTGTTTCTTTAATTCCATTATTATCCCTAAACTTTTATTTAGAGTTTACAATTGTCTCCATAATAATTTCTCATTATTATCTTATTTGGCATTTATCCTCCAAACCCATAGGAACTATGACTCCCATCTCATTAATGTGTTGGTCCACATGGTCATCCTAAATTATCTTCTCAAATTTCTAATGTCACCTAAGTAAAATGAAATAATACTTAACAAAATATAAAAGGGGTTAAAGTCCAAAATTTGGGGTATTACAATGCACAAGGTACTGGGGACATTTATGTTTTGACAGCAGGTACCGGTAAATTCTACACAAGGCTTCCTGAGCACACCAACATATGCATACTATACCATCCAATTACACTTGATAGTAACCAGAGGATGGATATCATTCATCAACCCCTTGATTAGATGATGGAAAATATTTCTTGAGAGTTTGGAAGGTTTTGGATGAGTTTGGAAGCAAAAGAAGGAAGGATGCTAGATTGGACTGCTCAACTGGTGGTTTTCCAGGCTCTCACAAACAAGATGATAGGGATACGAATTATCAAGGAAGGGGTTGGAGAGTATTCAATAGAGTCTTAAGAACAACATGCAACCTTCAGAACAGAAAATTGATGCATAGGAAACTTTTTATATCAAAAACTGTAAAACTAGTCAAGAAAGAGTGCCCAAAGAGATAGTCTTGCTAGAATTGAATCTTAACAGCATTTAAGGATTCAAAATTTCTCTTCTGAATTATGAATTGACTCAGACTGGAGTTCAAGATATCATCAAACCAAATTTAAGCACTTAGAGCAGCAATTGTAAGTATTTGAGTTTTCAATTGAACATAAAATATCCACTACATAGGAATTCTTACAAAAAATAGAGTATAGGACTGAGATGAATATGAATGAAGAGAGGTTCTTTAATGGATATGCACATATGATAAAAAAGAGTATATGGATGCTCATCGAAGGCGTACCAAGATTCATATGATGATCCTGTGTGCATTCACTGAAATGTATCTTCTCCTCTGAATGAATTATTCTCAAGACTCTCTTCAATGGCACCATGTATTGCCTGCGCCTGTACATTGACTGACCGTAGACTTGAGGACGCTTACCAAGTGATCCGACCAAATAAACTTTAGTAGAATGGTATTTTGAATATTTGAAATGTTTGAACGACTGAGACACACATGATGATTTGCTTGACGACAAATGATAAACGAAAACGACACAGTGAACGACACTTATAGAAGTGGATGTTTTGCTTAAAAATAATAATGTTAAATTTTCAGAATTTACTTCAATATGATCTAGGATCTTAACTGAGAGAACAACATGTACAGCATATCTACAGCATATCAATCATGGAGACAATAATGCAAGCACACAAGAGACACAAAGATTTACTTGGGGAAAACCATAAAGGTGAAAAACCCCAATAACTTCCTCAGAGATAGATAGAGCAATGATACAACCAACTAAGAGAGATAGCCATAACCTAGCAGCAGATCCTCCTCCTCCATAAGTGCACCTCTCCTCCTTGAGAGCATGTGTGAGAAGTGAGTGAGTAAATAGAGTGCCTCCCGCACTCTATTTATACTTGACTTGACTTGCCTTTTTACCTAACTCATGTAGGCTCGAACTTAACCACATAATATAATGCTGACTGGGCCGACCCCCAATAGGGTGGTCTAATAACCCATCAAGTATAAGTTACGACACTTACAATATAAATGACGACACTTCCGTATAGAGGAATAATACCATCTCCATAGGAGTACATACAACATATATGAAATACATTCCGAAGTTACATATACATCAACACTCCCTCTTAACTAGGAAGGTATTTCTCAGCACAGTTCTTCTAGCACAAGTCATCTTCTCTAGATCATCGTCACTGGATAATCGTCATCGAGTCATCATCATCATCACTGCTGCTTCTATCTCAATCAATCTCTGAATCTACTCGTCATAGGAAGTTCTACAGAGCCAGTCCTTTTTCATACTGGATGTAGGCCCACCACCTGCAGGTCTTCGTCATCACTGGACATACTGTGGAATCCTCAGGACTTTTACGTGCGTCACAAAACCTCGAAAGAGCATCCCAGGCTGTTACGAGCACACAGCTCTACCTATAGGATCTCCCAGGGCGCTATTACATGTGACCTCACCACAAAACCTCGCAAGAGCATCTCAGGATGTTACAGGTACACAACTCCGACCTGAAATCTCCCAGGGCGCTATTACATGTGGTCCACCACAAAACCTCGCAAGAGTATGTGCCAGATATCCCAGGGAGCTATTACATGCCATAGGCAAAACCTCGAAAGACTATCTGCAGATCTCCCAGGGCGTTATTACATGTGGTCATGGCAAAACCTCGCAAGAGCATCCCAGGACTGATTACGGGCACACAGCCCAACCTATCGGATCTCCCAGGGTGCTATTACATGCCATAGGACAAAACCTCGCAAGAGCATCTGCCAGATATCCCAGGGCGCTATTACATGCCATAGGCAAAACCTCGTAAGACTATCTGCAGATCTCCCAGGGCGCTATTACATGTCCTCCCAGAGCAAAACCTCGAAAGAGCATTTGCCAGATGTCCTAGGGCACCGATATTACATGCCATAGGAAAAACCTCGAAAGACCATCTGCAAATCTCCCAGGGCGCTATTACATGCTCATCTGCACAACCTGATCCACGGCCATAGAGTATCAACCTGATACTCACCATACATCATCCTGATGTATCCATGATCATCCTGATCATCATCACTGCAACGTCCTGCTGCATGTCATCTAGAGCAACATCCTGAAGCTCGTCATCCATGATCATCCTGATCATCACTGCAACATCCTGCTGCATACCAAGTATCTACCTGATACATATCATCATACATGATCCTCCTGATCATACAATGTATCCACCTGATACAAATACAAATACATGATACATATCACCATACATGATCCACCTGATCATACAATGTATCCACCTGATACATATACAGATACATGGTCCAAGCATCCAACATGATGCATATACAAAATACATACACATGATCCAACTGATCATATCCAGCATCCAACATGATGCGTACATACATACATAAAAATGATCCAACTGATCATATCAAGCATCCAACATGATGCATACATACATACATAAAAATGATCCAACTGATCATATCCAGCATCCAACATGATGCGTACATACATACATAAAAATGATCCAACTGATCATATCCAAGCAGAAACCAGAACATCATCCTGATGCTCATCATCCAACGCTTACATCCACAGCCATGTGAAGGATCCTCCTTCCAACATGCTTGGAATGGCTTCAGCAAATGTGTCCATCACTTCTTCCTCGAAGTGTCCTCGATCTGAAGAACGCCAAGCCTCTCTCTGAAGTACTCGAACTTCACCCTGGCTAGTGGCTTCGTCAGCACATCTGCAATCTGCTCGTCCGTCGCAACATACAGAAGCTTCACAGCTCTTCTCTGCACCATATCCCCGATATAGTGATATTTGATCTCTATGTGTTTCGACCTGTCATGAAACACTGGGTTCTCGGACAGCTTCACACAACTCTGGTTATCTCAGAAGATACCAGTAGCCTCCAACGGGAGATCAAATAACTCAGACAGTAGCTTTCGTAGCCATACTGCCTCACAACTAGCTGAACAGGCTGCAACATACTCTGCCTCAGCTGTACTCAGTGCTACGCAGGACTGCTTCCTACTAAACCAAGAGATCACACCTGATCCCATACTGAAGCAACACCCAGATGTGCTCTTCCTGTCTGCAGCACTGCCAGCCCAATCTGAATCAACATAACCCTGCAGGTTAAACTTTTGATTCGCCTCATACCTGAGCCCATAATTCACTGTACCCTTCAGGTACCTTAGAACATGCTTTACAGCAACCAGGTGAACACTTCTTGGATCCATCAGGAACTGGCTCAATGTGTTCACAACAAAGCAAATGTCTGGTCTCGTGTTCGTCAGGTACATCAAGGACCCAATCATCTGACGATACATAGAGACATCAACTGGCTCAGATGAAGCATCACATAGAAGCTTCAGATTCGATGCCATAGGTGTGGTCATGGCCTTGCAATCCATCATCCTGACCCTCTTCAGAATTTCTACTGCATACTTCCCTTGTCCAAGGAAGATTCCATCTGTACTCTGCCACACCTCCATGCCAAAAACAAATAGTGCATCATCCCCAAGTTCTTCATCTCGAACTCAACAGCAAGCTTCCGCTGCGTGTCGGCAATCAATCTATCTTCATCTGTAACAAACAGGTTATCCGCATACAAAAGTAGTATCACTGGATTGCCTTCCTCAACCTTGTAGTAAAGGTTGGAATCCGCTTTACTCTTGGTAAAGCCCAAACTGGATAGAAAGCTGTCTATCCTACCATACCAAGTTCTGCACACATATATGACTACACCATGCTGTCTTGAAATCCATCCGGTGTATCTTCTATTTCATCACTTTTATATTTCTCAATGCTGCCATCTGCAACATGCTTGATCTGATAGTTCCATTTGGAAGTCATAGCAAACTTCCCTTCATGTCTTGGGATTACATCCCAAACATCATTCTTCATGATCGACGGATCATGGCATTTCATTTCTTCATCCCAGATCCTGGGAACTTCAATATCTTCAATATCTTCAACAGATATCTTTGTTGCTGGAACAAAATGTTGTAGTTCTTCTTTTGTAGGAGATGGCATACGATCTTTCCTACACAACAAGTTAAATTGCATGATTAGAAAACATCTCATAGTTTTCAGAACAAATTCTTACACATAAAGAAATATGCCATACAGTCATGCAATTATCTTAGCCAATGCTTCAATACAACATTTATCCATATTCCGTAACTTTCTAGATGCCTTCCAATCTCTACCAGAACATTGTTAAGAGTGTGCACAACTCTCAACATGTCAGCAAAGAGGTTTCATTCTAGATAAGTAGCAATGGAATGTTGTACAGTGCCATAGGCCACTTACCCATGTGTATTAGTAGTATACTGTTCATTAATGCAACTATTCTAATATGCACAAGACATATCCTAAGTCTAGGAACATGAGCATATACATCATTGAACAATTTTACTTAAACAAACAAATATGCAAGAAATGATAATTAAAATACTTATCTTTGTTTGTTCGTTGGGTGGACTCCCTCTGATTCTTTGCTTCCTTGTAGGAGATGCTGGAGTCCTAATCTGAAGTAGCTTCTTCTACACCTTTATGTTGTGGAATGTAGAAACATGGTCAACTCCCTTTGAATATCTGCATCCTTACAGAAACTACTGAAGTGTGCTCCTTTTCTTTATTGCAGAAACAACTGGAGTGTGCTCCTTTGCTTTCTGGCAGGAGCAACTGGAGTGTGCTCCCTCTTGATCTTTGCTTCCTGAATTACCTGTTCTTGAACTCATATTCATCCTTGGTCCCTATGCATGCTTATTAGTATCATGATTCATATAAAATCATACATTCATTAGTATACTATTAAAACACAATAATCTCAAGCATGTATACTCATGATCATTTCAATCAGAAATAATAAGCATTAGCATTCAAGGTTTATGTAGGATTCTTATGGTTAGTCAAATCATAAGAAGCATAACATGTCTAAACCTATAATTACTCAAACCTATGACTCTTCGCGTTAGTTGAATCATCAATTAAGATAAGAGATATAATGTGCATAAAACCTGTGATTATTCAAACCTATACTTTCATGATTCTTCTGGTTAGTCATATCATCAATTATAGTAAGAACAATAATATACATCCAACCATGATTATTCAAACCTATGACTTCATGAATAATTATTATCAACAACAGTATAAGATCCTAACACAAGGTAGGATTCTAGCTTGATATAGGAAAAACATACCTGGATTAGCATGCTAGCTATTTATGTCTAACATACCCGCATAATGTCTTCTGGTTCTCTTTAGTGACTTGTGCTAGTAACCTGCATGTCTCATAAGTTAACCATTATAAAACCAAGTTATACATACCTCGAGAATGGATCTTCTATGAGATCCATGGCAATGGATGAATCTTTGTCCTCATGTCATCATGATCATATGTTCTTGAACCAGAACATGATTTGTCTTCTTGGTGTACCTTTCATGTTAGTAGACAACATAAAACTCATACAACATCACAATGTGTTAGTACAAACATAAGTTTCATACTCCTAATAAATGAATGACTTCTATCATGCATTCATAATTTTATTAAGGTGATATGACAAGTCTAAAATCAAGATTGTACTAACCGTGATAATATGAAGACAAGCATACCATAAACTTAATTATGAACAAATCTCAAAACATACCTCGATGAGTCATACCTGTCGAGACCACTTGTAATCTTCTTATGTAAGGCCTTAGCCTCATCTCCCTCTGAAACAGGAACTTCTTCACTTATGCAAGTGACCAATCCATCTTCTTCTAGGATTAACCCAATCCACTTGATTTGCAAGAACTGGACCTGGAGCTAGATATGGGTTTGTCAGAGAAACCCCAAAAATTCAAACTTTGAATTTCAAACTTCCGAAAGGATAGGAATATGCGCCTTGATGAACTGATCAAACTGGTATATTCAGAATTTGAAAACTACAAAGTTTCACTCAATTTTTCCTTTGAAACTTCCAGATTCACTGGACGTGACCCTGAACTGGGGTTTGATGAAGCCCACTCTTCTGCCCAATCAAAATTTTTGATCCAAATCTCTAAGCTTCTATTTTTTTGAGGAGCTTCCAGCCGTGGTCACAGAATTCAAAAATTCTCATTTTTACAGAAGCCCTAATTTTCCACTTTTCTGATCAAAGTCCCGAACTAGGGTCTGATCAAGCCCGGCCTTCTGCCCAACCAAAAATTCTGATTTTGGTCTCTAAATTTTTATATTGATGAGTAGCATCCAGCCGTGGTCTCCGATTACAAAAATTCCAACTTTCTACGAAGCCCTAAATTCCGGAAGCCATGAATGAAGGTACTCAAAAATAATTATGTTTTGACAGAAATATGTACCTGATTGTTTCTGGTGTAACTCTGAAATTTTTGATCCACAGGGTCTGAAAAAGGTTTCCTGAGATAGCCTGACCTGTTATCTTTCCATCCTGACAGGTCTGACCTCAATTGGATTCTCTGAGAGAGAGTTATGCCAAATGTCGCAACGTGACCTGTTTTGGGATAAAACAGGAGAGCGAACTTGTATGGCATGCCACGTGTCACTGTTTTAACTTCGGCCTCTGAAAAAGTTTCCTGAGATAGCTTGGCCTGTTACCTTTCCATCCTAACAGGTCTGACCTCAATTGGACTCTCTGAGAGAGATTTATGCCAAATGTCGCAACGTGACCTGTATATGGGATAATACAGGAGAGCACACTTGTACGGAGTTCCACGTGTCACTGGTTCAACTTTGGCCTCTGAAAACGTTTTCTGAGATAGTACAGTCTGTGTACTACCTGTCACTTTTTATGAAATTTCATTTGGAGCTTCCTAGCCCAATTTATGACCTTTTTCCCAGGGTCACCTGATTTTAACTCAGATCTGGAAGAGACAGAAACCCTATATTGCACAGATCATAAATAACAAAGTACAACGAATTAGAGGTTTTCCTTTGGACACAAAGTACCTGGAGATTTAATCTTCGTCCTGTAACAATTTCAGATCCGAAAACTTCACCAAAACAGATTTATAGCGAAAGTGCTACGATGACTGGTTTTTGCTATATCAAGCCCTAGCATCGTAAGTGCAACAAGTGTCATACATGCCATATCATGCCTTCTTTCAGGCTAGCTCTGATACCATGTTAAATTTTCAGAATTTACTTCAATCTGATCTAGGATCTTAACTAAGAGAACAACATGTACAGCATATCTACAGCATATCAATCATGGAGACAATAATGCAAGCACACAAGAGACACAAAGATTTACTTGGGGAAAACCATAAAGGTGAAAAACCCCAATAACTTCCTCAGAGATAGATAGACCAATGATACAACCAACCAAGAGAGATAGCCATAACCTAGCAGCAGATCCTCCTCCTCCATAAGTGCGCCTCTCCTCCTTGAGAGCATGTGTGAGAAGTGAGTGAGTAAATAGAGTGCCTCCCGCACTCTATTTATACTTGACTTGACTTGCCTTTTTACCTAACTCATGTAGGCTCGAACTTAACCACATAATATAATGCTGACTGGGCCGACCCCCAATAGGGTGGTCTAATAACCCATCAAGTATAAGTTACGACACTTACAATATAAATGACGACACTTCCGTATAGAGGAATAATACCATCTCCATAGGAGTACATACAACATATATGAAATACATTCCGAAGTTACATATACATCAACAAATAAATGAATGAATGCTTTGCTTAATGCTTAGCATAATGAATGATGACTGAATGTTGTATATGATCGAATGACTGAAAGATTATGAAACAGAAACGATTGAATGAAATATATGCTCGACTGACTGAGAAATTATGTAATGGAAATGATCGAATGATATTTATGCTTGACTAACAGAGATGAAAATGATTAGATGAATAATGAATGATGGATATACTCGACTGACTGAGAAAATGATAAATGATGAAAATACTTTAGAATGAAGAAATGATGAATGTTGAAAATGCTTGAAATGAAAATGATGATTAGTTTTATACTCGACCGACTGAGATAAAACAATGAATGATGAACATGCTCGATTGACCGAAGCATAATGTTAAAATGATGAATATTTAGTAGACTCGACTGACTGAGATACTGAAAGGAATGATGATTTTTTTTTATAGTGCAATGCTACTAATGTGCGCTTGAGTGTGTGCAGTGGCAGGTAAGACGATTTACCGACTGAACCACAATGGAATTATAGGGGTCATAAGAACAGAAAGATCACATAGGGGTATGACGACAAACTGTTGACCCTAAATTAGCAATCCATGCACGGGTGAAGCCGTTTCAGCTCACCCGGGGATGTGTGTGCCGTACGGGCAAGGCCATAATGATTTGGTTGCGTATGATGAGTTGAGGGGCGCGCAATAAGGAGAGCCTTATCCCTCAACATCCCTTAGTCTCCAAGAAGTGTAGTTGAGAGATCGCGGTAAGGACTCCTGATCGCTACGTAGTGCTCCCCATAGGAAGGAAGAAATGAAATTGTCAAAAAGGCCCACCGAAGAGGCACCTGGACAAGAAAAAGATAATGCTATTTAACATATGAAGAAATTCAAAACTTGTCAAAGATAATTTCGAGTGACTTTAAATTAAAAGACAATTAAAATAAAATAATATTCCTTATTTTATTTTTAAGAGAAAAGAAGAAATATTAGAAATGGAAAAAGAAATAAAACAAAAACAAATTGTTTAGTTTAAACTATTTCACTTATCTACTTGATGAAAAGAAGAAAAACTAAAACTAAACTAGAAGTATTATAGTAACGTCCTATTAAAAGCTTAAACTTCAAATTTGCAAACATTTATTTTATAAAGAATTTAAATTAAAAGAAATATATATATATATATATATATATATAAATATGTTATAAACTTTTAAACTTTTTATAGAATTAGATTTCAATAAATAAGAGAAACAAATTATTTTATAAGTTTTTATTATTTAAAAGAAATTAAATAAATAAAAACAACTAGTTTATTAAAAAGATATTAAGTAAACTAAAAGAGAACCAAAATAGAAGTAGGACTCTTCTACACCTAACTCCCACTGATTTAAGGAATTAGGTGCACACTAAAGATAAGAGATACTTATAATTGAGAATAATTGAAATTAAATTATTAAAATAAATTAAATATGTGCATGGATAGACACATGGCACATAGACTTTTGCTATATAATGAGGGAGGAGAAGGAGAGAAAGACATCTATTGCTTCCTAAGGCTGGATGGGCATGATAATCTTGGATTATGTTATGATTCTTGGGAGTTGGGATTAGCTGGAACGGGGATTGGGAGATCCTTTCGGGAAGCTTGTTAGTGTATTCTTACGACCTCATTAGCTAGGGGGTTCGGGGTGAAGGAGAGTAAACCTAATACAGTTGGGTGGTCAACCGAGTGGTCTCTTGGTAAAATTTGCAAGGCTAGAAGTGGTTCGGGGAAGATCGACGATCGTACATAGAAGGACTTCGTCAACGGAGTGCTCAACCACTGTCGAAAGGTATGATGTTCCATTTTCATGCACTAGTTGAGTTTATGTAATTTTGATTTTATGGTTATATTTGATTTTCAAGTTTTTATTAATTTGCATATGATGTAAGTTCTATTTTGGAAGTCTTTTTGGGGGACCCGAAATGGAGGTCTCTACATTTGGTATCAAAGCCAGTCGAGCCTTGAGGGCACCGGACTCATATTTTTTCAGGGGTCATTCGGTATTTCGTCAAGAGCGTGGAGTGGATCGTGCGGAAACCACTCCAAGAACTTTCTCGATCTACTGGACCAATCGTTGATAACAAGTTCATTCTCTAAATTGTTGGATCGATGATTTTTGCTACAGCCTTCGCATATGAGAAACCATCGATGTGATAGCTGATGAATTTAAAGGTCCCAAGTTTTAATTACCCTATTGTTCGAATTTATCTTCTATATTAAAATGAGAGGTGATTCAGTTAATTAGTGGTAAGAGTTTGGAAGATGTGATTTCTGTGAAATACCCGTGAACAATCTCAAATCGCATCTCTGTATTATCTTTAGTGCATGTCGGATGGTGTCCTGTGAAATATGGTTTATATGTCCTTTGCAAACGCCAAAATCGTGTATGTTAACTTAGCATTCTGATTCTGTTGAAAACCCTGTAATTCCTCAATATGAAATCCTCGAAATTAAATAATACATCTAATTAAAAGCTCTGTGTAATTAAAATTTAATGATAAATTTTTGGACGGGATAGTCGACCTCGAATCCTTGTTGAAATTTTTATCATGAGAATCGATCCTAGACTCAGCCGACCCAACAACCAGCAGAAACCTGAAGATCTGCGATGTATGAAGTATTTGTTGGTTAAGATTTATTTAGGAAGAGAAAGAGGTTCGTAGATCTAGATGTGGCCACTGGACAATACATTCGAACATCACAACTTGGAATCTATGCTGTTCTCATATCTGTCTTGCCTTGTCTTTATTAGATAAAGTAACTCTGTGTTGGATCTATAATTTTCACGCTATTATGCAGCGACTTGATATTTTACTTGCGTCTTATCATTTGTAACGCCCAGACCAGATTTGATCCTCTGTAGTCTGCATTTTGTGTAATAGTATGCTCTGCTTTTGTTAAATTACCCTGGATTAAAAAGGATTAAATAGATAGGTGTTATGTACTTTACTTAAAAAGGATTAAATAGATAGGTGTTAGAGTGAATATTACATTCATGATATAAGATTATTCGAAAATGTATAAGCATTGTAAATATAGTAGACTATTATCTATTTATGAAAACTAAAGAATGATAGGTTACTTTCATATATTTTGAAATAACAAATTAAGTTGGGCCATTTCCTTAATTATTGTAAATATTTGGATTTAAAATGGAGAATATTCTTGTAGAAATGAAAAAGAAGGATTGGAATATGGTCCTACCTATTGTAAAAGAGTTGGATTTAATATAGTTGAAAAGGGGATGGGGTACAATCCTAGTTATTATGAATATGTTGGAATTGAAAAGGTTAATGTTGAGAATTGGCTTACTTAAAATAATAGTTCAAGATCAATTTGAAGGATTGCGG
Source organism: Larix kaempferi (assembly GCA_027924585.1). NCBI lineage: Eukaryota > Viridiplantae > Streptophyta > Pinopsida > Pinales > Pinaceae > Larix > Larix kaempferi. Next base: position 2,243,356 of record BSBM01001296.1, on the reverse strand, counting down.
ACGTTATTATAAAATTGTGGGTTTATATATATATATATATGCAAATGAAATTTTGAAGGGTAATACGACTATGATTTGAATGGAATTATAAAGTATTATAGAATTAAGGAAATGATTATAATTATTGTATTTAAAAGAGGAGAATATAATTACATAAAACTTGAAGAAATTATCTTGCCTTTACAACAACGAATATTATAAAGAATAGATATATAATATTTAAAAATGATTAAATATCGACATTGTAGTCGATATGAATTCGAGAGAATTAGGACACCGTTAATGAAAACGAACAACTACAAACCTAGTGTCGCCGCGATGTGGTAAAACAAAGAAATTATAACTTGGAAGACTTGTCGAGGGAGGGTAACAAACGTAAGTGACTATGAGGAAAGAGTAGTGATTCTTATATATATATATATATATATATATATATATATATATATATATATATATATATATATATATATTAAATAGTGGTGAATAGGACTAAATGGAGATATATTTGATGCATTACAAGAAACTTTATGTAACTATTGCATTGGGATTGAAGCACCTCATGAAGGGTAAAGGAAAGCATGAATCTAGCTTAGATATTTTAAAACATTTCCTACATAACCATGATAAGAAGGCAAGTGGACAGATATGTTTGATGGATTTGGGAAATTGATAAATTTTTACTAACAAGACACCAAGATACTCAGATTGACGATAATTTAAGAGATTGTCAAAGGAGCAAAGAAAACTTAAAATTTGAAAACAAGATATCAATGTGGTCAGTATGATGAGCTTAACTCAACAACATGTATTTTGCATTATGAAAAAACCATTTACGAAAACATAGGACTACGAACTTGAAATTTAACCATCGTATCGAAATGGTCAAATGAAGACAATGTTTCGTAAAAAGAAGTATGGAGACGATTAGCATAATAAACCGAACGCAGTGAAGCTAACCTTAGGTCATGATCAAACTTGATGAAACTACAACTAGCCGTTGAGATGGAACTCGATGGGGCTAAGAAAACACACATTGTACGAATTGATGAAACTAACAAAGTGGTCTTATGACAACATGAATGATGAAATGAGGTAAGGATGTGATAATCTGATTAACCTCGAGCGATGATACTGATGAAAGGACTAAGAGATAAATCTTATTATGTTTGACTAAACCGTTAAGTTCCGACCCTTGAAATCCTATCGAATTAAGAACCAACACTATTAAAGCATTTAAGGGTTTTGGAAGTAGTCTTATAGAATTTGGATTTTGAACTATTTGAGGGTCTCTCTTGATTTGTTAAACCCGTAATTATGTCTTATCTATCTATATTTGACCAATTATTTTATGATGTTTACCTTCTCATCTTGGAGGGAGGATAACCAATTAGATTTGAAACCCTTGCTTGGATTTGTTATGTTTTGATAAAATTTTGGGTGGTTATTGACGCAATGCAGCTTGTTGAAAATTTGGACATCGTGGACCTTCGTGAATGAATAAGAGATATAGGAAATCTAGTTGGGACTAACAATTATTGAATGTATTATCGGATAGGTATTATGAGAAATTACGTTAGACATCATGAGGATGTATTGGAAGCATGTTGGATGAGAAGGAAAGCTAATGATTGGACCACTAGTGTTTATGGTCATGATTGCTTGAGAAAAATAGAAGGGAATGACAAAAAGACGATAATGAGAAACTAAAAGAAAACGTAGCATTGGAACTACAAGAACAAAAGTTAACTTCGGGACGAAGTTCTAATAAGAGGGGGAGTATGTAATGCCCGCCCCGATACATTGACTAACCGTAGACTTGAGGATGCTTATTAACTGATCCGACCGAATAAACTTTAGTAGAATGGTCTTTTGAATATTTGAAATGTTTGAACGACTAAGAAACACATGATGATTTGCTTGACGACAAATGATAAACGAAAACGACACGGTGAACGACACTTATAGAAGTGGATGCTTTACTTAAAAATAATAAAGGAATGAATGTTTTGCTTAATGATTATCATAATGAATGATTACTGAATGTTGTATATGATCAAATGACTGAAAGATTATGAAACAAAAATGATTGAATGAAATATATGCTCGATTGACTGAGAAATTATGTAATGGAAATGATCGAGTGATATTTATGCTTAACTAACAGAGATGAAAATTATTAGATGAATGATGAATGATGGATATACTCGACTGACTGAGAAAATGATAAATAAGAAAATATTTTAGAATGAAGAAATGATGAATGTTGAAAATGTTTGAAATGAAAATGATGATTAGTTTTATACTCGACTGACTGAGATAAAACAATGAATGATGAACATGCTCGACTGACCGAAACATAATGTTAAAATGATGAATATTTAGTAGACTCGACTGACTGAGATACTGAAAGGAATGATGAAAAATGTTTTATAATGCAGCGCTACTAATGTGCACTTGAGTGTGTGCAGTGGCAGGTAAGACGATTTACAGACGGACCCACAATGGAATTATAGGGGTCGTAAGAACGGATAGAACACATAGGATACAATGACAGACTGTTGACCTTGAATTAGCAATCCACGCACGGGTGAAGCTGTTTTAGCTCACCCGGGGCGGCGTGTGCCATACGAGAAAGGCCATAATGATCTGGTTGCGTACGATGAGTTGGGGGCGCACAATAAGGAGAGCCTTATCCCTCAACATCCCTTAGTCTCTAAGAAGCGTAGTTGAGAGATTGCGGTAAGGACTCCCGATCGCTATACAGTGCTCCCCATAAGAAGGAAAAAATGAAGTTGTTAGAGGGGCTCGCCGAAGAAACACCTGGACAAGAAAAAGACAATGCAATTTAACATATGAAGAAATTGAAAACTTGTCAAAGATAATTTCGAGTGGCTAATATTCCTTATTTTATTTTTAAGAGAAAAGAATAAATATTAGAAAAGAAAAAAGAAACAAAACAAAAACAAATTGTTTAGTTTAAAGTATTTCACTTATCTACTTGATGAAAAGAAGAAAAACTAAAACTAAACTAGAAGTATTATAGTAACGTCCTATTAGAAGCTTAAACTTCAAATTTGCAAACATTTTTTTAATAAAGAATTTAAATTAAAAGAAATATATATATATATATATATATTATAAACTTTTAAACTTTTTATAGAATTGGATTTTAATAAATAAGAGAAACAAATTCTTTTATAAGTTTTTATTATTTAAAAGAAACTAAATAAATAAAAACAACTAGTTTACTAAAAAGATATTAAGTAAACTAAAAGAGAACCAAAATAGAAGTAGGACTCTTATACACCTAACTCCCACTGATTTAGGGAATTAGGTGCACACTAAAGATAATGAGACACTTCTAATTGAGAATAATTGAAATTAAATTATTAAATTAAATTAAGTATGTGTATGGACAGACACATGGCACACAGACTTTTGCTATATAATGAAGGAGGAGAATGAGAGAAAGACATCTCTTTCTCCCTAATGCTGGATGGGCATGATTGTAACATCCCGATATTTTCATAAAATTTTAAAAAAAAAAATCGCCATAAAAAGAGCTAATATTGTAAAATGCGGAAATAATAAAAATCAATATTCAACAATTAATAAAAGTGTCGCTTGGTAGTAACAATTTAATGCTTGTGTCTTTTGTCTTTTAATGATGTCATGAAAATCAATTAATGATTATGTACTTTATTCGTATGCTGGAATGATTGAAAATTTATGATGCATTGGAAAACAAAATTATTTTGACAAGTGCTGACAGTTTAACTTTTCTGGATGATGATGAAAGGGATCCCACGAGGTGCCCCGAGGCTTACTTAGCTATTCCGCTAAAGCACTGCACTCGTCCTCCATGCGTAGGTTCGCATGTAAGAGATAGCAATACAAATCGAAACTGCTTATGAATTTCGATGCCACAAGTATGGTCTCCTTCCAATTCTGTTTGATGAACCTGTCTCTCTCAAGGCTGCAGATAATGTCCATTTCAGGTGTGTTTGTTGTGAATGTTTCCAATAAGTGTTGATGATTTTACGTAAGGTCATTCCATGAATGCCTTGCGGCTGTTTAAGTAATTCTTTTTATAATAATGACAGTGGCAGGTTGATGACAAGGACACATGGTCTTAAGTCATACTATGGAGAGATTGACAACATGGTTCTAAACTCTATTGCCTGGGAAATTAAAAATGGTGATGCCTTAAGCATTAACACCCAACCATGTAATGAATGCGATGGGTCCTTGGGTGGCACCATACCCTAACGATGTGTTTATATAACTTGGGGTGTGGACGAGCTTTATGAGCTCTACAACGATCCCTATAGTGAACTATACAAAAGACTCTATGTAATGGGTGGAGTCAAACCATGCCCTATGGTTGCTCATGACCTTAGTGGATATTTATAAGCTATGAATGTGGTTCGAAAATGATTAGATGGGATCGTATGAGACTTTGGTTATATTTTATTGGTGATCATTATACATTGATAATATTTACATGTTGAAACTTTTAACATTGGTTGGAATGGGTTGGTAGGTGGAATGATGGCCCTGCAAAAGCCTGCATACGAATCGAGGGTGTAATAAATGATTAGGTTTGTAATTATTGTGCCTGGCCACCATTTTAGGGATAGTGTTGCGTGCATGTCTATGTGGATGTTTTCGGCGTGATAAGGTTTGGCAATTGCTGAGTTGTAACGACCTCCTGCCTTGCTATCAACCGATATGGCAACTCCGTGGCTTGGGTGGTAGATGAGCCATTTAATGCTGCACCTGCCACCTTCCAACGTGGCTTGATGTGGGTGACTCTCCGTCGTTGATCATTGTGTATTGGGATAAGCCAAACCCTCACGTAACTCATGGATTCTTTGTAACATTTCTTGGTCATTTGCTCGGTGGTAGGGTTTGGGAGGTGAGGCCAACCGACCGAGAGGCACTTAGGGTTTGCTGGTTTTTCTAGCCTCCCTCGGGCTCGATCCTGAGACTGGTAGCAACCCTAGGTATGCTAGTGAAAGTTATCCATGGAAGCCAAGTCTGGAACGATGGTGTGGTAACCTACAAGTGGGATGACTGCATCTGTGCCGGCATTGCCATAGCTTGCAAGTCTGGGTTTTCAATTGAGTTGGAAGTTTTTGGGAGGTATCCCTCACTCTAGTCTTCGAACTAGGTGCATCTCCTTCACAGTGGATGGGTGCTAGCTACATCAAAAACTTTGTCACAACTCAGGTAATTTATTCGTTTCAAAGGTTTTCCCACTATTCTTTGTTGCATGCATTTCTACCTCATGATCCGATGCTTAACTTGTTGTATGGCTGTTGGCAAGTGACCCTCGGCGAATCCACAGGGTGTCGGAATAGTTGAAGAGGAAGAGAACTTAAGCGAACCCACCGGTAAGCTTCGGTGGTATCCCTCCTTAGTGGTTCTCCTGGAATCGGACTTGATGAGCAAGTGTTGGTAGCATGCCTTCACGACAGTGGCTTTGTCTCGCCTGCAGCATTTGGGAAACCTTCAGTTTTTTAGTTTTGTTGATAGAATATGTGATGTAAATGTTTAAAATATGTGGCCGACCATTCCTAGCATCGACGAGTTTAGCAGGGTTGAACCCTTGTGTTTGCAAATCATCTTGCATCGTTCCGCTTTATCTTTTATCATTTGAGTACTTCTAGGTTGATGCATGAGGAGATACGTTGATAGTAACTTTGTTTTCAGTACTTGCTGTGTGTATAAATGGTGTGGGGTTTCGAAAGGAACCTCCAACAAAAGATAGTGGTGACCGTAGGGTGTAACTACTATTATTTTAAATGGAAATGATAATATTCAGGGTTTAATGGCTATGTTTAGTAAATTTGGTCTTCTCGTTTTTGTATATGTATCTAATAGCCGGTAAATATATTTTGGGTTTTATATCTGCGTATAGTGTTGTTTGATCTTCTCATTCTTGAACTCACATCCACGGATCGAAAGGCATGTTTTCAGCTATTTAAATAAAATGTGGCTATACGCTGAGAAATATAAAGGAAGTGGTTTTGTTTTGAAAGCATAAGTGATAACATTAAACCCTAGCTATCGATGTGAATGAAATCTATATGTCTAAATTGATGTTTTAAAGGAATGAGAATAACAACTCTCGATTCTACAATTTAATTGTCTGTGGTAATTGAAACCTTCGATTTGGCAACTGTTTAAATGTTTAAAAATAATAATGTATTGAAAACCTATTGATCCCAGCTAGGGTATAGTGATATTACGATTTAATCTGTTAATTTAATCAAACTTATGTTTGCCCTAGCTGTTAATAACTTGGTATTCTGTGATGTAAGTTTTATCACATGCAATTGATAGTTCAAGAAAACAAAGACAATAACAGTGCAATCGTTAGATAATTTGATTGCTTATGAATATGCAGTTTTTCTATTCTAGCTATTTATTCCTATGTTCGTCCATCTTGGACCTCTGATGAAAGGATAAAATACATAGAAGCATTCTTTCTGTCTGTACAATATAATACGGTGAAGACAATATGCATATAAGAACAATCAGATTCTAAAGCAATAAGAAGATAGAAAAATGGGAATATGGTTAAATAGAATGCATACTATTGTTTACTTTGAAATAATTAATAAAGATTAGTAAGTCATAATGATCACCTTCAGGAATAAGAAAAGAACCTATTGCTATACTTAATTTCTGTTAAGTTGTTTCAGCACACAGAAATGGATGATAAAACAATACATGCATAGATCTCATCTACATCTACTAAAATATAAGATGCATGATAAACGTAGGTCTGTGCATGGGTGGTCTTTTGTTTAGATATTTAGATGCGTGCTAGGTTTCACTTTTAGCTCGGAAGATTTAATGATACTTCTCTGTACTAGAGTACGATGCAGCTCCATGCATGGGGAAAAATGCAGAGCAGTCATTTTATCAATTTAGAAAATCTAAATTAATTAGGATATGGCATTTTCTACTATTGATCATTAAATAACAATACTAAGCCATTTTCTAAGAGCATTCGTGTGATTTGAAAAATAAAACACAGCAGAATAGAACCTGAGGGTAATGGGAGGAACAAATCACTCAAGAAACCTGTTCCAACCAACCTGCTCCCAAACAGCCAAGATGTCTACCTTAGGACCCCCGAGCTTATCCACTGATCCACTAGGAGGAAGAAGGTTCTGCAGCTTAGGAATTCAACTTGCAGTAGCAAGAAAATTTATATATCCGGCCTTACAGGCTTAGTAATTCCATGGGATCGGCACCAGCACCTCTGGTCTATCCTTCTCATAACATTTGCGGACTTATACTTGCACTCTCCACAACCTCCCCTATTCGAATCTCTCAGCCATCACTTGATGAGCATGAGGAATGTTTTTGTAGAAAACATTGTAAGAGCTGCCTGCTCAATTTGAATTGCCTTTTATAGGCTGCCTAGGTCTTTGGTAATTAACTGGTCATTAGTGAGTTGCCTACTCACCTCTCTCCAAATGGAGAGGGAAATGCCACAAAATTAGGGGGAGTTGTCCCATACCAACAGCTAATGGTAGAGTGCAAATGCTTCCATCTGTCCCAATCCTTCTAGCAGCTTCCATTCCTCATAGTGGGCCAGTGGATACTCTTGTAACAACTTTCTTGAGTGTTTGTCTCCCATTTTCATTTATTAAATAATAATAATGAGTCATTACATTCAATTTTGACCTACTTGGTCATAATTACAAACTTGTAATTATAATTTAACACAATGTATATTTTTGCAAAAAGAATAATAGTAGAAAATAATTATTCTCAAAATTGGGTAGGTGACAATGATAATCTCGGATTATGTTATGATTCTTGGGAGTTGGGATTAGCTGGAAGGGGGATTAGGAGGTCCTTTTGGGAAGCTTTCTAGTGTTTTCTTACGACCCCAATAGCTCAGGAGTTCGGAAAGAAGGAGAGTAACCCCGATACGGTAGGGTGGTCAACCGAGGGGTCTCTTGGTAAAATTGGCAAGGTTGGAAGTGGTTTGAGGAAGATCAATGATCGTACATACAAGGAATTCGTCAATAGAGTGCTCAACTACTGTCGAAAGGTATAATGTTCCATTTTCATGCACTAGTTGAGTTTATATAATTTTGATTTTATGGTTATATTTGATTTTCAAGTTTTTATTAATTTGCATATGATGTAAGTTCTATTTTGGAAGTCTTTTTGGGGGACCCGAAATGGGGGTCCCTACACACCAACACTACTAATCTCTCTGAATGTCTTAGATTCTTCAATGATGGGATGACACGGGCATGCAAATCAAAATACAAAATCTTTGGATCAGATCATGGAAAAACTAGAGATACACTACATTGGGGCACATCTCCCAATCTTGGTTGAGGCACATCACTCAACTTTGAGAAGAAAAGGCTCTTAGACACTAAGAAAATTGGCCAAAAGATGTGAGAGGAGTGCACTAGAATTGTTTAATGGGATGATTTATCTTCATGAGAAAGTAATTGGCATGTGTGAGGATGAAGGCGCCTTCCTTAGGAGAATTAGAAACATCTTCTTACTTTGTGATTTCTTCTGCTTTTAGCAAATGCGCCCTCCTTAGCTTTTCTGCATGTTTCCTGCTTTGTGATCTCTTATGCTTTTAGCAACTACGCCCTCCTTTGTGCTTTGTTTGCTTTTCGCTGCTTTTGTTAGTTTCCTCCTTTTTTGTTGTCACCTTGACTTTAGTTGCCTTGTTGTTGTTTCTATCTTTTTCCTCTGAGTGTATGAGGTCCACCTTATCCTCATGTTCCCTTCTATCCATGTACGCATTATCAATTTACCAAAATTTAATGAATAATGACAATCAAACTATTACAAAAATACTTCAAATATTAAAATTACCAAATTTTAATACTACATGCTTATATCAAAATTTATCCCAAGAAATTAAAATTTTCCCATCTTTAATTTTCTTCCTAGATCCTTATGGATTGAGGGGTCCAATACTTGACCAAGTGGCTCATAAGGAAGGGACATGACAACTTGAAAATCCAAACCTATATGAGTTCACTTGGATTGCATTGATTTCAGTAACTCCACTCTCTGATAATAGGTTTAAGTTACAATGAATTTTATTGTTTGTTGCATTGATATCAATGATTCCTCTCTTTGAAACATTGATATCAATGCGACTTACAATAAAATTAATTGTAACATAAACCTAATATCGAAGAGTGGAGTCATTGATAATCCAAAGCAATTTGATTGAATTGACATACCATGATGCAAGTGAGAACATCACAGAAAAACCAAAGCAATTTGATTGCATTGATTCTAGTGCATCCACTCGCTAATATTAGGTTTACGTTACAGTGAATTTTACTGTTTGTTGCATTGATAGTGGAGTCTCTGATAATCCAAGTGGAATCAAATTGATTTGGATTTTCATGGCACTTGGAATATTTTACTATTTGTTGCATTGATATTAGCAATTCCTCTTTGAGTCACTGATATCATCAGTGACTCCTCTCTATGATATTATGTTTAAGTTATAGTGAATTTTACATACATAGTGATGATCATCTTCAAATTTCATGTGGCTGCCTTGAACTACAACCAATCTAGATCCATCTTAGCTCTGGATCTACCATGTGTAGAGAGGGACCAAATTCTCAAGGTTGAAACCCCTCCAACTAGAAATAGACAACAAAAAAGGTTTTCACCTCTAGGGATTTGATCCCTTTCGGTGCATGGTATATCTGGAGTTAAGATAGATCTAGGCTGGTTTAAAGCATAATTGTGATTACAATATACAACGCTATGCTTATCTTGACAAACATTGTGATATAAATGAGGCATGTTTATGTGCTTTGACTAAATTTGAACATATGCTTTTGGTTGGTAAATACCCCTAAGGCCACTAGGGAGTGCATTGAATTTATGGAAGAAGAAGCCTCGATAAAAGCATCCAACATGAAAGGAAGATGGCATGAAATATGCACAATTGAAAAGAAACACAAATTGCAAGATGAGAATGGACAAACTCAACCTTTTCGACAAGTTTATTTATTTTATTTGTTTCAGCAAAGGAAAGCCCCACCTTGATTCACTCATTTTTTGAAATTCGACAATGTGGGTCTTCTTGAAATGGGATAAAACTCCTAAGCCTATTAGAGGAAATTTCAACTTAAAATGGACCTTTCAACCCTAATTCAAATTCAAGGTCATCATGTATTAACCAATCCAAATGATTTAAAATTCAAACAACGTACATGTCTTAAACAATTTTTTATTATATAGTCCCAAATTGGATATAATTTCTCTACCCCTGCCCTAAATTTTCTTGGATATTGAAATAATCTCTGCCCAAGCTGCCCCAAATTGTCTTGGATACCGAAATGAAATTAATATCCTAACCCATTCTCCACTAATTCTAATAAATGAGTATAACAAATTCTCCACTAATTATTATTACAACTAATATACAATAATATTGTATTATAATTAATATTTTATAATAACTGTCAAAAGTTGGGTCCAATAACTTTGAACTAATATCATAACTAATATACCCATCAATCTTTTATGTAACATTTTACCAATATATACTATATAATAGTAATAGTAATTAATTTTATAACTAATATATAATAATAATATATTATAATTAATATGTTATAATAACGGTCAAAAGTTGGGTCCAATAAATTTTAATTAATATCATAACTAATATACCCATCAATCTTTTAGGTAATATTTAACCAATATATAATATATATAATGATAATAGTAATTAATTTTATAGATAATATATAACAATACTATATTATAATTAATAGTTTATATTAACCGTTAAGAGTTGGGTCCAATAAATTTTAACTAATATCATAACTAATATACCCATCAATATTTTAGGTAATATTTAACCAATATATAATATATAATAGTATTAGCAATTAATTTTATAACTAATATATAATAATATTATATTATAATAAATATTTTATAATAATGTTAAAATGTGTGTCCAATAACTTTTAACTAATATCATAACTAATATACCCATCCATCTTTTAGGTAATACATGAGCAATATATAGTAGTAATAGCTATTAATATTGCAGCTAATATATAATGATATTATATTATAATTAATATTTAAAAATAACCGTCAAAAATTGGGTCCAATAAATTTTAACTAATATCATAACTAATATACCTATCCATCTTTTAGGTAACAAGCGACCAATATATAATAGATAATAGCAATAGTAATTAATATTACAACTAATATATAATAATATCATATTATAATTAATATTTTATAATAGCTATTAAAAGTTGGGTTAAATCAATTTTAACTAATATATAATATATAATCAAATATAACAATAACTAATATCATAACTAATATACCCATCCATATTTTAGGTAATACATGACCCAATAACTTTGAAGTTGGCGCTGTGTATTTAATTTTCTTTCCTTATTTTGGGTGAAAACACTACATCGAACTTTGTCCTCATAAATTGATTTTAATATAACATATACATCTATGGTAGCTTTGATAAAAGTGAAATAACCCTGGGCAACTTCAATAAAAGTGAAATAGTATAAAAATTTGCCTACATGGTTTTTTTTTACCATTTTCTTTAGGAGGCCCATTTTTCATCTAGATTTCCTTAGGCGACAAAGTTATGGTCAAAGTTCCCATAAACTAGGTGGAACTATAACTTTTGAAAACATTCTTACCAAACTTGGGAGAGAATTTCCATAGAAAAATGGTTGAGTTTGTCCACTTTTTAACTTAATCCAATGAAGATACTAAACTAATAGCTTTTAAAAACAAGCTTGGTAGATTACAACTGGTTTTCCCCTACAAAAAAAACTAGAGAAGTGCACACACTTGAAAGGAGTTGTCTAAAAATGATAGGATTTTCACTTTTTTGATCATTATTGACAAAATAAAACAATCTAATCTTTGGCCAAGTCATAAATTTTCAATGCTCATAATCCATTTTTTATGGAGTTATCTAAAAATTCGACGATTTGGCTCGTACAGGGGTTTTTAACCTTGTTTTAATGGTGATTTTGATGGTAGAAACAGATTCAACACCATAAAAAACCTACAGGGCACCCAAAATTTCAGATTTCGAGAGTTGTAACCATGATTTTTAAAAATTTATGTCGGGTTTTTTCAAAATCGTGCAAAAAAAAACCAAAATTTTCCGTTTGAAATCGTAGAATTTTTAGCATGGATAATTTTAGGGGTTATATATAACCCATGGGCTATATTAAGGGGGTTACAAAAATTTAGTGGGCTATTTTCTTATATGGAAAGGGTTTTTTTAGCTAAAATATATTCTCCCAATATTTATTAGAAAAAAAAAATCCAAAATGAAGAGCCTCTCGTATATTAATGAGGAAAAAAAAAAAAATTTGCCCTAGCAAAATCTCCCTCCAATCTATCTTTCTCTCCCAATTTCTAAACAAATTCTAGTGAAATCATTCCTTCACCCCCAATTTTCAGTAATGGAGACTCCCAAGGTTTATTTCACCCTTCATTTTCCTTGTAATTCAGGCATATGGTTGCGTTCGCCTAAATTTTTAGTCAATTTCATGTGATACATTCTTTGATCCCTCAATTTCCAGTATTGTAGGGAAAATCAAGGGCTATTTTGTTCTACATAAAGGATACAATGATTCATGGTTCACCCACACTAGATAATGCTTGCAGGGTGAAGTGCGAAAGAAACAATTGGACACAACTCATATGTTCATAAGATGTTGCCATGGTAAGTGCTTGCTTACTAGTGGCTAGCAAAGGCTGGTTGTGCTTGGCATACATATGTTGTATTTGCTGTTCCTTCTTGGTAAAAACTCATTAGTTTGCAGTGAAACCCAATCCTGCTGTGGCATAATTATTGTTGGCATAATTTTTTGTGAATTTAAATGATTAGATAAAGCATAAGCATAGGTGAAACTTACAAGAAACGAAGCTAAAAATTATGTAATATAATGACTGACTGAAATGTTCAATTGTGCATTTTTTTTATGACAGATTGAAAATGTACAGCAATGTTAACTCCCCGAGATACACAGAAACCCACACAAGTGCACAAAGATTCAAATTAGAGAAGACACCCCCTTGGGGTTACAAAATCTCCACGAATGCATAAAGAAAACATTCAAGTATTGCAATACAGTTAGTGCAACTTACAAAAGGGGCAAAACTTACTTGTCTACAGTGAAATTTTTGTGTTTGAATACATAGGTGCTTGACTTGTCTGAAAGTGGCACTTGTTCCCGCTGTCTTTGTCGTCTTCACTTTTGAGTCTTGAGCTAGATTACAACTCTTCCTTTCCACAACGAACTACTACTGCCTGCTTTCCCTCTGTGCTTATCCTGAATGGTCTGTCCTTTTTCCTTCTAAGATTTCCCTTCACCCAACAGTGATCCAAATTGGATCCTAGGAGGTTTGACATGATAGGATGTTAATTCTTTTGTTAGGTTGTGCTTAAGGACACTTGTGAATTTCCATGCTCAAAGCTTGTTTTTCATGCCTTGGTGAAACCTATTATGTCTTGAGAGAAGATCTTTTATGCCTTTGCAAGAATTTGCTAAGATCAAAGAGTTCTATGTAGACTTATGGCCATGCATAGGTATGGATAGAAGGGGAGCTAGTTGCTATGCGCCTTGCACAAAAGAAAGGAAAAAGGTTTCAATTTGGATAAGTTAAGAGGTCATGTGGTGGGAAGCACACAAAGTTGGGAGATGCATGGAGTTGTTGATGCTACTAGAGGCATGTGGACTGAGGATGAAGTGTTACCTCCACACTATGCGCTTCGTATGCTGCATAAGAAAATAAACATGACTCAAGACTAAGGTTTAAGGCGCACAATGCCTTGTGTACATGAAGGAAAGAAAGGAGGCATGTTGTGGCACTTCTCACCCTGCAAAGACAAAGACATGTATAGCTAAGCACAAGCTAGCATTCAAAACACAAAACAATCTGCCCTCCCCATAGAATAAAGGAGAACCTCGAGGCAATAACATTCAAAACACAAGACAATCTGCCCTCCCCATGGAAGAAAGGAGTGTTAATTTTTCTGATTCCAGGCATAGATAAAATAATTTCCAGTGATTTTCCTTGTTTACAATTTAATTTTAAGTTCACTAATTAATTTTACACTGTTGAGTGTTTGATTTTAACTTAGCATGACAATTATCAGATCTTTCAAGTATTCATTTCATCCCACAGTTACACTTGAAAGAAATATCGCCATTCATTTGCAGCAGAAATAAAACAAGGATCACTGAAAGATAGCCATGCACAAGAGACACAATTTTATCCTAGGAAACCCAACAGGGAGAAAATCCAGCCAACTTTTCTTAGAGGAAATTAATCCAATTCAAGTACAATACCATTCACGAAGATAAACCCTAGCACAATAGTGTGCCCTTCTTTCACAAGAAACCCTAGCGAACCTATAGGGAAGAATAGAAAACCATAAGAGATGGTAAGAACCCAAACAATATTTGCTTATTTCCTCTGCTAGGCCTTCCTTGAAAGGTGCGCACAAGTGGAGAGAGAAGAGATGTTAGAATTTTAATTAAGAGCAATTATGTTAGACCTTCATTCAATTTATCATATTGCATGCATAAGGATCACTGAAAGAAATACATTCAACAATAGACACAAAGATTTATTCTAGGAAAACCCTTTCACGAGAAAAACCCAATAGAACTTCTCAGTATAGATTTGTCAACAAAGTACAATGTCAATACAACGAAGAGCTAAAGCTCTCTCACAGAAAAATATACAAGAAGCAAAGATAAGATCACCCCAAGAATATTTGTCTTCCTCAAGCTTTCTCTACTCTCTCTCTCTCTCTCTCTCTCTCTCTCTCTCTCTTGCACCCTTGTCTCACCAGCTTGAGCGAACTTGTTGTATGTCCAAATGAGGAATTCGACCCCCTTATTTATACTCTTTTTTGGTTGACTTTTTCAGTATAGGGATGACTTCGCTAGGTGATTGGGCTGACTTCTCTAGGGCAGTTTTACCTAGCGTTGGGGTAGTTTTACCCATTGCGTTATGTGGGGCCGTCTTGTTTTTCTTCACTTGATTTGAGAGTATGTATTTAGCATGTTTCTTTTAAGGTTTTACATTAGAGTTTATGCAATAAAATAATATTTTTCGCAATTACATATTATTTCAACACTCCCTCTCAACAAGGAAGGTATTCTTCTAACATAATCTTCAACACTACTTCTACTGACTTGTGCTTGACCATGTACTTGTTGACCTTTTGCGATTCTCTCAATAACTATAAGTTTTGTACGAGCAAGCCATTAATCACATCATGCATTCAGGATCTCAGCATAGCATCTCACTAATGGGTACAACCTCATCGTCCTTTCAGACCTTATGGGTCTTGGCATCCCGTCAGACCTTATTCCATTACGCGACTTTTCCTAGCTCACACAGAATCTAGGAACTAGTCCATGTATGACTACCTGATGTTGCCACACTTAGTTTGCTATTGCGTCCTGAAATAGCATATGTAACTCAACACTTCCTCTCACGAGGGAAGTCCCGTCAGACCACTCCAAGCTTGTCCCTAAAGTATTCAAACTTTACCCTTGACAGCGGCTTGGTCAACACATTGGTTATCTGCTTGTCTGTCGCAACATACTGGAGCTTCCTAGCTCCCTTCTATACCATGTCACGAATGTAATGGTACCCGATCTTGACATGCTTGGACTTGTCATGAAACACATGGTTCTCTGACAACTTTATGCAACTCTGGTTGTCACAACAGATACAAGTCATCTCTAACTCAAGATCAAACATCCTTGCAAGCAACTTTCGAAACCACATAGCTTTGCTATAGGGTGAACACGCTGCAATATACTCAACATTGGCTGTACTGAGTTCCACACTAGTTTTCTTTATACTAAGCCACGAAATCATAGTTGACCTCAGACTGAAGCAACATCCTGATGTACTCTTTTGGTCTGCGACAATACCGGCCCAGTCTGAATCAGCATAGCTATGCAGTCTTATCTCACAATATGAAACATATATGAATCCATAATCAACTGTACCTTTCAGGTACCTCATCACATGATTTGTCGCAATCAAGTGAACACGTCTTCGCTCAACCATGTACTGACTCAAAGTGTTCACCGCAAAGCATATATCTGACCTCATGTTCGTCAAGTACATCAACGAACCAATCATCTGTCTATACATGGTAGCATCCACTGTCTCTGATGACGTATCACTCAATAACTTCATTTTTGTCACCATCGGTGTATGCATGGCTTTACAATCCATCATCCTGAATCTCTTTAGGATCTCTACAACATATCTTCCTTGGTAAAGGAAAATCTCGTCCAGTTTCTGCCATACCTCTAGACCCAAGAAATAGTGCATCATACCCAGGTTTTTCATCTTGAACTCTGTAGCAAGCTTCCTCTTACATTCAGTGATGAGCTTCTCGTCCCCTATTAGAAATAGGTAATCCACATATAATAGTAGTATCATTGGTTCACCATTTACAACCTTGTAGTAAAGGTTGGAATATGCTTTACTCTTGGTAAAGCCCAAGCTCATCAAAAAGTTGTCAATTCTATCGTACCATGCACTAGGTGCTTGCTTCTTGATCCATATAAGGCCTTTAATATGCACGCATGTGTCTTGAATCCTTGTGGTTTCTCCACATACACTTCCTTTTCCACTACACCATTCAAAAAAGTTGTCTTCACGTCCATTTGGTGTACCTTCCATTTCATTTTTGCAGCTATAGCAAGTATAGCTCTAATCGAAGTGTATCTTGCTACTGGAGCAAAATTCTCCTCGTAATCTATTCCTTCTTTTTTAGAGAAACCACATGTCACGAATCTTGCCTTGTACTTCTCTATACTGCCCTATGTTGAATGCTTCGTCTTGAAGATCCACTTTGAAGATACCACTGACTTATCTTTTGGTCTCGACACCACATCCCAAACATCATTCTCTATAATGTATTGGTATTCTTCAATCATGGAATCCTTCCATACTTTATTCACTGCAGTCTCTTCATAATAGGTAGGCTCTTCATCAATGATATCACATAACAATGCCACATAGCTAGAATATGGTCTCGGTTTCTTGCTTACTCTGGAAGTTCCATCTGGAGCACTATACTTCTTAGCATCTTGAATAATCTCATGAGCCCAAGCTGGTCTCTTATATGTCATCATTTCTTGAGGTGGCTCTACAAGTCTTTGAGGTCCTGTCATGTCATGATCCTCCGGTACATACTCTTCTGGTGTAACCTCATCATTTTTGTTTGTTTCTGCAACTCTAGGAGCTTCGGGCTCCTCATCATGGGACTCATCTAAATGGTTATGTTTGGATCTGTTGAAAGCTGCATCTTCATTGAAGGTAACATCTCTACTAATCTCAATATGTTTGTAACTAGGGATGTAGATTGTGTATGCCTTCGATGTCTCACTAATTCTTCTTTTTTGAAGGTCCCATCTTCAGGAATCTTGTCCTTCATTATCTAGTGAGAATTTTTTATTTGAGCATAATTGTCGTGCTGGATACTTCTACCCATGGGTAAATCTTGATCACAGATCATTGCTTTCATAGCCTCCATGGTGGACCTCACAGAAATGTCCACAAGGGTTAACCAGTACTAATTTAACAATTATACTATTCATCAATAAAATAACAATTCAATTTGAATAAATAACACTTATTTCTCAAAACATTAAATACTTATCTTTGTTTTGTTTTGTAGGCTCCCTCTTGATTTCTACCTCTTTGCAGAAGTCACTAGAGTTTTTGAAAGTGTACTCTGCTCCATTGTCTGATTTTGAAGACCTTGATCTTTTTCTTCGTCTAGTCTGAAATTTGTTGAAGTCTTCATCCTTGGTCCTTATGCACTGGATCCAAGATCTCCTTTTGCTTTGTTGTCACTTCTTGGAAACAGATTCTTCACATTCTTTCCTTGTGCACATCCTTTACAAACACCATCGTGATCTACCTTGATTTCTAGAAAACCTGTCACCACCTTGCTCACGATCATCAATGCTTTGTAATTCAAATGAGCAGGTCTTCTATGCCATAGTTCACTTGGGTTCACGGTACTATGTGCTAGAGCTGAAATCGAGTGTCCCTTCAACTTGTATAGTCCTCTTTCTTCAATACCAATCATAGTTGCATCATCAATGGTATTTCCTCTTGGCTACATGAGAACTTCTCTATCCACGAAGGCAACTTTGAATCCTTTCTTATCCAATGCTGAAATGGATAGAAGATTCTTCTTCAAACTAGGTACATATAACACATACTTCATCTTCATAGGATTTCCAGAATCCAACTTGTAGGAGGCATCTCCTACTCCTTTAATAGGATATTGATAATCATCTCCAAGTTTCACATTATGAGGTGAATCCTTACAAATCAAACTTGTGAGAGAATCCTTGTAACTAGTCATGTGCTTAGAAACACCAATATTAACAAGCCATGTGTTACTTCCATGAGTGATTGTCCATATAAGAGCTGATATCAAATCATATTCTTCACTTGAATAATCTTCTTTTTTTCTTCCTTCTTTTGAACATGTTCACCATCTTCTACGATATGAGCATGATGTATTTTTTCTCTTCCAATTTGTTATTTTATTTTAGGACAATTTCTTGCAATATGTCCCATCTTCTGGAAGTTGTAGGATCTCAAGATTGAGTAATCTCTTTGATCCTTTTGAGACTTCTGAAAAATTTGAGACTTCTTTGAAGGATGAACTTATTTTCTGCTCTTTTCTTTCTTTGTGTGTGCGGCTAGTGCTTGATCTTCATCATTACCCAACTTCTCTTCTCTTGCTACCAATCTAGCTTCTTGTTCAGTGCATTCTTCCCATAGTCTGCTAAACTTTATATATTTCTTTCTAGAACATATTCCCTAGATGAAATATTCCCATGATCCTGGAAGGCCATTTAAAGTAGTCATCACTACTTCTGCTTCCTCAACCATGTCTCTGATAGCTTCAAGTTGTTCCTTGATCTGAGATCCCCTTGTGAAGTAGGATTGAATGGATTCTACCTTCTGCATATTCACATTCTTGAGTTGAGTTCTCAAGGTCATCTTTCAGTTGATGTTATTTCCTTCAAACAAACTGGACAAGGCATCAAACGTTTACTTCAGAGTTTTCTTTGATGAGACATGAGGGATCAAGTGATCTTTGATAAAATCAACAATGATCATTTTTTCCCTAATCGTGTTCTTCTTGTGCCTTGCCTTAGCCTCATCTCCCTCTGGCTCTGCAACCTCTTCTTCAACAAACTTTTCCAAGTCATTTTCTTCTAGGATTAGGAGCATCCTATACTTTCATGCTCTGAAGTTATCAACCCCTTGAAGCTTCTCATCAAGCTTGGTGTTGTTTGTCATGTTTCCAAATATGGTTCTGGGAACCCTAGTAGGAGGAGGGTCAAAATTGAAAGTTCTTCAATGGTGTTGAAGAATGTAACTTCGGAAGATATTCTTATTTTTATTATTTGTATCATTTGTATTGTACACCCTACGAGATTATTATTGATGTAATTGGTCATGTAAAAGTCATTGTAAGAGTCAATGTAAACCCTAACTATTAGGTTGGCTTGAAGAGACCTAAAAAAGAATATTTTATTGTGAATTATACAAGTCATCCCAGTTAGAAGAGTCAAGTCAACCATGTTGGTAAAAATTCAAGTCGATTGATTAGTATAAATGAGGAGCTCACCCTCCTCATTTGGTCACCTCATTCACTCGTTGAGTTCACATGAGTAGGAGAGATAGAGTCAAGTGAATAGTTGCTTTTGGAGTCTTCTTGTTTGGGTCTTTGCATGAGGAATACTATTGTACACTCTGACAAATCTATATAGAAGACGTTTGTTGGGTTTTTCTGCCCCATGAGGGTTTTCCTAGGATAAAATTATTGTGTACTATTGTCTATGTTGTGCTTGTTTATCTTTCAGTGATTCTTATTTTTACTACATTTAAAATTTTAACATGTTATCAGAGCTAGGCTAGAAGAAAACATTATGCAGCTCCTGCAACTGCAGAAACTAGGGTTCCTATTTTCGGGAGAATTCTCCATAGATCAACTGAAAAAGAGGGTCCAAGCAACTCGCCTCACTAGGGTGCATCTTTTTGTCAGAGCAGAATCTCAATCCAAGAAGTTTCATTTTTGGGCCCACCACTACAGTCCAGAGAACTAGGGAATCAAGGTTTTGGAGGATCTGTCCACAAAATCGAAGAAAGAGTACCTTTGCTCAACTCGCCTTAGGGAGGAACATCTTTTCCTCCAATCAGTTTCTCAAGATCCCAAAGTTGAGAAATTAGGGTTTCTCTAACAAACCCTAGGTCACCCTACAACCAAATCTCAGAAATCAACTCTTGATTGGAGCATCTCATTTGGTAAGTTTTACTCTCTTTATTTCCATTTGAGGTTCTCATTTATCAAGATAAATATCATACCAAGCTTGAGGATAAACTTGAAGGGGCATAGAAATTCCGAGCATGGAAGTATATGGTGATGCTCTTTCTAGAAGAGCATGAATTGGACAATTATGTCACAGAAGTAGTTGTGGAACCAGAGGGAGATGAGGACAAGGAAAAGCATAAGAAGAACCTAATCAAATCTAAGACGATCATAGTTGATTCCATCAAGGATCACTTGATCCCACACATCTCTTCTCTGAAGACTCCAAAAGAGATGTTTGATGCATTGAAAGGAATATTTGAAGGAACCAACACCAATAGGAAGATGGCCTTGAGGACACACCTCAAGCCTGTAAAGATGCAAAACAATGAAATTATCCAATCTTACTTCACAAGGGCTCCAACATCAGAGATCAGTTAAGTGCCATTGGAGACGAGGTCGAAAATGCAGAATTATTGATGACTACCCTAAATGGTCTTCCAAGATCATGGGAGTCATATATTCAAGGGATATGTTCCAGGGAGAAGCTTATCTTGTTCATTTCATTCTTGGAATCATGCACCCAAGATAAAGCAAGGATTTTTGCTAGCGAAGAAAAGTTAGGAAATGAAGATAATCAAGCCCTAGCGCTCATACCAAGATAGGAAAGAAAGAAGATCATTATCACAAGAAATCACACAAGGGTAGAAGACCTACCAGAGACTACTCAAGCTTCAGATGCTACCATTGTGATGAGATGGGACACATTTCTAGGAATTGTCCCAAGAAGAAAGACAACAAGAAAGGAAGCAAGAAAAGATGTCATGCTCATACTGCAGAGGATGATGAACCAACAAAGAAGAAAGCAAGGGAAGATTACTCAAGTGATGAAGAATATGTCTTGAAATTTTGAAGAGTAAGACGGAGGCTTGCTCAAATCAAGCATTTGTTCATGACACTATGGAACCAAGTAAACTAGAAGGTTTGCATATATACTAGGATTTACCGATCATAAGCAAAATCGTGACCGGTCTACTTGAGATCTAGACAAAACATGAAGACATATGCAAAGGATGTGCACGAGGCAAGAATGTGAAGAGTTCATTTTCAAGAAGTGATAATAAAGGAAAGGAGACTTTGAATCTAGTACAATATGAGGACCAAGGATGAAGACTTCAGAAAGTTCTAGACTAGACGAAGAAGAAGATCAAGGTCTTTATAATCAGATGATGGAGTAGAGTACGCTTCCAGAAACTCTAGTAACTTCTACAAGGAGGCAAAAACCAAGAGGGAGCCTACAAAAGAAATTAAATATAAGTATTTACTGTTATTTGAATTTTTGAGTATTTTGAAAAGATATTGCTCATAAAAGTTACATGTAGATCTATGATATAGTTTTCTTTTATGCACTTATATATGACTAAGATTGACTAGCAGTAGGCTCATGTAGTGCATGTTATGGGTAAGTGACCTATAGTGTTGAACAACATCTCATGAGCCCTTGATGGATCTAGTCTAGGGTGAAACCTCTTTGCTAAATGATTAAGAGAAGTGCGCGCTCTTAATAATATGTTTTGTTAGAGATGGAAGGCATCTAGATAGTTATCGGGTGTACACGGGATGTGTATGAGTGTTGTGTTGAAGCATTGGATAAAATACATTGGTTACATGATAGCGAAAGTTAAGCCCCAAATAGACTCCCCCTTGGGGAGTGTGCCTGTATAGTTGGAGTCGTTGGATGGGAGATCCAATGGTGTTCCCTACACAAGCACACTCCCTAACGGGTAGTCTGTCTAGTGCTTAATTACTGCCTTACATGACTATGTACATTATGCATAAGAAGTTGTCATTACATGAAATGATATTAATCATATCACTAAATTGGACTTGTAGGAAAGATCGTGTGCTATGACCTTCAAGAGAAGGATGATAAGACTTGTTCCAAATAACAAGTGATGAAGGTTCAAGCAAATTTACAAAATCAACATACTACATAAGTGCAAGGCAAGGTTCATGGTTTCTCTCAGAAAGAGGGAGTCGATTGTGACGAGAAATTGTTGCTACTGTAGCAAGTTACACTTCAATTAGAGCTATACTTACGATAGCTGCAATGATGAAGTGGAAGGTACACCAGATGGACGTGAAGACAAATTTCTTGAATGGTGTAGAAGTGAGACACATGATAGGAAGACTCATGTGTGCAGAATGAAGAAGGCCTTGTACAGTTTGAAACAAGAACCCAGAATGCGGTGTGGTAGAATCTAGAAGAGATCCTGAAGAGATTTTGGATGATGGATTATAAGGCCATGGCCACACCTATGGCATCAAATCTGAATTTGATGTGTGATACTTCTTCAGAGATGGTGGATGCCATGATATAAAGGAATATGATTTATTTGTTGATGTACTTGACAAACATGAGGCTGTATTTATGTGTTGCGGTGAACTCTCTGAGTTTGTATATGGTAGAGCTCAGACGAGTTCACATGGTTGCAACAAAGCATCTGCTGGGGTACCTGAAGGGTACGGCTTATTATGGCCTCAGATCAGAAGATTAACCAACATCGTTATGTTGATGCAGATTGGGATGGGAGTGTCATAGATAGAAAGAGCACATCAGGGTGTTGCTTCAGTTTGGGATCAGGTATGATCTCATGGTTCAGTAGGAAGCATATGAGTGTGGCACTCAGTACAACCGAAGCCAGGTATATGGTAGCTTGTTCAGAAATCTACGAGGAAGTGTGGTTTCAGAAGTTGCTTATAGGGTTGTTTGATCTCGAGTTAGAGGCGACTTGTGTCTTCTGTGACAACTAGAGCTTTGTGAAATTGTCTAAGAACCTTGTGTTTCATGGCAAGTCGAAGTGAGATCAAGTATCACTATATCTGGGATATGGTGCAGAAGGGTGTAGTGAAGCTCTAGTATATAGAAACTGAGGAGCAGATAGCCGATGTGTTGACCAAGCCTTTGTCAAGGGTGAAGTTTGAGTACTTCAAGAACAAGCTTGGAGTGGTCTAGATCAAGTGGTAGTGATGAGATCGGATGAGGTGGCAGGTAGTCATGGGTCATGTGACTTAATTGAGTTCCTAGGATATGAAAGGATCAGGACAAGAGGTGAGGTAACATAGGTAGTTGCGGCATGCAACGTAATGGAGCTCTTGGAATGAACCCACCAGATGGCTTGCTCGATTCGTGGAAGAGGACAATTGCATATGGTATGAAAAAGGACCATATCTACAGGACAGTTGCATTTGGTATGAAAAAGGATCAACTCTGTAGGACAGTTGCATCTGGTATGAAAAAGGACCAGCTCTGCAGGATATTTATATTCAGTATGAAAAAGGACTGGCTCTGTAGTGGTGTGCATCCAGTATGAAAAAGGACTATCTCTGCAGGATATCTACATCTAGTATGAAAAGTGTTGCCTCTGTAGTGGTGTACACCCAGTATGAAAAAGGACTGGTCATTGTATGGGATGATCCCAACTTGGCTAGTTGTATCTTCTAGTTACTCGTTGTATCTTCAAGGGTATATCCCAACATGGTTGGTGGTATCACCAAGGGGAGATCCTAGTGTAGGCTCTCTAATGGACTTGATTGAGCAGGTGCATGCTGAATGCTAGTATCACTAAGGGGAGATCCCAACATGGTTGGTCGTATCTCCTGTTAAGTTTAAACCAAATAGAATAGCAAGATCACTGAAAGAAACATAATCACAAGATAGACACGGATTTTACCCTGGGAAACCCTCATGGGGTAAGAAACCCAGCAAATCTTTCCTCAATAAGATGAACAACCAAAATACAAGATGTGCTCCAAGACTTGTCCTTCTTTTCTACTTCACATGCAGACCTCCCAAACACAAGTGCGCTACTTTCTGAGTTGAGGAAGTGTTTCAAATGAGGAGCTCTCCTCCTCTACTTATACTAGTTCCCAACTAACCAAAATCCCTAATGCGGCTGACCTCTCCTAGAGAAGTCTAATAACCCCTAAATAACAAACTCAGGGCCGACCCCCACATGGTGGGTCTAATAACCCTGGTTACCACAAACCATTGGAGGAATAAACATCTCCTGATACATAATAGAATGACCTCGGAGGGATGAACCATTTTCGGAATAATAAAGTACAAAATATAATATTCTTAGAAGTTACAATATTCAACACTCCCCCTTAACGAGAGGATATTATAACAACATCTGCAGGAGCAAGGAGTCACCGACTACATCATAATACATCTATATATCATTGGAAGCTTTCTTCACTACATCATCATCATCATCACATGATTATCAGCATCATCATCATCACGATCATCAACATTGTCATCATCACGATCATCGGCATCGTCATGACACGATTATCAACATCGTCATCATCACGATCATCAGCATTATCATCATACGATCATCAGCATCGTCATCATACGATCATCAGCATCGTCATCATACGATCATCAGCATCGTCATCACACGATTATTAGCATCGTCATCACACGATCATCAACATCGTCATCATCACGATCATCAGCATTGTCATCACACGATTATCAGCATCATCATCATCACGATCATCAGCATCATCATCATACGATCATCAGTATCATCATCATAGGATCATCAGCATCGTCATCACACGATTATCAGCATCGTCATCATACGATGATCAATCCTGCTCTCTTTAGGACATAGGTCCATGGATGATACAATCCTATCATGTACCTTTTGAACCGAGGTCCAGGGACTATCTAGTCCTATCATGTACCTTTTGAACCGAGGTCCAGGGACGATCCAGTCCTATCATTCAATTCTTGAAGACTTCTGTCTATGGCTCAATTCAAGGGACCATATGTCCAGGGACGATCCAATCCCATTCTCGGAGACATCATGTCTACAGCTCAATTCAAGGGATAGAAGTTTGGGGATGATCCAATCCCCACCGTACATTTAGGACTATGTCCAAGGATGACTTAATCCTCAACCGTACTTTTAGGACAATGTCCAAGGATGACTTAATCCTCAACCGTACATTTAGGACCATGTCCAAGGATGACTTAATACTCTCATGTCCACTAAGTACTTCATTCTCGAATACATACGTCTACGGCTCTCTTTAAAACTGAAGTCCAAGGATGATCCAATCCTCTGATTTCCACGGAGGACTTCATTCTCGAAGACATACGTCTACGGCTCTCTTTAGGACTGAAGTCCAAGGACGATCCAATCCTCTTATCAATACAGGTACAAGTATCCTCATCCATACAAGTACATTAATATATGTACATATATCATCAATACAAGTATTCTCATCAATACATCAATATGTAATAATACAAGTATCCTTATTAATACATCAATACATCAAAGCATGTATCCTCATCAATACATACATCACCAAAGCATGTATCCTCATCAATACATATATCATCAAAGCATGTATCCTCATCAATACATATATCATCAAAGCATGTATCCTCATCAATACATATATCATCAAAGTAAAAGAAAAGCAATATAAGTATTCTAAGTATAAGAAACCTAAATCTAAATAAGCATAAATATCTAAGAGTGGTAAACAGGTATCCTCATCATCAGTGACGATACTACTCCCCCTTTCGAGGAGGGTCCTTTTGAACTACACCAAGCTTGTCTCGGAAGTATTCAAATTTCACTCGAGATAGAGGTTTGGTTAATATATCAACAATTTGTTCCTCAGTACTCACATACTCTAGTTTGATAGCTCCTGTTTGCACCATGTCTCGTATATAAAAGTATCGGATCTCTATGTGTTTTGACTTATCGTGGAATACAGGATTTTCTGTCATTTTGATACAACTTTGATTGTCACACATGATCACAGTGGGATCCATCTCTAAGTCAAACGCTCCAGATATTAATTTATGAAGCCACACTGCTTCACAGCTAGCAGAGCAGGCAGCTATGTATTCTGCTTCAGCAGTACTGAGAGCCACACTAGATTGTTTCTTGCTGAACCATGAGATCATGGCAGATCCAAGACCATAACATCCACCTGATGTACTCTTTCTGTTTGAAAAAATTCCTGCCCAATTGGAATCTAAGTAACCATGTAACCTGAGTTCATTATTTCCAAGGTAGTATAGACCAAAATATAATGTACCTTTTAGGTACCTCATTACATGCTTTGCAGCTTTTAGGTGAACCTTCCTAGGTTCTACTAGATATTGACTTAGGGTATTTACAGCAAAGCATATATCTGGTCTAGTATTTGTTAAGTACATTAATGACCCAATGATTTGTCTATATAGAGTTACATCCACTAATTCTGGTGAGTCATTAACTAATAACTTCAAGTTGGAGTCCATGGGAGTGGCCATGGCTTTACACTCCAACATATCAAATCTTTTCAAAATCCCCATAGCATACTTACCTTGATTTAGAAAGATTCATTTTGGTTCTTTCCATACCTCTAGACCTAAGAAGTAGTGCATTAATCCAAGATCCTTCATTTCAAATTCTGAAGAAATCTTCTTCTTGCATTCGATGATTTGATTCTCATTTCCTGTTAGAAATAGATCATCTACATATAACAGTAATATAATAGGTTTATCATCCATAACCTTGAGATAGAGATTTGGATTAGATTTACTCTTGGTAAAGCCCATGCTTGTTAAGAAACGGTCAATCCTTCTGTACCAAGCTCTGGAAGCTTGCTTTAATCCATACAAATCCTTTGTCAACTTGCATACATGTGTTCTTCCATCTTTAACCTCAAATCCTTGTGGTTGTTCTATGTACACTTCTTCTTCAATTACAACATTCAGGAAGGCTGTTTTAACATCCATCTGGTGTAATTTCCACTTCATCATAGATGCAAGTACCATGATAGTTCTAATTGAAGTGTACCTAGCAACTGGTGCAAATGTTTCTTCATAGTCAATTCCCTCCTTTTGAGAGAATCCTCTAGCTACGAATCTTGCCCTATAATTTTCAATGCTACCATCTACAGCATGTTTTATCTTGAATATCCATTTGGAAGAAACCACACTTTTATCTTTTGGTTTGGGAACTATGTCCCAAACATCATTTTTCATTATTGATTAGTATTCTTCTGTCATTGCTTCTACCCACTCTTTCTTTTGAGCTGCCTCTTCATAGCTAGTAGGTTGTTGATCCACAAGATCACATATCGAGGCCACATAGTTGGATACTAACTTGGGTTTCTTTCTCTCTCTAGTGGAACCTTCAGGAGCTCCATATTTTTCCGCTCCTTGAATAATGTCTATGGCCCATATTGGCCTTATTTTCCTAGATAGATTTGTAATGGGGGGTTCTCATGGTTCTATCATGTCATGGTCCTCTAGTGCATCATCTTCAGGGATGGGTACAGCTTCTGTGATTCTTGGAGGTGTATCTTATTCATAGATTTATTCAAGTTGGCACTTCCTAGATTTCTTGATAGCTGCTTCTTCATCAAATGTTACATCTCTACTTATTTCCATATGATGAAAACCAAGTATGTAAATTCTGAAAGCTTTGTATGTTTCACAATATCCAACAAATATTGCTTTCTTACCAGAGGGATCCAACTTGGTTCTCTTTTCTTTTGGAATGTGAATGTACACAGGACATCCAAATATATTTAGATGACTTACCTCAGGCTTCTTTCCTATGCACACTTCTTTTGGAGTCTTAAATTCGAGAGCACTATGAGAAAGTCTATTTTGAACATAGATAGATGTCCTGGCTGCTTCAACCCATAGATACATGGGTAGATTTGGTCATGTATCATAGTTTTTACAGCTTCCATGATAGTTCTATTCTTTCTTTCAGCAACCCCATTTTGTTGGGGATTGGGGGGAGTGGTTAGTTCCCTCTTGATTCCAGCTTCTTTACAGAAATCTTCAAAGTCCTTTGAAGTATATTCTCCGTCATTATCTGTTCTGAGAATCTTGATTTATTTTTTTTCTGAGAGATTTTCTATTAAGGCCTTGAACTCTTTGAATTTTCCAAAGACTTCATTCTTACCTTTTAGAAAGTATATCCAAGTCTCCTTGAATAATCATCAATGAAAGAGAGATAGTATTCAAACCCACTTAGGGATGTGGTGGGCATTGGTCCACATACATCTGAATGTATTAACTCCAAAATATTCTTAGTCTTTGTTTCAGTCTTTGGAAAAGGATTCTTGACATTCTTCCCCTTTTCACATCCTTTGCATGTGCCATTATGATCAACCTTTAAGTCTGATAATCCTATGACCACCTTGCTTACATAGGGTAGGGCCTTGTAGTTGATGTGAGCAAGCCTTATATGCCATAGATCACTAGGGCTAGTGGTTTCATGGAAAAGGGCAGCTTCTGGGTGACCTTTAAGTTTGTAAAGACCACCTTCTTCTTCACCAATAACAATTGCATCCTCAATTGATTTTCCTTTGGGCCACATAAGTACTTGTCCATCATTAAATGCAACTCTAAAACCTTTCTTATCTAGTGTTGAGATAGAAAGTAGGTTCTTCTTTAAACCTGGTACATATAGAATTTCTTTCATCTTTAAAGGTGTTCCAAAATCAAGCTTGTAGCTTGCTTCACCAATTCCCTTAATGGGATATTGATAATCATCTCCTAGAGATACCTTTTGTGGAGAAGACTTTTCTTCAAGTTTTGAGAGAGTTTTCTTTTGACCTGTCATGTGCTTTGAAGCACCACTATCAATGAGCCATGTATCTTCTCCAGGAGATACAAATCCAGAGAGTGCAAAGAATAGGACATATTCTTCTGGATCTTCTTTCTTTACTTTATATCTTTTCCTTCGAGGCCTTTCCTCTTCTTCTTCTTCTTCTTCTTCTTCTTCACTATTATCTTCTGCCATATGTGCATGGTGTCTTTTGTGGACAAAATTCTTCTTCTTTTGTGAAGTACAAAATCTGGCAATGTGTCCTAGTTTAAGACAATTGAAACACTGAACTGTGGAGAGGTCTCTTTCTAAGTTGGGTCCTCTTCCCCTTTTAAATTTAGGGAAGGGTTGAGATCCTTTGTGGTCAACTTTCTTGAAGTGACCCTTTCTTCTTCTTTTGGTGTGAGTAGCCAAGGCTTGGTCATCCTCCTTGAGAAGGGATTCTCTATTGGCTACCCTAGCCTCTTCTTGAACACAATCCTCCCATACTACATCAAACTTCATACTTTCTTTTCTGGCACACATAGTTTGTATAAATGACTCCCAAGGTCTAGTGAGACCATTTAGAGCCGTCATCACAAGTTCATCTTCATCAAGGGTATCACCAATGGCATCTAGTTGCTCCTTGATTTTGGGAGACCCTTGAGAAGTAGTCTTGAATGGATTCTCCTTTGTGCATCTTGGTACTCTTCAACTGAGTTCTTAGGTTCATTTTCCTATTGATCTTCTTTCCTTCATACATTCTTCCTAGGGCATCATACATTTCCTTTGGAGTCTTCTTGGAAGCCACTTGGGGAATCAAGTGGTCTTTAATAGAATCAGCTATGATTCTCTTTTCTCTAATCAAATCCTTCCTATGCTTCTCTTTGGCTTCATCTCCTTCAGGTTCTGCAACTTCATCCTTGATATAATGAGCAAGATCATTCTCTTCAAGAATGAGACCAATTCTGTATTTCCATGCCTGGAAATTCTCTATACCTTCTAGCTTGTCTTAAATCTTAGTGTTTGGGGCCATCTTCTCTTGGGGGAGTCCAAGAGATAAGAGATAGAGTAGTACTTACCAGGAAACTTTAAATTTTCACTTTTTCGGATCTGCAATAGAATTTCTGGTTTATCGCACTATTGGTAAAACTAGGGTTTGACTTTCCTGGAGTTCTACCCAACCAAAAACCAAAATACTAACTTTTGCAGAAACCCTAATTTTGGGAGAGAGAGAGAAAGATAATTTCACCTTGTGAGAGATGTTCTATTCAGGCTAGCTTTGATACCATGTTAAGTTTAAACCAAATAGACTAGCAAGATCACTGAAAGAAACATAATTACAAGATAGAGATAGA
Organism: Larix kaempferi; assembly: GCA_027924585.1. Lineage (NCBI taxonomy): Eukaryota > Viridiplantae > Streptophyta > Pinopsida > Pinales > Pinaceae > Larix > Larix kaempferi. The sequence goes on along the minus strand of BSBM01001296.1, from coordinate 2,212,946 downwards.
TTTTACCCTAGGAAACCCTCATGGGGTAGAAAACCCAAAAAAGCTTTCCTCAATAAGATGATCAACCAAAATACAAGATGTGCTCCAAGACTTGTCCTTCTTTTCTACCTCACATGCAGACCTCCCAGACACAAGTGTGCTACTTTCTGAGTTGAGGAAGTGTGTCAAATGAGAAGCTCTCCTCCTCTACTTATACTAGTTCCCGACTGACCAAAATCCCTAATGGGGCCGACCTCTCCTAGAGAAGTCTAATAACCCCTAAATAACAAACTCAGGGCCAACCCACACATTGTGGGTCTAATAACCCTGGTTACCACAAACCATCGGAGGAATAAACATCTCCGGATACATAATAGAATGACCTTAGAGGGATTAAACATCTCCGGAATAATAAAGTACAAAATATAATATTCTTAGAAGTTACAATATTCAACATCTCGAAGGGTAGATCCCAGTGTGGTTGGTTGTATATCCAGGGGTGGATCCCAGTATGACTGGTCATATCACCAAGGGGAGATCCCAACTTGGATATTGAAGTCCTAGATTGGATCTAGGCATATCCAACATGAAAAAGGGTTGGCTCTGTGGAGAGTTGCATCTAGCATGAAAAATGGTTGGCACTGCAAGTCACATCCAACATGAAAAAGGGATATCTCTGTGAAACTTCTAATGATATATAGATTCAGGAGATGTTAGATGTCAATAGCCAGAGTACAAGAAGTGCAGCAGCTAGAAGACGGTAATCATAGTACAAGAAGTGCAACAACTGGAAGACGATGGTGAGGATGTTGGAAGAATACCTTCCTTGTTAAGAGGGAGTGTTGAAGAATGTAACTTCGGAAGATATTCTTATTTGTATCATTTGTATTGTACACCCTACGGGGATTATTATTGATGTAATTAATCATGTAAAATTCATTGAAAGAGTCAATGTAAACCCTAACTGTTAGGTCGGTTTGGAAAGATCTACAAAATAATCTTTTATTGTGACTATACAAGTCGGCCCAATTAGGATATTCAAGTCGTCCCTGTTGGTAAAAAGGTCAAGTCAATTGATTAGTATAAATGAGGAGCTCGCCCTCCTCATTTGGTCACCTCATTAACTCATTGAGTTTGCATGATTAGGAGAGATAGAGTCAAGTGAATAACTGCTTTTGGAATCTTCTTGTTTGGGTCTTTGCATGAGGAATACTATTGTACACTCTGAAAAAACTATATAGAAGAATTTTGCTGGGTTTTTCTGCCCCACGAGAGTTTTCCCAAGATAAAATTATTGTGTACTATTGTTTATGCTATGCTTGTTTACATTCCAGTGATCCTTATTGTTACTACATTTAAAATTGTAACAAATGGAGAATCTGATCCATTGGAAAGATGCACCCTCCCAAGGAGAGTTGATCAAACCTCCCTTTCACTCAAATATGTGGATAGAACAGGAAAAAACTGGAAACCTTACTTTATGCAGTTTCTGTAGAATTTAGGTCAAAATTGAAAATTCTTGAATCTAATATTTGACTCCACAGAGAGATGCGCCCTCCTAGGGCGAGTTCAAGAGTGCTATGGTCGATTTTGATCTATGGATGGAAACCCTAGAAACAAGAAGCTCTAGTTTCCAACTTTCGCAATTGTTGCAATGCTTTCTTTCAGTCATGCTTTGATACCATGCTAGAATTTTACTTAAGAGCAATTATGTTATACTTTCATTCAATTTATCATATTGCATGCATAAGGATGACTGAAATAAATACATTCAACAATAGACACAAAGATTCATCCTGGGTGTTAGCACTCAAATCGACCCCAAGGTTGTGGAAAGGCCTTTTTAAGGTAACACACAAAACCAAGCTTTAGGAAAGAGAGTTGGCTTCTATATTTTCAGAGAGGGATCTCTCATCAATTGTTTTTTAAGGCCAGATATATGAATTAGAATTAAAATCATATTTGTTGTTTGGTTGAAACAAAGTGTATATTCATAGGGAAATGGAGTCAAAAAACATTTACGATGATAAAGTGGCAATTCTTTGCAAATAATTCATAACAGAGGCAGGTTAGCTACTCATTTACAGTCAAAGAGTTGCTTGTCTAGTGATAGAGAAGAAAATAACAACAATCCATTAACACAGAGCATTATAAGATGAATTCTGCATTAACTTTAGTAGAACAAGTTTGTGGATGCTTGGAATCAAAGAAACAGAGCATAAACATATGAATTTTGCTTCAATATACACTTACCCAAACATGAAAAGAAAACAATATGGCATAGATAACAAGGAAACATTCACATCGAGGGAAAGAAGTACAGATTGTAAGACAAATAACACAATAATCTATGCTCAAAATACTTGCTCGGCTTTGCCAAATTTATTAAAAGAGTGTCTTAGAAATACATAACACAAAATACTCACGGGTTCCAACAGGTTTCAAACCCTTTCTCTTCATTACATATGAATATATATAAGAGGAGATAAGCTCAGTCCTCCAGCTCGAGATATTCTACCCTAGCTTTCAAACAGAAAGTTGTTACAAAATTCGATGACACCTACACAGGCAGTTTCATCCTCTACGAGAATTAGTTACAACAAAATAACAACAAATGCTGACAGGTAGGCTTAACAGCCTTTACAAGTGCCCTCGAGCATCTACTAGCTGGTAACAAACTCTAGTAAATAAAAAAATGCCTTAGTAACTATTTCAAGCCACAAATATCCATGATCCTTGAATCTTCATGCATGCAGTTTTAGCTTTGATTTCCCATACTTCTCAATGGTCTTCCACTGCTCTGGAGTTGGAAAGTCTTATGTGGCCACCTCTTTCAACAATGCTCGCATTCAGAGGATGGACAATCTTCTTTAAAGACCCAAACTAGCTCAAATTCCTTTGTTAACTTTTCCACCACTACTTTTCCTATCAGAGGATGGTCCATGTCAGTAAAGCCTTCATGATCCAATCTGCATTCCCATAAGTTGCCCTGATATTCTTCCTGTGTCCTCATGGTGCCATCCTTCTCCCCAAAGAGAGGAATTCCCTTCTTGAATAAAGGATCGAACATCTCCTTAAAAATATTTACTTGATGTGCTAAGATGTCTATCTTTGCTTGAATGGTGCCCAACAGGTGATGCTTGTTCACCCCCTTCCTTTCCCAAATGATAATGGATAGCCTATCTTTTATGTTAGTTGTTTTTTACTCTTCCTTAGTCAATCCATTCAGAAAATCTATGGCATTTGAAGCACTCTCAATTGGTTTCTTATTTAGCTTTTCCTTTACTGTTGTTATGCTTTGTTGTGCTTGCTTAATTAGAGATCCCTTTTCCAAAATGAAATCAAGATATGGCCTTCGATTTTCTTCCTCTACAATAATTCCATCCCAAATGACTTGCTTTGCTTCCTGCAGGGAGGTCTGACCTGTGGCCTACTTCACCAACTCCTCATTTTTATCCTGCATCTCATGGTACTTGGTTTCCAAAGCCTCCTTTTCCTGCTCTACCTTTGACATTAGGGTTTTTAGATTTGTGTTTTGCTTCTTTAACCTTTCCACTTCTAAGTCTCTTAGAATTTCTTGTGCCATAGCCTCCACAAGGGAGAAGTCACTCGATTCTATGGAGGAGGGTGTGGCCATAGTCTCCAACTCTTTGCTCTTCTCCTGTAATTTCCCCTCCAACTCCTCAGACTTAGCCTTCCACTTCTTTTCACTCTCCACCATAAGAGCCATATCACTCAGCCATAGCTTCTCTTTCTCTTCAAACTTCAACAACCTAGCTTTGCAGTCTGTTAGTTCATTTTGCAGCTTTTCTCTCTTCTCCTACAACTCTGCCAATTCAGAGGCTTCCACTAGCTGGGTGGAGGGGATTTTTAGTTTCTTTTTCAATGACTGAATGGTGTTATCTTTCTCATCCAACATCTTTTGTAAGCTATCCCTCTTGTCTTCCTGGATTTCAGTAGCCAATAATGCATTCTGCAGCTTCTTAATTTGTGCCTTATGGGCCTTGTTCTCCACTCTTTCTCTGCAACTCAAAATTATGATTTGGCACTCTGTTATGAGTTCTGGATCTAACTCTATCTTGATAATGAAAGCAGTCCTTGAAAGTCATATGTCTTTTGAACTCCTCACTAAAGGAAATGTATTAAGCAAGTTGAACCTCCAATGGTGCAACTGTATCAAATTGAAATTATGGTTCTTCAATCCTTTGATCAAGAAACTTGGGAATGGTAGGCCTCGACACATATTTGAATTCTTGTGGCCTATTATGTGGCCCACTCTTTGAGAATATTTTCTCCTTGAACACCTTCTTCTCCTCAAATTGAGAACCACTACTACTTCCTTCGCCATCCTTCTTGTCCACCAACCTAGACAAGATGTCTCTGGTTTCTGTTTGCACTTGGGTGAATCTCTTCATCACCTCCAACATGTTCTGTGCAAACATGTCCTCATTCTCTTCTCGATTCACTTCACCTTATCCCATATTGGATTTATCTCCTTGAATCTTGGCTTGTATAGAATCAACCTCTTCTTCTACTAAATTGTCTTCTTATGGGTCTTTGTTCTTGGAAGATGAATTTATTCTTGTAATCATCAAGTACAAATTAAGAGCAGGTTCATAGGACCATGCTATGATACCAATGTAATATCCTATGTACTGGCAGCAAGGATATTATATCAACTTTAGATAATCAAATAATAATTAATTCATACAAAAAAAAGTCAATATACTAGTTATAGAAAAACTAGTTTTTAACACATGTAGATCCCCTTGGGGTTAAGGATTTGAGGCCTTTATGATATACACAATATGAAGGTAAATATGCTGCAGCAAGGAAAATTGATTCAAGGCCATCTTCATAGTCCTATGCATGTCACGTTTCTTCTACGCCATTTTTTTTTTATGAAGGTGCTACAGGCTAGAATCATTCTCAAAAGTGAGCGATCTAAGCTTTCACTATGACCTATTAGCTTTTAAATATATGAGTATTATGCTTAACGATCACTGAGGTTGATTTTAACCTAAGTGTCAACATATTAATAACTCCCATAATTATTCTTGTGTAACCTATACACAAGCATGTTTTAACATATATAACCATTTCATCTACAAATCCAATGTATATCAACTATATGCTAAAAGTCATGCGGCCATATATCATATGTGCAAACATCATTTGTAGCATTTTAAGAATAATAAACTATAATCCAAATTCTAACACCTTAACACTGTGTATTATAAACATCTCTATTGTATTAAAAGCATTTATCATTTAATGTGAAAACCAACCAATTATCATATAGTTTTATGTTGTAATACTAGTACTAACATATGAACTATATGCTAATATGAACTCCTAATGCTATAACCATACCCTAGATTCATCCTTGCATAATCTAGGCTCATATAGTACAACGTAAGCATAGTTGGTTCATCAAGTTTATATAAACGTTTTTGGCCTGCAATATAAAGTCACATCATTAAAATAAATTATGTGCAAATAGTATTTGCACATAATATTGAACATTGGTTAAATGAAATCTTAATACATGGCCAACGAATATATATACCAAGGTCAATGGTTATTTATCCATCGTTATAATCGTGGGTTATAATATATAACATATATAATTATAACTATGCACTTATATAATGCATATAGCACATTAAGGTGATCAACACCACATGGTCAACACCATTTGACTGTGCTAACGACATGCCAGTTATGAAAGATGCGTGCGGCTTGAATATGCCTGTGCTAGCATGGAACAATGACCACGCAGTTACAATTTTGCACGTAGCTGTAATGTAAAACAACCTTACATTATAAAATTTGTTTATAATGCAATGAATACATATGTATTATGACCAAGCTTTGTAATACTCGAAGGATTAACATGAACATGCGCATAAACATATAGACTATGTGTTAGCTTAGGTAATGTTCTTAACATGTTTACATGCTTAACACTTTTTTATAGCCACGTTAGTCGTGGAGGTTGATTGCACTCGACTTACACATCATACCCAATGTTTTAAACCCTGGGGGTTCACGTCCACTTGGTAGGTAAGAGTACAAATGGAAACGAAAAAGGATTGTAGCATCGTGGCGAACCCTTCGTCCATTGCCAACATGTAGACTCCATCTAACACGCCCAGTTGGAGCCATGGTAACAAAGAAATCAATGTTACCTACTGCGTAATAACTTCACTTGTAATCTCTACCGTGGATGATGATCTGGGTCTTACAGTTGGAAGGTATGTGACTCTTATCACCGTTGATTTTTGATGTGGTTTTTGGCACCCATCGCTTTACTGTACATTGCATTAAAGGAATCCAGTTAACCGGTCTTAGAGGTAACTCCTCCTCCAACCGGTACCTTAGCACTTGAAACACTTGCTGCCCTCATGAATCTTCATTTTTACTGCCACGAGCTCCTCGCAGAGCACCTTTTGCTCAGTGCTATAGGTTCCTACCCATCGAACCCAGTAGAATGGTTCAGCCTTGTTCGATCCCAGCGTTACAGTCCAGGAGGGTACTCCATGACGCAAGGAACGGTTGGTCGACACACCCAGGTAAGGAATGCTTTACGGTTAGATAAGTTGAAAGTCAAAACTCATTTAAATGTTATGATTATTACAGGTTACTTGTTGTGTAAATTTCGTTGGAAATTTTTTATACGAGAAACTAACACCCATGTTGTTTACCTTGCAAGTGAAACAGAGGAGGGAAATATGACCTGGGTAAACCACTGCAAGATGCCATGACACTAGGATGTAGTTAATCTATAAGCCATCTAGGTAACCCATCCAGTCGTGAGTCTCGGAATGCTTACCCCGGAGACTACGATGGGTTACTTAACATTTAGGGTTTTTGGTTTGTTTGGCTTTGAGCCCGATAGGAAGGTGCCACCTGCCCTTTAGTTCGTTGTTTCTCTGAGCAGAAATACATAAGGTCTTCGCGACTTGCACCTTGTATGTAAATTTTGTTTTGTATGATAGATATCTCTCAATCCTACAAGTTTCGGCTCGGCAACTTGTAGTTTTCTTTGTTTTTGATGAGCAAACACCACAAGGAGTCAAATCGACTCGTGGATTTCTATTCACGCCCCGAGCGTGTATTTAAATGCCGCTTTAGGATTTGGATGACCAAATGGGTCTTTGCAACCTCGACTATATTTTTTACTCTATTATGATTAAATTAAACTCTGAAATCTTGGTTTTTATTCTTGTTCTTTGCTTTGGAAAATTACTATTATAATGGTATTCGTTTCAGCAGTAATAGTGTAATGCATTTGTATAGGAACTTCTATTATGACCCTATTTGTTATTTTGATTGTATAAACTTGCAATTTCTTGTAAATCTTGTCATTACGTAGTTTTATAATGTGTTCTTGTAATTACGCAAATTAACTCAAGTCATTTCCAATTGTGAATAATGTGTACAAAGGAATTTCGATGCTCTGTGTAATTTGATGCTGCGAAGGCCTCTTCCTGAGCGTAAATGTGTTCACACAATTTATTGTATAAGGGATTTTTTTATATATATGCTAATCATGATATATACATATATATGAACTCTATTAATAATCCTTCTCTAAAAAATCGATCTACAGGGTAAACTTCCCTTGTCGGCGCACAAAACATTAGGGTTTTGCATAACACTTGCCTGCGCTTATCTCGACAGAATATACCATTAAAATTTGCAATAATAATAAAATATTTATTATGAGTTGAATATATTCTCGTGGGTGTTCAAACCCTACCGTATGATTAATGATAGTCTTCAATACTCAGCCTATTCTATTTCATAAACATTGTATATTCTTTTTGTTATATGCAGGTTGATATTGACCATGGAGGTTTCACTCCCATGCCGACAATTTACTGACATTTGCATAATAAAATAAAGAGAATGCGTTCACATTTCTCCCGCCGAAATGAATGGCATTAAAAGAAAATTCGTGAACAGTGTTTATACCTGAACTCTGAGTACCAAAAACATAATTTGTTTATAGATATATATTACACTAATTACAGAAAATCACTTAAATCTGTGAAAATAGAATAATAATTTTATATACTGTAAATACTTGACATGTAAACCTTAAAGTTTACATGTTTGTTTCAATTCTGTCATAAACATAAGTATAACTGCATTCTCTACATTATAGGATAGATGCCTATGAAAACGTAGTAAGATCTGCCCTCAATACTCATATCACTTCCAACATTAATATAAAATAAATGAATGAGATCCTGATAGCACATACAGGATCTATTACTTATAAGATCATTATTGTTCAGATCTGATGATACAAATTCTTCGAGAAAACAATATTAGAAATGTACAATTAAAACCATTTGTAAATATGCAATAATAAAATCATTTAAATACATTGACATAATACTTATCTGCAATTTCTGATTAACCAGTGGAACACAGCCACAAACCTCCCAACCTTATACCAACAAGTCTCCTTACTCTCGTTGTCACCCCCGAGCTGAGTTCACACTCCCTCTGGGTCAGAGTATAAATTTTATTTTCCCTTAACTTATTCCCCAAGTTTTTTATAAAAGTTATACTACAGCAGACAACCCAACATACAACTCAGTACTCCTAAGCTCTTGGATGCTCTAGGGACTTTTAAGTCTCTGCAATTTAAGAGAACAACCAGTCACAGCCTATTCAAAGTAATTGCAGTGCTCCTGTAGGCTTTTGGTAGTGCTCCTACCTGAACACAGCTAGTGTTCCAAGCTATACCCAATTGTTACGAGTTCTCCTTCTCTAGTTTAGTTTGTACTCCAAACTGCCCCCATTCATGGTCTTCATTAGCTCTAGTTATTTGATCCCCTGCTCCCTTTCTCTCTTGTGTGTCAATGATAATGATCAGTTAATGTGAATGCATTCCTCTTTCCTCTTTTTATTCTCTTTGGTGTGAGTTCTCTTGATTTTTATTTCTTTAATTCCATTATTCTTCCTAAACTTTTATTTAGAGTTTACAATTGTCTCCATAATAATTTCTCATTATTATTTTATTTGGCATTTATCCTCCAAACCCACAGGAACTGTGACTCCCATCTCATTAATGTGTTGGTCCACATGGTCATCATAAATTATCTTCTCAAATTTCTAATGTCACCTAAGTACAATGAAATAATATTTAACAAAATATAAAAGGGGTTAAAGTCCAAAATTTGGGGTATTACAATGCACAAGGTACTGGGGACATTTATGTTTCGACAGCAGGTACCGGTAAATTCTACACAAGGCTTCCTGAGCACACCAACATATGCATACTATACCATCCAATTACACTTGATAGTAACCAGAGGCTAGATATCATTCATCAACCCCTTGATTAGATGATGGAAAATATTTCTTGAGAGTTTGGAAGGTTTTGGATGAGTTTGGAAGCAAAAAAAGGAAGGATGCTAGATTGGACTGCTCAATTGGTGGTTTTTCAAGCTCTCGCAAACAAGATGATATGGATACGAATTATCAAGGAAGGGGTTGGAGAGTATTCAATAGAGTCTTAAGAACAACATGCAACCTTCAGAACAGAAAATTGATGCATAGGAAACTTTTTATATCAAAAACTATAAAACTAGTCAAGAAAGAGTGCCCAAAGAGATAGTCTTGCTAGAATTGAATCTTAACAGCCTTTAAGGATTCCAAATTTCTCTTCTGAATTATAAATTGACTCCGACCAGATTTCAAGAACATCATCAAACCAAATTTAAGCACTTAGAGCATCAATTGTAAGTATTTGAGTCTTCAATTGAACAAAAAATATCCACCACATAGGAATTCTTACAAAAAATAGAGTATAGGATTGAGATGAATATGAATGAAGAGAGGTTCTTTAATGGATATGCACATATGATAAAAAAAGAGTATATGGATGGTCATGGAAGGCATACCAAGCTTCATATGATGATCCTGTGTGCATTCACTGAATGTATCTTCTCCTCTGAATGAATTATTCTCAAGACTCTCTTTAATGGCACCATGTATTGCCTGCACCGGTACATTGACTGACCGTAGACTTGAGGACGCTTACCAAGTGATCCGACCGAATAAACTTTAGTAGAATGGTCTTTTGAATATTTGAAATGTTTGAATGACTGAGACACACATGATGATTTGCTTGACGACAAATGATAAACGAAAAAAAATGACACAGTGAACGACACTTATAGAAGTGGATGCTTTGCTTCAAAATAATAAATGAATGAATGCTTTGCTTAATGATTAGCATAATGAATGATGACTGAATGTTGTATATGATCAAATGACTGAAAGATTATGAAACGGAAACGATTGAATGAAATATATGCTCGACTGACTGAGAAATTATGTAATGGAAATGATCAAATGATATTTATGCTTGACTAACAGAGATGAAAATGATTAGATGAATTATGAATGATGGATATACTCGACTGACTGAGAAAATGATAAATGATGAAAATACTTTAGAATGAACAAATGATGAATGTTGAAAATGCTTGAAATGAAAATGATGATTAGTTTTATACTCGACTGACTGAGGTAAAACAATGAATGATGAACATGCTTGACTGACCGAAGCATAATGTTAAAATGATGAATATTTAGTAGACTCGACTGACTGAGATACTGAAAGGAATGATGATTTTTTTTTATAGTGTAATGCTACTAATGTGCGCTTGAGTGTGTGCAGTGGCAGGTAAGATGATTTACCGACTGACCCACAATAGAATTATAGGGGTCATAAAAACGGAAAGATCACATAGGTGTATGACGATAAACTATTGACCCTAAATTAGCAATCCACGCATGGGTGAAGCCGTTTCAGCTCACTCGGGGTTGCGTTTGCCGTACGGGCAAGGCCATAATGATTTGGTCGCATACGATGAGTTGAGGGGCGCGCATTAAGGAGAGCCTTATCCCTCAACATCCCTTAGTCTCCAAGAAGTGTAGTTGAGAGATTGCAGTAAGGACTCTCGATCGCTATGCAGTGCTCCCCATAGGAAGGAAGAAATGAAATCGTCAGAAGGGTCCACCGAAGAGGCACCTGGACAAGAAAAAGATAATGCTATTTAACACATGAAGAAATTCAAAACTTGTCAAAGATAATTTCGAGTGACTTTAAATTAAAAGAAAATTAAAATAAAATAATATTCCTTATTTTATTTTTAAGAGAAAAGAAGAAATATTAGAAATGGAAAAAGAAATAAAACAAAAACAAATTGTTTAGTTTAAAGTATTTCACTTATCTACTTGATGAAAAGAAGAAAAATTAAAACTAAACTAGAAGTATTATAGTAACGTCCTATTAAAAGCTTAACCTTCAAATTTGCAAACATTTATTTTATAAAGAATTTAAATTAAAAGATATATATATATATATATTATAAACTTTTCAACTTTTTATAGAATTAGATTTTAATAAATAAGAGAAACAAATTATTTTATAAGTTTTTATTATTTAAAAGAAACTAAATAAATATAAACAACTAGTTTACTAAAAAGATATTAAGTAAACTAAAAGAGAACCAAAATAGAAGTAGGACTCTTCTACACCTAACTCCCACTGATTTAAGGAATTAGGTGCACACTTAAGATAATGAGACACTTGTAATTGAGAATAATTGAAATTAAATTAAATTAAATATGTGCATGGACAGACACATGGCACACAGACTTTTGCTATATAATGAGGGAGGAGAAGGAGAGAAAGACATCTCTTGCTCCCTAATGCTGGATGGGCATGATAATCTCGGATTATGTTATGATTCTTGGGAGTTGGGATTAGCTGGAACGGGGATTGGGAGATCTTTTTGGGAAGCTTGCTAGTGTATTCTTACGACCCCATTAGCTCGGAGGTTTGGGGTGAAGGAGAGTAACCCTGATACAGTATGGTGGTCAACCGAGGGGTCTCTTGGTAAAATTGGCAAGGCTGAAAGTGGTTTGGCGAAGATCGACGATCGTACATACAAGGACTTCATCAACGGAGTGCTCAACTACTGTCAAAATGTATGATGTTCCATTTTCATGCACTAGTTGAGTTTATGTAATTTTGATTTTATGGTTATATTTGATTTTCAAGTTTTTATTAATTTGCATATGATGTAAGTTCTATTTTGGAAGTCTTTTTGAGGGACCCGAAATGGAGGTCCCTACATTTGGTATCAGAGCCGGTCAAGCCTTGAGGGTACCGGACTCATATTTTTTCAGGGGTCATTCGGTATTTCATCAAGAGCGTGGATTGGATCGTGCGGAAACCACTCCAAGGACTTCCTCGATCTACTGGACCAATCGTTGATAACAGGTTCATTCTCTAAATTGTTGGATCGATGATTTTGGGTTCAAATTTCTAAACTTTGTAGTGTTATAAATAAAACCTATTTTCAGTTCTAGAATTAATTAGTGGTAAAAGTTTGGAAGATGTGATTTCTGTGAAATACCCGTGAACAATCTCAAATCGCATCTCTGTATTATCTTTAGTGCGTGTCGGATGGTGTCCTGTGAAATCTGGTTTATATGTCTTTTGCAAACGCCAAAATCGTGTATTTTATTTACTGATATTTAATTTTATTTAATGATTTGAATGGAATTATAAAGTATTATAGAATTAAGGAAATGATTATAATTATTGTATTTAAAAGAGGAGAATATAATTACTTAAAACTTGAAGAAATTGTCTTGCCTTTACGACAATGAATATTATAAGGAATAGATATATAATATTTAAAAATGATTAAATATCGACATTGTAGTCGATATGAATTCGAGAGAATTAGGACACCGTTAATGAAAACGAACAACTACAAACCTGGTGTCTCCGCGATGTGGTAAAACAGAGAAATATAACTTGGAAGACCTGCCGAGGGAGGGTAACAAACATAAGTGACTATGAGGAAAGAGTAGTGATTCTTATATATATATATATATATATTGAATAGTGGTGATTAGGACTAAATGGAGATATATTTGATGCATTACAAGAAACTTTATGTAACTATTGCATTGGGATTGAAGCACCTCATGAAGGGTAAAGGAAAGCATGAATCTAGCTTAGATATTTTAACACATTTCCTACATAACCATGATAAGAAGGCAAGTGGACATATATGTTTGATGGATTTGGGAAATTGATAAATTTTTACTAACAATACACCAAGATACTCAGATTGACAATACTCTAAGAGATTGTCGAAGGAGCAAAGAAAACTTAAAATTTGAAAACGAGATATCAATGTGGTTGGTATGATGAGCTAAACTCAACAACATGCATTTTGCATTATGAAAAAACCATTTACGAAAACTTAGGACTATGAACTTGAAATTTAACCATCGTATCAAAATGGTCAAATGAAGACAATGTTTTGTAAAAAGAAGTATGGAGACGATTAGCATAATAAACCGAACGCAATGAAGCTAACCTTAGTTCATGATCAAACTTGATGAAACTACAACTAGCCCTTGAGATGGAACTTGATGGGGTTAAGAAAACACACATTGTACGAATTGATGAAACTAACGAAGTGGTCTTATGACAACATGAATGATGAAATGAGGTAAGGATGTGATAATCTCATTAACGTCGAGCGATGATACTGATGAAAGGACTGAGAGATAAATCTTATTATGTTTGACTAAACCGTTAAGTTCCGACCCTAGGAATCCTATCGAATTAAGAACCAACACTATTAAAGCATTTAAGGGTTTTGGAAGTAGTCTTATAGAATTTGGATTCTGAACTATTTGAGGGTCTCTCTTTGTTTGTTAAACTCGTAATTATGTCTTACCTATCTATATTTGACCAATTATTTTATGATGTTTACCTGCTCGTCTTGGAGGGAGGATAACCAATTAGATTTGAAACTTTTGCTTGGATTTGTTATGTTTTGATAAATTTTGGGTGGCTATTGACGCAATGCAGCTTGTTGAAAATTTGGACATCATGGACCTTCATGAATGAATAAGAGATATAGGAAATCTAGTTGGGACTAACAATTATTGAATGTATTATCGGATAGGTATTATGAGAAATTAGGATAGACATCATGAGGATGTATTGGAAGCATGTTGGATGAGAAGGAAAACTAATGATTGGACCACTAGTGTTTATGGTCATGATTGCTTGAGAAAAATAGAAGGGAATGACAAAAAGACGATAATGAGAAACTAAAAGAAAACGTAGCATTGAAACTACAAGAACAAAAGTTAACTTCGGGATGAAGTTCTAATAAGAGGGGGAGTATGTAATGCCCACCCCAATACATTGACTAACCATAGACTTGAGGATGCTTACCAAGTGATCCGACCGAATAAAATTTAGTAGAATCATCTTTTGAATATTTGAAATGTTTGAACAACTGAGAAACACATGACGATTTGCTTGACGACAAATGATAAACGAAAACGACACGGTGAATGACACTTATAGAAGTGGATGCTTTGCTTAAAAATAATAAAGGAATGAATGTTTTGCTTAATGATTAGCATAATGAATGATGGATGAATGTTGTATATGATCGAATGACTGAAATATTATGAAACAAAAATGATTGAATGAAATATATGCTCGATTGACTGAGAAATTATTTAATGGAAATGATCGAATGATATTTATGCTTGACTAACAGAGATGAAAATGATTAGATGAATGATGAATGATGGATATACTCGACTGACTGAGAAAATGATAAATAATGAAAATATTTTAGAATGAAGAAATGATGAATGTTGAAAATGTTTGAAATGAAAATGATGATTAGTTTTATACTCGACTGACTGAGATAAAACAATGAATGATGAACATGCTCGACTGACCGAAACATAATGTTAAAATGATGAATATTTAGTAGACTCGACTGACTGAGATACTAAAAGGAATGATGAATTTTTTTTTATAATGCAGCGCTACTAATGTGCGCTTGAGTGTGTGCAGTGGCAGATAAGGCGATTTACCGAATGACCCACAAGGTAATTATATGGGTCGTAAGAATGGAAAGAACACATAGGATACAATGACAGACTGTTGACCTTGAATTAGCAATCCATGCAGGGGTGAAGCTGTTTCAGCTCACCCGGGGAGGCGTGTGCCGTACGGGAAAGGCCATAATGATCTGGTAGCGTACGATGAGTTGGGGGCGCACAATAAGGAGAGCCTTATCCCTCAACATCCCTTAGTCTCCAAGAAGCGTAGTTGAGAGATTGCGGTAAGGACTCCCGATCGCTACGCAGTGCTCCCCATAAGAAGGAAGAGATGAAACTGTCAAAAGGGCTCACCGAAGAGGCACCTGGACAAGAAAAAGATAATGCTATTTAACCTATGAAGAAATTGAAAACTTGTCAAAGATAATTTTGAGTGACTTTAAATTAAAATACAATTAAAATAAAATAATATTCCTTATTTTATTTTTAAGAGAAAAGAAGAAATATTAGAAAAGGAAAAAGAAACAAAACAAAAACAAATTGTTTAGTTTAAAGTATTTCACTTATCTACTTGATTAAAATAAGAAAAACTAAAACTAAACTAGATGTATTATAGTAACGTCCTATTAGAAGCTTAAACTTCAAATTTGCAAACATTTTTTTATAAAGAATTTAAATTAAAAGAAATATATATATATATATATATATATATATATATATATATATATTATAAACTTTTAAACTTTTTATAGAATTAGATTTTAATAAACAAGAGAAACAAATTCTTTTATAAGTTTTTATTATTTAAAAGAAACTACATAAATAAAAACAACTAGTTTACTAAAAAGATATTAAGTAAACTAAAAGAGAACCAAAATAGAAGTAGGACTCTTCTACACCTAACTCCCACTGATTTAGGGAATTAGGTGCACACTAAAGATGATGAGACACTTGTAATTGAGAATAATTGAAATTAAATTATTAAATTAAATTAAATATGTGCATGGACAGACACATAGCACACAGAATTTTGCTATATAACGAGGGAGGAGAAGGAGAGAAAGACATCTCTTGCTCCCTAATGCTGGATGGGCATGATTGTAACATCCCAATATTTTCATAAAATTTAAAAAAAATTAAATCGCCATAAAAAGAGCTAATATTGTAAAATGCGAAAATAATAAAAATCAATATTCAGCAATTAATAAAAGTGTCGCTTGGTAGTAACAATTTAATGCTTGTGTCTTTTGTCTTTTAATGACGTCATGAAAATCAATTAATGATTATGTACTTTATTCGTATGTCGGAATGATTGAAAATTTATGATGCATTGGAAAACAAAATTCTTTTGACAAGTGCTGACAGTTTAACTTTTCTGGATGATGATGAAAGGGGTCCCACGAGGTGCCCCGAGGCTTACTTAGCTATTCCGCTAAAGCATTGCACTCGTCCTCCATGCGCAAGTTTGCAGGTAAGAGATAGCGATACAAATCGAAACTGCTTATGAATTTCGATGCCACAGGTATGGTCTCCTTCCAATTCTGTAAGATGAACCTATCTCTCTCAAGACTGCAGATAATGTCCATTTCGGGGTGTGTTTGTTATGAATGTTTCCAATAAGTGTTGATGAGTTTACGTAAGGTCATTCCATGACTGGCTTGCAGTTGTTTAGGTAATTCTTTTTAGAATAATGACAGTGACAGGTTGATGACAAGGATGCATGGTCTTAAGTCATACTATGGAGAGATTGACAACATGGTTCTAAACTCTATTGCCTGGGAAATTAAAAATGGTGATGTCTTAAGCATTTACACCCAACCATGCAATGAATGTGATGGGTCCTTAGGTGGCACCATACCCTAATGATGTGTTTATATAACTTGTGGTGTGGACAAGCTTTATGAGCTCTACAACGATCCCTATAGTGAACTATACAAAAGACTCTATGTAATGGGCAGAGTCAAACCATACCATATGGTTGCTCACGACCTTAGTGGATATTTATAAGCTATGAATGTGGTTCGAAAATGATTAGATGGGATCGTATGAGACCTTTGGTTATATGTTATTGGTTATCATTATACATTGATAATATTTACATGTTGAAACTTTTAACGTTGGTTGGAATGGGTTGGCAGGTGGAATGATGGCCCTGCAAAAGCCTGCATATGAATCGAGGGTGTAATAAATGATTAGGTTTGTAATTATTGTGCCTGGCCACCGTGTTAGGGATAGTGTTGTGTGCACGTCTATGTGGATTTTTTCTGTGTGATAAGGTTTGGCAATTGGTGAGTTGTAACGGCCTCCTTCCCTGCTATCAACTGATATGGCAACTCCGTGGCTTGGATGGTAGATGAGCCATTTAATGCTGCACCTGCCACCTTCCAACATGGCTTGATGTGGGTGAATCTCCGCCATTGATCGTTGTGTATTGGGATAAGTCGAACCCTCGCGTAACTTATGGATTCTTTGTAACGTTTCTTGGTCATTTGCTCAGTGGTAGGGTTTGGGAGGTGAGGCCAACCGACCGAGAGGCACTTAGGGTTTGCTAGTTTTTTTATCCTCCCACGGGTTCAATCCTAAGACCGGTAGCAACCGTGGGTCTGCTAGTGAAATTTATCCATGGAAGCCAAGTCTGGAACGAGGGTGTGGTAACCTACAGTTGGGATGAGTGCATCTGTGTTGGCATTGTCGTAGCTTACAAGTCTGGGTTTTCAATTGAGTTGGAAGTTTTTGGGAGGTATCCCTCACCGTGGTCTTCGAACTGGGTGCATCTCCTTCACAGTGGATGGGTGCTAGCTACGTCGAAAAATTTGTCACAACTCAGGTAATGTATTCGTTGCAAAGGTTTTCCCACTATTCTTTGTTGCATGCGTTTCTACCTCATGATCTGATGCTTAACTTGTTGTATGGCTATTGGCAGGTGACCCTTGGCGAATCCATAGGGTGCTGGAATAGTTGAAGAGGAAGAGAACTTAAGCGAACCCACCGGTAAGATTCGGTGGTATCCCTCCTTAGTGGTTCTCCTGGAATCGGACTTGAAGAGCAAGTGCTAGTAGCATGCCTTCGCGGCAGTGGATCTATCTCGCCTGCAGCATTTGGGCAACCTTCAGTTTTTGAGTTTTGTTGATAGAATAGGTGATGTAAATGTTTAAAATATGTGGCCGGCCATTCCTAGCATCGGCGAGTTTAGCAGGGTTGAACCCTTGTGTTTGCAAATCGTCTTGCATCGTTCCATTTTATGTTTTATCGTTTGAGTACTTCTGGGTTGATGCATGAGGAGATACGTTGATAGTAACTTTGTTTTCAGTACTTGCTGTGTGTATAAATGGTGTGGGGTTTCGAAAGGAACCTCCAGCAAAAGATAGTGGCGACCGTAGGGTGTAACTACTGTTATTTTAAATGGAAATGATAATATTCAGGTTTTAATGGCTATGTTTAGTAAATTTGGTCTTCTTGTTTTTGTATCTGTATCTAATAGCCAGTTAAGAAATTTTGGGTTTTATATCTGCGTATAGTGTTGTTCGATCTTCTCATTCTTGAACTCAGATCCACGGATCGAAAGGCATGTTTTCAGCTGTTTAAATAAAATGTGGCTATACGCCGAGAAATATAAAGGAAGTGGTTTTTTTTGAAAGCATAAGTGATAACATTAAACCCTAGCTATCGATGTGAATGAAATCTACATGTCTAAATTTATGTTTTAAAGGAATGAGAATAACAACTCTCGATTCTACAAATTAATTGTCTGTGGTAATTGAAACCTTCGATTTGGCAACTGTTTAAATGTTTAAAAATAAAAATGTATTGAAAACCTGTTGATCCCAGCTAGGGTATAGTGATATTATGATTTAATCTATTAATTTAATAAAACTTATGTTTGCCCTAGTTGTTAATAACTTGGTATTCTGTGATGTAAGTTTTATCACATGCAATTGATAGTTCAGGAAAACAAAGACAATAACAGTGCAATCGTCAGATAATTTGATTGCTTATGAATATGCAGTTTTTCTATTCTAGCTATTTATTCCTGTATTCGTCCATCTTGGACCTCTGATGAAAGGATACAATACACAATAGCATTCTTTCTGTCTGTACCATATAATACGGTGAAGACAATATGCACATAAGAACAATCAGATTCTAAAGCAATAAGAAGATAGAAAAATGGGAATATGGTTAAACAGAATGCATACTATTGTTTACTTTGAAATAATTAATAAATATCAGTAAGTCATAATGATCACCTTCAGGAATAAGAAAAGAACCTACTACTATACTTAATTTATGTTAAGTTGTTGCAGAATAGAACCTGAGGGTAACGGGAGGAACAAATCACTCAATAAACCTATTCCACCCAACCTGCTCCCAAACAGCCAAGATGTCTGCCTAGGTCTTTGGTAATTAACTGGTCATTAGTGAGCTGCCTGCTCACCTCTCTCCACCTGGAGAGGGAAATGCCACAAAATTAGGGGTAGTTGTCCCATACCAACAGCTAATGGTAGAGTGCAAATGCTGCCATCTATCCCAATCCTTCCAGCAACTTCCATTCCTCCTAGTGGGCCAGTGGATACTCTTGTAACAGCTTTCTTGAGTGTTTGTCTCACATTTTCATTTATTAAATAATAATAATGAGTCATTACATTCAATTTTGACCTACTTGGTCATAATTAAAAACTTGTAATTATAATTTAACACAAAGTATTTTTTTGCAAAAAGAATAACAGTAGAAAATAATTATTCTCAAAATTGGGTAGGTGACAATGATAATCTCAGATTATGTTATGATTATTGGGAGTTGGGAATAGCTGGAACAGGGATTGGGAGGTCCTTTCGGGAAACTTGCTAGTGTGTTCTTATGACCCCAATAGCTCGGCGGTTTGGAGTGAAGGAGAGTAACCCCTATACGGTAGGGTGGTCAACCGAGGGGTCTCTTGGTAAAATTGGCAAGGTTGGAAGTGGTTCGAGGAAGATCGACGATCGTACATACAAGTACTTCGTCAACAGAGTCATCAACTACTGTCGAAAGGTATAATGTTCCATTTTCATGCATTAGTTGAGTTTATATAATTTTGATTTTATGGTTATATTTGATTTTCAAGTTTTTATTAATTTGCATATGATGTCAGTTCTATTTTGGAAGTCTTTTTGGGGAATCCGAAATGGGGGTCCCTACACACTAACACTACTAATCTCTTTGAATGTCTTAGATTCTTCAATGATGGGCTGACATGGGCATGCAGATCAAAATACAAAAGCTTTGGATTAGATCATGGAAAAACTAGACATACACTACATTGGGGCACATCACCCAATCTTGGTTGAGGCACATCACTCAACTTTGAGAAGAAAAGGCTCTCAGACACTAAGAAAATTGGCCAAAAGATGTGAGAGGAGTGCACTATAATTGTTTAATAGGTTGATTTATCTTCATGAGAAAGTAATTGGCACGTATGAGGATGAAGGCGCCTTCCTTGGGAGAATTAGAAACATCTTCTTGCTTTGTGATTTCTTCTGCTTTTAGCAACTGCACCCTCCTTAGCTTTTCTGGATGTTTCCTACTTTGTGATCTCTTCTACTTTTAGCAACTAAGCCCTCCTTAGTTTTCTGGATGTTTCCTACTTTTCAAACTGGGTGCTTTTATGCACTTTCCTGCTTTGTCCACTTTCTTGCTTTGTGCTTTGTCTGCTTTTCACTGCTTTTGTTAGTTTCCTCCTTTTTTGTTGTCACCTTGATTTTAGTTGCCTTGTTGTTGTTTCTATATTTTTCCTCTGAGTGGATGAGGTCCACCTTATCCGCATGTGCCCTTCTATCCATGTACACATTATCAATTTGCCAAAATTTAATGAATAATGACAATCAAACTATTACAAAAATACTTCAAATATTAAAATTACCAAATTTTAATACTACATGCTTATATCAAAATTTATCCCAAGAAATTAAAATTTTCCCATCTTTAATTTTCTTCCTAGATCCTTATGGATTGAGGGGTCCAAGACTTGACCAAGTGGCTCATAAGGAATGGACATGACAACTTGAAAATCCAAACCTATATGAGTTCACTTGGATTGCATTGATTTCAATAACTCCACTCTCTGATATTAGGTTTAAGTTACAATGAATTTTATTGTTTGTTGCATTGATATTAATGATTCCTCTCTTTGAAACATTGATATCAATGAGACATACAATAAAATTAATTGTAACATAAACCTAATATCGAAGAGTGGAGTCATTGATAATCCAAAGCAATTTGATTGCATTGACATACCATGACGCAAGTGAGAACATCACAGAAAATCCAAAGCAATTTGATTGCATTGATTCTAGTGCATCCACTCGCTAATATTAGGTTTACATTACAGTGAATTTTACTGTTTGTTGCATTGATAGTGGAGTCTCTCATAATCCAAGTGAAATCAAATTGATTTGGATTTTCACGGCACTTGGATTATTTTACTATTTTTTGCATCAATATTAGAAATTCCTCTTTGAGTCACTGATATCATCAGTGACTCCTCTCTATGATATTATGTTTAAGTTGTAGTGAATTTTACATACATAGTGATGATCATCTTCAAATTTCATGTGGCTGCCTCGAACTACAACCAATCTAGATCCATCTTAGCTCTGGATCTACCATGTGTAGAGAGGGACCAAATTCTCAAGGTTGAAACCCCTCCAACTAGAGATAGACAATAAAAAAGGTTTGCACCTCTAGGGATTTGATCCCTTTCGGTGCATGGTATATCTGGAGTTAAGATAGATCTAGGCTGGTTTAAAGCATAATTGTGATTACAATGTACAAAGCTATGCTTATCTTGACAAACATTGTGATATAAATGAGGCATGTTTATGTGCTTTGACTAAATTTGAACATATGCTTTTGGTTGGTAAATACCCCTAAGGCCACTAGGGAGTGCATTGAATTTATGGAAGAAGAAACCTCGATAAAAGCATCCAACGTGAAAGGAAGATGGCATGAAATATGCACAACTGAAAAGAAACACACATTGCAAGATGAGAATGGACAAACTCAACCTTTTCGACAAGTTTATTTATTTTATTTGTTTCAGCAAAGGAAAGCCCCACCTTGATTCACTCATTTTTTGAAATTCGATAATGTGGGTCTTCTTGAAATGGGATAAAACTCCTAAGCCTATTAGAGGAAATTTCAACTTAAAATGGACCTTTTAACCCTAATTCAAATTCAATGTCATCATGTATTAACCAATCCAAATGATTTAAAATTCAAACAACGTACATGTCTTAAACAATTTTTTATTATATAGTCCCAAATTGGATATAATTTCTCTACCCCTGCCCTAAATTTTCTTGGATATTGAAATAATCTCTGCTCAGGCTGCTCCAAATTGTCTTGGATACCGAA
This sequence comes from Larix kaempferi, assembly GCA_027924585.1. Taxonomy (NCBI): domain Eukaryota; kingdom Viridiplantae; phylum Streptophyta; class Pinopsida; order Pinales; family Pinaceae; genus Larix; species Larix kaempferi. Next base: position 2,190,646 of record BSBM01001296.1, on the reverse strand, counting down.
ATGAAATTAATATCCTAACCCATTCTCCACTAATTCTAATAAATGAGTATAACAAATTATCCACTAATTATTATTACAACTAATATACAATAATATTGTATTACAATTAATATTTTATAATAACTGTCAAAAGTTGGGTCCAATAACTTTGAACTAATATCATAACTAATATACCCTTCAATCTTTTAGGTAATATTTTACCAATATATACTATATAATAGTAATAGTAATTAATTTTATAACTAATATATAATAATATTATATTATAATTAATATGTTATGATAACGGTCAAAAGTTGGGTCCAATAAATTTTAATTAATAACATAACTAATATACCCATCAATCTTTTAGGTAATATTTAACCAATATATAATATATATAATGATAATAGTAATTAATTTTATAGATAATATATAACAATACTATATTATAATTAATAGTTTATATTAACCGTTAAAAGTTGGGTCCAATAAATTTTAACTAATATACCCATCAATATTTGAAGTAATATTTAACCAATATATAATATATAATAGTATTAGCAATTAATTTTATAACTAATATATAATAATATTATATTATAATAAATATTTTATAATAATGTTAAAATGTGTGTCCAATAACTTTGAACTAATATCATAACTAGTATATAATATATAATTAATATATAATAATAACTAATATCGTAACTAATATACCCATCCATCTTTTAGGTAATACATGAGCAATATATAGTAGTAATAGCTATTAATATTGCAACTAATATATAATCATATTATATTATAATTAATATTTAATAATAACCATAAAAAATTGGGTCCAATAAATTTTAACTAATATCATAACTAATACACCTATCCATCTTTTAGGTAACAAGCGACCAATATATAATAGATAATAGCAATAGTAATTAATATTACAACTAATATATAATAATATCATATTATAATTAATATTTTATAATAGCTATTAAAAGTTGGGTTAAATAAATTTGAACTAATATATAATATATAATTAAATATAACAATAACTAATATCATAACTAATATACCCATCCATATTTTAGGTAATACATGACCCAATAACTTTGAAGTTGGCGCTATGTATTTAATTTTCTTTCCTTATTTTGGGTGAAAACACTACATCGAACTTTGTCCTCATAAATTGATTTTAATATAACATATACATCTATGGTAGCTTTGATAAAAGTGAAATAACCCTAGGCAACTTCAATAAAAGTGAAATAGTATAAAAAATTGCCTACATGGTTTTTTTTACCATTTTCCGTAGGGGGCCCATTTTTCATCCAGATTTCCTTAGGCGACAAAGTTATGGTCAAAGTTCCCATAAACTAGGTGGAACTATAACTTTTGAAAAAATTCTTACCAAACTTGGGAGAGAATTTCCATAGAAAAATGGTTGAGTTTGTCCACTTTTTAACTTAATCCAATGAAGATACTAAACTAATAGCTTTTAAAAACAAGCTTGGTAGATTACAACTGGTTTTCCCTACAAAAAAAACTAGAGAAGTGCACACACTTGAAAGGAGTTGTCTAAAAATGATAGGATTTTGACTTTTTCGATCATTATTGACAAAATAAAACAATCTAATATTTGGCCAAGTCATAAATTTTCAGTGCTCATAATCCATTTTTTATGGAGTTATCTAAAAATTCGACAATTTGGCTCGTACACGGGTTTTTCACTGGAAACCGACATTTTTTATTTTTCAAATCTAAATTTAACCTTGTTTTAATGGCGATTTTGATGGTAGAAACAGATTCAACACCATAAAAAATCTATAGGGCACCCAAAATTTCAGAGTTCGAGAGTTGTAACCATGATTTTTAAAAATTTATGTCGGGTTTTTTCAAAATCGTGCAAAAAAAAACCAAAATTTTCTGTTTGAAATCGTAGAATTTTTAGCATGGATAATTTTAGGGGTTATATATAACCCATGGGCTATATTAAGGGGGTTACAAAAATTTAGTGGGCTATTTTCTTATATGGAAAGGGTTTTTTTAGCTAAAATATATTCTCCCAATATTTATTAGAAAAAAAATAAATCCAAAATGAAGAGCCTCCCGTATATTAATGAGGAAAATGAAAAAAAAAAAGAATTGCCCTAGCAAAATCTCCCTCCAATCTATCTTTCTCTCCCAATTTCTAAACAAATTCTAGTGAAATCATTCCTTCACCCCCAATTTTCAGTAATGGAGACTCCCAAGGTTTATTTCACCCTTCATTTTCCTTGTAATTCAGGCATATGGTTGCGTTCGCCTAAATTTTTAGTCAATTTCATGTGATACATTCTTTGATCCCTCAATTTCCAATATTGTAGGGAAAATCAAGGGCTATTTTGTTCTACATAAAGGATACAGTGATTCATGGTTCAACCACACTAGATAATGCTTGCAGGGTGAAGGTTCTAGTTGATGCAATTCCACTTTTCATTCTTAGTTTTGTTGACATTTTGATCTTCGCACAACATATTCATTGTTGAAATCTCAGGTCTTGAAGGGGCATGTCGCACATGCAATTTATCAAAGAATACAAACTCAAATCACTCCTTTTATCCAATAATTAACATGGTATGCTTTTTATCCACAGTTACAATAGATTATTATATTGTAAAATTACCTTTTATCATGCTTTTTATCATGGATGATTTTTTAGGCTCGTTGAATTCTAAGGCACTCTTGATTCTTAGGGCTCATTCAGTGTTATTAGGGTTTCATTTTATCCTATGAGTATGAGGGCTAAGTGTTGTTGGTAATAATTGGTTGTCAATGACCACTGTCTCTCGACTATGATTGACTGGAAACCCAATTTACCACAAAACCCCCTGGCCTCAAGCATGCCTCAAGATGCGATTTCCCTGCGTACTAGTAAGCCTGAGCCTTGCCTCAACCCGATTTCTCATCCGGCTGTGATCCTGCCATCTCCATTTGGTGGATATTTGTCAACCCGCCCATATAAAAAAGACCCCAAAGTATTTTTGTATTGTTACATTAAATAAAAAAAACCCTTTGCCTCTTAATATATGAGCAATATAATTTTCAGATTTTCATGAATATTTAATACCGCAATATGAATGAACGTGGTATTATATTGCCTTCTGGTGAAGCCCCCGTGGATTTCAGGCATTAATAATAGTGTATATGTTCATATTTTATGTCTATTATCGTTGATGTTTGGGATGTTTGTAATATAAATGAATGCACATTGATTAAATAGTGGTAGGGATATAGTGGAATGGTCATTATTTTGGTTGTCTTCTTGTAAAGTTGTCCAAAGCATTCTAGTAGATTCTTTTATTTGAATTGAGAACTCATGACTGGTAGATTTTTTTATTCATATTGTCAAGTTCGTCAATTTTATTTGTGACATAAATTTGTTGGGTTCGGTACTTGTTTTACGATATTTTGTTTTTTGTAAGGGTCATTTAGAAGTAAAATGTGTTTTGGTGGTTTGTTTTGATGTGTAATTGCTATCATCATTTATAAATGGATCTAGTTATGTATGATAAATATATGATTTAGTTGGAACATGATACTTCATTTCCATCATAATTGTATATAATATGTATACGTCATGTTTGACCTAAGATGTAGACATTATGCTATTTGATATCTACTCTTTTGCATTCAATGAGGGTGTTAAAACAACTTTACCACATTTTGCATGCTTTCAAAAATTTCAAGGACATGGATACAAACACCTCAGTTTTTATAAGAAAAAGTAGTCTTTAACATAGTAGTTCTAATTATATGCATGATGATGCATTATTGTGATTTCTATCTTTGTTAGTGTATGTTCTTATTTCTAATAACCATTGCAAGTTTTTAACTAACTCCAAAAATTCTAAATCAAATGACGTAATTCATATTTTAATTGTCAACAAAAGAAAGGAAAAAGTGGCATTTGTATCTATAAATAGATAAGCAGGTTAGTTTTTTCTTAGAGGGTAGCTTAAAAATGAGAGCTTTGGAAAATAATCTAATTGGAAATTCATACAATGTATTAAAGTTGCGGGTCTCGATAATACTCCATGTTGTAATAATGGTTCATGGGTGCCATAATCACTCCACATTGTAAAGTGTTCAATTCTATTAGTTTGTCTCTATGTCAAGATTTGGGTCCCCACATGTCTGTTGGGCCATTAAGGGATGAGATAAAAAGTGGAGTCCTCACTTGCCTAAATCTAGTTAGTGTAGTTGTGTTTCACAAACACCTCCATTTGTGAGTGACCCAATACTACTTGTGAATGTATAAATAAATCTCTCCTCTCCTCATTCATTCATTTGCTCATTTGAGAGTCTAGGAGTCTATATAGTCAAGCTCTGGTATATGCTCTTCTATTGCATTACCTTAATAATCTGCATAATCAAAAGCTGAGTCTTCCTAGCAAAAGATTCACCAAGACATTACAAGGTTTTATAATTTGATGAAAGATTCACCAAGTTTTTACAATATTTTATAATTCAATAAAATATTCCCCAAGATTTTACATTATCTTATAATTTAGTGAAAGATTTGCCAAGATTTTACGTGATTCTACAATAGAATGAAAGATTAGCCAAACAATTATATATACATATTATATTATTGATAAAATAGCCTTCAAATTTTCCTATATATTAGGGAGATTCCTCCATTTATAATACATATAAATTTTAGGGGTGTTCTTAAAATTATCACTTACTTTTAGACTACACGATTTTTTATTGCAAAAATGGATTCAATGCTCTAAAAAAAAAACCATTTCACCATATTGTGCAATCTGAACACCTTATATTTGTGATTACAACAATTTGCTCTTGGCATAATAGGTGGACAAACCCACTCTCTTTTGGTGAAAATTCTCTCCCAAATTTCAAATTCCACATAGATTTTGTCAAAAATCATAATTCCATTTAACAAACTTTGACCCTTAAACTTTGCCTTAAAAATTTTGGTCCATTTTAAAACAACCCAATCCCCCTAAAATTTTCAAAAAAAAAAAATTGATCAAAAGTCATAATTCCATTTAACAAACTTTGACCCTTAAACTTTACCCTAAAAATTTTGGTCCATTTTAAAACAACCCAATCCCCTTCTTAAAAAAATTTGGTCCATTTTAAAACAACCCAAATCCCTTGAAAAATAAATTAAAAATTTAAACATTACACAAATCCCTTTAACTAATATAAGGTAACGTAAAAGAACGTTAAGGTAACGTAAAAGAACGAAGTCGTTTAAACCATGGATTTATTAAGTACTGGGAATATCAAAAGCCTACTTCGCTACGTAGTGGAGAAGCAACCACATAAAAATCCTACGAGTTTCCATTCACATAGCTAAATGAATGGTTCCATAAAACCCTAGTCCGTAGATTCGACTCAAGAGTTTCCATTTACATGGCTCAATTAATGGCTCCATAAAACCCTACTCCGTAGATTCTAGTCGTGAGTTTCTATTCACATGGCTCAATGAATGGCTCCATAAAACCCTATTCCGTAGATTCTACTCTCGATTTTCTATATCAATGGCTCAGTAAAACCCTACTTCATAGATTCTACTGTTGAGTTTCCGGCTGGGCCAATAATTAATAACACAAGTACGAAGTCAGTATGTTCATTCCGTAATTTAATAACACAAAGTACGAAGTCGGGTGTGTTCGGACCGAAGAGGTCAGTGATGCAACTCACGTCATTGATTACATGTGATAATGATTTCCCTCCATTCAACTCCAATGTCCCTGAGATTTCTTGGAGGTAGCTTCCTCAGTTCACATTGGTGGTAGAAATCCATCTGTTTTCACTCAAATTACAACACTCACATGGCTTGATAAATGCCCAAGTAGTGTGAGAAAACCAGACTGTTGGTTCCTGTGTTTTAGAGAAGAACCTACTAGTGAAACCTGAATGTTTTGGGAGTTGTGAATCCATCAATTCAATTCATTCATTAAATTGATAAAGTTCTTTTTGGAAAGCTTGGCTTCGATGAAACCGAAGGATCAGTCCATGGGTTCGATCTCGACGCTGAGGAGGACTCTCCGGGACTCGACCATCTTCAAGCTGTTGCTTCTGCTCGTGATGTTCGAGCATAAACAGAATAAAGTGCAAGAAGAGTGGGACAGGAATTACGAGCTGGAAAGACAAATCTTCGAGAAAAATTACAAAAGGAAGATTGAGAAAATGATGCTTCTGCTCGTGATGTTCGAGGATAAACAGAAAAAAGTGCAAGAAGTTTGGGCCAGGAATTACGAGCTGGAAAGGGAAATCTGCGAGAAAAATCAGGAAAGGAAGATTGAGAAAATGATAGAATACAACAATGGCCCGCAGGAATACTATACCCAGATGGACGATATGGAGAGATGCAGGCTCAAGAGGGCCAGATCTGGAGTAGCTGCGGTCGGGGCAGCTGTTTGCACTCAGCAGAGCGTTCACAGAAGGCTTTGGGTGAAGGACAGATCGCAGGTAGGAAAAATGTCCGGGTTAAATTAATATATATATATTTTTTTTAATTTGTTCAAAATCGATGCAATTCTAGGTAAGTCGCGGTAAATAAATCGCCCCAGATTTCCATAATTGCCAAAATTTCTCCAAATTATATAAATTATTTTCGCCACCAACATTTTTGAGAATTAATAGTAAGATTTACCCTGATCACAGTCTTGGTGGCAACGATGCAATCATCCGGACTTCCCTGATTCCGAATTCCACAAATCCTTCCGAATGAGCAGGGCAACCTTCGACCATATTTGCGAAGAATTAAATTCAGCGGTGGCCAAGAAGGACACAATGTTGAGGGCAGCGATCCCTGTGAGGCAGAGGGTGGCCGCTTGCATCTGGAGGCTGGCCACTGGAGCGCCATTGCATCTGGTGTCCACGAAATTCGGACTGGGAATGTCAACCTGTCATAAACTGGTATTGGATGTCTGTCATGCCATCCACCAGGTGCTTCTCCCCAAATATATTCAGTGGCCTACCAAGGATCGTATGTTGGGTATGATGAAAGAGTTTGAAAGAATTTCTGGGATTCCCAAGGTTGTTGGGGCTATGTACACTACTCATATTCCTATAGTTGCTCCGAAGGCTAATGTAGCTGCCTATAAGAGGCACACTGAGAGAAATCAGAGAACATCTTACTCCATGACATTGCAGGGAGTTGTAGGTAACACAGGTTCCTTCACTGATATCTGTATAGGCTGGCCGGGATCTATGTCTGATGACACAATCTTAGGAAATTCTGATCTTTTTAAGTTGGGAGTTGGTGGTTTCTTGGATGGGTTTTGGGTTGTGGGTAGCTCCAATTATCCACTCTTGGATTGGCTTCTTGTTCCATATGTTCAGCATAATACTTGGACTCAGTATACTTTCAATGAGAAGATAAGCGACATCCAGAAGATTGCAAAGGATGCATTCATTCGATTGAAAGGGAGGTGGCGTTGTCTGGAAAAACGCACTGAGGCGAATATGCAGGACTTGGCACTTGTTCTTGGAGCATGTTGTGTACTGCATAATATTTGTGAGCAGAACAATGAGGGCTTTGATCCGGATTTGGCATTTAAATGGGTGGATGATGAGATTTGTCCAGAAATCTGTGTGCGGTCTGGAAGTTCTATGAAGGCAAGAGATAGTATTGCGCACAATTTGTTGCATCCTGCTCATGCCGGTACAAGTTTTCTCTAGATATATACTGCCAAAGTTCTTTTCTTCTTTTTGGTTTATTTATTAAGTTCTTCTAGCTTAACACCATATCTATCTCGCATGAATGCTCATGAGTCCTCCCACTTCTCGCAAAGGTAGAAGCATCCCAATAAAATGGGATGAACATAGGTCGCCTTGAGTTGTGCTGCCAAACTTCAGGGCTCAAACATAACACCAAGCTTGTTTGCATCATGGCTGTATGTTTAACTGTTACAAAAACAGCTCAATCATGTCTGACAACACTCATTTGTTTGTTTTTCCTTGTGAGGCCGGACATATCATTGGTGTATCAGTTCTATTCACCTGTATCTTCTTCAGGGCTTCATTTGGTAATGGAGATGTCTTGGAAGAAAAATATATGATATTCTTCTAAAGCAATCTCTGTATTTCAAAATTCCTTTTACCACACCACTTATATTAAGTTTTGAGTACCCATTGTAACTAATGAGAGCATCTTAACTTGTTTTTCAGGCAATGATAGACAGACTTCTATTTATTTCTTTTGGCAAACTATTTAATAAGTCTCTGCGGTTCCTCCTAAACAAGGGTGTTCTGATTGCTTGCATTCAACAAATTTGTAATTTATTTTTATAAAGTTGATTAATGAGACTTGTCTTTAATATGGCTCGCTTATATTTTCTTTAATTCTTCTTGGTACTTGAAAAAATGAATATACGGCAGTTCAGAAGCTAGAGAAATTTTGATAGCATTTCAGCAAGTGAATGGACCTTATCGGTTAAGTAGATTGTAGTAGAAACATAATTGAGAAAACAAGTTGGGCAAAAAAAATCACCCCTCATATTAACTCGTATATTTGTTTTTCGAATAACTGATAAGTTTGTCTTCTTAATCTTAGCTGTGCATGGGATTCTTTTTTATGCACATGGTAATGCCTTCCGTCTTAAGTTAAAATTAAAATTTCCCTGTAAGTTCAAGTTCAGCGAAATTATAGTTATATCAAAATTCTAGAGAAATATACAACAAAAATTGTGACAGAATTTTATATTCCTGTAAAACTAAGCATGAATGCCAACAGTGAAAATTCAAACACAGAAAACCCAGGCACTAAAATCGAGCATGGACATTGAAAATGAAGACAAAAAAATGGCAAAGAGAAGTGCGAAAGAAACAATTGGACACAACTCATATGTTCATAAGATGTGGCCATGGTAAGTGCTTGCTTACTAGTGGCTAGCAAAGGCTGGTTGTGCTTGGCATACATATGTTGTATTTGCTGTTCCTTCTTGGTAAAAACTCATTAGTTTGCAGTGAAACCCAATCCTGCTGTGGCATAATTATTGTTGGCGTAATTTTTTGTGAATTTAAATGATTAGATAAAGCAGAATCATAGGTGAAACTTACAAGAAAGGAAGCTAAAACTTATGTCATATAATGACTGACTGAAATGTTCAATTGTGCATTTTTGTTATGACAGATTGAAAATGTACAACAATGTTAACTCCCCGAGATACACAGAAACCCACACAAGTGCACAAAGATTCAAATTAGAGGACACCCCCTTGGGGTTACAAAATCTCCACGAATGCATTAAGAAAACATTCAAGTATTGCAATACAGTTAGTGCAACTTACAAAAGGGGCAAAACTTACTTGTCTACAGTGAAATTTTTGTGTTTGAATACACAGGTGCTTGACTTGTCTGAAAGTGGCACTTGTTCCCGCTGTCTTCGTCGTCTTCAATTTGGAGTCTTGAGCTAGATTACAACTCTTCCTTTCCACAACGAACTTCTACTGCCTGCCTTCCCTCTGTGCTTATCCTGAATGGTCCGTCCTTTTTCCTTCTAAGATTTCCCTTCACCAACAATGATCCAAATTGGATCCTAGGAGGTTTGACATGATAGGATGTTAATTCTTTGGTTATGTTGTGCTTAAGGACACTTGTGAATTTCCATTCTCAAAGCTTGTTTTTCATGCCTTGGTGAAACCTATTATGTCTTGAGAGAAGATCTTTTATGCCTTTGCAAGAATTCGCTAAGATCAAAGAGTTCTATGTAGAGTTATGGCGATGCAGAGGTATGGATAGAAGGGGAGCTAGTTGCTATGCACCTTGCACAAAAGAAAGGCAAAAGGTTTCAATTTGGATAAGTTAAAAGGTCATGTGGTGGGAAGCACGCAAAGTTGGGAGATGCATGGCGCTGTTGATGCTACTAGAGGCATGTGGACTGAGGATGAAGTGTTACCTCCACACTATGGGCTTCGTATGCTGCATAAGAAAATAAACATGACTCAAGACTAAGGGTTAAGGCACACAATGCCTTGTGTACATGAAGGAAAGAAAGGAGGCATGTTGTGGCACTTCTCACCCTGCAAAGACAAAGACATGTATAGCTAAGCACAAGCTAGCATTCAAAACACAAAACAATCTGCCCTCCCCACAGAAGAAAGGAGAACCTCAAGGCAATAACATTCAAAACACAAAACAATCCGCCCTCCCCATGGAAGAAAGGAGTGTTAATTTTTCTGATTCCAGGCATAGATAAAATAATTTCCAGTGATTTTCTTTGTTTACAATTTAATTTTAAGTTCACTAATTAATTTTACACTGTTGAGTGTTTGATTTTAATTTAGCATGACAATTATCAGATCTTTCAAGTATTCATTTCATCCCACAGTTACACTTGAAAGAAATATCGCCATTCATTTGCAGCAGAAATAAAACAAGGATCACTGAAAGATAGCCATGCACAAGAGACACAATTTTATCCTAGGAAACCCAACGGGGAGAAAATCCAGCCAACTTTTCTTAGAAGAAATTAATCCAATTCAAGTACAATACCATTCACGAAGATAAACCCTAGCACAATAGTGTGCCCTTCTTTCACAAGAAACCCTAGCGAACCTTTAGGGAAGAATAGAAAACCATAAGAGATGGTAAGAACCCAAACAATATTTGCTTATTTCCTCTGCTAGACCTTCCTTGAAAGGTGCGCACAAGTGGAGAGAGAAGAGATGTTAGAATTTTACTTAAGAGCAATTATGTTAGACTTTCATTCAATTTATCATATTGCATGCATAAGGATCACTGAAAGAAATACATTCAACAATAGACACAAAGATTTATCCTAGGAAAACCCTTTCACAGGAAAAACCCAATAGAACTTCTCAGTATAGATTCGTCAACAAAGTACAATGTCAATAAAACGAAGAGCTAAAGCTCTCTCACAGAAAAATATACAAGAAGCAAAGATAAGATCACCCCAAGAATATTTGTCTTCCTCAAGCTTTTTCTACTCTCTCTTACGCACTTGTCTCACCAGCTTGAGCAAACTTGTTGTATGTCCAAATGACGAATTCGACCCCCTTATTTATACTCTTTTTTGGTTGAATTTTTCAGTATAGGGATGACTTCACTAGGTGATTGGGCTGACTTCTGTAGGGCAGTTTTACCTAGCGTTGGGGTAGTTTTACCCATTGCGTTATGTGGGGCCGTCTTGTCTTTCTTCACTTGATTTGAGAGTATGTATTTAGTATGTTTCTTTTAGGGTTTTACATTAGAGTTTATGCAATAAAATAATATTTTTCGCAGTTACATATTATTTCAACACTCCCTCTCAACAAGGAAGGTATTCTTCTGACATAATCTTCAACACTACTTCTACTGACTTGTGCTTGACCATGTACTTGTTGACCTTTTGCGATTCTCTCTATCACTAAAAGTTTTGTACGAGCAAGCCCTTAATCACATCATGCATTCAGGATCTCAGCATAGCATCTCACTAATGGGTGCAACCTCATCGTCCTTTCAGACCTTATGGGTCTTGGCATCCTGTCAAACCTTATTTTATTACGGGACTTTTCCTAGCTCACACAGAATCTAGGAACTAGTCCATGAATGACTACCTGATGTTGCCACACTTAGTTTGCTTATGCGTCCTGAAATAGCATATGTAACTCAACACTCCCTCTCACGAGGGAAGTCCCGTCAGACCACTCCAAGCGTGTCCCTGAAGTATTCAAACTTTACCCTTGACAGCGGCTTGGTCAACACATCGGTTATCTGCTCGTCTGTCGCAACATACTAGAGCTTCCTAGCTCCCTTCTATACCATGTCATGAATGTAATGGTACCTGATCTTGACGTGCTTGGACTTTTCATGAAACACATGGTTCTCTGACAACTTTATGCAACTCTGGTTGTCACAACATATACAAGTCATCTCTAACTCGAGATCAAACATCCTTGCAAGCAACTTTCGAAACCACATAGCTTCGCTATAGGCTGAACACGCTGCAACATACTCAACATTGGCTGTACTGAGTGCCACACTAGTTTTCTTTCTACTGAGCCACGAAATCATAGTTGACCTCAGACTGAAGCAACATCCTGATGTACTCTTTTGGTCTGCGACAATACCGGCCCAATTTGAATCAGCATAGCTATGCAGTCTTATCTCACAATATGAAACATATATGAATCCATAATCAACTGTACCTTTCAAGTACCTCATCACATGCTTTGTCGCAATCAAGTGAACACGTCTCGTCTCAACCATGTACTGACTCAAAGTGTTCACCGCAAAGCATATATCTGACCTCATGTTCATCAAGTACATCAATGAACCAATCATCTGTCTATACATGGTGGCATCCACTGTCTCTGATGACGTATCACTCAGTAACTTCATTTTTGTCACCATCAGTGTACGCATGGCTTTACAATCCATCATCCCGAATCTCTTTAGGATCTCTACAACATATCTTTTTTGGTAAAGGAAAATCTCGTCCAGTTTCTGCCATACCTCTAGATCCAAGAAATAGTGCATCATACTCAGGTTTTTCATCTCAAACTCTGTAGCAAGCTTCCTCTTACATTTAGTGATGAGCTTCTTGTCCCCTATTAGAAACAGGTAATCCACATATAACAGTAGTATCATTGGTTCACCATTTACAACCTTGTAGTAAAGGTTGGAATATGCTTTACTCTTGGTAAAGCCCAAGCTCATAAAAAAGTTGTCAATTCTATCATACCATGCACTGGGTGCTTGCTTCAATCCATATAAGGCCTTCTTTAAAATGCACACATGTGTCTCGAATCCTTGTGGTTGCTCCACATACACTTCCTTTTACACTACACCATTCAAAAAATTTGTCTTCACATCCATTTGGTGTACCTTCCATTTCATTTTTGCAGCTATAGCAAGTATAGCTCTAGTCGAAGTGTATCTTGCTACTAGAGCAAAAGTCTCCTCGTAATCTATTCCTTCTTTTTTAGAGAAACCACATGTCACGAATCTTGCCTTGTACTTCTCTATACTGCCCTATGTTGAATGCTTCGTCTTGAAGATCCACTTTGAAGATACCACTGACTTATCTTTCGATCTCGACACCACATCCCAAACATCATTCTCTATAATGTATTGGTATTCTTCAATCATGGAATCCTTCCATACTTTATTCACTGCAACCTCTTCATAATATGTAGGCTCTTCATCAATGATATCACATAACAATGCCACATAGCTAGAATATGGTCTCGGTTTCTTGCTTACTCTAGAAGTTCCATCTGGAGCACTATACTTCTTAGCATCTTGAATAATCTCATCAACCCAAGCTAGTCTCTTATACGTCATCACTTCTTGAGGTGGCTCTACAAGTCTTTGAGGTCATGTCATGTCATGATCCTCTGGTACATACTCTTTTGGTGTAACCTCATAATTTTTGTTTGTTTCTGCAACGCTGGGATCTTCGGGCTCCTCATCATGGGACTCATCTAAATGGTTATGTTTGGATCTGTTGAAAGCTGCATCCTCATCGGAGGTAACATCTCTACTAATCTCAATATGTCTGTAACCAGGGATGTAGACTGTGTATGCCTTCGATGTCTCACTAATTCTTCTTTTTTGAAGGTCCCATCTTCAGGAATCTTGTCCTTCATTATCTAGTTAGAATTTTTGATTTGAGCATAATTATCGTGCTGGATACTTCTACCCATGGGTAAATCTTGATCACGGATCATTGCTTTCATAACCTCCATGGCGGAACTCACATAAATGTCCACAAGGGTTAACCAGTACTAATTTAACAATTATATTATTCATCAATAAAATAACAATTCAATTTGAATAAATAACACTTATTTCTCAAAACATTAAATACTTATCTTTGTTTTGTTTTGTAGGCTCCCTCTTGATTTTTGCCTCTTTGCAGAAGTCACTAGAGTTTTTGAAAGTGTACTCTGCTCCATTGTCTGATTCTGAAGACCTTGATCTTTTTCTTCGTCTAGTCCGAAATTTGTTGAAGTCTTCATCCTTGGTCCTTATGCACTGGATCCAAGATCTCCTTTTTCTTTGTTGTCACTTCTTGGAAATAGATTCTTCACATTCTTTCCTTGTGCACATCCTTTGCAAACACCATCGTGATCTACCTTAATTTCTGGAAAACCTGTCACCACCTTGCTCACGATCAACAATGCTTTGTAATTCAAATGAGCAACTCTTTTATGCCATAGTTCACTTGGGTTCGCGGTACTATGTGCTAGAGCTGAAATAGAGTGTCCCTTCAACTTGTATAGTCCTCTTTCTTCAATACCAATCATAGTTGCATCATCAATGGTATTTCCTCTTGGCCACATGAGAACTTCTCTATCCACGAAGGAAACTTTGAATCCTTTCTTATCCAATGCTGAAATGGATAGAAGATTCTTCTTCAAACCAGGTACATATAACACATACTTCATCTTCATAGGATTTCCATAATCCAACTTGTAGGAGGATTCTCCTACTCCTTCGATAGGATACTGATAATCATCTCCAAGTTTCACATTATGAGGTGAATCCTTACAAATCAAACTTGTGAGAGAATCCTTGTAACTAGTCATGTGCTTAGAAGCACCACTATTAACAAGCCATGTGTCACTTCCATGTCGTGATTGTCCATGTAAGAGCTAATATCAAAACATATTCTTCACTTGAATAATCTTTTTTTTTTCTTCCTTCTTTTGAACATGTTCATCATCTTCTACGATATGAGCATGATGTATTTTTTCTCTTCCAATTTGATATTTTATTTTAGGACAATTTCTTGCAATATGTCCCATCTTCCTGAAATTGTAGGATCTCAAGATTGAGTAATCTCTTTGAGCCTTTTGAGACTTCTGAAAAATTTGAGACTTCTTTGAAGGATGAACTTATTTTCTGCTCTTTTCTTTCTTTGTGTGTGCAGCTAGTGCTTGATCTTCATCATTACCCAACTTCTCTTCTCTTGCTACCAATCTAACTTCTTGTTGTGTGCATTCTTCCCATAGTCTACTAAACTTTGTATATTTCTTTCTAGAACATATTCCCTGGATGAAATATTCCCATGATCCTGGAAGGCCATTTAAAGTAGTCATCACTACTTCTGCTTCCTCAACCATGTCTCTGATAGCTTCAAGTTGTTCCTTGATCTGAGATCCCCTTGTGAAGTAGGATTGAATGGATTCTACCTTCTGCATATTCACATTCTTGAGTTGAGTTCTCAAGGTCATCTTTCAGTTGATTTTATTTCCTTCAAACAAACTGGACAAGGCATCAAACGTTTACTTCATATTTTTCTTTGATGAGACATGAGGGATCAAGTGATCTTTGATAAAATCAACAATGATCATTTTTTCCCTAACCATGTTCTTCTTGTGCTTTGCCTTAGCCTCATCTCCCTCTGGCTCTGCAACCTCTTCTTCAACAAACTTTTCCAAGTCATTTTCTTCTAGGATTAGGAGCATCCTATACTTTCATGCTCTGAAGTTATCAACCCCTTCAAGCTTCTCATCAAGCTTGGTGTTGTTTGTCATGTTGCCAAATATGGTTCTGGGAACCCTAGCAGGAGGAGGGTCAAAATTGAAAGTTCTTCAATGTTGTTGAAGAATGTAACTTCGGAAGATATTCTTATTTTTATTATTTGTATCATTTGTATTGTACACCCTGTGGGATTATTATTGATGTAATTTGTCATGTAAAAGTCATTGTAAGATTCAATGTAAACCCTAACTGTTAGGTTTGCTTGAAAAGACCTAAAAAAGAATATTTTGTTGTGAATTATACAAGTCAACCCAGTTAGAAGAGTCAAGTCGACCCTGTTGGTAAAAATTCAAGTCGATTGATTAGTATAAATGAGGAGCTCACCCTCCTCATTTGGTCACCTCATTCACTCATTGAGTTCACATGAGTAGGAGAGATAGAGTCAAGCAAATAGTTTCTTTTGGAGTCTTCTTGTTTGGGTCTTTGCATGAGGAATACTATTGTACACTCTGACGAATCTATATAGAATAAGTTTGTTGGGTTTTTCTGCCCCATGAGGGTTTTCCGAGGATAAAATTATTGTGTACTATTGTCTATGTTGTGCTTGTTTATATTTCAGTGATCCTTATTGTTACTACATTTAAAATTTTAACATGCTATCAGAGCTAGCCTGGAAGAAAACATTATGCAGCTCCTGCAACTGCAGAAACTAGGGTTTCTATTTCTGGGAGAATTCTCCATAGATCAACTGAAAAAGAGGGTCCAAGCAACTATCCTCACTAGGGCACAGCTTTTTGTCGGAGCAGAATCTCAATCCAAGAAGTTTCATTTCTGGGCCCGCCACTACAGTTCAGAGAACTAGGGAATGAAGGAGGATCTGTCCACAAAATTGAAGAAAGAGTACCTTTGCTCAACTCGCCTTAGGGAGGCACATCCTTTCCTCCAATCAGTTTCTCAAGATCCCGAAGTTGAGAAATTAGGGTTTCTCTCACAAACCCTAGGTCACCCTACAACCAGATCTCAGAAATCAACTCTTGATTGGAGCATCTCATTTGGTAAGTTTTACTCTCTTTATTTCCATTTGAGGTTCTCATTTATCAAGATGAAAAATCATACCAAGCTTGAGGATAAACTTGAAGGGGCAGAGAAATTCCGAGCATGGAAGTATATGGTGATGCTCTTTCTAGAAGAACATGAATTGGACAAGTATGTCACAGAAGTAGTCTGAGAGGGCTCTCTCTACAGATATATGAAAGACTGGAATAATCAAAGGTGTCAACAATGAAAACATACACCAGCATTCATCATTAAAGATATTCAATTAAAACATACAAAAGATCAGATTTATACTGGAAACAAAATGGTTTGAGCGTCGTTTGGCTAAAACATATGAATTTCTATTTTGGGCAATGGAGTCACGTTAGACAAAACTCAAAAAATTTATTCACAATGGCTTAAAAAATGCATCAACACGGGGGCGAGATAATAAACAGCTCGTAGTCAAAGTGAATTTAATTTGTGAAACAGAAGAGAAAGAAACAGCCCATTGATGTAAGGCATATAATAATGAAGCCTACATCAACTTTAGCAGAGAAAGTAATGGTGAAATACTTGGAAAAAGATAAGGAGAGCATATTTCTATGAATTCTACTTAACTATCACACTGCACCAAGTATTGAAGAATGTTACAGAATGGAATTAACAATGAGAGATACACAATTAACATAGAAGAAGAAAAATAGACTACAAGATCAGTTACACAAGAATCCCTAGAAAACTTCAGCTCGGCTTTGCAATTTTATTCAAAATATAGCTCAAAAATGTCTTACAGAACAATACACAAAATTCCCATAAAGGTTTTCAACAAGATTTTTCAACCCTTCTGTCTTTAACTACAATGAATTTATAGAGGCCCCTGGAGCTCTAGGCTCGGCTCTCTTCCGAATCGAAAACAATTGCAATTACTCGACACCTACTTGACAGCTAACCAAGGCGTTCTATCGTTACAACTTCAAAAATAGACGCAGGCGGTATAGGCCTAACCGCTTTTTGCATTCACTGGCCTATTTTACTATATGACTTGCTACTTTAACAAAAAATAAAACAGAAAATTGACGGCTCCAACTTGTTGCCTCCATCGCTCGCTAATCATTCAGCAGATACCTTTGAGTTCTTCATGCTTTGACCTTTAACCTCGCTTTACCATACTTCTAGATCAATTTCCACTGGTCATCTAGAGGTAAATTTATGGTGGCGAGATCCTTAAGTAATACTCTTAGCTCAGTGTGTTCTGCGTAAGAGTATCCAGTATGTAATGTTCTGACTCCCTCAAAATTTGAGGCTATCTCGAAGTCTCTTGTCAACTTCTCAGCTACTAGCTGGCTGGTCAAGGGTTGATCCATCCCTTCAAATTCATTTTGGTTCATCCTGCAATCCCACAGCTTGGTTTTATACTCTTCATTTGATAACATCTTCCCTTTCTCATCCCAGAACTCAGGTAGGCCTTTCTTGAATAAAGGATCAAATGCTTCCTTGAACATTTTTAGCTGATTTGACAAAATATCGATCATCGATTGGGTGATCTTAACCTGTTCATGTTTGTTAATTACCCTTTTGGCCCATATGATGGTGGCTACCCTGTCCTTGATGCCTGCATCATCGGCCTGTTCTTTTGATAAATCATTTAAGAAATCTACTGCATTGTTAGCATATCCTGAAGGCTTTTTATTGAGTCTTTCATTTGCCACTGTCACAGCTTGTATGGCCAAATTCACTACAGTCTCTTTATCCATTATAAAGTTTAGATAAGGTCATAGGTCTTCAACTTGTTTTATAATATCATCCCAGATGATTTTCCTAGTTTCTTGCAACACTTTCTGTCCGATTACTTGCTCCTTCAAATTGTCAAGATCCCCCTAGACATGGATAATTTTAAGGACCCATACTTATTTAAAAGTGTATAAACCTTGGCGAATCTTACCAATTCTTAAAATGTCAACTATAAAATATTTGGCGATATTTTTCTAAAATTATTTCAATTTCTAAGGATTTTATATAGTTCATCTAATAATTTGGCGATTTTTAGAGTGAAAAAAGTTTACCCCATCAAAATTGGGCGAAACAGGGCTTCAAAAAATGCAATTGGCGAATCTTTTTTTGGAAAAACAGCCCATGGGCTAAATTTCGCCCCTAAAATTATCCTTTCCCCTGCATTTCCTGGTACTTGGTTTCCCAAGCCTCCCTTTTTCTTTCTGCATCTTCCTTTAGAGTTTTCAAGTTTGCAACCTGTTTCCTTAATCTGAGTAACTCAGCATCCTCCAAGGTGGCATTAGCTATTTTCCCTACCAAGGAGAAATCTCCGGCTGCAATCGGGTCTGTGACTTCCTATTCCATTTCCTTTACTTTCTTTTCTAACTCTTTGAACTGGGTCCTCCATGACTCTTCATGGGTTTCTACAAGGGTAATATCATACTACATCTTCTTTTCTTTCTCCATAAGCTCCACCAATTGGGCTTTACAGTCTAACAGTTCCCTCTTTAGTTTCTCTTTCTCTTCCTCCAGCTCTGCTATCTCAAGGGTACTTTCAAATTGAGCAGGAGAGATCTTTAAACTCTTCTTTAACGTTAGGATCTCATGATCCTTTTCATTTAGCAGCTCCTGGATATTCTTCCTTTTATCTTATTCAGTCTCATTTGTTAACAGCTGTTTTGGTACTTCTTTGCCTTGCTTTTAGAGATTTATTTTTGCTTTTCCAGCTTTAGCTTGTGATGAACCCTGGACTTACTTGTCTGCACATTTGATAGCTCTATGGCAAGATTAAACAGCCTATTATAAATGACATCACTTGTCTCCTTGTGTAGGTTGATTATATCAAGGATAGGGATGTCTTCTAGGTTGAATTTCATCTCCGTAGCCTTGTTTTTTGTGGCCAGAGCAAGGATCAAGGTGTTCTGAGCTAAATTCTTGCTGGCAACTAGGGCCAATTCTTTCTTGGATATCTTCCTTACCTTGGAGTAAAGTTTTGCTTCTTCTGCCAAGTTATATGGGTTTTCTTCATATTCCTCCAATAGCTCGGTCCTACTTGTACTGGATGTTGTAGGTCCTTTGGGTGGATTTACAAACACATGTTGTTTCACTTCATAGGGGGGCATTTGAAACTTGATATGCTTCTTCTTAGGCTTTTCTTCTTGGATCTTTACTACCTATTTCTCATTGTCGTCCACCTTTTGCCTCTTTGAGGCTCTTTTAGGGTCACTGTCTACATCCATAGGGCTGCTAACCATTGAACTGTTGGGTTCCCCTGGAATGGTGACAAGGGGTAAGCTTGTTGACTCTACTGGGGCTTTATTAAATGAATCAGGTGGTGAAGGTGTGCCTCCTAGAAAAAGGAATTTTAGAGTTTGGGAATCCTCTGATGAATCAACGTCCATGGGCTCATGATTAATGTATTCTAACCAATTTTCTTTCTTTGACAATCCAACCATCTCAAAATGGTCATATCCTTTCCTGCCAGCTTCCCTCCTTCTCTCTGAGATTATATGATGTGGATCATAATTCATCGCAGCTTTAGAGGGGAGCCCTAGGTCCCTCATGATCCCTTCAACCGCTGTGAGGGATGTCTTATGTTTAATCATAAAAGAGCCTACCACCCATGGGAAAGATATATCAGAGGACTTCTTGTTATCTAAAAAGTGATCACATTCAACCTTCATCTTTTGTCTTATGAACTCTAAATTGTACAACCTAGCTGTTAAAAAGGTGGGGAGTAGATATGGGGGGTGTGAAAAACCATACACTTTGATTACTGTCCCATGTTTCATCAAAAACCAATCTTCTGTCCCCTTCCCCATAGCGGGCTGCAGTAAATCTTTCATTTCTAGGAGTACTGTGGGCAATTCCTTTTGGAAAAAGATGTGATAAACCTTCGCCATCAAATCATTCATGGAAACCAAGTAATTTGAATACATTTCCTTTGTAAGTTTCAGCTCTGGGATTTGTAGGTTTTCTTCGACAGTTGTTAAAAACATTTTTAGCATATAGGAATGGAACCTAAAAACCCCAGTTTTAGGGAATTCGACCAACTGGGAATGAATACTTTTGGCAAGGGCATCATCGAATCTCAGGCATGCAGTCTGGATAAGTGGGTTTTGATCGTCTGGCTCTATTAGGAAAGTGCTCAAGACAAACATTAGACTGATTAATGGCTCCATGACGTACTGGTCACTATCTAACCCCAAAAACTGGGCTATCATGGAAATAACACATTTAGACTCTTCTATGAAGGAATTGGTCTCGTCAGGGAAAGGTGAGCTAGGAAAAGATGCATTTTGTAGCAAGGAGGCCTGGAAGAAAGTTTGCTTGAGTTCATTAGGGGCCTGGCTGAAGTGTTGAATTAGGGTTTCCATTTGATATCCGTGAGCTCTATGTCCAAATTCTAGGGGAACAATTAGGGATTTTCTAACAACCGGGGCCTTCACATGGTAAAGGATTTTAGAGCCTGAGGCATCGAGTATTTCCATCTATCCTGGAGCATAATGGTTTGCGCACCATTTTACGAATTTAGGGAAATTGGGGGTTTGGGTGGTGGTAAAGCAGTGGAAAAAGGACTGGTATACTTTGTGGACGTCTACCTGTCTGGCCCTTATAACCTCCAGCTTCTCCTTGGCTGTATCCAGGGAGCTATTGAGAAATATGGTGTCGAATATGTCGCTATCCTTGTCTTCCAAAAGGGAACTAAGCAATGGAGCTTCGGTAACAGAGAGGTCTACTATCTCAACCATTTAAATACCTAGTTGTGAAAAGGAAAAGGGACAAAAACCTACCTAGTCCACTGACAGCTGGACCACCTTCTGGTCTCCCGGTCAATCGGTATGCTTTTTCCAGATTCACCTTCTTCGCTCTCCAACGTGCAAATGGACAAATAGGATGTGGACATTCGTGGGGGCGAGCCATTTTATAATATATATTTTTCCATATCACCCTTGCAAGTATGATACCGACGGAATCATGTCAACCGTCCATCTCTCTTGGCCTCCTTCAGCTGTAGATCTGCTCACTTTACCTTCCCCTTGTCATCGTGACCTTTCAAGTTAATATTACACCCCCAATCTTAACCGTTGGATGATGTGTATTCAATGACCGCAGTGATTTTGGGTGTGCTTTGCGCGCCGACGATTAAAATCATCGCCATTAGTATGGACCGCCAATCTACCCTCGCCAGATCGAATCCGTTGAAAGAAGCACGCCACTTAATCAAATCACGGTGATTTAGAATGCAGCCTCTCTCCCGCGCATGTTAGATTAGCGCCATAGCATCCTCACCATAAATCTTTGCTCCTTCATATATTTTATGTTGATCGCTTTAGGAGTACGCTCGTTGGTTAACACCGCACCTGTGTCCATACTATTTCCAATTGGACTTGGCGCTAAGGTCTTATGGCCGTAGATATTCAGGTTATTTACTCTGAACCGCATATGCACGTCTCTGTGTGCTATCAGCTCATTAGCCCTTTTTCTTTATAAATGTTTACTGCTCCCGCAAATTCCTTTTCCCCTTTTCCTAAGATCTCCCTCAAACCTTTGCACAATTTATGGAGTGCTAACAGATGCAAAGATGAAAAAAAATAAGTGCACAAAGGATTGCCTCAAACTCCCAAAGGATCCCCTCAAATTCCTGAACTAAATTTTGCTGTCAGTGATGAACAATGAAGAATGGAACATAAAAAAAATTGTTGATTAAGCAGAGTTGGTGATGTGCCATACATTGTCATAGTGTGTGAGGTTTCCATGTTCTATGCAGCTATCTCTATCACCCACTATAAAGTCTAACAAGAAAGTTGAGAGGACTGAGAATGTGATTGTGGGTGGTGAGCAACCTGTCGAATCGAAGAATACAGTTTCTAGTCAGACAAGTTCTCTTCCAGTAAGACCATTGTACTTATCTTGTGGTAGTGGCTTATTAAACCTATTGGTAGTTATTTTCAAAATTCAATTTTCTTTATAGACTTTTAGATATCATAACAATTCTTAGAACCTTTTATTGACTTATTTAAAAATAGGATTATACAAGCATGCACATGCATATGGTGGGATCCAATAGATGTATTTTTTATATAGTTTTTGATGAAATAAGTGCATTGAGAGAAGTTAGGTGGTCTTATAGCCTGGGGTGAAAGAGGACATGCCATGTCACAGGGGTAAAGGTAACTAGAATGAAAACAAAACTAGTGTCTGACAGAACTAGTGTTTACTGCTCCTGTTATTGATATAGACACAAATTAATTTAAAGGCTCCTTGCACATGGAAAGAGTAAGACTAATTCAAATTGCTGGGATGATCTCGGTGGTTCTACCTTTGTGGTTAGAAGCAAAACATATCTTAAGGATGACTTTAAGGTAATCCAATCAGTGTATTAAAAATTCAATTATTTCTTATTCTTTCAATTTTGATGATCTCATTCTCTTATGTTTGTTTTACGTTTCTTTGCAATCCTTCCTAGAAACACTAGTCAAAAGTTAGTTTGTAATTTGGTAGTGTCTCTTCTTCAACATTATGTTTTTTTTAAAGGGAGCCTGTTTTTTATGGACTAAATCCAGAAATAAGCTCGACCCACCCTCGCACACTTAAGTGAAGTGTAGGGTTTGTTGGTACCTTACTAGTGCCATACAATAATCTTCCTAAAGACTATGTCAACATTATGAAATATAATTAATAGCCACATCTAGCAAAACCCACACAAGCAATGAGCATACCCACCAGAATTTGAACCTGGGTCATTGTCACAAAAACCATCCAAGTTACTACTAGACCACTTCCCAATGTACTCTACAATGTTATGTTAATCTCATGGTCATCACAATACATTATTATCTATGTTTGTATGGATGAAAGACACTATATAGACTAATCTAACACTTTTTTAGCCCCAGATTACATGCTTTGCGTTGAATTCTCTTAGCATTTCTTACTGTACTTTCCATCATCTATCTGAGTGGCTGATTAGGTTAACCTTTTGATATTTTACGATGTGTTTTGGATGTCCTTGGTTTCACAAAATGGATGGGTATTGTACTACTTGGCCCCGCGACACAAGAATATTCCATATGCAGAGAGGTTCCCTATTCCTCTAAATGGTTCTATTTCATATACAAATGTCATATGTCATTCATTTTAGACTTTAGTATTTTCTCCAGCATGGTCCTGTGCATGAATTGTCTGGATGGTTACTACATGTCTCTTTCATGCATACTTATCAGTCATGGATACACCCACTTATTTATGGTTGGCATATGTCCCTAGCATGTGTATACATCTTGATAGAGTCTATCTTCTATTAGAAATAAAATGGATTACCTTGGCTTATCTATTTTCCCTAAATTGTTGTTATGTGCATTAAACATAGTTAAGTTCTTATGGTGTGTGGCAAGTGAAATTACTAATTTTGAAATTGTTTAAATGTATGAAATGAACATTGTCATAAGAATCATGAGTATTCTTCTTTTCCATTTATATGAAAAGATATTGGTACTTGTTCATGGTTGTCCTATTCCCTTATTGCAATGACACGTTATATTATTTGTATTTGCCACAGTGCTTCTCTTATTTGATTTCAAAATATCTAAAAGAAATGTGTTTCACTTTTTACAAAGTGATTCCGTCATTTTGATAAACTTGATCATCAACTGTTGTGGCAAGAACATTGAAATTTGAAATACTTTATAGTATCAAGTTTTATTCTTGTCTCATGGTTAGTGGCATATAGCTCTACAATTTGAACTTTGTGCTTTTCTAATGTTATAACAACATTGATCTAACCTCTGTAGGTCCCATGAGGAGATCCACTTTAGAAGGTCTCATCTTTTGACTGGTTCAAGTCAAACAATAAGGTTCAGAAGGTATCCTTACATCCCCTAAGTGTTGTTCAGGTATGCAAATACAATATGGTTTTCATTTTTGGTTATTATTTTATCCATGTGTAGAAAAATATGTAATAATCATGTTTAAGTTAAATATCCTTCAATAAACTGACATATTTTTTATGAGTCGTAAAAGAGTTAGTAAATTAAGATCCAAGGTTGGACAATATGAGTTCAACATGTTGCATTGGCCAACTAGGTGTTTTCTTGGTTGAAATTGTACATTTG
This sequence comes from Larix kaempferi, assembly GCA_027924585.1. NCBI lineage: Eukaryota > Viridiplantae > Streptophyta > Pinopsida > Pinales > Pinaceae > Larix > Larix kaempferi. The sequence continues at coordinate 2,166,074 of BSBM01001296.1, read as the reverse complement.
ATTTACAAATAAGAGATCAACATTACATTTCTCCATTTTCATTTTATGTCTAAAAAGAAAATTGTATTTTCATAATACATAAATTGAATATTTATTGCCATGTACATGGTCGATGTACATTGTAATATTATAAGAAATGAATTATTACTAGTCTATTGGTGCCGTTATGTTCCCTATATTGTGCTTCTATTGATAATATTTTCCAACATAAAGATCCCTTTTATAGGTTTCTAATTTACTTCAGTACTTGCATAGTGGCTATCTTCATCTGCAACAAAAGTTCATATCTGATAAGGTTGAAAAAGAGATCCGGTAGTACTTTGATGTTCCACTAGTTATTGTTTGGTTCCTGCAATAATTGAAGGTAAGCATTTGAAGGATAAAACATAGTGGGATCAATAATTCAAAGTGAGAGTTCTGAATTTTAGTTACAAGTATTTAATCCTATAAGCATACCTTTTCTTTTAGTGAAGTCAAGGGTCAGATTCAAAAATTTCTGAGGTTTAATGAATCTGAGTATGTTCCTAGATTGAATTAATAGTCTTTTTGCAATAGAGAAATGAGCCTGCAAGTATACTTGGATGAGCCACATTTGGAATGCATCTTTTGTTTTATACTGTAGTGGTGTAAATGTAAACACAGAGAGAAGGACTTGTTAGTCCAACAAAAGTGTTTATGTTAATAGTTTTAGGAATCTTAAAATTTGTGTAACCACATGATAAGTGGGTAATTTTTTTCAAACACGTGTTGTGGTAGCATTAATAACCCTAGTAGCAATCTATCTACATCAATTCACATTTTTGTGTTTAGTGGAGCCCAAATTTTCAACCTCCATTTCGATTTCAAGATATATGAGTACCTATTTGTTGTGGTCGAGCTCCACGGGTTTGTTGATGGTCTGAAGCTGTGCTTTACTGCAATAACTTTATCCTCTAGCTATCCTTTGTGTAACTTTACAGGTCCCCCAGTGCCACTATTATTCTCTTCCTTCCATTAATTTTATGCTTTACTAATTTGACATTAATCATTTCGAGATGATAATGCATTCATTGAGGGTAGATTTTAATTGAAATTTGATTACAACTATATCAAGTGGTATATATAGTTGGTCCTAGACCTTTGATCGGGAAAATAGTAACCATAAATTCATTAATAACTTTTGACAATGGAGGGATGTCACTCTTGGAATTGGCTAGATAAACCCCAAGGGGAGGAGGTACCATCGCGGTAGTTTTAAAGGTTATGGAAATGGACAGTCTAATTAGAGGCTTCAATTTTTTGTCCATTGTGACACCAAATCACCTGAATACATTAATACATGTCTTAAAATTACAGTTAAACTCTCAAATTCAAACAGGAAACCTCTTTTTCCAATTTAAAAATTATATCATTCCAATAGGGAAACACTTATACTCTGTGTTCCATAATGGTACCATATACAGTTGCTACGATCTTTAGTTTCCTTGAACCGGGAGAAGAAAAATAAATGACAGCAAGAGGAGACAAAAAAAGAACATAAATGACATGAAAAGGAAAAAGTTGAGATGAAAAAGGAACTTGCAATACAAAAACAACCCACATTGCTGGACTGATTTCTTAAAAAAGACACACCTAACACTCAAACAGTGCCCACTATATTGGATGAAATGATTCATAATTCTTTGCAGGAAAATGCATATATTTGCAGTGGTGTTATGATGTCAATGGATCAAATACTACTGCAAGCAACAGAGACAGATATGGGGGATGTTATAAGGTTGTTGTTCTAGCTTTTGATAATCGTCTAAATGTGACATGAATATGTTGTGTTATTTGTAGATTCTAAGTACTTTGAGTTGAATATTGGATTTGATTGTGTGATGTACTCAGGTCACATATGGAAGCTTGGTGCCATCTTAATTGGCACATTTATGCACAAAGGAATCTAAGATGGGGTATCCGGTGTAAACCCAAGGTTGCATTGTTCAATGAACTTTAGTTGTAGGGGCATCTATTGAAGTTGTAGCCCTTCCAAAAGTGAAATCCTCTACAAACAAAAAATGGACTTATAGTGAGGCTCAAGATCATGAGTTCATGTCGAAGATCCTTTTAAATGACTAGGAAGAAGTTTTGAGTGAAAATTTGCCTTGCAATAATGGGAATAACATTGCACATAGAGAAAATAGGCTTCACAACAAGAGAAGAAATATTTTGCAGTTTGATCACAGCGATAGACCTGCTTATTATGGAACCTTCTCAAAGAAAAGGTGAATATACTTTGCATAATTTCAAGTCTATTAATTATCAAAGAATCAAGTAGTGTTGTAACTTTGATAAACCATGATGAGGAACATATGAAACACCTTGAAGATCATGGATTCTTAATCCTGTAGTAGCCAAGAGGGAAAGTTGTTTCTGACTCTTTGTTTTTGATGCAATGATGGAATTGGGCCTCGAAATCCTTTCAAGAAGGAATCTTCTTTGGACTACGACAATGATAGTGATTTAGAATGGGAAGAGGTGCTTGTCACTAAATATTTTTGGTATGAGTATTTGTAGTATTTTTGTTCACTTTCTTACTTTGTTAAATATTTTCAAGAAGATATTGGGGAAATCCTTTTTACTGTAAAAAGGAGGACAAGGGAGAAAAGAATGAGGTTGAGAAAGATAATTTTAAATTTGTATTGAGTACTTGTTTTAACTTTGCATCCTCCACGAATGAGATGGTTCATAACTGATGGAGGATTTTGTCAGCAAGAACATTAAGTTTTTTATTATGTTGTAGATTTTGGCATATTCTTGATGATTAGATATTAGTATTTGTGTTGATTACTTGTGAGTGTGTAATATCTCTTTTTCAAATTTTATTAAAATGCCCAATTTTCCACTTTTTTTCCCAATTTCGACCTTTGACTAGTTTTACTATTTTGACCTCCAAATCAACCCAAATGCTCCCAAATCTTCTGTAGGAGTGTATGAATGGTATTTAGAATTGAATATCAGGTTCATGGATGTTTTATGGCCCTCCAAATACTGCTGCAAACTTGATTTGTATTCTGATCAATATATGTAATTTTGACTAGTAATTTGTGCATCAACTCCCCCCCGGGTAACACTGCAAATGGCCTTCCAAATGCCTCCAAACTCCCACAAATTTATTGAAAGAGGTATATAATGTGTTAAGTATGTGATTAAGGTCTCATATGCACCATTAATTGATTTTTACTACTGTTCTAACTCTCTCACATTCAACAGCAAAAAACCCCAATTCGACCCTTGGGGAAATGGCACTATTTCACCTCCCAATACAACTAAACTGAGTAAAAATGCTTCAAATGCTCAAGTACAGTACATGAAACTTGTATAAGACATCCATGGCAGTATATTGATCAAAAATTTATCATAGAATCATCCATCCATTTGAAATAATCAACATTATAGTGTCATACATCAATGCATTGGGGAAATGGACATTGTTTGCTCATTAATCAATAGTTTTGCATACAACCAGTGGGTATTTCGACCTGAGAATTTCTGAATATCAATAAAGGAGGATATGAAGCTATTAAAATCAGAAATATATAATTAGAAGCTCTCTCAAGAAGCACAAGTGCTCACCAAAAACGCCCTCCCTCAAGGAGCATGAATATGCCTTCAAAACTGGAAACGGTGGAGAGAAAGTGCTGCACTAAACCAAACCATGAAACTTCCTGTAGCTGCTACCTGCAAATAAAAACTCCATTAAATCACCATGAAATACCTAAGTGGCCTCTCCAAACACCAACTTGGATGGGAATCTTTCACCCTCGAAATTGGCTAAGGCAAGAAACTAGTCATCCACTAGCTCTCTCTTCACAAATGCAATTTTTCTCAAATCATCAAAATCCATTCTCATACTTGATTTCTACATTTTATAACCAACATTATCCTTCAAGGGGTCGAAATCCTCTCAATAGATTCAATAATTTTCCATTTAGAAAATATTCCTCATTTGCCACTTGTCTCCTAGTTCCAACCTTCCATCTTCTCCCAAATTCGAATTTGAGTCTCTTTAGATTCCTCCAACTCCATGAGAGCCTTCTTGAGCCTATTTTTGGGTCTGACATGTCATAATGGTCAGGTGTAAGAAGTCAGGTTTGAATTTTTTCATAAATGTCATAGATGCTTCATTATTGTTGTCCCACCACCTCCATATGTCTCCAAAACCACTTGCCACCTAGAATTTCTCTTGAATTTATTTATTCATCATATTTATTAAATGCTTGAACCCTTCTAATGTCTAAATATCATTTATTAGTTTCCTTATTACCATCCCACATGTGCCCATCCAACCTAGGAAACTGGTAGGATTGATGGGATTGTCTTACTATGCACTTATTTGAATGGGGACATTACTGTCCTCCCCACCCAAGATTGCTTGTCCTCAAGCAATTTCAAATTTGGATGCTGAAAAATCTTCTCCTCTTCCCATGTGGCATCTTTATTTGGTAAGTCCTTCCATTGCACTAAATATTCTTTGATGATTCTACTCCTCAACCTTCTTTCCCGTGTCTTCAAAATCTTTTCCGGAACAAGTGTGAGCTGACCTTCATCATCCAAAGGAGGAAGTATTTATGAAGTGATGATTTTCTAACCAAGAGCTTTCTTAAGACAAGAAACATGAAATACATTGTGGATTTTACTCCCTTCCGGAAGTTCTAGTTCATATGCTACTTCTCCAACCTTCCGCACTACCTTGTATGGCCCATAGTACCTTGGTTTTAATTTTTCTGCTCCATTATTTTTGAGAGATGTTTGTTTATAGGGCTGCAACCTTAAATATACTAAATCATTGACTTGAAAGGTTCTCTTTTCTCTATGTCTATCAGCATATTGTTTTTGTTGATTTTGAGCAACCTGCAAATTGTCTTTCAAGAGCTTTAAAATTTCTTGGCTCTCTTCCACCCAATCTTTAGCCTTTGGGGCTTTACTATCACCAAATATAATGTCAGCAAATGTAAGTGCATCATAACCATATAATGCTTTGAAAGGAGACATTCCTATTGACATATGATAAGTGGTGTTGTAGCAAAACTCACCCAAGTGTAGCCATTTTGCCCATGCTTTTTGCTGCCCTCCCACATAGTTTCTTAGGTATCCTTCCAACCATTGGTTAACCCTCTCTGTTTGTCCATCAGTTTGTGGATGATAGCTGGTACTTGGAGTCAATTGAGTGCATACCAATCTAAAAGTTTCTTTCCAAAAAGCACCCATGAATCTACTATCTCTATCACTGACAATGCTCTTGGGAAGCCCATGCAATCTGAAGATTTCTTTGAAAAAAATATCAACCACTTGTGCAGCACTAAAAGATGATGTAACAGCAAAAAAATGAGCAAATTTTGTCAACCTATCAACTACCACATAGATACAATCCTTACCCAAGGATTTAGGCAATCCGGTGATGAAATCCATGGAAATACTGTCCCATTTTTGCTCCGGAATGGGCAATGGTTGTAATAGGTCGGCTAGACATGTAAGTTCTGATTTGTTTTGTTGACATGCTTTACATTCATTCACATACTTCTGAACATCTTCCTTCATCCCCTTCCAAAAAAATCTTTGCATCAACTGTCTATAAGTTTTGAAGATCCCCGGATGGCCCGCTAGTGGGGAATCATGTGCTTCTTGCAAAATTCGGTACTTGAGCTTGGAGTTATGAACTAAATAAATTCTTCCCTTATAATATATCATCCCATTCAAAATCCTATAATTATCATCCCCTTTGATTCCATCCAACACATCACAAGCAAATTTGTCTTTGGCATATTCAACTAGTAGCATGTTTTTCCAATCCTTAACAATATCCATGAGATAAAAAGAAGGCCTTCTTGACAAAGAATCTGCTACTATATTATTCTTTCCTTTGACATATTCAATATCAAAATCATAAGCTTGAATCTTGCTTACCCACTTTTGTTGCCTTTCATTTAGATCTTTTTGGGTGAGAAAGTGTCTTAGACTATTGTGGTCAGTTTTCACCACAAACTTGCTGCCCACCAAGTATTGTCTAAATTTGGCCAATGCATGCATAATGGCCAGCATTTCTTTATCATAGATGGAGTAAATTTTTTCATGAGGCTGCAAATTTTTTCTCTCAAAGGCTATGGGGTGTTGGCCTTGCTTTAGGACAACCCCTATTCCTCCACAAGAAGCATCACATTCCACAACAAAAGGTTTAGTAAAATCAGGAAGTGCAAGTATGGGACAACTACTCATTACTCATTACCTCTTTCATTTTTTGGAAGGCCTTTTCAGCCTCTTCATCCCACTTGAAAGCATCCTTCTTAGTCAAATCATTGAGTGGAGAAGTCAACTTGGAGAACCGTTTCACAAATTTTCTGTAGTAGGTGCATATGCCAATAAAGCCTCTCAATTCGGTAATATTTTTTGGTGATGGCCACTCCAAGATAGCCTTGATTTTTTCCATGTGTACATTCACTCCTTTCCCAATAATGTGCCCAAGATACAGTAGTTCTTTCATTCCAAATTCACTTTTTGATAATTTAGCAAATAAGGACTCTTCTTGCAAGATTTTCAACACAATCTCTAACTGCTGCAAATGCTCTTCCCATGTTTTACTATAAATGAGAATATCATCAAAGAAAACCAAAACAAACATTCTTAGTTGCTTTCAAAATATCCTATTTATACATGCTTGAAAGGTGGCTGGAGCATTGGTTAACCCAAAAGGCATGACAAGAAATTCAAAGTGGCCAAAATGAGATCGAAAAGCGGTCTTTTGCACATCTTCATCTTTTATTCGAATTTGGTGATACCCTGATCTAAGGTCAATTTTTGAGAAGTATTTGGCACCATGTAGCTCATCCATGAGCTCATCAATCCTAGGAATAGGATACCTATTCTTTATAGTCTTTTTGTTCAAGGCTCTAAAATCTATGCACATTCTCACTGTTCCATCTTTTTTCTTCACTAGCACTACTGAAGAAGCATAAGGGCTAGAGCTTGGTCTAATGAGCCCCAACTCTAGGAGTTCTTGGATAGATTTTTCAATATCATCTCTAAACCTTTTAGGATGTCTATAAGGTGGTATCTGAATGGGTGAAGTACCCTCCTCCAAAACAATACTGTGCTCAACCCCCCTATCCGGTGGCCTACCATGTGGAAGGTCTCTAAAAACCTTTTCATATTTTTGCAAAAGTCTCTCTATCTCCTTTGGGTGTTTGACAATATTTATAGTTGGCTTGGGAGATGTAATATGACATTCAGCAGCCCATTCTATATCCCCATGCCTCAATATAGATCTCATGCTATTGCAAGTCACTACTTGATTTGGATAAGTGTGTTTCCCTCTCACAACTCTTTGTACTCCTTTTGAATCTTGGAATTTCATTTCGGGAATTTGATAATTTACTGTATGCTCTCCTATTGAATACAACCATTGCACTCCCAAAACCACATTAGTATCATCAACATCAACCACATAAAAACTATCAACAAAAGTATAGTTACCTACGGTGACTTGCAGCTTTGGAACCCATGTTTTGCATTGCATTGTGTTGTGACCGGGAATGACAACTGTGAAGCCATCAAATGGTTCAATAGGTATCTTTTTTTTCTCTAACATCTCTGCATAAATGAATTTATGAGTGGCTCCTCCATCTACCAAAAATGAATTTCTTTGTCCTTGTACCACACCTTTGCATCGGATAGTATGATAGCGAGGTACTGCTGAAAGCACTGCCATTCTTGCTTTGTCCGGTGAAGGCTGATTTTCTTCTTGTCTTTCCTCTTCTACTACTGTCTCATATGCCTCTTCTTGATCTGAAATATGTCCATCTTCATCCATGCCCCCATCATACCCCTCATTATCAGAAAATACTTCTATGTATTGAGCCTTTCCTTTGGTACATTTGTGCCCCAGTGTCCATGGTTGGAAGCATGTGAAGCATAGTTTCCTTTTTCTAAGTTCATCCCTGTTTAGTCCATCTTTTTTATTCCTCTCAAATGACTCTCTTTGCCAAGGTTTCTTATCATATCCATCCCTTTGCCAATTTTTATTTTCAAATTTATAGCTAGGCTTAGGAGGAAATCTCGTTCTAGGAAGCACATTTTGGAGATCCCTAGTCAAGCTCATTGCATCTTTTAATGTAGTTGGCTTGTGGGATTTGACCAAAACTCTTAAGGGTTCATCCAAACCTTCAGTGAACAGCAATACTAATCTTCCCATAGATACATCAGCCACCTTGACTGATAATGTTTGAAAGTCCATCATATATTCAGTAGGGGACCCAGTTTGCTTCAATTGAGCTAGTTCTTTGAAAAGCAATTCTGGATCTTTTTGTTCAAATCTTTCTAGTACCCTATCAACAAATTATCCATATGTTTTAACCTGATTATGACCCAAGGTTTTCATCCCATGAAACCACCATTCATTGGCATCTCCTTCCAAATGCAAAATGGTCATTTTTAATGCATCCTCTTCCAACATAGGATTCAGCTGAAAATATACATCCAATTTTTGCACCCAAGTGTTAGCAGAATTTTGAGAAGAACCATTAAAAGTGGGAAGTGACATTTTTTCAATAGCACTATTTAATTCTTTGTTTTGGAATGGAATCCTATTGTCTCCCTTCCTATTAATCTTTTTCATAGCATCAATGTAGTCACTGAGTGGTACACCTCTTTTACACTCTTCATTCAAATCATTCCAATCATTTACTAGTTTTTTGTAATCCAATTCAAGATCGGGCTCTTCTTTGGGTGTGAGAAATTTAGGTGCAGTAGCCCTTTGTGTGCTTTGAAATTCATCAGGTCTATTATGAGGTCCTGTACTTAAGAAAATATGCTCATTCCCTTTCATCTTTTCCCCTGAGTGTGAACCACTATTATCTCCTATTATCCCTTTGCTTTGAAGCTGGCTAATCAACAATTCAAATCCTTGCAAATTTATCACCTATCCTATCCATGTTTGCTGAAAGTTTAGAGAAACATGGATCTAAGGTTTCAATAAGTTCCTCCTTATGTTTTAATTTGTCATCCTCCTCTCTACCCATGGTTCCAGCAAAAGACTCCTCTTTTTCTACTACCTCTTCTTCAACAAAAACCTCTTCAACTACTGGTTCAAAGGGTGGTGGATTATTCTTTTGACTTCTTGTTAAGACCATCTGGTGCCAAGAACATGCTCTGATACCCCTTGTAATATCCCTTTTTCAAATTTTATTAAAATGCCCAATTTTCCACTTTTTTTCCCAATTTCGACCTTTGACTAGTTTTACTATTTTGACCTCCAAATCAACCCAAATGCTCCCAAATCTTCTGTAGGAGTGTATGAATGGTATTTATACTTGAATATCAGGTTCAGGGATATTTTATGACCCTCCAAATACTGCTGCAAACTTGATTTGTATTCTGATCAATATATGTAATTTTGACTAGTAATTTGTGCATCAAATCCCCCCCGGGTAACACTGCAAATGGCCTTCCAAATGCCTCCAAACTCCCACAAATTTATGAAAAGAGGTATATAATGTGTTAATTATGTGATTAAGGTCTCGTATTCACCATTAATTTATTTTTACTACTGTTCTAACTCTCTCACATTCAACAGCAAAAACCCCCAATTCGACCCTTGGGGAAATGGCACTATTTCACCTCCCAATACAACTAAACTGAGTAAAAATGCTTCAAATGCTCAAGTACAGTACATGAAACTTGAAGAAGACATCCATGGAAGTATATTTATCACAAATATATTAGAGAATCATCCATCCATTCAAAATAATCAACATTATAGTGTCATACATCAATGCATTGGGGAAATGGACATTGTTTGCTCATTAATCAATAGTTTTGCATACAACCAGTGGGTATTTCGACCTGATACTTTCTGAATATCAATAATAGAGTATATGAAGCTATTAAAATTAGAAATATATAATGAGAATCTCTTCAAGAAGCACAAGTGCTCACCAAAAACGCCCTCCCTCAAGGAGCACGAATATGCCTTCAAAACTGGAAAGGGTGGAGAGAAAGTGTTGCACTAAACCAAACCATGAAACTTCCTGTAGCTAATACCTACAAATACAAACTCCATTAAGGCACCAGGAAAGACCTGAGTGGCCTCTCCAAACACCAACTTGGATGCGAATCTTTCACCCTCGAAATTGGCTAAGGCAAGAAACTAGTCATCCACTAGCTCTCTCTTCACAAATGAAATTTTTCTCAAATCATCAAAAGCCATTCTCATACTTGATTTCTACATTTTATAACCAAAATTATCCTTCAAGGGGTCGAAATCCTCTCAATAGATTCAATAATTTTCCATTTAGAAAATATTCCTCATTTGCCACTTGTCTCCTAGTTCCAACCTTCCATCTTCTCCCAAATTCGAATTTGAGACTCTTTAGATTCCTCCAACTCCATGAGCACCTTCTTGAGCCTATTTTTGGGGCTGACATGTCATAATGGTCAGGTGTAAGAAGTCAGGTCTGAATTTTGTCATAAATGTCATAGATGCTTCATTATTGTTGTCATAAAACTAGGGAATCTAGCCCAAGTGTCCACTAGTCTCCAATTTGACTCTTCCTCTCCCATGGAGGTTACTATTCCATCTGATTTCGACCTAAGATGCTCAATGCCATGTGTTATGACTTAGAAACTCACCCAAGAGTGTTCACCTTCCCATGAATTCAAATTGGCAAGAGAGAGCTGCCATGTGTCATTGAAAAATCAAGCTAGTGTGGGTCCCACCACCTCCATATGTCTCCAAAACCACATGCCACCTAGAATTTCTCTTGAATTTATTTATTCATAATATTTATTAAATGCTTGAACCCTTCTAATTTCTAAATATCATTTATTAGTTTCCTTATTACCATCCCACATGTGCCCATCCAACCTAGGAAACTAGTAGGATTGATGGGATTGTCTTACTATGCACTTATTTGAATGGGGAAATTACAGAGTGTTCAATGTATTGATCTAACTAGGGTTAGCATAGTGGACTTAACCTCTTTAAGTTAGCATTTTGGTCCTTTGAAGTTATGATGGACATCCAAATATGATTGAAACTAATTGAAGATTGTGTAATATGTTCATGGAAACTGAGAGAACCATGCATCTGTGTTCATTTTACAGGGGATGGTGGCTTGGCCCACATTGTAGGAAGATGAGTTTGGGACACCATTTGCTCATCCTTTGCTTCTATATAAACTGAAATTCTCCTTTCCATGGCATCATCCACCATTATCTTCAAGTTACTAATGAATTTTCAGTCAAATTCAAATATCTTGGCATGACTCTAGATGACTCGGTGGATAATTTAACAATGGATGCATGCTTATCATTCCTGTAAATTTTTGGAATTTTTGCATTTTGCATCATTCAAGCATACAAAATAATGATTACCAAGTTACTATAGATCCATAATGGCTTACCATGCAGTAGTCCTTCAAGTTCTTCAACTTTTTTTATTAAGTTCAAAAATATGTTTTCACTTAATAAATGCAGTTGAAAGACTTGAAGGACTAGTACATGGTAAGCCATTATGGATCTATAATAACTTGGTAATCATTATTTTGTATGATTGAATAATGCAAAATTTGTTTGAATATCATCATTGTCAAGCAATAGAAACTTCTTAAAGGGTGCTAGCTCAATGGTAGATTACCTGCCTAATTATAGGCAGGATATTGGTGGTTCAATTCCTCCGTACCCTATCATAAATTAGTGACTAAGAAAACAACTAAATTCGCATATATATGACTATTAGTAGCTAATTTCTAGTATCTTATAGCGTGACTAACGTTTAGTCGTATTTAGCTTAGTCATTAATATGTTATCATCTAGCAGTTTATTTAGTCGTATATTTGGTCATTAATTGTGGCAATCAATGACTAAATCAATGACTATCAATGACTAATAATTCAACCAATTAATGACTAGTGAAATACGACTAGCTATAAGATAGTGGAAATCGGCTACTGTTAGTCACCGACTCAAAAATAGTCGTTTATAGTCGAATTTTGGTCAGTTTTTTAGTCATTAGTTCCTCATTTTGTACTAGTGTTAAGAATATCCTTGATGGTCTTCTCAATCTCATTCTTGAATATTTTTGGGTGCTTGTAAGGATGGATATTGATAGGAAGTGTGCCAACTTCCATCTCAATTTTATGTCCAATGCCTCTATAAGGAGGTCTTCCCTGTGGAAGGTATTCAAATACTTTATTGTGCTTTTGTAGAAACCTTTTAATGTCCTCCAGATGATGTGAGACATCTATAGTAGTGCCTTTAGTTTTGATTAAGCATTCACCAATGCACTCAACATCACCATGCCTCAATATAGATCTCATACTGTGATCAGAAACCACTTGGTTCGGGTAGGTGTCGACACCCTTCAGAACCACTTGCTTCCCATCTACATCTTTGAAGCTCATTTGGGGTATTTTATAATTCATTGAATGTTCCCCAAAGTAGTACAACCATTCCACTCCCAACGCCATGTTGGTATCAACCACATTGACAACATAGAAGCTATTAGTCATAGTATAGTCTCCAATGGTAACTTGCAACTTGGGGATCCACCGATTACACTCCATGGAGTTTTTTCCAGGGATGGTGAGAGTGAAGCCTTCAAAAAATTATGTTGGAATATTTCTCCTCTCTACCAGGGCTTCATCAATGAAATTATGGGTGGAACCCCCATCAACCAAAACTGACACTCTTTGTCCTTGCACTACACCCTTGAATATCAAGGTATGAAAGCAGGGAACTCCACTCAAGACTGCATTTTGCTATCTGTTTGTGGTGGATGCTCTTCTCCTACTGTTTCGTATCCACCTTTTGATGGTTCTACTTTATCATCCTCTTCCTCCTCACTCTATGAAAAGACTTCAATGTAGTGTGCTTTCCACTTAGCACACTTGTGGCCTGGAACCCAAGGTTCCTGACAAGAAAAACATAACTTATTCCTCCTTAATTCATCCCGATCCTTGTAGGAGTATTGTTTCTTGGTTGGGGTAGCCACATTCCTAAAAGGAGGCCTCTGATTCTGAAATTTTGCAGACACATTAGGCTTTGGAGGATACCTTGTTCTTGCAGATCTCTTGTTCTACTCACTGCCTCTTGCAAAGTGGATTCCTTCTATGCCTTCACCATTCCTTTCAAAGGCTCTGCTAATCCTTCTGTGAAAAAAAGGATCAACCAAGATTTAGAGATGTTCGTAACCATCACTGATATCCTTTGGAACTCAGAGATGTATGCTTCAAGAGTCCCGATTTGTTTCACATGTACTAGCTCCTTGAAAGAGATCTTAGGGTCTCTCTGATAAAACCTTTCTACCAATATTCTGGTAAAATATTCATAGGAATTTACTTGATCATGGACCAAGGTCATCATTCTATGGAACTAGCAATCATTATCCTCTCCTTCCAAATGTAAAGTTTCCATTCTGATGGTATCCCTTTCAGCCATGGGATTCAATTGAAAGTAAGTGTCTAGCTTCTGCACCTAAGAGCTAGCAATACACTTGGAAGATCCATCAAAAAAGGGTATTGATATTTTACCAATGGTTCTCTGCAACTCAAAATAAAAATTTGGCACTCTGTTATGAGTTCTGGATCTAACTCTATCTTGGTAATGAAAGCAGTCCTTGAAAGTTAGATGTCTTTTGAACTCCTCAGTGAAGGAAATGTATTCAGCAAGTTGAACCTCCAATGGTGCAACTGTATCAAATTGAAATTATGGTTCTTCAATCCTTTGATCAAGAAACTTGGGAATGGTAGGCCTCGACACATCCGTGAATTCTTGTGGCCTATTATGTGGCCCAGTCTTTGAGAAGATTTTCTCCTTGAACACCTTCTTCTCCTCAAATTGAGAACCACTACTACTTACTTCGCCATCCTTCTTGTCCACCAACCTAGATAAGATGTCTCTGGTTTCTGTTTGCACTTGGGTGAATCTCTTCATCACCTTCAATATGTTCTGTGAAAACATGTCCTCATTCTCTTCTTGATTCACTTCACCTTATCCCATATTGGATTTATTTTCTTGAATCTTGGCTTGTATAGAATCTACCTCTTCTTCTACTAAACTGTCTTCTTATGGGTCTTTGTTCTTGGAAGATGAATTTATTCTTGTAATCATCAAGTATAAAGTAAGAGCAAGTTCATAGGAACATGCTATGATACCAATGTAATATCCTATGTACTAGAAGCAAGGATATTATATCAACTTTAGATAATCAAATAATAATTAATTCATACAAAAAAATAGTCAATATACTAGTTATAGAAAAACTAGTTTTTAACACATGTAGATACCCTCGGGGTTAAAGATTTGAGGCCTTTATGATATACAAAATATGAAGGTAAATATGCTGAAGCAAGAAAAATTGATTCAAAGCCAGCTTCATAGTCCTATGCATGTCACGTTTCTTCTACGCCATTTTTTTTTATGAAGGTGCTACAGGCTAGAATCATTCTCAAAAGTGAACGATCTAAGCTTTCACTATGACCTATTAGCTTTTAAATATGAGTATTATGCTTAACGATCACTGAGGTTGATTTTAACGTAAGTGTCGACATATTAATAACTCCTATAATTATTCTTGTGTAACCTATACACAAGCATGTTCTAACATATATAACCATTTCATTTACAAACCCAATGTATATCAACTATACGCTAAAAGTCATGCGGCCATATATCATATGTGAAAACATCATTTGTAGCATTTTAAGGATCATAAACTATAATCCAATTTCTAACACCTTAACACTATGTATTATAAACATCTCTATTGTATTAAAAGCATTTATCATTTGATGTGAAAACCAACCAATTATCATATAGTTTTATGTTGTAATACTATTACTAACATATGAACTATATGCTAATATGAACTCCTAATGCTATAACCATACCCTAGATTCATCCTTGCATAATCTAGGCTCATATAGTACAACGTAAGCATAGTTGGTTCATCAAGTTTATATAAACGTTTTTGGCCTGCAATATAAAGTCACATCATTAAAATAAATTATGTGCAAATAGCATTTGCACATAATATTGAACACTGGTTAAATGAAATCTTAATACATGGCCAACGAGTTTATATACCAAGGTCGATGGTTATTTATCCATCGTTATAATCGTCGGTTATAATATATAACATATATAATTATAACTATGCACTTATATAATGCATATAGCACATTAAGGTGATCAACACCATTTGACTGTGCTAACGACACGCCAGTTATGAAAGATGCGTGCGGATTGAATATGCCTGTGCTAGCATGGAAAAATGACTGCGCAGTTACAATTTTGCATGCAGCTCTAATGTAAAACAACCTTACATTATAAAATTTGTTTATAATGCAATGAATACATATGTATTATGACCAAGCTTTGTAATCCTCGAAGGATTAACATGAACATGTGCATAAACATATAGACTATGTGTTAGCTTAGGTAATGTTCTTAACATGTTTACATGCTTAACACTTTTTTACAGCCACATTAGTCGTGGAGGTTGATTCCACTCGACTTATACATCATGGTAGGTAAGAGTACAAATGGAAATGCAAAAGGATTGCAGCATCATGACGAACCCCTCATCCATTGCCAGCATGTAGACTCCACCTAACACGCCCAGTTGGAGCCATGGTAACAAAGAAATCAATGTTACCTACTGTGTAATAAATTCACTTGTAATCTCTACCGTGGATGATGATCCGAGACTTACAGTTGGAAGGTATGTGACTCTTATCACCGTTGATTTTTTATGTGGTTTTTGGCTCCCATCGCTTTACTGTACATCGCATTAAAGGAATCTAGTTAACCGGTCTCAGAGGTAACTCCTCCTCCAACCGGTACCTTAGCACTTGAAACACTCGCTACCCTCATGAATCTTCATTTTTACTATCACGAGCCTCTCGCAAGGCACCTTCTGCTCAGTGCTATAGGTTCCTACCCACCGAACCCAGTAGAATGGTTCAGCCTTGTTCTATCCCAGCGTTATAGTCTAGGAGGATACTCCATGAAGCAAGGAACAGTTGGTCAACACACCCAGGTAAGGAATGCTTACGGTTAGATAAGTTCAAAGTCAAAACTCATTTAAATGTTATGATTATTACAGGTTACTAGTTGTGTAAATTTCGTTGGAAATTTTTTATACGAGAAACTAACACCCATGTTGTTTAACCTGCATGTGAAACAGAGGAGGTAAATATGACCTGGGTAAACCACCGCAAGATGCCATGACACTAGTATGTAGTTAATCTATAAGCCATCCAAGTAACCCATCCAACCGTGAGTCTCGGGAATGCTTACCCCAGAGACTACGATGGGTTACTTAACATTTAGGGTTTTTGGTTTGTTTGGCTATGAGCCCGATAGGAAGGTGCCACCTGCCCTTTAGTTCGTTGTTTCTCTGAGTAGAAATACATAAGGTCTTCGCGACTTGCACCTTGTATGTAAAGTTTGTTTTGTATGATAGATCTCTCTCGATCCTGCAAGTTTCGGCTCGACAACTTGTAGTTTTCTTTGTTTTTGATGAGTAAACACCACATGGAGTCGAATCGACTCGTGGATTTCTATTCATGCCCCGAGTGTGTATTTAAATGCCTTTTTAGGCTTTGGATGACCAAATGGGTCCTTGCAACCTCGACTATATTGTTTACTCTATTATGGTTAAATAAAACTTTGAAATATTGGTTTTTATTCTTGTTCTCTGCTTTGGAAAATTACTGTTATAATGGTATTCATTTCAGCAGTAATAGTGTAATGCATTTGTATAGGAACTTCTATTATGACTCTGTTTGTTATTGTGATTGTATAAACTTGCAATTTCTTGTAAATCCTGTCATTACGTAGTTTTATAATGTGTGCTTGTAATTACGCAAATGAACTCAAGTCGTTTCCAATTGTGAATAATGTGTACAAAGGAATTTCAATGCTCTGTGTAATTTGATGCTATGAAGGCCTCTTCCTGAGCATAAATGTGTTCACACAATTTATTATATAAGCGATTTTTTATATATATGCTAATCATTATATATACACATATATGAACTCTATTAATAATCCTTCTCTAAAAAATCGATCTACAGGGTAAACTTCCCTTGTCAGTGCACAAAACATTAGGGTTTTGCATAACACTTGTCTGCGCTTATCTCGACAGAATATACCATTAAAATTTGCAATAATAATAAAATATTTATTATGAGTTGAATATATTCTCGTGGGTGTTCAAACCCTACCGTACGATTAATGATAATCTTCAATGCTCAGTCTGTTCTATTTCATAAACATCGTATATTCTTTTTGTTATATGCAGGTCGATATTGACCATGGAGGTTTCACTCCCATGCCGACAATTTACTGACATTTGCATAACAAAATAAAGAGAATGCGTTCACATTTCTCCCACCGAAATGAATGGAATTAAAAGAAAATTCGTGAACAGTGTTTATACCTAAACTCTGAGTACTAAAAAAAAATTTGTTTACAGATATATATTACACTAATTACAGAAAATCATGTAAACCTATGAAAATAGAATAATAATTTTTTCTATTGTAAATACTTGACATGTAAACCTTAAGGTTTACATGTTTGTTTTAGTTCTGTCATAAACATAAGTATAACTTCATTCTCTACATTATAGGATAGATGCCTATGAAAACGTAGTAAGATCTGCCCTCACTACTCATATCACTTCCAACATTAATATAAAATAAATGAATGAGATCCTGATAGCACATACATGATCTATTACTTATAAGATCATTATTGTTCAGATCTAATGATACAAATTCTTTCAGAAAACAATATTAGAAATGCACAATTAAAACCATTTGTAAATATGCAATAATAAAATCATTTAAATACATTGACATAATACTTATTTGCAATTTCTGATTGACCAGTGGAACACAACCACAAACCTCCCAGCCTTAGACCAACAAGTCTCCTTACTCTCTTTGTCACCCTCGAGCTGAGTTCACACTCCCTCTGGGTCAGAGTTTATATTTTATTTGCCCTTAACTTATTCCCCAAGTTATTTATAAAAGTTCTATTGCAGCAGACAACCCAACATACAGCTCAGTACTCCTGAGCTCTCGGATGCTCTAGGGACTTTTAAGTCTCTGCAATTTAAGAGAACAACCAGTCATAACCTATTCAGAGTAATTGCAGTGCTCCTGCAGGCTTGTGGTAGTGATCCTACCTATACACAGCTAGTGTTCCAAGATATACCCAATTGTTATGAGTTCTCTTTCTCTGGTTTAGTTTGTACTCCAAACTGCCCCCATTCATGGTCTTCATTAGCTCTAGTTATTTGATCCCCTGCTCCCTTTCTCTCTTCTGTGTTAATGATAATGATCAGTTAATGTGAATGCATTCCTCTTTTCTCTTTTTATTCTCTTTGGTGTGAGTTCTCTTAATTTGTATTTCTTTAATTCCATTATTCTCCCTAAACTTTTATTTAGAGTTTACAATTGTCTCCATAATAATTTCTCATTATTATCTTATTTGGCATTTATCCTCCAAACCCATAGGAACTATGACTCCCATCTCATTAATGTGTTGGTCCACATGGTCATCATAAATTATCTTCTCAAATTTCTAATGTCACCTAAGTAAAATGAAATAATACTTAACAAAATATAAAAGGGGTTAAAGTCCAAAATTTGGGGTATTACAATGAACAAAGTACTGGGGACATTTATATTTCGACAGCAGGTACCGGTAAATTCTACACAAGGCTTCCTGAGCACACCAACATATGCATACTATACCATCCAATTACACTTGATAGTAAACAGAGGCTAGATATCATTCATCAACCCCTTGATTAGATGATGGAAAATATTTCTTGAGAGTTTGGAAGGTTTTGGATGAGTTTGGAAGCAAAAGAAGGAAGGATGCTAGATTGGACTGCTCAACTAGTGGTTTTCCAGGCTCTCGCAAACAAGATGATAGGGATACCATTATCAAGGAAGGGGTTGGAGAGTATTCAATAGAGTCTTAAGAACAACATGAAACCTTCAGAACAGAAAATTGATGCATAGGAAACTTTTTATATCAAAAACTGTAAAACTAGTCAAGAAAGAGTGCCCAAAGAGATAGTCTTCCTAGAATTGAATCTTAACAGCCTTTAAGGATTCCAAATTTCTCTTATGAATTATGAATTGACTCAGACCAGAGTTCAATATATCATCAAACCAAATTTAAGCACTTAGAGCAGCAATTGTAAGTATTTGAGTCTTTAATTTAACATAAAATATCCACTACATAGGAATTCTTACAAAAAATAGAGTATAGGACTGAGATGAATATGAATGAAGAGAGGTTCTTTAATGGATATGAACATATGATAAAAAAAGAGTATATGGATGCTCATGGAAGGCGTACCAAGATTCATATGATGATCCTGTGTGCATTCACTGAAATGTATCTTCTCCTTTGAATGAATTATTCTCAAGATTCTCTTCAATGGCATCATGTATTTCCTGTGCCGGTACATTGACTGACCGTAGACTTGAGGACGCTTACCAAGTGATCCGACCAAATAAACTTTAGTAGAATGGTCTTTTGAATATTTTAAATGTTTGAACAACTCAGACACACATGATGATTTGCTTGACGACAAATGATAAACGAAAACGGCACAGTGAACGACACTTATAGAAGTGGATGCTTTGCTTGAAAATAATAAATGAATGAATGCTTTGCTTAATGACTAGCATAATGAATGATGACTGAATGTTGTATATGATCGAATG
Organism: Larix kaempferi; assembly: GCA_027924585.1. Taxonomy (NCBI): domain Eukaryota; kingdom Viridiplantae; phylum Streptophyta; class Pinopsida; order Pinales; family Pinaceae; genus Larix; species Larix kaempferi. The sequence continues at coordinate 2,146,305 of BSBM01001296.1, read as the reverse complement.
ACTGAAAGATTATGAAACAGAAACGATTGAATGAAATATATGCTCGACTGACTGAGAAATTATGTAATGGAAATGATCGAATGATATTTATGCTTGACTAACAGAGATGAAAATGATTATATGAATAATGAATGATGGATATACTTGACTGACTGAGAAAATGATAAATGATGAAAATACTTTAGAATGAAGAAATGATGAATGTTGAAAATGCTTGAAATGAAAACGATGATTAGTTTTATACTCGACCGACTGAGATAAAACAATGAATGATGAACATGCTCGATTGACCGAAGCATAATGTTAAAATGATGAATATTTAGTAGACTCGACTGACTGAGATACTGAAAGGAATGATGATTTTTTTTTATAGTGCAATGCTACTAATGTGCGCTTGAGTGTGTGCAGTGGCAGGTGAGATGATTTACCGACTGAACCACAATGAAATTATAGGGGTCATAAGAACGGAAAGATCACATAGGGGTATGACGACAAACTGTTGACCCTAAATTAGCAATCCATGCACAGGTGAAGCCGTTTCAGCTCACCCAGGGATGCGTGTGCCATACGGGCAAGGCCATAATGATTTGGTCGTGTACGATGAGTTGAGGGGTGTGCAATAAGGAGAGCCTTATCCCTCAACATCCCTTAGTCTCCAAGAAGCGTAGTTGAGAGATCGCGGTAAGGACTCCCGATCGCTACGCAGTGCTCCCCATAGGAAGGAATAAATGAAATTGTTAGAAGGGCCCACCGAAGAGGCACTTGGACAAGAAAAAGATAATGCTATTTAACATATGAAGAAATTCAAAACTTGTCAAAGATAATTTCGAGTGACTTTAAATGAAAACACAATTAAAATAAAATAATATTCCTTATTTTATTTTTAAGAGAAAGGAAGAAATATTAGAAATGGAAAAAGAAATAAAACAAAAACAAATTGTTTAGTTTAAATTATTTCACTTATCTACTTGATGAAAAGAAGAAAAACTAAAACTAAACTAGAAGTATTATAGTAACGTCCTATTAAAAGCTTAAACTTCAAATTTGCAAACATTTATTTTATAAAGAATTTAAATTAAAAGAAATATATATATATATATATATATATATATATATATATATATATATATATATTTTATAACCTTTTAAACTTTTTATAGAATTAGATTTTAATAAATAAGAGAAACAAATTATTTTATAGGTTTTTATTATTTAAAAGAAACTAAATAAATAAAAACAACTAGTTTACTAAAAAGATATTAAGTAAACTAAAAGAGAACCAAAATAGAAGTAGGACTCTTCTACACCTAACTCCCACTGATTTAAGGAATTAGGTGCACACTTAAGATAATAAGATACTTGTAATTGAGAATAATTGAAATTAAATTATTAAATTAAATTAAATATGTGCATGGACAGACACATGGCACATAGACTTTTGCTATATAATGAGGGAGGAGAAGGAGAGAAAGACATCTATTGCTCCCTAAGACTGGATGGGCATGATAATCTTGGACTATGTTATGATTCTTGGGAGTTGGGCTTAGCCGGAACGGGGATTGGGAGATCCTTTTGGGAAGCTTGCTAGTGTATTCTTACGACCCCATTAGCTCGGGGGTTCGAGGTGAAGGAGAGTAACCCCAAAACAGTTGGGTGGTCAACCGAGGGGTCTCTTGGTAAAATTGGCAAGGCTGGAAGTGGTTCGGTGAAGATCAACGATCGTACATACAAGGACTTTGTCAACGAAGTGCTCAACTACTGTCTAAAGGTATGATTTTCCATTTTCATGCACTAGTTGAGTTTATGTAATTTTGATTTTATGGTTATATTTGATTTTCAAGTTTTTATTAATTTGCATATGATGTAAGTTCTATTTTGGAAGTCTTTTTGGTTGACCCGAAATGGAGGTCCCTACATTTAGTATCAAAGCCGGTCGAGCCTTGAGGGCACCGAACTCATATTTTTTCAGGGGTCATTCGGTATTCGTCAAGAGCGTGGAGTGGATCGTGCGGAAACCACTCCAAGGACTTTCTCGATCTACTGGACCAATCGTCGATAACAAGTTCATTCTCTAAATTGTTCGATCGATGATTTTGGGTTCAAATTTCTAAAAATTGTAGTGTTATAAATAAAACCTATTTTCGGTTCTGGAATTAAAAAATTCAAGTATTTTTCATTAATTTTTTTTTTTTATTGTTGCTACAACCTTCGCATATGAGAAACCATCGATGTGATAGCTGATGAATTTAAAGGTCCCAAGTTTTAATTACCCTGTTGTTCTAATTTATCTTCTATATCAAAATGAGAGGTGATTCAGTTAATTAGTGCTAAAAGTTTGGAAGTTGTGATTTCTGTGAAACTGGTTTATATGTCTTTTGCAAACGCCAAAATCGTGTATTTTATTTACTGACTCGTGAGTAGTATTATTGATATGTTAACTTAGCATTCCGATTCTGTTGAAAACCCTGTAATTCCTCAAATCCTTGAAATTTAATGATAAATTTTTGGACGGGATAGTCGACCTCGAACCCTTGTTGAAATTTTTATCATGAGAATCGATCCTAGACTCAGCCGACCCAACAACCAGCAGAACCCTTGTTGAAATTTGTTGGTTAAGATTTATTTAGGAAGAGAAAGAGGTTCGTAGATCTAGATGTGGCCACTGGACAATACATTCGAACATCACAACTTGGAATCTATGCTGTTCTCATATCTGTCTTGCCTTGTCTTTATTTGATAAAGTAACTCTGTGTTGGATCTATAATTTTCATGCTATTATGCAGCGACTTGATCTTTTACTTGCGTCTTATCATTTGTAACGCCCAGACCAGATTTGATCCTCTGTAGTCTGCATTTTGTGTAATAGTATGCTCTGCTTTTGTTAAATTACCCTGGATTAAAAAGGATTAAATAGGATTAAATAGATAGGTGTTATGTACTTTACTTAAAAAGGATTAAATAGATAGGTGTTAGAGTGAATATTACATTCATGATATAAGATTATTCGAAAATGTATAAGCATTGTAAATATAGTAGACTATTATCTATTTATGAAAACTAAAGAATGATAGGTTACTTTCATATATTTTGAAATAACAAATTAAGTTGGGCCATTTCCTTAATTATTGTAAATATTTGGATTTAAAATGGAGAATATTCTTGTAGAAATGAAAAAGAAGGATTGGAATATGGTTCTACCTATTGTAAAAGAGTTGGATTTAATATAGTTGAAAAGGGGATGGGGTACAATCCTAGTTATTATGAATATGTTGGAATTGAAAAGGTTAATGTTGGGAATTGGCTTACTTAAAAAGAATAGTTCAAGATCAATTTGAAGGATTGCGGACGTTATTATAAAATTGTGGGTTTATATATATATATATGCAAATGAAATTTTGAAGGGTAATACGACTATGATTTGAATGGAATTATAAAGTATTATAGAATTAAGGAAATGATTATAATTATTGTATTTAAAAGAGGAGAATATAATTACATAAAACTTGAAGAAATTGTCTTGCCTTTATGACAATGAATATTATAAAGAATAGATATATAATATTTAAAAATGATTAAATATCGGCATTGTAGTAGATATGAATTCGAGAGAATTAGGACACCGTTAATGAAAACAAACAACTACAAACCTGGTGTCGCCGTGATGTGGTAAAACAAAGAAATTATAACTTGGAAGACCTGCCGAGGGAGGGTAACAAACGTAAGTGACTATGAGGAAAGAGTAGTGATTCTTATATATATATATATATATATATATATATATATATATATATATATATATATATATATATATATATTAAATAGTGGTGATTAGGACTAAATGGAGATATATTTGATGCATTACAAGAAACTTTATGTAACTATTGCATTGGGATTGAAGCACCTCATGAAGGGTAAAGGAGAGCATGAATCTAGCTTAGATATTTTAAAACATTTCCTACGTAACCATGATAAGAAGGCAAGTGGACAGATATGTTTGATGGATTTGGGAAATTGATAAATTTTTACTAACAATACACCAAGATACTCAGATTGACAATACTTTAAGAGATTGTCGAAGGAGCAAAGAAAACTTAAAATTTGAAAACGAGATATCAATGTGGTCGGTATGATGAGCTGAACTCAACAACATGCATTTTGCATTATGAAAAAACCATTTACGAAAACTTAGGACTACGAACTTGAAATTTAACCATCGTATCAAAATGGTCAAATGAAGACAATGTTTCGTAAAAAGAAGTATGGAGACGATTAGCATAATAAACCGAATGCAATGAAGCTAACCTTAGGTCATGATCAAACTTGATGAAACTACAACTAGCCCTTGAGATGGAACTCGATGGGGTTAAGAAAACACACATTGTACGAATTGATGAAATTAACAAAGTGGTCTTATGACAACATGAATGATGAAATGAGGTAAGGATGTGATAATCTCATTAACCTCGAGCGATGATACTGATGAAAGGACTAAGAGATAAATCTTATTATGTTTGACTAAACCGTTAAGTTCCGACCCTAGGAATCCTATCGAATTAAGAACCAACACTATTAAAGCATTTAAGGGTTTTGGAAGTAGTCTTATAGAATTTGGATTTTGAACTATTTGAGGGTCTCTCTTGATTTGTTAAACCCGTAATTATGTCTTACCTATATCTATTTGACCAATTATTTTATGATGTTTACCTTCTTGTCTTGGAGGGAGGATAACCAATTCGATTTGAAACCCTTGGTTGGATTTGTTATGTTTTGATAAATTTTGGGTGGCTATTGACGCAATGCAGCTTGTTGAAAATTTGGACATTGTGGACCTTTGTGAATGAATAAGAGATATAGGAAATCTAGTTGGGACTAACAATTATTGAATGTATTATCGGATAGGTATTATGAGAAATTACGATAGACATCATGAGGATGTATTGGAAGCATGTTGGATGAGAAGGAAAACTAATGATTGGACCACTAGTGTTTATGGTCATGATTGCTTGAGAAAAATAGAAGGGAATGACAAAAAGACGATAATGAGAAACTAAAAGAAAACGTAGCATTAAAACTAAAAGAACAAAAGTTAACTTCGGGATGAAGTTCTAATAAACTTCGGGATGAAGTTCTAATAAGAGGGGGAGTATGTAATGCCCGCCCCGATACATTGACTGACCGTAGACTTGAGGACGCCTACCAAGTAATCCGACCGAATAAACTTTAGTAGAATGGTCTTTTGAATATTTGAAATGTTTGAACGACTGATAAACACATGATTATTTGCTTGACGACAAATGATAAACGAAAATGACACTTATAGAAGTGGATGCTTTGCTTAAAAATAATAAAGGAATGAATGTTTTGCTTAATGATTAGCATAATGAATGATGATTGAATGTTGTATATGATCGAATGACTAAAATATTATGAAACAAAAATGATTGAATGAAATATATGCTCGATTGACTGAGAAATTATGTAATGGAAATGATTGAATGATATTTATGCTTGACTGACAGAGATGAAAATGATTAGATGAATGATGAATGATGGATATACTCGACTGACTGAGAAAATGATAAATAATGAAAATATTTTAGAATGAAGAAATGATGAATGTTGAAAATGTTTGAAATGAAAATGATGATTAGTTTTATACTCGACTGACTGAGATAAAACAATGAATGATGAACATGCTCAACTGACTGAAACATAATGTTAAAATGATGAATATTTAGTAGACTCGACTGACTGAGATACTGAAAGGAATGATGAAAAATGTTTTATAATGCAGCGCTACTAATGTGCGCTTGAGTGTGTGCAGTGGCAGGTAAGACGATTTACCGACTGACCTACAATGGAATTATAGGGGTCGTAAGAATGGAAAGAACACATAGGATACAATGACAGACTGTTGACCTTGAATTAACAATCCACGCATGGGTGAAGCTGTTTCAGCTCACCCGGGGAGGCATGTGCCGTACGGGAAAGGCCATAATGATCTGGTTGCGTACGATGAGTTGGGGGCGCACAATAACGAGAGCCTTATCCCTCAGCATTCCGTAGTCTCCAAGAAGCGTAGTTGAGAGATTGCGGTAAGGACTCCCAATCGCTACGTAGTGCTCCCCATAAGAAGGAAGAAATGAAACTGTCAAAAGGGCTCGCCGAAGAGGCAGCTGGACAAGAAAAATATAATGCTATTTAACATATGAAGAAATTGAAAACTTGTCAAAGATCATTTCGAGTGACTTTAAATTAAAATACAATTAAAATAAAATAATATTCCTTATTTTATTTTTAAGAGAAAAGAAGAAATATTAGAAAAGGAAAAAGAAACAAAACAAAAACAAATTGTTTAGTTTAAAGTATTTCACTTATCTATTTGATCAAAAGAAGAAAAACTAAAACTAAACTAGAAGTAATATAGTAACATCCTATTAGAAGCTTAAACTTCAAATTTGCAAACATTTTTTTTATAAAGAATTTAAATTAAAAGAAATATATATATATATATACACATATATATATTATAAACTTTTAAACTTTTTATAGAATTAGATTTTAATAAATAAGAGAAATAAATTCTTTTATAAGTTTTTATTATTTAAAAGAAACTAAGGGTCAGTGCAAGCTAATGAGGGTCACTTTTGGCGTGTTAGATGCAATAGAAAACTGAAAAAGCAGGCATCCCTCAACTTACTTGGATTTTTTGATCTACTTACGCAAAATATCTTGCATTGAGTAAAAAAGATGAAATGTAGGAAATCGAATCACGTTTCTGAATATATAACTTTTATGTATTGAAAATTTGCATAGCTATGTCAAGTTTCATTTTTCCTAACATACACTTTTTATTTCCAGGCAAATGATAAGGTATATGTTTTTGTGGGTAGAGCCTTTGAGGGCCTAAATGATGGAATCAAGCTACACAAATCGACATGCATGTAGAGAACACATAGCACTTGTGCGCCATTATTTTTCGAAAATTAAATTAGTAATTTTATAATTTTTTTATAATTGTCTAAGTGATCAAACCTCGAAAATAGTACCTCTTTTGTGGGTAGAGCCTTTGAAGGTCTTAATGCAAAAATCTTGAAATGGGTTTTTCATAGAACGTGGAGGTTAGTGTCCTCTTGTGCACCATACAATTATTTTTTGAAATGATTGAGAATTGAAAAAGTTATGGAAGAAACAATGACAATGTGTTTCACACGTTAAGGAGATAGGACAGAAAAGAAATTGAAAGAAAATAGGAAAAATTAATATTTCAAAATAAAAGTTACATATTTGGAATCTGCACAAAAAATGCTATTTGTGTCTAATATTTTGTCAAAAATGACTCTATGTAGCATATTGTAACGAGTGGCTAAGCACAGGCTTCTCCAGAAACTGGAAGAAATACCCAATTAGCTTTGGTTTTTCATTAACATAGCACAGGTTTGGAATTACTGAAGCAAACTCCAAAGCATACACATAGGATTATTGTTGACATGTGAGCATGTGACTCGGCCTGTTTAAATTCAAAAATATTGACGCGCTTTTAGATGTACATAACGCATACATGTTATATAACTACATAATGCGTGTGTGTTATATAACTACTTAACGCATATGCGTTATATAACTACATAACACGTATGCATTATATAGTTACAAAACGCGCTCGCGTTATTCAAATCATAAAATACATGTTTAATACTTGAGAAAGAGGGGGTGTAGAAGACTCAAGGGAATTTTTGTTTAATATTTGAGAAAGGGTGGGGAAGGGTCAAGGGAATCTATGGTTAATATTTAATAGGGGTGGGAAAGGGTCAAGGGTTTAGAAGGATGTTGGAAGCTTGAGTGGGGAGAGATGAAGTGAATGAGAACATGATGGGCTACAGGGGGTGAAGGGAAGTGGAGCTTGATAGCACTATTAGGAGTAGAATAGGTTCTAAAGAGGTATAGGGTTAGAAGTTGAAAGTGAGACTTGAGTGACAAGGGGGAATGGATGGAGGCAAGGGGGATGTGAGAGAGAAATAAAGAATACAAGGGGGGGGGGAGACATAGAGCGAGGGAGGGAGAGGGACAATGGGGAGGAATGGATTTGGAGGGAGTGAGAGATAGATGGGGATAGAACGAAATAAGAGATAGGAAGGGAGGGACAGAAAGTGTTGGTGGGAGACATGCAGGGAGTGGTGGTGATGGAGAGAGACAGAGAGAATATAAGAGGAGGGGGAAGGGACATAAAATGTGTGAGAGAGAGGGAGTCATGGAGAGATTGGGATAGGTTGAGGGAAAGATAACATGAGGGAGGGATAGAAGGTGAGAGACAGGCGATGAGAGAGGGAGGGAGAGAAGGTAGGGTGAGGGATGGAGGGAGAAAATTGGAGATAGATATGGATGGAGGGGATATGGGTTTGAGAATGGAAAGTGACATGATGTGTGTGTATGTGGGTGTGTGAGAGAGAGAGAGAGAGAGAGAGAGATTGATGGTTGGGGAGAGAGAGAGACTAGAGGGAGTTGTGAGCATCATATTCTCCATCAGCATCATATTCTTCATCATCATCATCTTCATGACCATCATCATCATCAACAACATCTTCATCATCATCACCATCATCATCATCATCATCATATTCCTCATCAAATCAACATCTCCATCATCATTATCATCATCTTCTGAACATCATCTAAACATCACCATCACCATCATCATCAACATCTTCATCATCATCGCCATCACCATCATCATCAAAATCTTCATTGTCATCACCATCACCATTACCATCACCATAACCATCACCATATTCATCATCATTGTCATCTCTAGGTTCCCCATCAACATCGACATCTCCATCATCATCATCTTCATCATCATCATCATCTTCATCACCATCATCATCATCATCAACATCTTCATCATCATCACCATCATCATCATCATCATCATCTTCCTTGAATCAGATCAACATCTCCATCATGTCACCATCATCTTCATCATCATCATCATCATCATCTAAACATCACCATCACCATCACCATCATCATCATCATCATCTTCATCATCATTACCATCACCATCATCATCAACATCTTCATCGTCATCACCATCATCATCATCATCATTGGCATTTGTAGGTTCCTCATCAACATCTCCATCATCATCATCTTCTCCATCATCATCATCTTCATCACCATCATCATCAACATCAACATCTTCATTATCATCACCATAATCATCATCTTCATCGTCATTAGGTCAACATCTCCATCATCATCATCTTCTTCATCATCTTCACCATCATCATCATCATCATCATCTTCATCTCCATCTCCATCATCGTCAACATCTTCATCATGATCATCATCTAAACATCACCATCACCATCATCGTCAACATCTTCATCATCATCGCCATCAGCGTCATCATCAAAATCTTCATCGTCATCACCATCACCATCTTCATCATCATTGTCATCTCTAGGTTCCCCATCAACACATCTCCATCATCATCATCTTCTTCATCATCATCATCTTCATCACCATCACCATCGTCATCAACATCTTCATCATCATCATCATCATCATCATCATCATCATCATCATCATCTTCCTCATCAGATCAACATCTCCATCATGTCACCATCATCTTCATCTTCATCATCATGATCATCATCATCATCATCATCATTACCAGCACCATCATCATCAACGTCTTCATCATCATCACCATAATCATCATCTTCATCGTCATCAGGTCAACATCTCCATCATCATCATCTTCTTCATCATCTTCACCATCATCATCATCATCATCATCTTCATCGCCATCTCCATCATCGTCAACATCTTCATCATGATCATCATCTAAACATCACCATCACCATCATCGTCAACATCTTCATCATCATCGCCATTAGCATCAACATCAAAATCTTCATCGTCATCACCATCACCATCTTCATCATCATTGTCATCTCTAGGTTCCCCATCAACACATCTCCATCATCATCATCTTCTTCATCATCATCATCTTCATCACCATCACCATCATCATCAACATCTTCATCATCATCACCATCATCATCGTCATCATCATCATCATCTTCCTCATCAGATCAACATCTCCATCATGTCACCATCATCTTCATCTTCATCATCATCATCATCATCATCATCATCATCATCATCATTACCAACACCATCATCATCAACATCTTCATCATCATCACCATCATCATTGGCATCTGTAGGTTCCTCATCAACATCTCCATCATCATCATCATTGGCATCTGCAGGTTCCTCATCAACATATCCATCATCGTCATTTTCTCCATCATCATCACCATCATCACCATCATGATCTTCTAAACATCATCATGATCATCATCTAAACATCACCATCACCATCGTCGTCAACATCTTCATCATCATCGCCATTAGCATCATCATCAAAATCTTCATCATCATCACCATCACCATCTTCATCATCATTGTCATCTCTAGGTTCCCCATCAACACATCTCCATCATCATCATCTTCATCATCATCATCATCTTCATCACCATCATCATTGTCATCAACATCTTCATCATCATCACCATCATCATCATCATCATCATCTTCCTCATCAGATCAACATCTCCATCATGTCACCATCATCTTCATCATCATCATCATCATCATCATCATTATTACCAGCACCATCATCATCAACATATTCATCGTCATCACCATCATCATTGGCATCTGTAGGTTCCTCATCAACATCTCCATCATCATCATCATTGGCATCTGCAGGTTCCTCATCAACATATCCATCATCGTCATTTTCTCCATCATCATCACCATCATCACCATCATGATCTTCTGAACATCCTCATGATCATCATCTAAACATCACCATCACCATTGTCGTCAACATCTTCATCATCAGCAGCATCATCATCACCATCACCATCTTCATCATCATTGTCATCTCTAGGTTCCCCATCAACGCATCTCCATCATGTCACCATCATCTTCATCATCATCATCATCATCATCATCCGAACATCACCATCACCATCATCATCAACATCTTCATCATCATCACCATCATCTTCATCAACATCATCATCTTTATCATCTTCATCTGCATCATGATCATGTTCATTGTCATCACCCTCCTCCTCATCATCATCTTTATCATCTTCATCTACATCATGATCATCTTCATTGTCATCACCCTCCTCCTCCTCATCATCTTGTGCACTTATGCACTTAGGGATTAATGTTTAGAAGAGGGTCTAAAGGCCTTTATGGGGGAGGGGCTCTAGGAACAAGGTAAGACAGAGAGGGAAGGGAGGAGGGATAAAGGAGTAGAGGGTTAGTGATTAAGGGAGAAGAAGGGAGAGAGTGCTATAGGGAGGGATAATGACAAAGATAAAGAGAAGGTGGAGAGATGGAGAATGGGGTGGTAGAGACATGGCTGGAGTAAGGGAGAGAAAGAAACGTGTAGGGAGGGATGTAGGGAGAATGAGGGACAGATATTTAGAAAGAGATAAGGGGTATCTAGGGATTATTGGGAGAGAGCTAGGGGGTATTAAACCATACAAAACATTTGTTTTGTATGTAACCATATAAATTATTAGTTTTCTTTTGATTTTGTTCCTTGCCCTAGCCATGCACCTAACCTATTTATTGTGCTTGACTATATCACGTTCGCGTTTTTGCACTACATATCGCGTACGCGTTTTTTATTTATATAACGCGTGCGCATTTTGTAACTCCACAAATAGTGGATTGTTGATGTCCGAGAGCAACTTCACTCTGTCCGAACCAAATTAACAGTCCCGCGATTTTTCGAACAGCACGAGCCTGCCATTGGAAATTTTCACATTCTACACCAACTCCATCATTTTTTTTTATGCAGGTGCAGCATTGAGGACATCTTTCATGGTTTCTCAGTGTGGTGTTGGGTTATATGGCCATATTTGAAGAAAATAATCAGCAAGCTTGAAGAATCTCCAATTGAATAACACCAAATATAATGCCTTTGAAAGATTCATTTTGCCTATATTTGAGGAGCACACAAGATAAGATATCAAGCTTCAAGACCAACAAGGAAGAACTTCCATTTGATTATTATTGAAGAGCTTGTAATTGAGGAGCAACAAAAACAAACTATATTGAATTGATCATTGTGGTGATGGGGAATGCACGTAACCGAGTAAACAAATCAACAAGGAAGAAGAGACCTCAAGAAGTCATTGAAGAAGAGAAAGAAAAGAAAAGAATATACATGATGAATCGGAGGCTTTCTTTGGAAACTAATCCAAATCCAATTGTAGAGGATACCACGGTTCATCCTATTAATCCACGACAAGAGGGACCTTCAATTTCCACAATAGTTGCTGAACAAGGACCCCATGGTAGTAATCAAGAAGCAAAACGTAGGTGCTCATTAGGGGATGTTTCAATTCCCACTTCAAGTCAAAGTGATAAGTTACCATCTCAAGATGAAGTTCATGAAGAAACACCCAATTTGCTATCCGGATGTGGTTATACAAGCGATGAAGTCAAAGAGGCGTTGGACATTTGGCCTAATGTTGAAGAAGAGAATGTTATCCACACCATCGATGAGGATGTTGGACTTACACAAGGGGATGTTGGACTTCCACATACCATCGATGAGGATGTTGGACTTCCACCATCCAACTACCAGGAAGAGAATGAAGGACACCAAGCTACTACTGAAATGCCAGAGCATCTTGGTGATGCGCTACATGGTACAATTCCAACCCCCTTACCTCCATTAGCAAGCACACGTCGAAGAACTCCGAAGCGTATACAAGTTGATGAAAGACTTATGAATTCCATTGAAGGTACGCTATCTAAACGTAGTATTGCTTATCAAACTCAACAGATACTTGATAAATATTTTGTTTCTAAATGTGATGGAGATAAATGTAGATTATTTTTATCATTTTTAAAATCTAGGAGCTTGAATGTTGTTAGGAAAAAGTTAGGGATAAAGATGATAAAGAATTCTGAACCAAGTTCTCATATAGTTAATAGCCTAGTAGATGCATTTGGTAAAATTGGTAAGAACACACGTTCAAAGGACCGCAATGCTGCTCGTCGTGTGTTGTCACAATCAATTGCAAATAAGAGCACCAGGGCCCTTTGTATTCTCAGGCCTACATCCGAACTAGTTAATTTGAATGTAAAAACCCTCCGTAGGTATTCTATTAGAAGAGAACATCTTGACACGACCGATCAGACAGATTTTTGGGCCTTTGTTGGTAGGTTTCCACGTCGTGACATGAAGCTAGTTGATGCAGTAAGGGGACTAGTGCACAGTTTTTGGCATGATCACACAAGGCCTTCTTCAAACCGAAAGGATGTACTAAAACTAAGAAGGGGTTCAAAGGATTGTGAACCACATACTAAGCATCTTCTTGATATAACACAGACAGAGCTTTACGAGAAATTTAAGATTGAGCATAGACAATTGAACTTGGGGCAAAGATCTTTTGAGAAATGTAAGCCATGGTATGTTAGAATAAATACTCTTCGTAACACTTGTTGTTGTAGATACCATGTAGAATATGAATATTACTATGAAACATTTTTGTACATTCATCGTGTGTTGCATACTAACATTGTGCAGGATTGCTCCATGACAATACCACCGACTTCATCAAGAGAATTCATTCATAGCATCATGTGCAATAGGCCCGAGGGGAAAACATACTATGCAAAATCTTGTTTGGATGGAACATGCTCCAACTGTGTTGGAATGGCATTATTGAGCCAATGTATGCACGAGAACGGAGACAGTGAATTTGGGAAAATGGTTACAGACATGAAAAGTTTCAAATATATCAACTATGAAATAGTCCCAGGGAAAGAAAGAAAAAAAATACAATTGGTGACATCTCAGGTATGCATTTATATCTATAAAATTATGTTGTAACGGTTACATTTCAATCCTTACAACAAAAAACTGACATTGAGATCATTTTGTGTCACCAAGTACAAGTTAGTGACTTCATCAAGGAATTTATTGAAAAGATACATCAATATGTTCAGCATGTCCACGTGGCACGATGGCAGGATGAGAAGTTTAGAATATGCAGAGATACATTTCCCCTTGGTACTATACTTTCAGTTGTTGATTTTGCCGAGAACTACACTCTGCAACCTCAAAATGAGATCCAAAGTCAGTATTATCACTCTGAGCAGGTTTCCTTGATGGTCCATATCACATATAGGCATGGCCCAAATAGCACTGAAGAGCAAAGAGAAATTCTGAAGGAATATCACTTCTACATAAGTGATGATAGGTGCCACGACTTCCACTATGTACGTCATTGATTCATCATGTTCTATGATCACTTGAAGGGAAGGAACATACAGATGGATCGACACTGGATTTGGTCTGATGGGTGTGCTGATCAGTTCAAAAATGCACGCATATTTCAGTGGTTGTGTTCATTGCATAAAAACTACAAAGTGCCACATATGTGGAACTATTTTGAGACTGGGCATGGTAAAGGAGAGCATGATGGAGCCAGAGCATCTACATAATCTACTATTCTAAATGCTCAATCTATAGTCAGGTCGTGCACGTCAGTAATGGGAGAGGAATCAACTATGCGAGTAGAATCCACAAGAAAGAGACATGTGGAGAGATTTTTTTGGGAGGTGGTAGACATAGATCGTTCACATGCATGGGAATGCAAGACTGTGCCTAGGACTCGTGGCTTTCATTCGGTTCGAAGCTCTGATAACCTAGTATTTGAAATTTGGACCAGAAAACTCGCTTGTTTTTGCCCACCTTGTTGTGATGGTGACTGGGATGGGTGTGAATCATTGGATTGGGTTGATGGATGGGATCGCATATCACTTCCACTTGATCAGCGTGTAATTGTTGAGTTAACTCCGTTGGAAGAAGACCAATCATCTATTTCTACAGATTTTGATCATGTCTTAGACCTTGTACAACCTGGTATGATGCATTTCCTTAACATTTTTTGTTTGTTTACGTAGTATTCAAATGCACATTAAAGGCCTTGTATCGAACAAAAAATATTTTGATCATATACCTACAATCATATAATGCAGGGCACATATACGTAGTGGTTTCCTCAAAAGATACTTAATGGGGTAATGAATGCTGGTTGGCACGCTGTATAGATGGAAAGCAAACCCTCATTATGTCCACGACTGACGATGAAAACAACCACTTTCCAACTGGGTCTATGGTTGTTAAAGGTGAATACTTGACACGGGATAGCAATGGAAGAAAGAAGGGTGGATATGTTTACAGGGATTACAAACCAGGTGCAAGTGTGTATCACTTTACCAACTTAATCATTGGCACAAACCTTCAGGTACGAACAATGCCTAGTCGAAATACATCGAAGGTACGCTACTTCTTACCGGATACAGAGCACGAGAGACTAATGGAGACCATCAGTATAAGAGATGATATGGAGGGCTTGGTTGTATGATAATAGGTGGGATCTAGCATGATGAGGTACGTTACATACTTTTAATACTATACTATTTATACTATTTGTAATTGAATATTGATATATGCTCAATTTTCACATGTATGTTTCATATGATTATGTCAATTTTGCGTTCTTGATATGCCAAATTTACGTTTATGTTTTTTATAAATATGCCAAAAGTTCTCTTGTATGTCAAGTTTATGAATATGCCATTTTTTACATATGATCAGTAAACCCTAAAATTATATTACGTTCATCATGTTGGTTATTGGCTTCACCCAATAAAATTAATTCAATTCATGCTCACTATATTAAACAATACACTTATATTAAATTTAATTCATGTCTTGTTAAATATTTCATAATGAATTAGCTATTTGAGAGCACCACTTTAGACCAAGCCATCATCATCAACATCTTCATCATCATCACCATCATCATCATCATGGACCTGCAAAACCCTAGTTTCCAAAGTGTCTAGGCAGGTTCAGGTTGGGAACACTAGCCATACCCGCCCGGTGGATGATTTTCCAAAGTTGACCCCCGTGTGCAAAAATTGCACACGCACACACTGAGCAAAACCCTAGTTTCCAAGATGGACCTGCAAGGTGACACATGGGCCACCCAGTAGGAGGGGAGGGGCACCCCTGGAACTATCCCGGTGTGCTGAATCCAACAGAGTTGACGGTTCGTCGATCCGAGCCACGGTCTTAATTCTATGGCTCGTCCCGTCTCACTACCAGAAGGCCTTCAGGGACACCTGCTGGATACCTACCGGGGGCATAGAAATCCAACTGTGTAACAAAACCGGGTTTCGTGGAGTCCTGCAGGTGTGTCTAGACAGGTTCAGGCTAGGAACACTAGCCATACTTGCCCGGTGGATGATTTTCCAAAGTTGACCCCCGTGTGAAAAAATTGCACACTCCCACACTGAGCAAAACCCTAGTTTACAAAATGAATGTACAATGAAGCCACTGGGCCATGGGGAGACGAGGGAGAGGACCCCCTAGAGGTAATCGCATGCTAGGAGACCAACAGAGTCGAGGGTTCGTCGGTCCGACGTCCGGTTTCTGAGTTATGTCGAGTTGCAAGTCGCATGAAAATGTCGTTCAGGGACACTTGGTGAATTTCCGTCTGGGAGCCAAAAAGCAAACGAAGCAGGAAGATTGCGTGTCATTGGCTCCTGCAAGTGTGTGTGGGAAATGCCGACATGGGAACACTGCCAACACTGGCTCGGGGGAGGTTTTTGCAGAGTTGACCCACCAATGCGAGATTGCATGCAATTAAACTGAGCAAAACCCTAGTTTACTAAATGAATGTACAATGAAGCCACTGGGCCATGGGGAGACGAGGGAGAGGACCCCCTAGAGGTAATCGCACGCCAGGAGACCAACGGAGTCGACGGTTTGTCGGTCCGACATCCGGTTTCCAAGTTATGTCGAGTTGCAAGTCGCATGAAAATGCCGTTCAAGGACACTTGGTGAATTTCCGTCCGGGAGCCAAAAAGCAAACGGAGCAGGAAGATTGCATGTTGTTGGCTCCTGCAAGTGTGTGTGGGCAATGCCGACATGGGAACACTACCAACACTGGCTCGGGGGAGGTTTTTACAGAGTTGACCCACCAATGCAAGATTGCATGAAATTAAACTGAGCAAAACCCTAGTTTACGAAATGAATGCACAATGAAACCACTGGGCCATGGGGAGATGAGGGAGAGAGCCCCCTAGAGGTAATCGCACACCATGAGACCAACGGAGTCGACGGTTCGTCGGTCCAATGTCCGGTTTCCGAGTTATGTCGAGTTGCAAGTCGCATGAAAATGTCGTTCAGGGACACTTGGTGAATTTCCACCCATTTTATAATTTAAGCCACTTTTAAACTTCCATATTATTTTTGAAAGAGAAGAATATTTCAAAACTCCTAAAGAGACAAAAACACATGATCAAAACTCCTAAGTCTGCAATTTAGAGTAGCAATAATGGGGGTGATGGAGTTGAATTTGATCATATGGAAGATAATGATACTAATATTATTGAGAATAAAGGGATAATAGGTTGATCCATGACACCTTTGTTTGCATGGATGAGGATGCACCTATGTATGAGACCTATGATAATATTCATGATGTACATCTTATTGATAAGGCACACAAAGGCCTATACAAGAGATCAAAGATGAGTCACTTTGTCTACTAATTTGATGTTGATAAAATTGAAGGTATTGAATGACATTTCAAACAATGGTATGACAAAGATCCTAATGTATACACAATAACTCTAATGATAAATATAATTTTTTAATATTTTTTGTGATTGTAATAACTACATTGCGATATCCATTATTTAGTACATAAATTGATTTTTTCTTATAGATTGTTAGGTAATATTTTCCTATAACCATCAAATACTTTATCATGAATGTCGGATCAATAGATATTGAACTAATTAGGTAATATATAAGGTGCCCCATAAGGTTCTTTGTCATATCCCTATAATTCTAGGTTTTTGATGATTGTTTAGGTTAAAAAACATAGCACATTTTAAGGATTATCATGTACAAAGATAAGTGAAGATGGTATTATATGAGTGGCTACAAATGGTTCTCAATTTACGATCATCAAGGAAATATTACACATTTTTAAAGAAGAACCTCATAATGTTAGACTTTCATTGGTAGTTGATGGCGTCAATCCATTTAAAGAGATTAGATCCATTTATTCAGTTTGGTTATTTTGTGTTATAAACAATAACCTTTCTCCTTAGATGTCAATAAAGAGGGAACACACAATGTTTGCATTAATTGTTCTAGGAATTTATTTATGGGAATATTTGCATTAACTAGCAATTGCCCTAGAATGTGCAATGGGTGTGCATGAGTGAGTTCGTTGAAAGCTTGAAAAACATTGTATTGCATTTAGTTTGATTAAATTACACGAGCAAAAACTTTGACATAATTTGTAATGATCATCCAAAATCACAAATTTTAATTAGATACCAATTAGTGCATGCATGTAGTGAATTCGTTGAAACCTTTGAATATAATAGTTTGTTCTTTTGACATAGTGCATTCATGAGTAATAGATAATCCACACAAATCAACACATTAGATTGACAGAAGAACACGTGGAAACCGAAGAACAAATACAAAGTGAAATGTATCATTCATTTATAAGTGAAATGTCAATGTGCATGTCTCCAAAAGTACATGTATCCAAAAGTACATATATATCCAAAAGTATCCAAAAGTGCATGTCTCCAAAAGTACATGTATATCCAAAAGTACATGTGTATCCAATGAAGTCAATGTACATGTCTCCAAAAGTACATGCACAATAAAGTCAATGTACATGTCTACAAAACTAAATGTATCGAAAAGTACATATATATACAAAAGTATCCAAAAGCACATGTGTCCAAAACTATCCAAAACTATCAAAGCCACATGTACATGTATCCAAATGTACATATATCCCATAAGACACATCAAAACTCAAGCTTCCTCTTGTTCTTTCCCGACGTTGATCCTCTAGGCACATCTCTAGGATCAATGTGCATATCTGGATCCTGCAAATTAAATATCAATTGTTAAATTCAACTAACTATGTACACTAATACATTAGCTCAACAATTATCAACTGGTGCATGGAAAGTGCATGAAACACTTGGTCACTGAAGGACATCTCACCTCAACTGAGAAAGGAGATTGCGTTGCTTGTGTAGCAGATGGAGCCGTTGGTTGAACATCCAGGATGGTCGAACCAGGGGGGCCAGGAATTGCTCCTGCTGGTGGTGGCTACAATGAAAAAATGTTGAAATAGTTAGAAATGCATGAATAAACAATAGACACCAATAATAAACTATGTAAAGATAATGTTGAAATAGTTACATACCTGTGTGTGATCAGTTGCCATTGCAGATGCAGCACTAACTGCTGCATCAACCATCGATGCGAGGTTTTCAGTAGACAACTCGGGTTCCTGATGTAGTAAACATGCAATTCAAACATTAACAAAAACGATTTATGCACTGGATTTCAAGTTAAACAACAAATATCATCGAAGGATATACATTACCATGGTGTGAGTAAGCCCATGGTTGTGGGTAGCTAGAGTCTTTCTAGGAGTAGAACGCCTCACATACACATGACCCTTGCTCACAAATGGCCTGGAGGGAGATACAAATCCAGGCAATGGTCCAGATGTCTCGGATGGTGCCTACAGTCAGCAAGTGTTCATGTAGTTAGACATGCATGATTCAACAAACAAACATGTATTTAAAAAATGTCATTTTTAATTGTTTACCTGGAGCCTAGATGTTTCATGGGATGGTATGACCATGGGTGCTACCTCCACATTACCTTGCCCCAGTGAAGGATCTTCCATCTGCAAGTTTAATAATTGTAAATATTAGACCGTAGATAGCATTAATGAACTAAAATGTAAACTATGTGGAAATTAACAAATTAACAAGTATTAAAAAACTGAAATTTTAAAATGTTTACCTCGGTGTGAGATACGGCAATAGGTGGTATATAAGATGGGCCTACCAAATGGGTAGCATCATGCCCCCCTGTAGAGTCTGGAATATCCGGCTCTGGGGCGTCGCTGCCGGCATAAAGCATCAACTGCAAGTTCACAAAATTAATATATTAGCTCAAACTATATATATGTGTACAAAGACGAAAATAAATGAACAATTTATTACAATTAACCATGAACATACCTCTCTCAAAAACCCACTGAAGGCAACATCTGAGGCAAGACCATAGCAGGGACGACCACATGATGTGCACTCGTGAGGATCAGTACTAGGATGCGGATGTGTCGATGGTCCTGCACTAGTGGATGGTCCTGATGGTCCTGCACTAGTTGATGGTCCTTCCTGGTGACGAGCTGGTGTATGTACCACACCAGGGACGGATGTCCCTTCCTCACCCATATGTTGAACCATCGTGCCATGGTGAACAACTACCCGTGCCAAACTCAAAAATGCATCCCATGTCTGCGGAATAATACGATGTGCAGGTGGGACGTTTGGCCCAGGAAACTACCTGCGAGGTGCAGGTATAGGGCGATCCTGGTCTCGAAGCCTGGCATTGGGTCGGTTTTGGGGCATCTCCCCCCGATCTTTTGAAACTGCAAGATGTCAAAATAGTTAACGTGTTTATGCAACACGAACTCTGCGTACATCTTTCGAAGGAAATATAAGGGAAGTTCCCTGTTGTTGTGTGGTGGCATATCAAAAACCATGTACCATCTATCCATCCAGTTATCAACAAATGGTTGAAACGTGCACCACTCAATGGAGATATGCGGCCTGTTTGCATTTGGGATTTCCCCCGTCCGAGGGTCCCTAAACAATGCAAATATGAGCTCTTTGGATATTTTCAACTTTTTTATTGCATTGTAGTCTAGCCCATCAGCATATTGTTGTCTTTTTCTTTCTCTGTATGATGCAATATCATATAGTACATTGGTAGATTGTGAAATGGTGTCAACAATTGCATCCAAGGTTGATGCAAGCGAACGACGAATCCTGTCACCACCACTAAAAGATGCACTTATGCCCCTCAAGTGGGCAAGCTCAATCAATATCTCGGCATTGGTATCCATAGCCGCAACTGTAATAAAGACATTAATACGAAAATCATTAGAAACATATACATGGTATATAATGATGTCTCTTCAAAATTGAACATGTATTAAATCAAACTCAAGTAAGCAATTTAATGGCATTCACTTACATACATTTAAAACTTAAAATTAAACATTTGACAATTAAAAAGTAAGTTAGCCAGATTGGCAGAGAGGAGGAGGAGGACGAGGAGGAGGATCAGGGCAGTGATGAGTTTGTTGATTCAGGCATGGAGGAGGAGGATCAGGGCAGTGATGAGTTTGCATCTATGTGTCTCAATGTCTCATTGTGATTTGTGATTGTGAATGACAAATGTGTTGTGATTTGTGAATGATCTAATTTCTATTGAATATTTCATATTTGTAATTGTAAATGTTAAATTTTATTGGATCTATATGTCTATATTTTTAAATTTTAATATATTTTAAAAATATATTAATTCCGGGGGTCACCATGTCCTACGTGTCCTAATTCCGGGGGTCACCGTGTCCTACGTGTCCTAATTCCGGGGTCACCGTGTCTAGTGGAGACCAGGGATCAAATTTGAAGGGTGGGGTCCCATTTCACTATGAAGGGCTATGAGATATTGAACCCTTCAATGCTGCGATGTAAAAATAAGTTATTCTTTTCATTTGAAAATGTAATAGTACATCAAAATTTCAATGTTTACTGACGTAGTAAAGTTGAGAGGCTTTATTTTTCAGTGGATATAGCAGACCTGTAAATTCATAGGATGTCAAAAATCTAGTCAGCCTTGAAGTTGAGCTCCTCAAAGAAAACAAATTTCTTTAAATATGTTTATGGCAGGCTGGCATTGCCAGCTTCGCTCCACAAAACTATCCTGGAGGATTGGAGGAGATAGGTTAGGTGGAACTTGGAAGTAGCTCAACCACAGTGGAATAGGGGTATAAGAAAAAGCTTGTTTCTATTCATGCAATATTATATATTGATGTTCGGAGCCATGGAAGCATGGAATTCGAGCATTGACTTGATACAACAAAGAAAACAAAAGGTGGAACTCGGGAGCTGCAGGATTGACTTGATACAACAAAGAAAACACAGGGTGTGAGGCTGGGAGCCGTAGACGGTAGGATTATCTTGATACAACAAAGAAAACACAGGGCTATAGGTAGGGGCCACGGGCAGGAGCAACAACCTGCAACATTACAAGAAGTTTATGGATTGTGGATTTTGTCTGAAATGCCAAATTCACGGGGGCACATTAACATAATATATTATACATTGAATACTCAATTAACTCACGAAGTCAGCATTCACGAATTAGTATGTGATAACTTGTAACTTGGTAAGCCCGCTCGCAACAACACGTATGAGCCACCTACCAGGTTTAATAATTTTGTTGATGCCATTAAATGTGTTAAACACGTAAGCGCTCGCTACAAACACGAGAACTTTGAAGCGTTCAAGCCATGGGCTGCTCAATGTAAGCCCGTCCACGTAAGTTGCTCAATGATATTATTAGAGGCCCAATGGTCCATGATCCATGAATGATCGAACACGTGGATATTGGAGAGTAACCGAGTCCCACTCCCAAGTCACCTAGCTAGTAGCCGCATTCCCAATTTCCCACTAAAAATTGTTCATGGGTGAAATTTGAAGCTACCCTTCTGTTGCAATTTTAAACAGTAGTGGTTAATTTAATTATTGAAGGGCTTACCATGAAATTAAATTTTTTTTGCATGGTAAAATTTGAAGTGGCCTTCTATGATGTGTGGGTAAAATTTGAAGTGGCTTGAAGGCTTCAAATTTGAAGCCTGGTGGGGACACTCATGTCCTGTGTCCTCGTGTCGGGTGACTTAGATGAATACATTGTAGAAAGGGGGGGGTTTTATTTTTTTCAATTTTTGGTTGGATTATGAATTTTTGAGTTTTTGAAAAGGGATTCATTTTAATTATTCACTCATCTTGGTTGAGGGAAATGTGAATTTAATTAGAGATTGGGTTATTCCCAATTTTATCAATATTACAAAACTAGGTTGTTTTAAACAATAAAAAAATAGTAATTTAGGTTAAGAAATGACAAAAAAATGGTATAGGTGAATGAATTACCTGATTAGATGACAATCCACCAATGAATTTGTCTCCCCTCCAGCTAAATCGAGCAACACCGATACTTGAGTGGGCCACAAACCGTCCTCGTCCAGGGTCTATTTCGCGTTTCTGATGCGTGAGTGCCGCGGGTGGTTGGGAATCATCGGGACTGTGTATTTAAATTCATTTTAGATTTACATAACGCGTACGCGTTTTGTAACTACATAACGCATACGCGTTTTGTAGTTATATAACGCGTATGCGTTTTGTAGTTATATAACGCGTACGCGTTATGGTTACCTATCCTAAATGTCCAATGACATGTTAGGCTCGGGTCTTACCATGGCAGGTGCTAAATATCAGAAACGCGTTTTGCTTTATGTATCATGAACGAGTTTTGAAAAAAGTAGCATTGCATCTAAAGTGACCCTCATCTTCTTGCACACACCCCTAAATAAATAAAAACAACTAGTTTACTAAAAAGATATTAAGTAAACTAAAAGAGAACCAAAATAGAAGTAGGACTCTTCTACACCCAACTCCCACTGATTTAGGGAATTAGGTGCACACTAAAGATAATGAGACACTTGTAATTGAGAATAATTGAAATTAAATTATTAAATTAAATTAAATATGTGCATGGACAGACACGTGGCACACAAACTTTTTCTATATAATGAGAGAGGAGAAGGAGAGAAATACATCTCTTGCTCCCTAATGCTGGATGGGCATGATTGTAACATCCCGATATTTTCATAAAATTTAAAAAAAATTAAATCGCCATAAAAAGAGCTAATATTGTAAAATGCGGAAATAATAAAAATCAATATTCAACAATTAATAAAAGTGTCGCTTGGTAGTAACAATTTAATGCTTGTGTCTTTTGTCTTTTAATGACGTCATGAAAATCAATTAATGATTATGTACTTTATTCGTATGCTGGAATGATTGAAAATTTATGATGCATTGGAAAACAGAATTCTTTTGACAAGTGCTGACAGTTTAACTTTTCTGGATGATGATGAAAGGGGTCCCACGAGGTTCCCCGAGGCTTACTTAGCTATTCCGCTAAAGCACTGCACTCATCCTCCATGTGCAAGTTCGCAGGTAAGAGATAGCGATACAAATCGAAACTGCTTATGAATTTCGATGCCACAGGCATGGTCTCCTTCCAATTCTTTAAGATGAACCTGTCTCTCTCAAGACTGCAGATAATGTCCATTTCAGGGTGTGTTTGTTATGAATGTTTCCAATAAGTGTTGATGAGTTTACATAAGGTCATTCCATGAATGCCTGGCGGCTGTTTAAGTAATTATTTTTATAATAATGACAGTGACAGGTTGATGACAAGGACGCATGGTCTTAAGTCATACTATGGAGAGATTGACAACATGGTTCTAAACTCTATTGCCTGGGAAATTAAAAATGGTGATGCCTTAAGCATTTACACCCAACCATGCAATGAATGTGATGGGTCCTTGAATGGCACCATACCCTAACGATGTGTTTATATAACGTGTGGTGTGGACGAGCTTTATGAGCTCTACAACGATCCCTATAGTGAACTATACAAAAGACTCTATGTAATGGGTGGAGTCAAACCATACCCTATGGTTGCTCATGACCTTAGTGGATATTTATAAGCTATGAATGTGGTTCGAAAATGATTAGATGGGATCGTATGAGACCTTTGGTTATATGTTATTGGTGATCATTATACATTGATAATATTTACATGTTGAAAATTTTAACGTTGGTTGGAATGGGTTGGTAGGTGGAATGATGGCCCTGCAAAAGCCTGCATACGAATCGAGGGTGTAATAAATGATTAGGTTTGTAATTATTGTGCCTGGCCACCGTGTTAGGGATAGTGTTGCATGCATGTCTATGTGGATTTTTTCGGCGTGATAAGGTTTGGCAATTGCTGAGTTGTAACGGCCTCCTGCCCTGCTATCAACCGATATGGAAACTCCGTGGCTTGGGTGGTAGATGAGCCATTTAATGCTGCACCTGCCACCTTCCAACGTGGCTTGATGTGGGTGAATCTCCGTCGTTGATCGTTGTGTATTGGGATAAGTCGAACCCTCGCGTAAATTATGGATTCTTTGTAACGTTTCTTGGTCATTTGCTCGGTGGTAGGGTTTGGGAGGTGAGGCCAACTGACCGAGAGGCACTTAGAGTTTGCTGGTTTTCTAGCCTCCCTCGGGCTCGATCCTGAGACCGGTAGCAACCTTGGGTCTGCTAGTGAAAGTTATCCATGGAAGCCAAGTCTGGAACGATGGTGTGGTAACCTACAGGTGGGATGAGTGCATCTGTGTCGGCATTGTCGTAGCTTGGAAGTTTGGGTTTTCAATTGAGTTGGAAGTTTTTGGGAGGTATCCCTCACCGTGGTCTTCGAACTGGGTGCATCTCCTTCACAGTGGATGGGTGCTAGCTACGTCGAAAACTTTGTCACAACTCAGGTAATGTATTCGTTGCAAAGGTTTTCCCACTATTCTTTGTTGCATGTGTTTCTACCTCATGATCCAATGCTTAACTTGTTGTATGGTTGTTGGCAGGTGACCCTCGGCGAATCCATAGGGTGCCGGAATAGTTGAAGACGAAGATAACTTAAGCGAACCCACTGTTAACACCCAAAAAGTGTTCACTACCTCATCTACCTCATTACATGGCTCATTTGTCCATTTTCCTACCATATTTCCCTTAAAAACCCTGAAAATCCCACTAAAAAGCCTCCAAAACGCCTAAAATGCCTCCAAAAGGCCACAAAACCATCAAAAAAGCCTCAAAAAGGCTAAAAAACGCCTTTTTCCTCCAAAAATATCCAAAATTCCTCTAAAATAGCAAAAATCCCCTAAAAAGGGAATAAAAAATATAAAATAATGAGGAAGAGGAGAAAAAAAAACCTATACAGCTGCCCTAAACCATATGGTTCCCAAAACCATGGGCCAGCACTCCACCACCAAAAAACTATAAATAGGTGATGGAGATCCCTCATTCCACATCCACAATCAAGTATACCCTTACTCTGTCAAAATCTCTCTTGAAACCCTAGTTCACCCTTGAACTACTTTCACCTTGAGAGCCCCTTTTGGCCCATTCCCACCATTGGAGAAAGAGAAGGAGCAAGTCGGAGCTTGGAGCAACCCTCTTGGACATTGCAAGAGCTTCACCAACCTTCACCTTGGAGGTAAAATTAATACAAAAGCCATTCTTTACATCTTATTTGTTATGTTTCATGCACATGTTTAGAGTAATTTATATTTCTGTTTTAGCATTTTAATTTACATTTACTAAACTGCTACTAAGGAGTCCCTTCTCCTTAGTAGGTGCTCATTTGCACAAGCTAGGGGTAAAACCCTAGCTACAGTTTTGGTGACTCCCCTAGGTTTGAATTTATGGTTACGATTTTTAATATTTTTTCTATTCGGCTGTTCCTTTCGACCGCCGTATACCGCATTTTTCTCCCCACAGTCGCGTGCCGACCGCGTCTTTCAGGCACTTACCTGCGACCCGACCGTGGCTCTCAAACTGTTTCCGATGACCTGCCGTTCATTTTCAGTCTGTTACCTGCGATCCGGCCGTGGCTATTAGCCTGTTTGGGACGGTCTGACTGCGGCTATTACCCTTTTTCCTGCGTCCCTCCTGCGGCTTTCGGCCAGTTTCCCGCAACCCACCGGTGCCTTTTGGCATTTTTCCTGCGTCCCTCCTGCGGCATTCAGCCAGTTTCCCGCAACCCGTCGGTGCCTTTTGGCATTTTTCCCGCATCCTGACTGTGGCTTTCAGCCCCTTCGCTGCGTCCCGACTGCGTCTGTCTGCTAAAAACCCGCGTCCTGTCCGCGCCTGTTTCCATCCCGCGGTCCGACTGCTCAGTTTCGCCACAGACCCGCAGTCTGATTTCTGCATTTTTCTCTGTTTTGAACCCAGAACTTTGCTGCACTATTTTCTGCACCAGCACAGCCCTATGTCCTACCTGCAGCCACCCTTCCTTACAGCATTTTTCTGTAGTTTTTTTCTGTTTCATTTACAGAATCGTTTTTACATTTTCAGCACTTTACATTGGAAAAAGAAAATTGTGCATTTTAAAAGTTCATTTCTGTATTGTTATTGCTAGATAGAAAGTTGCCCTCCCTAGTGGCACTTTCTACTTGGGTTCATCATCACCTCACGAGCACACACTCTGTCACATAATTCAAGTGAGCCTTAAAAACTACTTAACTCAACCAATATTCTAACCCCTCTTGGGGAACACAAAAGAATCTGTGTAGCTAGGTAGGATCGGAGGGATAGGCTTCCAATAACACCCCTCGGTTACTTACACTTGAGACATAGATGTTGTCCAATTAGGGAACCAAAATCCCCTAGTACTTTTTGGCACGGTCACAACCAGTTTACCAGAGGGCCTCTCCCCTAGGAGGGTTGAAGTCACGAGACTGGTTCCGAAGGCCTGAGTGGAATACCGCACTCCATTCAATAACCGAAGGGCTACCTTTCGCAGTTCTCAGGATATCCCTGTATTGGGGTATTGCGGTAAAAGGACCAAACGACAGATTCACCTTTCTGGACGTGTCATGAACGGGGTATCTTAGTTGCCATTCTTCTAGGATTGACTACCCGGTGTCCCTCCCGGTAGGTGGACATCTTAGCCACTTGGCTTTCCTATTCATATTGTCTAACTTGGATTTCATCACCTTGCAGAGGATATGTCTAGTTGAGTTAGAATACTTTTTAGTTAGGTGTTTGCATGCTCCCTTACCTCCTTTTGGTCTAGTGAGTCCACCATTTTTTATTTTTAGGAAACCCGCTGCTTGTTGGTATTCTGACCATTTCTGTTGACACTCCACCTATTGTATCACAGCTGTTATAGTAGGTGTTTTGAGTTGGTTGTTGGCCTGAGTGCCTTGTTTTTTGAGCTCTCCTTCTGCACACTCGGTTGCATTAGGGTTTTTGAGCTATTTGTTACTCACCTCAACCCACAGAGATTCAACACCATCTGTCACCATTGAGTCCCCGAGACATTCTCGGCGCCTCAGGGGCGAGCCCCCACAACACGGTTCACTTGACACTACCCATCATCGCCATAGATCATCATCAATTGATACCACTTCTCACAGATCTAGAGCCTTGTCACTTGACTCCACTCGTCAATGACATAGGACTCCGCCCCCAGATATTGACGCCCCTTACTTTACCTCTGATTCTGAAGAAGAGTCTGAGAACCCCATCTACACTGCCCCTACTAGCCCCATGGCTGGCACGACTTCCACTCCTTTCGTTATAGGGACCATTGGTGGCACATCCACCACTACACCAGTTACTACACCTGCTTTGGGTATGCCCTCCATGGGGCCCCCATCTACCGTTCCCCTCACTGCACCTATTCCCACAGCCGGAATACCTATCCCCACTCCATCAGTGGCTCACACTACCCATGGTGGTGCAGGCCCATCCCATACTACCTTAGTTCCCCCACTTGGGGGCAACATTCCAAACCATGCCCCTCCATTAGGGGGCATGGGCCCCAACTTGGTCCAACCCACTACTGTGTCACATCCTTCTTCCAATTTTCCATTCATGGCTAGCCTCAACTTGCCCGACCTAGCCAGATTGACAAATGATCCTATCCGACATGACCCTACGTGGCCTCACATGCCCACCAAGCTCCCCTCTGACATCCCTAAGTTCGAGGGAAAGGCAGGTGAGGACCCTCAAAACCATATTATGTCCTTCCATCTGTGGTGTTCCTCCAACTCCATAGTGGATGACTCTGTTTGCCTCCGTTTGTTACAACTCACCTTCACTGGCTCTGCAGCCAGGTGGTATATAAAGCAACCCCACGGGACCCATGCCACCTTTGCTTCCCTTGCCTCGACCTTCCTGTAGTTCTTCCAGTTACCTGTCCGCTATGACGCGGGCGTTGAGATCCTCCTATCTTGTAGACAAAACACGGCTACCCACATCACGGACCACATTCATGAGTGGCGTCGATGCCGTAGCTTATGCAAGATCAAATTAGACGACCGTATCTTCCTAGATTGGTTCCTCAAGTCCCTTCTCCCTGTCATTGCTAAGGATGTGGCATCAGAAAGACCCCAGTCTGAAGAAGAGGCCATCCTTAAGGCCCAACAGTTCGACCTCATTTACGCCCAGTCAGGTTACCTTTATACCATTATACCTGACGCCCCTCGTGGAGATTCCTCCCAGCATGATGCATTGGGGGCATCCCACGCTGCAGAAGGCATCATTGGCTGTGTTTCTTCGCATCCCCAACCATTTTCCATAGCATGTCCCACCCCTGGCCCCGACCTTTCGTGGGTTACCTCACAGTATGGAGAAACCAACTCGTATGCTCCCATGACACATCACCACCACCATGGACCCTCATGTCCTCCTCAGTGCTTCGGTCATGGGACTCCCGATTATGCCCCCCCAGTCGCACCTCAGCCTTATTACCACCAGTAGGCTGCACCAGCTCCTGCGCCTTCACAAGCCCAACCAGCTTATTGCCTGCCACAGGTAACCCCTGCGGCAAACCCACAACCCGCTCCGCAGCCATATCAGCAACCTCCTCAATTTGCTGCACCTGCGCAGCCTCCACCTACATATCATCCACCGCAGCCTACTCCAGCACCTGCGCAACCTCAGAACCCACCTGCTGCCCAAGGGCAATTCTACGCCCAAAACAACCCACAGCAAAACCAAAACAACCAACGCAACCAGGGCCAACAAAACCACGGTAAGGGCCGTAATCATGGCAACAACCCTCCTCCAGACCAAGGTGGTCAACCGCCTAATCCCCCCGACAACAATAATGCGGCCCCCGCTAACCAAAACCCTGATCGCTCGCCCAAGCAGGCTAAAAAACTCAATTTGCGAACAAACCACCCTTGTTCTATTTGCGGGGTCTATGGCCACTACACACATGCTTTCCCACACTTGGAGCGAGCTCGAAAACTTTGGGTTGATGATGCCCATCGCCAAGGGCATGCGGCTCCTCAAGAACCACCCAACCCCCCACAGCCTCAGCAGCCACCTTTGGTGCTGCAAAACCCCTTACCAAACAAAGGCATAGTGAACACTCAGCCATTGGCTCCCCCTCAAGCCAACGTGCAACCCCAACAATAAATCACTTATGCTGCTCCTGATCAACCCATGTTTGACTCAGGGACCCACCACTTGTTGATGATGTCATCCACTGATGTCAACCTTCAGACCCATCGGAACCAATATGGCTCCACCTCTGAAGCCCCTCCCACTGATAAACCTACTACCGCTCATCCCACTGATCAAGCGTTACATATACCTCTGCCTCCACTAGACGGCGCTCCCAAAGCACCTCGGTTCCCACTTCGCCGTATCAACAATAACCCCAATGTGCGTGTTGCGTCAAACTACAACATTGTCGATGACTTAGCCCAATCTCCCGCAGCCATGTCTGCATTAGAAGTCTTGAAAAACTGCCCTTCCCAACGCAAGACTTTACTCTCAGCCATTGGGGCGATTGACCCAAATGATTTGAATTTGATAGCATTTGATTTGGACCAGTCCGAACCACGCCTGCCTTCCTCCTTAGCATTCCAAGTTTCTGTTTCCGTTCGGAATCTTGTCATCCATCGATGCATCATCGATGAAGGTGCCTCCACATGCGTTATGTCTACATTTGTATGGCAGAAGTTGGGATCCCCTACTCTCCAGTAGTCCACCATTGCATTACGCGCCTACGACGGTCGGTCGGCCCAACCCCAAGGCCTCCTACCCAATGTCCCCGTCCAGTTAGGTGGAAAAACCGTACTTATTGACATCGAGGTAATCAATACCCAATTGGATTATAACCTTTTACTCGACCGCAGCTACATGTATGCCATGTGGGCGGTTGCCTCTTCCATTTTTCGCACCATGATGTTCCCCCATGAGGGACGCGTGGTCAAGGTTGACCAACTCACCTACTATGATCCCAATGCTCCCGCAGCACCAGAAAATGTTCTCCCCATGGTTGAACAACCTGTTTCTCGTTCCACCACCTCGTTTGTTTCCTCTACGGGGCCCGGAGTGTACTCAGACGCACCGATGACCTCCACCTTCCAATCCATTCCTCCCCCATCATCTACGCCTGAAGTGTCTGACTTATGTACCCTGTCCCACGATAACCAAACACCTAACAATCAACCACCCTTGTTGCCTAAACCACCATTGGTACCTAGCCACATTGGTGTTACACCTATCCACACAATCCCCTTCCTAGTCCCTCCATCGGGAGTAGTAAGCACCCCGGTTATGGCTACCCTTAGCCTCCTTGGGTTAACCTTGGGATTACCCGTCTGGTACCTTTCGCCTCCCGTTCCCCCGCCGACACCAAGCGTCGTCCTCCAACCGGTGCAACCCATGGCTACTACCACTCAGCCACCCCCTGTTGTCACTACCCCTTCGTCCTCCACAAATCCCCCTCCTACTCCCAAATCCACTGGGGGCAGAGGGCCACAACCTTACACTGCTGTACCACCTCCCAAGATAGTCAAAAACCCCCCAGTGTTTCGTGCTCCGCCCAAATTCTCGTTGTGCGATGAGTTAGGCCATGCGACTCATCAGTGTCCATAGTTACCAACATTACAAAAACACATGCAGATGCTCGACGACGACCCCAACATCCCGGTTGTCGAACTAAACCCCACCCCCAAGCCTAAAGATAAATCCCTACGTACCAACCACCCCTCTGTCATATGCGGTGTTTACGGGCATTACTCACATCATTGTCCCGATCTCCCGGATTACAGGGCGGCTCTCTATGAGATGACCAATCTGGATCTTGAGACGGCACCACCCACCATTGAGGAGATCCACCCTCCGGTCTCCTCCCCTTCAGGAGAGGTTAATACCATTTATATGATCTCTTCAACCACTACCCCCTCGTCAACCGATTTGACGACACAAAATTTTCGTACTAATGAGGAGATTCTCGAGGCCCTCACTGCCCCGGATTATCCCTGGGATGATATGCATCATCGTTCCTACTTCATTCCAGAAGAATCCTCCTCTAGCACAGCTACCCAATTAACCGTTGAATCCAAAGACTTCCTTCCCACCAAGGTCGACTGGTTCAAGGACCCGATTCCTGCTCCTGACGCCTTCGAGGAGGGTAACATGGCCAACATCTCACCTGTCATCCAAATTGATATCACTGCCCCAGGACGTGCCCCTGAACTCATCACTTTAGGAGCCTTCTGCAGTAAGCAAGAGATTGAAGACTACCAAACCCTTTTCAGAGAATTCTGTGATGTCTTTGGCTGGTCCTATATCGAAATGCCTGGTCTTGACCCCACCATTATAGAGAACCACATTGACACATGGCCTTATGTACCCCCCGTTCATCAGAAACAACG
Organism: Larix kaempferi; assembly: GCA_027924585.1. Classification (NCBI taxonomy): domain Eukaryota; kingdom Viridiplantae; phylum Streptophyta; class Pinopsida; order Pinales; family Pinaceae; genus Larix; species Larix kaempferi. Next base: position 2,113,759 of record BSBM01001296.1, on the reverse strand, counting down.
CCCCATTCATCCCTCAAAGCTCCCAGCTGTCAAAGCCGAGATTGAGAAGCTTCACAAGGCAAGATTCATTTATCCTATTTCCTATACCACTTGGGTTTCAAACCCCGTTCACGTTAACAAAAAGACAAGGCACCATTAGAGTATGCACTGACTTCCGCGATTTGAACCGCGCTTGTCCCAAGGACAATTTCCCCATGCCATTTATTGACCAACTCATCGATGCGTGTGCAGGGCATAAAGTCCTTTCTTTTATGGACAGTTTTTCTGGATACAACCAGATTCAGATCCGGAAGGAAGACCAGTACAAAACTGCCTTTACCACCCCATGGGGCACCTTTTCCTACCGCGTCATGCCTTTCGGCCTCAAAAATGCTGGTGCCACCTTCCAGCGGGCCATGACCTATTGTTTTCACGACTTGGTCCATATCCTGCTAGTCTACCTTGATGACCTTACAGCTCGTTCCTGGAAATGATCAAACCACCTTAACGACCTTCGGCAAGTTTTTCTGCGTTGTCACAAATACCGAATCCGCTTGAACCCACACAAGTGTGTCTTTTGCGTTTCGGCAGGCCGATTGTTGGGTTTTATTGTTTCCCAGAAAGGAGATACTGTTGATCCCCTGAAAGTCCAAGCCATCTTAGACCTTCCCTCTCCTCGCACGCTCCGACAACTCCAAAGTCTGCAGGGGTGATCCAATTTTCTTCGACGTTTCGTTCCCGATTACGTGACTACCGTTCACGGTTTCTAACGCCTACTACGTACCCACATACCCTTCGTCTGGGATGAGCAGGCAGAAGCTGCATTCGAAGCCCTCAAGAAAGCTCTCACACAAGCCCCTCTGATCTCCCCTCCGAATTTCTCCCAGGACTTCATCCTATACGTCTCGGCATCTGAGCATGCCGTGTCCGGAGTCTTGGTTCAAGAAGACGCTTCTCACCAGGAGCATGTCATTTACTACGTCAGCCAGACCTTGTCTGGTCCACCCCTACGTTACCCATATGAGGAGAGACTAGCCCTCGTAGTGGTCTTTTCCATCCAAAAATTGCGACACTATATCTTAATGAGTCATACCACAGTCATTGCTAACTCTAACCCCATGGTCTATCTCCTTAACCGGTGGCTACTGCAAGGTCGTGTTGCTAAATGGGTCATTATCCTCCAGGAATATGACCTTACCTTCAAAACCCCTAAGAGCACTAAAGCCCTCGCACTTGCTCAGCTCATCACCGATCTCCCTTCCCTTCTCCCGTCCCCGCAAATCTCCGATGATTTACCCAACAACCATTTGTTCACCATCTCGTCTGATGACCCATGGTACGGTGATATTTTGTTATACCTGCGGACGCAGAAGTTCAGACCCAAAGTCACCCGTAATGGACGTCGTCGTATCCGTCACCAGGCCTCTCGCTATCTCCTCCTAGGAGATGTCCTTTACCGGCGGGGGGTTGACACCATTCTTCGTCGTTGCCTTACACACGAGGAAGCTGAACACGTCCTCACTGACTGTCATAGCGGTGCCTACGGCAGCCATTTCTCTGGAATGGCCACTGCCCAGAAGATCGTCCGTGCCGGATACTTCTGGCCCACACTTTTCATCGACTGCATCACTGCGATCAAACATTGCCATAACTGCCAACTTTTTGCCCCCAAGGCCCGGACAACTCCTGCTCCGTTACACCCAGTCGTCCCCGTTGGTCCCTTTTGTAAGTGGGCTATTGACTTCATGTAGTGTAGACCCCCATCTACCAACGGCCACAAGTATATCATTGTCGCTGTTGATTACTTCACCAAATGGGCGGAAGCCATGCCTACCTTCAATTGTACCGCTAACACTGCTGCCCATTTCTTTTTCAACCATGTTATCACTCGATTTGGGGTCCCTAAACAGTTGGTATCAGACCATGGTTCACACTTCGAAGACGCCGTCTGGCGTGATTTATCCACCCTCCTCAAATTTGAACACCAATTTTCCTCTGCTTACTACCCCCAAGGGAACGGCCAAGTAGAGGCCATCAACAAAATCCTAAAAACCATCCTCCAACGCACTGTTGACCGGCATAAGTCCAATTGGCACCACATGCTCTTCCCCGCCTTATGGGCTTACCGTACCTCCACTAAGACCGCCACTGGTTTTACCCCGTTTCATTTAGTTCACGGTGTAGAGTCTGTCCTCCCCATCGAGTGTCAAATTCTTGCCTTACATATCGCCGTTGAGCTTCTCCCCGACACTTCCCCCCTCAAGCAGCGTTTGCTGACACTCGAACAAGCTGATGAAGACTGTCGTGCCACTCTCCAGAACATCGAAGCTGCCAAGAACCGCTCCAAATCCGGTTATGACAAACATGTTCACCCTTGAAATTTCCACGAAGGGGACCTCGTCCTCGCCTATGACCAAGCCCACGACAAAACTAGTAAAGGGAAGTTTGAATCCATGTGGCAAGGCCCTTACATCGTGCAGACCTGCCTCGGCAAGGGGGCATACATCTTAGCCGACTCCGAAGGTCACCCTTTGCGCAACCCCCGTAATGGGTTGTATCTTAAGCATTTTTACCCATAAATGAAACCACGGCCTCATTGGTCCGCATTGTATAGTTTTCTCTCTTTTTTGTTTTTCACCTTTTTTACCATCGTCTTACATTCATCATTTTTGCATGAACACAGATGGACCATCTTCCACCTTGTTACATTGGCTTCGCTAACGGCGCAAGCCGCTGGTCTCTCAACCTGGCTTCTGCAACATGGGTATTATATTCCCCCTCACATGAGATGATCCACCTTGACGGAATATGTGTAGGCGCTGCTACCAATAACCAGGTGGAGTATGATGCTGTGACCAGTCTCTTGACTGCTGCCCTCCAGATGGGCATATGTCACCTTCATGTGTTCCTTGACTCCCATCTACTTGTCTCCCAGCTCAACAACTCAACCGACAGTTTGAATCCATAACATTCACCCATGTCCCAAGAGCTCAAAATAGTGTCGCAGATCAAATGGCCAACAACATCCTATATTGGCATATCAATCACACCATGTAACACCTACATCATGCATCATCATCCCATAACATCTCATAAAAAATATATAAAAACCCAAAAAGATTGTATCGCATCAACATTTGCATCCATGTACATAAACCATACAACCACATGTATATCCATAGGGGCATCCATGTGCCCAACATCCTAGCCTACTTGCATCCACGTGCAATGTAAACATATCACAAACCATAAGCGCATCCACGTGCATACAACTAAACAACAACACCAAAAAAAGGTGCATCCACGTGCACATATATATATATCAAAAAATACATGTTCAGTGCTATACATGTCCTGAGTACCCCTGTACTCAGCTATACAAAAAATGGCTATACATCCCCAAAGCCTCACAAGATACATGCCATAGCTACAAAACTCGAGGGGAGTCCCCTGCACTCCCTAATGAGAGTCATACCCTGCATCGCTGCCTGCATCGGCTGCCTCTGAGTCCTCCCCTCGCTCCTCCTCCGGCAAGTCCTCATCCCCTACGGGCTCCTGTGCCCGTGCCCTGTCTACCAAGATAGCCACCCGGATCGCAATGGATCTAAACTCTCGGGGTGCCCTCATGCAATCCTGAACCACGTCCGGATCGACGTCCCGCCACCCCTCATCGGTCACCCCCACCAGCAAACGATCTAGTAGTTCCCGCATGGACTCTAGCGTCCCCTCCGCATCCCGGCGACACACCTCCCCCCGCCCAGGCAGAGCTAGAACGGCCACAATCCCCCTCCATGCCACATGTCCTAGCGGCGGCCTCGGGCCCACATCTGCAGATCACCCACATGTTAGTAACAGTATATCAATCAACTATCATATCAAAAACTTGACATCCATAAAATGCAAGCAAAACGTACGTACCATCGGGACCCCATGCCTGTCCTGGTGCTCGTGGCGCCTCTGGATCTCCGGTGTAGTCCATGTCCCTATACGGGTTGTCATCTAGTGTCAATGGTATCTGGAGCCACTGTAGGTACAACTCCTACGTAAAATACCTACCAACATCGCCGCCACCACGGTGGTGCATCATCTCGCCCCACCGCACCATCCGCGGCTCCCTCAAACCTCCTGCTCTGATCGGCACCCGCGGCCGCAATGTGGGCACCCTCTCCATAAAGAAGGCACACAAGAAAGAACCATAGCAAAACCCCTTGCCAGATTCCTTCGCTGCTGTAAGCTGCCGCTGGACGCAGGTCAGGTACATCTAGCCCCACGCATAGTACACCCCATCCAGTACGCGCTCTACCAGCTGCATCTGGCCCCCCGACACCTTCTCAGGTGACTGGGACCCCAATACCTGAACCACGCATGCCACCATGGCCTGTACTGCCGGCTCCTGTAAGTCTCTCACCAGAAGTGCATTCCTATGCACCCTCACCTCTGGACCACAGTACCTCTCCAGCATGTCCTCCATATCTATGTCTGCGGATACCCGCGGCTGCGTGTCTGCCACCCTACCAAGACAGGGCAACCCCGTCAGAAAGTATACATCGGTCAGGGTGAGGTCCACCCTCTCACCCTGTACTCGGAAAGCCTGTATGTTCGGCTCCCAGAAACTAATCAGTCAGTTCAGCAGCAATGCTGCTGACCGCATCATGGGGACCTGGACCAACTTTAGTAGTCCGCATAGTCCCAGCACCGATCGCACATGGCAATCCCCTCGGACCACAGTCACGATCTTGTCTGGAATCTCCCGCTCTCTCCAAAGAACCTGCGGCATCCTGTCAAACACGCAAGGAAAACTCATTAGACTCATGTCAAAGAAATAAACCTTGCCCCCCACCCCCCCCTGGGGAAGTCCTAATAGCTCGCTCCAAAATGCGGCTTTAGGCCCCCTTGCCGCAGTTTTTGACCGCGGCTGTTTGACCCACAGTCGCGGTCCAAAACCGCGACTATCAGTCCCCAACACGCGGTACCGAACAGCGTGTTCAACCTCGGAATAGACGGTCCCAGACCGTGTGTTCCGCATCGAACCCCGCGGCCTCCATGCGCGTCATTCACCGTGGAACCCACGGTCTCCGACCGTGGCTCCCCCTACATAACCCGCGGTCCACCCCATGTGGACCGTACAAATAAGCCCTGGGACCCACTACCCAACCCCCGACCCTAAAAAACATGCAGGTATGAGTTTGACGGAATACCTATATCTCCCGGATCTGCAATCGGCCGGTCGGATCATCCATAAATGCCACCTCAGCTCTGGTCCACTCTGATCACTAGTCAAAGTCAAATAGTACAAATGACATTTGTCATGTTGGGCCCACTCACTATTTATAGTCAGTTGACTTTTTCTTGTTTTGGCCATTCTGACCCCATACGGAGTCCGTTTTTCGAACCGTTTCCACCACTGGAATCAGCGCGATGAGACTGCCATGATGGTCACCTCGTTGCATTAATTGTGCCCCATCATTTTTTGCCCATTTTTCAGACACCATTAGTCGCCTCGATTTGTGTGCCACATCGGCCGTTCTCCGCTTTTCACATATTTTATATCATCAGATTCATTTTTCCGAGCCGGTGATGATGCTTGAGATCATTTCTCGCTCTCACCCCCATATTTTTTGGGTATTGTTTCCAAAACGCCCCTCGTCGCCTCGGTTTGCGTGCCACATCGACCGTTAGCCATTTTTGACACCCTTTATATCACCGGATTCATTTTTTCGAGCTTGTGATGATGCTTGAGATCATTTCTCACTCTCACCTGGTACAATTTCCATATTGTGTCCCGACACCTTGCTGCCTCGATTTGCATGCCACATCGGCCGCCATCGGATTGTTCCACATTTTTACATGAGCCCTCCACTCCTGTCATACTGCAAATATTTCGTTATTTTTCCACCATTCATTCACCCTGCAAGGAGTCCCACCAGTGTTCCCCCCCACCCTCGTTCCTGGTCATCATCAATGTTCCTTGATTGAACACTTCCTCCTTGCCTGGCCATTCCTTTTGTCCAGTATAATTTTATCCCTTTTTCAAGCCGGCCAAGTCCTTTACGAAAAAGGCACTTACGGAGTTTCCGTTAAGCTCTTTTCTGACTCCTAAAACAATGAAAAGATCGTCGAGCAATCTTGCTTCCTTTCATGCTCATTAAAGTACCTGAAAGGGCGTCTACCTAGTATAAGTTTAACCCTTTTCCGGACCTGGTAGACTAATTACGAAAAAGGAATACTCTAGTCACACCGGCTAGAAGAGTTCTTCATTGCATCCTTTTATGCTTCTTTGGGCCTTGGAGACTAAACATACGAAAAAGCAACCCCCTGGAGTCTTCTTATCTGCTTTCAGACTCTCTAAAATTGAAAGCAAACACGAGCATGAACTGTCCTGGGCTCGTATAAATCTACACGACAGTACCATTCCATTACTTCAGAGTCTTCTTATCGCTTTCAGACTCCTTAAAATTGAAAGCAACCACGAGCATGAACTGTCCTGGGCTCGTATAAATCCACGGGACAGTACCATTTTATACACACTTCTTCTAGTTCCCTAACCCATGAAGAAATACCCCCCCGTGCCTCCTGGCACTATGATCGATCATCTCGGCATCACCCCCAATCAGGTCACCTTTTTTCAGAGTATTCTGCAGTTTCCTGCCATTTTATACCAACTTGATTTTCCCTTAGCCCAGTCACCATCCTTGATCCATCACAGCTATGATCCCTTTCCCCCCAGTCAGTTTCATATGCTTCCCGATCGTCCCCATTATCATACTCTGAACAAAGGAAGTTTGAGTCCACCCACTCTACTTGCCCAATTATTCCCCCCCAGTTTGTCAGTCCTGCCATCAGTACTATCACATTTCTGTTCTCCACCTCACGCTCCTGTCAAGGAAACATCATTGCCTTGATAGTTGCAGGTCTCCCTCTATCAACGATAGCCCCTCTATTCCAGAGGATAGGCCCAGAGGTCCCTACGCCTTGGACTTATCACCATCTATGGTAAGTGCCTACGGACCATTCTGAGAGGAGTCATCATTGCCTCTCCGAGTGGTTGTTTCTCACATGCTCGACTTCATCACCTTGATCGCATCATTGAGAATTGCATAGGGTTATATCCCTTCAGTTTTTAGTCGAAGACCCCGGATTTCCCCCAACTCTAGCACATTGGTGAGTCACTTTGGAACAACCAATTATATGTAACCGTGGATGTCCGGGCTGCATTGGCGATTGTATTCGGAATCCATCCAGTTGTATGCTTCCTTGAGTACCCAGTTTCATCCCAGATCAGTTCCAATTCAGTGTACCATTGAGAGTATGACCCTTGTCACTCTGATCCCGCATCCCATCAGTTCCTTTGGTACCACATTCAGTAGCACTATCATCATTCCAGTGTATCAGTTGTTCAGCTCAGACATGGTCAGCCCAGCAGTATGTCCCAGATTTGGTGTCCCCTATGGACTCTTATGATGTACACAGTGGTTCTCTATTTATCTTACAGGTCCCCATTTTCGGGCCTCCTAGTTCTTTTTATGTATCTTGATATGAGCATGGGTATGCCCGCATCGTCCATATATTGAGATTATTCCTCAGTCAGTATTTGAGGTCATGTATATGTCAGGTCCCCATTTTTTGGACCCCATTGTTATTATTATGTTATATCCTAATACGAGCATGGGTATGCCCGCCTCGTCCATATGATCAGATGATTCCTCATCCATTATTGAGGTTATGTACTTTTAGTTCTTGCAGTTTGTTCGGGATCGTTGTTCCGGGTTTCAGTTTGTTTCTTCTCTTCTCCACACCCCAGGAAAACCATATATGACTTATGATGTCCATCGGCCATATGATGAGCTCCTGCCCTCGCACATCAAGGGGCAATCTGTTAACACCCAAAAAGTGTTCACTACCTCATCTACCTCATTACATGGCTCATTTGTCCATTTTCCCACCATATTTCCCTTAAAAACCCTGAAAATCCCACTAAAAAGCCTCCAAAAGGCCTAAAATGCCTCCAAAAGGCCACAAAACCATCAAAAAAGCCTAAAAAAGGCTAAAAACCCTTCTTCCTCCAAAAAATCCAAAATTCCTCTAAAATATCAAAAATCCCCTAAAAAGGGAATAAAAAATATAAAATAATGAGGAAAAGGAGAAAAAAAAACCTATACAGCTGCCCTAAACCATATGGTTCCCAAAACCATGGGCCAGCACTCCACCACCAAAAAACTATAAATAGGTGATGGAGATCCCTCATTCCACATCCACAATCAAGTATACCCTTACTCTGCCAAAATCTCTCTTGAAACCCTAGTTCACCCTTGAACTACTTTCACCTTGAGAGCCCCTTTTGGCCCATTCCCACCATTGGAGAAAGAGAAGGAGCAAGTTGGAGCTTGGAGCAACCCTCTTGGACATTGCAAGAGCTTCACCAACCTTCACCTTGGAGGTAAAATTAATACAAAAGCCATTCTTTACATCTTATTTGTTATGTTTCATGCACATGTTTAGAGTAATTTATATTTCTGTTTTAGCATTTTAATTTACATTTACTGAACTGCTACTAAGGAGTCCCTTCTCCTTAGTAGGTGCTCATTTGCACAAGCTAGGGGTAAAACCCTAGCTACACCCACCGGTAAGCTTTGGTGGTATCCCTTTTTAGTGGTTCTCCTGGAATCGGACTTGATGAGAAAGTGCTAGTAGCATGCCTTCGCGGCAGTGGCTTTGTCTCACCTGCAACATTTGGGCAACCTTCAGTTTTTTAGGTTTGTTGATAGAATAGGTGATGTAAATGTTTAAAATATGTGGCCGGCCATTCCTGGCATCGGCGAGTTTAGCAGGGTTGAACCCTTGTGTTTGCAAATTGTCTTGCATTGTTCCATTTTATGTTTTATCATTTGAGTACTTCTGGGTTGATGCATGAGGAGATACGTTGATAGTAACTTTGTTTTCAGTACTTGCTGTGTGTATAAATGGTGTGGGGTTTCGAAAGGAACCTCCAGCAAAAGATAGTGGCGACCGTAGGGTGTAACTACTGTTATTTTAAATGGAAATGATAATATTCAGGGTTTAATGTCTATGTTTAGTAAATTTAGTCTTCTCGTTTTTGTATCTATATCTAATAGCCGGTTAAGATATTTTGGGTTTTATATCTGCATATAGTGTTGTTCGATCTTCTCATTCCTGAACTCAGATCCACGGATCGAAAGGCATGTTTTCAACTGTTTAAATAAAATGTGGCTATACACCGAGAAATATAAAGGAAGTGGTTTTGTTTTGAAAGCATAAGTGATAACATTAAACCCTAGCTATCGATGTGAATGAAATCTACATGTCTAAATTGATGTTTTAAAGGAATGAGAATAACAACTCTCGATTCTACAATTTAATTGTGTGTGGTAATTGAAACCTTCGATTTGGCAACTGTTTAAATGTTTAAAAATAAAAATGTATTGAAAACCTGTTGATCCCAGCTAGGGTATAGTGATATTACGATTTAATCTGTTAATTTAATAAAACTTATGTTTGCCCTAGCTGTTAATAACTTGGTATTCTGTGATGTAAGTTTTATCACATGCAAATGATAGTTCAGGAAAACAAAGACAATAACAGTTCAATCGTCAGATAATTTGATTGCTTATGAATATGCAGTTTTTCTATTCTAGCTATTTATTCTTGTATTCGTCCATCTTGGACCTCTGATGAAAGGATAAAATACACAGTAGCATTATTTCTATCTGTACCATATAATACAGTGAAGACAATATGCATATAAGAACAATCAGATTCTAAAGCAATAAGAAGATAGAAAAATGGGAATATGGTTAAACATAATGCATACTATTGTTTACTTTGAAATAATTAATAAAGATCAGTAAGTCATAATGATCACCTTCAGGAATAAGAAAAGAACCTACTGCTATACTTAATTTCTGTTAAGTTGTTTTAGCACACAAAAATGGATGATAAAACAATACATGCATAGATCTCATCGACAACTGCTAAAATATAAGATGCATGATAAACGTAGGTCTGTGCATGGGTGGTCTTTGGTTTAGATATTTAGATGCATGCTAGGTTTCACTTTTAGCTGGGCAGATTTAATGCTACTTCTCTGTACTGGAGTATGATGCATCTCCATGCATGGGGAAAAATGCAGAGCAGTCATTTTATCAGTTTAGCAAATCTAAATTAATTAGGATTTGACATTTTCTACTATTGATCATTAAATAACAATACTAAGCCATTTTCTGAGAGCATTCATGTGATTTGAAAAAGAAAACACAGCATAATAGAACCTGAGGGTAATGGGAGGAACAAATCACTCAAGAAACCTGTTCCACCCAACCTGCTCCCAAACAGCCAAGATGTCTGCCTTAGGACCCCCAAGCCTATCCACTGATCCACCAGGAGGAAGAAGGTTCTGCAGCTTAGGTCTTCAACTTGCAGTAGCAAGAAAATTTATATATCCAGCCTTGCAGGCTTAGTAATTCCATGGGATCAGCACCAACACCTCTAGTCTGTCCTTCTCATAATATTTGCAGACTTATACTTGCACTCTCCACAGCCTCCCCTATTCGAATCTCTCAGCCATCACCTGATGAGCATGAGGAATGTTTCTGTAGAAAACATTGTAAGAGCTGCCTACTCAATTTGAATTTCCTTTTATAGGTTGCCTAGGTCTTTGGTAATTAATTGGTCATTAGTGAGTTGCCTACTCACCTCTCTCCACCTGGAGAGGGAAATGCCACAAAATTAGGGGGAGTTGTCCCATACCAACAGCTAATGGTAGAGTGCAAATGCTGCCATCTGTCCAAATCCTTCCAACAACTTCCATTCCTCTTAGTGGGCCAGTGCATGCTCTTGTAACAGCTTTCTTGAGTGTTTGTCTCCCATTTTCATTTATTAAATAATAATAATGAGTCATTACATTCAATTTTGACCTACTTGGTCATAATTACAAACTTGTAATTATAATTTAACACAAAGTATTTTTTTGCAAAAAGAATAACAGTAGAAAATAATTATTCTCAAAATTGGGTAGGTGACAATTATAATATCAAATTATGTTATAATTCTTGGGAGTTGGGATTAGCTGGAACGGGGATTGGGAGGTCCTTTCAGGAAGCTTGCTAGTGTGTTCTTACGACCCCAATAGCTCGGGGGTTCAGAGTGAAGGAGAGTAACCCCTATACGGTAGGGTGGTCAACAGAGGGGTCTCTTGGTAAAATTGGCAAGGTTGGAAGTGGTTCGAGGAAGATCGACGATCGTACATACAAGGACTTCGTCAATAGAGTGATAAACTACTATCGAAAGGTATAATGTTCCATTTTCATGCACTAGTTGAGTTTATATAATTTTGATTTTATGGTTATATTTGATTTTCAAGTTTTTATTAATTTGCATATGATGTAAGTTCTATTTTGGAAGTCTTTTGGGGGGACCCGAAATGGGGGTCCCTACACACCAACACTACTAATCTCTCTGAATGTCTTAGATTCTTCAATGATGGGCTGACATAGGCATGCAGATCAAAATACAAAAGCTTTGGATCAGATCATGGAAAAACCAGACATACACTACATTGGGGCACATCTCCCAATCTTGGTTGAGGCACATCACTCAACTTTGAGAAGTAAAGGCTCTCAGACACTGAGAAAATTGGCCAAAAGATGTGAGAGGAGTGCACTATAATTGTTTAATAGGTTGATTTATCTTCATGAGAAAGTAATTGGCACATGTGAGGATGAAGGCGCCTTCCTTAGGAGAATTAGAAACATCTTCTTGCTTTGTGATTTCTTCTGCTTTTAGCAATTGCGCCCTCCTTAGCTTTTCTGGATGTTTCATGCTTTGTGATCTCTTCTGCTTTTAGCAACTACACCCTCCTTAGTTTTCTGGCTGTTTCCTACTTTTCAAACTAGGTGCTTTTATGCACTTTCCTGCTTTGTCCACTTTCTTGCTTTATGCTTTGTCTGCTTTTCGTTGCTTTTGTTAGTTTCCTCCTTTTTTGTTGTCACCTTGATTTTAGTTTCCTTGTTGTTGTTTCTATCTTTTTCCTCTGAGTGGATGAAGTCCACCTTATCCTCATGTGCCCTTCTATCCATGTACGCATTATCAATTTGCCAAAATTTAATGAATAATGACAATCAAACTATTACAAAAATACTTCAAATATTAAAATTACCAAATTTTAATACTACATGCTTATATCAAAATTTATCCCAAGAAATTAAAATTTTCCCATCTTTAATTTTCTTCCTAGATCCTTATGGGTTGAGGGGTCCAAGACTTGACCAAGTGGCTCATAAGGAAGGGACATGACAACTTGAAAATCCAAACCTATATGAGTTCACTTGGATTGCATTGATTTCAGTAACTCCACTCTCTGATATTAGGTTTAAGTTACAATGAATTTTATTGTTTCTTGCATTGATATCAATGATTCCTCTCTTTGAAACATTGATATCAATGCGACATACAATAAAATTAATTGTAACATAAACCTAATATCGAAGAGTGGATTCATTGATAATCCAAAGCAATTTGATTGCATTGACATACGATGACGCAAGTGAGAACATCACAGAAAATGTGACATACCCCTCATGGCACATGATAAAGATAAGTAAATCCACTTCTATTTTGGGATAATATTAAAATCAAGTTAGTCGTTCCATTTATGAGGAAGGTCACATGCCCGTCTACCCGTAGTTAGTATTTTCGTGGATTTTCAAAAAACCTTCCAACAACTATCCAAAATTATTTACAGAAATTGTTATGTCTGGATTTTACGCATCTTTGCGATTTTGCTTACGAATACTTCAAGTACTTACATTATAAATGAAAACATTATGCTTACCCTATGTCCATTCTTCATCATATTAACATATAATCATATACTCGAATATCGCCATCATTACCTTTGAACATCTTCATACAATTCATAACCATTTGTCATAACTATTTATATTTTGCAAGCCTTAAATATGCTTATAATACGACAACAGGCTACTATATTCAACATATTTAAATGACGGACCATACACATATAAGATCTTCTCCACATGGACAACATAATAACCATTCAATACATTTTAACAATAAATCACATGACAACAATACACTAACCATCATACACCATATATAAACGTGGTTCACCCAAAAATTGGGCTATGTCCACAACACCCGTCGCAATATATATTATTTCATCAAAATAATAATTACATCCTGCAACTCAGCGGTTGCATTATTTACCTTCCATTACCTGGAAGTCTCTCTCAGGGAGAGCATCTTCTAACATTCAAAGTGTGAAGCCTTACCATTATTTCCCATAGTTTACATATGATAATACCTATATTAGCTATGTACTCAACATACACTAATTATGTTTTATCCGAGTAGAAAACCCACCTTACTAACCTTCATACAACATCACATTTCCAATTAGATCTATCCCAACTCATTTCAAGAAAAAGTATCTTCTATCTTAAAAGACATAGACATTAAGTCCTTGTACTTACAACTCTAAACTAAGGATAAACCCCATTCCTAGTTTTTGCATAGAAGTGAGTACTGTACTTTTAAAACCTTTCTGTCTATAAGTGGTCAATACTATGGCTTAATATATATATATGTTACCTACATCATACCACCACTATACCGTTCCAAGCTAAGAAAAGATGCAAAAGATTAGTGTATGCATACAATAAATCAATTGAAGCTAAGCATGCATTTTAAGATCTCTACTCTAAAATTATAGAGAGGTCATCCCGATCATTCCGGTCGCTAAGTTGCTAACTAGATATCCGTTCCTCTTCCGAGATCATTGCATGTACAGAAATTTATCTGATAAAGATATATACATCTCTAGTTTTGCCAGGGATTCAAATTTAATGAAAAACCAATATAATAATGAATCCCACAACTCTAATCCTATCGAGATCTTATGACTTCGGGATGTTATTCTTTTCTGACAGGGCCTTCATTAAACAAAGTTGTAGCTACTGTATCTGTTTGTAAAAGGATCTTATACTTCTTTGGGCGCTATTAACTTGGTGACAGAGATCAAATCAAAAAGACGTGGTGTCTATCTCATTCGGATATATATATACAACAAAAGAAAAACCTGCAAGTTCGGTAATCAAAGACTCGGATCGCATAATATATATAAATGTTTTTACAAGGTTTTACTTAGATTTTTAAAGTGTAAGTCTCAATGCTTCCGTCGGGGTTTAAACTTTGTTTCTAAAAACTCTCAACCAGCAATGCTACATCCTTGAGAGAAGCCGTTTTTCTAACATAATGCCGAGAATGCAGATCATATCCTGAACCTACGCCTTAGTCAAATAAGATAGTAATGTAGAGATAACTGGGTATATTTATATAAATATTTACCTGATTTATAAGCTTCATGATGCAGAAAAATACAGAGGCAGACGTATCTCTAGGAAACAAATTCTAGCAGATCGGATTGAATAAGCCAACTCAGATTTTTAGCATACAGACAACGCAGATGAAATCTTATCTCTAGCTATGATATTTGCATATTGAAATGAAATCCACACTCAAGTTTTAGAAAGCACACTACAGATGAAAACGTATATCTAGACAGCAAATCCTTGCAGATCGGATTGAATAAGTAGCAGATCAAAATTTAAACTGCGGTTTTTCTAAAATCCTAACCCACCGTTTGCAAGGTAAACAACAATCATTAAAATAATCCAGGTTGTAGAGATCCCATTGTTTAAGTGGTCTTACCGTATCATGATCAAATCGAAATGGCTTACGAAGAGTATCTTCCTCCTTGATGGCGAACCCCCTTTCCTTCTCTTTTCGCTGTGTAAACGCCAATCCCAATACTAAAATCCAATGCTCCCAAAATGATAGAGCATCCTGCCCCTTTTTTTTCCTGTCCGTATATATAAAATTTAACGTTCATGCTGGCTTGGGGAAGTTTGCCTCGATTAGGGGAGGTCTCCCTCCATGTGGAGGTTGAAACCTAAACAAGGAGAAGGAAAATGCCAAGTGGCAGTTAGAAGCTTCTCCACCTTTCCTCCATTTCCCCACTCAACATGAATATCACGAATGGGATACTCCAATGCTACAACTGATCCCAGCAACAAGATGACATGGGTAATGGTAGGGATTAAATGCATCCCACCAATCGAGCGATGATGTCCCCTATGTCATCATCGGTGAACTACTTCTTAAAGTGATTGTTATCATAAGATGGTACTCAAAAGTAGGAAGAGAACCTACTCCATTCGTAGTGGTAGGCATATATAATAATAAAGAAAAACAATATACTATTTAACTATAATCTTAGAGATTAAAGGTTTAATTTATAATGTTTGTTTAAAACTAGGTATAACCTACTTTTTATAAATAAGTAACTAACACTTTAATCGTTGGTAAAATGAGCACTTTCTATGAAAGTATTAGCATATATAAGTATGTCCCTCTTCACCAAGTAACGTGTCCCCTTACACTTTAATACGTATATAAATATAAACATTATTACATATTTCAAAAATTAAGGTTAATAACTTTATCTCTAGGGATTATTGTCTCTTTGACATATAGAGATCTCGTGGGACAATAGTCATATGTCCCTTATGGATAAAATTATGTGTATTTGACTCTACATATATATACATGTAGATATGACCCCTTAAATCTAAATCTATTTCTTGGACATCCTTTATAGGTGTTTTGTGTTAATAAAATAGCTCATCTTATTTTCTAAATAAGGTGATTATAAAAATCTCTAAGAAGATTTCGCTTATAAACAAAGTATCCGAAAGAACTCCTTGGCACTTGATGCCAAGATTTAAAGATGATCATGATCATTATGATAATCCTATTTCTCTTAAGTAATGAAAGTAGTTACTTAGGGTAGTTGCTTAACCTCATGCAGAATTATTTAGTAAGAACCATCTTTACGCTAGTGATTAGGTCTTAAGGGTTTCCTACAAGCTTGTGATGTGTAGTTACTTCACTTAGGATTAACCTAGCTCAAGATGACATTTACAACTTAGGAAATAATGTAACAATACTTTCGAGGTCCACAGGTGGGGCCTTGGCCTTGAGCTCCTGACTAGTAACCAAGTGTACAACAATATTTTCATTTTTAACATAATAGGTCATAAAGGAGGGATATCACAGAAAATCCAAAGCAATTTGATTGCATTGATTCTAGTGCATCCACACGCTAATATTAGGTTTACGTTACAGTGAATTTTACTGTTTGTTGCATTGATAGTGGAGTCTCTGATAATCCAAGTGAAATCAAATTGATTTGGATTTTCACGGCACTTGGATTATTTTACTATTTGTTGCATCGATATTAGCAATTCCTCTTTGAGTCACTGATATCATCAGTGACTCCTCTCTATGATATTATGTTTAAGTTATAGTGAATTTTACATACATAGTGATGATCATCTTCAAATTTCATGTGGCTGTCTCGAACTACAACCAATCTAGATCCATCTTAGCTCTGGATCTACCATGTGTAGAGAGAGACCAAATTCTCAAGGTTGAAACCCCTCCAACTAGAGATAGACAATAAAAAAGGTTTGCACCTCTAGGGATTTGATCCCTTTCGGTGCATGGTATATCTGGAGTTAAGATAGATCTAGGCTGGTTTAAAGAATAATTGTGATTACAATGTACAAAGCTATGCTTATATTGACAAACATTGTGATATAAATGAGGCATGTTTATGTGCTTTGACTAAATTTGAACATATGCTTTTGGTTGGTAAATACCCCTAAGGCCACTAAGGAGTGCATTGAATTTATGGAAGAAGAAACCTCGATAAAAGAATCCAACATGAAAGGAAGATGGCATGAAATATGCACAACTGAAAAGAAACACACATTACAAGATGAGAATGGACAAACTCAACCTTTTCAACAAGTTTATTTATTTTATTTGTTTCAGCAAAGGAAAGCCCCACCTTGATTCACTCATTTTTTGAAATTCGACAATGTGGGTCTTCTTGAAATGGGATAAAACTCCTAAGCCTATTAGAGGAAATTTCAACTTAAAATGGACATTTCAACCCTAATTCAAATTCAATGTCATCATGTATTAACCAATACAAATGATTTAAAATTCAAACAACTTACATGTCTTAAACAATTTTTTATTATATATTCCCAAATTGGATATAATTTATCTACCCCTGCCCTAAATTTTCTTGGATATTGAAATAATCTATGCTCAGGCTGCTCCAAATTGTCTTGGATACCGAAATGAAATTAATATCCTAACCCATTCTCCACTAATTCTAATAAATGAGTATAACAAATTATCCACTAATTATTATTACAACTAATATACAATAATATTGTATTATAATTAATATTTTATAATAACTGTAAAAAGTTGGGTCCAATAACTTTGAACTAATATCATAACTAATATACCCATCAATCTTTTAGGTATTTTACCAATATATACTATATAATAGTAATAGTAATTAATTTTATAACTAATATATAATAATATTATATTATAATTAATATGTTATAATAACGGTCAAAAGTTGAGTCCAATAAATTTTAATTAATATCATAACTAATATACCTATCAATCTTTTAGGTAATATTTAACCAATATATAATATATATAATGATAATAGTAATTAATTTTATAGATAATATATAACAATACTATATTATAATTAATAGTTTATATTAACCGTTAACAGTTGGGTCCAATAAATTTTAACTAATATCATAACTAATATACCCATCAATATTTTAGGTAATATTTAACCAATATATAATATATAATAGTATTAGCAATTAATTTTATAACTAATATATAATAATATTATATTATAATAAATATTTTATAATAATGTTAAAATGTGTGTCCAATAACTTTTAATGAATATCATAACTAATATACCTATCCATCTTTTAGGTAACAAGCGACCAATATATAATAGATAATAGCAATAGTAATTAATATTACAACTAATATATAATAATATCATATTATAATTAATATTGTATAATAGCTATTAAAAGTTGGGTTAAATAAATTTTAACTAATATATAATATATAATTAAATATAACAATAACTAATATCATAATTAATATACACATCCATATTTTAGGTAATACATGACCCAATAACTTTGAAGTTGGCGCTGTGTATTTAATTTTCTTTTCTTATTTTGGGTGAAAACACTACATCGAACTTTGTCCTCATAAATTGATTTTAATATAACATATACATCTATGGTAGCTTTGATAAAAGTTAAATAACCCTGGGCAACTTCAATAAAAGTGAAATAGTATAAAAAATTGCCTACATGGTTTTTTTTACCAGTTTCCTTAGGAGCCCCATTTTTCATCCAGATTTCCTTAGGCGACAAAGTTATGGTCAAAGTTCCCATAAACTAGGTGGAACTATAACTTTTGAAAAAATTCTTACCAAACTTGGGAGAGAATTTCCATAGAAAAATGGTTGAGTTTGTTCACTTTTTAACTTAATCCAATGAAGATACTAAACTAATAGTTTTTAAAAACAAGCTTGGTAGATTACAACTGGTTTTCCCTACCAAAAAAAACTAGAGAAGTGCACACACTTGAAAGGAGTTGTCTAAAAATGATAGGATTTTGAATTTTACGATCATTATTGACAAAATCAAACGATCTAATCTTTGGCCAAGTCATAAATTTTCAGTGCTCATAATCCATTTTTTATGGAGTTATCTAAAAATTTGACGATTTGGCTCGTACAGGGGTTTTTCACTGGAAACGGACATTTTTTATTTTTCAAGTCTAAATTTAACCTTGTTTTAATGGCGATTTTGATGGTAGAAACAGATTCAACAACATAAAAAACCTATAGGGCACCCAAAATTTCAGAGTTCAAGAGTTGTAACCATGATGTTTAAAAATTTATGTCGGGTTTTTTCAAAATCGTGCAAAAAAAACCAAAATTTTCAGTTTGAAATTGTAGAATTTTTAGCATGGATAATTTTAGGGGTTATATATAACCCATGGGCTATATTAAGGGGGTTACAAAAATTTAGTGGGCTATTTTCTTATATGGAAAGGGTTTTTTTAGCTAAAATATATTCTCTCAATATTTATTAGAAAAAAAATAAATCCAAAATGAAGAGCCTCTCGTATATTAATGAGGAAAATGAAAAAAAAAAAAATCGCCCTAGCAAAATCTCCCTCCAATCTATCTTTCTCTCCCAATTTCTAAACAAATTCTAGTGAAATCATTCCTTCACCCCCAATTTTCAGTAATGGAGACTCCCATGGTTTATTTCACCCTTCATTTTCCTTGTAATTTAGGCATATGGTTGCGTTCGCCTAAATTTTTAGTCAATTTCATGTGATACATTCTTTGAGCTCTCAATTTCCAGTATTGTAGGGAAAATCAAGGGCTATTTTGTTCTACATAAAGGATACAGTGATTCATGGTTCACCCACACTAGATAATGCTTGTAGGGTGAAGGTTCTGGTTGATGCAATTCCACTTTTCATTCTTAGTTTTGTTGACATTTTGATCTTCACACAACATATTCATTGTTGAAATCTGAGGTCTTGAAGGGGCATGCCGCACATGCAATTTATCAGAGAATACAAACTCACATCACTCTTTTTATCCAATAATTAACATGGTATGCTTTTTATCCACAGTTACAATAGATTATTATATTGTAAAATTACCTTTTATCATGCTTTTTATCATGGATAATTTTTTAAGCTCGTTGATTTCTAGGGCACTCTTGATTCTTAGGGCTCATTCAGTGTTATTAGGGTTTTATTTTATCCTATGAATATTGGTTCCGTGAAAGTGTTATAGAGCTCAAAAGATATGATTTATTTTTTCCTTGTCATGTTTAAACTATCGACTGAAATTTATATGTTTCCAGTGGATGTTATTCTTGATGGAGAGACGCCACATGGTTTTTATATATTCAAACTGAATTTGACCGAGTTGTTTAAAATGTGCTTTTAGTAGGATCTTGCTATGTAATTATTATTGGATTTCAGCACGATTTCAAGCATTAATAATATAGTGTATATGTTCATATTTTATGTCTGTTATCGTTGATGTTTGGGATGTTTGTAATATTAATGAATGCACATTGATTATAATGTTAGGGATACAGTGGAATGGTCATTATTTTGGTTGTCTTCTTATAGAGTTGTCCAAAGCATTCTAGTAGATTCTTTTATTTGAATTGAGAACTCATGACTGGTAGATTTTTTTATTCATATTGTCAAGTTCATCAATTTTATTTGTGACATAAATTTGTTGGGTTCGGTACTTGTTTTACGATATTTTGTTTTTTGTAAGGGTCATTTAGAAGTAAAATGTGTTTTGGTGATTTGTTTTAATGTGTAATTTCTATCATCATCCAGAAAAGGATCTAGTTATGTATGATAAATATATGATTTAGTTGGAACATGATACTTCATTTCCATCATGATTGTATATAATATGTATACGGCATGTTTGACCTAAGATGTAGACATTATGTTGTTTGATATCTACTCTTTTGCATTCAATGAGGGTGCTAAAACAACTTTACCACATTTTGCATGCTTTCAAAAATTTCAAGGACATGGATACAAACACCTTAGTTTTTATAAGAAAAAGTAGTGTTTAACATAGTAGTTCTAATTATATGCATGATGATGCATTATTGTGATTTCTATCTTTGTTAGTGTATGTTCTTATTTCTAATAACCATTGCAAGTTTTTAACTAACTCCGAAAATTCTAAATCAAATGACGTAATTCATATTTTAATTGTCAACAAAAGAAAGGAAAAAGTGGCATTTGTATCTATAAAAAGATAAGAAGGTTAGTTTTTTCTTAGAGGGTAACTTAAAAATGAGAGCTTTGGAAAATAATCTAATTGGAAATTCATACAATATATTAAAGTTGCGGGTCTCGATAATACTCCATGTTGTAATAATGGTTCATGGGTGCCATAATCACTCCACATTGTAAAGTGTTCAATTCTATTAGTTTGTCTCTATGTCAAGATTTGGTTCCCCACATGTCTGTTGGACCATTAAGGGACGAGATAAAAAGTGGAGTCCCCACTTGCCTAAATCTAGTTAGTGTAGTTGTGTTTCACAAACACCTCCATTTGTGAGTGACCCAATACTGTTTGTGAAATGTATAAATAAATCTCTCCTCTCCTCATTCATTCATTTGCTCATTTGAGGGTATAGGAGTCGAGATAGTCAAGCTCTGGTATATTCTCTTCTATTGCACTACCTTAGTAATCTGCATAATCAAAAGCTGAGTCTTCCTAGCAAAAGATTCACCAAGACATTACAAGGTTTTAGAATTTGATGAAAGATTCGCCAAGTTTTTACAATATTTTATAATTCAATAAAATATTCACCAAGATTTTACATTATCTTATAATTTAGTGAAAGATTCGTCAAGATTTTACAAGATTCTATAATAGAATGAAAGATTAGCCAAAAAATTATATATACATATTATATTATTGATAAAAGAGCCTTCAAATTTTCCTATATATTAGGGAGATTCGCCCATTTATAATACATATAAATTTTAGGGGTGTTCTTAAAATTATCACTTACTTTTAGACTGCACGATTTTTTATTGCAAAAATGGATTCAATGCTCTAAAAAAAACCCATTTCACCAGATTGTGCAATCTGAACACCTTATATTTGTGATTACAACAATTTGCTCTTGGCATAATAAGTGGACAAACCCACTCTCTTTTGGTGAAAATTATCTCCCAAATTTCAAATTCCACAAAGATTTTGTCAAAAATCATAATTCCATTTAACAAATTTTTACCTTTAAACTTTGCCTTAAAAATTTTGGTCCATTTTAAAACAACCCAATCCCCTAAAATTTTCAAAAAAAATAAAAAATTATCAAAAGTCATAATTCCATTTAACAAACTTTGATCCTTAAACTTTACCTTAAAAATTTTGGTCCATTTTAAAACAACCCAATCCCCTAAATTTTCAAAAAAAAAAAAAAATATAACAAGACTTGGTGTTCAAAAATAAATTAAAAATTTAAACATTACACAAATCCCTTTAACTAATATAAGGTAACGTTAAAGAAGTTGTTTAAACCATGGATTTATTAAGTACTAGGAATATCAAAAAGCTACTTCGCTAAATGGAGAAGCAACCACTTAAAAATCCTACGAGTTTCAATTCACATAGCTAAATGAATGGTTCCATAAAACCCTAGTCCATAGATTCGACTCAAGAGTTTCCATTTACATGGATCAATTAATGGCTCCATAAAACCCTACTCCGTGAGTCCGTAGATTCTAGTCGTGAGTTTCTATTCACATGGCTCAATGAATGGCTCCATAAAACCCTATTCCGTAGATTCTACTCTCGATTTTCTATATCAATGGCTCAGTAAAACCCTACTTCATAGATTCTACTGTTGAGTTTTCGGCTGGGCCAATAATTAATAACACAAGTACGGAGTCAGTATGTTCATTCCGTAATTTAATAACACAAAGTACGAAGTCGGGTATGTTCGGACCGAAGAGGTCAATGATGCAACTCACGTCATTGATTACATGTGATAATGATTTCCCTCCATTCAACTCCAATGTCCCTGAGATTTCTTGGAGGTAGCTTCCTCAGTTCACATTGGTGGTAGAAATCCATCTGTTTTCACTGAAATTACAACACTCACATGGCTTGATAAATGCCCAAGTAGTGTTTTAGAGAAAAACCTACTAGTGAAACCTAAATGTTTTGGGAGTTGTGAATCCATCAATTCAATTCATTCATTAAATTGATAAAGTTCTTTTTGGAAAGCTTGGCTTCGATGAAACCGAAGGATCAGTCCATGAGTTCGATCTCAACGCTAAGGAGGACTCTCCCGGACACGACCATCTTCAAGATGTGATAGAATTTTATATTCCTGTAAAACTAAGCATGAATGCCAATAGTGAAAATTCAAGCACATAAAACCCAGGCACTAAAATCGAGCATGGACATTGAAAATGAAGACAAAAAAATGGCAAAGAGAAGTGCGAAAGAAACAATTGGACACAACTCATATGTTCATAAGATGTGGCCATGGTAAGTGCTTGCTTACTAGTGGCTAGCAAAGGCTAGTTGTGCTTGGCATACATATGTTGTATTTGCTATTCCTTCTTGGTAAAAACTCATTAGTTTGCAATGAAACCCAATCCTGCTGTGGCATAATTATTGTTGGCGTAATTTTTTGTGAATTTAAATGATTAGATAAAGCAGAAGCATAGGTGAAACTTACAAGAAAGGAAGCTAAAAATTATGTCATATAATGACTGACTGAAATGTTCAATTGTGCATTTTTGTTATGACAGATTGAAAATGTACAGCAATGTTAACTCCCTGAGATACACAGAAACCTACACAAGTGCACAAAGATTCAAATTAGAGAAGACACCCCCTTGGGGTTAAAAAATCTCCACGAATGCATTAAGAAAACATTCAAGTATTCAATACAGTTAGTGCAACTTACAAAAGGGGCAAAACTTACTTGTCTACAGTGAAATTTTTGTGTTTGAATACACAGGTGCTTGACTTGTCTGAAAGTGGCACTTGTTTCCGCTGTCTTCGTCATCTTCACTTTGGAGTCTTGAGCTAGATTACAACTCTTCCTTTCCACAGCGAACTTCTACTCCCTACCTTCCCTCTGTGCTTATCCTGAATGGTCCGTCCTTTTTCCTTCTAAGATTTCCCTTCACCCAACAGTGATCCAAATTGGATCCTAGGAGGTTTGACATGATAGGATGTTAATTCTTTGGTTATGTTGTGCTTAAGGACACTTGTGAATTTCAATGCTCAAAGCTTGTTTTTCATGCCTTGGTGAAACCTATTATGTCTTGAGAGAAGATCTTTTATGCCTTTGAAAGAATTCGCTAAGATCAAAGAGTTCTATGTAGAGTTATGGCCATGCAGAGGTATAGATAGAAGGGGAGCTAGTTTCTATGCGCCTTGCACAAAAGAAAGGAAAAAGGTTTCAATTTGGATAAGTTAAAAGGTCATGTGGTGGGAATCACACAAAGTTGGGAGATGCATGGAGTTGTTGATGCTACTAGAGGCATGTGGACTGAGGATGAAGTGTTACCTCCACACTATGCGCTTTGTATGTTGCATAAGAAAATAAACATGACTCAAGACTAAGGTTTAAGGTGCACAATGCCTTGTGTACATGAAGGAAAGAAAGGAGGCATGTTGTGGCACTTCTCACCCTGCAAAGACAAAGACATGTATAGCTAAGCACAAGCTATCATTTGAAACACAAAACAATCTGCCCTCCCCATAGAAGAAAGGAGAACCTCGAGGCAATAATATTCAAAACACAAAACAATCCGCCCTCCGCATGGAAGAAAGGAGTGTTAATTTTTCTGATTCCAGTCATAGGCAAAATAATTTCGAGTGATTTTCCTTGTTTACAATTTAATTTTAAGTTCACTAATTAATTTTACACTGTTGAGTGTTTGATTTTAACTTAGCATGACAATTATCAGATCTTTCAAGTATTCATTTCATCCCACAGTTACACTTGAAAGAAATATCGCCATTCATTTGTAGTGGAAATAAAACAAGGATCACTAAAAGATAACCATGCACAAGAGACACAATTTTATCCTGGGAAACCCAACAGGGAGAAAATCCAGCCAACTTTTCTTAGAAGAAATTAATCCAAGTCAAGTACAATACCATTCACGAAGATAAACCCTAGCACAATAGTGTGCCCTTCTTTCACAAGAATCCCTAGCGAACCTCCAGGGAAGAATAGAAAACCATAAGAGATGGTAAGAACCCAAATAATATTTGCTTACTTCCTTTGCTAGGCCTTCCTTGAAAGGTGCGCACAAGTGGAGAGAGAAGAGATGTTAGAATTTTACTTAAGAGAAATTATGTTAGACTTTCATTCAATTTATCATATTGCATGCATAAGGATCACTGAAAGAAATACATTCAACAATAGACACAAAGATTTATCCTAGGAAAACCCTTTCACGGGAAAAACCCAATAGAACTTCTTAGTATAGATTCGTCAACAAAGTACAATGTCAATACAACGAAGAGCTAAAGCTCTCTCACAGAAAAATATACAAGAAGCAAAGATAAGATCACCCCAAGAATATTTGTCTTCCTCAAGCTTTTTCTACTCTCTCTCTCTCTCTCTCTCTCTCTCTCTCTCTTTCACACTTGTCTCACCAGCTTGAGCGAACTTGTTGTATGTCCAAATGAGGAATTCGACCCCCTTATTTATACTCTTTTTTGGTTGACTTTTTTAGTATAGGGATGACTTCACTAGGTGATTGGGCTGACTTCTCTAGGGCAGTTTTACCTAGCGTTGGGGTAGTTTTACCCATTGCGTTATGTGGGGCCATCTTGTCTTTCTTCACTTGATTTGAGAGTATGTATTTAGCATGTTTCTTTTAGGGTTTTACATTAGAGTTTATGCAATAAAAGAATATTTTCCGCAGTTACATATTATTTCAACACTCCCTCTCAACAGGGAAGGTATTCTTCTGACATAATCTTCAACACTACTTCTACTGACTTGTGCTTGACCATGTACTTGTTGACCTTTTGCGATTCTCTCTATCACTATAAGTTTTGTACAAGCAAGCCCTTAATCACATCATGCATTCAGGCTCTCAGCATAGCATCTCACTAATGGGTGCAACCTCATCGTCCTTTCAGACCTTATGGGTCTTGGCATCCCGTCAGACCTTATTCCATTACGCGACTTTTCCTAGCTCACACAGAATCTAGGAACTAGTCCATGAATGACTACCTGATGTTGCCACACTTAGTTTGTTATTGCGTTCTGAAATAGCATATGTAACTCAACACTCCCTCTCACAAGGGAAGTCCCGTCAGACCACTCCAAGCTTGTCCCTGAAGTATTCAAACTTTACCCTTGACAGAGGCTTGGTCAACACATCGGTTATCTGCTCGTCTCTCGCAACATACTGGAGCTTTCTAGCTCCCTTCTATACCATGTCACGAATGTAATGGTACTCGATCTTGATGTGCTTGCACTTGTCATGAAACACATGGTTCTATGACAACTTTATGCAACTCTGGTTTCCACAATAGATACAAGTCATCTCTAACTCGAGATCAAACATCCTTGCAAGCAACTTTCGAAAGCACACAGCTTCGCTATAGGCTGAACACGCTGCAATATACTCAACATTGGCTTTACTGAGTGCCACACTAGTTTGCTTTCTACTGAGCCACGAAATCATAGTTGACCCCAAACTGAAGCAACATCCTGATGTACTCTTTTGGTCTACGACAATACCGGCCTAATCTGAATCAACACAGTTATGCAGTCTTATCTCACAATATAAAACATATATGAATGCATAATCAACTGTACATTTCAGGTACCTCATCACATGCTTTGTCGCAATCAAGTGAACACGTCTCGACTCAACCATGTACTGACTCAAAGTGTTCACCGCAAAGCATATATCTGACCTCATGTTCATCAAGTACATCAACGAACCAATCATCTGTCTATAAATGGTGGAATCCACTGTCTCTGATGACGTATCACTCAATAACTTCATTTTTGTCCCCATCGTAGTACGCATGGCTTTACAATCCATCATCCCGAATCTGTTTAGGATCTCTACAACATATATTTTTTGGTAAAGGAAAATCTCGTCCAGTTTCTGCCATACCTCTAGACCCAAGAAATAGTGCATCATACCCAGGTTTTTCATCTCGAACTCTGTATCCAGCTTCCTCTTACATTCAGTGATGAGCTTCTCGTCTCCTATTAGAAACAGGTAATCCACATATAACAGTAGTATCATTGGTTCACCATTTACAACCTTGTAGTAAAGGCCATCAAAAAGTTGTCAATTCTATCGTACCATGCACTGGGTGCTTGCTTCAATCCATATAAGGCCTTCTTTAAAATGCACACATGTGTCTCGAATCCTTGTGGTTGCTCCACATACACTTCCTTTTCCACTACACCATTCCAAAAATTTGTCTTCACGTCCATTTGGTGTACCTTCCATTTCATTTTTGCAACTATAGCAAGTATAGCTCTAGTCAAAGTGTATCTTGCTACTGGAGCAAAATTCTCCTCGTAATCTATTCCTTCTTTTTTAGAGAAACCACATGTCATGAATCTTGCCTTGTACTTCTCTATACTGCCCTATGTTGAATGCTTCGTCTTGAAGATCCACTTTGAAGATACCACTGACTTATCTTTCAGTCTCGACACCACATCCCAAACATCATTCTCTATAATGTATTGGTATTCTTCAATCATGGAATCCTTCCATACTTTATTCACTGCAACCTCTTCATAATAGGTAGGCTCTTCATCAATGATATCACATAACAATGCCACATAGCTAGAATATGGTCTCGGTTTCTTTCTTACTCTGGAAGTTCCATCTGGAGCACTATACTTCTTAGCATCTTGAATAATCTCATGAGCCCAAGCTGGTCTCTTATATGTCATCATTTCTTGAGTTGGCTCTACAAGTCTTTGAGGTCATGTCATGTCATGATCCTCCGGTACATACTCTTTTGGTGTAACCTCATCATTTCTGTTTGTTTCTACAACTCTAGGATCTTCGGGCTCCTCATCATGGGACTCATCTAAATGGTTATGTTTGGATATGTTGAAAGCTGCATCTTCATCGAAGGTAACATCTCTACTAATCTCAATATGTCTGTAACCAGGGATGTAGACTGTGTATGCCTTCTATGTCTCACTAATTCTTCTTTTTTGAAGGTCCCATCTTCAGGAATCTTGTCCTTCATTATCTAGTGAGAATTTTTTATTTGAGCATAATTGTCATGCTGGATACTTCTACCCATGGGTAAATCTTGATCAGGGATCATTGCTTTCATAGCCTCCATGGTGGACCTCACAAAAATGTCCACAAGGGTTAACCATTACTAATTTAACAATTATACTATTCATCAATAAAATAACAATTCAATTTGAATAAATAACACTTATTTCTCAAAACATTAAATACTTATCATTGTCTTGTTTTGTAGGCTCCCTCTTGATTTTTGCCTCTTTGCAGAAGTCACTAGAGTTTTTGAAAGTGTACTCTGCTCCATTGTCTGATTCTGAAGACCTTGATCTTTTTCTTCGTCTAGTTCGAAATTTGTTGAAGTATTCATCCTTGGTCCTTATGCACTGGATCCAAGATCTCCTTTTGCTTTGTTGTCACTTCTTGGAAACAGATTCTTCACATTCTTTCCTTGTGCACATCCTTTGCAAACACCATCGTGATCTACCTTGATTTCTAGAAAACCTGTCACCACCTTGCTCACGATCAGCAATGCTTTGTAATTCAAATGAGCAAGTCTTCTATGCCATAGTTCACTTGGGTTCACGGTACTATGTGCTAGAGCTGAAATCGAGTGTCCCTTCAACTTGTATAGTCCTCTTTCTTCAATACCAATCATAGTTGCATCATCAATGGTATTTCCTCTTGGCCACATGAGAACTTCTCTATCCACGAAGGCAACTTTGAATCCTTTCTTATCCAATGCTGAAATGGATAGAAGATTCTTCTTCAAACTAGGTACATATAACACATACTTCAGCTTCATAGGATTTCCAGAATCCAACTTGTAGGAGGCTTCTCCTACTCCTTTAATAGGATACTGATAATCATCTCCAAGTTTCACATTATGAGGTGAATCCTTACAAATCAAACTTGTGAGAGAATCCTTGTAACTAGTCATGTGCTTAGAAGCACCACTATTAACAAGCCATGTGTCACTTCCATGAGTGATTTTCCATGTAAGAGTTGATATCAAAACATATTCTTCACTTGAATAATATTCTTTTTTTCTTCCTTCTTTTGAACATGTTCATCATCTTCTACGACATGAGCATGATGTATTTTTTCTCTTCCAATTTGATATTTTATTTTAGGACAATTTCTTGCAATATGTCCCATCTTCTGGAAGCTGTAGGATCTCAAGGTTGAGTAATCTCTTTGATCCTTTTGAGACTTCTGAAAAATTTGAGACTTCTTTGAAGGATGAACTTATTTTCTGCTCTTTTCTTTCTTTGTGTGTGTGGCTAGTGCTCTATCTTCATCATTACCCAACTTCTCTTCTCTTGCTACCAATCTAGCTTCTTCTTGTGTGCATTCTTCCCATAGTCTACTAAACTTTGTTTATTTCTTTCTAGAACATATTCCCTGGATGAAATATTCCCATGATCCTGGAAGGCCATTTAAAGTAGTCATCACTACTTCTGCTTCCTCAACCATGTCTCTGATAGCTTCAAGTTGTTCCTTGATCTAAGATCCCCTTGTGAAGTAGGATTGAATGGATTCTACCTTCTGCATATTCACATTCTTGAGTTGAGTTCTCAAGGTCATCTTTCAGTTGATGTTATTTCCTTCAAACAAACTAGACAAGACATCAAACGTTTACTTCATATTTTTCTTTGATGAGACATGAGGGATCAAGTGATCTTTGATAAAATCAACAATGATCATTTTTTCCCTAACCATGTTCTTCTTGTGCTTTGCCTTAGCCTCATCTCCCTCTGGCTCTGCAACCTCTTCTTCAACAAACTTTTCCAAGTCATTTTCTTCTAGGATGAGGAGCATCCTATACTTTCATGCTCTAAAGTTATCAACCCCTTCAAGCTTCTCATCAAGCTTGGTGTTGTTTTTCATGTTGCCAAATATGGTTCTAGGAACCCTAGCAGGAGGAGGGTCAAAATTGAAAGTTCTTCAATGGTGTTGAAGAATGTAACTTCGGAAGATATTCTTATTTTTATTATTTGTATCATTTGTATTGTACACCCTGCGGGATTATTATTGATGTAATTGGTCATGTAAAAGTCATTGTAAGATTCAATGTAAACCCTAACTATTAGGTTCACTTGAAAAGACCTAAAAAAGAATATTTTATTGTGAATTATACAAGTCAGCTCAGTTAGAAGAGTCAAGTCAACCCTGTTGGTAAAAATTCAAGTCGATTGATTAGCATAAATGAGGAGCTCACCCTCCTCATTTGGTCACCTCATTCACTCATTGAGTTCACATGAGTAGGAGAGATAGAGTCAAGCGAATAGTTGCTTTTGGAGTCTTCTTGTTTAGGTCTTTGCATGAGGAATACTATTGTACACTCTCACGAATCTATATAGAAGAAGTTTGTTGGGTTTTTCTGCCCCATGAGGGTTTTCCCAGGATAAAATTATTGTGTACTATTGTCTATGTTGTGGTTGTTTATCTTCCAGTGATCCTTATTGTTACTACATTTAAAATTTTAACATGTTATCAGAGCTAGCCTGGAAGAAAACATTATGCAGCTCCTGCAACTGCAGAAACTAGGGTTTCTATTTCTGGGAGAATTCTCCATAGATCAACTGAAAAAGAGGGTCCAAGCAACTAGCCTCACTAGGGTGCAGCTTTTTGTTGGAGCAGAATCTCAATCCAAGAAGTTTCATTTCTGGGCCCGCCACTATAGTCCAGAGAACTAGGGAATCAAGTTTTTGGAGGATCTGTCCACAAAATCGAAGAAAGAGTACCTTTGCTCAACTCACCTTAGGGAGGCACATCTTTTCCTCCAATCAGTTTCTCAAGATCCCGAAGTTGAGAAATTAGGGTTTCTCTCACAAACCCTAGGTCACCCTACAACCAGATCTCAGAAATCAACTCTTGATTGGAGCATCTCATTTGGTAAGTTTTACTCTTTTTATTTCCATTTGAGGTTCTCATTTATCAAGATGAAAAATCATACCAAGCTTGAGGATAAACTTGAAGGGGCAGAGAAATTCCGAGCATGGAAGTATATGGTGATGCTCTTTCTAGAAGAGCATGAATTGGAGAAGTATGTCACAGAAGTAGTCTGAGAGGGCTCTCTCTACAGATATATGAAAGACTGGAATAATCAAAGGTGTCAACAATGAAAACATACACCAGCATTCATCATTAAAGATATTCAATTACAACATACAAAAGATCAGATTTCTACTGGAAACAAAATGGTTTGAGCGTCGTTTGGCTGAAACATATGAATTTCTATTTTGGGCAATGGAGTCACATTAGACAAAACTTAAAAAATTTATTCACAAGGGCTTCACAAATGCATCAACACGGGGGCGAGATAGTAACAGCTCGTAGTCAAAGTGAATTTAATTTGTGAAACAGAAGAGAAAGAAACAGCCCTTTGACGTAAGGCATATAATAATGAAGCCTACATCAACTTTAGCATAGAAAGTAATGGTGAAATACTTGGAAAAAGATAAGTAGAGCATATTTCTATGAATTCTACTTAACTATCACACTGCACCAAGTATTGAAGAATGTTAAAGAATGGAATTAACAATGAGAGATACACAATTAACATAGAAGAATAAAAACAGACTACAAGACCAGTTACACAAGAATCCCTGGAAAACATCATCTCGACTCTGCAATTTTTATTCAAAATATAGCTCGGAAATGTCTTACAGAACAATACACAAAATTCCCATAAAGGTTTTCAACAAGATTTTTCAACCCTTCTGTCTTTAACTACAATGAATTTATAGAGGCCCCTGGAGCTCTAGGCTCAGATCTCTTCCGAATCGAAAACAGTTGCAATTACTTGACACCTACTTCACAACTAACCAAGGCATTCTGTCGAAAAATAGACGCAGGCGATATAGGCCTAACCGCTTTTTACATTCACTGGCCTATTTTACTATATGACTTGCTACTTTAACAAAAAACAAAACATAAAATTGACAACTCCAACTTGCTGCCTCCATCGCTCGCTAATCATTCAGCAGATACCTTTGAGTTCTTCATGCTTTGACCTTTAACCTCGCTTTACCATACTTCTAGATCAATTTCCACTGGTCATCTAGAGGTAAATTTACGGTGGCGACCTCCTTAAGTAATACTCTTAGCTCAGTGTGTTCCGCGTAAGAGTATCTGGTATGTAATGTTCTGACTCCCTCAAAATTTGAGACTATCTCGAAGTCTCTTGTCAGCTTCTCAGCTACTAGCTGGCTGGTCAAGGGTTGATCCATCCCTTCAAAGTAATTTTGGTTCATCCTGCAATCCCACAGCTTGGTTTTATACTCTTCCTTTGATAACATCTTCCCTTTCTCATCCCAGAACTCAGGTAGGCCTTTCTTGAATAAAGGATCAAATGCTTCCTTGAACATTTTTAGCTGATTTGACAAAATATCGATCCTCGATTGGGTGATCTTCACCTGTTCATGTTTGTTAATTACCCTTTTGGCCCATATGATGGTGGCTACCCTATCCTTGATGCCTGCATCATCAGGCTGTTCTTCTGATAAATCATTTAAGAAATCTACTGCGTTGTTAGCATATCCTGAAGGCTTTTTACTGAGTTTTTCATTTGCCACTGTCACAGCTTGTATGGCCAAATTCACTACAGTCTCTTTATCCATTATAAAGTTTAGATAAGGTCATAGGTCTTCTGCTTGTTTTATAATATCATCCCAGATGATTTTCCTAGTTTCTTGAACCACTTTCTATTTGATTACTTGCTCCTTCAAATTGTCAAGATCCCCCTAGACATGGATCATTTTAAGGACCTATACTTATTTAAAAGTGTATAAACCTTGGCGAATCTTACCAATTCTTAAAATGTCAACTATAAAATATTTGGTGATATTTTTCTAAAATTATTTCAATTTCTAAGGATTTTATATAGTTCATCTAATAATTTGGCGATTTTTAGAGTGAAAAAAGTTTACCCCATCAAAATTGGGCGAAACGGGGCTTCAAAAAATGCAAATTGGTGAATCTTTTTTTGGAAAAATAGCCCATGGGCTAAATTTTGCCCCTAAAATTATCCTTGCCCCTGCATTTCCTGGTACTTGGTTTCCCAAGCTTCCCTTTTTCTTTCTGCATCTTCCTTTAGAGTTTTCAAGTTTGCAACCTATTTCCTTAATCTGAGTAACTCAGCATCCTCCAAGGTGGCATTAGTTATTTTCCCTACCAAGGAGAAATCTCCGTCTGCAATCGGGTCTGTGACTTCCTGTTCCATTTCCTTTACTTTCTTCTCTAACTCTTCTAATTGGGTCCTCCATGACTCTTCACGGGCTGCTACAAGGGTAATATCATACTACATCTTCTTTTCTTTCTCCATAAGCTCCACCAATTGGGCTTTACAGTCTAACAGTTCCCTCTTTAGTTTCTCTTTCTCTTCCTCCAGCTCTGCTATCTCAAGGGTACTTTCAAATTGAGCAGGAGAGATCTTTAAACTCTTCTTTAACGTTAGGATCTTGTGATCATTTTCATTTAGCAGCTCCTGGATATTATTCCTTTTATCTTCTTCAGTCTCATTTGTTAACAGCTGTTTTGGTACTTCTTTGCCTTGCTTTTAGAGATTTATTCTTTGCTTTTTCCAGCTTCAGCTTGTGATGAAACCTGGACTTACTTGTCTGCACCTTTGATAGCTCTATGGCAAGATTCAACAGCCTATTATAAATGACATCACTTGTCTCCTTGTGTAGGTTGATTATATCAGGGATAGGGATGTCTTCTAGGTTGAATTCATCTCCGTAGCCTTGTTTTTCGTGGCCAGATCAAGGCTCAAGGTGTTCTGAGCTAAATTCCTGCTGGCAACTAGGGCCACTTCTTTCTTGGATATCTTCCTTACCTCGGAGTAAAGTTTTGCTTCTTCTTCCAAGTTATCTGGGTTTTCTTCATATTCCTCCAATAGCTCGGTCCTACTTGTACTGGATGTTGTAGGTCCTTTGGGTGGATTTACAAACACATGTTGTTTCACTTCATAGGGGGGCATTTGAAACTTGATATGCTTCTTCTTAGGCTTTTCTTCTTGGATCTTTACTACCTATTTCTCATTGGCATCCACCTTTTGCCTCTTTGAGGCTCTTTTAGGGTCACTGTCTACATCCATAGGGCTGCTAACCATTGAACTGTTGGGTTCCCCTGGAATGGTGACAAGGGGTAAGCTTGCTGACTCTACTAGGGCTTTATTAAATGAGTCAGGTGGTGAAGGTGTGCCTCCTAGAAAAAGGAATTTTAGAGTTTGGGAATCCTCTGATGAATCAACGTCCATGGGCTCATGATCAATGTATTCTAACCAATTTTGTTTCTTTGGAAATCCAACCATCTCAAAATGGTCATATCCTTTCCTGCCAGCTTCCCTCCTTCTCTCTGAGATTATATGATGTGGATCATAATTCATCGAAGCTTTAGAGGGGAGCCCCAGGTCCCTCATCATCCCTTCAACCGCTGAGAGGGTTGTCTTATGTTTAATCATAAAAGAGCCTACCACCCATGGGAAAGCTATATCAGAGGACTTCTTGTTATCTAAAAAGTGATCACATTCAACCTTCAGCTTCTGTCTTATGAACTCTAAATTGTACAACCTAGGTGTTAAAAAGCTGGGGAGTAGATATGGGGGGTGTGAAAAACCATACACTCTGATTACTATCCCATGTTTCATCAAAAACCAATCTTCTGTCCCCTTCCCCATAGCGGGCTGCAATAAATCTTTCATTTCTAGGAGTACTGTGGGCAATTCCTTTTGGAAAAACATGTGATAAACCTTCGCCATCAAATCATTCATGGAAACCAAGTAATCTGAATACATTTCCTTTGTAAGTTTTAGCTCTGGGATTTGTAGGTTTTCTTCGACAGTTGTTAAAAACATTTTTAGCATATAGGACTGGAACCTAAAAACCCTGGTTTTAGGGAATTCGACCAACTGGGAATGAATACTTTCGGCAAGGGCATCATCGAATCTTAGGCATGCGGTCTAGATAAGTGGGTTTTGATCGTCTGGCTCTATTGGGAAAGTGCTCAAGACAAACATTAGACTGATTAATGGCTCTGTGACGTTCTGGTCACTATCTAACCCCCAAAACTGGGCTATCATGGAAATAACACATTTAGACTCTTCTCTAAACGAATTGGTCTCGTCAGGGAAAGGTGAGCTAGGAAAAGATGCATTTGGTAGAAAGGAGGCCTGGAAGAAACTTTGCTTGAGTTCATTAGGGGCCTGGCTGAAGTGTTGAATTAGGGTTTCCATTTGATATCCGTGAGCTCTATGTCCGAATTCTAGGGGAACAGCTAGGGCTTTTCTAACAACCGGGGCCTTCACATGGCAAAGGATTTTAGAGCCTGAGGCATTGAGTATTTCCCTCTGTCCTAGAGCATAATGGTTGGCGTACCATTCTACGAATTTAGGGAAATTGGGGGTTTGGGTGGCGGTAAAGCAGTGGAAAAAGGACTGGTATACTTTGTGGACTTCTACCTATCTGGCCCTTATAACCTCCAGCTTCTCCTTGGTCGTATCCAGGGAGCTATTGAGAAATATGGTGTCGTATATGTCGCTATCCTTGTCTTCCAACAGGGAACTAAGCAATGGAGCTTCGGTAACAGAGAGGTCTACTATCTCAACCATTGAAATACCTAGTTGTGAAAAGAAAAAGGGACAAAAACCTACCTGGTCCACTGACAGCTGGACCACCTTCTGGTCTCCCGGTCGATCGGTATGCTTTTCCCAGATTCACCTTCTTCGCTCTCCAACGTGAAAATGGACAAATAGGATGTGGACATTCGTGGGGGCGAGCCATTTTATAATATAGATTTCACCATATCACCCTTGCAAGTATGATAGCGACGGAATCATGTCAACCGTCCATCTCTCTTGGCCTCCTTCAGCCGTAGATCTGATCACTTTACCTTCCCCTTGTCATCGTGACCTTTCAAGTTAATATTACACCCCCAATCTTAACCGTTGGATGATGTGTATTCACCGATCGCGGTGATTTTGGGTGTGCTTGGCATGCCGACGATTAAAATCACCGTCATTAGTATGGGCCGCCAATCTACCCTCGCCAGATCGGATCCGTTGAAAGAAGCGTGCCACTTAATCAAATCGCGGTGATTTAGAATGCAGCCTCTCTCCCATGCATGTTAGATTAGCGCCATAGCATCCTCACCATAGATCTTTTCTCCTTCATATATTTTACGTTGATCGCTTTAGGAGTACGCCTGTTGGTTAACACTGCACCTGTGTCCATACTATTTCCAATTGGACTTGGCGCTAAGGTCTTATGGCCGTAGATCTTCGGGTTATTTAATCTGAACCGCATAAGCACATCTCCGTGTGCTATCAGCTCATTAGCCCTTTTTCTTTAGAAATGTTTACTGCTCCTGCAAATTCCTTTTCCCCTTTTCCCAAGATCTCCCTCAAACCTCTGCACAATTTATGGAGTGCTAACAGATGCAAAGATGAGAAAAAATAAGTGCACAAAGGATTGCCTCAAACTCCCAAAGGATCCCCTCAAATTCCTGAACTAAATTTTGCTATCAGTGATTAAGTAGAGTTGGTGATGTGCCATACATTGTCATAGTGTGTGAGTTTTCCATGTTCTATGCAGCTATCTCTGTCACCCACTATAAAGTCTAACAAGAAAGTTAAGAGGACTGAGAATGTGATTGTGGGTGGTGAGAAACCTGTCGAATCGAAGAATACAGTTTCTAGTCGGACAAGTTCTCTTACAGTAAGACCATTGTACTTATCTTGTGGTAGTGGCTTATTAAACCTATTGGTAGTTATTTTCAAAATTCAGTTTTCTTTATAGACTTTTAGATATCATAACAATTCTTAGAACCTTTTATTGACTTATTTAAAAATAGGATTATACAAGCATGCACATGCATATGGTGGGATCCAATAGATGTATTTTTTATATAGTTTTTGATGAAATAAGTGCGTTGAGAGAAGCTAGGTGGTCTTATAGCCTGGGGTGAAAGAGGACATGTCGTGTCACAGGGGTAAAGGTAACTAGAATGAAAACAAAACTAGTTTCTTACAGAACTAGTGTTTACTGCTCCTATTATTGATATAGACACAAATTAATTTAAAGGCTCCTTGCACATGGAAAGAGTAAGACTGATTCAGATTGTTGGGATGATCCCAATGGTTCTACCTTTGTGGTTAGAAGCAAAACATATCTCAGGGATGACTCTAAGGTAATCCAATCAGTGTATTAAAAATTCAATTATTTCTTATTCTTTCAATTTTGATGATCTCATTCTCTTATGTTTGTTTTACGTTTCTTTGCAATCCTTCCTAGAAACACTAGTCAAAAGTTAGTTTGTAATTTGGTAGTGTCTCTTCTTCAACATTATGTTTTTTTTAAAGGGAGCCTGTTTTTTATGGACTAAATCCAAAAATAACCTCGACCCACCCTCGCACACTTAAGTGAAGTGTAGGGTTTGTTGGTACCTTACTAGTGCCATACAATAATATTCCTAAAGACTATGTCAACATTATGAAATATAATTAATAGCCACATCTAGCAAAACCCACATAAGCAATGAGCATACCCACCAGAATTTGACCCTGGGTCATTGTCACAAAAACCATCCAAGTTACTACTAGACCGCTTCCCAATGTACTCTACAGTGTTATGTTAATCTCATGGTCATCACAATACATTATTATCTATGTTTGTATGGATGAAAGACACTATATAGACTAATCTAACACTTTTTTAGCCCTAGATTACATGCTTTGCGTTGAATTCTCTTAGCATTTCTTACTGTACTTTCCATCATCTATATGAGTGGCTGATTAGGTTAACCTTGTGATATTTTACGATGTGTTTTGGATGTCCTTGGTTTCACAAAATGGATGGGTATTGTACTACTTGGCCCTGTGACACAAGAATCTTCCATATGCAGATAGGTTCCCTATTCCTCTAAATGGTTTTATTTCATATACAAATGTCATATGTCATTCATTTTAGACTTTAGTATTTTCTCCAGCATGGTCCTACGCATGAATTGTATGGATGGTTACTAGAGGTCTCTTTCATGCATACTTATCAATCATGGATACACCCACTTATTTATGGTTGGCATATGTCCCTAGCATGTGTATACATCTTGATAGAGTCTATCTTCTATTAGAAATAAAATGGATTACCTTGGCTTATCTATTTTCCCTAAATTGTTGTTATGTGCATTAAACATGATTAAGTTCTTATCGTGTGTGGCAAGTGAAATTACTAATTTTGAAATTGTTTAAATGTATGAAATGATCATTGTCATAAGAATCATGAGTATTATTCTTTTCCATTTATATGAAAAGATATTGGTACTTGTTCATGGTTGTCCTATTCCCTTATTGCAATGACAAGTTATATTATTTGTATTTTCCACAGTGCTTCTCTTATTTTATTTCAAAATATCTAAAAGAAATGTGCTTCACATTTTACAAAGTGATTCCGTCATTTTGATAAACTTGATCATCAACTGTTGTGGCAAGAACATTGAAATTTGAAATACTTTATAGTATCAAGTTTTATTCTTGTCTCATGGTTAGTGGAATATAGCTCTGCAATTTGAACTTTGTGCTTTTCTAATGTTATAACAACATTGATCTAACCTTTGTAGGTCCCATGAGGAGATCCACTTTAGAAGGTCTCATCTTTTGACTGGTTCAAGTCAAACAATAAGGTTCAGAAGGTATCCGTACATTCCCTAAGTGTTGTTCAGGTATGCAAATACAATATGGTTTTCATTTTTGGTTATTATTTTATCCATGTGTAGAAAAATATGTAATAATCATGTTTAAGTTAAATATCCTTCAATAAGCTGACATATTTTTTATGAGTTGTAAAAGAGTTAGTAAATTAAGATCCAAGGTTGGATAATATGAGTTCAACATGTTGCATTGGCCAACTAGGTGTTTTCTTGGTTGAAATTGTACATTTGATTTACAAATAAGAGATCAACATTCCATTTCTCCATTTTCATTTTATGTTTAAAAAGCAAATTGTATTTTCATAATACATAAAATGAATATTTATTGCCATGTACATGGGCGATGTACATTGTAATATTATAAGAAATGAATTATTACTAGTCTATTGGTGCCATTATGTTCCCTATATTGTGCTTCTATTGATAATATTTTCCAACATAAATATCCCTTTTATAGGTTTCTAATTTACTTCAGTACTTGCATAGTGGCTATCTTCATCTGCAAAAAAAGTTCATATCTGATAAGGTTGAAGAAGAGATCCGGTAGTACTTTGATGTTCCACTAGTTATTGTTTGGTTCCTGCAATAATTGTAGGTAAGCATTTGAAAGAAAAAACATAGTGGGATCAATACTTCAAAGTGATAGTTCTGAATTTTAGTTACAAGTATTTAATCCTATAAGCATACCTTTTCTTTTAGTGAAGTCAAGGGTCAGATTCAAAAAGTTCTGAGGTTTAATGAATCTGAGTATGTTCCTAGATTGAATTAATAGTCTTTCTGCAATAGAGAAATGAGCCTGCAAGTATACTTGGATGAGCCACATTTGGAATGCATCTTTTGTTTTATACTGTAGTGGTGTAAATGTAAACACAGAGAGAAGGACTTGTTAGTCCAACAAAAGTGTTTATGTTAATAGTTTAGGAATCGTAAAATTTGTGTAACCACATGATAAGTGGGTAATTTTTTTC
Source organism: Larix kaempferi (assembly GCA_027924585.1). NCBI lineage: Eukaryota > Viridiplantae > Streptophyta > Pinopsida > Pinales > Pinaceae > Larix > Larix kaempferi. The sequence continues at coordinate 2,074,301 of BSBM01001296.1, read as the reverse complement.
AAACACGTGTTGTGGTAGCATTAATAACCCTAGTAGCAATCTATCTACATCAATTCACATTTTTGTGTTTAGTGGAGCCCAAATTTTCAACCTCCATTTCGATTTCAAGATATCTGAGTACCTATTTGTTGTGGTCGAGCTCCACGGGTTTGTTGATGGTCTGAAGCTGTGCTGTACTGCAATAACTTTATCCTCTAGCTATCCTTTGTGTAACTTTACAGGTCCCCCAGTGCCACTATTATTCTCTTCCTTCCATCAATTTTATGCTTTACTAATTTGACATTAATCATTTCGAGATGATAATGGATTCATTGAGGGTAGATTTTAATTGAAATTTGATTACAACTATATCAAGTGGTATATATAGTTGGTCCTAGACCTTTGATCGGGAAAATAGTAACCATAAATTCATTAATAACTTTTGACAATGGAGGGATGTCACTCTTGGAATTGGCTAGATAAACCCCAAGGGGAGGAGGTACCATCGCGGTAGTTTTAAAGGTTATGGAAATGGACAGTCTAATTAGAGGCTTCAATTTTTTGTCCATTGTGACACCAAATCACCTGAATACATTAATACATGTCTTAAAATTATAGTTAAACTCTCAAATTCAAACAGGAAACCTCTTTTTCCAATTTAAAAATTATATCATTCCATTAGGGAAACACTTGTACTCTGTGTTCCATAATGGTACCATATACAGTTGCTACGATCTTTAGTTGCCTTGAACCGGGAGAAGAAAAAGAAATGACAGCAAGAGGAGACAAAAAAGGAAAATAATGACATGAAAAGGAAAAAGTTGAGATGAAAAAGGAACTTGCAATACAAAAACAACCCACATTGCTGGACTGATTTCTTAAAAAAGACACACCTAACACTCAAACAATGCCCACTATATTGGATGAAATGATTCATAATTCTTTGCAGGAAAATGCATATATTTGCAGTGGTGTTATGATGTCAATGGATCAAATACTACTGCAAGCAACAGAGACAGATATGGGGGATGTTATAAGGTTGTTGTTCGAGCTTTTGATAAATGTCTAAATGTGACATGAATATGTTGTGTTATTTATAGATTTAAGTACTTTGAGTTGAATATTGGATTTGATTGTGTGATGTACTCAGGTCACATATGGAAGCTTGGTGCCATCTTAATTGGCACATTTATGCACAAAGGAATCTAAGATGGGGTATCCGGTGTAAACCCAAGGTTGCATTGTTCAATGAACTTTAGTTGTAGGGGCATCTACTGAAGTTGTAGGCCTGCCAAAAGTGCAATCCTCTACAAACAAAAAATGGACTTATAGTGAGGCTCAAGATCATGAGTTCATGTCGAAGATCCTTTTAAATGACTAGGAAGAAGTTTTGAGTGAAAATTTGCCTTGCAATAATGGGAATAACATTGCACATAGAGAAAATAGGCTTCACAATAAGAGAAGAAAGATTTTGCAGTTTGATCACAGCGATAGACCTGCTTATTATGGAACCTTCTCAAAGAAAAGGTGAATATACTTTGCATAATTTCAAGTCTATTAATTATCAAAGAATCAAGTAGTGTTGTAACTTTGATAAACCATGATGAGGAACATCTGAAACACCTGGACGATCATGGATTCTTAATCCTGCAGTAGCCAAGAGGGAAAGTTGTTTTTGACTCTTTGTTTTTGATGCAATGATGGAATTGGGCCTCGAAATCCTTTGAAGAAGGAATCTTCTTTGGACTACGACAATGATAGTGATTTAGAATGGGAAGAGGTGCTCGTCACTAAATATTTTTGGTATGAGTATTTGTAGTATTTTTGTTAACTTTCTTACTTTGTCAAATATTTTCAAGAAGATATTGGGGAAATCCTTTTTACTGTAACAAGGAGGACGAGGGAGAAAAGAATGAGGTTGAGAAAGAGAATTTTAAATTTGTATTGAGTACTTGTTTTAACTTTGCATCATCCATGAATGAGATGGTTCATAACTGATGGAGGATTTTGTCAGCAAGAACATTAAGTTTTTTATTATGTTGTAGATTTTGGCATATTCTTGATGATTAGATATTAGTATTTGTGTTGAGTACTTGGGAGTGTTCAATGTATTGATCTAACTAGGGTTAGCATAGTGGACTTAACCTCTTTAAGTTAGCATTTTGGTCCTCTGAAGTTAAGATGGACATCCAAATATGATTGAAACTAATTGAAGATTGTGTAATATGTTCATGGAAACTAAGAGAACCATGAATCTGTGTTCATTTTACAGGGGATGGTGGCTTGGCCCACATTGTAGGAAGATGAGTTTGGGACACCATTTGCTCATCCTTTGCTTCTATATAAACTGAAATTCTCCTTTCCATGGCATCATCCACCATTATCTTCAAGTTACTAATGAATTTTCAGTCAAATTTAGATATCTTGGCATGGCTATAGATGACTCGGTGGATAATTTAACAATGGATGCATGCTTATCATTCCTGTAAATTTCTGGGATTTTTGCATTTTGCATCATTCAAGCATACAAAATAATGATTACCAAGTTACTATAGATCCATAATGGCTTACCATGTAGTAGTCCTTCAAGTTCTTCAACTTCTTTTATTAAGTGCAAAAATATATTTTCAATTAATAAATGCAGTTGAAAGACTTGAAGGACTAGTACATGATAATCCATTATGGATCTATAATAACTTGGTAATCATTATTTTGTATGATTGAATGATGCAAAATTTGTTTGAATATCATCATTGTCAAGCAATAGCAACTTCTTAAAGGGTGCTAGCTCAATGGTAGAGCACCTGCCTAATTATAGGCAGGATATTGGTGGTTCAATTCCTCCGTGCCCTATCATAAATTAGTGACTAAGAAAACAACTAAATTCGCATATATATGACTATTAGTAGCTAATTTCTAGTATCTTATAGCGCGACTAACGTTTAGTCATATTTAGCTTAGTCATTAATATGTTATCATCTAGTAGTTTATTTAGTCGTATATTTGGTCATTAATTGTGGCAATCAATGACTAAATCAATGACTATCAATGACTAATAATTCAACCAATTAATGACTAGTGAAATACGACTAGCTATAAGATAGTGGAAATCGGCTACTGTTAGTCATTGACTCAAAAATAGTCGTTTATAGTCAAATTTTAGTCATTAATTCCTCATTTTGTACTAGTGTTAAGAATATCCTTGATGGTCTTCTCAATCTCATTCTTGAATATTTTTGGGTGCTTGTAAGGATGGATATTGATAGGAAGTGTGCCAACTTCCATCTCAATTTTATGTCCAATGCCTCTATAAGGAGGTCTTCCATGTGGAAGGTATTCAAATACTTTATTGTGCTTTTGTAGAAACCTTTTAATGTCCTCCAGATGATGTGATACATCTATAGCGGTGCCTTTAGTTTTTATTAAGCATTCACCAACCCACTCAACATCACCATGCCTCAATATAGATCTCATACTGTGATCAGAAACCACTTGGTTCAGGTAGGTGTCGACACCCTTCAGAACCACTTGCTTCCCATCTACATCTTTGAAGCTCATTTGGGGTATTTTATAATTCATTGAATGTTCCCCAAAGTATTACAACCATTACACTCCCAAAGCCATGTTGGTATCAACCACATTGACAACATAGAAGCTATTAGTCATAGTATAGTCTCCAATGGTAACTTGCAACTTGGGGATCCACCGATTACACTCCATGGAGTTTTTTCCAGGGATGGTGAGAGTGAAGCCTTCAAAAAATTATGTTGGAATATTTATCCTCTCCACCAGGGCTTCATCAATGAAATTATGGGTGGAACCCCCATCAACCAAAACTGACACTCTTTGTCCTTGCACTACACCCTTGAATATCAAGGTATGAAAGCAGGGAACTCCACTCAAGACTGCATTTTGTTATCTGTTTGTGGTGGATTCTCTTCTCCTACTGTTTCATATCCACCTTTTGATGGTTCTACTTTCTCATCCTCTTCCTCCTCACTCTATGAAAAGACTTCAATGTAGTGTGCTTTCCCCTTAGCACACTTGTGGCCTGGAACCCAAGGTTCCTGACAAGAAAAACATAACTTATTCATCTCAATCCTTGTAGGAGTATTCTTTCTTGGTTGGGGTAGCCACATTCCTAAAAGGAGGCCTCTGATTCTGAAATTTTGCAGACACATTAGTCTTTGGAGGATACCTTGTTCTTGCAGATCTCTTGTTCTACACACTTCCTCTTGCAAAGTGGATTCCTTCTATGCCTTCACCATTCCTTTCAAAGGCTCTGCTAATCCTTCTGTGAACAAAAGGATCAACCGAGATTTAGAGATGTTCGTAACCATCACTGATATCCTTTGGAACTCAGAGATGTATGCTTCAGGAGTCCCGATTTGTTTCACATGCACTAGCTCCATGAAAGAGATCTTAGGGTCTCTATGATAAAACCTTTCTACCAATATTCTGGTAAAATATTCATAGGAATTTACTTGATCATGGCCCAAGGTCATCATTCTATGGAACTAGCAATCACTATCCTCTCCTTCCAAATGTAAAGTTTCCATTCTGATGGTATCCCTTTCAGCCATGGGATTCAATTGAAAGTAAGTGTCTAGCTTCTGCACCTAAGAGCTAGCAATACACTTGGAAGATCCATCAAAAAAGGGTATTGATATTTTACCAATGGTTCTCTGCAACTCAAAATTATGATTTGGCACTCTGTTATGTGTTTTGGACTAACTCTATCTTGGTAATGAAATCAGTCCTTGAAAGTCAGATGTCTTTTGAACTCCACAGTGAAGGAAATGTATTCAGCAAGTTGAACCTGCAATGGTGCAACTATATCAAATTGAAATTATGGTTCTTCAATCCTTTGATCAAGAAACTTGGGAATGGTAGGCCTTGACACATATTTGAATTCTTGTGGCCTATTATGTGGCCCAGCCTTTGAGAAGATTTGCTCCTTGAAAACCTTCTTCTCCTCAAATTGAGAACCACTACTACTTCCTTCGCCATCCTTCTTGTCCACCAACCTAGACAAGATGTCTCTGGTTTCTGTTTGCACTTGGGTGAATCTCTTCATCACCTCCAACATGTTCTGTGAAAACATGTCCTCATTCTCTTCTCGATTCACTTCACCTTATCCCATATTGGATTTATCTCCTTGAATCTTGGCTTGTATAGAATCTACCTCTTCTTCTACTAAATTGTCTTCTTATGGGTCTTTGTTCTTGGAAGATGAATTTATTCTTGTAATCATCAAGTACAATGTAAGAGCAGGTTCATAGGACCATGCTATGATACCAATGTAATATCCTATGTACTGGAAGCAAGGATATTATATCAACTTTAGATAATCAAATAATAATTAATTCATACAAAAAAATAGTCAATATACTAGTTATAGAAAAACTAGTTTTTAACACATGTAGATCCCCCCAGGGTTAAAGATTTGAGGCCTTTATGATATACAAAATATGAAGGTAAATATGCTGCAGCAAGGAAAATTGATTCAAAGCCAGCTTCATAGTCCTATGCATGTCACGTTTCTTCTACGCCATTTTTTTTTATGAAGGTGATACAGGCTAGAATCATTCTCAAAAGCGAACGATCTAAGCTTTCACTATGACCTATTAGATTTTAAATATATGAGTATTATCCTTAACGATCACTGAGGTTGATTTTAACGTAAGTGTCAACATATTAATAACTCCTATAATTATTCTTGTGTAACCTATACACAAGCATGTTCTAACATATATAACCATTTCATTTACAAACCCATTGTATATCAACTATACGCTAAAAGTCATGTGGCCATATATCATATGTGCAAACATCATTTGTAGCATTTTAAGGATCATAAACTATAATCCAATTTCTAACACCTTAACACTATGTATTATAAACATTTCTATTGTATTAAAAGCATTTATCATTTGATGTGAAAACCAACCAATTATCATATAGTTTTATGTTGTAATACTATTACTAACATATGAACTATATGCTAATATGAACTCCTAATGCTATAACCATACCCTAGATTCATCCTTGCATAATCTAGGCTCATATAGTACAACGTAAGCATAGTTGGTTCATCAAGTTTATATAAACGTTTTTGGCCTGCAATATAAAGTCACATCATTAAAATAAATTATGTGCAAATAGCATTTGCACATAATATTGAACATTGGTTAAATGAAATCTTAATACATGGCCAATGAGTTTATATACCAAGGTCGATGGTTATTTATACATCGTTATAATCGTGGGTTATAATATATAACATATATAATTATAACTATGCACTTATATAATGCATATAGCACGTTAAGGTGATCAACACCATTTGACTGTGCTAACGACACGCCAGTTATGAAAGATGCGTGCGGCTTGAATATGACTGCGCTAGCATGGAAAAATGACCACGCAGTTACAATTTTGCATGCAGCTCTAATGTAAAACAACCTTACATTATAAAATTTGTTTATAATGCAATGAATACATATGTATTATGACCAATCTTTGTAATCCTCGAAGGATTAACATGAACATGTGCATAAACATATAGACTATGTGTTAGCTTAGGTAATGTTCTTAACATGTTTACATGCTTAACACTTTTTTACAGCCACATTAGTCGTGGAGGTTGATTCCACTCAACTTACACATCATACCGAATGTTTTAAACCTTGGGGGTTGACGTCCACTTGGCAGGTAAGAGTACAAATGGAAACGCAAAAGGATTGCAGCATCATGGCGAACCCCTCGTCCATTGCCAGCATGTAGACTCCATCTAACACGCCCAGTTGGAGCCATGGTAACAAAGAAATCAATTTTACCTACTGTGTAATAACTTCACTTGTAATCTCTACTGTGGATGATGATCCGAGACTTACAGTTGGAAGGTATGTGACTCTTATCACCATTGATTTTTTATGTGGTTTTTTGCTCCCATCGCTTTACTGTACATCGCATTAAAGGAATCCAATTAACCGATCTCAGAGGTAACTCCTCCTCCAACCGATACCTTAGCACTTGAAACACTCACTGCCCTCATGGATATTCATTTTTACTGTCACGAGCCCCTAGCAGAGCACCTTCTGCTCAGTGCTATAGGTTGCTACCCACCGAACCCAGTAGAATGGTTCAGCCTTGTTCTATCCCAGCGTTATAGCCCAGGAGGATATTCCATGAAGCAAGGAACAGTTGGTCAACACACCCAGGTAAGGAATGCTTACGGTTAGATAAGTTGAAAGTCAAAACTCATTTAAATGTTATGATTATTACAGGTTACTAGTTCTGTAAATTTCGTTGGAAATTTTTTATACGAGAAACTAACACCCATGTTGTTTAACCTGCAGGTGAAACAAAGGAGGGAAATATGACCTAGGTAAACCACCGCAAGATGCCATGACACTAGGATGTAGTTAATCTATAATCCATCTAGGTAACCCATCCAACCGTGAGTCTCGGGAATGCTTACCCCGGAGACTACGATGGGTTACTTAACGTTTAGGGTTTTTGGTTTGTTTGGCTATGAGCCCGATAGGAAGGTGCCACCTGCCCTTTAGTTAGTTGTTTCTCTAAGCAGAAATACATAAGGTCTTCATGACTTGCACCTTGTATGTAAATTTTGTTTTGTATCATAGATCTCTCTCGATCCTGCAAGTTTCGGCTCGACAACTTGTAGTTTTCTTTGTTTTTGATGAGTAAACACCACATGGAGTCGAATCGAATCATGGATTTCTATTCATACCCCGAGCGTGTATTTAAATGCCTCTTTAGGCTTTGGATGACCAAATGGGTCCTTGCAATCTCAACTATATTGTTTACTCTATTATGGTTAAATAAAACTTTGAAATCTTGGTTTTTATTCTTATTCTCCGCTTTGGAAAATTACTGTTATAATGGTATTCGTTTCAGCAGTAATAGTGTAATGCATTTTTATAGGAACTTCTATTATGACCTTGTTTGTTATTGTGATTGTATAAACTTGCAATTTCTTGTAAATCCTGTCATTACGTAGTTTTATAATGTGTGCTTGTAATTACGCAAATGAACTTGGGTCATTTCCAATTGTGAATAATTTGTACAAAGGAATTTCAATGCTCTGTGTAATTTGATGATGTGAAGGCCTCTTCCTAAGCATAAATGTGTTCACACAATTTATTGTATAAGCTATTTTTTATATATATGCTAATCATTATATATACACATATATGAACTCTATTAATAATCCTTCTCTAAAAAATCGATCTACAGGGTAAACTTCCCTTGTCAGTGCACAAAACATTAGGGTTTTTCATAACACTTGTCTGTGCTTATCTCGACAGAATATACCATTAAAATTTGCAATAATAATAAAATATTTATTATGAGTTGAATATATTCTCGTGGGTGTTCAAACCCTACCGTACGATTAATGATAGTCTTCAATGCTCAGCCTGTTCTATTTCATAAACATTGCATATTCTTTTTGTTATATGCATGTCAATATTGACCATGGAGGTTTCACTCCCATGCCGACAATTTACTGACATTTGCATAACAAAATAAAGAGAATGCGTTCACATTTCTCCCACCGAAATGAATGGCATTAAAAGAAAATTCGTGAACAGTGTTTATACCTAAACTCTGAGTACTAAAAAAATTTTTTTTTACAGATATATATTACACTAATTACAGAAAATCATGTAAACCTGTGAAAATAGAACAATAATTTTATCTATTGTAAATACTTGACATGTAAACCTTAAGGTTTACATGTTTGTTTCAGTTCTGTCATAAACATAAGTATAACTGCATTCTCTGCATTATAGGATAGATGCCTATGAAAACTTAGTAAGATCTTCCCTCACTACTCACATCACTTCCAACATTAATATAAAATAAATGAATGAGATCCTGATAGCACATACAGGATCTATTACTTATAAGATCATTATTGTTCAGATCTAATGATACAAATTCTTCCAGAAAACAATATTAGAAATGCACAATTAAAACCATTTGTAAATATGCAATAATAAAATCATTTAAATACATTGACATAATACTTATCTGCAATTTCTGATTGACCAGTGGAACACAACCACAAACCTCCCAGCCTTAGACCAACAAGTCTCCTTACTCTCGTTGTGACCCTCGAGCTGAGTTCACACTCCCTCTGGGTCAGAGTTTATATTTTATTTGCCCTTAACTTATTCCCCAAGTTATTTATAAAAGTTCTATTGCAGCAGACAACCCAACATACAACTCAGTACTCCTGAGCTCTTGGATGCTCTAGGTACTTTTAAGTCTCCGCAATTTAAGAGAACAACCAGTCATATCCTATTCAGAGTAATTGTAGTGCTCCTGCAGGCTTGTGGTAGTGCTCCTACCTGAACACAGCTAGTGTTCCAAGATATACCCAATTGTTATGAGTTCTCTTTCTCTGGTTTAGTTTGTACTCCAAACTACCCCCATTCATGGTCTTCATTAGCTCTAGTTATTTGATCCCCTACTCCCTTTCTCTCTTGTGTGTTAATGATAATGATCAGTTAATGTGAATGCATTCCTCTTTTCTCTTTTTATTCTCTTTGGTGTGAGTTCTCTTAATTTGTATTTCTTTAATTCCATTATTATCCCTAAACTTTTATTTAGAGTTTACAATTGTCTCCATAATAATTTCTCATTATTATCTTATTTGGCATTTATCCTCCAAACCCATAGGAACTATGACTCCCATCTCATTAATGTGTTGGTCCACATGGTCATCATAAATTATCTTCTCAAATTTCTAATGTCACCTAAGTAAAATGAAATAATACTTAACAAAATATAAAAGGGGTTAAGGTCCAAAATTTGAGGTATTACAATGCACAAGGTACTGGGGACATTTATGTTTCGACAACAGGTACCGATAAATTCTTCACAAGGCTTCCTGAGCACACCAACATATGCATACTATACCATCCAATTACACTTGATAGTAACCAGAGGCTGGATATCATTCATCAACCCCTTGATTAGATGATGGAAAATATTTTATGAGAGTTTGGAAGGTTTTGGATGAGTTTGGAAGCAAAAGAAGGAAGGATGCTAGATTGGACTGCTCAACTGGTGGTTTTCCAGGCTCTCGCAAACAAGATGATAGGGATACGAATTATCAAGGAAGGGGTTGGAGAGTATTCAATAGAGTCTTAAGAACAACATGCAACCTTCAGAATAGAAAATTGATGCATAGGAAACTTTTTATATCAAAACTGTAAAACTAGTCAAGAAAGAGTGCCCAAAGAGATAGTCTTGCTAGAATTGAATCTTAACAGCCTTTAAGGATTCCAAATTTCTCTTTTGAATTATGAATTGACTCAGACCGGAGTTCAAGATATCATCAAACCAAATTTAAGCACTTAGAGCAGCAATTGTAAGTATTTGAGTCTTCAAATGAACATAAAATATCCACTACATAGCAATTCTTACAAAAAATAGAGTATAGGACTGAGATGAATATGAATGAAGAGAGGTTCTTTAATGGATATGAACATATGATAAAAAAGAGTATATGGATTCTCATGGAAGGCGTACCAAGATTCATATGATGATCCTGTGTGCATTCACTGAAATGTATCTTCTCCTCTGAATGAATTATTCTCAAGACTCTCTTCAATGGCACCATGTATTGCCTGCGCCGATACATTGACTGACCGTAGACTTGAGGACACTTACCAAGTGATCCGACCAAATAAACTTTAGTAGAATGGTCTTTTGAATATTTGAAATGTTTGAACGACTCAGACACACATGATGATTTGCTTGACGACAAATGATAAACGAAAACGACACAGTGAACGACACTTATAGAAGTGGATGTTTTGCTTAAAAATAATAAATGAATGAATGCTTTGCTTAATGATTAGCATAATGAATAATGACTGAATCTAGGAACTAGTCCATGAATGACTACCTGATGTTGCCACACTTAGTTTTCTATTGCGTCCTGAAATAGCATATGTAACTCAACACTCCCTCTCACGAGGGAAGTCCCGTCAGACCACTCCAAGCTTGTCCCTGAAGTATTCAAACTTTACCCTTGACAGCGGCTTGGTCAACACATCGGTTATCTGCTCATCTGTCGCAACATACTGGAGCTTCCTATCTCCCTTCTATACCATGTCACGGGGGGGTCAGTTGGTAGGCAATATTCTATCACGTCCATTCATATTGGGGAATAAACTATGATACGGAAATGAGAAAATATATTGCCCTGTATTAAGGGGCCAAGGGGGCTTAATTATGTTATATGGCAATACAAATATTTAGGGTATATTTTATTACATTTTGTGTATAAGTGGTGGAGGGGAGGCAATGGGAAGGTTAGGGGACAAGGGCATGAGGTATTGAGTTTGATGGACAATGGATACTCAATCGGGATGTAGTATGGTTGATGCTAATGCTCTATTAAAGGGTTTTCATGTTCCTCATGTGCTTGGTTGGTTAATGGATCTTCATATTGTTAATGAAATTAAGGTAATGGAGGATTAAGATTTCTATATTTTATGTGATTATTATCAATTGGAAGCATATTTTAGGTGCATCTTTCATGTTTAGAAATCATGTGTTTTTTTATGCCTTTCAATGTAGCTTTCCTCCTTGAGTCCATTTGAATTTTTTTTTTTCTCTAGAAATTTCCTTCTGTGGGATTTCTAAAATCAACCCATCCACTAGAGCATACATAACCTTCAATTTCGTACGAAGGTGATGACAGCAGAGAAGGTTTCTTATTTAAGTCCATGCTGATGTTTACTTATTGATTGATTTTAGAAAAATTAAGAATAATCTATTTTTCTTATTTATAAATAAATTCCATAATAATAATAATGTAATTTGTAATATTAATTGTATAAATGATTGAGATTTGAAAAATGAATTAAGCTAAATTTTTAATAGAAACATTATTTTTTTTATCAAAGATATTATGTATGTTGCTTATTTGATTACCGTCTATGTTCCTTATGATGAAGAAAGTGACCTATTATTACTCGTCTAGGCATCAAAGACGTAGAAATATATAGCAGAATTACATTGCTTTTTCATTATTTTACATCAATATCATAAACTTGCATTTATTTAAATATTTATAGGATACATTTATTTATTGTGTATGATATCGACTCAATACTAAATGTTTCCGTATGATGAAGAGAGTAACTTATCTTTACTTGTCTTGGCATCAAAGACATAGATATATATAGCAAAATTACCTTCATTTTGCATTATTTTACGTCAATATCATAAGCTCGCATTTATTTAAATATTTATAGGATAACATTAATATCGACTCAATACTAATGTTTCGTGGCCTTTGTTTTTATCTTTTGTGAATCTATTTACATAAAATGGATATCGTAAATGAAACTATAGTTGAACATGTTATTTAATTCTTTTGTTAAACTTATTTAAGTCCATGACCCTCTCAGTCTTGACTAGGAAATGGTATGTTGATTGGTTCTTTATAAGTAAATATTATTGCTACATGTAAATAATTCACCATCGAGCTTGGTTGGGGTTAGCCTACGACTGATGTCATGGCTTACTAGCTCTTAGATAACCCATTCTTTGTATGTGCATATCACGTTGGAGACTCATGTTTGAAGAGTGTCTTAATTGTTCCATCCTAGCGTTTTACAACTTAACTGCTCCATGGTGAACACATTGTGAACGAATCTGAGTCTAACAAACTATAGGGAAGTGGGTTTCCCCTCCTCCCGCCTTCCTCTCACCAACCACATTAACTCTGAGTTTGACGTAGCAACGAACACATGGGATGAGAGGTGGGGCTTGCATGCCTCTTTCCTCCATCTGGCATTTATACAAACATAACATTTATACTATCGTACAGGATTCCTCGAACTTGCAGACTATGAGTGATTTCGAGGGTGTTCCAATTTCATTTTCTCATTCATTCAAATAGAGGAGAGGCTCTGCTCCACTTCTGAGTGAGTTATGGAGCTCAGGTTCTTCTTCATGTGTAAAGACCGTAGGAATTCTGCTTTTTAGTTCACTTCTAGAGCATGTAGTTTCCAGACAGCTTCTCCCCGGAGCTTATGCAAGCATAAATCCTTTAAGCAAACCCGTGAGAGCTCGTAATGGAGCTAACTGGTCAGGATCAACTTCTTCATTTCTCATGGCAGGTGAGAGAGTTAAGCTACAACATTACATATGTTTTTATATTAGATCGTGTTTTTAATATTTTAATTCATGTATTAATTTTATGTTATGGTTGCACTGCAGGCACATAGAGGAAAAACAAAGAATCTCTGCTTAGATTGAATGGAGGGATGGCATGAAGCTGGTAAGTCCATGACCATTCTTTCCCTGTCATTCTTTTCTCTTAGTATTGATTCATGTTACCATAGGTTGTTTCCAGCATGAGAAGGTGTTTGTAAGAGATCACATCTAACTGATAGACTCTATCCTTTTATTGCTCAGACTTATAATCCCATTAAATGGTAGTTTTTCATCCCCAATACTTGTTAATAATAAATCCTAACTCTGTTATTTTGTTATTATTTATCAAATACGTTTTTGGGCTCGAAACCGTGAAGCTCGTGGTTGTGTTTAAAATGTTATTTGGGTTTTGAAATGGCCATATGCACTCGACCCTGTTTATGAAGAACCTTTGTTTACAAGCTTAATGGGTTGATTGTTCTTGTGGATAGTAATTATGCATTTGTCTGTTAAATGTTTATTCACTCTCATGGTTGCTCGACCTAATGGATTTAGCCTAGGCATTAATTTTTTGTTTAGCCTTACTGTACTCAAATAACATTTGCCTAATTAAATTCTTTTGTGGGTTTTTCCCTAGGGGTTTCGACCATATAACGTTTATATATTCCTAGAGTCAATTTACTTTTATAATACATGTATCATGGAGAAAGACCGAGGGGTTTCGACGTTTGGCATATGCAATTCTTCTAATGTTCGATGGTTAATTTCTTGTGGAAATAATAGGGTGTACCCTATAGGCTTAACCCTAAGTATCAAGAATTATTTTGCTTCTGTGTGATGTGATATATATAGGTTGTACCCTATAGGCTCAACCCTAAGTATCAAGAATTGTTTTGCTTCTGTGTGACGTGATATATATATATATGACACGATAGTCTCACAAATATGACACGATAGTCTCACAAATGATCACAAGCAACAAATTGGAAAATGACAAAATGAAATTCAAAAAATATGACACTATAGTCTCACAAATGATCACAAGCAACAAGTCTGTCTAGTGATCGCAAAGAGTTGTACGCAATATGCCCTTTGTTATAGATATATATGTAGGTTATACACAACATAATTTCAACCAGAAATTTCTTCCATGAGCATATCACGCACTCACTCAGCATAACCGATGTAGTGCTCCTTGGATGACCCAACTTCAACATAATACTAGATAGACCAATTCCAGGGTTACACTTGCTCCTAGCAAATCCTCTCAATTAGACAACACATTCATCTTCATTGCACACATCAATAGGAACTGACGGATTTCTGCATCACAACTTGCAAGAAATTAAATTGTCTCATGCAACCAATTACACTTCTCTCATAATAAGCAAACAATCGAATACATACACAACATATATGATCTTTTTGTTGATACAGTCATCATGCAAAAAAAGGTTTCCAACTTTACCCAGACTCCACAATTAATGGCACAACAATTAGTACCCTATCTCTCAAGCAATTTGATTTTCCATGTACAAATAGCCACGAATAGAAAGAATATATGCAAACCATACACATATGGAGTCTCGTTGTCTGCGCATGAGAAATATGTACCAAATATTCATAGTTCTCATGATTTGTAGAATTCCCATTGTGAGAGGACATTATAGCTTGAAATCCTTTCAACCTGTGCATCATGCTATAAGACTAATACCAAGTGGTTGATGGTTACATATGATTTGTTACTGCATATTACTACAATCCATTCGCACTAACAACCTTAACTATTCATTACCTAATAAATTACATAGACTCGTCGTTACCCAAGCTATCAGATTGAGAGTTTATTTGAGTGCATGGATTCATTGCACAATAGCTCCACTCATTGCTATCCACTCTAACAGATGGAGGACTTTATTAAGGGTTCCACTTAATTTTAGGGCTATTTATTTTTATCTAAGTGATTTCTCCAATAGTTATCACATGTAAACTGAGTTATTTTTGATATTTTTATAATTGTTTATTTTGAAATTTGAATGGTGTTCATAGAATCAATATACTTGTCCTATCCTCTTGCCTAGAATAGCTTGTCTAGAATCTCCAAAAACCATTAGTTTGGCAACGTTTAAATTGTTTGATTTTATCCCCAGTCCCCAGGAAAAAGAGCTTACAGTTTTTCCTCCTGGATAAAAAATGATCCCTCCTACACCTTCCCCCCATGTGTAATTGAATTTATTTATACTTTATGAAGTCCTTAATTAATTTATAAAATGAATTCTCAGTTTAGGATTTCAAGTTCCATCAATATCATTATCTTCCAAGGGTCTTTCTATATGATAATTTAACATGCATAGATAGTAATTAAGTAGCAATATAATTTTATTTATAGTTTTAATAATGTCAGAATGGTTTATAACACTTTTAAAGTGGATGATCACAAGCTTAAAATTGAAGATATAGAGAGGATGGATCGAAAACATTGGGGTTCAGCACAAGCATTGCTTCAAGGCATGTTCAAAGGTGTTTAAAAGAGATGAGAAGTACAACAAGTGGTAGAGTAGAGAGAGTACTAGGTCCAGAGATTTATCTAAATTATGATTGTTGCTGACTACATTGACATTTTTGTCTCATAGCTTTACTCATTGGGAAAGAGTGTGAAATGATTCAAGAGTTCAACATTTCTTCATGTTATGGTTATGTTGGATACAAAAACAATCTCATATTAATGGAAACGTAAATTTCATTAGTAGAGAGGCATATCAGGATGTGAAAATTTCATGCCACTTTGAGGTTTTATTGATGAGATTGTTTTGAGATCACTACTCTAACTTGCCAGGTGTATTACACTTGATTGGGTTAAATGTGTGTGAGAACTTCTTTAGTAAATTGATGTGATGGTTGGATCAAAGAGGGCCTATGATTTCACTGACTTGCTTCATGTTGTTGAAACGATTAATAAAGTTGTTGAAGAAAGATCAAATCCCTAAGGGATTCATTTTAATAAATCTCATAAGAAATAAGAAAGAATCTGGAATAAGTTGCACCAATAAACCACAAAGAATCATGATATATTATCACATTAAGGTTCAATATCTATATATGATAAAATTATAGAAGCTCTTAAAGTATAATTAAATGATGCACAAAACCTTTTATCAAGTTTTGGCATGCAACCATAAAGACAAAATATTCATGGCAGTTTAAACCATGGATAGAGGATCAAAACTATCCAATATTCCAAGTAGTGGATGAAGTAGTTGATGATTCCCCATCAATTCACTCCAATTCAATATTCCAATCTTCATCTTCACCCATACTCAATGTTAGTGAATTGTAAACAATGGAAAGTGAGTGAAGGCGTGACTTGAATGAAATTTTAGATACGATTGATGAGAATGTGAACACAACTACAAAACCAGTGGTATAGTTTGATGGTAAGGATATGTTCCAATCTTGTTTCGTTAGTCATTTGAATGGAAATCCAACATTATCCAAAGATAGGTTGACAAGAGTGAGAAATGGGGTCTACTTTAGGCGAGATAAAAGGTCTTCAAAAAAGGGTGTTTCAATCGGATCTGGAATTGGATAAGATTGCAAGGTGTTGTTTGAGAGCAACTTAATACCTATAAATGAATGTGCCACAATAAATTGTGTTTCTCAGAGTACCAAAGAAGGTGTTTCTTGTGGAACTTGGTACATTGGAAGGTAGGGAAGTCCATCCATGAAAGTGTTTCAATATTTCATTTTTATGGAGTTTAATTTATTAATCTTATAGAAAACATGAGCTCTCTATGGCTATACTTTTATTTACATGATATAAATTTGGTAGATTCGTAGGTTGTGGTGTGAAACATCTGCAATTCTCATATTTTCTAAGCATTGCACTGGCTATTGGAATATCAGTCTTTTACGTTTTTTGTTACATTGATCTCTTGATTGTGATTATTTTTACGCATTTTTTCTTCCCCATTACTATTTCGTCGGGTCTTCCACTATCCAATGCTAAAAATTGATTAGTCACCCCTTCAATCCCTGTGGGATAATTATTAGCATTATACTATTATTTTATTTAGCATCCTATTTGCTTATCCTAAGATGTTTTAGGGGTCCTATTTGTTACAACTTGGTAATATTATATAAAGGGGGTGTTAAAAATGGGTTGATAAAAATGGATGCCTACAATATATGGTGAAACTAGGGGTTTTCTTAATTGGAAAGGTATATTGGGAGGGGGTTCAACAATACAATTTTAGGAGGCATTTTACAATATTTAGTAGAATTAGGGATATTCTTTAATATCCTGCGAATGATCGTGCTATGTAACAAGTTTAGTGAGTGAACCCCCCGTGTACCATGTCATGAATGTAATGGTACCTGATCTTGACGTGCTTGGACTTGTCATGAAACACATGGTTCTCTGACAAATTTACGCAACTCTGGTTGTCACAACAGATACAAGTCATCTCTAACTCGAGAGCAAACATCCTTGCAAGCAACTTTCGAAACCACATAGCTTCGCTATAGGCTGAACACGCTGCAATATACTCAACATTGGATGTATTGAGTGCCACACTAGTTTGCTTTCTACTGAGCCACGAAATCATAGTTGACCCCAGACTGAAGCAACATCCTGATGTACTCTTTTGGTCTACGACAATACCGGCCCAATCTGAATGAACATAACTATGTAGTCTTATCTCACAATATGAAACATATATGAATCCATAATCAACTGTACCTTTCAGGTACCTCATCACATGCTTTGTCGCAATCAAGTGAACACGTCTCGGCTCAACCATGTACTGACTCAAAGTGTTCACCGTAAAGCATATATCTGACCTCATGTTCATCAAGTACATCAATGAACCAATCATCTGTCTATACATGGTGGCATCCACTGTCTCTGATGACGTATCACTCAATAACTTCATTTTTGTCACCATTGGTGTATGCATGGCTTTACAGTCCATCATCCCGAATCTCTTTAGGATCTCTACAACATATCTTCCCTGGTAAAGGAAAATCTCGTCCAGTTTCTGCCATAGCTCTAGACCCAATAAATAGTGCATCATACCCAGGTTTTTCATCTTGAACTCTGTAGCAAGCTTCCTCTTACATTCAGTGATGAGCTTCTCGTCCCCTATTAGAAACAGGTAATCCACATATAATAGTAGTATCATTGGTTCACCATTTACAACCTTGTAGTAAAGGTTGGAATATGCTTTACTCCTGGTAAATCCCAAGCTCATCAAAAAGTTGTCAATTCTATCGTACCATGCACTAGGTGCTTGCTTCAATCCATATAAGGCCTTCTTTAATATGCACACATGTGTCTCGAATCCTTGTGGTTGCACCACATACACTTCCTTTTCCACTACACCATTCAAAAAAGTTGTCTTCACGTCCATTTGGTGTACCTTCCATTTTATTTTTGCAGCTATAGCAAGTATAGCTCTAATCGAAGTGTATCTTGCTACTGGAGCAAAAGTCTCCTCGTAATCTATTCCTTTTTTTTTAGAGAAACCACATGTCACGAATCTTGCCTTGTAGTTCTCTATACTGCCCTATGTTGAATGCTTCGTCTTGAAGATCCACTTTGAAGATACCACTGACTTATCTTTCGGTCTCGACACCACATCCCAAACATCATTCTCTATAATGTATTGGTATTCTTCAATCATGGAATCCTTCCATACTTTATTCACTGCAACCTCTTCATAATAGGTAGGCTCTTCATCAATGATATCACATAACAATGCCACATAGCTAGAATATGGTCTCGGTTTCTTGCTTACTCTGGAAGTTCCATCTGGAGCACTATACTTCTTAGCATCTTGAATAATCTCATGAGCCCAAGCTGGTCTCTTATATGTCATCATTTCTTGAGTTGGCTCTACAAGTCTTTGAGGTCATGTCATGTCATGATCCTCCGGTACATACTCTTTTGGTGTAACCTCATCATTTCTGTTTATTTCTACAACTCTAGGATCTTCGGGCTCCTCATCATGGGACTCATCTAAATGGTTATGTTTGGATATGTTGAAAGCTGCATCTTCATCGAAGGTAACATCTCTACTAATCTCAATATGTCTATAACCAGGGATGTAGACTGTGTATGCCTTCGATGTCTCACTAATTCTTCTTTTTTGAAGGTCCCATCTTCAGGAATCTTTTCCTTCATTATCTAGTGAGAATATTTGATTTGAGCATAATTGTCTTGCTGGATACTTCTACCCATGGGTAAATCTTGATCACAGATCATTGATTTCATAGCCTCCATGGTGGACCTCACAGAAATTTCCACAAGGGTTAACCAGTACTAATTTAACAATTATACTATTCATCAATAAATAACAATTCAATTTGAATAAATAAGACTTATTGCTCAAAACATTAAATACTTATCTTTGTTTTGTTTTGTAGGCTCCCTCTTGATTTCTGCCTCTTTACAGAAGTCACTAGAGTTTTTGAAAGTGTACTCTGCTCCATTGTCTGATTCTGAAGACCTTGATCTTTTTCTTCGTCTAGTCCGAAATTTGTTGAAGTCTTCATCCTTGGTCCTTATGCACTGGATCCAAGATCTCCTTTTGCTTTGTTGTCACTTCTTGGAAATAGATTCTTCACATTCTTTCCTTGTGCACATCCTTTGCAAACACCATCGTGATCTACCTTGATTTCTGGAAAACCTGTCACCACCTTGCTCACGATCAACAATGCTTTGTAATTCAAATGAGCAAGTCTTCTATGCCATAGTTCACTTGGGTTCACGGTACTATGTGCTAGAGCTGAAATCGAGTGTCCCTTCAACTTGTATAGTCCTCTTTCTTCAATACCAATCATAGTTGCATCATCAATGGTATTTCCTCTTGACCACATGAGAAATTGTCTATCCACGAAGGCAAATTTGAATCCTTTCTTATCCAATGCTGAAATGGATAGAAGATTCTTCTTCAAACCAGGTACATGTAACACATACTTCATCTTCATAGGATTTCCAAAATCCAACTTGTAGGAGGCTTCTCCTACTCCTTTAATAGGATACTGATAATCATCTCCAAGTTTCACATTATGAGGTGAATCCTTACAAATCAAACTTGTGAGAGAATCCTTGTAACTAGTCATGTGCTTAGAAGCACCACTATTAACAAGCCATGTGTCACTTCCATGAGTGATTGTCCATGTAAGAGCTGATATCAAAACATATTCTTCACTTGAATAATCTTCTTTTTTCTTCCTTCTTTTGAACATGTTCATCATCTTCTACGATATGAGCATGATGTATTTTTTCTCTTCCAATTTGATATTTTATTTTAGTACAATTTCTTGCAATATGTCCCATCTTCTAAAAGTTGTAGGATCTCAAGGTTGAGTAATCTCTTTGAGCCTTTTGAGACTTCTGAAAAATTTCAGACTTCTTTGAAGGATGAACTTATTTTCTGCTCTTTGCTTTCTTTGTGTGTGCGGCTAGTGCTTGATCTTCATCATTACCCAACTTCTCTTCTCTTGCTACCAATCTAGCTTCTTCTTGTGTGCATTCTTCCCATAGTCTACTAAACTTTGTTTATTTCTTTCTAGAACATATTCCCTGGATGAAATATTCCCATGATCCTGGAAGGCCATTTAAAGTAGTCATCACTACTTCTGATTCCTCAACCATGTCTCTGATAGCTTCAAGTTGTTCCTTGATTTGAGATCCCCTTGTGAAGTAGGATTGAATGGATTCTACCTTCTGCATATTCACATTGTTGAGTTGAGTTCTCAAGGTCATCTTTCAATTGATGTTATTTCCTTCAAACAAACTGGACAAGGCATCAAACGTTTACTTCAGAGTTTTCTTTGATGAGACATGAGGGATCAAGTGATCTTTGATAAAATCAACAATGATCATTTTTTCCCTAACCATGTTCTTCTTGTGCCTTGCCTTAGCCTCATCTCCCTCTGGCTCTGCAACCTCTTCTTCAACAAACTTTTCCAAGTCATTTTCTTCTAGGATGAGGAGCATCCTATACTTTCATGCTCTTAAGTTATCAACCCCTTCAAGCTTCTCATCAAGCTTGGTGTTGTTTGTCATGTTGCCAAATATGGTTCTAGGAACCCTAGCAGGAGGAGGGTCAAAATTTAAAGTTCTTCAATGGTGTTGAAGAATGTAACTTCGGAAGATATTCTTATTTTTATTATTTGTATCATTTGTATTGTACACCCTACATGATTATTATTGATGTAATTGGTCATCTAAAAGTCAATGTAAGAGTCAATGTAAACCCTAACTGTTAGGTTGGCTTGAAAAGACCTAAAAAAGAATATTTTATTGTGAATTATACAAGTCAGCCCAGTTAGAAGAGTCAAGTCGACCCTGTTGGTAAAAATTCAAGTCGATTGATTAGTATAAATGAGGAGCTCACCCTCTTCATTTGGTCACCTCATTCACTCATTGAGTTCACATGAGTAGGAGAGATAGAGTCAAGCGAATAGTTGCTTTTGGAGTCTTCTTGTTTGGGTCTTTGCATGAGGAATACTATTGTACACTTTGACAAATATATATAGAAGACGTTTGTTGGGTTTTTCTGCCCCATGAGGGTTTTCCCAGGATAAAATTATTGTGTACTATTGTCTATGTTGTGCTTGTTTATCTTTCAGTGATCCTTATTGTTACTACATTTAAAATTTTAACATGCTATCAGAGCTAGCCTGGAAGAAAACATTATGCAGCTCCTGCAACTACAAAAACTAGGGTTTCTATTTCCGGGAGAATTCTCCATAGATCAAATGAAAAAGAGGGTCCAAGCAACTCGCCTCACTAGGGCGCATCTTTTTGTCGGAGCAGAATCTCAATCCAAGAAGTTTCATTTTTGGGCCCACCACTACAATCCAGAGAACTAGGGAATCAAGTTTTTGGAGGATCTGTCCACAAAATCGAAGAATGAGTACCTTTGCTCAACTCGCCTTAGGGAGGCACATCTTTTCCTCCAATAAGTTTCTCAAGATACCAAAGTTGAGAAATTAGGGTTTCTCTAACAAACCCTAGGTCACCCTACAACCAGGTCTCAGAAATCAACTCTTGATTGGAGCATCTCATTTGGTAAGTTTTACTCTCTTTATTTCCATTTGAGGTTCTCATTTATCAAGATGAAAATCATACCAAGCTTGAGGATAAACTTGAAGGGGCAGAGAAATTCCGAGCATGGAAGTATATGGTGATGCTCTTTCTAGAAGAGCATGAATTGGACAAGTATGTCACAGAAGTAGTTGTGGAACCAGAGGGAGATGAGGACAAGGAAAAGCATAAGAAGAACCTAATCAAATCTAAGAGGATCATAGTTGATTCCATCAAGGATCACTTGATCCCACACATCTCTTCTCTGAAGACTCCAAAAGAGATGTTTGATTCATTGAAAGGACTATTTGAAAGAACCAACATCAATAGGAAGATGGCCTTGAGGACACAACTCAAGGCTTTAAAGATGCAAAACAATGAAAGTATCCAATCTTACTTCACAAGGGTCTCCAACATCAGAGATCAGTTAAGTGCCATTGGAGACAAGGTCGAAAATGCAGAATTATTGATGAATACCCTAAATGGTCTTCCAAGATCATGGGAGTCATATATTCAAGGGAGATGTTCCAGGGAGAAGGTTATCTTGTTCAGTGCACTCTTGGAATCATGCACCCAAGATAAAGCAAGGATTTCTGCTAGCGAAGAAAAGTTAGGAAATGAAGATAATCAAGCCCTAGCAGCTCATACCAAGATAGGCAAGAAAGAAGATCATTATCACAAGAAATCACACAAGGGTAGAAGACCTACCAGAGACTACTCAAGCTTCAGATGCTACCATTGTGATGAGATGGGACACATTGTTAGGAATTTTCCCAAGAAGAAAGACAACAAGAAAGGAAGCAAGAAAAGATGTCATGCTCATACTGCAGAGGATGATGAACCAACAAAGAAGAAAGCAAGGGAAGATTACTCAAGTGATGAAGAATATGTCTTGAAATTTTGAAGAGTAAGAGGGAGGCTTGCTCAAATCAAGCATTCGTTCATGACACTATGGAACCAAGTAAACTAGAAGGTTTGCATATATACTAGGATTTACCAATCATAAGCAAAATGGTGATCGGTCTACTTGAGATCTAGACAAAACATGAAGACATATGCAAAGGATGTGCACGAGGAAAGAATGTGAAGATTTCATTTTCAAGAAGTGATAACAAAGGAAAGGAGACTTTGAATCTAGTACAATATGAGGACCAAGGATGAAGACTTCATAAAGCTCTAGACTAGACGAAGAAGAAGATCAAGGTCTTTATAATCAGATGATGGAGCAGAGTACGCTTCCAGAAACTCCAGTAACTTCTACAAGGAGGCAAAAACCAAGAGGGAGCCTACAAAAGACATGAAATCTAAGTATTTACTGTTATTTGAATTTTTGAGTATTTTTAAAATATATTGCTCATAAAAGTTACATGTAGATCTATGATACAGTTTTCTTTTATGCACTTATATATGACTAAGATTGACTAGCAGTAGGCTCATGTAGTGCATGTTATGGGTAAGTGACATATAGTGTTGAACAACATCTCATGAGACCTTGATGGAGCTAGTCTAGGGTGAAACCTCTTTGCTAAATGATTAAGAGAAGTGCGCGCTCTTAATAATATGTTTTGTTAGAGATGGAAGGCATCTAGATAGTTATCGGGTGTACACGGGATGTGTATGAGTGTTGTGTTGAAGCATTGGCTAAAATGCATTGGTTACATGATAGCGAAAGTTAAGCCCCAAATAGACTCCCCCTTGGGGAGTGTGCCTGTATAGTTGGAGTCATTGGATGGGAGATCCAATGGTGTTCCCCACACAGGCACACTCCCTAAGGGGTAGTCTGTTTAGTGCTTAATTACTGCCTTATATGACTATGTACATTATGCATAAGAAGTTGTCATTACATGAAATGATATTAATCATATGACTAAATTGGACTTGTAGGAAAGATCATGTGCTATGACCTACAAGAGAAGGATGATAAGACTTGTTCCAAATAACAAGTGATGAAGGTTCAAGCAAATTTACAAAATCAACATACTACATAAGTGCAAGGAAAGGTTCATGGTTTCTCTCAAAAAGAGGGAGTCGATTGTGACGAGAAATTGTTGCTACTGTAGCAAGGTACACTTCAATTAGAGCTATACTTACGATAGCTCAATGATGAAGTGGAAGGTACACCAGATAGACGTGAAGACAAATTTATTGAATTGTGTAGAAGTGAGACACATGATAGGAAGACTCATGTGTGCAGAATGAAGAAGGCCTTGTACGGTTTGAAACAAGAACCCAGGATGCGGTGTGGTAGAATCCAGAAGAGATCCTGAAGAGATTTGAGATGATGGATTATAAGGCCATGGCCACACCTATGGCATCAAATCTGAATTTGATGTGTGATACTTCTTCAGAGATGGTGGATGCCACGATATATAGGAATATGATTGATTTGTTGATGTACTTGACAAACATGAGGCTGGATTTATGTGTTGCGGTGAACTCTCTGAGTCTGTATATGGTAGAGCTCAGACGAGTTCACATGGTTGCAACAAAGCATCTGCTGGGGTACCTGAAGGGTACGGTTTATTATGGCCTCATATCAGAAGATTAACCAACATGGTTATGTTGATGCGGATTGGGACGGGAGTGTCATAGATAGAAATAGCACATCAGGGCGTTGCTTCAGTTTGGGATCGGGTATGATCTCATGGTTCAGTAGGAAGCGTATGAGTGTGGCACTCAGTACAGCCGAAGCCGAGTATATGGCAGCTTGTTCGGAAATTCTACGACGATGTGTGGTTTTAGAAGTTGCTTACAGGGTTGTTTGATCTCGAGTTAGAGGGGACTTGTGTCTTTTGTGAATACCAGAGCTTTGTGAAATTGTTTGAGAACCTTGTGTTTCATGGCAAGTCGAAGTGAGATCAAGTATCACTATATCCGGGATATGGTGCAGAAGGGTGTAGTGAAGCTCTAGTATATAGAAACTGAGGAGCAGATAGCCGATGTGTTGACCAAGCCTTTGTCAAGGGTGAAGTTCGAGTACTTCAAGGACAAGCTTGGAGTGGTCTAGATCAATAGGTCGTGATGAGATCGGATGAGGTGGCAGGTAGTCATGGGTCATGTGACTTAATTGAGTCTCCTAGGATACTAAAGGATCAGGACAAGAGGTGAGGTAACGTAGGTAGTTGCGGCGTGCAACGTAATGGAGCTCTTGGAATGAACCCACCAGATCGCTTGCTCGATTCGTGGAAGAGGACAATTGCATATGGTATGAAAAAGGACCAGTTCTGCAGGACAGTTGCATTTGGTATGAAAAAGGATCGACTCTGTAGGACAGTTGCATCTGGTATGAAAAAGGACCAGCTATGCAGGATATCTATATTCAGTATGAAAAAGGACTGGCTCTGTAGTGGTGTGCATCCAGTATGAAAAAGGACTGTCTCTACAGGATATCTACATCTAGTATGAAAAGTGTTGCCTCTGTAGTGGTGTACACCCAGTATGAAAAAGGACTGGTCATTGTATGGGATGATACCAACTTGGCTGGTTGTATCTTCTAGTTACTAGTTGTATCTTCAAGGGTATATCCCAACATGGTTGGTCATATCACCAAGGGGAGATCCCAGTGTAGGCTCTCTAATGGACTGGATTGAGCAGGTGCATGCTGAATGCTAGTATCACTAAGGGGAGATCCCAACATGGTTGGTCGTATCTCCTGTTAAGTTTAAACCAAATAGAATAGAAAGATCACTGAAAGAAACATAATCACAAGATAGACACAGATTTTACCCTGGGAAACCCTTATGGGGTAGAAAACCCAGCAAAGCTTTCCTTAATAAGATGAACAACCAAAATACAAGATGTGCTCCAAGACTTGTCCTTCTTTTCTACCTCACATGCAGACCTCCCAGACACAAGTGCACTACTTTCTGAGTTGAGGAAGTGTGTCAAATGAGGAGCTCTCCTCCTCTACTTATACTAGTTCCCGACTGACCAAAATCCCTAATGGGGCCGACCTCTCCTAGAGAAGTCTAATAACCCCTAAATAAAAAACTCAGGGCCGACCCCCACATGGTGGGTCTAATAACCCTGGTTACCACAAACCATCGGAGGAATAAACATCTCCGGATACATAATATAATGACCTCAGAGGGATGAACCATCTCTGGAATAATAAAGTACAAAATATAATATTCTTAGAAGTTACAATATTCAACACTCCCCCTTAACGAGAAGGATATTATAACAACATCTGCAGGAGCAAGGAGTCACCGACTACATCATAATACATCTATATATCATTGGAAGATTTCTTCACTACATCATCATTGTCATCACATGATTATCAGCATCATCATCATCATGCTCATCAACATTGTCATCATCACGATCATAAGCATCGTCATCACACGATTATCAACATCATCATCATCATGACCATCAGCATCGTCATCGTATGATCGTCAGCATCGTCATCATACGATCATCAGCATCGTCATCACACGATTATCAGCATCGTCATCACACGATCATCAACATCGTCATCATCACGATCATCAGCATTGTCATCACACGATTATCAGCATCGTCATCATCACGATCATCAGCATCGTCATCATATGATCATCAGCAACATCATCATATGATCATCAGCATCGTCATTACACGATTATCAGCATCGTCATCATATGATTATTTCATAGGATGATCAATCCTACTCTCTTTAGGACATAGGTCCATGGATGATACAATCCTATCATGTACCTTTTGAACCGAGGTCCAGGGACGATCTAGTCCTATCATGTACCTTTTGAACCGAGGTTAGGGATGATCCAGTCCTATCATTCAATTCTCGAAGACTTCTGTCTACGGCTCAATTCAAGGGACCATATGTCCAGGGACGATCCAATCCCATTCTCAGAGACATCATGTCTACAGCTCAATTCAAGGGACAGAAGTCCGGGGACGATCCAATCCCCACCGTACATTTAGGACTATGTCCAAGGATGAATTAATCCTCAACCGTATGTTTAGGACCATGTCCAAGGATGACTTAATCCTCAACCGTACATTTAGGACCATGTCCAAGGATGACTTAATCCTCTCATGTCCATTAAGGACTTCATTCTCGAAGACATACATCTACGACTCTCTTTAAAATTGAAGTCCAAGGATGATCCAATCCTCTGATGTCCACGGAGGACTTCATTCTCGAAGACATACGTCTACGGCTCTCTTTAGTACTGAAGTCCAAGGACGATCCAATCCTCTTATCAATACAGGTACAAGTATCCTCATCCATACAAGTACATTAATATATGTACATATATCATCAATACAAGTATTCTCATCAATACATCAATATGTAATAATACAAGTATCCTCATCAATACATCAAAGCATGTATCCTCATCAATACATACATCACCAAAGCATGTATCCTCATCAATACATACATCATCAAAGCATGGATCCTCATCAATACATATATCATCAAAGCATGTATCCTCATCAATACATATATCATCAAAGTAAAAGAAAAGCAATATAAGTATTCTAAGTATAAGAAACCTAAATCTAAATAAGCATAAATATCTAAGAGTGGTAAACAGGTATCCTCATCATCAATGACGATACTACTCCCCCTTTCGAGGAGGATCCTTTTGAACTACACCAAGATTGTCTCGGAAGTAATCAAATTTCACTCGAGACAGAGGTTTGGTTAATATATCAGCAATTTGTTCCTTATTACTCACATACTCGAGTTTGATAGCTCCTCTTTGCACCATGTCTCGTATATAAAAGTATCAGATCTCTATGTGTTTTGAGTTATCGTGGAATACAGGATTTTCTGTCATTTTGATACAACTTTGATTGTCACACATGATCACAGTAGGATCCATCTCTAAGTCAAACACTCCAGATAATAATTTCCGAAGCCACACTGCTTCACAACTAGCAGAGCAGGCAGCTATGTATTCTCCTTCAGCAGTACTGAGAGCCACACTAGATTGTTTCTTGCTAAACAATGAGATCATGGCAGATCCAAGACCATAATATCCACCTGATGTACTCTTTCTGTCTGAAACACTTCCTTCCCAATTGGAATCTGAGTAACCATGTAACCTGAGTTCATTATTTCCAAGGTAGTATAGACCAAAATCTAATGTACCTTTTAGATACCTCATTACATGCTTTGCAGCTTTTAGGTGAACCTTCCTAGGTTCTACTAGATATTGACTCGGGGTATTTACAGCAAAGAATATATATGGTCTGGTATTTGTTAAGTACATTAATGACCTAATGATTTGTCTATATAGAGTTACATCCACTAATTCTGATGAGTCATTAACTGATAACTTCAAGTTGGAGTCCATGGGAGTGGCCATGGCTTTACACTCCAACATATCAAATCTTTTCGAAATCCCCATAGCATACTTACCTTGATTTAGAAAGATTCATTTTGGTTCTTGCCATACCTCTAGACCTAAGAAGTAGTGCATTAATCCAAGATCCTTCATTTCAAATTCTGAAGAAAGCTTCTTCTTGCATTCAATGATTTGATTCTCATTTCCTGTTAGAAATCGATCATCTACATATAACAGTAATATAATAGGTTTATCATCCATAACCTTGAGATAGAGATTTGGATCAGCTTTACTCTTGGTAAAGCCCATGCTTGTTAAGAAACAATCAATCCTTCCGTACCAAGCTCTGGGAGCTTGCTTTAATCCATACAAAGCCTTTTTCAGCTTGCATACATGTGTTCTTCCATCTTTAACCTCAAATCCTTGTGGTCATTCTATGTACACTTCTTCTTCAATTACACCATTTAGGAAGGTTGTTTTAACATCCATCTGGTGTAATTTCCACTTCATCATAGATGCAAGTGCCATGATAGTTCTAATTGAAGTGTACCTAGCAACTGGTGCAAATGTTTCTTCATAGTCAATTCCCTCCTTTTGAGAGAATCCTCTGGCTACAAATCTTGCCTTATAATTTTCAATGCTACCATCTGCAGCATGTTTTATCTTGAATATCCATTTGGAAGAAACCACACTTTTATCTTTTGGTTTGGGAACTATATCCCAAACATCATTTTTCATTATTGATTGGTATTCTTCTATCATTGCTTCTACCCACTCTTTCTTCTGAGCTGCCTCTTCATATCTATTAGGTTGTTGATCCATATGATCACATATCAAGGCCACATAGTTTGATACTAACTTGGGTTTATTTCTCTCTCTAGTGGAACCTTCAGGAACTCCATATTTTTCATCTCCTTGAATAATGTCTCTAGCCCATACTGGCCTTCTTTTCCTAGATAGATTTGTAATGGGGGGTTCTTGTGGTTCTATCATGTCATGGTCCTCTAGTGCATCATCTTCAGGGATGGGTACAACTTCTGTGATTCTCGGAGGTGTATCTTCTTCATAGATTTCTTCAAGTTGGCACTTCCTATATTTCTTGATAGCTGCTTCTTCATCAAATGTTACATCTCTAGTTATTTCAATATGATGAAAACCAGGTATGTAAATTCTGAAAGCTTTGGATGTTTCACAATATCCAACAAATATTCCTTTCTTACCAGAGGGATCCAACTTGGTTCTCTTTTCTTTTGGAATGTGAATGTACACAGGACATCCAAATATATTTAGATGAATTACCTCAGGCTTCTTTCCTGTGAACACTTCTTCTGGAGTCTTAAATTCGAGAGCACTATGAGAAAGTCTATTTTGAACATAGACAGTTGTCCTGGCTGCTTCAGCCCATAGATAAATGGGTAGATCTTGGTCATGTATCATAGTTTTTATAGTTTCCATGATAGTTCTATTCTTTCTTTTAGCAACCCCATTTTGTTAAGGATTGGAGGGAGTGGTTAGTTCCCTCTTGATTCCAGCTTCTTTACAGAAATCTTTAAAGTCCTTTGAAGTATATTCTCCGCCATTATCTGTTCTGAGAATCTTGATTTTCTTTTCTGAGATATTTTCTATTAAGGCCTTGAACTCTTTCAATTTTCCAAAGACTTCATTCTTACCTTTTAGAAAGTATATCCAAGTCTTCCTTCAATAATCATCAATGAAAGAGAGATAGTATTCAAACCCACTTAGGGATGTGGTGGGCATTGGTCGACATACATCTGAATGTATTAACTCCAAAATATTCTTAGTCTTTGTTTCACTCTTTGGAAAAGGATTCTTGACATTCTTCCCCTTTTCGCATCCTTTGCATGTGCCATTATGATCAACCTTCAAGTCTGGTAATCCTATGACCACCTTGCTTACATAGGGTAGGGCCTTGTAGTTGATGTGAGCAAGCCTTCTATGCCATAGATCACTAGGGCTAGTGGTTTCATGGAAAAGGGCATCTTCTGGGTGACCTTTAAGTTTGTAAAGACCACCTTCTTCTTCACCAATAACAATTGCATCCTCATTGATTTTCCTTTGGGCCACATAAGTACTTGTCCATCAATAAATGCAACTCTAAAACCTTTCTTATCTAGTGCTGAGATAGAAAGTAGGTTCTTCTTTAAACCTAGTACATATAGAATTTCTTTCATCTTTAAAGGTGTTCCAGAATCAAGCTTGTAGCTTGCTTCACCAATTCCCTTGATGGGATATTGATAATCATCTCCTAGAGATACCTTTTGTGGAGAAGACTTTTCTTCAAGTTTTGAGAGAGTTCTCTTTTGACCTGTCATGTGCTTTGAAGCACCACTATCAATGAGCCATGTATCTTCTCTAGGAGATACAAATCCAAAGAGTGCAAAGAATAGGACATATTCTTCTGGATCTTCTTTCTTTAATTTAGATCTTTTCCTTCGAGGCCTTTCCTCCTCTTCTTATTCTTTTTCTTCTTCTTCTTCACTATCATCTTCTGCCATATGTGCATGGTGTCTTTTGTGGACAAACTTCTTCTTCTTTTGTGAAGTACAAAATCTGGCAATGTGTCCTAGTTTAAGACAATTGAAACGCTGGACTATGGAGAGGTCTCTTTCTGAGTTGGGTCCTCTTCCCCTTTTAAATTTAGGGAAGGGTTGAGATCCTTTGTGGTCAACTTTCTTGAAGTGACCCTTTCTTCTTCTTTTGGTGTGAGTAGCCAAGGCTTGGTCATCCTCCTTGAGAAGGGATTCTCTGTTGGCTACCCTAGCGTCTTCTTGAACACAATCCTCCCATACTACATCAAACTTCATACTTTCTTTTCTAGCACACATAGTTTGTATAAATGACTCCCAAGGTCTAGTGAGACCATTTAGAGCAGTCATCACAAGTTCATCTTCATCAAGGGTATCACCAATGGCATCTAGTTGCTCCTTGATTTTGGGAGACCCTTGAGAAGTAGTCTTGAATGGATTCTCCTTTGTGCATCTTGGTACTCTTCAACTGAGTTCTTAGGTTCATCTTCCTATTGATGTTCTTTCCTTCATACATTCTTCCTAGGGAATCATACATTTCCTTTGGAGTCTTCTTGGAAGCCACTTGGGGAATCAAGTGGTCTTTAATAGAATTAACTATGATTCTCTTTGCCCTAATCAAATCCTTCCTATGCTTCTCTTTGGCTTCATCTCCTTCAGGTTCTGCAACTTCATCCTTGATAATATGAGCAAGATCATTCTCTTCAAGAATGAGACCAATTCTGTATTTCCATGCCTGGAAATTCTCTATACCTTCTAGCTTGTCTTAAAGCTTAGTGTTTGGGGCCATATTCTCTTGGGGGAGTCCAAGAGATAAGAGATAGAGTAGTACTTACCTGGAAACTTTAAATTTTGACTTTTCCGGATCTGCAACAGAATTTCTGGTTTATCGCACTTTTGGTAAAACTAGGGTTTGACTTTCCCGGAGTTCTACCCAACCAAAAATCTTGATCTAGGGCTCAAAAGATTGATTTTGAGAATGGTTATTCAGCCATGCAACCAAAAACAAAAAATACTAAGTTTTGCAGAAACCCTAATTTTGGGAGAGAGAGAAAGATAATTTCACCTTGTGAGAGATGTTCTATTCAGCCTAGCTCTGATACCATGTTAAGTTTAAACCAAATAGACTAGCAATATCACTGAAAGAAACATAATCACAAGATAGACACAGATTTTACCCTAGGAAACCCTCATGGGGTAGAAAACCCAGCAAAGCTTTCCTCAATAAGATGATCAACCAAAATACAAGATGTGCTCCAAGACTTGTCCTTATTTTCTACCTCGCATGCAGACCTCCCAAACACAAGTGCGCTACTTTCTGAGTTGAGGAAGTGTGTCAAATGAGGATCTCTCCTCCTCTACTTATACTAGTTCCCAACTGACCAAAATCCCTAATGGGGCCGACCTCTCCTAGAGAAGTCTAATAACCCCTAAATAACAAACTCAGGGCCAACCCCCACATTGTGGGTCTAATAACCCTGGTTACCACAAACCATCGGAGGAATAAACATCTCCGGATACATAATAGAATGACCTCAGAGGGATGAAACATCTCCGGAATAATAAA
The DNA here is from genome assembly GCA_027924585.1 of Larix kaempferi. Lineage (NCBI taxonomy): Eukaryota > Viridiplantae > Streptophyta > Pinopsida > Pinales > Pinaceae > Larix > Larix kaempferi. Next base: position 2,041,601 of record BSBM01001296.1, on the reverse strand, counting down.
GTACAAAATATAATATTCTTAGAAGTTACAATATTCAACATCTCCAAGGGTAGATCCCAGTGTGGTTGGTTGTATATCCAGGGGTGGATCCCAGTATGACTGGTCATATCACCAAGGGGAGATCCCAACTTGGATATTGAAGTCCTAGATTGGATCTAGGCATATCCAACATGAAAAAGGGCTGGCTTTGTGGAGAGTTGCATCCAGCATGAAAAATGGTTGGCACCGCAAGTCACATCCAACATGAAAAAGGGGTATCTCTGTGAAACTTCTAATGATATATAGATTCAGGATATGTTAGATGTCAATAGCCAGAGTACAAGAAGTGCAGCAGCTGGAAGACGGTAATCATAGTAAAAGAAGTGCAACAGCTGGAAGACGATGGTGACGATGTTGGAAGAAAACCTTCCTTGTTAAGAGGGAGTGCTGAAGAATGTAACTTCGGAAGATATTCTTATTTGTATTATTTGTATCATTTGTATTGTACACCCTACGGGGATTATTATTGATGTAATTACTCATGTAAAAGTCATTGAAAGAGTCAATGTAAACCCTAACTGTTAGGTCAGCTTGGAAAGATCTAGAAAATAATATTTTATTGTGATTATACAAGTCGGCCCAGTTAGGAGATTCAAGTCATCCCTGTTGGTAAAAAGGTCAAGTCAATTGATTAGTATAAATGAGGAGATCTCCCTCCTCATTTGGTCACCTCATTAACTCATTGAGTTCGCATGATTAGGAGAGATAGAGTCAAGTGAATAACTACTTTTGGAGTCTTCTTGTTTGGGTCTTTGCATGAGGAATACTGTTGTACACTCTGACAAATCTATATAGAAGAAGTTTGATGGGTTTTTCTGCCCCACGAGAGTTTTCCCAAGATAAAATTATTGTGTACTATTGTTTATGCTATGCTTGTTTACATTCCAGTGATCCTTATTGTTACTACATTTAAAATTGTAACAAATGGAGAATCTGATCCATTGGAAAGATGCACCCTCCCAAGGAGAGTTGATCAAAACTCCCTTTCACTCAAATATGTGGATAGAACAGGAAAAAACTGGAAACCTTAATTTATGCAGTTTCTGCAGAATTTAGGTCAAAATTGAAAATTCTCGAATCTAATATTTGACTCCACGGAGAGATGCGCCCTCCTAGGGTGAGTTCAAGAGTGCTATGGTCGAGTTTGATCTATGGATGGAAACCCTAGAAACAAGAAGCTATAGTTTCCAACTTTCACAATTGTTGCAATGCTTTCTTTCAGTCATGCTTTGATACCATGCTAGAATTTTACTTAAGAGCAATTATGTTAGACTTTCATTCAATTTATCATATTGCATGCATAAGGATGACTGAAATAAATACATTCAACAATAGACACAAAGATTCATCCTGGGTGTTAGCACTCAAATCGACCCCAAGGTTGTGGAAAGTCCTTTTTAAGGTAACACACAAAACCAAGCTTTAGGAAAGAGAGTTGGCTTCTATCTTTCCAGAGAGGGATCTCTCATCAATTGTTTATCAAGGCCAGATATATGAATTAGAATTAAAATCATATTTGTTGTTTGGTTGAAACAAAGTGTATATTCGTAGGGAAATGGAGTCAACAAACATTTAGGATGATAAAGTGGCAATGCTTTGCAAATAATTCATAACAGAGGCAGGGTAGCTACTCATTTACAGTCAAAGAGCTGCTTGTCTGGTGATAGAGAAGAAAATAACAACAATCCATTAACACAGAGCATTATAAGATGAATTCTGCATTAACTTTAGTAGAACAAGTTTGTGGATGCTTTGAATCAAAGAAACATAGCATAAGCATATGAATTCTATTTCAATATACACTTATCCAAACATGAAAAGAAAACAATATGGCATAGATAACAAGGAAACATTCACATGGAGGGAAAGAAGTACAGATTGTAAGACAAATAACACAAGAATCTATGCTCAAAATACTTGCTCGGCTTTCCCAAATTTATTAAAAGAGTGTCTTAGAAATACATAACACAAAATACTCATGGGTTCCAACAGGTTTCAAACCCTTTCTCTTCATTACATATGAATATATATAAGAGGAGATAACCTCAGTCCTCCATCTCGAGATATTCTACCCTAGCTTTCAAACAGAAAGTTGTTACAAAATTCGATGACACCTATACAGGAAGTTTCATCCTCTACGAGAATTAGTTACAACAAAATAACAACAAATGCTGACAGGTAGGCTTAACAGCCTTTACAAGTGCCCTCGAGCATCTACTAGCTAGTAACAAACTCTAGTAAATAAAAAAATGCCATAGTAAGTATTTCAAGCCACAAATATCCATGATCCTTGAATCTTCATGCATGCATTTTTAGCTTTGATTTTCCATACTTCTCAACGGTCTTCCACTGCTCTGGAGTTGGAAAGTCTGATGTGGCCACCTCTTTCAACAACGCTCGCATTTCTATGTGATCACTATATGAATAGCTCCTGAAGTGTGCACAATCTTCTTTAAAGACCCAAACTAGCTCAAATTCCTTTGTTAACTTTTCCACCACTACTTTGCCTGTCAGAGGATGGTCCATGTCAGTAAAGCCTTCATGATCCAATCTGCATTCCCATAAATTGCCCTGATATTCTTCCTATGTCCTCATGGTGCCATCCTTCTCCCAAAAGAGAGGAAGTCCCTTCTTGAATAAAGGATCGAAGATCTCCTTAAAAATATTTACTTGATGTGCTAAGATGTCTATCTTTGCTTGAATGGTGCCCAACAGGTGATGCTTGTTCACCCCCTTCCTTTCCCAAATGATAATGGATAGCCTGTCTTTTATGTTAGTTGTTTTTTACTCCTCCTTAATCAATCCATTCAGGAAATCTATGGCATTTAAAGCACTCTCAATTGGCTTCTTATTCAGCTTTTCCTTTACTGCTGTTATGCTTTGCTGGGCTTGCTTAATTAGAGCTCCCTTGTCCAAAATGAAATCAAGATATGGCCTTAGATTTTCTACCTCTGCAATAATGCCATCCCAAATGACTTGCTTTGCTTCCTGCAGGGAGGTCTGACCTGTGGCCTACTTCACCAACTCCTCATTTTTATCCTGCATCTTGTGGTACATGGTTTCCCAAGACTCCTTTTCCTGCTATACCTTTGACATTAGGGTTTTCAGATTTGTGTTTTGCTTATTTAACCTTTCCACTTCTAAGTCTCTTAGAATTTCTTGTGCCATAGCCTCCACAAGGGAGAAGTCACTCGATTATATGGAGGAGGGTGAGGCCATAGTCTCCAACTCTTTGGTCTTCTCCTGTAATTTCCCCTCCAACTCCTCAGACTTAGCATTCCACTTCTTTTCACTCTCCACCATAAGATCCATATCACTTAGCCATAGCTTCTCTTTCTCTTCAAACTTCAACAACCTAGCTTTGCAGTCTGTTAGTTCATTTTGCAGATTTTCTCTCTTCTCCTCCAACTCTGCCAATTCAGAGGCTTCCACTAGCTGGGTGGAGGGGATTTTTAGTTTCTTTTTCAATGACTGAATGGTGTTATCTTTCTCATCCAGCAGCTTTTGTAAGCTATCCCTCTTGTCTTCCTGGATTTCAATAGCCAATAATGCATTCTGCAGCTTCTTAATTTGTGCCTTATGGGCCTTGTTCTCCACTCTTTCTTGCCTGAGCTGATTTTGAACCTTGTTCTTACTAACTTGCAACTTGGATAATTCTAGTGCAGCCTTTAGCAGTTTGGCATAGATAACCTCCCTAGTCTCTTTGTACAAATTGATCATATCAGGAACAGGAATATCCTCCAAGTTCACTTTTAGCTCAGTGGCTTTTTTCTTGGTAGCCAAGGCCAGGTTCAGGGTGTTCTCGGCATGGCTTCTGCTAGACACCAAAGACACCTCTTTATGGAAATCTGCCTCACCTCTGCATACAACTTAGACTCTTTTGAGGTTGTTTCTACACTCCCTTTATACGCCTCCAGTAGTTCATCTCTACCCTTGCTCTATGCAGCAGGTTCAGTGGATTTTTGATTGAATACATATTCGCAGACCTCGAAGGTAGGAACCTTAATATTTACCTGTTTCTTCTTACTTTGACCAGCTTTCACCGGTACCAACTTCTGCTCAAGTTATTCTACTTTTTGTCTTTTGAGAGCTCTTTATGTGTCATCATCTATATCCATGACATCAATCTTTTCCAACTTGTTGGTTTCCCCAGAGCCACTGGCAAAGGGTATAATTGCTTCAACTGCTAGGGCCAAGCTAGAGGAGCCAATTTGTGGTAATGTGGCCCATGGCAACAAGGAGGTGGATTCATTAGATGTATCTATCTCCATCTGACTTTTTCCAGGATATTCTAGCAAATTAGCAGTTTTAGCCAGCCCTGCAATTTCAAAATGTATAAAATATTTTCTGTTACTTTCTTTTCTTCTGTCTGATATTATGTGGTGGGGGTCATAATTGATGGCTTCCTTTGATCTGAATCCCATATCTCTCAGCATCTCTTCAATGGTTGGAAGGGCAGTCTTGTTTTTAACAATGAATGAGCCTACAACCCATGGAAAAATGATATTTGAAGCCTTGTTGTCATCCAAGAAATGTTCAATTTCCACTCTTAGCTTCTGTATGATGAATTCCAATGTAAATAATCTAGGGGTTATAAAAGCTGGAAGCACATAGGGTGCATGGGAAAACCCATAAACTCTGATTGTGGTGTTGTGTTCTGAGAGGAACCAGTCGCCTATCTTCTTCTCTGGAGAAGGCTGCAACATCTCTTTCATTTATGTTAATACCCTGGGAAGTTTCCTTTGAAATATAACATTGTGTACTTCATCTATGATGTTGTTCATGAACTTAGTGTATTCTGTGAGCATCTCCTGAGTGAGCACCACCTCAGGTATCTGTAAGTTCTCTCCATTAAAGGAAAAGAACATTCTCAACAGGTAAGACTAGAATCTGAAGCTTCTAGTTTTGGGGAACTCCACTAGTTGAGAATGGATCTTCTTAGCTAGGGCCTCATCAAACCTAAGACAAGCGGACTGGATGGACTGACTGGGATCCTCAAGCTCAAGAGGACATGTTTTCATGACAAAAAGCAGGCTTATTAAAGGCTCAGTGATATAATGATTTATATCTAATCCTAGGAACTGGGTTAACATGGTGATGACAAATTTGGACTCTTCAATGAATAAACTGGCTTCACCAGGGAAAGTTTGGTTCTAGAAAGAGGCATTTGGCTGCAGGTTAGCATGGAAGAAACTTTGCTTAAGCTTGGCGGGGGCCTACCTGAAATGCTGAATTAGGGATTCTTCTTTGCATTCTTTGGATTTTTGGTAGATCTCATCTTGGATTGATAGGGCCTTTCTAACAGTGAGGGGACTGACTGGGAACATGATCTTAGAGTTGGATGTGTCCATAATAACCCTCTCAGAGGAGGAGTAATTGGTGGCGCACCAGTCGATGAACTCGGGACAATTTGGGGTTTGGTCAATTGCAAACAAATGAAAAAACGACTGGTAAACCTTATGCATGTCTACATTCCGCTTCCTAATGATCTCCAACCTTTCTTTGGTTGTCTCAATGGAGTTGTTTATCAACACTGTGTCGTAAACCTCAGCATCTTTATGCTCAAAAAAATCACCTATCCTCTGGTATTCCAAACCTAGGGGTTCTGTCTCACTCAATTCAGCCATTTAAATAGTTTTGTATGAGACAAAAGGCCTCCCTGGTTACTTGACAGCTGGTCTGAGCTTCTAGATGAGTTGTCTGCTTTTGCACAATCATCCGTCGTTTTTCAATGCATAGGAAAAATGATGCTTAGATGCTTGTGCAATTGTATTTTTATATTATTTATTTCCCTTATCATCCTTGTACCATCTGCAACAAAGAGGTTTTTCAATCCGTCCATCTGTAAGATCTACTCTGGGCCATGGATCTATGTCCCTGTTTAACCCCCAGGGCATTCTGCAGACTTCATCCTTCAAGTGTTTCCTTCCATGCAACTTAGCTCCATGAAACCATTGTCCATCACTGATATAGCTTTCGTCCAAATCCTGATCGTCAAAAGGCATGGGCCCTACCAGGTTCACAGATTTGGGAAGTGTCGATACTCTGCGCATGCCAAATCTGCAAACAAATCCTCTACCGTAGATCTCAATTCCGTCAGATCGGCACCATCTAAACTTATGGCCCCTACTGAAAGTTCGTAAATCTGGAAATTTCTATTCCCCGTGCACGTCAAATCACCGAAGTATGCGCCAGCCGTAGATCTGTCCTTTCTTCCGTCGATTTGTCTTCTAACCTGCCCGCGGGCTAGCATACTCCGCCCATGTTTAAAGCACACCTTGATTCTTTCACGAATTTGCTTCTCAGCCATTGATCATTATCACCCTGGATCTACGCCCTTCACCGGTGCCACCATTTAATTGCAGGCGGATGTTTTCATTCACCTTCCTCTTCTAGGTTAACACTTAGTATTTCTTAATTATTTCACTCTGATTTTAGGAATAAACCTTTTAGAGACCCAATTTGCATCCTTATAGGTCATATGGCTAAAAACCAAGGACTTGCTTAATTCTTTCATGGGATTGAACCTCTTCAATCTTCCAAAAAAAATTGGTGCCAACAACTAGGTCCAATTGGGGATTCTATACTCCCTGTGAGGTAGCAAAGAACTCCGCAGACCCAGTCCTGATCCATTAGGTTGTTCTTCAAAACTTCAAATCAATGTTCCTGCTTTTCTGTATGTAAAAATCAAAACAAAAGAGATGTCTATTCCTCCAGATTCCAGGGCCTTCACTTCGGGCTTCAAATCCTTTGGTTCACCACATGCACTAATGCAAATGCAAAGCAATATATACAAAATATGATACAAAAGTTACCTGTCATCCTCAAGTCAGGTAGTGCTTCAGAAATATACCATTCACTGGACCTCCTGTCAGTGGAGACCCATCCTGATGCTCCAAAATGAAAGAATTTACACCTCTATTTGATGTAATGATGTATGGGCCTACCCACATATGATCAAACTTCCCATGCTTGTCTTGTAACGTCCCCTTCCATCATCAAATGCAGGGAAGGAAACATTAACAACACACCGGGGCTTTTAGCAGACTTAGCCCCAATATTTTTACTCATAAATTCATAACAATTAAAAACTTCTGTGTGCAGATTCAACTCAATATAAACACAGCGGAATTAAACATAATAATGCACAGAAGCATAGATTCGCATCAGCATATCTATCTCAAGCAATCAACAGGCAGAGAATTCAATCCCTTTCTTATGCTACTTCATATTGATTTCATTAACATGCAGAATAATCATTCAAATACCACATTGCAGAACACAGATTGTATATAATTTAATCCACAAAGAATACTTATCTTGCAACGCAAATGTCCAACGACTGGCTACGTGAGAGAAACGTTCCACCCAACCATAGATCTTTATCCAGCCTGTATTCTTTCAGCTGAGAGATCACCCCCGAGCTGGGCTGCGTATCCACTAAGAAGGAACTAGATGGCTCACTCACAGTCAGGGTTTCACTCAAACAGCCATGCTAAGCCAACACACAGTTGGGTTTTTAAAGCATGCAATAGGAGATGGAGGAGGATGCTAGTCCACTGAGCTCAATCCCAGAGCCACATACACTTCAAGATGGACTCAGCAATCCCATCCTTTGTTCATACATCCACTCTTGGATTTCTCACAACTCTGTCACAAATAACCCCCAAATCCGTCACTGATTTTCTGGGCAGTTAAAAATGGGTATTCCTATGGATTTCGGGATAGCTAATGCTCCCAAATTCGCCCCAAGGTTCATACCAATGGATCCCCCATTGGATTTCACTATCCAATGCCAAACCTGGGCGTTTTTGGCTCTTCAAAACGTGGGTTCTTTCAAAGTCGCGATTTCTGGTTTTTCACTCTGCTGGCAATTCGTTTTTGGATGGCAAATGGTGCTGGTCCCTTCCACACTGGAATGGGGATGAGAAAGAAGCAACTCCCATGACGTAGAGTGGCTTGTGGTACAAGAAAACAGAGCCCATACTCTGCCATACGAATTTCTGGGCTGCCCATGCTCCATTGAAGCCATGGACTGACTTCCCCAACCACTTCCTTACAACAGAATGAAATGTCATCAAGGAAAGTCAAATGGGTTCTCAAGGTGACATATGACAGCCTATGGTTCAATCCCTCAACCCCCTCACCACTCCCTAGTGGATACACATGACCCCTTCTCATTCGTTGCTCCCATAGCCAGTTTTGGTATTTTATTGCATGATGTTTATTTACATCCTATTACAATTTCCATGGCTTAAGAGCACATGGGCATCAAATATCAATGCTTGCCCTTTAAATCAAAATTCAGGCTTTCACTAGCGGGGCCTTGGCCTTGAGCTCCACGCTAGGAAAACATACATCACATGTACACATTATTTACATTAAATGCTAATATATCCTAAGGGTCAAAATGGGGTATTACATGTCTTCTCTAGGAGCATCCCACTTCAAGACCAAATCATCAATCTGGAATTGTTCTTCTTTAATCTTCCTGTCAAAAGTATTCTTCATTTTCTCTTGTTGCACTTGCACTCTATCATAGGCTTTGTCCCTTACCTCATTTAGTTCTATTATCTGATATATCCTTCTCTGCATATGGTTAGGTTCATCTTCATGCCCCTGCAACATCTTCATGACTGTCACTTCTAAAGATGTGGGAAAAATAACTTCGGCTCCATATACTAACTGGAATGGTGACATCCCAATAGCTCTTTTTGTGCTGATCCTGTCATCCCATAAAGCATACTTCAACTTTGTATGCCAAGCTATTCGTTCTCCTATAACAGCTTCTTAATTATCCTTACCAGGCTCTTGTTAGAAGACTCACCCAATCCATTTCCTTGTGGATAGTAGGCAGTAGAATGGTTCAGGATGATATGATATTTGTGACATAAACTTATCATCTTCTTGGATTTGAAAGCAGCTTCATTTCACAATTCTCCTGGGGCATCCAAACCTAGCCAAAATGTTATTTTCTAGAAAATCCATGATCACAACATCAATTGCTCTCCTTGTGGGTATGGCCTCAATCCATTTTGTGAAATAATCTGTTGCTGTCAGGATCCATCTATGCTGGCCTAAATAATTTGGGTTGATTTACCCAATGGAGTCTAACCCCCACTGCTGGAAGGGTGCCTCTACTGAAATTGGGTTAAGAGTAAGTGAAACTGGTTTCCTCTTACCATCAAATATCTGACACTGATGTTAGGTGGTAGTCTCTTTATAAACATCTAAAAACATAGAAGGCCCATAAAAACCATCCCTCGGAATTTTGTTTGCTGTTACCTTCCATGACTGGTGCCCTCCATAGTCTCCTTTATGAAATTCCTTCATTGTCTACTGAGCTTCATCCTCCATCAATCAATTCAGCAATACACCACCAGGGTCCTTCTACTACAAGTATTGTTTCATAATATAGAATTTTGTAGCCTTTTGCTTGACAGATCTGGCTCTTGTTTTACTTAATCCTACATGAGCTTGTAAATTTTGCAACACATATACAATATCAGAGTACCATGGAGACATAGAGAAATATGGCTTTACTTGTATCCCTGTGTCTAGCTGGTTTGAATGGTTGTTCAAGAATTTTAGTTGTAAAGATTCGCAATTAGCATCTGTCATCATTCTGGCCAGCCCTTGTCCTTTAATCAGCTTGGTAGGCTTGATATCAAGATCATACTCCAACAACATAGCAATCCACTTGGCCCTTTTCCCTTCTGGATTAGGTTGGGTAAGAATACTCTTCACTGCATTATTTGGAACATGTGCAACAATGTGTGAATGAACAATGTACACCCTGAAATCTTTCAAATATTTCACCAAAGCATAGGCTTGATTTTCCATGATATCATATTTCAGTTCTCCCTCTCTCAATACCCTGCTGAAAAATGCAATAGGCTGCTTAACATTTTGGTTATTCTTCTGCAATAGGACTCCAGCTATAGTATGCTTAAATGCATAAGAAAAAACTAGGAAATCTTTAGTGAAATCTGGGCTTGCCAGAGCTGGAGCCTCAATGATGGCCTTCTTAATACCCCTGAATGATTCCCTAGAATCCTCTGTCCATTTTATCTGATTTTCCTTTCTCAACATGTTAGTAATGTTCCTCAATATCTCAACAAAGACGGGAATGAATATCCTTAGGTAACCTACCTGTCCAATAAAGGACTGCACCTCCTTCTTGCTCCTAGGCTCCTCAACCTTCAAGATTGCACTGACCCTTTCTGGATCAATCTTAATACCATCCTTTGAAATAATATGCCCCAATAATTTTGCTTCTTCAAGTGCAAAATTAGACTTTTTAGGATTTAATGAGATGTCATATTTCCTGCATTGTATAAAGCATTAGAGAGATTTTGAGGTCAAAAAATGGCCTCCTAAGAGATGTACTACAAAAATATGAGATATATTAAAATATTATGAATTAGGGGTTTTATGGGGTAGGTATATATGACAAGTCACCTCGCACACTATTTTCTATGCATAATATAAATAACCATGGTTGAGTTTCTTTTCAAAATTCACTAGAAATAAAATTAATAAAATAAGTCTACATTGATGTGACTAAGATTCATTATAAATTCCCAAAATTTTATTGTCCTTTAACATTTATTTGTCTTGAACTTGCAAAGGAAATTAAATAATAAAAAATATTTTTAAGAGCTATTTTTTTTTAATTTTATGTTGACTTTTTATATTTAGTACTTTTCTCATGAATTTAATATAATGTAATTTAATTGAGAATTTATTTACATGTAAAATGTTAATAATATTATTATAATCCACATTGCATTATTATTATTATTATTATTATTATGTATTAAATCTATTGTTATTCGTTATTAGTTTGACATTATGTTATTAAATAGAATGGAGTGAATATATAATTTAAAATTAAAAACATAAAAATGATAATATATTATTTTATAAAAAAATGTGAAAGGACTTTCTTTATGAATTAAGAGTACTTCACTTGAAAATGACAATAATATTATTTTATGAGAAAGTGTGAAAATACATTTATTATGATTACTTTACTTGAAAATGACAATAATATTATTTTATGAAAAGACTATCATTATGAGTACTTTACTTTATGACTTAAAAGTACTTACACCACTACCTTGGTTAACTATGTGTTTTCATCCACCATAGAAAATTTGACAAATAAGCATTCTTAACTCATGCAATGCCACCTCACCAAGGGGGATGATGTCATCTACTAGAATGTGATTGGTTGTTTTTTATAGTACATTTTCTTTGTTTTGAGGCCATTTTTTGACCTCACAATTTCTCTAATGACTTTCTCCGAGTGCCTGATATGTTCCCTATCATATTTGGAAAAAACAGTAATATCATCCATGTAGACTACTACAAATTTATCATTTTCTTCTGCAAAATCAATATCCATAGCACGCTGAAATGTAGCTCCTGCATTCATTAGCCCAAAGGGCATTTTAGCATACATGAATGTACCTGAGGGTGTGGTGAAAGTAGTCTTTTGTTGGTCTTTTGGGAGTACTTTGATCTGGTTATATCCTAAAAACCCATCCATAGGTGAAATCCTTCAGAACCTACTACCTTCTGCAAAATGTGCTCCATCTTGGGTAGAGGGTAATTGTCCTTCAATGAAACCCCATTGAGGTTTCTGAAATCAATACAGAGCCTAATCTCACCATTTTTCTTTCTGACACGAACCAGGTTACCCATCCATTTGGAAAAACTCAGAGTCACAATAATATTGACATTGAACAATTTTCTGATCTCCTTTTCTATCACAGGCAACAATTTGGGGTTTACCCTTCTTAACTTCTGTCTGAAGGGTCTTTCCCCGGGCTTTATTGGGATGGTGTGCTGTATGATAGAAGTATCATACTCTTTCAGGTCCTCATAGCTCCAGGAAAATACATCTGTGTATTTCTTCATCAATTTTACATATTCTTCCTTCTCCTTTGTAGGAAGCTTCTTGGACAACCTTACAATTCGTGGTTCTTCTTCAGTGCCTAAGTTTTTTTCTTCAACGACATCATCAACAGGATTCACCTTATGGTATTTGGCCACATCGTTTTGTTCAAACAGCTTCTCTAGGAGGATCGGGCCTTGTGGAATAAAATTACTTTTCAGTTGGATGATGTCCTTCCCCCCCAATGTTTTCTTCCAAGATTGGTTTTTCAACTTCTGCACCTTCAACCGGTTCACCATCTTGGAAGCACTCCAAATTTTTTGTTTTCTGAATCGATCTGAGTGTTCACAAATTCATCAAACAGCTCCAAGAATCTCTTTATCTGCATATCATATTCAAAAACTTGCCAGTATTTGGAGCTGTCTGGTATCGATGGTATATTTACAACCTTAACTTCATACCTCTTCTAAGAATAGATAGGAGTCTTGAAACCACCAGCAGTTGTATCCAAAGAATCAACCACTTGATTTTCTATTCTAGGAACCACCTTGATTTTATGCTCTGTAAAATAATTACCAAACATATCCCAAACTTCATTCCTGTAAGCTCTCATTCTGGGATGTTTATTTTGGTAACTATCATTCACTTGATTCACCACTAGCTCTGAATACCCAAACACTTCTATTCTATTTTCCCCCATGTCTTTCAAATCCCGCAAACCCAACAACAAAGCTTCATACTCTGCCACATTATTGGTACATTCAAAAGTCAGTTTATAAGACAAGTCTTTAAGTTCTCTGGCTGGGGATATAATCCAAACACCTGCCCCAGCTCCATTTTTACTCAAAGACCCATCAAAATACATGGTCTACAACCCTTCTTCATCCTGCTTCCTCTCCAAGGATTCTTGTCTTTTTGAAAATTCCTCATCTTCCTTAAATTCAATCTACACAGGAACTTCAGGATCAATGTGTGGTCCATCATTGAAAAATATAGAAGACCCCAAATCAGTATCAACAGCATAAATATGATGGTTTTCAGGTTCATCCTTGCTGTTGACTGCATATGCTAATATCTTCTCCCTATATAACCTTTTGTTACCTCTAAAAAAAGGTATAGTGGCATATGACAGATCCATTTGCATAGTTCCCTTCAACTTTGACTGTCATGATCTTGATAACAACATACCAAAATTTGCAGGAAAATCAGCTACTACAACATCCATCACAATGCTTTTAGCTGGAAGTTGTGTAAGAGTTACCACCATATCTTTTATTAATCTAAGACACTTGACCTTTCTAGAATCAAAAGAAAACAAGTCTTTATAAGGCCTAGTAACCTCCAGTTCTAGCCTTTCCACCACTGTTTTGGGCATTAGATTATGGGATGCACCGGAATCTAGCATGGCATTGTGCAAAATCATATCATGGATATTTAGGCTTAGATAAAATGGGGGAACTTATTCATCATCTATATCTTCAATTTTAGGTCCAAAAAGAATATTGGGGGAATCATCTGTCACTTCTAAAATGTGAGGTTGAGGATCAACTTGATTCTTGACCATTTTAGTAATTTTTTCTTTATATTCATTGTTCCTCAACAACTCATTAAAGGGGATATAAATCTTAACCTTTGACAACTCTGACTTCACTTTGAATGATGCAATTGGCTTATCTACATCAATTGGCATGGACTGTTTGGTTTCCTTTGACTGATGTTCCTTACTTTCTGGATTTTTCTGTACAATAGTTTCTTTCTCTTTTTGTTTTTTCTGAATTATGTTGGGTGTTGGAAAGTTGATTTGAATTGGGCTTTCCTTTACTGGTAATTACATCACGGTTTCTCAGCTTTAACTTTCTCTAAAAATCATCAATGACATTCTTATATCCTCTTTGATATTGCTCTGAATCTAGTTCTGAAACATGATTGTCTTCTTCTTGAGTGAAAAAATTGCACTCTTCCTTAGTTAAATGTATTTCAGAATCAATATCATCAAAGTGATAAATCTGGTCACTCATTTCATCTTCCTGTCCTTCCTCATCAACCAATTTTTTTGGAAACGACGGTCTTATTTGTTGATCTTCAGGATTTCATTGGTTTCTTTGAGGAAAATGAGGTCTTCTAAAGTTTGGATTTCTTACTTGATTCTCAGGCTGCTCTCTATTAGGTGGTCTGTTATCTAGGGCCATCATGTCCATCAATTTCTCTATAGTCTTCATCATCATTTCAAATTCAACATCACTTACAGAGGAGGGAGTAGAAGTGGATGGTTGGGCTTCTTGTCTCTTCTTATCTACTTCTATTTTACTTTTAAACTTCCCCGAAGCCATCGAGTTTGCTTCCACTTTCGGAGCATCCTTTAACATAGCTGACAGGGTAGGTGATTTCCTCTCCCTCAACATGCATGAAAAATATCCATCAAAAGCATATGCATAATGAAGTTTAGAAGCACCTACTATGGGTTTAATATCAGTTGGGATTGAGTTGTATAACCTCATAAATCTGCTAGAAAACTCATGCACATATTCAAAGTTTCCTTTCTTTATATGGTCATATTGAGATAGTATTTGCAAGGGAATCTTCTTTGCCTCCCACCTATCCAAAAATAGTGTTTGAAAATCTTCAAAGGTAGGTATATATGCTGCTGGAAAATATTTAAACCATCTCTTAGCTTCCCCAGACAAACTCTGTGCAAACAACCTCATATTTGCATGATCATGGTCTACCTCCTCTAAATCAATAAAATCTTCAAATCTATCCATATGTTGCCTTGCTGTAAAAGTTCCATCTCCATCATATAGAGAAATTCTCTATGAGTAGTTCTGAGGGAGGTCATGCAAAACAGCTTGCAAAGCTAAGGGTGCAAACCTAGTTGCCATTGGTTTAGGTGGATTCTGTACTACAAGATGGTTCTAAGGAGGATTTTGAGGTGGATTTCTAACAAGGTTTGTAGTATGTGGATGAGAGGTTTGAGAGTAAGGGTTATTTCCTTCAACTTTTACACTGTTTTGTAGATTGTACCACAGGGGACCTAGCAAATATGACTCAAGACTATTTGGATTTGCTTATGTTTTCTTTAGGTATGATTCTGATTTTGACCTCAACAAAGACTTCCCAATGCTTACTTCTAAATCCAATTCATGAAAACCATACAACTCTTTTTTAGACACATATCTTTCAATATTAGAAGTGTTAGCTTTCTCTTTTCCACTTCTATGCCTGAGCAAAATTTCTGGGTTTTCCACACTTAGTAAAATTTCAGAAATAGGGTTGCCTCTTGTATGGATCCTTCTAGGGGCCAGGATGCCTTCTGAAACCTTCTTTGGAAATCAATGTGGATTCGTTAATCTCCCTAGTGGAGTTCAACTCAAAATCCTGATGAGTGGAGTCGCCAGGGAAAATGTACAACCTTCTTCAAATGCAAAAATCTTTGTTTACCCACATAAATCCATTCTTTCTATGAAAACTGGAACTCTTTGTCGTTTTCTCCCAGGGACCATATAACTCTCCCTCCCCGGCAGTGGCACCAATTATGTAGCACTCAAATCGACCCCAAGGTTGTGGAAAGGCCTTTTTAAGGTAACACACAAAACCAAGCTTTAGGAAAGCGAGCTAGCTTCTATCTTTCCAGAGAGGGATCTCTCATCAATTGTTTATCAAGGCCAGATATATGAGTTAGAATTAAAATTAGATTTTTTGTTTGGTTGAAACAAAGTGGATATTCATTGGGAAATGGAGTCAAAAAACATTTAGGATGATAAAGTGGAAATGGTTTGCAAATAATTCATAACAGAGGCAGGGTAGCTACTCATTTACAGTCAAATAGTTGCTTGTTTGATGATAGAGAATAAAATAAGAACAATCCATTAAGACAGAGCATTATAAGATGAATTCTGCATTAATTTTAGTAGAACAAGTTTTTGGATGCTTGAAATCAAAGAAACAGAGAATAAACATATGAATTCTGCTTCAATATACACTTATCCAAACATGAAAATAAAACAATATGGCATAGATAACAAGGAAACATTCACATGGAGGGAAAGAAGTACAGATTGTAAGAGAAATAACACAAGAATCTCTGCTCAAAATACTTGCTCGGCTCTGCCAAATTTATTAAAGAGTGTCTTAGAAATACATAACACAAAAGCCTCATGGGTTCCAATAGGTTTCAACCCCTTTCTCTTCATTACATATGAATATATATAAGAGGAGATAACCTCAGTTCTCCAGCTCGAGATATTCTACCCTAGATTTCAAACATAAAATTGTTACAAAATTCGATGACACCTATACAAGCAGTTTCATCCTCTACGAGAAATAGCTACAAAAAAAGAACAACAAATGCTGACAGGTAGGCTTGAAATCCTTTACAAGTTCCCTCGAGCATCTACTAGCTAGTAACAAACTCTAGTAAATAAACAAAATGTCTTAGTAACTATTTCAAGCCACAAATCTCCATGATCCTTGAATATTCATGCATGTAGTTTTAGCTTTGTTTTCCCATACTCCTCAACGGTCTTCCACTGCTCTGGAGTTGTCAAGTCTGATGTGGCCACCTCTTTCAGCAATACTCGCATTTATGTGTGATCACTATATGAATAGGTCCTGAAGTGTGCACAAGCTTCTTTAAAGACCCAAACTAGCTCAAATTCCTTTGTTAACTTTTACACCACTACTTTGCCCGTTAGAGGCTGGTCCATGTCAGCAAATCCTTCATGATCCAATTTGCATTCCCATAACTTGTCCTGATATTCTTCATGTGTCCTCATGGTTCCATCCTCCTCCCAAAAGAGAGGAAGTCCCTTCTTGAATAAAGGATCGAACATCTCTTTAAAAATCTTTACTTGATGTGCTAAGATGTCTATCTTTGCTTGAATGGTGCCCAGCTGGTGATGTTTCTTCACCACCTTCCTTTCCCAAATGATAATGGACAACATGTATTTTATGTTAGTTTTTTTTTACACCTCCTCAGTCAATCCATTCAGGAAATCTATGGCATTTGAAGCACTCTCAATTGGATTCTTATTTAGCTTTTCCTTTACTGCTATTATGCTTTGTTGGGCTTGCTTAATTATAGCTCCCTTGTCCAAAATGAAATCAAGATATGGCCTTAGATTTTCTTCCTCTGCAATAATGTCATCCCAAATGACTTGCTTTGCTTCTTGCAGAGAGGTCTAACCTATGGCCTGCTTCACCAAATCCTCATTTTTGACCTACATCTCCTCGTACTTGGTTTCCCAAGCCTCCTTTTCCTGCTTTGCCTTTGACATCAAGGTTTTCAGATTTGTGTTTTGCTTCTTTAACCTTTCCACTTCTAAGTATCTTAGAATTTCCTATTCCATAGCCTCCACAAGGGAGAAGTCACCTGATTCTATGGAGGAGGGTGTGGCCATATTCTCCAATTCTTTGCTCTTCTCCTGTAAATTCCCCTCCAACTCCTCAGACTTAGCCTTCCACTTCTTTTCACTCTCTGCCATAAGAGCCATATCACTCAGCCATAACTTCTCTTTCTCTTCAAACTTCAACAATCTAGCTTTGCAGTCTGTTAGTTCATTTTGTAGCTTTTTTCTCTTCTCCTCCAACTCTGCCAATTCAGAGGCTTCCACCAACTGGGTGGAGGGGATTTTTAGTTTCTTTTTCAATGATTGGGTGGTGTTATCTTTCTCATCCAACAGCTTTTTTAATCTATCCCTCTTGTCTTCCTGGCTTTCAGTAGCCAATAATGCATTATGCATCTTCTTAATTTGTGCCTTATGGGCCTTGTTCTCCACTCTTTCTTTCCTGAGCTGAGTTTGAACCTTGTTCTTACTGACTTGCAACTTGGATAATTCTAGTGCATCCTTTAGTAGTTTGTCTTAGATAACCTCCCTAGTCTCTTTGTGCAAATTGATCATATCAGGAACAGGAATATCCTCCACGTTCAATTTTAGCTCAATGGCTTTGTTCTTGGTAGCCAAGGCCAGGTTTAGGGTGTTCTGGGCATGGCTTCTGCTAGCCACCAAAGACACCTCTTTATTGGAAATATGCCTCACCTTTGCATACAGTTTAGACTCTTTTGAGGTTGTTTCTGCACTCCCTTTATACTCCTCCAATAGTTCAGCTCTACTCTTGCTTGGTGCAATAGGTTCAGTGGATGTTTGATTGAATACATATTCTCTGACCTTGAAAAATAGGAACCTTAATCTTTACCTGTTTCTTCTTACTTTGACCAGCTGCCATCAGTAACAACTGTTGCTCAGGTTCTTCTACTTTCTGTCTTTTGAGAGCTCTTTCTGTGTCATCATCTATATCCATGACATCAATCTTTTCCAACTTGCTAGTTTCCCCAGAGCCACTGGCAAAAGGGTATAATTACTTCAACCGCTAGGGCTAAGCTAGAGGAGCCAATTTGTGGTAATGTGTCCTATGGTACCAGGGAGGTGGAGTCATCAGGTGTATCTATCTCCATCTTACTTTTGCCAGGATATTCTAGAAAATTAGCAGTTTTAGCCATCCTTGCAATTTCAAAATGTATAAAAGCTTTGATGTTACTTTCTTTTATTCTATCTGAGATGATGTGGTGGGGGTCATAATTGATGGTTGCCTTTGATCTGAATCCCATATCTCTCATCATCTTTTCAATGGTTGGAAGGGCAGTCTTGTTTTTAACAATGAATGGGCCTACAACCCATGAAAGGTGATATCTGAATCCTTGTTGTCATCCAAGAAATGTTCAATTTCCACTCTCAGCTTGTGTCCGATGAATTCCAATGTAAATAATCTAGGGGTTAGAAAAGCTAGAAGCACATAGGGTGCATGGGAAAACCCATAAACTATGATTGTGGTGCTGTGTTCTGAGAGGAACTAGTCGCCTATCTTCTTCTCTGGAGAAGGCTGCAACATCTCTTTCATTTCTATTAATACCCTGGGCAATTTCCTTTGAAAGATAACATTGTGGACTTCAACTATGATTTTGTTCAATAACTTAGTGTAGTATGTGAGTATCTCCTAAGAGAGCACCACCTCAGGCATCTGTAAGTTCTCTCCATTAAAGGACATAAACATTCTCAACAGGTAACACTGGAATCTAAAGCTTCTAGTTTTGGGGAACTCCATTAGCTGAGAATGGATCTTCTCAGCTAGGGCCTCATCAAACCTAAGACAGGCGCACTGGATGGACTGGCTGGGATCCTCATGATCAAGAGGACATGTGCTCATGAAAAAAAGCAGGCTTATTAAAGGCTCAGTGATATACTGGTCTGTATCTAATCCTAGGAACTGGGCTAACATGGTGATGACACATTTGGACTCTTCAATGATTAAACTGGCTTCACCAGGGAAAGGTTGGTTCTGGAAAGAGGCATTTGGCTGTAGGCTAGCATGGAAGAAACTTTGCTTAAGCTTGGCTGGGGCCTGCCTGAAATGCTGAATTAGGGCTTCTTCTTTGCATTCTTTGGCTTTTTGGCAGAACTCATCTGGGATTGACAAGGCCTTTCTAACAGTGAGGGGACTGACTGGGCACAGGATCTTGGATTCAGATGTGTCCATAATCACCCTCTCAGAGTAGGATTAATTGGTGGTGCACCAGTCGATGAACTCGGGACAATTTGGGGTTTGGTCAATTACAAACAAATGAAAAAATGACCGGTAAACCTTATGCATGTCTACATTCCGCTTCCTAATGATCTCCAACCTTTCTTCGGTATTCTCAATGGAGCTGTTTATCAACACGGTGTCGTAAACCTCAACATCTTTATCCTTAAAGAAATCACCTATCCTCTGGTATTCCAAAAGTGGGGGTTCTATCTCACTCAATTCAGCCATTTAAATAGTTTTGTATGAGACAGAAGGCCTACCTGGTTACTTGACAGCTGGTCTGAGCTTCTAGCTGAGTTGTCTGCTTCGGCATAGTCATCCGTCGTTTTCCGATGCACAGGAAAAATGATACTTAGATCCTCGTGCAGTTGTATTTTTATATTATTTATTTCCCTTATCATCCTTGTATCTTCTGTAACAAAGAGGTTTTTCAAGCCATCCATCTATAATATCTACTCTGGGTCATGGATCTCTGTCCCTGTTTAACCTAGGGCCTTCCGTAGACTTCATCCTTCAAGTGCTGCCTTCCATGCACCTTAGATCCATGAAACCATTGTCCATCGTCGATCTAGCTTTCGCCCAGATCCTGACCATCAAAAGGCACGGGCCCTACCAGGTTCATAGATTTGGGAAGTGTCGATACTCTGCGCATGTCAAATCTACGAACAAATACTCTTCCGTAGCTCTCAATTCCGTCAGATCGACACCGTCTAAACTTGCGGCCCCTACCGAAATTTCACAAATCTGTAAATTTCAAGTCCCCTTGCATGTCAAATCATCGAAGTACGCGCCAGCCATAGATCTGTCCTTTCTTCCGTCGATCTGTCTTCTAACTTTCCCGCGGGCTAGCATACCCCACCCATGTTTAAAGCACACCCTACTTCTTTCGCAAAGTTTCTTCTCAACCATTGATCATTATCGCCCTAGATATGCTCCCTTCACCGGTGCCACCATTTAATTGCGGGCGTATTTTTGCATTCACCTTCCTCTGCTAGGTTAACACTTAGGATTTCTTAATTATTTCACTATGATTTTAGGAATAAACCTTTTAGAGACCCGATTTGCATCCTTATGGGTCATATGGTTAAAAACCAAGGCCTTGCTTAATTCTTTCATGGGATTGAACCCATTCAATCGTCCAAAAACAAAACTGGTGCCAACAATGGGAAAACCCTTTCACGGGAAAAGCTAGTAGAACTTCTCAATATAGATTCGTCAATAGAGTACAATGTGAATACAAGGAAGAGCTAAACTCATAGAAAAATACACAAGAAGCAAAGATAAGATCACCCCAAGAATATTTGTCTTCCTCTAGCTGCCCTCTCTCTCTCTCTCTTGGGCACTTGTCTCACTAGCTTGAGTAAACTTGTGTTGTATGTCGAAATGAGGAATTCAACCCCCTTATTTATATTCTTTTTTGGCTAACTTTTTCACTATACGACCAAATTCACTAGATGTCTGGGCCGATTTCTTTAGGGCAGTTTTAACCATTGATTTTATGTGGGGCCGACTTGTCTATCTTCACTTTATTTGAGAGTATGTCTTTAGCATTATTCTTTTAGACTTTTACATTAGGGTTTATGCAATACAAGAATATATTCCACAACTGCATATTATTTCAACAAGAGAGAGTGTTGTGATGATGAAAATGAAGTGTGAAAGCACTCTATTTATATTCCCGTGTTCACGTGAATTTTTCCTCAATGGGGTCGATTTATCTTCATTTTATTTTGGCCTTCAACTTTCATTTTATCTTCGGGACGAATTGTATTCTTGTCTTTATTTTTCTTCCAGGACTTCTTCAATGTTGTCTAGGACTTCTTCAATGATTGACTTGAATTCTTGGTTATTTCTTCATCATAGAAAAGTTATCCTTGTCGATGTACATCTCCTCACATGTAGATCAAATTCACCCATAGAGCTATAATGTTGATTCGACCCCACTCTAAGAAGTCCCAAACACTTCTTAGAGCCTATGTCAAATTCAACATTAGAATAAACTTGTATTTTTCACAAGGGGATAGAATCCCTTATCAAAATAAACAAGTCGACTCACTCTAAAATGGAATACTCATTCTCGAAGTACTCCTTGGAGAATGCAATGTGACCTCAAGATTCCTTCTCAGATCACTCTTTCTCAGAGTAAGCATATTGAGCCTTTTACTGTTAGTCACTCCTCATTACTAATCAAGGCTACACTAGGGGCCATTCTCTACCGACCATTGATCACTTATCATGAAATTTATAGGAGAATGTTTGCATACTGTTTCCTGATGTTGTAATCATGGAGAAACATCAACACTCCCTCTCAGCAAGGGGGGCATTTTGTATTATGCCAAGCTTCTCACTTGGTGAGAATGTTCGTAGAAGACACTCTGCATCACTGCCAATCTTCTCACTTGGTGAGAATGTCATCACTTCCTAGCTTTGCACTTGGAAGACATTTTGTATCACTCTCAAGATTCTCACTTAGTGAGAATGTCATTTCCATCTTCGATATATACTACATTTTGGGCCATTCACCACTAGAAAATCCCTGTGAGTGAATGTATCATTTATCACTAACATAGGATCGTGAATAAATGTCTGCCCTGTTGTTGCTTATATATATGTCTGGACCATTCATCACTAGCATAGGCCCATGAGTGAATGTCTGACCCATACTGCTCATTTAGAATAACCATCACAATACCTAGGCCATTCTCTTGAATGTCTATTGCTCATCTCTACGATTGTTACGATGTCTGGGCCATTCACTTCTTTTGAATTTTCGTGCAGGTTATCCACTTCTCGTGAATGTATGTCTAATGCTTCTCATCCATCAACACTCCCTCTCACTGAGGGATACATTATTCATCATGCAAAGATTATCTCTGAAGCATACAAACATTTCCTTAGAGGCTTGGTGAGAATGTTATCTATCTACTCATCTGTGGATATGTACTAGAGCTTCACCAGTCCCTTTTGCACCATGTCTTAGATGAAGTGATAATTGACCAATAGTCCTGCAAGAAGATTTTGAAGCCACACTACTTTAAGACTTGCGATACTGGCTGCGATATACTCTGCATCTACTGTATTGAGTGCTATAGAAGTCTGTTTCCTACTAGATAGGATATCATAGCTCATCTCAAGTTAAGGTAGCATCTTAGATTCCCTTGTGTCCACTGCATTCCTCACCCAATCATAATCTATATATCTCTATAGCCTCACTTCACCACCTATACCAATTGTACCATACAGGTACCTTAATACATGCTTTTCCACAACCCAATGTTCCTGCCTCAACTCATAAATTGGCTAAGGGTGCTCATTGCAAAGCAAATATCTAGATTGGTGTTAACTTGGTAAATCAAAGATCCAATGAACTATCTATATATAGTGGGATCCATAAAATCTGAATCTGAAGCAGAATCACTCAGTTTCTTCAGATTTGTCATCATAGGTGTAACCATGGATTTGCAGTCCATCATCTCGAATCAATCAATATCTCAACTGTGTACTTCCCTTGACAGAGGAATACATCTCCTTGTCTCTGCCACACCTTCAATCCCAATAAATAATGCATCTAGACAAGATCCTTCAATGAACTATGCTACATCTAGTCCCTCTGTGCTGGAACACCTTGCTTCATCTACATATAAGTATCCTACTCCCTATGCATCTACACACTCTACTCTTCTGCATCTAAGTATTATGCACTGAAGCAACCTACTTCCTTCTGCATTGTTGATACATGTGTATCCATTTTTTTCATCTCACACGAAGTGGGTCTACTGAGGTGAGCCTCTTGCTCACTCAAGAACACTGAATATTATCCATGACTCTCTCCGAGTATGCAAACTAGCTCATCCCCGATGTTAATTTGGATTGCATGCTTGATCTTATAGATCCACTTGGAAGTCACCATTCACTTCTCCTCTGGTCTCAGAACTATCTTCCACACATCATTCTTCATGATGGGATGGTATTCTTCCATCATGGCATATTTCTAAACCCGTTGATCCACTGCCTCCTCATAACTGGAAGGTTCATAATCACTGATGTGACTCATCAATGCCATATAACTCAAGAACCTATGAGGTCTTTTGCTTTCCCTGAAAGTACCACTAGGAGTTGCATGCTTCATTGCATGTTGACAGGCCTCTAGATATGACTCACTAGATCTCAGACCCCTGTTTCTCACTACGTACAAGAGATATAACTTACTCTTATTTATTCAAGTCTCACTCTTAACTTACAGAAGATATGATTGAATTCTGTGAATGATTCCTTGGTATTCTTATCCCCAATATTTGGTGATGATACTTGATCTGAGCATAACAGTCATACTGGATGCATCTTCCCATGAGAACATGGGTATACTTTCACCGTCTTCACAATGGACCTATTCTACAATACATGGCAGAAACGTCCACAAATGTTAACCAATACTAAAATAAGTAGTTATGCTATTCATCAATAAAATAACACTTTAATAAAATATTATTGCACAGAGTATCAAATACTTATCTTTTTTTTTGTGTGTGTTGATTCCCTCTTGACCTATGCTTCCTGGTAGAAATCACTGAAGTCCTCAACAATTTTGATCTTCTTCTTCATCAAGTCCTAAACTCCTGGAACATATAGAAAAATTCATCCTTGGTCTTCACGTCTTCTGGGAGAAGGAATACATAGCACAAGAAGACATCCAAGTATGCCATTGTCATCAATCTGTGTGCACTACAAAAAGTATTCTTTATGGAGATCATGTGCAATTTCATCAAGTTTGTCTTCTTTTGTCTTGTTTGGTGGAGGATCATCAACATTGATTGTTGATGCATGTTTCTTTCTCTTTCTTCCCTTTTGAGAAAACTGAGAAGCATAGTGACCAAATTTCTGAGAATTGTAACATCTTATTTTTGAAATATCCTTCTTCCTTTGACCTTTCACTGGGGTTGATCCTTCACATATATTTTTCTTCTTTTCAAACTTTCTTCTTCCTCTTCCTTTTCTTGCATGAGATGCAAGAGCTCGATTTTATTCATTCTGAGGTTTCTGTAAACTATTCTTTGACAATATTCTGGCCTCTTCTTGGACACAATCTGCCCATAGTAGATCAAACTTGGGTAACTCTTCTCTTCCACAAATACTCTAGACAAATGAATCCCGTGAAGATGGAAGTCCATTAAGAGTTACCATAACAAGTTATGCATCATCAACAATGTCTCCAATGTCTTTAATTTGATCTCTCAATTGAGATACCTTCATAAAGTAAGTGGACACTGAATCTGAATTGGTCATTGTCATACAACGGAGTTGATTCCTCAAGGACATCTTCATTCTTCTTGTGTTTGGATTTCTCCTTGACATATTTGAGTTCTGAGACATGTTTCTTTACATAATACTGGATCTCATTCTCATCCAATATGAAGAGTATCATGGTCCTCCAGGATCTAAATTTTGAAGTACCATCCAACCTATCTTCTACTTTGAGACTAGACACCATCTTGATAGAATTTGAAAATCTAATCCAGAAACCCTAGACCCAAAAATTAGGTCAAAATTGAAATATGACTCCACAGATAGATATGTCCTCCTTAGGAGACCTCCAAAATTCTAGGATCGAATCCTATGTGTGGACAGAAGGGTCCAAAACTGAAAGCCCTCATTTCGACAAAAAATAGGTCAAGACTAAATTTTCACAAAATTGAGATTTGTTTCCTCAGATAAGTGAGCCCTACTAAGGCGACCTCCAAAACACTATTCCCAAGTACAATATGAGATGAGAATGTCCAAAATTGGAAGCTCTCATTTCCATATTAGGGAAGAAACGGTCACTTACAATGAATTCTTTCTGTACTACTCTGATACCATGTTGAATTTTAACGTAGCAGTTCAATTTTCAGATATTTCAAGCGTCCATTTCTTCCGGCTTGTTCTTTTGGCCTATAACTTTCATTTTATCTTCAGGATGACTTGTCTTCTTGGATTTATTTTTCTTCTAGGACTTCTTCAATGATGTCTGGTACTTCTTCAATGGTTAACTTGACTTCTTGTTTATTTCTTCATCATAGAAAATTTATCCTTGTTAATGTACATCTCCTCACATGCAGATCAAATTCACCCATAGAGCTCTAATGTTGATTTCACCCCACTCTAAGAACTCCCAAACA
Source organism: Larix kaempferi (assembly GCA_027924585.1). Classification (NCBI taxonomy): domain Eukaryota; kingdom Viridiplantae; phylum Streptophyta; class Pinopsida; order Pinales; family Pinaceae; genus Larix; species Larix kaempferi. The sequence goes on along the minus strand of BSBM01001296.1, from coordinate 2,015,927 downwards.
CTTATTAGAGCCTGTGTAAAATTCAACATTAGATTAGACTTTTATATTTCACAAGGGGATAGAATCCTCTATCAAAATAAACAAGTCAACTCACTCGATATGGAATAGATCACTCCTTCTCGGAGAATGTAATGTGACCTCAAGATTTCTTCTTGGAGAATGCAATGTGACCTCAAACTTCCTTCTCGAAGAAATCTTTCTCACAGTAAGAATCTCGATACTTTTAATATTAGTCACTTCTCATGACTAATCAAGGCTACGCCAGGGGCCATTCTCTACCAACCATTGGTCACTTCTCATGATCTTTCTGGGAGAATGTCTGCAGATTATTTCCTGATGCTATAACCTAGAGAAACATCACATTGAGATCTATTCGCAGTGAATTTCAGTGGCAACAAAAATTAGAAACTGATCACATAAAACATAACATATTTATGCCCTTCAAAATCCACTTTTTTGTTAAATAATAATCCAAATTTACAAGGGCTCCCTTACTGGGAAAATGGCCTTGAGAATTTTACAAAGAAAACCTGACAATTCTTCTCCATAGAATATGAAATCTTCAACCTACAAAACTACACCAAAAAATGCAGCAAAACCTTAATATATTTTGCACCTGCACTCTGTTGTACGATCCCTACAATTGCACTAATTTCGTACGGTGTAGTCCGTAGACCTGCACAGATTCTGCATGATGTACATACACTCTAATTTGTACGATATTATATATCCGTATGGCATGTTCATACGGATGTACAACCTATTCATACACTTTGGTCCATATGGTACTCCTGCACATAAAAAACAACTCCTGAGCTTGCTCAACTGCTCCTTCACCTTAAATGATGAGAAATTTTCTCCTCTCCCCTTAGCTCCCTTTTATACTTTTGGTTTGAACCAAAACCCTAACTTCAATGACAAATATTATATCTCATCCACTTGATATCAAGGGCTAAGATTCATTTAATTAACTTAAATCACTAATGCCCCAAAACTTAGGCTTTTCTCCAAATTAACCCCAAATAATTATAAAAGGATAGTCAGTTAGTAAGAACTTTAATTAAAGTTAATTTTCTAAGTACATGAGAGGTCATGGTGACGATTCCCATGGGAAAGACACTCACCCATGGAAATACTTATCCACACTGCAAAACATCAACATTCCCTTTTAGTGAGGAAGGTATTCTCCACCACTCCTAGCTTGTCTCTGAAGTAGAAAAACTTCCTTTTTCACCAAAGGCTTGGTGAGAATGTTTGCAACTTGCTCATTTGTGGAAATGCACTGGAGCTTGATTTCTCCCTTCTCGACCCTGTCTTGGATGAAGTGATATATGATCTCAATATGCTTGGACCTATCATGGAACACTATATTTTTAGAGAGTTTGATACAACTCTAATTATTGCAGTGGATCACCGTAGGATCCAGCTCCTGACCAAATAACCCTATAAGAAATTTGTGAAGTCACAATGCTTCAAAACTCGCCATACTTGATACAATTTATTATGCCTCTGTTGAACTAAGTGCTATGGAATTTTGCTTCCTACTAAACCAAGAAATCACTACTGAGCCCAAGCTGCAACAACACACTAAGGTGCTCTTCTGATCAATTGCACTATTCACCCAATCAAATTTTGAGTAACCTTTCAAGTCTACTCCATCACCTCCAAGGTACCTCAATCTATACTTCACTATGCTCCTCAAATATTTGAGCACATGCTTCACTGCTACCCAATGCACCTTCCTCGACTCCATCGTGAATTGAATCGAGGTGTTCAAAACAAAACATATATCTCTCCTAGTGTTGACCAAATACATCAAGGATCGTATTAGCTATCTATGTACTATGGGATCCACCCCCTCTAAATTTGAAGAGTCAATCTTCTTCAGATTGGATACCATAGGTGTGGCCATTGGTCTACAGTCCTCCATCCTGAATCCCTTCAGGATCTCAACTATTTACTTCCCTTGTCCAAGGAATATCTCACCCAATTTTTTCCAAACAAATAAATCCAAGAAGTAATGCATCAAGTCGATGTCCTTCATATTGAACTCTGTGGCTAAGTTTGCCTTGCACCCTGCTATAAGCTCCTCTGCACTTGTGAGAAACAAGTCATCCACATACAACAACGATATGAGTGGATCTGATCTATAAATTATGACATACAAGTTGGGATCCACCTAACTCTTGGTGAAGCCCATGCTCTACAAATATATGTAATGTCCCTTCCAAGGAAAGTCCTTGGATTCACCTTGTTTTGACTCTAGGGTTCTGTTAACAAATGGTTCCAAACACCTCCAGATGATTTCGAATTTGGGAAGGAAGGTCTTGAGTTTTAATAGGACATATTAACACACCTATAAGGCATCGAAACAACTGATATACCCATCCAGTGTCTGCAATTTTCATGGGAAGAAGTTTCGGAGAAAGACTAGTTAATTTGGGAAGTGGAGATCCCCCCTAGGTCTTCCATTAGATGCTCTTTCAAACACTGTACGAAATTCACTAATTATTGGTCTGAGACTTGGATCTGCTAGAGGAAATTAGGAACATTATATGTGCAGGATTAGATTTGGTTTTAGGGTCAAATAGGCATCCTAATGAGCATCAACTTCTAGAGTCTAATTTTTGAGGTGAAATTGGTGGGAAAGGAGTCTCAAATTTCTTCATAAACCATAGTAACACTTCAGAGGTATGCACACATAATTTGGGACATCAAGGTAACTTCATATTTAGCTCATAACATGATAAATAACTCAGCCAACTCTAATATAAAGTAGGTACAATATCATTCCAAAATCACTATGCAAATGCTATGGGGAAAATGGCTTGAATCTCTCCCTTGAATGTAAATACACTTGAAGTAAATAATATTTGATCTGTCACTCTAATGATATGATTATTACAGATATATATAGAAGCTAAAATTTCCATGAAGTCGAAATTGCATTCCTTCACTAACTATGTGCAAAAACAAGTGCGCTATGCAAAAGCTATGGGGAAAATGGCACCATTCATACATAGTTTCGCCTTTACACATAGTTTCACTTGGATATTCGACCTGAGGTTCATATGAGAATCAAATACATAGTTTATACATCATATTAAAAATAAATGGGTCCCTTTGGACTTCCCCAAAGATATCATCATCTCACCATGTGCGCCCTTCCTCCAAGAGCAAGAATATAGAGAGAAAAGTGAGAGAGATGTGGGAACAAGTTGAATGAGAAATGGTCACGAGCATACCTGTAGCTTCAAACTGCAACAAATCACTCCATTGTAGCTCCAAATGAAAGGTATTATTTTCCTCTGCAATTTCCAATTAGGATGGGAATCTTGCACCCTCGAAATTGGTACTAAGGCAAGTAGAGTAAACACTCCACTAGCATGGACAAGCTATGCTCTCCAATTTGCAAAATGAGAAATGATTAAAAGCTAGTATCCTTCTTTATTCTTGTCTTTTATTAACCTTCCAAGGCCTCCTTAGCTCAAATTCCATCCAAGAGACTCATCCCAACTTGAATTAGGGAGAGATTCCCATGAATGCCACTTGTCCAACTTTTCCTAGCTCTCCTCTTCCATCAATTCGAATGGGGGAACCTTGGCTTCCATAACTTCCCTTGTGTGCCCTCTTGGAGGATTTGTTTAGCCCTGACAGGTCATATATGTCATATGTCAGCAATCAGGTCTGAAATTTGTCATAAGTGTCATAGAATCTTCATCATTGTTGTGATAGGAATTAGGGATTCTAGCTCCAAGTGTCACAATTCTTCTAAGATGCCTCTTCCTCTTCCATGGGAGTTACTCTTCCAATCCCATTCAACTTTACATGATTCATGCCATGAATAATACCTCTTAAAATCCCCCAAGTATGTTTCCCTTCATCTTGAACTCGAATTGGTGAGAAAATCATGCCAAGTGTAGTGGGTAATCTCACCACATGTGGGTCCCACAACCTCTTATGTTCCCTCATGATCCAATGCCATCTTATTTTCTTTCTATTGTTATTTAATTGAGCCCTTTAATGTGAATTTGTAAGTCTAAGGTCATTTTGGGTCTTGTATATCCTTTATTCCAACTTTTAATGCTTCCACACCCAACCTAGGGAACTAGTAATTTTCCTCGATGATAGTTCATTTGGATGGGAATATTACAAAATTTGAATTGAGAATTTTATTTTAACGTGTCCCACCTTGTCCATTTGGATCTAATTTTACATTATTACTAACTTGGACATCATGCTTGGTAATTATTTGACCCTTAGTATCAATTTGAAAAACTATCATGAATATGGCCAAGGGCTTAGGCCATTGTGACCTAATGAAAATTTTGGGGACATGACAAATCCTCCCTTCCTAATATTGCTTTTCCTCAATCAATTTCAAACATGGATGTTGAATAAACTGCTTTCTTTCCAAAACTTTGCTTCCCAAAAATTCCCTTCTAAAACTTTGAGTAGTGGCACTCATGAACTACAATTGTGTGTTTCCAAAAGAAAGGAGATGTGGGTTTCCTTTTTCATATTGATATCCCCTGTGACATCACCACTGAACACCAAAATATTAATTAAATACATCATACCAAAGTTTGTACAATTACTCTTTACCTCTTTCATATTTTGGAAACCCTTTCTGATACCATTGCATAATTCTTTGAAGTTGGAACCGAGTTGCCCAACTTTGAGTCTTCGAGATTCCATGAAGATTTTAGAGAGGAACCACCATGCTTGTTGCTGCACTGCTCTGATTACAATCACCTTATTAAGTGTGGACCCAATCTCCCATACTACTTGTTTCCCCAAAAAATTGAAACCAATGAGACTAAAATTTATTCAAGGGTCCCATTGCTTGTATTGCACTCCAACAATTAGTAGTGCTCTCCAACCCATACCATCAGGCAAGAGAATTCCTGGATCCCATTTCCTTATATTAATTCTTCCAAACATCATAAGTACAAAATATAGATAATCAAAGTACATAATAACATAATAAAAATGTACATCAAGGAGGTGCCTCATCAAAGAATCATGAAAGTGCTTATACCTCCAAGTAAGTAGACCACCATTTTCCAAGTGCATACAAGCATCAAGTGACCAATCAAATCTTCTCCAATGACATAGGTGAGCATCCCATGCTATATAATGTTGATCCAAAAGGATGTATGATGAATCAAAATAATCATCCCTGTGTTCTTTCATCCAAGAAGTGAATGAATAATCTCCATTAAAATCTAAACCAAGTAGGAAACCAAGAAAACAATAAGCCTTCAAGGGGATCACAGAAGTACCATTTGTGCATCCATGAATATGTGTATCATAAATAAATAAAATATGATGTTGCTTCCAATAAGAATTTGCTTCAATCATGTATCTATTCACCCAAGTATTGGATGGAGTTCCTCCAACATCAATTGAGCTAAGCAAGGAACAAGGAAAATCATGAGCCTTCAAGTGACTCTAGTGAACATCATAGGTGCATCCATGTAGATATATATCATCATAAGGTAACAAAGGATGCTGCTAAAAATTTAAATAATAAGAAAGTGCTCTAATCATATCATCATCTAAAAGAGATATAGGAGTTTCATACTCCTCATGTGGCACCATAAAAAATAAACTTTTCACCCATACTTCATTAGGATTAATGCTGCAAAATATGGAAGTGTAGGATGTAGGACAATGAAACAAATCACCCAAATGATCAGAATATGCAAAAGTGTTATCATGTGAAGGCTCCATAAGGGTAGGATCATGCACCTCCCTCAAAAGGGAAAAAAATTGTTCATAGGTTGGTTCCAATGTAGTGGAAGCATACACTTCTTCAAAAATTGTTTAACCATTTCCAAGAGGCAACTAAAGTTCCTCTTCCACCAGAACAAGTGCTTGGTTCTCATCAAGATCATCTTCAAACACATCAAGCACCTTCAATTTTCCATGTTTTTATGATCCATCATGTCATGAGAATCCTCCAAGCAATCTACTATTTGACAATCTGAAACATGGGAGGAAGAACACGTATCTTGCAACTTATCAAGAAGTTGCTCATTTTGCATTTTGAGCTTATGTATATCCTCATTATTACTCAAGTATGCTCCATGTAACCATTCATTAAGGTCAACCAAATTGTTTCTATAAAAAAGAAAAGACATGAAATTACCTTCGATCTTGCACATTGCTCTTTGAATCTTCTCCATGTCTTCAAGGAAGGATGGATCCTTCAATGAAGAAACTCTCCAACAAGAATTTGACACCAATGCTTGAGTGTCATGGAGTATTCTAAGGGTCTCTTGGATCTTCTTTTCATTCATATTTAGTGACCCTTCAAGAAAAAGAGGCTCTTGTGGAGGGACCTCCTCTTCTTTGTACTTTCTAATTGGACCAACTTCATTAATCTCAAGTGGTGATGGGAAGTTGATCTTGGTTCTTCTTCAACTGCTACAAGGCCTTCATTTTCATTCTTAATGGAACTTTGGCTTGCCGCAACACTTTCAAAAGTGATCTCTATGTCACAAACATAGAGGTGTGAGCACCCATGAGTAGGTACTCCTTCATAGTTCAAGCATCCATCAGTAGATGCTCTTTGATTCATGTCCAAAGTAGAGTGTGTCTTATAATGTAAATCTTTTTCATGATCATGTGATGCTTTTTCATATTTTTCAGAGTCACTTGGGACTGACTTTCGACCCTCTTCATGTAGTGCTTCTTTTTCTTTACATATTTCAGAACTAGGTGGCTCATGGATCTCCTACTTTTCACTCAAACATATATGATTTCCTCTCCAAGGTCTTTTGAAATAAGGGAATATAAATTTATTCACTAACTCCACATCTTCATTTTTGGGCCTATTTTCAAACACCCAATCAACAAAGTCTTCAAAAGGAATGGCCTTTTCTGTATCTCTCTTATATAGATCAAGATATGCCTGATATGGTTGGGGAAAGGTTTTACATGTTGCTCTCAATATTTGTAATTCATTCATAGAATTATCCTTTGGTAGTGTGACACAATCATCTTCATCAGACTCAAAGTCATAAGAATAACCCACATTCCTTATGAAATGCTAAGAAGTGGTGCATGATGGCACCTCTTCCTCATACCATTCACATTCTTCTTCATATTGCTCATAAGCGTTGTACTCAAAGGAGTCATCATAATAGTAGGACATGGCTGCAAATTCTTCAATGTATGATATTAATGCATAGGTTCAAGGACCATGCTCTGATACCACTATAATGTCCCTTCCAAGGAAAGTCCTTAGATTCACCATGTTTTGACTCTAGGGTTCTGTTTATAAATGCTTCCAAACACCTCCAGATGATTTGGAATTTGGGGAGGAAGTTATTGAGGTTTAATATGACATATTAACACACCTATAATACATCCAAACAACTAATATACCCAACCAGGGTCTCCAATTTGCACGGGAAGAAGTTTCGAAACAAGACTAGTTAATTTGGGAAGTGGAGATCCCCCCCTAGGTCTGTCGTTAGATGCTCTTCCAAACAATATACAGACTTCACTAATTCTTGGTTTGATACTTGTCTCTCTTAGAGTACATTAGGGAAAATATATGTGCAACATTAGATTTGGTTTTAGGGTCGAATATGAATCCTAATGAGCAGCAGATTCTAGAGTCTAGTTTTTGAGGTGAAATTGTTGGGAAAGGAATATCGAATTTCTTCATAAACAATAGTAACACTTCAGAGGTATGCACACATAATTTGGGACATAAAGTTAAATTCATATGCATCTCATAATATGATAAATAACTAATCAAACTCTTATATAAAACAGGTACAATATCATTCCAAAATCACTATGCAAATGTTATGGGGAAAATGGCTTGAATCGCTTCCTTGAATGTAAATATCACTTGAAATACATAATGTTTCGATTTGTGGCTCTCATTATATGATTATTAAAGATATATATAGAAAATAACATTTCCATGAAGTCGAAATAGCAGTCCTTCACTAACTATGTGCAACAACAAGTGCGCTATGCAAAAGCTATGGGGAAAATGTTACCATTCATACATAGATTGGCATTTACACATAGTTTCACTTGGATATTCAGCCTGATGTTCATATGAGAATCAATTATAGATTTCAGAAATCATATTACAAATAAATGGGGCCCCTTGGAATTCCCCAAAGAGATCAACATATCACCATGTGCGCCCTTCCTCCAAGAGCAAGAATATAGAGAGAAAAGTGAGAGAGATCTGGGAACAAGTTGAAGGAGAAATGGTCACAAGAAGCCCTGTAGCTTCAACCTGAAACAAATGACTCCATTGTAGATCCAAATTAAATTTTTGAATGGCTTCTCCAATTTCCAATTAGGATGGGAATCTTGCACCCTCGAAATTGGTACTAAGGCAAGTAGAGTAAACAATCCACTAGCATGGACAATCTATGCTCTCCAATTTGCAAAAAGAGAAATGATCAAAAGCTAGTCTCCTTATTTATTCTTGTCTTTTATTAACCTCCCAAGGCCTCTTTAGCTCGAATTCCATCCAAGAGACTCATCCCAATTTGAATTAGGGAGAGATTCCCATGAATGCCACTTGTCCAACTTTTCCTAGCTCTCCTCTTCCATCAATTCGAATAGGGGAACCTTGGCTGCCATAACTCCCCTTGTGCACCCTCTTGGAGGCTATTTTTAGCCCTGACATGTCATATATGTCATATGTCAGAAATCAGGTATGAACTTTGTCATAAGTGTCATAGAATCTTCATCATTGTTTTCATATGAGCTAGGGAATCTAGCTCCAAGTGTCACAATTCTTCTAATATGCCTCTTCCTCTTCCATGGGAGTTACTATTCCACTCCAATTAGACCTTACATGATTCATGCCATGAAAAATACCTCTTAAAATCCCCCAAGTATTTTACCCTTCATCTTGAACTTGAATTGGTGAGAGAATCATGCCAAGTGTAGTGGGGAATCTTGCCACATGTGGGTCCCACAACCTCTTATGTGCCCTTATGATCCAATGCCACCTTATTGTCTTTCTATTATTATTTAATTGACACCTTTAACATGAATTTGTAGGTCTAAGTTCATTTTGGGTCTTGTAGATCCGTTATTCCAACTTTTAATGCTTCCACCCCCAACCTACGGAACTAGTAATTTTCCTCCATGATAGTTCATTTGGATGGGAATATTACAAACTTTGAATTGACAATTTTATCTTAATGTGTACCACCTTGTCCATTTGGATCTAATTTTACATTATTACTAACTTGGATATCATGCTTGGTAATTATTTGACCCTTAGTATCAATTTGACAAACTATCATGAATATGGCCAAGGGGCTTAGGCCATTGTGACCTAATGAAAATTTTGGGGACATGACAATATCCATCAATTCTATAATACCATGCCTTGGGTGCTTGCTTGAGTCCATACAACAGCTTCTTATTCCTGCACACATGATAGTCCTTCCCATGTACCTCAAAGCCCTGAGTTTGCTTTGCTTTATGTATACTTCTTTCTCAGAGTAAGCATATTGAGCCTTTTACTGTTAGTCACTTCTCATTACTAATCAAGGCTACATTAGGGGCCATTCTCTACTAACCATTGGTCACTTCTCATGAATTCTCTGGGAGAATGTTTGCATAATGTTTCCCGATGTTGTAATCATGTAGAAACATCAACACTTCCTCTCAGCAAGGGGGACATTCTGTATTATGCCAAACTTCTCACTTGGTGAGAATGTTTGTAGAAGACACTCTGCATCACCGCCAATATTCTCACTTGGTGAGAATGTCATCACTGCCTAGCTTCGCACTTGGAAGACATTTTGTATCACTCTCAAGCTTCTCACTTGGTGAGAATGTCATATTCCATCTTGGATATATACTGCATTTTGGGCCATTCACCACTAGCAAAGCCCCGTGAGTGAATGTATCATTTATCACTAACATAGGATCGTGAATAAATGTCTGCCCTGTTGTTGCTTATATATATGTCTGGACCATTCACCACTAGCATAGGCCCGTGAGTGAAAATCTTCCCCATACTGCTCATCTAGAATAACCATCACGATGCCTAGGCCATTCACTTCTCGTGAATGTCTGTTGCTCATTTGTACGACTGTTATGATGTATGGGCCATTCACTTCTTGTGAATTTCCATGCAGGTTATCCACTTCTCGTGAATTTTTTCCTAATGCTGCTCATCCATCAACACTCCCTCTCACTGAGGGATACATTATCCATCACGCCAAGATTATCTCTGAAGTATACAAACATTTCCTTAGAGGCTTGGTGAGAATGTTATCTATCTGCTCATCCGTCGATACGTACTGGAGCCTCACCAGTCCCTTCTACGCCATGTCTCAGATGAAGTGATATTTGACCAATAGTTCTGCAAGAATATTATGAAGCCACACTACTTTACGACTTGCGATACTGGCTGCGATATACTCCGCATCTATTGTATTGAGTGCTATAGAAGTCTGCTTCCTACTAGATAGGATATCATAGCTCATATCAAGTTAAGGTAGCATCTAAGGTTCTCTTCTGTCCACTGCACTCCTCACCCAATCAGAATCGGTATATCTATACAACCTCGCTTCACCACCTATACCAACTGTACCATACAGGTACCTTAATACATGCTTTTCCACAACCCAATGTTCCTGCCTCGACTCATAAATTGGCTAAGGGTGCTCATTGTAAAGAAAATATCTGGCTTAATGGTGTTAACCTGGTACATCAAAGATCCAATCAGCTATCTGTATATAGTGGGATCCATCAAATCTGAATCTAAAGCAGAATTACTCAGCTTCTTAAGATTTGTCATCATAGGTGTAGCCATGGATTTCTAGTCCATCATCTCGAATCTCTCAATATCTCAACTGTGTACTTCCCTTAACAGAGGAATATATCTCCTTGTATCAACCACACCTTCAATCCCAAGAAATAATGCATCTAGACAAGATCCTTCAATGAACTATGCTACATCTACTCCCTCTGTACTGGAGCACCTTGCTTCATCTACATCTAAGTATCCTTCTCCCTATGCATCTGGACACTCTGCTCTTCTGCATCTGAGTATTCTGCATTGAAGCAACCTGCTTCCTTCTGCATTGTTGATACATGTGTATCCATTTGTGTCATCTCCCACCAAGTGGGTCTACTGAGGTGAGCCTCTTGCTCACTCAAGAACACTGAATATTATCCATGACTCTCTCTGAGTATGAAAAATGGCTCATCCACACATCATTCTTCATGATGGGATGATATTCTTCCATCATGGCATCTTTCTAAACCTGTTGATCTACGGCCTCCTCATAACTAGAAGGTTCATAATCACGGATGTGACTCATCAATGCCATATAACTCGAGAACCTATGAGGTCTTTTGCTTTCCCTAAAAGTACCACTGGGAGCTGCATGCTTCATTGCATGTTGACAGGGCTCTAGATATGACTCACTAGATCTCAAACCCCTGTTTCTCACTGTGTACAAGAGATATAACTTACTCTTTTTTATTCAAGACTCACTCTTAACTTACAGCAGATATGATTGTCTTTTGTGAATGATTCCTTGGTATTCTTATCCTCAATATTTGGTGATGATACTTGATCTGAGCATAACTGTCATACTGGATGCATCTTCCCATGAGAACACGGGTATACTTTCACCGTCTTCACAATGGACCTATTCTGCAATACATGACATAAACGTCCACAAACATTAACCAATACTAAAATAAGTAGTAATGATATTCATCAATAAAATAACACTTTAATAAAATCTTATTGCATAGAGTATCAAATACTTATCTTTGTTTTTGTGTGTGTGTGTTGATTCCCCCTTGACCTCTGCCTCCTTGTATAAATCACTGAAGTCCTCAACAATTTTGATATTCTTCTTGGTCAAGTCCTAAACTCCTAGAACATATAGAAAAATTCATCCTTGATCTTCATGTCTTCTGGGAGAAGGAATACATAGCACAAGAAGACATCCAAGTATGCCATTGTCATCAATCTGTATGCACTAGAAAAAGTATTCTTTATGGAGATCATGTGCAATTTCATCAAGTTTGTCTTCTTTTGTCTTGTTTGGTGGAGGCTCATCAACATTGGTTGTTGATGTATGTTGATTTCTCTTTCTTCCCTTTTGAGAAAACTGAGAAGCATAGTGACCAAATTTCTGAGAATTGTAACATCTTATTTTTGAAAGATCCTTCTTCCTTTGACCTTTCACTGGGACTGATCCTTCACCTATATTTTTATTCTTCTCAAACTTTCTTCTTCCTCTTCCTTTTCTTGCATGAGATGCAAGATCTTGATTTATTCATTATGAGGTTTCTGTAAACTATTCTTGGACAATACTCTTGCCTCTTCTTGGACACAATCTTTGTTGCACGAATTTGCAAGTAGTCAACGCTCCCCGATGTATCGTGACAAGGGACTAATCACCTCTCGGGGATCCTTGAAATATGGCGGTGGTGAGTTTACCAATCACCTGCGGGTTTTGGTGTAATGGCAGCTGTACTATCAACAATTGGTATTAGAGTAGGCCTTCAGTATAAGCCTAACAAGCTTGAAGGGTATAGTAGACACAAGTGAAGGAAATCCATGGAGGAAATTCTTCCATTATTCAATGAATCAAGTTACGAATTCTGGAGCTTCAAAATGAAGTATTACTTACAGGGACAAGGGGTTGAAATATGGAAATCGGTTGAAGGAGCAACAACTAAGAACCCACAAGAAAGCAATGAAAAGGCACTGAGGTTGATCATGAGGAGCTTGCCTCAATCAAAGAAGGAAAGGTTTAATCTTGGAAGGTACACTTCAGCTAAAGATCTTTGGAGCACTCTTGAAGGTGAGAACAAAAGGAAGGCTCAAAATATTGACAAAGAAAAGGGAGTCAAGATATCTAAAGATGAAAATCAAGAAGAGAAGAAGGCTCAAGTATCAAGCACTAGTGAAGGTAAGAGCTCTTATATTTGCAATATTTCTAAATTTAATGAAGTTGTTCTAGTGAAGGTTGAAGAAGACGAGTTGTTAAAACTCAAAGAGGCATTTACAAAAACTCTATTGGATAAGGATGTCAAATACAATATAAGGCTTAAGAAGAAGATTATGGGAGCATTTGAAAAATACCAAGAGGAGACAAAAGCTTTGTTCATGAGCTTGAAGGTCAAGAACAAAGACTTGCAAAGTGAGTTAGAAGATACAAAACTTGAGGTCAAAAGGTTGAAGGATGAACTAGGAAATGAACAAGAGAAGACTGATGTGGATCCTAAATAACTTGAAGAGACAAGATGGGTTAATCTTGACTTGAAGGTTCAGTTGGATGAGTACAAGAGAATTGATGAAGTCCTAAAAATCAGTTACATGAAAAGGAAAAGGAAAATCAAAGGCTTGAAATGGAAGGGGTTGGACTCAAGAAGAAAAATGAAAAGTTTAATGCATATGGCAAGTTCAATCACAGCTCAGCCATCCTAGATGAAATATTAGATTGTCAAAGGTCCCCATTTGATAAATATGGCCTTGGGTACAAGAAAGAAGAAGAAAAATTTGAAGATGACACTTGGCCTCCCAAGACTTTTGAAGTTGGATCCACCTCTTCCATAGAAGAAAGCAAAGCTCCTCATGTACCTGCACATGAATACAAAGATTTTGGAAAGCCAAAAATGGTTGAAGAAGTCAGCACTGCACCTCAAAGCAAATTCAAGACAACTCCAAGATGGAGCCAAACATCAAGGTATGAAAATGGTTTTAATGGCTATTGTTTTTCTTGCTCTAATTATGGTCATAAGACTTTGGATTGTAGATGCTATGGAAGAAGAAGTGATGGAAGCACTAATGGGAAACTTAGGTGTTGGGACTGCAATCATATTGGACATGTGGCTGCTAACTGTCACACAATGAGGTGTTACTCCTGTAGTGGCTTTGGTCACAAAGCCCAAGAATGCCCAAGTCAAAGGAGTCAACCTAGGAGGAGTTCTTCATACACATAAACAAGAAGATCCAGTGATTAATGGAAAGGAAAGAGTACAAAAAGAATTGAAGATCCGAAGACAAGTTCACACAGGCAAGGATATCCTAAGATATGGGTGAAGAAAAATATCTTGCTGGATCATTGCACAAATAGAGATGAAGGTGGCTACCATGTGGCAAGCGAAGTTTGAGGTCTTTTAAAGACCTTGGCACACCATGAGTCCATGGAGTTGGAGGATGGACTCAAAGGTATATGATGGTCACTCCAAACAGGTCCTCTGGAAATGCAAACTTTGAACTCGGGAGTTTCAGATCTCTTCCCCTGGAGCTGATATCCTCTGGAAAATAACCAGGCGAAGTTGCAGTAGAAAGAAGGTGAAGTTTGCAAGCAAAAATATCAATTAAGAGGAGTCTGAAGGTTCTGCACCAACAGAAGAATAAATCCTGATTGTTGAATCAGACTTATCTCTAGTACATATGAGACATGTTGATTAGTTTTTAACAAATATCTATTTGAATCTGTAAGTAAATGTTTCATGTGGGAAGTCTTAGAAGCCTAGCTTCTATGCAAATGTTCATAGGGGTATCTTTTAAACTAAAGCAAACTACAAGAAAGAAAAACTATGTTGATGAATGCACCACCAAGAAGATCATTTGCTTCCAAGTATGAAAAGACTTTTCATGGTAATCATTTCTCTTATAGTCATGGACTATGAAGTACCAAGAATGAGTTAAGATTGTAGGAGATAATTTGAACAACACAGTCAGGAAGGGCATGAGAACTTTTCACATAAAGATGAGGAAATTGCAGAAGGTATTGAGGTTATATCATCTCTGAAATTCGGGTCACTACTCCTTGTGTGTACTGTTGCTCAAATCTGCTTATAAAATTCTTTGAGAAAAATGAGTGATGCTGAGTCACTTTTGTAAAATTTGATGAGATGATTCTCTTAAAAATTCAGTGGACTGATTCTGAAATTTAATGAACTGCAGTGAGGCCTTGTCAGTAATTTAGGGGGTGGCATCTCCAAGTATTCTTGGTGACTAAGGTTCTAAAAATTTGGTTTAGATAGAGGCATGTCCAAAAAATTTAGTAGCCTACAGGAGGTCTGATCCTTACAAAGTTTGGCACCAGTAAAGATCTTGAAATATATCCTTTGTCGAGCAATACTAGAAGAACATCATTAAATGAAAACAATTGGCATGTGAAGGCAATAATAGCATTTGAAGCAAGTTAGAGATAGCAGCATAATCTCAGGGGGAGTTTGGAAAGATTGAAATATTTTTTTTGGAGAAATGAGTTGAGCGAATGATGTAAGGACAAGGAAGATTGAACCTGTGGAATAGCTTGGTTAAGACAAAGAAAAATAAATGAAGTATAGCCACATAGAGTGATACTGAAGTTGATCAAACTTTGAAATTGATGGCAGAAATGAAGTAAAGCCAAAATGCGGAAATGCAGAAATGAAGCATGTAAAAATATCAAATTGCCAATGTTCTTAGGGGGAGCAGATAGATCAGCCTAATTGTTAGGGGGGGAGTTTGGTCATTTATAAAAATTTGAAGATGGCAAAGGTACAAAATGTCAAGCTCAGTCAAAGAAGAAGTTCAGAAATGAGAAAGTTACCATAGTACAAGCACTCAAAGAAACAATTTTATATTTCTTGGGCATTGTGAAGCCATTAATGGCTCATTGACCCTTCGCCATTAATGTCAAAGGGGGAGAAGAAGAAGTGTAGGTTTCCATCAATGACAAAGGGGGAGATTGATGAATATGGTTGTCTATGGTTGTCATTGATGACAACATTAATGACAAAGTTGATGGGCATTGGAGCCATTGGGCCAAATGACCATGTGGACAAGTAAGAATGAATTGAAGAAAGCAAGCAACCACAACAAGAATGAGTGACATGGAAAAAAAGACATATGCCAAGCAAGCATAAGCTTGTGGGCATGAAAATGGCAAGTAGTGATGTGAAGGAGAAGCAAGGATGCAGACATTTTTAAATGGATATGCGGGCAATTTGATGGAGTGACAAGGTTGATGTTGACCAAGGAACAACAAGATTTGACGAGGACAATGAAGGACAAATCATGACATGGAAAAATTCAAAGACAAGAGCTTAAGACATGGGAGCAGACAAAGATTTGGCATCTAGGGCATGGCATCTTAGGCCTTGGAGCCATTGGAACACCTAGTGGGCCAAATGACCCATTGTGTGGTCATTTGGGAATGATGTGGCTCATAGGTATATGAAGGACCTTGACATTATATATGATGACCCCATTGCTTGTGGTAACTTGGACCATGAACAATTTACAATCACGTTTTGTTTGATGGCCATTATTGAAGTAATGGTGAAGCATTTGAAAAGGCTCTTCAAGCTCTATCCCATTTTCTTAAAACACTTAACAAACCTCCTAAAATTATGATGTGGCATCCCACCTAACGCAAGCATACACAATCCACTTAATAGCCTTTTAAAAGAATGGGAACAATAACCAAAAAAAGGGTCTTGATGACAAGTCGGCCCAGTAAAATTCAATTAAATTATTAAATAAAATATTTGATGAATTCTTAGTATGTCAGCTCAAAATTAATATGGAAAACTAGTATAAATAGGGCCAACGCCCTTATTCATTTGAAAAAATTCGCAAGAGAAGAGAGGTCTGAAATTCAGACTGTTTTCTAAGGAAAATTTTCGCAGTAGCAGGAGCAGCATGAGGACAGTGTGATGACAGCAGTAGAAGCTGAAATAAATTCTTTTTATTTATCTTTATTTTTGGGTTTGTCTGAATTTTGGGTAGTTTCTTGATGTGGACAGAATGTTGATAACAAACCAGTGATGGACAAAATGTTTTTATCTTTTGATTAGGGCTACATAATGATCTCCAGGACAGAATAGTGATAATGTTATGATGCTGGACTATGTTGCTGAATGATTTAGGGCAGCATAATGCATGACAAAATCTTGATGTACAGTTTGTGGACATAAACTTGTGGACATGACAAATGATGAAAAGATCAATCTGATGTTGCTTGTGACAAGATGCTGACAGAAGTTTGAAGACAGTAATAATTTGGTGAACAGAATGACAAGTTGTATTTGATATGCTGGTGATGATGCTGACAAAGATAATGAATAATGCAAGAATGAAATGTGATCACTTGAACAATGATCACGCTGATTCATGGACAGTAAGACAATCATTTTCAGAATGATATGGTTAGATATATGATATGATAATGATATGTTTTTCTGAGAAACGATAGTGACCGTTTGAAGTGGATAAGATTATAGGCACGAGGACAGTAGCATGGAGTAGTGAGGATTTCGTGCAGCAGTGAAGACATCAGTGCAACAATGAAGATTTTGGTGCAGCAATGAAGATTTCTGTAGAGTGTTGGACAGTTTCATTTGTATGAAAAGGGATAGAATGAGAAGATGATGGATATATGAAATAACTATGGGAAATCAAAACATTGATAGTATAAAGATGAACCTACAGGAAAAATACCTTTTCATATGATGATGATGAACAGATGGAGACATGACAGCAGTAAGGGTAGTTTTAACCAGAAGAGTTATTTTGGTATGGACAAAATTGTAATGATGTAATGTGTTCATTGATGAAGTGTAACATAAAAAATGTATGTTTGCTGACAAGCTGGGGCTTGTACAGAAATGTACTTGTAAATACAAGCAGGGTCTTGTATCATTTTCTTGGCTGGGTCTAATAAAAACTATGTAGGGTCCTAGATAAAGAGTTGGTGCTCTTTGTTTCAGTTGTACCTGAATTACCTCACAGTTGTAGCCGTTGAACCAATTAAAAAATGATTACAATTATATATTGTGTCGCTTGTGTTGATATATTCTATTTGACATGTGATTGGTAGATAGGTCATTGATGAATGTGATTCTAATGTGAATGTGAATTGATGATATAAGAGTTGGTGATTAAAGAAGTAAAATTTGATTAAGTATAGGATCACTGATTCACCCCCCCCCCTCTCAGTGAGCATTGTGTCTTACAATTGGTATCAGAACTAGAGGTCAAGAGTTCGATACACACTCGGCTAGCGCTGAGGGGGAGATTGTTGCACAAATTTGCAAGTAGTCAATGCTCCCCGGTGTATCACGACAAGGGACTAATCGCCTCTTGTGGATCCTTGAAATATGGAGGTGGTGAGTTTACCAATCACTTGTGGGTTTTGGTGTAACAACAGTTGTACTATCAACAATCTTCCCATAGTAGATCAAACTTGGGTAACTCTTCTCTTCCACAAATACTCTAGACAAATGAATCCCGTGAAGATGGAAGTCCATTAAGAGTTACCATAACAAGTTATGCATCATCAACAATGTCTCCAATGTCTTTAATTTGATCTCTCAATTGAGATACCTTCATAAAGTAAGTGGAAACTGAATCTGAATTGGTCATTGTCATACAACGGAGTTGATTCCTCAAGGATAGCTTCATTCTTCTTGTGTTTGGATTTCTCCTTGACATATTTGGGTTCTGAGACATGTTTCTTTACATAATATTGGATCTCATTTTCATCCAATATGAAGAGTATCATGGTCCTCCAGGATCTAAATTTTGAAGTACCATCCAACCTATCTTCTACGTTGAGACTAGACACCATCTTGATAGAATTTGAAAATCTAATCCAGAAACCCTAGACCCAAAAATTAGGTCAAAATTGAAATTTGTCAAAATTGAAATATGACTCCACAGATAGATATGTCCTCCTTAGGCGACCTCCAAAATGCTAGGATCGAATCCTATGTGTGGCCAGAAAGGTCCAAAACTGAAATCCCTAATTTCGACAAAAAATAGGTCACGACTAAATTTTCATAAAATTGAGATTTGTTTCCTCAGATAAGTGCGCCCGACTAAGGCGACCTCCAAAACACTATTTCCAAGTACAATATGAGATCGGAAATGTCCAAACTTGGAAGCCCTAGTTTCCATATTAGGGCAGAAATAGTCACTTGCAATGAATTCTTTCAGTACTGCTCTGATACCATGTTGAATTTTAACGCAGCAGTTCAATTTTTAGATATTCCGAGCGTCCATTTCTTCCGACTTGTTCTTTTGGCCTTCAAATTTCATTTTATCTTCAGGACGACTTGTCTTCTTGTATTTATTTTTCTTCTAGGACTTATTCAATGATGTATGTGACTTCTTCAATGGTTGACTTGACTTCTTGTTTATTTCTTCATCATAGAAAATTTATCCTTGTTAATGTACATCTCCTCACATGTAAAACAAATTCACCCATAGAGCTCTAATGTTGATTTCACCCCACTCTAAGAACTCCCGGACACTTCTTAGAGCCTATGTCAAATTCAACATTAGATTATACTTTTATATTTCACAAGGGGATAGAATCCTCTATCAAAATAAACAAGTCAACTCACTCTATATGGAATAGATCACTCCTTCTCGGAGAATGTGATTTGACCTCAAGATTCCTTCCCGGAGAATGCAATGTGACCTCAAGCTTCCTTCTCGGAGAACTCCTTCTCACAGTGACCATCTCGATCCTTTTACTGTTAGTCACTTCTCATGACTAATCAAGGCTACACCAGGGTCCATTCTCTACCAACCATTCGTCACTTCTCATCACCTTTCTGGGAGAATGTCCGCAGATTGTTTCCCGATGCTGTAACTTGGAGAAACATCACATTGATATCTATTCACAGTGAATTTCAATGGGAGCAAAAATTAGAAACAGATCACATAAAACATAACATATTTATGCCCTTCAAAATCTGATTTTTTGTTAAATAATAATCCAAATTTACAAGGGCTCCCTTACTGGGAAAATGGCATTGAGAATTTTACAAAAAAAACCTGACAATTCTTCTCCATAGAATATGAAATCTTCAACCTACAAAATCGCACCAGAAAATGCAGCAAAACCTTAAAATATTTTGCACCTGCACTTTGTTGTACGATCCCTACAATTGCACTGATTTCGTACAGTGCAGTCCGTACACCTGCACGGATTCTGCATGATGTCCATACACTCTAATTCATATGATATTACAGATCCGTATGGGATCTTCATACAGATGTAAAACCTATTCCTACACTTTGGTCCATATGGTACTCCTACACAAAAAAATAAGCTCCTGAGCTTGCTCAACTGCTCCTTCACCTTGAATGATGAGAAAATTTCTCCACTCCCCTTAGCTCCCTTTTACACTTTTGGGTTGAACCAAAACCCTAACTTCAATGACCAATATTAGATCTCATCCACTTGAGATCAAGGGCTAAGATTCATTTAATTAACTTAAATCACTAATGCCCCAAAACATAGGCTTTTCTCCAAATTAACCCCAAATAATTATAAAAGGATATTCACTTAGTAAGAAATTTAATTAAAGTTAATTTTCTAAGTACATGAGAGGTCATGGTGACGATTCCCATTGGAAAGACACTCACCCATGGAAATACTTGTCCACATTACAAAACATCAACATTCTCTTTTAGTGAGGAAGGTATTCTCCACCACTCCTAGCTTGTCTCTGAAGTAGAAAAACTTCCTTGTCACCAAAGGCTTGGTGAGAATGTTTGCAACTTGCTCATTTGTGGAAATGCACTGGAGCTTGACTACTCCCTTCTCGAACCTGTATTGGATGAAGTGGTATATGATATTGTTAAATTTTGAGCATTAATTCACAATACTCTTGGATCTTTACTGAGAGAATAACATATACATCATATCAATGCATAACAATCACAATAAGCATGACAAGCATCACAAGAATCAAAAGCATGAGAGACAAGAGACATAGAGTTTCTGTGGGGAAAACCCTAAGGTGAAAAACCCCACAACTTCCTCAGAGATAGAGAGAGCAATGGCTCAACCAAAGTACAACCAAAATACACTTGAGATAGTCTCCTAGAGAAGATGATCCTCCTCCTCACTAGTGTGCCACTTTCTGAGTGAGAGAAGTTTGTGTTATAGCTTGAAATGACACCTCTCCGTCCGTGACGACACTTGCTTCCCTTGGTTGCATGACGACACTTCTTGAGATCAAGTTCAGTCACACAACATGACATTTGTGGATGGAGGAGTCATTTGGGACACTAAAAATGGTTGAAATTACCTCATTCTTGACCCATTTGATGTATATGACCCTTTGGAACATTTTTCTAGACCAAACCATCTCCTGAAAATGAGTAGAAAAGCCTATTTTTGGCCATTTTTCAACATGAGCGCTGGTACACAGGCATGGTAGTAGCATGTGTACCCTACTATGCTTCATTAAAGTAGCGCTCAACTCCATATGTACGCTACTTTGTTTACTATAGAGTAGAGTACACCCATGTTTTGGTCAAAATATCGAAATTCGAGTAAGTTAAGTTGGTTGGGAAACCTCTTGAGCGGTTATAGCTTCTTTTCCTCTTCCTCACTGACTATATAAGGAGGGTAGAAGGGCCATGTGAAAGGAAGAAGCCCAATTACAAAGTTATGCTATAGGAATGGAGACCCTCATCCCCCTCTCTTGTGCTTAGTTTTGGTAAACCCTAACATAGTTGATTAGAGGCTGGAATCCTTGGAAAACAGAAGCAGGAGATCTTGAATCTAGGTTTCGTGAAGTGCCAAGCTTGAAGGAAGGTATAACTTTATGTACTTGATTTCATTCATCAATAAAGATCATATGTTCTTCTCTTTCCAAATATGGCCTATTAATGTGTCTCAGATTTGATTACAGTTTGTTTATAATCTGATGTCTTCTTCTATTATGAATATCAGTCTTATATATGTAGTCAAATGTGTTTGAGAAAGGTATCAAGTTGTTTTGCAAGTTTGGGCATTGCGACACTGGATAAGCATTGAAGAGCGAGGGAGGCAAAGCTAGGATCAACCTTTTGAATAAGGTTCCTACCTATCTAAACCCTAATCTCTTCATTTATTTGTTGTACTTGCAGAATGTTTGTAAGTCTATCTTTATCACCGTAAGTTGGTAGTTTCTCCCCTGAACTATAGGTGCATTTTCCCCACAACAGGATGCAATACCGGAAAGAGTATCCCAGGAACATTTATGTGCCTAAGCACGACTGGCAAGATCTCCCAGGACTGATTACATGCATCTCCTCCACAATACCTTTAAAGAGCATCCCAGGAACATTTATGTGCCGCAGCACGACCGGCAAGATCTCTAAAGAGCATCCCAGGACTTATTACGAGCATACAGCTCAACCTCTCGGATCTCCAGGACTGATTACATGTGGATAGAAAAAACCTTTAAAGAGAATCCCAGGAACATTTATGTGCCACAGCACGACCAGCAAGACCTCTAAAGAGCATCCTAGGACTAATTACGAGCACACAGCTCAACCTCTCAGATCTCCAAGACTGATTACATGTCTCCGTAGTAATACCTCATCCCAGGACTGATTATGAGCACACATCTCAACCTATCGGATATCTGAGGACTGATTACATACTACATAGAAATACCGGAAAGAGTACCCCAGGAACATTTATGTGCCGTAGCACGACCGACAAGATCTCCCAGGACTGATTACATGCTATTTGCACAACCTACCACATATCATCTCTGACCTCCAAGTATCAACCTGATACTCATGATCCAACGGATCATCATCACACGAGGCATCATCCTGATTCCCATGATCATACTAATCATCATCACTTGTACCATCCTGGTACATATCATCTGGAGCAACATCTTGAAGCTCATCATCATGATCAACCTGATCATACAATGCATCCACCTGATACATATCATCATACATGATCTACCTGATCATACAATGTATCCACCTGATACAGATACATGGTCCAAGCATCCAACATGATGCATATACAAATACATACAAATGATCCAATCGATCATATCTAGCATCCAACATGATGCGTACATACATATAAATGTAAATGATCCAACTAATCATATCCAGCATCAACACGATGCGTACATACATACAAATATAAATGATCCAACTGATCATATCCAACATCAAGATGATGCGTACATACATACAAATATAAATGATCCAGCTGATCATATCCAACATCCAACATGATGCATATACAGAGCAGTAACTAGAGCATCGTCCTGATACTCATCATCCAGCGCTTACATCCACAGCCATGTGAAGGATCCTCCTTCCAACATGCTTGGAATGGCTTCAGCAAATGTGTCCATCACTTCTTCCTCGAAGTGTCGTCGATTTGAAGAACACCAAGCCTCTCCTTGAAGTACTCGAACTTCACCTTGGCTAGTGGCTTCGTCAGCACATCTGCAATCTGCTCGTCCGTCGCAACATACAGGAGCTTCACAGCTCATCTCTACACCATATCCCTGATATAGTGATATTTGATCTCTATGTGTTTCGACCTGTCATGAAACATTGGGTTCTCAGACAGCTTCACACAACTCTGGTTATCGCAGAATATACTAGTAGCATCCAATGGGAGATCAAATAACTCAGACAGTAGCTTCCGTAGCCATACTACCTCACAACTAGCTGAACAGGCTGCAACATACTCTGCCTCAGCTGTACTCAGTGCTACGCAGGACTGCTTCCTGCTGAACCAAGAGATCACACCTGATCCCATACTGAAGCAACACCCAGATGTGCTCTTCATATCTGCAACACTGCCAGCCCAATCTGAATCAACATAAACCTACAGGTTAAACTTTTGATTCGCTTCACACTTGAGCCCATAATCCACTATACCCTTCAGGTACCTCAGAACATGCTTTATAGCAACCAGGTGAACACTCCTCAAATCCGCCAGGAACTGGCTCAATGTGTTCATTGCAAAGCAAATATCTGGTCTCGTGTTTGTCAGGTACATCAAGGACCCAATCATCTGACGATACATAAGACATCAAACGGCTCAGATGAAGCATCACATAGATGCTTTAGATTCGATGCCATGGGTGTGGCCATGGCCTTGCAATCCATCATCCCAAATCTCTTCAGGATATCTACTGTGTACTTCCCTTGACCAAGGAATATCCCACTTGAATTCTGCCACACCTACATACCTAGGAAATAATGCATCATTCCCAAATCTTTCATATCGAACTCAGCAACAAGCTTCCTCTTAGTATCTGCAATCAATCTGTCATCTCCTGTTACAAATAAGTCATCCACGTACAGAAGTAGAATCACAGGTTTTCCTTCCTCAACCTTGTAGTAGAGGTTGGAATCCGCTTTACTCTTGGTAAAGCCTAAGCTAGATAGGAAATTGTCCATCCTACCATACCAAGTTCTGGGAGCTTACTTCAAGCCATACAAGGCTTTCTTCAATCTGCACACATATGACTCCCTGTCATGTATTTCAAAACCGAGTGGCTTCTCCACATATACTTCCTCTTCAACTACACCATTCAAGAAAGTAGTCTTGACATCCATCTAGTGTATTTTCCATTTCATTGCTGTAGCCAGGGCAAGTACTGTTCTGATGGAAGTATACCTGGCTACAGGTGAAAAAGTTTCTTCATAATCTATTCCCTCTTTCTGAGAGAAGCCACAAGCTACGAATCTTGCTTTGTATTTCTCTACACTGCCATCTGCAGCATGCTTGATTTTGTAGATCCATTTGGAAGTCACAATAGACTTCTCTTTAGGTCTTGGGACAACATCCCAAACATCATTTTTCATTATTGATTGGTATTCCTCAACCATAGCATCCTTTCATTCTTTCTTTTCCACTGCTTCTTCATAACTAGAAGGTTCTTTGTTCATAATGTCACAGAGTAAAGCAACATAGTTGATATGTGATCTGGTTCTTTTCTTTGCTCTGTGTTCTTCTTCTGGAATGCCAAATCTTTCTGCATCTTGAATGAGCTCTCTATCCCATGCAAGTTTCCTCTTGTGAGAGTTATCCTCATGAGGTGGATCTATAGGTTCTTGTGGATCTTCAAACTCACGAACAACTTCTGGAATTGCTTCAGTAATGGTAGTGTCTTGAAATCTAGTTTCCTTGGGTTCTTCATGAACTTCGATAGGTGCCTTCCTTGATTTGATGAATGCTGAGTTTTCATCAAATGTTACATCCCTACTGGCATCATTCTTCTTGAACCCTAGAAAGTATATTCTGTAAGCCTTTGAGCTTTCACTATAACCCACAAAGATACCCTTCTTTCCTGAAGGATCTAGTTTGGTCCTCTTTTCCTTTGGGACATGAGTGTATACTAGACAACCAAATATTCTGAGATGGTTGATTTCAGGTTTCTTACCAGAAAAGACCTATTCTGGTGTCTTGTTGTCCAATATCTTGTGGGGTGTTCTGTTCTGCACATATATAGTTGTTCTAGCTACTTCTGCCCAAAGATGCATAGGTAGATCCTGATCATGCAGCATTGCCCTTGCTGCTTCCATGATTGTTCTTTTCTTCCTTTTTGCAACTCCATTCTATTGAGGATTATAAGGAGCAGTCAACTCCCTCTTAATCCCTAAATCACTGCAAATCTTCTTGAAGTCACCTGAGGTGAATTCTCCACCATTGTCGAATCTGAATGTTTTGATCTTTTTGTCAGTTTGATTCTCCATCAAGGTTTTGAATTCCTTGAACTTATCAAACACCTCATCTTTGTTTTTCAAGAAGTATACCCAAGTCTTCCTGGAGAATTCATCAATAAATGAGACACAGTAGACATACCCACTTAGAGAACTGGATGACATAGGACCACATACATCTGAGTGGATGATTTCCAGGATATCTTTTGCCTTGCTTTCACTTCTTGGGAAAGCCTTCTTCATATTCTTACCTTTTGCACATCCTTTGCAAACATCTTCATGTTTGGTCTTGATTTCAGGAAGACCCTCTACAGCCTTGCTTGCAATTGGAAGTGCCCTATAGTGCATATGATCAAGTCTTCTATGCCAAAGTTCACTTGGATCCATGGATTCATGCACCATGGCATGTTCAGGTTGTCCTTTTAATTTATACAAACCTCCCTCTTGCTCTCCAATCACAACTGCATCATCTATGGTCTTTCCCTTTGGCCACATTAGGACTTGGCCATCCACAAATGCAACCCTCATACCTTTTGCATCCAATGCAGAGATGGAGAGTAAGTTCTTCTTGAGCCCATGTACATAAAGGACTTCTTTCATCTTCAAATATTTTCCAGAATCTAGGTTGTAGGAGGCTTCACCACTTCCTTTGATGGGATATTGATAATCATCCCCAAGTTTCACTTTATGGGGTGATTCATGTTCAGACAGATTTACAAAGGATTCTTTAAACCTAGTCATGTGTTTGGAAGCCCCACTGTCAATTAACCAATCATTACAACCATGGGAGATAGTACCTGTGAGAGCAGAGATTAGAACATACTCTTCTTCACTTGATGAGTCATCATTACTATCATCACTTTCTGCCCTAGCCTTCTTCTTTGGAGGTTCATCATCTTCGGTAGCATGAGCATGGTACCTTCTTTTGTTACCCTTCTTCTTCTTGCTGGAGTTGTTGTTGTTGTGGTTGTCCCTTTTGTTCTTGGGACATTCTTAAGCAAAGTGACCCTTCTCATTACAAGTGAAACACCTTAGATCTTTCTTGTCTTTGTGAAAATGATGAGAAGATTTCTTCTTGTGATGGGATGGCTCCCTCTTGAACTTGCCCTTATTAGTGTGAGATGTGAGAGCTTGATCTTCATTTCCCATATTCTCTTCTCTTTCCACAAGCCTTACTTCTTCTTGAGAACATTCCTCCCATAATCTGCTGAAGGAGATTAACTTCTTTCTAGCATAGATCCCTTGGATAAAAGAGTCCCATGACCTAGGTAGGCCATTCAGAGTAGTCATAACAATTTCACCATTCTCCACCATTTCATCTACAACTTCAAGTTGTTCCTTGATCTGAGAGACCTTGGAGAAATAGGATTGAATGGTTTCTCCATTCGACATCTTGACCCCTTTCAATTGATTCTGCAGGGTCATCTTCCGATTTATGTTCTTTCCTTCAAATAGCTTGGTCAAAGAGTTAAACATAGCCTTGGGTGTCTTTAGAGAAGACACATGGAGTATGAGATGGTCTTTGATAGAATTAGCAATGATTCTCTTTGCCCTGACCAAGTTCTTCTTATGCAATACCTTATTCTCTTCGTCCTCTGGGATAGGGATGTCTTCTTTTATATATGAGTCCAACTCATTCTCTTCCAGGATTAACCCAATCCTTTACTTCCAAGCTTGGAAGTTATTAGCCCCTTCAAGATTATCCTCAAGCTTGGTGTGGTGAGACATCTTAAAGAGTAATTCAAATGGAAATAGAAAAGATTTAGGTCTTACCACTTGAAATTCTGAAAACTGGATCTGGTCTCGGATTAGGGTTTGTCGAAAAAACCCTAAAAATTCAAAATGTGAATTTCAACTTTCTGAAAGGATAGAAAGATGCGCCTTGATGAGCTGATTAGCCTGGTGTATTCAGAATTTGAGATCAACAAAGCTTTACCCTTCAGATTTGCCTTTTTTTCCTCCCGGGTTCACTAGGGAGAGCCCTGAATTAGGGTTTGAGTTTCCCAGAGATCTACCTAGCCAAAAATCTTGATCCAAAGCTCTAAAATTCGATTTTTGCAAGGAGCTTCCAGCTATGTCTTCAGATTTAAGAAATTCCTATTTTTGTGGAAACCCTATTGTTTAGTGCCAAATCTGAAAATGCTCAAAATTGAATTCTGATTGGACAGATAGATTCTCCTTGATGAGTAGAGTCAATCTACTATACTGCGTTTCCAAAAACTATGGAGAGAAACCCAATAAACAAGAAACTCAAGTTTCCGTCACTGCAAAGTGTCTTCTTCTCAGGTTAGCTTTGATACCATGTTAAATTTTGAGCATTAATTCACAATACTCTTGGATCTTTACTGAGAGAATAACATATACAATATATCAATGCATAACAATCACAATAAGCATGACAATCATCACAAGAATCAAAAGCATGAGAGACAAGAGACACAGAGTTTCCGTGGGGAAAACCCTAAGGTGAAAAACCCCACAACTTCCTCAGAGATAGAGAGAGCAATGGCTCAACCAAAGTATAACCAAAATACACTTGAGATAGTCTCCTAGAGCAGATGATCCTCCTCCTCACTAGTGCGCCACTTTCTGAGTGAGAGAAGTGTGTCTTTCCGAATGATCCAAATAGAGATCTCCCAATCTTTATTTATACTTAACCTATTTGCCCAGTGACCTTATGGGGCCGACTTGTCTATCTAGATACATCCACAATATAATATATATTTTAGGGCCGACCCCACACATGGTGGTCTAATAACCCATCGGCAAGTACACACACTTGCAACACTTGTCAATCCACATGACGACACTTCCTTATAGAGGAATAACACATCTCTTATAAGGGTACAATAAATATATATGAAATACATTCCAAAGTTACATATACATCAAAAAATATCAATATGCTTGGACCTATCATGGAACACTGGATTTTCAGAGAGTTTGATACAACTCTAATTATTGTAGTGGATCACCATAGGCTCCTTCTCCTGACCAAATAACCCTATAAGAAATTTGTGAAGTCACAATGCTTCACAACTCGCCATACTTGATACCATTTATTATGCCTCTGTTGAACTAAGTGTTATGGAATTTTGCTTCCTACTAAACCAAGAAATCACTACTGATCCCAAGCTGCAACAACACCCTGAGGTGCTTTTATGATCAATTCCACTCTCCACCCAATCAAATTTTGAGTAACCTTGCAAGTATACTCCACCGCCTCCAAGGTACCTCAATCTGTACTTCATTGTGCTCCTCAAATATTTGAGCACATGCTTCGCTGCTACCCAATGAAACTTCCTCGACTCCACCATGAATTGAATCAAGGTGTTCAAAACAAAACATATATCTTGCTTAGTGATGACCAAATACATCAAGGATTTTTTAGCTATTTGTATACTCTTGGATCCACCCACTCTAAATTTGAAGAGTCAATCTTCTTCATATTGGATACCATAGGTGTGGCCATTGGTCTACAGTCCTCCATCCTGAATCTCTTCAGGATCTCGACTATGTACTTCCCTTGTCCAAGGAAGATCTCACCTGATTTTTTCCAAACCTATAACTCCAAGAATTAATGCATCAAGTCGATGTCCTTCATCTCGAACTCTGTGGCTAAGTTTGCCTTGCACCCTGCTATAAGCTCCTCTGCACCTATGAGAAACAAGTCATCCACATACAACAATGAGATGAATGGATCTAATATATAAATTATGACATACAAGTTGGGATCCACCTGACTCTTGGTGAAGCCCATGCTCTGCAAATATATGTAATGTCCCTTCCAAGGAAAGTCCTTGGATTCACCTTGTTTTGACTCTAGGGTTCTGTTTACAAATGGTTCCAAACACCTCCAGATGATTTTGAATTTGGGGAGGAAGGTATTGAGGTGGAATAGGACATATTAACACACCTATAAGGAATCGAAATAACTGATATACCCATCCAGGGTCTACAATTTTCATGGGAAGAAGTTTCGGAAAAAGACTAGTTAATTTGGGAAGTGGAGATCCCCCCTAGGTCTGGCATTAGATGCTCTTCGAAATACTATACGAACTTCACTAATTATTTGTCTGATACTTGGATCTGTTAGAGGACATTAGGAACAATATATTTGCAGCATTAGATTTGGTTTTAGGGTCGAATAGGCATCCTAATGAGCATCAAATTCTAGAGTCTAATTTTTGAGGTGAAATTGGTGGGAAAGGAGTCTCAAATTTCTTCATAAACCATAGCAACACTTCATAGGTATGCACATATCATTTGGGACATCAAGGTAACTTCATATTTATCTCATAACACAATAAATAACTCAACAAACTCTAATATAAAATAGGTACAATATCATTCCAAAATCACGATACAAATGCTATCGGGAAAATGGCTTGAATCTCTCGTTTGAATGTAAATACACTTGAAATGCATAATATCTCATGATATGATTATTACAAAGATATATATAATCTAACATTTCCATGAAGTCGAAATAGTAGTCCTTCACTAACTGTGTGCAACAACAAGTGCGTTATGCAAAAGCTATGGGGGAAATGGCACCATTCATACATAGTTTGGCATTTACACATAGTTTCACTTGGATATTCGACCTGAGGTTAATATCAGAATCAAATACATATTTTACACATCATATTACAAATAAATGGGGCCCCTTGGACTTCCCCAAAGAGATCATCATCTCAATATGTGCACCCTTCCTGCAAGAGCAAGAATATAGAGAGAAAAGTGAGAGAGATGTGGGAACAAGTTGAAGGAGAAATGGTCACGAGAATCCCTGTAGCTTCAACCTGCAACAAATGGATCCATTTTAGCTCCAAATGAAAGGTCTTATTTTCCGCTGCAATTTACAATTAGGATGGGAATCTTGCACCCTCGAAATTGGTACTAAGGCAAGTAGAGTAAACACTCCACTAGCATGGACATGCTATGCTCTCCAATTTGCAAAATGAGAAATGATCAAAAGCTAGTCTCCTTCTTTCTTATTGTATTTGATTAACCTCCCAAGGCCTCCTTAGCTCGAATTCCATCCAAGAGACTCATCCCAACTTGAATTAGGGAGAGATTCCCATGAATGCCACTTGTCCAACTTTTCCTAGCTCTCCTCTTCCATCAATTCAAATGGGGGAACCTTGGCTTCCATAAATTCCCTTGTGCGCCCTCTTGGAGGCTATTTTTAGCCCTGACATGTCATATATTGCATATGTCAGCAATCAGGTCTGAACTTTGTCACAAGTGTCATAGAATCTTCATCATTGTTGTGATAGGAGTTAGGGAATCTAGCTCCAAGTGTCACAATTCTTCTAAGATGCCTCTTCCTCTTCCATGGGAGTTACTCTTCCACTCCAATTCGACCTTACATGATTCATTCCATGAATAATACCTCTTAAAATCCCCCAAGTATGTTTCTCTTCATCTTGAACTCGAATTGGTGAGAGAATCATGCCAAGTGTAGTGGGGAATCTCACCACATGTGGGTGCCACAACCTCTTATGTGCCCTCATGATCCAATGCCACCTTATTTTCTTTCTATTATTATTTAATTGGCCCCTTTAATGTGAATTTGTAAGTCTAAGGTCATTTTGGGTCTTGTAGATCCTTTATTCCAACTTTTAATGCTTCCACCCCAACCTAGGGAACTAGTAATTTTCCTCCAAGATAGTTCATTTGGATGGGAATATTACAAAATTTGAATTGAGAATTTTCTCTTAATGTGGCCCACCTTGTCCATTTGGATCTAATTTTACATTATTACTAACTTGGACATCATGCTTGCTAATTATTTGACCCTTAGTATCAATTTGACAAACTATCATGAATATGGCCAAGGGACTTAGACCATTGTGACCTAATGAAAATTTTGGGGACATGACAAATCCTCCCTTCCTAATATTGCTTTTCCTCAAGCAATTTCAAACATGGATGTTGAAGAACCTGCTTTCTTTCCAAAACTTTGCTTCCCAAAAATTCCCTTCTAAAACTCTGAGTAGTGGCACTCATGCACTACATATGTGTGTTTCCAAAAGAAAGGAGATGTGGGTTTTCTGGAAAGAAATCTATCCTCTAATGCATAGTTATAGATTTCACAAAAACAAAATCAGACTTCAAACTTCTTTCTAAATCACGTAACAAAGACTCTGATATCAGTCTTTAGACAGTCAAATATTTCACTACATTTCTCATGCACATTTCTTCATCTTATTGTAAACTGATATACATTATTAGGTGCACATTATCAGCGGAATTAAACAAAATATATATATATTAGCAGACTGTACTCAGTAAATTTTGGTCAAGCTTAGACCTTGGAAAAAACCCCACCTCTGGGGAAAACCAGTTGCAAGAGATTTTATTGAGATTATGGAGAGAAAAAATTCATAGTACAACAATAATCAAATTTAGATAATCAAAACAGACGTCTTTAAAGGATTAATAGTAGTGTAAGGGATTTATTATCCATTTCAACAAGTAATCACATTAAATGACCACAAAAGGGGTCATTTCTTCTTGACAAGGGCTTCAACAAGCCAAGACATCAAGTAAGAGAAAGGGTCAACTACATTAGGGTTTCAAACACCAAACAACCATATGACCAACCTACCACATGACCAAAACAAGTACAAGGAGACACAAATATTATAGAGGGGACAAGATACAACTCAGGGGCACTCAACAAAGTCAATGAGTAACCAGGGATTTTTCCATTGTCACAAGGCCTCCAAGGGATTCAATCTTGGGATGGGACAAGGTCAAAAGGTCTCCTTTGACATATACAACCACAAGCTAAACACTAACCCTCAGGGACTCCATAAGGGGCACCGAGACTCAACTATTGGAATCAATGACCATGCATTGTTGGAATCAATGAAAACTTAATAAAAAATATCCCCCTTTGTCATTGATGACAACACTCAAGCTCCCCCTTAGAACATCCTCTCCCTGTTCACAACTTCTCTCCCCCTTTGGCATCAATGTCAAAGGGTACTTCTTTTGACAATACTGCTCCCCCTCAGGGCATTCTCCCCCTATCATCAACTTCTCTTCCTTTTTCAACTTTTCTTCCTATTTGCATTAATGGCAACAAGAACTTCCTTTGGAAATACTTCTCCCCTTATCATTGGGCACTGTCGCTACTTTGATGGACTTGTATTATGTCACAAGGATACTGTTGGAACTAACTTCTATAGGATACTTAGAAGACTGTGATCATTGATATTAAATTTGATAATCAGGTACATAGCTCCTTTTACACATTCTTTGTATACTTCATATCCCTGATCGATAGTCTTCAAAATGGTATTGGGTTTTTCCCAAAAATTTCATCATTTATGTTTTGATCAATGGGGAAATCTACTAACTTTCTTCTCCATACTTTGGTAGAATGATTGTTGTTAATGAAATTCGATTGAACTTGATTTCTTCTCCAAAATTTAACTTCTCCCTACATCCTACAATGTTTTTCAAAATGACCATAATGATAACAATTATAACATTGAACATAAAATGTACCTTGATTACTTTATGGAGTGATTATGTCATGAGATCTGCAATGGATGGCTTTGTGACCATAGTTATTACATTGGTAGCAGTGACCATGGAACATTATAGGATATCTCTGAACAAAGGATTTTTGTGATGTAGATTCTCTTGATTCTGTATAACAGTTATCATTTTCTTGTTTTTCCATGGAGCTTTCACTTTCTTTAGTGTTCTTCTCAATCTTTGAGTTTGTCTTTAACTGAGCAATTGTTTTGTCTAGATCTTCCTTTAGAGAGAGTATCTTCAATTCTTGCTTTTGACAAATTTCTATCTTTTCTTGGAGTTGTCTTGTTAGGTCTTCTTCAATTTTCTTGACTTATTCTACCTGTCCGTTTAGATTAACGATACTATCTTCCATCCATATTTTTTATTTTTGATCTCCCTCATGATATTTTTGCAGTTGTCCTTTTAATAATTTATTTTCTTTTCTAATATTTGAGAGTTCCTTTTCAAATTCAAAATTCATCAGACATACCTTTCATAATTCAATCTTCAAGGATT
This sequence comes from Larix kaempferi, assembly GCA_027924585.1. Classification (NCBI taxonomy): domain Eukaryota; kingdom Viridiplantae; phylum Streptophyta; class Pinopsida; order Pinales; family Pinaceae; genus Larix; species Larix kaempferi. Next base: position 1,982,395 of record BSBM01001296.1, on the reverse strand, counting down.
TGATTTCAAATTCTTGTTTTCTTCTTTGTTTCTCTTCAATCTCATGACTGAAATGAATTCCCCTTTTGTCACTTGAATCTTGTTTCTAACTGGTAGTACTTTCCTTCTGTAATTTTCAAGTAAGGTACTTATCTCACTATCTTTGTATTGAAGCTTGCAAGTCAATTCTTTCTCCTTATCTTCTAGTTGTCCTCTGAGCCTGGCAATTGCTTCTGATTTCTTTTTATTTTTTGCGGCTAACTTTTCAAATTCATCTTCCAAAGAGATGGATATTTATTCTTTGATTCAGATGGCTTCTTCATCTTAGAGTTTTAGGTCCATGATTGTCTTCGTGGATTTGTCATATTCTTCCTCATTCACTTGCTCATATTTATCTAATTGGTCTTGTAATGCCAAGTTTTGTGCTTGAATATTTCCTACTTCTTCTAAGATATTCATGACATTCCCTCTAATACTTCCAACAATATCATTAGTAATTTCATTGTCTAATTCAATCTTTTCTAGAATAGCCATAATTTCAACCTTCGTATCAGCTAGACCTCTATCACTTATAGAACATTAATGAATTTCATTACATTCTATACCTGATAAACATGTTTCTTCAAAATAATTATAATCAGAGTGTTTAGGGGACTTACCTTCAAACTTACCTGGATCTTGTACTAACATTTCTATGGAGATGTCTTCTTCTTTCTGTTCTTTAATGGAGTAGAGTTGGTCTATCTTCAGTGATAGTTCTTCAATTGAGTTGCACTTTCCTATTCTCTCCTTTTGGAGATCTGTCAGATCTTTAACCATGAGTTTCATAACCTCTTCTTCATGTTCTTTCATGGAGTAGAGCTGTTCTATTTTGATCCATAATTCCTTAGCTGAGATGCACTTTCCTATCTTCTTGTTTTGGAGATCTTTTAAGCCATAAAGAATGGATTCCATATCCATTGAATTATTTTTCCTTGCTTCCTTCTGAGCTGTTGTTTTCACTTTCTTGGGAGGAGTATATCCAATAAGAACTTATTTTTATATACCAATTCCTTTTGCCTCAAGATAATCCTTCATTCTTATTTTCCAGATAAGGTAATCTGGCCCACAAAACAATGGTACTCCATTCACTGAGAACCCCATGGTGTGTCAAATATATCCTTCAAGATGGTAAGGATTTATGTGAAGGAACTCTCTGATACCAATTGTTGGACACACCGAGCACACTGAGAGGGGGGGGAAGCAATGTGTATAGATTTTATTAGTTTTTAAATTTTAACAATCATCAGCATCTTATTCAATATTATGCAAAGTATGTTATTATCATTAGATCAACAATGATAGCTCATCATCACATATGAAGCATAGCAGAAAACAGTACACACGAGTTTTACGTGGAAACCCATGTCCTGTGGGGAAAACCATGGAATCCTTTATAATAATAGTTTTCCAGCAAAAAATGGAAGGAGGAAAAAACCCCCTTGTTACAATGACTTGAATTCCCCAGGTACAATTGGAAGGAGGCTACAACCCCCTGGTTTACATGCTACAACCTAATGGAATCCCTAGATCCCTAGATTTCCTTGCCCCATCCTACCACCCTGATATGAAGATATAAATTATTGAACCACAACTGCATTGATCCTGCGAACCTGCTAATCAACACCTATACCACATTGAACCACACTGTTGACCACTGCTCATGCTCATCAACTGTCTCTTCTCATTAACTGTCCACTGACCACTGTACATCAACTGTGTTACACTGCTCATCAAAATATACAATCAACATGTCCAACCTGGCTGTACCAATCAAGTTGTACACATCATACTACTCAGTCAATATGATTTTAACCAAATTTACACGAGACTCCATCCACTCGAGTCAAACTAGCTACTCATACAACTCAGCCAATCTGAGTTAAGGAATCTGCTCATGTAACCTACTTGATTGAATCAGTGTAATCGTCACTACATACGTCACCTAGTGTATATATATATATATATATATATATATATATATATATATATATATATATATAGATATAGATATATAATCATGTGTACATTACTGAGCATATAACATTGTGTATCATCATATGTTACTGAGCATCATCACGTTACTAACACATCATATCACTATGTAATCACTAAACATAGGTGTAGGCATCATCAAACATCACATCACTAGCACATCACTGAATAAACATGATATCAATGTACACTGAGCATATATCTGAACATATCACATCATATCACTGCATACTCATCACCGTGTAGTGTAAACATCATCAAGCAACTGTGTAATCATCACTGTGTAGTGTAAATATTATCAAGAAACTGTGTAATATCTGAGTGTAGGCATCATCATATTACTGAGCATATTATGCATGTCATCACTGTACATATAACAATATCATCATTACTATAACATCATTGTGTAACTACTCTACACAAATGTCATCATCACTGGATAAAAATCATAATCACTGAGTATTATCATTACAGCCTTCACTATGTAAAGAATGTTGAGCATCTCACAATATCATCACTATGTAGACATCATAGATGTAGGTATCAACATATCACTGTGTAATCACTATTCATAGGTGTATCACTGAACATTTCTCTGTGTGTGCTACTGGTTCACTGAGTATATATGTGTACTATCATTGTGTAGACTGAGCATATATACTGTCACATCACTATGTAAATAATACTTACAATTACTTGTGTAAACTGGGCATACATACCATTACTTAGCATGTCACTTTGTAATTTCAATCTTAAATGTGCTCTCCCTCTTCAAAACTCAGACTGTGATAAAAAGGTCATGACTGTTTTCTTTCAGTCTGTGTGATTTGGATGCCTTTACATACTTTTAACTCTATGCAACTTCTGGTGTAACTCTGTATGTTGCTACAATAATTTGGATACCCAAATATTAAAAATAGGGAGATATGTTACATGTTGCTACAACAATTTAGAACCAGGAGATATGTAACATGCTGCTACAAAAATCAGAAATAAGAACCAGAGATATGTTATATTAGAACCATATATATGTTATATGACCAGCCTCCAAACTTCCTTTGGATGCCCTACAAAGGTCTGTCCAAACTCCTGTGTAACTCGTGAACCAGAGAAAGATATACCAGGATTTGAGAGAGGTTCTATCTTCAATCTGCAGTTTCCTTTTGGAATTTTAGACCACAATTCAGAGCATATAAAATCTCTTCCAAAATATTAACATACAAAAAATTTGACTGTAGCTGCCTCAGGCTTATCCAAATTTCAGAGCACTGTTTAATTTTTTTCTTCTTAATAAATGAAAATGTCGACCTTCTATTTATACACATTTTCCATAAATTAATTTACTGGGCTGAATTGTCTTTAGGGTAAAAAAGAATTTAATAAACTTAATTTTTTTTACTGGGCCGACCTTCTAGGAGGACAAAGGGCTTTAAATTTTTTATTTAACTGGGCCATATTTACCTTCCATTGTTTTATGCTATGGGTCAACTTTCAATGGAATTCTTCTTATGGCCTTAAGGGTTATCAAGTTCCCATATGTCAAGATATTCAGGGGTTATCAACCCACATTATGTGGGTTCCAAGGTTCAAAATTATAAAGCAATCAAACAATAACTTCATCATCATCAAGCAAGTACTTAGGTGCAAGGTTTCAACCAAAAGTGCTCCATATTCCAAATGGGCTTCAACAAACACCATAAATGCCATGGGCTCCATCAAGATATGCTTCAAGGACGTTTAAAGGTTTAATAGCAGTGTAAGGGCTTTACCATCCATTTCAACAAGTAATCATGTTAAATGACCACATAAGGGATCATTTCTTCTTAACAAGGGATTCAACAAGCTAAGACATCAAGTAAGAGCAAGGGTCAACTACATTAGCTTTTCAAACATCAAACAAACCATATGAACAACCTACAACATGACCATAACGGGTAGAAGGAGACACAAAGATTTTAGAGGGGATCAAAATACAACTTAGGGGAACTCAACAAAGTCAATGGGTAACTATGGCTTTTGCCATTGTCACAAGGCCTCCAAGGGCTTCAATCTTCGACTTGGACAAGGTCAAAAGGTCTCCTCTGAAATAGACAACCACAAGCTAAACACTAACCCTCAGGGACTCCACAAGGGGAACCAAGACTCAACTGTTGGCATCAATGACCAGGAACTGTTTGAATCAGTGACAACTTAATAAAAAATAAACAAGTCAACTCACTCTAATTAGAATAGATCACTCTATCGTGGAGCACTCCCTCACAAAGTATGCAATGTGACCTCTAGCCTCATACACTTTTAGTCAACACACATGACTAATCATGGTTAAAATCCTCGATCCTTATTCACTCTTAATAAACACACATGACTAATCAAGGCTACACTAGGGCCATCCTCCACTAGCCATTGGTCAACACACATGACCCCTCTAGGAGAATGTCTACATAATGTTTTCGTGATGTTGCAACCTTGAGAAACATCAACATTGAATGGATCTATGCTACAAGTTGTAAATCATGATTAATAAAAAATTGGGCCTTGATTGATGAATTATCAATTCCATTGGATTTGGGACATTAGAGTAGTGCTTGGCACATTCTCTCCCAGGAGTCCCATGGCTTGAAAAAAATTTCTTTCGATGTTTTTAGAGAGAGTCAATGCAAAATTTGCATTGAAAGGGAAAATTTGGAAGTCACTGTCCTCAAAGCATCTTGACAATGTGTTGGGTATTATGTTTCCCACACAAACGCATTGGATTTGACATGCAAGTTCAATGCTCTATGTCTCTTTTTTCCATGGGACCACTTCTCCATGCATTCTTGAATGGTTTCAAGCCACAAGTTGCAACTTGTGATAAAAGGCACATTGAGTCTTATATCTATGTACTATTGGTTTCCTTGTACTTATGACATTGGAGTAGCACAAGAGTTTCCCTCCCATGTGTCTCATGTTCTAATATGCATTTTTTTCTAAAGTTTTCTAGAACTAGGGTTTTTTTTACAGTGAAAGCCAATGAAAATTTTGAATCAGGAGATTGAATTGTGAAATTGCTTCCCTATAATCCTATGGGTAGCATGTTTCCCTCCGTCGTAGTAAATCACACTTGTTAGATAAAATTACATGTGATTATGTTGCTGTGTGTTTTTTCCCTTAGTACCAATTTGGCATGTGTTCTTGAGTAGCTATAAATCTCAAGTTGCAACTTGTGACAACAATAAAATTAGGACTTAGATCAATAGGCCATCAGTTCCATTAGAATTTTTTTATGAGATTAGTAATAGGGGAGCTATGCCCCCATGATTCCCATGGGCCAACACATGTTTTTCTAATGTTCTTAATAGCCAAAGTTTACTCCAATGAGAGATGATGCAAAATTTGTATTTGTGGATCAAAATTTGAATTCATTTCCCATGACCCTTTAAGCAACATGTTTCTCTATGTGTTCTCCAACCACACTTTCCATAGATGACGCCTTGCAATTCTAATGATCCATGTGTTTCCCCCTCCTAGAACCACTTTTCCATGTGTCCTTGAATGCCTCTAGGAAATGATCAGTTGCAACTCATGATAAAAAACAAAATTGGCCTCATTAATGACTATCATTGTCACTGGACTTATGAATTTGGATTAGTGCTAGGGGCACCCTTCTCCTACTAGTTCCATGGTTGTGAACATGTTTGATTCTAACGTTTTCTAGAACTAATGTTTTACCCAATGAGAGGGAATGCAAAATTTGCATTTGGGGGCTAGATTTGGAAATTGTTGCCCTGAAAGCCTCTAGATAATTTGTTAGCCATGGGATTTCCAAAAGATAGTTATCTATTGACAGCATGCAATTCTGCTTCATTTTCCCTAGAATCACTTTGTCGTGTGTCACTAGTTGGATTCAGACTACAAGTTGGAATTTCAATAAAAAAACGTGTTGTCAAATATATAGATCTGTTGGCACCCTATTTTTTGCGTAAGTGGACAGGAATTGGTGAGTCTAAGTGACAAGGTAGACCGCCACTCAACAGATAGCACGATAAAGGATCACAACGTGTGTCAACAACAATCTGTGCATGGCATTTTTATTTTCTATCAAGTCGCGCTCAGGATAACGGAAATAAAAGAGAACATGATCCTACATAAAGGAATCTTTTGTAATGGGCTAGGTTCGATTAGATTATGGTTCTAGTAAGCTTCACTAGGGTTTTCACTATTAGTGGGTTTTTTTTGTATTCATTATAATCAATTGAGATGGTGAGATGAATGTGAAGCGTTATGATATGTCTAGTTATGGCTGTAGTCTGTACTGATTTTTGCTTAATGAATAATATGAAGCTTGTTCCTTTCCTATTCTGCATAGTATGTTTATGACTATGCCTTGGAATGAATCCCTAGTCTACTGTAGAAAATGAATGTTATGTTGTTTACTGCTCGACATGCATAACTAAGTTAATGTATGAATAAGTACATGGAGTATACCACCCCATTACCCTCTACACATCCCCTATGATGGTCTTTGTAATTCCTACACGTGTCTTGGGTGAGAACTTATCTTGCTTGTAGGGTATTGAATATGTTGGCACCTGTAGGGTGTTTGTTGGCGAAGCCTATTGAACATTGGGTCTGATTGACACCAGCCAACAATTGGTTCTGTTTTCGAGACCTGCATTGGGTCTATAGAGGGAGGATGGAGAGATGAGGTGGAAACCTACCAAGGCTAAGATCGAGGAATGATTGGAGATCAAAGAGGAAAAGTTCGCAAAGAAGGAGACTAGATGTCTGTTGATCGATCCACAATGATGGAAGAAAGGCACATTTACTCAGATCTACAAGAAATTTTCTTTTGTGAATTTCCTTGTTTTTTATATGAATGAGAAAAAGGGAAACATGAGATTAACAGTACCTAGAGAAGACTTGAGCCAATAGTTTGGACTCGGGAGAGGGTAGAGGAGTTGAAGAATCTAAACAATAAGTGGTCTAGGGAAATATATTTTGGTTTTTTTTGGGAAAAGAATGGTATATTGTAGAGTTTTCCATTTAATGTAGTGAGTCTTATAGTTGCATGGGAGCTAGGTTCGAGGAAGGCCTTAGAAATATATTTTTGATGGAGATACCGCTGTGGGTTAAAAAAAATTTCATTGAGAAAGGGTTGATGACCATTGAGCTTGAAACCATGGTAGCCTAAACCCCACGTTGAGGGGGTGTGACATGAAGAAGTGGGAGAATACTGCAGGGTAATTTTTAAGGGCGAAATTTCGCCAATTGGCTAATTTTCGGGCTTTTTTTCAAAAAATAAATTCGTTATTTGGTCATTTTTAGTATCTAATATTGCCTATATTTACATAAAATATGTTTTTTTATCACAATATTTGCCAAATTTTACACATTTCAGTAGTAAATTGTATGTTTCATATTTAATATTCGCCTACCTATCTATATAGATGTTTTTTTCAATCCAAAATAATAGTCTGGGATACTACACTAAAGTATAATATTAGAATCCTTAAAAATTACCTTGGAGAATAGGTAGCACAACGATGGATCCAGAAGAGAAGAAAATCCAAAGGGAGGAAAGGTATGATAAAAGAGCCGAGGTAAGGCTGTCGGTTAGGAGAGAGAGAGAAGGGAAAAGAAGCCAAAAGGTGAGAATAATGTTGATCAGAGAGGAAAAAATAATTCTATGGAAGAGACTGCGCTAAGAGGGTGCACAGGAGGGTTAGAAACGACATAAGGGTGCGCAGTGCCTCTGTAGGAAGAATGCATGATAGATGAAAGACCCCCAAAGTGGCATGGGATAGAAGACAACAAAATTTTATATGAGGAAACTGAGATCAACCTTGAGAGGCAAAGCAGCGGAAGGAATCCAAATGATGCATAAGAAGAGGAACTGCAGCTAGAAGGAGGAACTTGGATGAATGATGTAGAGAATGAGTAGCTAGATATGTCATCTCCTAGATTCAACTCTCTGTGAAGGAATGTGCCTAGAAGAAACCCACTCTTCACCCCGACCCCCTTGCACCCTTTATCCAATCAAGAAGACAATTTGTTACTTTAGTTTGAGTGGGAAGCAAGCCCCGAAGTAGAAGAAACCAAAGGAGTAGAATCTAGTTCTACCTCATAGACTCATTCAGAGACGCCAGTTCCAAAAGAAATTAATATAGTTTCAAATCCACTAGTTTCTACATGAATACCTAGTACACTAGTAACCACAAGAATGGAAACGACATTAAACTCCACCTTGAGATTTACTATCTTTCATGGGAAAAGAAAAGATGACGCTGAGTACCACTAGTTCACCTATGAGATGATTTGGTCAGTGAAGTAGATCATTGACCAGGATGTAAAGATTGTGTAGCTTCTATGTTCGGAGATAGGGCTTTGACGTGGTATATGAAGTACAAGACCATGCTAGTCCCAGGGTAGGTTCTACCTCTAGAAACTATTAAGAAGGATCTTTTGAAGGAGTTGTAGAAGCTGAAGTTAGAGTCCCAGTGTATTAGTGAGATCAAAGAAATTAAACAGAGTTGGCGAGTTCGTCTAGGACTACAACCAATGATTTAAGATCATTTTAGATCGATTGAGATTCCAAATCCAAGATGTACAATACCGTGAGTGGTTAATTACGGGCCTGCTGTCACACATTTGAGTGCCCTTTATGTAGTAAAAGGTTAACACTCAGTCGGAAGTGTTGGAGATCGCAATGTGCTTAGAAGCTACTCCAAGAGGAGAGTAATTAGCCCGAGTGACATAGGTGCAGATGCAGCTTGTTGCATTGATTTTGTAGTTACAACAACTGTCAATAAGGAAGGTAGTAAGAGAGGACATGTGGTGTAGCTTTTGTAGAATAGGAGGCCATCACAAGGATGAGGGTCCGACGTTGAATAACTACATGGATACCGAGGCACCTATTCCATTTCCAACAGTACCTAAAGCGAAGTGGTGTGATATTTGTAGATCATGGGGCACTCACCCCCTGATTGCCTAACCCCGCTGAAGTACCAAAGTTCTGCGCACACCCAATTTTATGAATTTTGTATGTCACTTGGGCATCAAGGAGAAACATGTGGGGGATATTGAGGCCGTGGAAGAGGCTATCATTAGAGAAAATTTGGGGTCTAAAATGGGCCTTATAAGAATACGAGCCACCTCGTAAGAAAACAAGCCACCTCATAAGAAAAAGAGCCATTGAATTCAAGAACCAATAGAATTTCAAGAAAAGAGTCAACCATAATGGTTGACATGGTATATTTGACATAAAATAATAGTTAAAATAATAAAATAATATTTATGAATTTTGGAGGAAAAGAGAAAAAACTACCTTTTTTCTTCATATTTTCAACATATCTCCTTTTTCATTTTACTCAAATTTCAAGCAAGAGCACTCGTTGGATGTGGAATTAAATTCCGCATCCAACGAGTATCCACACTACATACTTTTGAGGTACCCCTCCCCACAAAAAATGATAAATACATCAAAAAAATGTGTTACTTTGTGTTACGATGGTACCAACACTAGTGTACCTGCAGAGGTGCCTCAGGGGGAGGTTGTCTTTTTTCTAACCAAGAAGGGTGTTTAGCCAACTCATTCTGAGGTAGCGGCATGTTCAGACCCTCTGGTTCCTACTTTGGAAGTACTATGTCTTTGTGGCATCGTTGACTACCTCATGAAAGGGTTTAAAACCCCGAGGTTGGTGTTCAGGGCTTCCAAGGGTGGGTCACTGGGTCACATGACCCTGACCTAGTTTTATCACTCAAACGACAGTTTCTTCAGCACTGTGACATTTAATCATCCTTTAGATCACCTTCAACACCCTACTGGCCCTCCATTTCACCAACGCCCTCTCTTTGGGCCGTCCTATAGAGGATGATGTCATCTTCCTGGGTAGACTGCAATGCTTGATAAGGGGGGACGTTGAGGGTTTTTCATAACTGTTGGGGTTAGTTGGGGCATGAAGACCCCCCCCCTACATATTTTGGCCTTCAGTTTGGTCTGATGTGGCCTTGTTTAACCATTTTTCTCATGTTTGGGTCAAAATTGGGGAAAACACCCCAATTTACCCACTTTACCATTATTTTATATTATTTTTGTTCTAATTTTAAGTTGACATTTTTAATATTAAATTGACCTTATTTTATGTAAAAGTGAGTGTGAGATCATATAAATTCAATCTTCTCACTTCATTTTTAGACATCAACTTTATGGGATTATACTTTTAATTCTGATTTTTGCCCTCATTAGGGCTCTTTGAATGATGCACACCTCTTGAGGATAATCATGCTTGCTAGTTTGGGGATAATTCTTTGAATTCTTTGCTCTTGTTTCTTTTCCAAGGTGATTCTAAGAGTTGTTTGCTTAACACATGCACAAGAAGGTATCTAATTATTTCTCTTGATGTATTTTTGTTAAAAGTTGGATGTATGGTTTTCTAAGGTTGAATGGTAGCCATTGGTGTTGCATTTTGCCCTAGCATAAGTTATTTTCTATCATTTAGTCACCCTAACATTTTCAAATTGAGTTTTAGGTCTCCAAAGTTTGTCTAATCTAGGGCATCATCAACCAACTCTTGAAGTTGTTGAAGAAGCCCTAGTTTTCCAAACTTGGCAAGCACCATCTCAAGAGGAGGGCCATCCTCTTTGATGCTCTAGGGTTAGGTAATTTTCACCAATAAAACTCTAAGTTGTTCATCTACTCTTTTAAAACTAATTTTTTGAGTTTGTATTTTTGTAAATATTATTGTTAGGTTAAACTTGCATTTTCATGGTAGAATAAGGATTAGAATTAGGTCTGCAAGTTTTATGATAAAACCCTTAAAATTTAAAAATTAATTTTTTGCATTTTTTGGCCTCCCTAAAATTTTGGCCCTTCCTCATATAATTTTGGCCTGCCCTTTTTGTCCCTAAACACCCTAGGGCGAAATTTTAGGAGCCCTAAAAATCCCAAAATTATCAAAAACTCCCTAAAAAACCCTTATTTATGAGTTTTGTATCTTTTGTACATATTATGTTAGCTTTAGATTTTTTATTTTTGTAATTTAGGTAATTTTTTTTTCTCTTTTTCTCATTAAATTTCAAAACCTAAAAAAGAGCCCTAAATTATGTACCTAAGCCCTAGCTGTTGTCTACCTTCCCATTCCCTTCCTCCATTCCTTCTACCCTTCCACCATCCATTCTCCACTCCCATTCTCTTCCATCTGAGCTCCTCTTCCACTATCCTTCGTTGCCATTTCCTTTCTTCCCTATCATTGCCCTATCCAAACCCCTACTCCACCTTAAAAAAGGTCTGCATTTTATGCATACCCTGTGTGTTCTCCCTCTCCTTTACCTGCACAAGCACACACAATAAACCCTCTTAGTCACTTGTTGGTGAAGACCTTGAGTGTTGTTTGTTATAGATAATATCTTCACTAATTAGAAGCATTGTGGACTGATTTTCTGTGTGATATAAAGCCCTAAAATATTTCCATGTGCAGATCTGGAAAATGACTAATAAACATTGAATTTATGTTGATAGCCTATAGAAAATATGATCTTAAGTGTATGATTAGCCATAAATATTGGCTCTTGGACACATTTACATTAGCACATACATGCTGAATTGTTATATTGGATGTTATTTTCATGAACCTAATTGATAATTAAAATTGATGCATTATTGATACATAGTCTCACTCACACCTTGAAAATTAATAATTGCATCCTTTCAAGCATCTAATTCTGCGGCTATACTTATTTATGTGATTGGTTGTGGTCATATTCTTTCCATTATCTAATTGGTTATGAATTGCCATGCTACATGTCTCATTGGTTAAATTTGAATGGTAAAGGAATCTAGTACATTACTGGTTATACCTTTCCCTAATACATGTTTTTAACCTATGCGTACTTAATTAGTGGTATCTATTTGCATGTCATAAGTGATGTTCATATGGTATTGATTATCTATATATTTGATTGAACCCTACATGTCTACATAAATCACTGGACTTGTTTGCACCTAGCTAATGACATATCTTTGCATATACCTAATTGATGAAAAAAAATGATATCTCATTGCTATATTGAATATATGTCTTGTTCTCTTATTGAATGACTAGTCCTTACATTATTTCAATTATTCGCTTCTGCTACTATAATTGTATCCAAGTACACAACATTGACAACTATCACTTAATATTTGGTTATTGGTTGAAGTAGGATGGAAATATAGTCTTTTGATCCAATATTGGTTATTGTAATACATGCTTACACGTTTTTACATGTCATTGAATTATCTAAATGATACACATTAGCACTTTGAAACACAATTGACTCCATATAGGCACTAGTCTAACTACAAATTGCATAGAGAATATATCTTATGTGGTTTTCCTAGTGTTCTACAGGGTTTCATAAGGATAATTCTCCTTGGAGGTTCTGAATTCCGAAAAAAGTTAGAACAGTAATCGAGGTGTGTGATAATCTACAAGGGATCTAGCAACTGTAACAAACTCACAATCAAACTCTCAAGTATGTTGCAAAGAAGAAGAGAAGGAGACACTCAATAATCACTCATAAACACAAAATAATGAACAATGATAGTATCATACAATGAATAATGAATGTAAATAATGTGTTACAATAAACTGTGAAGTAGCATCATATAGGATTCAAATTATCCAAGTAAGGATTTCGAATCGAGCTCAAAGTCTAGCTTGGATAACTATGGAGGCATCATCCAGTCAATAGTATCATTCGTAAATGGTAAGAGTCAATCAAGTGTGTCCAACTGAGTCTAACATAACCATCTAGGCATAAATCAGGGAATGGAGACTCCAAGGGGGGTGCATGAGGCTGTCATAGGGTCAAGTGGCACTCCAAAACTATATAACTAGGAGCTACAGGTAGTTAGGATGAGAAATCAGTTGAAGAACTACTCAATCCATGCATTAACTGAGTGATAACTCTCGGTAGGTGAGACAAGGCGCCCTAACTGAGTGATAATTGAAGGTAGGTGAGTAAAGGCACACTAACTGAGTATGGTAGGTGAGAAAGGCGCACTTTTCCATGCAGAACAGTCAAGAAGGGCACTTCAGGTAGGTGGGAGGCCAAATGGGGGCTGTAGATAGGCTCTGGAGAGGTAGAAGCAAGCTATAGGTGCTAGGGAGACCACCATGATGATGAATGGATGCATGCAATGGCATGCAAATTTGAATGCATGCATGTCAATGCATGCAGGAATGCAAATGCATGCAACATGCAAATTTGCATGCAGGCATGCAAAATATAAAAATGATGGTGTGAATATTCCAACACCCCCCCGCAAACTATACTATGAGATAAAAACTGAAAATAGGGCCCTGGTGAATAAGACCAAAGGTCACCCCGTAGAATCAATCTAAATAAACTAAGTGAGGAAAGAGGGAAAACCCAGTGGGAAGAAATCTCTCCCTCAAAATAGACTGAAGGATGCTAATGTAGCATATAATCACTCACCCCTGAAGGAGTCAAGTGTCCTTCTTTTCCGAAGAAGGATCGATCGATCTGGAATGGATCAGTAATGTGAGAAGGATGAAACCTTCCATTTTGAAAATCTGATCTGCTTCTTTTATGATCATGTGGATCACCAACCAAATCACTGGCAGATCGGAGTGTAGTGGTTTCCCATCGAGGAAAAGGAGGAATATCAGGTTCTTGTGGATCTCTGATTCACTCATCTTCATCATTAGTTGCTAGACCTTCAGGTTCTTGTGGATCTGGATCTAACATTCCATCTTCAGATTCTGAATCTAAAATATCATGTGAATATGCATCTATAATTGGCTCATCATCACATCCAAAATCTGAATCTGAAATCTCATGTGAAGAAGCAACTACAACTGGCTCATCATCACATCCAAACTCTAAATCTGAAATCTCATGTAATGATGCTTCGCTCTCTTGATCATCAATCAAAGGAGGAGGTATCTTCCTTTTGGGAAGAAGTGGATCATGTTGCAAAAACATAATATGAAGATCATCATGAAGCATGTGATTTGAACCAACTGAGGTAGAATAAAAACCATGAATGTGTAGATAGTTCATTGATATTTCCTTTGAACCAACATAGGTGAGATCATACAAAGAAACTATGACATGATGATGGTGAATCTTCAACAAGATCACTGGTGAATGCAACAGTGGTGGTGGCCCATGAACCAATAGGTGCTAGATCTTCAGGTTCTTGTGGATCTGGATCTAGCATTCTCTCAAAAAGAGTTATCTTCCTCTTGGGAAGAAATGAATCATGCTCCAAAAACATGTGCTTGAGTTCTTCAACAATGGATGCAAGCAAATCAGATGCAAGAATTGGAAGATGGTTTCTCATGATCTCCTTTGAACCAACAGGGGTGAAATCAAAACCAAAATCACAGAAAGGTGCATGAGTCATGAACCCAATCGAATGATAGAGTCTTCCATCATCAGTGAAACTCTGAAAACATGTGCCAATGACCAAATAGGAATCCAAAGAAAGAAAATGATGAGGAAGAGTGAATGAATTACCTTCCAAATCTGATTTTTCCTTCATAATACTTAGTAGGTCATCATCTTGCACATCAAGAGGTGCATCAACTCCATGAAACTGTATGTAGTTCTTTGATATCTTCTTTGAACAAGCAGGGGTGAGATCATTATCAAAATAACTATGACATATTGGTTATGGCTTGAACTTCAAATCAGACCCAAGAATTTGAGGATGGTTTCTTATGATCTTCTTTGAACCAATAGTGGTGAGATCTAAACCAAAATCACAAGGATATGTATGAGACTTGAACTCAAGCGAATGATACAGTCTTCCATCTTCAGTGAATCTCTAAAAACATGTTCCAATGACCAAATAGGAGTCCATAGGAAGATTTTGATCAAGGAGGGCGAATGCATTGCCTCCCAAATCTTCCAAGATGCTCAGTAGGTCATCATCTTGCACATCAACAAGCTCATGGGAAGGAAGGTCTCTTCAACTTCTAGAGTAGTAACTGATATCTTTTGCTCAGAATTCAGATCAGAAGACGAATCAACTGAAACCATGTGTTGTACTTCGACTTCATCTTGAACAAATTCATCATGGAGGATGAGAGAGGCTGAATCATGAATAGAGAGAGCACTAGAGGAAGTATCATTGGGCTTGTTTTCCAAATGGCTAGCATCAACCTCTTCCTCCTTATTTCCAAATACTTTTTCCAATCGAGTCCATAGATCACTTGGATGTTCATCAAGATCAATGAGGTATTCCATATTGGAAAACATAGTAATACATATGCTTCCTGAGGCTCTGTCACAAGCATCAAACCAATCTTCTTTCTCTCCATCGGAAGAAAAATCTCTCTTAATACCAACATACACATAAAAAATACCATGTCTCTTCAGATATGATGTCATCTTTGGTTTCCACTCATCATAGTTGAATGGAGAGAGAGAAGGAACTCCTTCCAGATACATAGAAGATGTTGTTCAATTCAAATCTACTGTTGCAACTGCGGGAAACTTCGAAACCTGCAAAACAAGAAGAGTTTTTGCTGATGGAGAATGCTACACTTCAACTGAACACTACCTTTTGAAAACTGAGCACAAATACTAAGTCCTTCACACCTGGCTAGACCTCACTAGATTTCTCCAATGAATTCAAGTAATAGCACCAGGATTTGTTGTGGAAACTCAGAGGCTTCCAGTGCTCAAGTGAAAGATAACTGCTCAAAGAAATGTGGCAACTGCTGCTACTACAACTACTGCAATGTATGCAATTTGAATAGCTTCTTCTTGCTCTGATACCATATGATAATCTACAAGGGATATAACAATTGTAACAAACTCACAATCAAACTCTCAAGTATATTGCAAAGAATAAGAGAAGGAGACACTCAATAATCACTCATAAACACAGAATAATGAACAATGATAGTATCATACAATGAATAATGAATGTGTTACAATAAACTGTGAAGTAGCATCATATAGGATTCGAATTAGCAAAGTAGATATTTTGAATTTGAGCTCAAAGTCTAGCTTGGATAACTATGGAGACATCATCCAGTGAGTAGTATCAGTCATAAATGGTAAGAGTTAGCCAAGTGTGTCCAACTGATTCTAACAGAACCATCTAGGAATAAATCAGGGAATGGAGACTCCAAGGGGGGTGCATGAGGCTGTCATAGGGTCAAGTGGCACTCCAAAACTATCTAACTAGGAGCTATAGGTAACTAGGATGAGCAATTACTGGAAGAACTACTCAATCCATGCACTAATTGAGTGATAACTCCTGGTAGGTGAGATAAGGCGCCCTAACTGAGTGATAATTGAAGGTAGGTGAGTAAAGGCACACTAACTGAGTGTGGTAGGTGAGGCACACTTTTCCTTGAAGAACAATCAATAAGGGAACATCAAGTAGGTAGGAGGCCAAATGGGGGCTATAAACAGGCTCTAGAGAGCTAGAAGTAATCTCTAGGTGTTGGGGAGACCACCATGATGATGATTGGATGCATGCAATGGCATGCAAAATATAAAAATGATGGTGTGAATATTCCAACAAGTTGACATTGGGTCACTGATCTTATTTTTTCTTACTGGGAATTAGCCCTGCTAATTTTTCCAATAACCTTTTTGGCACCATTGCCAGGGACGTTTCAAAGCTTGAAGTGGTTCATTCGGTCTAGAGTCTTGACATCCTTGGAAAAATGACATTTGGTAAGAACTCGAAGGTTAGTCCCTTTTCCTTATATTTAAAAATATATATATATATAGGACTAACCCCGCAGGTCTTATCTGGCGACTCCACACATTTAAGGAGACTCCAATTATCAAGAAGCTATTCAGAACATTCACCATTATCTCAGGTACGCATTTGTTTAGTACTTTTGGTGAGATTTGTTTAAATATAATTTGGCAGGTCTCTCCTGGCGAATCCGACTGAAGAAAATATAAAGGAAGTACTCGGAAAAACTGAAAATCAAGAGATATGGTGATCCTCGATCCATTCGACTTCTCAAGAATTCCAAGATACCCAAATAGGTTCAACAAACACCGCTGCTTGAAGTCTATCCCAATGCTGCACAATAAAAAATATACTATTACAGCACATGTCATAAAATTCAGAGAAGTTTTGACGACATGGGATATCACAAATGAGGACACTATCATACAACTATTCGTAATGTCTTTCGAGCTAGGTGGTGATCCATATATGGATGCTTGGTGTGAAGGGCTCCCTCTCAAGGGAATATCTTCCTTCTTCCAACTAGTTGAAGTATTCAACGATCAATGGAATCCCAATGCTAAATTAGAAATCATGAAGATTGTAAAAGACGATCATACGGATGTTGGCGAACAAGCATTAGAGGAGAAAGAAACAGTCCTTGACGAAAATCAAGTCTCAGAAGGTTTACTTGAATAATCCATTGTTCAGGAAAGGAAAAATGAAGTAATTCCTAAAGATGGAGAAGCCTTAGTTCAATAAAGTGATGAATATACAGAAATAGTGAGTTCTACATGTCCCCATATTATGGTTTCTTATGATATTTTGGCTCTCTTGGAAGAGAATTACAGGTATGCAGAAAACGATGCTTATTGGAAGTTCATTGGCCCACCGATGTATGATTCTTCAAGGCCTTCTAGCATTATAATAGACCGTCTCCTGAGCATATACATGGATGAAGAAGGTTGCTCTACCCCCGATGAAGAATTGATCAATCCTTTTTCTTTGCTAAAAGACACAGTGGTGTAAGATGTGGTGCCTGTTGACAATGCTCATGTGCAAAGTTTCTCCATTATATGCCCCAATCAACTACATTCTACCAAAAGTGGTCATCCCTTTGTGTCCAGTATCAATAAGTGGTCAAAAATATTTTCCAATGAAGACAATTCAGGTAAATGGATATGTATGATCTTATTTTCACGTTGTCATGATTACTATTGTTTATCTTTTTGTTTAAAATGTGAAGGCTTGAATTATGTAGTTGACAATTTCAAAATGATAAAGATCATTAGGAGTACTAACACGATAATTATAAATAAAAACAATATGCATGTATTTCCAAAGGATTGTCCAAATAGGTTGTAACTAATATGTGAATATTTGCAAGGTCCATTCCATAAAGAGGACCTGTGTAACTAGGATCAAGTAGAGAAATGCATCAAGGTGAGATTCTAGCTTGGCATAGGCCTGGAACTATTGAAGAGATTCAAGGGTATTGAGGATCCTAAGGAACATGTAGAGTTCTGTGAACAAATGTGGACGATGAAGGATGTACCGTGAAACCAGTGGGTGCACCAATTCATCCATACCCTGGATTTCATGCTACGTAGCTAGTATGTACAACAGGAGTGAAGAAGGAAGACCAGAAGATGGGAGAAGATGCACACCCAATTTACTGCCACATTCAAATTTAGCACCATAGATCCTAATTTGGACAAAATTCTTCGCTCGATGAAGCAATTCATCTTCGGGGAAAGACCAAAGGAAGATGTGGCGTAAAATCTATTCTACACATACCACAGGGATTTGGCACGGTTAAATCAACCAATCTATTGCTGGAAGATAAACGGTATGGAGATAAAGGGATAGAAATATATGCATAACGTATAGATCAGAGAGGCTGTCAGGGAGCGCATGGTGCAGTATGAGCCATCCATTAGTACTACACCAGAATTCAGAGAGCCCATGAAAAAAAAGAAATACAACATTGGAACTGAGGAAGAAACCAAGATGTTGATTATGCCAACCACATGTTTGACACATTCTAGTTGAGGAGTCTGAATGGATTATCTTGATGGTGGTCCAAGACAAAAAGCTAGGTGAGATTCAAATATGCATCGATTTGATAAAAATGAATGTAGGTTTTGTGCATGAACCCTTCCCCACCCCATTTACAAATGAGGTGCTCGATAATGTGTGGGGGGAGGGAATCATATTCATTCACAGATGGATTCTCTAGATACCATCAAGTGCACATAGCAGAGGAGGATCGTAAAAATACCACGTTTGGGATGGGGTGGGGATCATTTGCTTACAACATCATCAGGCTGAAGAATGCACCTGTAGTGTTCTATAGGATTGTGGTTGCTACATCAAAGAACTTATGCATAAGTTCCTGGAAGTATACTTGGATGAATAGACTATGTTTAGTTTTTTCAGCGAACATTTGTAGGTATTGAGACTAATGTTGGATAGGTGTAGGCAGATGCAAATATCCTTGAATCTCAAAAAGTACATATTTTGTACCCCATTTGGTATCCTCTTGGGGCATATAGTATTGAAGGGAGGACTATGGGTAGAACCCAAGATTGCATTCATAGTAAATTTGTCGGCCCCAACATCAACAAAAAATTATGCGCAAAATTGGGACATACCGAGTATTACGGGATGTTCATCCATAATTATGTCAATGTTTTAGCGCCGCTGGGGGTGTTGCTGAAGACAAAGAGTAAGTACAATTGGACACCCAACTGTCAGCAAGTGCTAGAAATTTTGAAAGAAAAATTGGTTACAATGCCAATCTTAATCTTTCCCGACTAGGCATGCATGTTTCATGTGCACGTGGATGCATCATCAGTTGCATTGGGCGCATTAGTATCCCATCTAGGAGAAGGAAACACTGACCACCCCATTTCCTTTTTCAATAGGAAGTTGTCTCGTACCGAGAAGAATTATAGTGCCACAAAGTGTGAAGATCTGGCTATGGTGTATGTGCTGCAGAAGTTCAGAAACTACTTGCTCAGAGGTATGTTCAAGTTTTTCAAAGACCATTCTACATTGAAATATATGGTCAACAAGCCAGTGTTTGGGGTAAGCATCTGCAAGTGGCTACTCTTATTTCAGGATTTTGAATTCAAAGTTGTGGTCAAACCGAGGAAATACAATGTTGGGTTGGACTATCTATTTATAATTGAGTTAGGTGAAGCAGTAGGGATTCTGGCCGATGATATCTCTGATGCACAATTTTTTCAAATTGAGGCAGTACTCAATTAGTTTAACGAAATAGTTGTGTTCTTAGAAACATGACCAACACTGACAACTGGTGATATAGATTGTTGATTTCCAGCTGGTTTCACGATGTTGTCCTGCTGGGGAAGACCTGGGTTTGGCGAAGTTAATGCAGCAACAACATAACCCCTTTGACTGGCCCTTTTGGCATCACCCTGTAAAAAGGATGATGACGAACCCGAAGCGAATATGGGGGTTTACATAATAAAGATTCTGTAACTGCAACGATGTGCAGATGTGGTCAATGTCCTCTCTAAAATCCATACTTAACATCTACTAACATGATAGAATAAACATATGACTCCGCACTTCGCAACTATCAACAGTATACAGAACTATGTTGAGTCTCTACTGTATCCACCAATTAGCTACACATTCATCATTTTAAGGGGTTCCCCGTTGCATTCATACACATGTATTCCATTTACTCCGCACACAATTACCATTCACATACGTATGAAATAAAACACATAAACACACCATAAACCCGTATACAAATCACTTCATAAAATCATATACATAAGCACATTGATTTACGTGGTTCACCCCTAGGCGGGAGCTACATCCATAGGAACTGTTCTTTCTATTAACTTGGAAAGGTAACAATTCCAATATGCACACTTAGCTACAGAGTCTTCTCTACAATAATATCTATACGCACTCAGCTATAGAGTCTGTTCTCTCTCTCTTTTCTGGCTAACAAAAACCCAACAAAAATCCCCTTCCTCATACAAAAATACCCTTATACATAGATGTTCCCGAAGGTCAAATATTACAATAACTATGCGCCAAACCCCATAGTACCCCAAAACCCAAAAACCTTGTGGTTCTCCTATAGACCATGCTAGGATTTAACTTCGATGTCCCTTTGGCGCCGCTTCTTCTCAATTTGATGCTTTCTCAGATAGTGCACCTCTGACTTCTATAGTGGCGTGTCCTTTACACCTTTTCACTTCTTAACTTCCTTTTCCTGTAGCAGTCAGGCCACTGCTCATCCCTTAACTGCGTCAACCACCTCTGGATGTCCTTAGTATTTTGTCTTTATTAAGGAAACATGTTATTTATTTTTGACTGAACTTTGCTCCATACCCTCTTCCCGGGAGTTGCAGAATCACCTTTCTCCCAAAAAAGTTCATTTTCAGGCCTCGCCTAACTGTACTTTCCTTCTTTACTTCCTCTACTTGGGCCATGCCCAACAGGCCCCTAACACTTACTTGTGGCTCGTCCCCAAGCCACTTTCACTGGGTTTTGTTGACTTCGCATTGCTTGGGATCTTCATATTTGTTGTGAACTCTTGATATGTTGCGTCCGAATTCGCAACAGCCTCCTTAGTTTCTTGCTCGTATTCTTTAACTATGTCGAGCAACATCGCAGATATCGGTTCCTGCATCTGGTCCTTAACTGTGATTTCTGTTGTGCGAAACTCCTGCAGCTTCACCTCAATCTCTTCAGAGAGTGCCAATGCCTCTTCCTGCATTGGTTGCAACTTTTCCACAGTTTCTACTTCCTTGGTCCTTAATGCCTTCAGTTCTTTCTGGAGCTCCTTTGTTTTTGTGAACTTCTATAGTCTCTTCCTCGGCGAAAATTCCTTCATCACCGTGTTCACTAAGTCAAGGTCCTTCTACTTCTTTTGTACTTTACCCTGGATCTTCTGTAATTCTAGGTCTTCTTGTAGTATGGCCCATGACTTGGTCACTTCTTCTAACAAGTATTGGCACCTCTCAACTTCCGCGGAGATGCCCTCTGTCGAATTTTTTAAGTCTTCATCTCTTGCTGTTTTTACTTCTAGTGGAGTGCTAAGTTATTGTCTAGCCTCCAAGTCTGCAATCTTCTCTTTGTATCCGATCTCCATGTCCTCCATCTTTGCTTTAATATTTTCGACTGCATTACGAATATTAACTATAGTCGCTTCTACTTCAGGTTCTTCGTCGAAGTCTGGAATCTTCGTACAAACTTATTCTATGGCCTTCTTCAGCTTCTTCTGTCGACTGTCGCAATCATCTACTAGCTTATCGGTTTTCAGTCGACATTCATTCTTAAATTCATTGTAGCTCTCTTCCAGCTTCAGCTGTTGGTTGTATGCTATCATGTCCCTATCCTTGATCTCTTCTACGACCTGCAAATGTAGATCATGCAGTCCTTCTATAGGCAACATTCCCACATTAATTTCTAAATGTGCGAGCTATTTCCCACCTTCAGTGACTTCATCTGATGGGAATATAACATTTGTCGACTAGATGCGCACTATCTGAGGTCACATCGTTAGTGTAGGTACTTTCCTTTTTCTCTATCTTGTTTCCTCTGATCTATCTTCAGAGTTTGATCCTTTTATTAGATCTCTTTGTACCTGCTCCACTCTTTCCATCATATTTTTCAGCTCGACGATGCTTTTTTCCTTGCTTGCTCTGAGCTACTCTTGCTTCTTATTTTTTTTCTGTGAGTGTTTCTTCAATATGGGCATGGACTCTAGCTGCAATGCAGTCATAGTCGTCATCTCCTAACTTCACATCAAGCGGAGTCTTAGTCGCTTTTTGCTTCTTTCTTTTTGACCCCTCTGACACATCTATGGAGGGGTTCTTTCTATTTTCTCCTACTGGCAGATCGCGAGTCTACTGCTGTTCTTGTTCTTTCTCTTCTTCCTACTGATCATCACCTCCTTCAACACCATCTTTCTCTTGCTTTTTCGCTACTATTTTCCTATCATCAAATGTCGTAAGCAGTGCCTCTAGTGCATCAATTTTCCATTTTGGCAGCCAATCCTCAATAATGAGGTCAATCTTCTGTGCATCCAATTGATATTGACCCTCATACCATTTCGGGTTTGTTGGATCTTTGGGATGTATGAAAATAGAATAGAGATCAACCCTGAATATCATCTTCCGAATGTACACCGTTGTCACCTCTTTCATGATACACAAAGTGTGTGTAATCACCTCACATAACTGCTAGTAAAATGTGTGTAGCTGTACATTGTTCATCCTTTTTCTTTCTGGCCTTGTGTGACTGCACATATTTACATATCTAGGTCCACGACAGTCGTCAGGGAACGCTAGTACATTCTGTTGGTACTTTGTCTCTTTCCATCCCATAAATGCAATGAGGACTATTAGCCAATTGTAGTGAAACTAATAGTCATTGTCATGTGCATCCGCTACATTGTCTAGAAATTCATTCAATGGGTAGCCTACCAAGTTGAATGGTAGCCCATCCTTAGCCTTAGCATCTAGGGATATCGCAACAACCGAAACTTATGTCGGTCTACATTTTCTTAGTACTCTTCCTGCGAGCAACTGTACTGTGAACCTTGTGGTGACATCTTGAATCTGGTCTTCCTGATAGCCGCAATTTCCCTTAACTAATATGAATTCGGTCTTCATATGCTTAGAGAGATCTTTATCTTTATTCTTACCCACAAATTACGTTGCAGGGTCAGTACCTCATTTGTTGAGATGCGTGATCCTGTAGATCAGGTCAATGTTTATGTATATCTTACGTTCTATGTAATGTCCCTTGTTAGGAATTTTATTAAAGTTGCAATTTTCCACTTTTTTCCCTTGTTCGACCTTTGACTAGTTTTGATCTCTAGGTCCCAAATTTGCCCAAAATGATCCCAAATCTTCTGAGAAGGTGTATGAATGATATTATAACATAAATATGTGTTTCAAGGATGCCTTTGGACCTTTAAAATACTTCTGCAAATCCTCTTTCAATTCCGATCAATGTAGGTAACTTTACTAGTGATTTTCCTTTGACTAGTATTGGTCTCTGGGTCTCAAATTGACTCCAAATGCCTTCAAATATTCAAGGAAAGTGTATGAATGATATTAGAACTTGAATATGATGTTTATGGATGACATATGGCCACCAAAATACCTCTGCAAACTCTCTTAATATTCTGGACCAATTATGCAATTTTACTAGTAATTTGGGGTTCAAATCCCCCTGGGGTAAACAATGAAAATGGCTTCCCAAATGCCTCCAAACCCACTCAAATTTCTGAACAGAGGTATGTAATGTGTTAAGTATGTTATTAAAGTCTCATATGCACCATTAATGGATTATTACAACTGTTCTCACCCTCTCCCATTCGACTGCAAAAATCCCCAATTCGACCCTTGGGGAAATGTCACTATTTCACCTCCCAATGCAACTAAATTGAGTAAAAATGCTTCAAATGCTCAAGTACAGTACATGAAACTTGTAGAAGACATCCATGGCAGTATATTTATCACAAATATATCAGAGAATCATCCATTCATTCGAAATCATCATCAACACATTGGCTCACAACAAGGTAGTGGGGAAATGGCATTGTTCTTCCATTAAAAATGAGATTTATACATTTCTACTTGGAATTTCGACCTGAAACTTTTTGGAGATGAAGAACAGAGTATTTAATTCATATTACAAAAGAAATGGGGCATTAAAAGCTTCCCCAAAGAGTACAATAGCTCACCAAAAACGCCCTCCCTCAAGGATCAAGAATATGCCATCAAAAATGGAAATGGTTGAAGGAGTGAGCTGCAATAGAAGAAACCATGAGCTGCCCTGTAGCTTACACCTGCAAATAAAGACTCCATTAAAGCTCCAAATGAAAGGTCTGAATGGCCTTTCCAATTACCAACTTGGATGGGAATCTTTCACCCTCGAAATTGGCTAAGGCAAGAAACTAGTCATCCACTAGCTCTCCCTCTTCACAAATGCAATTGCAAATTCTACAAATGATCAAAAGCTGGTTTCATTCTTTGTTATTGACATTTATAAAGTTCTAATGGCCTCCATGGGTCGAATTCCTTCCAAGAGACTCATGCCAACTCAAGTTGGGAAGAGATTCCAAAGAATGCCACTTGTACAACAATTCCTAGTCTCCCACTTCCACCAAATCACATGTGGAAGCATCTTAGCTGCCCTAACACCCTTGAGCGCCCTCTTGGAGTCTATTTTTAGCCCTGACATGTCATATATGTCATATGTCAGCCTTCAGGTCTGATTTGTGTCATAGGTGTCATAGCATCTTCATCATTGTTGTCATAGAGCTAGGGAATCTAGCCCAAGTGTCTCACTAGCTCCAAATTGCCTCTTCCTCTTCCATGGGAGTTACTCTTCCTCTATATTTCGACCTTGGATGAGTTATGCCATGAATAATACCTTTTGGACTTCCCCAAGTATGTTACCATTCACCTTGAATTCGAATTGGTGAGAGAATGATGCCAAATGTAGTGGGGAAATCTAGCCATATGTGGGTCCCACTTCCTCCATGTGTCTTCATGATGAAATGACACTTTGATTTTCACTTGTATATATTTATTTAGCTCCTTTATTAAATATTTATGCCATTCTAATGTTCAAACATCATTTATTATCCCCATTATTCCAAATCCCAAAGCTTCCACCCCAAACCTAGGAAACTAGTAATTTTCCTCCTTGGCAATTATTTGACCCTTAACATCAACTTTGCAAACTCTAATGAATATGGCTAATGTGATTAGGCCATTGTGACCCAATTCCAAATTTGGGACATGACAAATCCTCCCTTCCCAATATTGCTTGTCCTCAAGCAATTTCAAACATGGGTGTTGAAGAACCTGCTTTCTGTATAATTCTTTGAAGTTGCCATTGAATTGCCAAACCTTGAGTCTTTGAGTTTCCATGAATATTTTAGAGAGGAACCAACATGCTTGCTGCTGCACTACTCTGATAAAAATCACTTTATTAAGTGGGGAAATCCATCTCCCATACTGCTTGTTTCCCCAAAAAATTTGAAACCAATGAGATAAAAATTATTCCAGGGTCCCATTGCTTGTATTGCACCCGAACAATTAAGAGTGCTCTCCAACCCATACCATCATATAAGAGGATTCCTGGATCCCATTTTCTTGTATGCATTCTTCCAAACATCATGAGTACAAAATATATATCATCAAAGTACATAACTACATAATGAAAATTAGTATCAAGGAGGTGCTTCATCAAAGAATCATGAAAGTGCTTATACCTCCAAGCAAGTAGACCACCGTTTTCCAAGTGCATACAAGCTTCAAGTGACCAATCAAATCTGCTCCAATGACATAGGTGAGGATCCCATGTCCTATAAAGCTGCTCCAAAAGGATGTGATATGCATCAAAATATTCAGCCATGTATTCTTTCATCCAAGAAGTGAATGAAGAATCTCCACTAAAATCTGAACCAAATAATGAGCAGAAAAAACAAGGAGACTTCAAATGACTCAAAGAAGTCTCACCCATACATCCCTGAATGTGATTATCATAAAAATATAACAAAGTATGTGGCTTCCAACAAAAATGTTCTCCAATCATAAATCTATTCACCCAAGTGTTGGATGAAGTTCCTCCAACATCAAATGAATCAAGTGTTGAGCAAGAAAAACCATGAGTCTTCAAGTGACTCAAATGCATATCATAGGTGCATCCATGTAGATGTGCATCATCATAAAGTAATAAAGTATCCTGCTGCAAATGTGAATAAGAATGTGCTCCAACCATATCATACTCCTCATGTGGCACCATCAAAAAGAACCCTTTCACCCATACTTCATTGAGACTAATGTTGCAAAACATGGAATTGTAGGATGTAGGAGAATGAACCAAATCACCCAAATGATCAAAA
Source organism: Larix kaempferi (assembly GCA_027924585.1). Taxonomy (NCBI): domain Eukaryota; kingdom Viridiplantae; phylum Streptophyta; class Pinopsida; order Pinales; family Pinaceae; genus Larix; species Larix kaempferi. The sequence goes on along the minus strand of BSBM01001296.1, from coordinate 1,955,777 downwards.
AGTACAGAAGTTTCATCATGGGGAGGATCCATATGGGTAGTATCATGCAGCTCCTTCAAAAGTGTGAACTCTTTGTCATAGTTTGGTTCCAATGTAGATGAATCATGCTCTTCTTTAAAAATTGCACAACCTTCATCAAGAGGCAATTCAAATTCTTCTTCCACCACATCAAGTGTTTGGATCTCTTCAAGTTCATCTCCAAACACATCAAGAACATTCAAATTTTCACATTTCTCATGATCCACCATGTCATGAGAATCCTCCAAACAATCTACCATTTGACAATCTGAAACATAGGAGGAAAAACAAGTATCTTGCAACTTTTCAAGAAGTTGCTCATTTTGAATTGTGAGCTTATGAATATCCTCATTATTCTTCAAGTATGAATCATGTAACAATTCATTAAGCTCAAACAAATGGTTTCTATCAAAAAGCAAAGACATGAAATTACCTTTGATGTGGCACATTGCTCTTTGAATCTTCTCCATATCTTCAAGGAAGGATGTTTCCTCCAATGAAGTAGCTCTCCAACAAGAATTTGACACCAATGCTTGAGTCTCATGGAGAATGCTGAGGGACTCTTGGATATTATTTTCATTCATCTTTAAGGACCCTTCAAGAAAATGAGGCTCTTGCAAATGAACCTCCTCATCTTCTTCAATTTTGCTTGGACCAACTTCATGAAGCTCAAGTGGTGATGGGGAAGTTGATCTTGGTTCTTCTTCAACCGCTACAAGGTCTTCATTATCATGCTTAATGAAACTTGTACTTGTAGAAACACTTTCAAACGTGATCTCTATGTCACCAACATAGAGGTGTGAGCACCCATCAGTAGGTACTCCTTCATAGTTTAAGCATCCATCAGTAGATGCTCTTTGGTTCATGTCTAAGCTAGAAGGTGTCTCGAAATGATCTTCCATATTTTCAATAGAATCTTCTTCATGATCTTGTGATGTCTCTTCCTTTTGCTCCTTCAAGCAAGCTGATGCATTTTGCCCCTTGGTTTCCTTAAAATCAATAATTTTTTCCACAAGTTCGATAGAAAACAATTCGAATCCTTCCTTAATTTGCTTGGTCATATCTTCGAATATTGTTTTCATAATTTTTATATGCTCCTCACCATCATATGAGGCTCCCTTTTCATCCCTAGTCATAGTTTCCTCAAAAAATTTGCTCTTCTTCTCCTACTTTTTTTTTTCTTCAACAAAAGCACTTTTGGTTTCAATATCTAATGGTGGTACCTGAATTATTGTCCTCATGAATATTATACCACATCAGGTGCCAAGATCATGCTCTGATACCACTGTAATGTCCCTTGTTAGGAATTTTATTAAAGTTGCAATTTTCCACTTTTTTCCCTTGTTCGACCTTTGACTAGTTTTGATCTCTAGGTCCCAAATTTGCCCAAAATGATCCCAAATCTTCTGAGAAGGTGTATGAATGATATTATAACATAAATATGTGTTTCAAGGATGCCTTTGGACCTTTAAAATACTTCTGCAAATCCTCTTTCAATTCCGATCAATGTAGGTAACTTTACTAGTGATTTTCCTTTGACTAGTATTGGTCTCTGGGTCTCAAATTGACTCCAAATGCCTTCAAATATTCAAGGAAAGTGTATGAATGATATTAGAACTTGAATATGATGTTTATGGATGACATATGGCCACCAAAATACCTCTGCAAACTCTCTTAATATTCTGGACCAATTATGCAATTTTACTAGTAATTTGGGGTTCAAATCCCCCTGGGGTAAACAATGAAAATGGCTTCCCAAATGCCTCCAAACCCACTCAAATTTCTGAACAGAGGTATGTAATGTGTTAAGTATGTTATTAAAGTCTCATATGCACCATTAATGGATTATTACAACTGTTCTCACCCTCTCCCATTCGACTGCAAAAATCCCCAATTCGACCCTTGGGGAAATGTCACTATTTCACCTCCCAATGCAACTAAATTGAGTAAAAATGCTTCAAATGCTCAAGTACAGTACATGAAACTTGTAGAAGACATCCATGGCAGTATATTTATCACAAATATATCAGAGAATCATCCATTCATTCGAAATCATCATCAACACATTGGCTCACAACAAGGTAGTGGGGAAATGGCATTGTTCTTCCATTAAAAATGAGATTTATACATTTCTACTTGGAATTTCGACCTGAAACTTTTTGGAGATGAAGAACAGAGTATTTAATTCATATTACAAAAGAAATGGGGCATTAAAAGCTTCCCCAAAGAGTACAATAGCTCACCAAAAACGCCCTCCCTCAAGGATCAAGAATATGCCATCAAAAATGGAAATGGTTGAAGGAGTGAGCTGCAATAGAAGAAACCATGAGCTGCCCTGTAGCTTACACCTGCAAATAAAGACTCCATTAAAGCTCCAAATGAAAGGTCTGAATGGCCTTTCCAATTACCAACTTGGATGGGAATCTTTCACCCTCGAAATTGGCTAAGGCAAGAAACTAGTCATCCACTAGCTCTCCCTCTTCACAAATGCAATTGCAAATTCTACAAATGATCAAAAGCTGGTTTCATTCTTTGTTATTGACATTTATAAAGTTCTAATGGCCTCCATGGGTCGAATTCCTTCCAAGAGACTCATGCCAACTCAAGTTGGGAAGAGATTCCAAAGAATGCCACTTGTACAACAATTCCTAGTCTCCCACTTCCACCAAATCACATGTGGAAGCATCTTAGCTGCCCTAACACCCTTGAGCGCCCTCTTGGAGTCTATTTTTAGCCCTGACATGTCATATATGTCATATGTCAGCCTTCAGGTCTGATTTGTGTCATAGGTGTCATAGCATCTTCATCATTGTTGTCATAGAGCTAGGGAATCTAGCCCAAGTGTCTCACTAGCTCCAAATTGCCTCTTCCTCTTCCATGGGAGTTACTCTTCCTCTATATTTCGACCTTGGATGAGTTATGCCATGAATAATACCTTTTGGACTTCCCCAAGTATGTTACCATTCACCTTGAATTCGAATTGGTGAGAGAATGATGCCAAATGTAGTGGGGAAATCTAGCCATATGTGGGTCCCACTTCCTCCATGTGTCTTCATGATGAAATGACACTTTGATTTTCACTTGTATATATTTATTTAGCTCCTTTATTAAATATTTATGCCATTCTAATGTTCAAACATCATTTATTATCCCCATTATTCCAAATCCCAAAGCTTCCACCCCAAACCTAGGAAACTAGTAATTTTCCTCCTTGGCAATTATTTGACCCTTAACATCAACTTTGCAAACTCTAATGAATATGGCTAATGTGATTAGGCCATTGTGACCCAATTCCAAATTTGGGACATGACATTCTAGCCACACGTATCCTTGGTGTGTGCATGACAGCAACACATGCACGATGGTTGTTAGCTATGGACTTCGCCCAAAGTGTGGAATTCTCAAGAGGTTTAGTAGTCCTGAATACTGTAACGATGCAATCCAGTCCTGTGCTTGTATGGTCGTCTACTTAGTGGATTCATCAATTTTTTTGCACATGTATCTGTCTGGTTGGAACTGCGGATACTTGTTCGCATTCAAATGAACATAATCTGCGAACTTAACATCTGGGATCATTCCCATCAAGTTGTCCTTTTCCCCAACATGTCTTGACATCAACGGCAAAGGGATGTCATACTGTGGGTTCTTCTTAAGTACTACCACTGGTGCATCATATTTTCGTGGTAGAATGTACTCATGTATCAAAAGAATCGGCCTCTCACAAGGTCGTTCTGCTTGGTGATCTCATGGTGTTTCTGTAGCCTGGGGATTCTGTTGTTCCTTCACTTTCTACTTATCCTTTTGCTTGGATTTTGGTGCATGTCGGAGTGAATATCTATAGGTCCCACCCTTCTCTTGAGTTGTTTTCTTCATGGGAGTTTTCATAACTGCTTCTAGACCAAACTGTTGGAATTTCTTTAATACCTCTTGTAGTTCTTCTTCCTCAAACATGTATTGTCAGAATGTTCTGTTCTTCACTGGTAAAAGCTCAGAATTTACTCATGGTAAAAATAACAATCATAGTAAAACATGTAACTGTGTGCTTCTTTGTTATTTATAGTCATAACCCAAACTAAGATGTGCCAAAAAACGACTAAATTAACATTAAATTCTATGTCCATTGTACAAATCTATCTTAGATCCTAGTCCTTTCCTTTCATTAAATGTTTCTTCAATGAGCAAGTAAGCCTTTAAAGCAGAAAATCCGATTTCCTGAAAATACTATATAACGACTATTTTTTGAACAAAAACTGTAACAACTAGTTTTCTCTATATCTTCCGAAGGTTAGGTGAGTGGTGAGGCTCACTTCACATTCTCCTTCTCTTGATGGAACTTCACAGCACTACCCCCTTCTTTACTTCGCAAATTGACTTGCTATGTGTGCTTCACAGCACATCTTCAAATCTTGTGAACTTCTCATTATGGAAAAACTGTTGTGTGCAGACTCTACTCTATGTTTAGTCTCCAATTTCAATTGCACTTGACATTTAAACATTATTGCATTGTTTAAATTCTATTTGTAGGAGTAGGGCCATCCATGTAAGGATTTAACCTACTCCCATTGACAATTCCTTGTAAGTTTTTTCCAAATAATGTGGCTAATTGCACTGCACCACCATTAGTAACATGTTTGACAGTGTATGGCCCTAACCAATGCATTCTAAATTTTCCAAGAAATTTCAAAAAATTGCTATCATAGAGGAGAACAAGGTCTCCTACTTGGAATAATTTGTGCTTGATGTGTCTATCATGCCATACCTTTTCTCTATCTTTCTGCAGTTGTTGGTGAAATCCTGTAATGAAGCGGTCTTCCTCCAATCTAATCAACTGTAATATTCTTTCATCCATCGTTTCAGCATCAGCCATGTCTGTGAATGTTGCACTTCTCAATTTTGGTACTATGTATTCCATGGGAATGACAACTTCGTGTCCATATGCTAACCTGAAAGGTGTATGACCTACCAACTTTTTACAAGTTGTTCTATATGCCCATAATACTGTTGGTATTCTGAGATCCCAATCGTTCCTGTTTGTATTGTATACATTGGTCAGTGCATTTTCCAATACTTTATTAAAGGCCTCCATAGTTCCATTAGCTTGTGGATGATATGGTGTGACTGTTCTGATGATATATATGAAATTATTCTATCAGGGCTTCAATGGTTCTATTCAGGAAGTGAGTTACCTGATCACTCATCGAAATCTTTGGACATACAAACCTTGTCAAGATGTTCTCATAGATGAATTGCACTACATTCCTTCACTAGTTTTGCTTCTTCCTATCTGGTTAGATAATCTGTAGCTGTAATGATGTATCTCGAGCCAATTCTCTTCCTCGCTGGGGTAATAGGTCCCACAAAGTCAATAGCCCATTTATCAAAGGCTTGTAAAGTCAACTGTGGCATCAATGGCATCTCATCTCTATGAGATGGATTTCCTGTTCTATGGCATACATCGCAACTCCAACAATGTTCATTTGAATCTTTTTGTATAGTAGGCCACCATAGTCCTTCTCTCAAAATATTTTAGATAGTGGCTTTCCCTACATAGTGTCCTCCACATACTCCTGAATGTGCTTCAACAAGTATTATTTGTCCCTCATGCTCCAGTACACACCTACGCAACACTTCATTTGGTCCCAATTTGTATATTTTCCCTGTAATGAAGGTGGGATCAGCTAATCTTACCACTAACTATTTCTTCTTCTGCACAGTGAATTCTACAGGTGCTAACCCTGTGGCTAGAAATTCAACGTCTCTGAAGTAGTCATCTTCTATGTGAATAGCAAACAACTTTGCATCTGGTAGATTATCCTCCAAATTACTAGGTTCTTCTCTTGACTCAATCCTTGAGAGGTGGTCATGTCTTGCGTTCAATCTTCCTGGCTTCACTATGATCTCAAAATTATATTCCTAAAAAAGTAGAAGCCATCTGCATATTCTTCCCCCTAACACTGCCTTATTGACCAAGTACTTTAAAGCTGAATGGTCAATGAACATGCAAAAGTGTGAACCTAGCAAATAGTGCCTGAATTTCTACAATGTGTACACCATAGCTAAGCCTTCCCTCTCTATTGTGGTGTAATTATTTTCTGTTGAGGATATATTTCTACTAGAAAATGCACTTGGATGGTCAATGCTTCCGTAACCAGGTAGTTCTAGTACAATTCCAAGTGTTATAGATGAAACATCTACGTGTACATGAAATGACTTGTTCCAGTCAGGAAATACTAGAATAGGTGTTGTAACCATATTCTCTTTCAGTATATCCAATCCTCTTTGGAAATCTTCAGTCCACTTGTACTTCACTTCTTTTTTCAATAGTTTCTCCATAAGCGCAGTTATTTGCACATATCCCTTAATTAATTTTCTATAATATTTTATGTCCCAATGTAGTGAGTAGCTGCTTAACTAAATTAGGTGGTGGGAGATTTACTATGATAGCTATCTTTGTTGGATCAACCAACAATCCTTGTTTACATATTATGTGTCCCAACAAAATGCCATAGGGAACACAAAAGACACACTTCTTTAAGTTCAAGGAAATATGACACTGTCTACACTTCGTTAAGATCACACTTAATTTTGCATGATGGTTCTTCAAAAGGCCAAATATTGTTCAGCCATCAAAGTAAACCTCCAGGAATTTATGAATATAATCCTTAAATGCATCTACAACTACCCTTCAAAAGATAGAAGGTGCATTTTTCCTGCCCAAAAGGCATAAAAATGTACTGAAATGATTCCCATTCAGTAGAAAATGTAGTCTTGTTTCTATCTTCCACAACAATTCTAATTTGATGGTAGCCAGAAAGTCCATCAGTGAAAGAGTATGTCTCCTATCCACCTACATTATCTAGTACTTCATCTGTGAATGGAGTAGGAAATGGGTCATGCACATATGCATCATTCAATTTTCTGAGGTCCACACAAATTTTGATTTCTCCTTTAGCTTTCTTGTCTTAAATCACCATGGGAGTAATTCATTCTGACTCTTCTACTGGCTCAATGATCCTTTCCTCCAGTATTTTATCAATTTTTTCTTTCACTCTTTCTTTATATCTGGGGTTCAATCTGTAAGGTATTTTCTTGATAAGCTTCGCATCGTGCTTGAGAGGTATTTTCATAACTCCCAAGTCACCTAAAATTCCTTTCATTTCAGAAAACTTGGTAGGAAACAAGGCCTGATATTCACGCAGTAAGTTTACGATGTCCCACTGTTTCTTCATTCCAATAATCTCCAATCGAGGCGAACTTTGGTTCTTCATCTATGCTAATATTGATATTTTTAGTCTCAATAGGGTTACTCATATCTGGAATTTCCAAGTCAGGTCCTTGTACATTGCGTTTCCTTCATATTCAGGTATATTCATATCATGAGGGTCTTCATTTTCATTTTTGTCCAGTGTAAAATTATAACATTCGAGGGCATGTTCCAACTGTATTTCCCAATCTGGTTGATTATACATAGGCAACAGGACATCCTCAAATATTTTCTTTTTAATGAGCTACAGAGCCTCATTAATGCTCAGACAGTCATCCTCAAAACTGAAAGTTCTTTATCATCATGTGCCAATCTGTTGTACCATGTCGAAGTTCCTACATACCAGTTCTTTGCCATTGGATCCAATGTGTGCAAAAACATATGGAGCCACTATGTCTATGGTATATGCCTCCATGCTTTCAAGCAATATTCTATGTGATCTCTAGGATCAGTCTCTCCACTGTACTTTGCTTGTACATTCTCATTTTTTTCAGCAAATCTAACTTCCATTAAGTTCTTACATTCTTATCATGTGCTCAACTTGTCTTGCATCCCACCACCTAGCAGGTGTAGCTTGTAATGCTATGTCTAGAGTCGATAGCCTATGTTCGTCTGAAACTGATGCTAGATATTCATGAAAGAATGCATAGATAATACTCAAACCTTCATAAGTAGGAATTGGACTTACCTCTGTTCCAATCCAGCGAAGTGACTTTGTCATCCTTGCACATCGTCTAGATGATACTTCATTCATTCTACTCTACTAGTTCTCCAGTCTTGTGTCTGAATCTAATACAGAGGAAGTATCGCATCTCCAGCTCAACCTTCCATCTTCTGTAGGATTAATGTAATATCCTTGATTAACTGTCATCTTGTAGATTTTATTTAGTTCTTGAGCTCTACATTCTTCTCTTAGATCAACATACCTCGTTCCTTGTGAAGGATCTAGGGGATCAATAACCATGATATCCCATCCTTCAAATATCATTTGTTTTTTCTTCAAGTTGACAATTGCGAGGTTATCAATTTCCCAGTCAATCCCTAATAGTGCATGATAAGGATTACTGTCGTATATGATCTCAATCACCTCAGAGTCTTCTTTACTTTGCACTCCATCAATGTCAATTTGAACACCTGATAGCCTCCCAAAAGGTATAACCTTCTGTTGTTTTGCTAATCTCAACTGTATAGGAGACCAAGATAGCTTTGGTTTCCCCGTCTGATCCCATATTTTTTTTGTTAGCACGTTCATGTTTGAGCCTAGATCAGTAATGACTCGGTTCATTTTAAAATCTCCAATCTACGCGCTTAACCTCGTTTCTCTTCCCATCCTTTTATGGTTCTTAATGTGATGGACTGATGTATGTGTGTCGTTTACTGTACTACGTTTCTCATAGTATCTCAACACATTCTGTAATTCCCCTAAGGTGTTCTCATGCCTTAGCATCTTTATGCAACTATGTAGAAACTGTGTTATAGGAATTATCTGTTCTGGAGAAGCTCTTAGCCCATCATACAAGGATGGCATATCTAGTACAGGTGTTTGATCACTTCTCAAAGGGATCCTTGTGGTCGAACCTCCCAAGTCTTGAAATCGTTTTCTTGCTTCCATGAATACTTATTTTTCTGTGTTAGGGTCAAATACAGGTATCTTTCCAACTGCTTTCCTCACCCAAGGTTCATCAGTAGGATTTGGTCTGTTTATATGATTATCAGAAGTCGAAGCTTCGTTTGTCCTGTCATCTCCTGTCGAAGCTCCATTTTGTGTCACAACATGGATGTTGTGATATTCGTTTCTTTTCTCAGCTATGATCATCTGGATATTCTAGTTCTGTCCTTCTGGTATTTTTTCTTGCATTTTCCCTATCAAAATGGGACATGATTCAATGACATGGTAGTAATATTTACAATACTTACAAGTAGTGCAAGGGTTCTAACAATCTCTTGCCAAATGTCCAGGTTGACCACAGTTATAACAAACAATCTGACCTCTACCTCATCCTTTCCCAGTATTGCGTCCTCTTCGTCTAAATCCACAACATCCTCTGTATGTAACCTGATCATACTATGCATTCTCATTGTTGTTTTGTATTTCTCCTTGGACTCTGTAGACATCATGCTTTCTTTCTATCATAAGGTCGTATGCTCTAGAGTTGGTGTCATCATGGCCAACTGACTTACAAAATGTGCAGTACAGGTTCTTTGGTGTTTGTACACACTTTTGGAGTAGGTAACAGTCCTCTATTCGATGTCCTCTATATCGACAAATATCGCACCATGGTCCTTGAGGTTTATTTAATGGGTTTAGTGCCCCACTGGCGAGGTAATCTCTGAATACAGGGTAATATTCCTTGGAATGTCCTTCCCCTTTACATGTAGTATGCCAAACCTCTTCTCTTACTTCTTTTCCTTTTTTATATCATGTAGCTTTAATGTCAGGTTTGCTAGTTGTGTTTGTATTTGTACCATACTTGCGCTAGTTTATCCTACAGGAGAAGCTTCTAGCTTCATCGCAATTTCCAATGCTTCTGTTTGAGAAGAAACCTTCTGTTGCATCAATGGTAATCTAATGTTGGGAAACAACATAGCTATAAACCACTCCTGGTGCTGTTGTGGTGCAATGTCAAAGCTAACTTGACCTAACAAGGATTTGATCTTCTGATCAAATTCCCACACAGTCTCATTACGTTACTGTTTTATCTCTTTTAAATCTGTAATGCATTGAGACTCTGATTTAGGCTTCTTAAATTCTCTAATCAATGCAACTATTATATCAGCTAGTGTTTTGTTCTGTCTAACAGAATATTTCATGAACCATGTTAAAGCTCTATCTTTGAATGTAGTGACTAGTTGGGCTCACTTTATATCATTGTCTTGTACTTGTTTAATGTTCCAGACAACATCACGGAGAAACCAATGTTGCTCTGGATCTTCTAGTCCGGTTCCTTTAAAAAAAAGGTAGCTTTATATCATCTTCCATCTTTCTTCTAGGCGGCATAAGGTTCTAAAACACTACAGTACTGCCTGTGGATTGAAATGGTGGAGGTATACCACCACTCGACCGATTCTTTGTACGTGTTCCTATAGTATTATTGCTACTAGTGTTATTCGAACTAGTAATATTTATTTCCACAACTATAGGTTTTTGCGGAGTGATAGGCTGATATCCAATATGTCTAGGTTCTATCTCACTATTAGACTCAGATTGAGACGAGTTTCTATCACTCTCTAATTCAGTTTCTAGGAATATGCGAGGTTCAACTTCATGAGACTTCTTTCTAGTGCTAATTTTATGTCTTTTTCCACAACGCAAAATGCCAGTGTCTTTGTCTGTGTCACTATCTATGTTTTTTAACATTACAGACTCAAACCCTAGGAATCTGTCTGCATTCTTAACACACCCTTTTCAGCTAATAGCATTTTAATGGATAAACTCAGGTTTTTCAAGTACATACCTATAAATCCCTTGAAAAAGTATCTTCTGGCTACGTTGTAAGACTTCAAAGTGTCCACAACAAACTTTGTAATATATCCTTCCAACAAGCTATCTAGCCAAAAGTCTATTGCTCTTGAAATCTGGTTATTAATCCCTTTAAGCCTCTGAATAACCTATGGATTTCAAATTGTAGGTTCTCCACCCTGAAAACAGTTCTTTCTTTCTGCTACCCTAGATATCCACTCATGTACCTTGTTAGAAAAAGATGAAAAGAAAACTTCATGCAACTCGGTAAATATGTATCTATGTAGCCATTGTTTTGTAGTAAGTCGAGGATGTTTTTTTTCTTTCTTCGCAAACTTGTGTTCTGTCTGATTCACCCAGTTTTGTATTTCATTCTTCTATGGATTCCACATCAACATGACACATCACCGGAATGTTAGTACAAATTCAGCAACATAACCATTTGTTGGCCTGCTAGGGCAGACCTGCGTTCGACAAAGTTAGTGCAGCAACAACATAAAACCTTTCACTGGCCCTTTCGGCATCACCTTGTAAACAGGGTGAAGTCTCACCCGAAGCGAATATGGGGGGTTACAAAATCAAGCTTTTGTAACCGCGACGATGTGCAGATGTGGTCAATAGCCTTGCTAAAAGCCCCACATCACGTCTACTAACATGATAGAATAAACATATGACTTCGCACTTTGCAACTATCAACAGTATACAGAACTACATTGAATCTCTATTGTATTCACCAGTTAGCTACGTATTCATCATTTTAAGGGGTTCCCCATAGCATTCATACACATGTATTCCATTTACTCCGTATACAATTAACATTCACATACTCATGAAAGCAAATACACAAACACACCATAAACTCGTATATAAAGCACGTCATAAAATCATATACACAAAAACACCATAAAATCGTATACAAATCAAGTCATAAAATCATATACATAAACACATTGATTTATGTGGTTCACCCCTAGGTGGGAGCTACGTCCACAAGAACTGTTCTTTCTATTAACTTAGAAGGGTAACAGTTTCAATTTGCGCACTTAGTTGCAGACTCTTCTCTACAATAATCTCTCTATGCACTCAGCTGTAGAGTCTGTTCTCTCTCTCTTTTCTAGCTAACAACAACCCAACAAAAAAACCCTTCCTCATACAAAAATATGCTTATATATAGATGTGCCTGAAGGTCACATATTACAATAACTATGGGCCAACCCCCATAGTACCCCAAAACCTAAAAACCCCGTGGTTATACTATAGACCATGCTAAGATTTAACTTCGTTGTCCCTTTGGCACCGCTTCTTTTGACTCTGCCACTTTCTCAGACAACGCACCTTCAACTTTTGTAGTGGTGTGTCCTTTACACCATTCTGCTTCTTAACTTCCTGTACCTATCGCAGTAAAGCCATCACTCATCCCTTAACTTTGTCAACCACCTCTAGATGTCCTTAGTACTTTGTCTTTATTAAGGAAACAAGTCCTTTCTTCTTGACTGAACTTCGCTCCATACCCTCTTCCCAAGATTTGCGGAGTCTCCTTTCTCCCAAAAATGGTCAATGTCAGGCCTCGCCTAACTGTACTTTCCTTCTTTGCTTCCTCTTCTTAGGCCACCCGCAACACATGAAAACTCTACAAGTTAGGAGATGATGGAATATTGTGTAGGTATGTACTAGAGCATGAATGACTACCTATCCTATGGGAGGCTCACAAAGGGGTAGCAGTTGGACACAACATAGGGAAGGTTACTGCACATAAAGTACTGCATACGAGATTATGGTGGCTTTCTCTATTTCAAGAAGCTAAGGTATCTTGCAAATAGAGTGATGAGATACCTTTGATAAGTGAGACATAAAATTTGGGGGTCCTATTAACCCACCTGCGTGAACGACTAGTGCACAATACATGATTACCACGATGGAATACTTGACAGTATGGTTGAAATTTGCACCACTAAAAGACTGTACATCGGAGACCGCCATGCAGTTTATTTTTTAGCACATCATCACCAGGTTTGGGTGTACAAAGGTGTTAATGAGCGATAAGGGAACTCACTTCATGAATTCCATCATCTGAGTGCTAACTGAACAATTCATGATATATCATCAGAAGAGTATGCGTTACCATCTTCAGGAAAATGAAATAGTGGAGGCATTCAACAAGAACTTGGAACAGGTGCTAATGAAGGTATGCAATGTATAGTGCAATGAATGGGATCAACACATTCTAGTAATATTATGGGATTATAGAACCACATGAAAAATGCTAAATAAGCACACACCATTCAGGTTAGTGTTTTGAAAAGAAGAGGTGATGCTGTTGGAGTTTGTCATCCCCAACTTGCAAATAGCCATTGTAACAAAGATGACATATGACGAGTCACTCCAATGTAGGCTCGATGAATTGATGGAATTAGAGGAGGATCAATTCCTTTTAAGTTTCAACCAATTGGTTGAAAATAAGAGACAAAATGAATGGAACGATAGGAATATCAAGAGAAAGATCCTGGAACCAGGTGCGCTGGTTCTCATGTATGACAATAAGTTCTTGAAGAACCCAAGCAAGCTATGGATGATATGATTGGGTCCATTCTACATCTTATTCATTACCAAAGTAGGTGCAAAAAATATTGCCACCTTTGTTGAGCATGGTTATCATTGATGACAAGCCATTAATGCCAAAGGAGTAATAAAGGTTGATGACATGGCATGAAGGACAAGCCATTAATGACAAAGGAGAAACAAAGTTGATGACATGGAAATAAGGACATAGTTGTTTGGGAATTGGAATAATAGTTGGTCCAAATGACCCATTCTGTGGTCATTTTCCGTTTGATGAGGCACATAAGAGAAATGCCTGCAAATGATCGAGAAAAATGCCCGTAGGCTCCTTGGAATATACCTGCATGAGCTAAGAGAAAATGCCCGCTAACTTATGGAGAATATGCCCGCAGGCCCAAATTGAAAATGCTCACAGGTTCACTGGAATATGCCTGAAGACCTACTGGAATATGCCCGCATGAGCTAATATAAAATGCCCGCCAGCTTATGGAGAATATGCCCATAGGATTTATGTAAAATTCCCGCAGTTGGGTCAAGAATATACCCGCAGGCCCCATAGAATATGCTCGCAGGTCTTATGGAAAAATGGCTACCAGCTTATGGAGAAGATGCCCGTAGACTTATGGAGAAGATGTCCGCCAGCAAAGAAAGAAAATGCCTACAGTCCGTTAGGAATTATGCCAACACTTGGAAGAAAAATGACTGCCACCTTGTATTGGAATGCACTTATAATGTCCGTAGGGCTTGAGGAAAAATGACCACTTGTGGCTTGATGAGGTCATGGATTCTTTGGAGATGGTCTTATTGCAAGAAAAGGTTTGGTACCCACATACATGATGGCACTTGGACACATTTGGTTGCTTGTTGTTGAGGTTGATGATGGTCCATGCTACCATTTGATGATGGGATTGAAGTCCATGAAAAGTATCTTGATTGAATATTATATGATAGCCTTGGAAGAATCCCACGGTGATGATGTAGTAAAGAAGGTTAAAAATGTTAAATTTTCATAATTTACTTCAATCTGATCTAGGATCTTAACTGAAAGAACAACATGTACAGCATATCTACAACATATCAATCATGGACACAATAATGCAAGCACACAAGAGACATAGATTTTACTTGGGGAAAACCATAAAGGTGAAAAACCCCAATAACTTCCTCAGAGATAGATAGAGCAATGATACAACCAGAATACAAGAGATAGTCTTCTCCTAGCAGCAGAGCCTCCTCCTCCACAAGTGCACCACTCTCCCAAGTGTGAGTGAGAGAATAGAATGTGTAAAATGAGAGAGACACACTCTCTATTTATACACTAACTTGACTTGACCTTCACTCAACTAGGTCGGCCTCAACTTAACCACTTAACATTATGCTGACTGGGCCGACCCCCATTAGGGTGGTCTAATAACCCTTTGACCCACATGGCCAACCCCCAATAGGGTGGTCTAATAACCCTTTGACCCACATGACTTATACAGGACCGACCCCAACAAGGTGGTCTAATAACCCATCAAGTATAAGTTACAACACTTACAATATAAATGACAACACTTCCGTATAGAGGAATAATAACATCTATATAGGAATACAATATACATATATGTGAAATACATTCCGAAGTTACATATACATCAACACTCCCTCTTAACTAGGAAGGTATTTCTCGACACAGATCTTCTAGCACAAGTCTTCTTCTATGGATCATCGTCATTGGATAATTGTCATTGAGTCATCATTATTGTCACTGTTGTTGCTATCTCAATCAATCTCTGAATCTACTCGTCATAGGAAGTTCTACAGAGCCAGTCCTTTTTCATACTGGATGTAGGCCCACCACCTACAGGTCTTCATCATCTGTGTGAACGGTCTGATAGAGGTGGCCTCTCAAGACTAATTTTATGTGCGGATGCAATACCATAAAGAGTATCCCAGGAACATTTATGTGACTAAGCATGACCGGAAAGATCTCCCAGGACTGATTACATGCATATCATCCACAATACCTTTAAAGAGCATCCCAAGAACATTTCTGTGCCACAGCACGACTGACAAGATCTCTAAAGAGCATCCCAGGACTTATTACGAGCACACAGCTCAACCTCTCGGATCTCCAGGACTGATTACATGTGGATAGACAAAACATTTAAAGAGCATCCCAGGAACATTTATGTGCTGCATCACGATTGACAAGATATCTGAAGAGCATCCCAGGACTAATTACGAGCACACAGCTCAACCTCTCGGACCTCCAGGACTGATTACATGTGGATAGACAAAACATTTAAAGAGCATCCCAGGAACATCTATGTGCCGCATCATGATTGACAAGATCTCTGAAGAGCATTCCAGGACTAATTACGAGCACACAGCTCAACCTCTCGGATCTCCAGGACTGATTACATGTCTCCGTAGTAATACCTCATCCCAAGACTGATTACGACCACATAGCTCAACCTATCGGATATCTGAGGACTGATTACATACTACATAGAAATACTGGAAAGAGTATCCCAGGAACATTTATGTGCCGCATCACGACCGGCAAGATCTCCCAGGACTGATTACATGCTATTTGCACAACCTGCCACATATCATCTCTGACCTCCAAGTATCAACCTGATACTCATGATCCAACAGATCATCATCGCACAAAGCATCATCTTGATGCTCGTGATCACACTAATCATCATCACTGTATCATCCTGATACATATCATCTGGAGCAACACTCTGAAGCTCGTCATCATGATCATCCTGATCATACAATGCATCCACCTGATGCATACCAAGTATCTACCTGATACATATCATCATACATGATCTACCTAGTCATACAATATATCCACCTGATACATATACAGATACATGGTCCAAGCATCCGACATGATGCATATACAAAATACATACAAATGATCCAACCGATCATATCCAGCATCCAACATGATGCATACATACATATACATATAAATGATCCAATTGATCATATCCAACATCCAACATGATGCGTACATACATATACATATAAATGATCCAACTGATCATACAAAGTAGAAATAGAACATCATCCCAATGCTCATCATCCAATGCTTACATCCACAGCCATGTGAAGGATCCTCCTTCCAACATGCTTGGAATGGCTTCAGCAAATGTGTCCATCACTTCTTCCTCGAAGTGTCATTGATCTGAAGAACACCAAGCCTCTCTCTGAAGCACTCGAACTTCACTCTGGCTAGTGGCTTCATCAGCACATCTGCAATCTGCTCGTCCATCACAACATACAGGAGCTTCACTGCTCCTCTCTGTACCATATCCCTGATATAGTGATATTTAATCTCTATGTGTTTCGACCTATCGTGGAACACCGGGTTCTCAGACAACTTCACACAACTCTGGTTGTCACAAAAGATACCAGTAGCCTCCAAATAACTCAGACAGTAGCTTCCATAGCCATACTGCCTCACAACTAGCTGAACATACTGCAACATACTCTACCTCAGTTGTACTCAGTGCTACGCAGGATTGCTTCCTGCTAAACCAAGAGATCACATCTGATCCCATACTGAAGCAACACCCAGGAGTGCTCTTCTTATCTGCAGCACTTCCTGCCTAGTCTGAATCAACATAACCCTGCGGGTTAAACTTTTGATTCGCGTCATACTTGAGCCCATAGTCAACCGTACCCTTCAGGTACCTCAGAATATGATTTACAGCAACCAGGTGAACACTCCTCAGATCTGTCAGGAACTGGCTCAATGTGTTCACCACAAAGCAAATATCTGGTCTCGTGTTCATCAGGTACATCAAGGACCCAATCATCTTGACGATACACAGTGACATCAACCAGATCAGATGAAGCATCACATAGAAGCTTCAGGTTCGATGACATAGGTGTGGCCATAGCCTTGCAGTCCATCATCCCGAACCTCTTCAGGATCTCTACTGCATACTTCCATTTTCCAAGGAAGATTCCATCTGCACTCTGCCACACCTCCATGCCAAAAAAAAATAGTGCATCATCCCCAAGTTCTTCAACTCGAACTCGGCAGCAAGCTTCCATTGCATGTCGGCAATCAATCTATCCTCACTTATTACAAACAGGTCATCCATATAAAAAAGTAGTATCACTGGATTTCCTTCCTCAACCTTGTAGTAAAGGTTGGAATCTGCTTTACTCTTGGTAAAGCCCAAACTTGATAGAAAGGTATCTATCCTACCATACCACGTTCTGCACATATATGAGTCCCTGTCATGTGTCTCAGAACCAAGTATCTGCACCACATACACTTCTTCTTCAACTACACCATTCAAGAAAGTGTATCTTCCTCTTCATTACTGCAGCCAGAGCAAGTACTGATTTAATGGAAGTGTATCTGGCTATAGGAGCAAAAGTCTCTATGCTACCACCTGCAGCATGCTTGATCTTGTAGATCCTATTGGAAGTCACTACAAACTCCCCTTCAAGTCTTGGGACTGCATCCCAAACATCTTCATGATCGACTGGTACTCCTCGGTCATGGCATTCTTCCCAAATCCTAGGAACTTCAATATCTTCAATATTTTCAATAGATAACTTTGTTGCTAAACAAATGTTGTAGTCCTTCTTTTGTAGGTGATGGTATACGATCTTTCCTACACAACAAGTTAAATTGCATGATTAGAAAACATCTCATAGTTTTCAGAACAAATTCTTACACATAAAGAAATATGTCATACAGTCATGCAATTATCTTATCCAATGCTTCAATACAACATTTATCCATATTCCGTAACTTTCTAAATGCCTTCCAATCTCTACCAGAACATTGTTAAGAGTGTGCACAACTCCTAACATGTCAGCAAAGAGGTTTCATTCTAGATAAGTAGCAATGGAATCTTGTACAGTGCCATAGGCCACTTACCCATGTAAATTAGTAGTATACTGTTCATCAATGCAACTATTCTAATATGCATAATACACAACCTAATTCTAGGAACATAAGCATATACATCATTGAATAAAATTATGTAAGAAATGACAATTCAAATACTTATCTTTGTTTGGTTGCTGGGTGGACTCCCTCTGAATCTTTGCAACTTCATTCTTATGTGGATTGTGAGAAGTGGTCAACTCTCTCTGAATTTTTGCATCCTTGTAGAAACACATGAAGTGTGCTCCTTTGCTTTCTTGCAGGAACAATTGGAGTGTGCTCCCTCTTGATATTTTCTTCCTGGATTACCTGTCCTTGAACTTATATCCATCCTTAATCACTATGCATGCTTATTGGTATCATCATTGTGTTATCCTTAAGGACTCATACATAATCACACATTTATTAGTATAATCTTAATACTATCAAAACACAATAATCTTAAACATGTATAGTCATGATCATTCACAGATAATAAACATTAGTATTCAAGGTTTCAGGGAAGTCTTCTTTTACTCATGCATATTCTTATTTGATCATAGGTCTCTTCTGATTGGTTAAATCATCAATGCATAAACCCGTGATTCTTCTGGTTAGTCATATCATCAATTATGGTAAGAAACATAATATGCATACAACCATGACTATCCAAACCTATGACTTCATGAATAATCATTATCAACAACACAACAGTATAAGATCCTAACATAAGGTAGGATTCTAGCTTGATATAGAAAAACATACCTGGATTAACATGCTATCTAGTTATGTCTAACATACCTGCATAATGTCTTATGGTTCTCTTCAGTGACTTGTGCTAGTAACCTGCATGTCTCATAAGTTAACCATTGTAGAACCGTGTTATACATACCTCGTAAGTAGATCTTCTATGTGGTCCATGACAATGGATGAATCTTTGTCTTCATGTCACCATGATCATATGTTCTTGAAGTAGAACATGATTTGTCTTTCTTGGTGTACCATTTATGTTAGCGAACAACATAAACCTCATACAACATCACAATGCATTAGTACAATCATAAGTGTCAAAACCTTAATCAATGAATATCTTCTATTAAGGTAATACGACAAGTCTAGTAATTAATCAAGATTGTACTGTAATGATATGAAGACAAACATATCATAAACTTAACCATGAACAGAATTCGAAACATACCTGTAAGCCATACCTGTCAAGATTGCTTGTAATCTTCTTATGGAAGGCCTTAGCCTCATCTCCCTCTGAAATAGGAACTTCTTCACTTGTGCAGGTGACCAATCCATCTTCTTCTAGGATTAACCCAATCCACTTGATTTGCAAGAACTAGACCTGGAGCTGGATTAGGGTTTGTCAAAGAAACCCCAAAAATTCAAACTTTGAATTTCAAACTTCCGAAAGGATAGAAATATGCGCCTTGATAAGCTGATCAAGTTGGTATATTCAGAATTTGAAAACTGCAAAGTTTCACCCCTCGAAATTACCTTTTAGATTTCCAGGTTCACTAGGGAGGACCCTAAATGAGGGTTTGAGTTTCCCGGAGCTTCACCCAACCAAAATATTTGATTCAAAGCTCTAAGCTTCGATTTTTCTGAGGAGCTTCCAGCCGTGGTCATAGATTTCCAAAATTCCAAGTTTTGCAGAAGCCCTAATTTTCCATCTTTCCAATCAAAGTCCCGAACTAGGGTTTGATCAAGACCAGCCTTCTACCCAAGCAAAAAATCTGATATTGGTCTCTAAATTTCTATTTTGATGAGTAGCATCCAGCTGTGGTCTCCGATTACAAAAATTCCAACTTTCTCCGAAGCCCTAAATTCCGGAAGCCATGAATGAAGGTGCTCAAAAATAATTATGTTTTGACATAAATATGTACCTGATTGTTTCAGGTGTAACTCCAAACTTTTTGATCCAAAGGGTCTGAAAATTTTTCTTGAGATAGCTCGACCTGTTGTCTTTCCATCCCGATAGGACGGAACTCAATTAGATTCTCTGAGAGAGAGTTATTCCAAGTGTCGCAACGTAACCTGTTTATGGGATAATACCGAAGAGCGAACTTGTACGTCATGCCACGTGTCACTGGTTCAACTTCGTCCTCTGAAACATTTTCCTGAGATAGCCTGACCTGTTATATTTCCATCCTAATAGGTCTGACCTCAATTGGATTCTTTGAGAGAGAGTTATGGCAAGTGTCACAATATGACCTGTTTATGGGATAATATAGGAGAGCGAACTTGTACGGCATTCCACGTGTCATTGGTTCAACTTCGGCATCTGAAAATGTTTTCTGCGATTGTACAGTCTGTGTACTACCTGTCACATTTTATGAAATTTCATTTGGAGCTTCCTAGCCCAAGTTATGACCTTTTTCCCAAGGTCACCTGATTTTGACTCAAATCTGGAAGAGGCAGAAACCCTATATTGTACAGATCATAAATCACAAAGTACAACGAATTAGAGGTTTTCCTTTGGATACAAGGTACATGGGGATCTGATATTCGACTTGTAAACTTTTTAGATCTGAAAACGTTGCCAAAATGGATTTATAGCAAAAGTGCTACGATGACTGGTTTTTGCTATATCAAGCCCTAGCATCGTAAGTGCAACAAGTGTCATACATGCCATATCATGCCTTCTTTCAGGCTAGCTCTGATACCATGTTAAATTTTCAGAATTTACTTCAATATGATCTAGGATATTAACTAAGATAACAACATGTACAGCATATCAATCATGGACACAATAATGCAAGCACATAAGAGATATAGATTTTACTTGGGGAAAACCATAAAGGTGAAAAACCCCAATAACTTCCTCGGAGATAGATAGAGCAATGATACAACCAGAATACAAGAGATAGTCTTCTCCTAGAAGCAGAGCCTCCTCCTCCAAAAGTGCGCCACTCTCCCAAGTGTGAGTGAGAGAATAGAATGTGTAAAATGAGAGAGACACACTCTCTATTTATACACTAACTTGACTTGACCTTTACTCAACTAGGTCGGCCTCAACTTAACCACTTAACATTATGTTGACTGGGCTGGCCCCCACTAGGGTGGTCTAATAACCCTTTGACCCACATGGCCGACCCCCAATAGGGTGGTCTAATAACCCTTTGACCCACATGACTTATACAGGGCCGACCCCAACAAGGTGGTGTAATAACCCATCAAGTATAAGTTAAAACACTTACAATATAAATGACGACACTTTCATATAGAGGAATAATAACATCTCTATAGGAATACAATATACATATATGTGAAATACATTCCGAAGTTACATATACGTCAAAATATATATATATATTTATATATTTAAAGAAGGTGATGTGATGATGAATTTTTGAAGTCAGCCCAGCCTTAGAAGATGTCTTTATTATTTCAAAAACATAAACAAGTCGACCTCCTAATAAAAATAAAAATAATAATAAATTATTTTTGACAAGTTGGATTAGAAAGATATATGTAAAAAAATAGTATAAATACCGGTGAAGAGTCATTAAAAAATATGGTGTGGATTTTTGGTCATGAGTGTTAACACCCCCAACAAAATTTCCCACCCAGGAAGGAAAGGGAATCCCCCTTTAGACCCTTGAGCAGTCCCATCGACCTCTTACGCTACAGAAGAGTTAGAAAACCTAGAAAATGGCTAAGGGTCAAGCTAATCCAAGCCAAGTGGTCGACCCACAGTGAGAATGATGAGAAGAACAAGGCAGGGGGTTCTTCCACAACCTAAAAATATTGAATGGTCCAGATCAAAGAACAGAGCCAGATCAATGATAGGGAAGTGATCCGTAGTGCACCAGATGCAATTTTTTGAGTTCCGCAATCCTCATGCGGAATGCGGATTGTGGGAGCCCGATTTTTCCAAAGGCATAGGTTCGAATTTCTGAGTTCTGATTTCTGTAACCCGCATTGCTAAATGTGGATTGCACGAGCATGTTTTTTCCCAGGGATGCGGGTGTAGTTTTTCGAGTTTTGCAGCCCGCATTGCGGAATGCGAATTGCAGAGAAAATTTCCGTGAAGTTGTCCAAAGGTGTTCCAATTTCCGCAACCCGTATTGCGGAATGCGGATTGTGGAGGCATAATTTTCTAGAGGGCGCAGATTCAGGTTTCCGATATTCGCTTCCCACATTGCCGAATGCAGATTGCATAAGTGATAATTTCCAGAGGCATAAAATTAGATTTCCGCTTCCCAAAACCTGTATTGCGTATTGCGGGGATATAGTTGCGGATTGGGCATTGCAGATTGAAGATTGTTTAGCAGAAACAGGGCAAATTTTGGTCGCGAAAAATGAAGATTTTCAAAGGGAAATGGCACATTTGGGAGCCACTTTGGAAGCCAAAGATAAGCACGGTCTGGTTACCTGTCCCAATCAAACTAAAACGGCCCAAGCTGAAGGGTAACAGGTGGCTCTAACGACATGATATTTGCCATGATAACGCGTGGAGGTGTCCCCATCAGTGTGATTAACAAATCATGAGTCAATTGCATTTTACTGGTTTCACGAACAACCACACCTAACCAAAGTTCTCTAGAAGTTTCAAATGTTTTGTGAGCTTATAAAGGCAGGTTCTGAAGAGGACCAAAAGGTTGGATGTTTTGGATTCTGAGAGAAAAATTCTCTGCGTATTGTATTCAACTCAGCCTTTCAATTAATGTGAAGACCTGATTCTAGAGAAGAGATTCATGTGATGAGTGTTTTGATGTCTATTATTTCCTATGCATGTGTTCTTCATTTGTATTTCCATTGAGTGTTTACTTCTGCAATATCTAGATCAAGATTACATGGTCTGAAATTCATATTTTATGCTTCAGATGCATATGACTAGGTATTCCACCCTTATCCTCTTGAAGTTACAGGTTAGAATTCATTTGCAAATTCTCTAGCTCTGTGATGGAATTTGTTTCCCTTTCTTCCTTCATCTGTTGATATCATTAACTTGAAAAAACCTCATCTACCTTGCCTCTGCTTCTGAAATTGTTGTCTAAATCAGTCATTTGTGACTTTAAATCCATTGAAATTTTGACTCCATGCCCAATGGTTCTCTTGTCCTTAACCCCAACTAGCTGAAAATTCCCCCACAAATACTTATTTGAAGGTATAGCCACCACTTTTATCCATATCCATCCCATGCAAATGATATCCTAAGCAATGAGTAAATTGTGAAAGAGAGAGCCCTCTCTTTAGTTGGAAAGGCTAGTTTCGATCCACCAAAGCTTGGCTTGAAACAATTACCTCATGATCCCTTCTGCTATAGCCTTGGAGAATCATCAGTGATAACATTCTGGAGACCATACTAGGGACTTCAAAGAACTTCTTTCCCAGGACAATAATTTCAAAGCATCAAATCAGATCTCTCAGGGAAAACAGAGAATCATAAATTTCAAGGTTGTAACATTTTCCCTGGTGACTCCAACTTTCATATTTGCGAATCTCTTGGGAGAAATATGGGAACCAGAAGGATACTTACCAGAAGTCAGCCAAATCCTAAACTAGCAAAGCTTATATCAGATCCTGAAATATCACCAGGAAATCAAAGATAAAACAAATAGGTATTTCCCCATTAACTAGGTCTTTTTCTCTACCTAAAGAAGAAAGCAATGATTTATCTCTTTTCACTAAATCTGCTTGCCAAAATACCCAAGTCCTGATTACTCCTCCTGCTGTTCCTAGCCATAATTTTGTAGTACCTATTGTTACTGCTACTCCTAGGAAAAATATAAGAGTAATGGATGCCAGATTTTCCCATTTATCCCTCCCTGCTAATATCCGTGACTTACTTGTGGGCTATGCCCAATGCCTCATGAGATTCGATGGAGAAGGAAATGGTTCTGCACAACAGCATGTAGACCACTTTGCTGATTTTATAAACCTCTAGGAGGTGGATGAAGATGATGTCAAGATGAGGCTATTTTCCCAAATTCTAGCAGGAGAAGTAAAGAAGTGGTTCAAAGCCCTCCCAAATGGAGGAGTTTCTACCTATGAGAGATTTGAACAAGCTTTCCTAGCTAGATGGCAGGATAAACAAAATCCTCTCCAAATTATCACTTAGTATGAAAATACAAAGAAAACCAATTTTGAGACTATCCAAGAGTTTTCATCTAGATTCATGAGAATGTATAATTCTATCCCTGTGGACGTCAAGCGTCCTGTGGGAGCAATCAAGCATCATTATGCTAATTGTTTTAACAGTGAATTTGCTCTCATGTTGAGAGAAAGGAGATCTACCACTCTACCTGATATGTTAAAATATGTTGTAGAAGTAGAATCTAATCTGATGGCCTCGGGTAAAATGAAGTGCATAAATGAAGCTGAGAAAAAGAGATCTAATGATGTAGCCTAACCTTCCACATCCTAATCCATTGATACCAGATTTAAGCAGATAATGAGGGCTATGGAAAGGCTGGTAGATAAAATATCCCTTGACAATAAGCCTCCTGATAGAGAAAACCAAGAGCCTCAAGCTCGGAATAAAAATTATAGGAGACCTCCTGCCCCACATGGAAGACCAAGAGAGCCAAGGGACCCTATAAACACTAAGAATCAACCAATCAAACCACCTTTTGCTGAGAACCTAATAGCAGGAAAAGAAGAAGATGGACACCCGATGACCAAATCCACCTCTTTGATCATATCCAATCCTAGTTCTATTTAACTAAAGAGGAACATGACCAATCATCCCTGCAGTTAGATAGTAGCCTAGAAGAATTCGAATCTGATCAATACCAAAGAGGCTTCCAAAATGCAATCTATGAATTTCAGAGGCAACATAATTTGAGAGGTAGGAAGGTAATAGTAGACAAAGGAAAGGCTATTGTTGACCCATCTTCTTCTCAGCCACAAAGAAAAGAAGCCTCCAGGAAGGGTGACCCAAAAAATGTAACCTCTGATAAGGCAGCTAAGAAGGGGCTAGAAGCTCCTAAAAAGGGCCCAGAAGGGAGAGATGAAGGTAATGTAAAGACTGTTAGACACAATGGCTCACTGAGAGGGGGGGTGAATCAGTGATATTGTACTTATTAACAATTTCAACTTCTTTCCTCAAATCGTACATCATTAATTACCAATTCACTTCAATATTCATCAATGTCATTCATTAAGCAAGACACATTATCATCAACATATTACAATAGACAAGATATAAGCTTTGTAAACTTTTTATAATTGGATACTTCAATCTCCAGTATGGGCTACAACCCAAACGTGGCACCACCCACGAGAATGATTTTTTCAACGACAACTGACTGGGATGCTTCAACACCCCAACAAATATAGACTTACAAATGATATTTTAGACTGTTCTTAAGTCTGCAAATTACATACATCATCAAACAAGAAATCCTTGTTTGTTTCCCAAATTACCGAAGCTCAAACAAACTGTTGCCACTTCATTCTAAAATATAATCACTTTGTACATCATTACCAACACATCATTATCATCATAATACTATCCACAATTATATCATCTTCATTCTGTTCATGTCAACATTCTATATGTATTTAACTGTCCATAGTTGCATCATCATTTTCATAATCAGTTTATCAGCAGGATGTCACCAATCACATCATGTCATATCAATCTGCTGTTGCAGCATCATGTCCTCATCATTCCGCTCTCTCAATTTACCCCATAAATCAAAGATGTAAAAATAACTTTTCCATACTTCCCCTACTGCTCTACTTCAGCCACCGAACCTGTCCTCAAACCTCTTCTGAACCCCTCCGAAATATTCACACTTCCATCACATAATTCACACCTACAAAATAAAGATTTCTCGTTTATTTATACTTGTCCTTTCCATAATTTAGGAGGCCAACTTGTCATGCTTATTTTTATTTTCATAAATGATATATATATATATTGTTTCCACGTTATCCTCATTCAAATATGTGTGTGTGTGTGTGTGTGTGTGTGTATTTGGTCTTTTTTCCACATCATCGTGGTCTTCATGTGGTCTTCAATTTCCTAAAATGATGCCCGCAGGATCTCCACATTTATGCCCACAAGGGCCTTTGTTATGCCTTCGATACATGCCCGCACTACTCCAAATAATGCCTGTAGGGCCTTATTAAAATGCCCACAATGGTCCTTAATTTATGCCTGCATTGGGCTTGTTCATATGCACGTAGGAGCTTATCAAAATGCCCACAAGGATGCATCAAAGGATGCCTGCAGCTGCCCAATTATGCCCGCAAGAGACACTTTTAAATTCCCATTGGACTCTCATGAATAATGCTCGCAACTCTCATGAAAATGCCCACAAGCCTGCCCAAAGATGCCCGCAGGGCTCTCCAAATGCCCCAAGCTCTCCTTCCTTAGCCATGTCATCACTTGTCTTGTCCATTGCCATCCTTTGTCATATTTTTCCTTGTCATAGTCATCTTTCATGCTTTCCAAGTCACCAACACACACTTTCCATCAAGGATAATTTTAGGGGCGAAATTTAGCCCATGGGTTATTTTTCCATGTTTTTTTCCAAAAAAAGATTCGCCAATTTGCATTTTTGAAACCCCATATCGCCCAATTTTAATGGGGTAAAATTTTTTCACTCTAAAAATCACCAAATTATTATATACACTATATAAAATCCTTAGAAATTGAAATAATTTTAGAAAACTATCGCCAAATATTTTATAGTTGACATTTTAAGAATTGGTAAGATTCACCAAGGTTTATACACTTTTAAATAAGTATGGGTCTTTAAAATTATCCATGCTTTCCATGTCCTCATGCTTACCTGCTTTGTCCTCTTCTTCAATTGCCATTCTTGCTTCTTGTCATGCTTGCTTGCCATGTGTGTTCTCACCTTTTCCAGTTGTCTTCATGTCAATGCTTGTGTCATGTATTCATGTACCAATTTAGTCTTTGTCATTAATGTGTTGTCATCAATGACAACCATATTCATCAATATCCCCCTTTTTCATTGATGGCAGCTTCAATTTCTCTCCCGCTTTGACATTAATGAAAAAGGGCCAATCAGCCATTAAAGGATTCACAATACCCAAAAAGAAAAAATTGTATCTGCTTGACATCATGCTGAGCTGATTGCTCCCCCTTTCAAATTTGTTGATCTGTCTGCTATTGGATGAGCTTGATATTGTGTCTTGTAAATCATCCTTGTACCTTTCCATCTTCATCCAAATTTTGTTGTTGTTTTTTCATGCTAAAAGGATCCCCCTTATGCTACTTCAAACTTCAACAAGTTTCTATCTAGTAAATTCATAAAAGGTAAGTATGCATCATCATTCCATACTCCCTGTTGTGCAGGAAAATTACCTTATAGTGATGAGAAGACACTACCAACTTGGGTGGGGTGACAGGTAAATACATTCATTGTCTTGCCTTAGTTCCTACAAATGGAAAGAGATCGAGATATCGAAAGATGTACCTTTTATCGACGGCTGGTCCTAGATTTCGCTTGATCTTTCGCTATGATGAACCTGAAACACAAAGTAAACATTCCTCAACGTATCTTGACTGCAACAAATATGATGAAATTGAAAGCAATTAAACATCAACTACAATCAGATATTAAACCAAATGAACATACAATCCAATAGACATTTTATTTGGGAAAGGAAGGGTATTTCCACCTTTTTATTGTCAAAGAAACATGAATCAGTACAAATATACCTGATCGATCAATATGCTTCTACAACTGAGTCCTGGGATCCTTCTCTTCACAATGACTTGGGAATTCCTCCAGTGTAACAACACTTAAAGCATTCATTCTAGGTCCCTCTCTCATGGATCCTCCTTGTATTTATGGGACAAGGTAGGCAGTTGGAATCGAGAGGTGGTTGAATTGGGAGGTTGGGGAAGTTGCATAACCAACTTCAACTAATCCCAATTAGTCATCTTAATATATTTTTTATTTCATCTTAAGATGTGCGCGGGTTTCATACAACAAGAGTAGCGCACAGAGAGCAACTTTTATGCTTTGCAACAAGCGTTTGCAACGTTTTTGAAGGTGTGCGCTGGTTGTCCTTGAGCAAAGTAGCGCACATGTCAAGATATGCGTTGGTTTACTATGCAAAGAGTAGTGCACATGTTGTGAAACCAGTAGAAACATTAAGATTTTCAGTTGCAGAGTGTAGTTCCAACCATAATTCATCTAGGTCAACCTATCTCTTCAATCCATGGTGTCCTTTTGTGTGATCAACAGAGCAATGTGATCACGGATGGAGAAGTGCATATTTGAATTATAACAGATGCCCCCTAATGTGTGAGGTCATAGGGAAACAATGGCTGAAATACATTATAATTCCAAGTCATAGGAGGAGCAAGAAACCGCAGAACCAAGTCACAAAATACCTGAAACACGATCAAGGTCAGCGAGCAATTACAATCTTGACATCATATAGATGTGTAGCATGAAAAAACATGATCTCCGATACATAACTAGGAGATGTATATATAGCATGGCCACTGAAATACAAGCTTCGATCCATGTCAAAATGAGAGATCATATCCATAACAACAAACTGGATCTATGTCTCATGAAGAGCCAAAATGAGTGAGGCTCAGTCTTGCGTAGCTTGGGTGATAACATAAATATGGTGATGCTATCAAAGTCCCAAGGTCTTCATCCAAACAAACCAAAGTACAAACCCTAACCATGTGAATAAATGAGCTGAAGTCGAACATGGGGGGTATCGTTTGATTACCGATCGATGATCTATATCGTTAAAAAATGCAAGGGCTTCCATCGATAATGATAATGGGGACTAAGGTACCTAGTACGATCCAACAAGTGTGAATAAGTGGACTTGAAGTCGAACACTTAAGGAACCTATCGAATAAGAGACATTGTTGTATTCCCATTATTCAACAGCGAGGAAAACTACCACTGATGACTGCAATCCCCAAGGTACTAACTGAAACTCTAAACTTCATTCCCAGAGCATAATGAGTTATCGATGGGAAGAAGTCCATTGGAAGGGAGGCCTTAATGCATCCTCCATCATCCAACACGAGGAACACTCAAAAGGTATGAGCATATTTGGAGTAGGACAAGTAACAAGATGAAACAAACTGACACTAGGATGGTTGACACATGAAGTCAAGGTAAACTGCAAAATGGCTGACACAGGCCATATCCTTGAACAGTGAGCACGACACAAAGTGACTCAGGCAGCTTTTAACATGAGGGGGAAATGATATAAGCCTGCAATGTAGGAGCATTGACAGACCCTCCATATAATTGGAAGAATAACCAATCGAGGGAGTAAAAAACTCGGATATCGGGTTCACCCTAAGGCCAAAAACTATAACCCAACTAAAATGATAGACTCAAATAGGTGTTGTGTTCAAGGACATGACTGACTTAACTACCTTTGAAATTGAAGAGATGTGATATACCCCTCTTATCCCTTATTCTTTTTGGTAAAAGAATGTCCTTCTTGTTGTTTTAATGAGTCAAATAAAGAAAACTCAATAGATCCAACCATGTGAAACGTTTAACGAGCCCATGGGAGGAAGACTCAGGACCTTCTTCATTGTTTACAGAGTTCGAAGAAGAAATATAAGAATACTCTATAATATTGATCTTTGGATTTTAAAATCGAGTCGAGATCTGTTCTTGCTTGCCGGTGTTTTCAATTTTAAGGAGTCTGAAAAACTTAAACAATAACTCCGTACACCTACCCGTGGATTTTAGTATTGAGCTCCGGTTGGTATATGCTCGTCGGTGTTTTCCTATTTATAGAGTCTAAAAAACTTAAACAATCCTCTATACACCCTCTCGTGGATTTCTCATCGATCCCGAGTAGGTGAGTGCTCGCTTGGTGTTTCCATGTTTCGAGAGCCTGAAAACCCTAAAGAAGGATCCAAAATTCCTTTTTGGTATAGTTAGTCTCCTCCCTTGAAAAAGTATAAAATGATGAGAGAAGAACTCTTCTAGCCACAGGTGACTAGAGTATTCCTTTTTCGTAAATAATCCACAAAAGTTCGGAAAAGGGGCAAACTTATACTTAAACAGATGTCGCTTCAAATCCTTTAATGAGTATGAAATGACAACTATACTCGGAAATCTTTTCATATTTAAAGAGTCTAACAAGAGCGTGAAACAACTCTATAAAAATATTTTTCGTAAAGTTTTAACGAGCCTGAAAAAGTAAACTCATGACCTCCTTACTGTTTTTAACGAGCTCAAAGGAGAGATCAAAGAATGCTTGTAGCCTCCTTATTATTTTTAATGAGTTCGAATTGAAGGTGAAAGAATGCTCGTTGGTGGATCAATGTCCAAATGAATGTAAGACTGCATTATAGACTCTAGGAAAACTTCATCAGAAGGAAGTATATTATCCCAGATGGAACACATATCTAAACATTCAGATGGAGTCATCACCTGGTCAATTGTCGAGACCCAGTCCCGAGAAGGTGAGCATGAACTCAGAGGCTTCTTCTCAGTAGAAATTAGACTCAAGGAACAATATGCCACATCATTTGATTGTGACATGGTAGTGCCTACTGGTGAGGGATATACTTGGTCTATAGTTTGGTAATAAGAGGGTTCAACAAATGTAAGTTGATCGATAGTGAAAATGCTTTCGTTGTGAGGAAAATGCAACACACGAAAGAGTGTAGACACCACATCCTGCATAGCATATACATAATAACGCCCGAGGATCATATCAAAATCCATAGGGTCCTTTAAAACCATAAAACAAACTAAGACTGTTTTCCACTCAAAGTAACAGGTGCCTGAGGGAGGAATCCCAACGGTTCACTAGGTCTTTTGTCGAAGTTCAACGGCCAATTAACAACTGGAATAAGGTTAGGAAAACCTAAATCTCTCCAAGCATAAGGGGATAAGATACTATCAGAGGCTCCTTCATCTGCAATACATCGGTGAACCGCATGGTTTCCGATATCAACCTTTATTTGGAAAGGTGAAGAAGAAGGAAGGCGAGGTCCAGTTAGACTATTCCAATCAAAGGAAACGATCCCAGAGCTTGGTAGGGGTTCACTTGGCATAGATGCAGTGCCCCCATTTTCAGAAACATACGAACTGGTAATGCAGAAGACTTCAGGGACAGGTGCATGTGTTGGAGAAAACTCACTATGGCTTGGGGTGTACCACAAGAGACATATGACTACCAGAAATCAACTAAATTCTCAGAACTATGCTATATAAATGACAATGCTAAGATAATGAAGAAGACAACCAACCTTGATCCAAACGTTTGATGTATATCCACGTTGGAGCTTTTCAATCCGTGCACTTGAATCTGCAAATTAGTCTTAACAGCCAATATACAACAAGTACATATAATATATGAATGGCATTAACATCATCAATAGCGATGGCCCATGATATAACAAGTAAATGCAACCCAATGTAAGATAAACAACATTTACAACATTAATGGATGAGAATATGAGTATTTCTATTAATAAACAAGAAGAAGTACAAAGTGATATGAACTCTTGCTAGCAACCAATCTGAACCAAGATCTGGATCAATCAACTTGCGCCCCCACCACTTCAATCCTCCATGAATGGAAAACTCAGACTAGATAGGAGTTTGGAAGGTGAACATAAAGGGTCCACAACTACAAGGATCAATGAGTGTAGACTCAAGATAGGGCAAAAATCCACTAGAGTTCCCTTACTCTTCTTTCTCCTCCCATCCATAAGCCATATGTGCTCAATATATAGTCCTCTCAAAGGTAAGTGAAAGGACACATCGAGACGTTACTTGGGTAGATGGAGAGCCAAAGGTCACCCAATGACCGCTTTTTGGGCGTAAAAAGTAATAAACTAGTGCTTTTTACCATTTCACTTGATACCCACGAGCTATAGTGATGCAACTCCCGGGTACGCATTCTATAGTGATGCAACATGCAGGTCAGAAGAAAAATGAGGAAAAATATGTCTGAAGGATATAAGTGGATCTGAGTCAATGAAATGGATCCTACAGGCCAAAGAATGTTGATGCTCACAGGGTGGAATATTACGGTGTAACAGATGCCCCCTGATGTGTGAGGTCAGAGACTGATGCTATGATGGCCAAAATACATTATAAAACCCAGAAGTGGAGTGATGGAGATACAAGTGGAAAGAGCAGCTCACTCGTCATAATACAATAGTATCCCTGAATACATGTCGGTAATACAACAATCTGATACAATGGCCATAAACAGGAAGTACATAGTGAATACATGTCATAAGTGATCATAGCCATGATCCCTCTACAGTAAGATATGGTCTCCTACTAAAAAGGAAACAACTGGTGCAAACTGGAGGTACAAACTGTTGATATCTGAGAGGTGATATCTCAGATGTAAAGTCAAAGTCATAAGTAGCATACTGAATGCCACTATCACATGGGGTCTTCTACACAAGTCTTCGATGGTGCAAGTCCCATCAAGTGAACAAAGGAGTTTGGGTCGAACCTGATGTGACATCGTCTGATTACCGATCAATGATGTATACCATTAATAGACACGAGATAACCCACCAATAATGAAAATGGGCATCAAGGAACAGAGTACAATCATCGGAGTGTGAATAAATGAGTTGAAGTTGAACACTAGGATGAATCCATCAATCATGGGACATTCATGTATTCCCAAAACTATCAATAGCGAGAGAACCTGCCACTAATGATTGCAAGCCTCAAGGTACTCAATCGAACTCTAAGCCTCAAGTCTCGGAATAAATGGGTTGAAGTCGATGGAATGAGACTCGCTGGAAGGAGGGCATTAAGGAATCCCCCATCAACCAGCACGAGGTACCAGCTATGCTGAAAGATTTGGAAGAACTTAGGTAAAACAAACTGACTCAATAAGGATGGCCGACATGCAATGGTCAAGAGATCTGAGGAGTGGCCGACACTAGTTCAAGACTTCCTTTGAACAAGAGCATGAGCAGATGGATAGACTCGGGTAGCATAGACTCAACATAAACTGTGCAATGCAAGAGGCATTACAGAGGGCTCCATAATGACTGGGAGCTTAACCAATCGGTGGAGAGAACTGAGAAACAAGTACATATCCTAAGGTCCAACTATAGTCCCGACTCATAATGTACGGAGTGGAATGAATGCTCTATTCGAAGGCGACACAACAGCTGCCAACAAGAAGTAGTAACCATAATCCCGTCCGGCTTTTTGGAATATTTGATTTTTTTTGGTCTTTTTCATATTTGGGAAAAGCTTGAAAAAGAATAAAATTGCTTATAGTACAACAAGTGATAGAACGAGTGTCAAATAACGAGCAGACTAGTTCCAAGCAGTGGAACATACGTATGATCAATGCAAGGAAGTGCATGCAGGGTGTGGACACTCGGGGGGTGTTCCCTAAAGGTCAAAAGGTGATCAAATTGTGAAGGG
Source organism: Larix kaempferi (assembly GCA_027924585.1). NCBI lineage: Eukaryota > Viridiplantae > Streptophyta > Pinopsida > Pinales > Pinaceae > Larix > Larix kaempferi. The sequence continues at coordinate 1,922,229 of BSBM01001296.1, read as the reverse complement.
AAAATATAAGCTCTGCAGGGCTCGACAGGAAAAAGTGCTCAAGCACCAGGCTAACAACTGAGTAAGCGGGAGCCGGCACAAGGCTCAAGCGGCAAGCAGGATGATGCAATGAAATCATAACATGATATAACTAAGGGGAGTCCTTAAGGGAGATGGCCAGCATAAGACAAAGTAGAGTATGAGTCTTTATCGCAATGTCATGGCGTAACTACAAAGGACTCCCAATCCTAAGGAAAAACAACGGCATGGGCACCGGAATGCACAAGGGGTTCTAACTAGGGTACCCATGTTCGGAAAAGCCCTACCACCGCATAACGACACTTCTATAACAGTGTGAAGGTTCTGTGTCAGTTACGAAGTGGGGTTGCACCTAGGGTTTATGAAAAATGGTCAATAGGTCAAATGCATAATGCACATGGAAATGGCATCTAACCTATATGCCAAGTGTGAAATGTACCTGTCGTAGGTGTGAAATGCTTCAGAACAACTTTCGTCAAAGAAATCTGATTAAAAAATACTACTCCAAGACATTATATTAGTCCATAACAGCACAAAACGGTAAAAACTATAGACAAGTGGGTCTTGAAAATTATAAATAGTAATAAAAAATTACAATTCACAATTCATTTTTACTATTCACCCATTTGGAGCTTTTTAGTTAGTTTTCACCTGAAAGTTCAGTTGTCGATTCTGGGAGCTAGGAATGACCGTTCATCGAACCGTCCGTAGCAGGTTGGTATTTTCATCCATACCTTTCATTTCAATGCTTTCATTTTGATTTTCAGCGGTGGGATTTTTTTCTTGGCCAAGACCTAAATGGGTTCGGTGCTACCTGCGGGCTGCGCAGTCAACGCAAAGGTTGACCATGGGTACCCGCACCTATATACAAGTTAGCCTGCGGGTACGGCCGTGTAGTTGGTTTTTTAAAATAATTTGACTAAAATGCTTGTTTTTCTTCACTCTAGGATGGTTCTAGAGTGGAGGGAGAGGGAGCATGAACAATTTGATGAGGCCGTGCATAATGATGTGCAAGCACAGCAGGCATTGCAAGCACATGGGTTGTATAAATTATGGAGTATAGGGGGTTTGAGGGCCCAAAACCTATTACTCCGGCGCTTGATCGACTATTGGGATGTTGATGCACAAAACTTCAATATCAATGGGCAAATCCTCACACTGGAAGTGGATGACATCTACTTCATTACCGGTTTGTCCCATCGAGGTGAGGAGGCTAGTCTTCGGTCTCATACTGTGGGTGGTGGGATCACCGTCCTTGACTACATAGCACGGTATTTCCCTGCAAACACACGCATAGTGGGAAGTCAGGTGCCCATCAATGCCATAGTGAATTTGAGCATGAAGATCATTGTGGCTACCTTAGTGCGGATCACGGGATCCAAAGATTTGCACCAGGCATCAAGGCCGGGGATGTTCTATGCATCACAATGCATGCAGCCTATAGTGTTTGAATGGTGTACCACACTGCTAGGGTCTATGAAGACCCAACTGACAGAATGCAAAGAAGGGAAGGCCAAAAACCTCGGGTATGGGAGTATCCTATGCAGCTTCTTCTTTGAGAGGGTTCCAGGGCTTAGTCCGAGGGTGGATGTCCCTCCTCATAGTCTCCGAGATCCAGCCCTGACCCGGTGGTCTGAGATCTTGACACGACAGGGTGGTGGCCGTCTGGCATCACCATATACCGAGGAGTTATTCCGCTGGTGGGACCAGCAAGTCATTTCCATAGAGGAATACCCCTATGCAGGGATAGACTTTCGCCAGGATAGGGACATGCCACTCCCACCAGACGCCGCGTTCGGAGACATTGGTGAGTACTCTTTTTAGATTTTTTGTGTATTAATTTTTTATGGATTTTTTATTATAGATGTAAACGCAAAAATATTTTTTTTGGTAGTATCATATGCTAATGGTTGACTATTTGCTCGCAGACAAAGGCCCGGTGAGACTTGATGGCTTCCCGAGACATGGTCGTCGGGGCAGGGGTGAGGAGGCAGGCGATGATGCAGTAGGATGCACACTACAGACCTTGCGGTGCAACCTCACATGGATGGTTGCTAGAGTTCCACAGATAGAGGTGGCGAGACTACCTGAGGCCATGTAGCGCCAAGTAGTGGGGGTTCTAGGTGAATGGGTGCGGCTACTGCAGTGGGTAGCCAATGCAGTACAGTATTTCTATGAGACACGTCCTATCAGGGCAGAAGCTAGGCCTCCTCGTAGGGATTAGATATCTCAGGATCTCATTTTTTTATCGATATGTATATTTTTTAGGGCTACGGGCTCCAGTTTTGTATGACACTACAATTTTAGACATATTTATATACATAAAACTTTGGTTCTCTGGTTCTACTATATGTGTGTATGTACAAATGTATGAATGTCTTCTTATATTTGTGTGCTTCATGATGAATGTGAAAAATGCCAATCTAATACATAGTTAGCGTATGCATCAGATATATGATTAACACTTCTCAGAACATGTATGTATGTAATTGAAACAAAATATCGTTCCAAGAGTCTTACCCTTAGGAATTTCCATAGTAGCGTAGGATCGCGCACACGGTACTGCCCATTCAGCTGAGACACAACTAGTTGTGAATCCAGGTAGACTTCTAAAAACTGGACGCCATGGGAAATGGCATCCCGAAGTAACTCAATGAAGGCACTATACTCAGCCACATTGTTAGATGTAGGACCAAGACAAGCACCTCCTGAGGACACAACTAGGTGGTCAGGTGAGAAAATAACCCAGGCAGTAGAAGCAAGCTGCTACATATGACTGCTAGCACCATCCGCGAATCCTAAGAATGTAGGAAACTCTGCTGACATCTATTAATCAAATGAAATATAATCAGCAGACCCGAAAACCAAAAGAAATCTAAACTATGTACAGAAGGAACTATACAATAGTATACAAAAGTATCAACCTGAACTAGAGTTTCAAGCGTAATACCGCTTGAGGTAGATCCCATTTCTAGGTAGAGCGTAATGTTGTAAATGTTGTTTATCTTACATTGGGTTGCATTTACTTGTTATATCATGGGCCATCGCTATTGATGATGTTAATTACGTTCATATATTATATGTACTTGTTGTATATTGGCTATTAAGACTAATTTGCAGATTCAAGTGCACGGATTGAAAAGCTCCAACAGGGATCTACATCAAACGTTTGGATCGATAATATGAGTATTTCAATTAATAAAAAAGAAGAAGTACAAAGTGATACGACCTCATACTAGAAACCAATCTGAACCAAGATTTGGATCAATCCACTTGCGCCTCCACCACTTCAATCCTCCATGAATGGAAAACTCAAACTAGATAAGAGTTTGGAAGGTGAACATAAAGGGTCCACAACTACAAGGATCAATGAGTGTAGACTCAAGATAGGGAAAAAATCCACTAGAGTTCCCTTGCTCTTCTTTCTCCTCCCGTCTATAAGCCATATGTGCTCAATATATAGTCCTCTCAAAGGTAAGTGAAAGGACACATCGAGATGTTACTTGGGCAGATGGAGAGCCAAAGGTCACCCAATGATCACTTTTTGGGAGTAAAAAGTAATAAACCAATGATTCTTACCATTTCACTTGATACTCGCGGGCTATAGTGATGCAACTCACAGGTACGCATGCTATAGTGATGCAACATGTGGGTCAGAGGAAAAATGAGGAAAAATATATCTGAAGGATATAAGTGGATCTAAGTCAATGAAATGGATCCTACAGGCCAAAGAATGCTGATGCTCACAGGGTGGAAGATTACGGTGCAACAGTGCATCAGTCCTTGAAGGACTGATGGGATTGGTCGAGGATTGCATCGATTAGATCACTTCACTCTTCAAAGAAAGAGTGGGGTTGACCAAAGATTGCATTGGTTCAACCACTTCATCAACCAAAGTTTGATCAGGCTGTTGGGAATCTATAGACAATTCAGGAGCAGAAGATCCTTCAGACACGGACCACACTCTCCGCACCTTATATGGAATAGTAGGGCACAGGTGAGTAAGGTGATCTCCCTTACAAAGTAGGGAACTTTGGTTTGCGTCCTATAAGCTTAGACTCCTTTACAACAACAGTACTCTTAGCATGACTATCATTGGCTGATAGCATGCCCCCAGCGTGACTTGCAATGGCTGGTTGCTCAGAAGCAGAAGACTTTTGAACTAAGGACCACACTCTTTTCACTTCTGGAAGTACAGGGCACAAATAGGTTAGGTGGTATCCCTCGCAAAACTTACAAGGGAACTTAAGCTTTTGTTTATTAGGCTTGTTGACAATATCAACTTTCTCAGCATGACTTGCAATGGTTGATTCAGTGTCTCCAGTATGACTCACAGTAACTGGTGACTTGTCATTAATATGACTAGCAGTGATCAATACCATGTCCTCAACATGACCTACAGTGGTTGAAGACATGCTTTCAATATGATTTGTAGTGACTGAAACTTTGCTCCCAGCATGACCTCCAAATGCTGGGTAGGTGCCCCCAGCGTGACCTTCAGATGCTGGGTGGGTAGGTTCAGTATGATTTACCGTGACTGAGTGAGTTCTCCCAACATGACTACCAGAGGTTGGGTAGGTTCCCCCAGCATGACCTCTAGAGGCTAGGTGACTTTTTCCAACATGACCACCGGAGCTTGGGTGGGTACCCCCAGCATGACCTCCAGACGCTAGGTGACTACCCCCTTGATTTGGCATCTTCTTCCTATTCTTCCTCTGTCTATTCCTTTTAGACTGTTGGTTACTAGTATTACTACTTTCACCACATGAGGAAGAAGGAGGAGGAGAAGATGTTACTAGCGAAGCAGTCATAGGGTTCTGATGCTCTTGATGTGAAGTGCTTACTTGAGAAGCATCAGGAGCATGCAAGGCATTCAGAGTGGAAAACAACCAAACCGGTAGCCCTATAGTGAATCCCGAAAGATTAAAGCTAGCCATTAAGGGAGTACCAATGTTCCCAATGAATGTAAAAGCACAAGGAGCCCCTTAAGCATGGGTCCCTTGATTGGTGCTCGTCGGGATGTTATCCATAGTTTTTGTCTCAACGAGCCATAAATCTCTAAGGCTAACTAAAATAAGCAGCACAAAGATAACACCACTAACAATTCCTTAAGTGATCAAACCAGAAAAACAATGGATAATACTCTCAGAAGCAAGTCTGGGATGATTAGGGCCCAGAACAGACTAATAGAGTATTGACGGTCAGTTACGTGGCATCCAATGGAGGTCCTCTAGGTAGCAAGCCCAAAATCCAAAAGCACTTTAAAAAGCACTAGTGGACCCCTGTACATGGGTCAACTCTGGTTTATGGTTGATAGGAAAGTGAGGGGGTATCATCAACAATTCCAATCGCCCACAACCTCGTGCTTAACTCTGGTTTGAGTAGAGCGTTACCAAGACAATTTGATATAGGTGGATTTACCTAATAGATAGTTGTACTATGATTGTTGAGTAATGAAGCCGATTTCGGGTGGTTTAAGGTGATTTAAACCTGAAATCCTAGTCTAAGCTAGTTGATGATGTGTATACCTAAAAGGAAAAATGTTGCTAGTTAATTTTATTAATATTTCTTTTTAAGGGCTACTTTTTACTCAATAAGGGAAGTGCGGTGTGTGGAATGGTTTCGATAGAAAGCAAAGTGCGTAAAGAAATAATGCATTCAAATTCACAAAAACTCTTTTCTTTTTGTTTATATTCTTTCAAAAACCGAAACTAGGTAATCCTAAATCAAGTTCTTTTTGTATTTTCTTTTAAATTTCAAATCAAAGCAAATTATGCTACTTCAAAACAATGATAAATCCTACTACTAAGCTACTGAATCCTATTTTTGTCTTTTCTGATAATTGCACAAAAGAAAAATAATTTGGAAAGGTGCAAGTAAGACCTAACGTAAAGTGTGAGTAAGACAAACAACCTAAATGGCTCAAACAAACAATTCAAAGACTTGAGAAAGACTCAAACTACTAAGTTGTTTCAAAAGAAAAAACTTTAGGCTTGGAAACAAAGTGTAAAAGAAACAAGGAAAAGAGACGCTCGTAACGGAAAGGCAAACCTAAATGGCTTCTCCTAAGTTCCAAAAACCTAAGAAAACACTAAGCCAAGCAAATGAGTAGGAAAGCGAACCAAAAAGTGACCCTACTAACACACAAACTCAAAAGAAAGATAACTAGAAAGCTTTGAATCACTTGAACTGAACTGAAAAGATAATCAGCAAGTATATAAACCAAGCAACCTTTCAAAAGCACTGTAAGGCCTCAAACTTGGGGTCAAACCCTAATGGAAAGGATAAGACACATTGAAAGTGGAAATAAAATAAAATAAAATGAAGAAATAAAAATAAACTAAATTAAATTAAATTAAAATAATAAAATATAAAATGGAGTAAAATAAAGAAATAAAATAATAAATAATAAATAAATATAAGTTTAAAAAAAAAAAAAAAAAATATATATATATATATATATATATATATATATAATACAAAATACAAAATAAATTAAATAAATGTAAAAAATTAAAGATAAGTAAAATAAAATATAAGGTAAATTTAAAATAAAATAATTAATTGATATTAAAGAAAAGTAAAATATGGGTTACTTAAAAATGAAAAGTAAAAAAAGATATTAAATGTAAATTAACAATAAAATTAATGATATTAAAAATAATTGAAATAAATAATATTAAGTAGAAATGAAGAAGAAAACAATTGATATTAAAATTAATGAAATAAATATAAGTAAATAAAAATGTAGTTTACATTAAATTATATTAAATAAAAAATAAAAAATAAAAAATAATTCGTAATAAATGTAAGTTAATGTAAAAATATATATATATATTAAATAAATTAATATTATATTAATATTAGTAATAAAATTTACTTATTAGAAAAAAAATTATATAAAATAAAATAAAATTTATATTTAAAAAAATTTAAAAATTTCACCTTAAATTTATATTTGAAAGTTAGTTGACTCTAGTCTAAGGTTTAGTTCATTCCAATTGTGGCTTCAATCCATCAGTAACTTCAATCCAAGGCTGACTTCAATATTGATTTCAATCCAAGGTCGTAAAAAGGTTGATTTTAATCCAAGGTTGACTTCAAGCATAGATTGACTTGAATTCAAGGTTGACTTCAAACCATGGTTGAATTTAATCCACGGTTGACTAAACAATCCAATAGTCGACCTCAATCCATTAATCATGTTAACATTAATGACTTCAATACATGGTTGAATTCAATCTACTGTTGACTTTTAAGAAATGTTGACTTCAACCCATAGTTGACTTTTAATCAAGATTGACTTCAATCCATAGTTGACTTTTGAGCAAGGTTGACTTAAATCCATGGTTGAATTTTAGGGCAAGGTTAATTTCATTACATGGTTGACTTCAATCCATAGTTGACGTTAATCGATTGTTAAGTGTTAAGAAAGGTTGACTTTGAACCACACCTGACTTCAATTCATAGGTGACTTCAAACAATAGTTTTGGTTAACCATGGTTGACTTTGTTTTGGTCAACCATGAAAAACCAGAGTGAACAATGGTCAACCATAGTCATCCATGTTCAATAAAATTCAACCATGGTTAACCAAAGTCAACAATAGTGAACATAGTAAACCATGGTTGAAACCAAAGTCAACCAAAGCTAACCAAAATAAACCATGGTCAACCATAGTTAACCAAATTCAACCATGGTCAAAGTCAAATAGTCAACCAAGGACAGCCATGGTCAAGTAAAGTCTACCAAATTCAAGCAAAGTCAACTATAGTTATAGATGACCATGGGTGGCTTTAGTTGACAATGGTTCACTTTGGTTTACCATGGTTAACTTTGGTTGACCAAGTCAATGATGGTCAACCATGGTCGACTTTGTTTTACAATGGTTAAGATTGGTTGATCAAGTCAACCATGGTCGACTTTGTTTTACAATGGTTAACATTGGTTGAATTTTGGTTGACCATGGTTGATTTTGGTTGACCATGGTTGACTTTGGTTGACTATGGTTGACTTTGGTTTACCATGGTTAAATCTGGTTGACTTTTGGTTGACGGTGGTTGATTTTCATTTACCATTTTTAACTTTGGTTGACCATGACTGACTATGGATGACTTTGGTTTACTTTGGCTAACTTTAGTTAACCATGGTTGACTTTGGTTGTCCATGGTTGAATTTGGTTGAGCATTGTTGACTTTGGTTGACCATGGTTTATTATGGTTAACTTTGGTTGACTTTGGTCCACCATGGTTTACTTTGGTTGACTTTTGGTTGATCGTGGTTGATGGGTGCCCATGGTTGACTATGGTTGAATTTGGTTGAATTTGGTTGAATATGGTTGACTTTGTTTGGCTATGGTTGACCTTGGTTAACCATGGTTGACATTAATTGACCATGGTTGACTTTAGTTCATAATGGTTGACATTGGTTTACCATGGTTCAGTTTGGTTTAGAATGGTTGACATTGGTTCAACATGGTTAATTGTGGTTGACTTTGGTTAACAATGGTTGGCTTTGATTGACCATGGCGGACTTTGTTTGACCATTGTTGACCATCGTACACGATGGTTGTCTATGGTTGACTTTGGTTAACCATGGTTGAAGTTGGTTGACTATGGTTGACCATGGTTAACTATGGTGGAACATGGTTGACCATTGTTGACCTTTGTTGACTTTAGCTACCATTGTTGACTTTGGTGGACCATGGTTGACTTTGGTTAATTTTTTTTGCCCATGGTTGACGTTCATTGACCACAACCAAAGTCATATTAGAATATTATGTGATTGCCCATGGTTGACTTGTAATTATTTGGTTGACTTATAAGTATTTGGTTGACCACAACCAAAGCAATATAAGAATATTAGTTGGTTGACCATGGTTGTATATGGTTCACTTTGTTTAACCATGGTTGACTTTGGTTAAGCATGGTTGACCATGGTTGACTAATGAGAGTAATGAAACTGGGTTTGGGCAGTTGAAGAAAATTTTGACCAAAATGCATATAGATTTAAGGCATTGGAGGAAAACGGTGTTGCATTTGTCGAGCAGTGAGAGGCCACCCCAATGGAGGAAACTGTGACAAAACCATTGGGAAGTTGAAGAAGAAACTCCCCACAATGAGAAGGCTTGATCCATTTTCTCTTATATGCCATGTTTTTTTGCCAATATCTATGTAGTGAGTTTGTTAGGATTTACTCCACAAGAGAAAATAACCATAGGACTGGCCAATTTTGTAATGAACTCTGGTAGAATACTTGGACTTGAACTTGAAAATCCTAGTGTAAAACCAAGGCTCTATGTCTATGTCTATGTAAAACACTATTTTTATATATAATATATATTTCTAAAAAAGAACTTTAATGTTATTAATTATTAATATCAATTTTAATGTTATTAATTATTAATATCAATTTTAATGTTATTAATTATTAATACCAATATTAACATGGTTAGTATTAATGTGGTTAATGTAAATATTAATGCTAACACCAACATTAATGTTGTTAATATTAACGTGGTTAATATAAGTATTATTAATGTTAATAATTTTATTAATAATATTGTTAAATTTACTATAAATATTTGTATTAATCTTATTCTTTAACCTCGCCCTATTATTAATAATATTGAAATAATAACAACCACATTATGTTAATAACTTAATGTATTATGATAACTTAAACGTATTATGTTTGACAATGTATTATGCTAATAACTTTTTTAGCAATGCAATAATAAAAAAATATTAATAATTTATTAATAATATCTTTTAAATATAAATATAAATTATATTTTTAATGTTTTTTCTAAAGAAAAATTGATAATATGGATTCTTTAAAAAAATATTGATTCATGGATAACTTTGTGTAAAGTAAACTTCCATTGAAATAATCTTAATAGTATTTAGTGTTTTATAATTACAAACAAATCAATTTCATAAACATAACAAAGAAAAACGTTTATCCATGACCAATGAACCAACAGTATAAGTATTATGTAAATCATTATGTTTATAAATTCTGCTAGAACGTTGTATGATCAAAGCAATCATAACTACTACTATTATTATTATTATTATGATTATAGCTTAATTTTTTTTAAATACCTAAATCATATAAATAAATAAAACAAATTGAAAATCACTCTGTCCATCCATGATATGTTTAAAAGTATCAAATGAGAAACATTTAAAACATTGTTTGAATATTTTAATTACTTCGTTTGTTCTTTTTAAAGATGTATTCAAAGTAAATATGTGCCAAGGCTATAATATACTAATATCATAAAACAATTTGAGATAAACTTACTTCAACTTTTATGCTATTATGAATAAATACTATTTTCTTTATTAAAAAAATATTAATTTAAATTTTATATATATATATATATTATTTTAAATTAAAATTAAAGTATTTTATTTTATTTTTATTTATACATTATTTGTATATATAAATAAATATTACATTTTTAAAATATTTATGTTTCTTAATAAGTTATAAAAAAAAAGTAATTAAAAAATTTATGTTATTTCATAAAATATATAAATTAAAATGATCATTGTAATGTGAGAAAGGGAAACAAATCACTAGGGGGAGAGGTACTAAATGGCTGGAAAGCCATGAGAGTTTGAGTATTTGGGTATTGATGATATGATTATTAATGACATAAGGATCTAGGTTTATAGGTTTTCTTTCCAAGTAAGATTGGCTAAATGTGGCAAGCAAATTTATAAGACCTATGTATTAGCCTAAATAATATTATGGTGACCCTAATTAAGGTTAAATAATTAATTTAATAATCAATAGATAGTTATTTTACTTCACTTAATGAAATATTTCCCTAATGAAATACTTCACTTAGTTATTTAGATAAACATAATCCCCCTTCAACGCGCTCTACGGCTCTGGATGGTTACTCTTTCAACGCGCTACACAGTCGTATTCAATTCAGTCAATTTCTCGTATGGTCGGATGCTTTGACATTTTGTTTTATTTTAGGGTGGATTATGATCGCTTTTGCTTCAATATAGATTGCGGTTGAATCCATTCTGTCAGTAGCAAATTCATGACATTGTCGTGGCTGGTGATTCTCGTTTGATCTCTATCTTTTGGTATTCTCCTCTCTGTCCATTTTTTTTGTCCAATAATACATCACCGATGTCAAGCATGGATCAGTTTTTATAGTCATCATAAAAATGTGTCAACGATTATTATAAGCGATACGCACCATCAGCAAGGATTTCCTCGTTCAATAATAATCAATATCAAGCATCCTACAGGCAAATTCTTCTTAAGCTTCAATATTTAAATGTAAATTCTCCATAGGCACTGTTTCCAGCCAGTGTGCTAGGGATTTCTCCAGAAGTCTCAAACGATTAATTGAATCATTTTTTCAGGCAATTTTTTTTTCATTAATTGAATCATTTGCAATTATTACGTAGATCTACTATTTAGATTGGAGCACTTCTCTAGTCTAACAGACTGGGAAAAACTTTACCATAAAGTTTACTTCATCTTTTAAACATAGAAAGTACTGTTCTAACCTATCAGTCATTTAATTCAAACAAATAGCAATTAACATTTTATCTATCTTCCAAGTATGACTGGAAAACAAATTATGTATATTTATTACAATCGTCATCAGATTGTTTAATGTTGGATTTAGAGACGTCTAATTGCAATAATTAAGTTGGACATACGTGCATTATGATTATGATATCAAATACTGTCGAAAGATTACATTTATGTAATGATTAAAACATGCCAAACAATGTGATTAATTAAGTCATGGCATTATACGTATTTAAATAAGGATTTGGATACAAATACATATAGAATAATATTAATCAATTATAATTGTTAATGGACCGATTATAGTTGATTAAAATAATAGCAGTAATAAATTGAGCTAAATAAGGAAATCAGAATTTATTCTGATTTATTTCAGTTTTTTTCTGAAGTTTCCCGATTTGAAGTTTTTTGTAAAATCGGAAACTCCAGATTTCTTTTGGACTTGTTTCCCAAGTATTAGCTAAATTTCAGCAGCCCTAGGATTAGAATCTTTTTCTTTGGCACTGCTATAAAAGGGCTGAGTCTCCAAGGCTTGCAATCATCCAAAAAAATTGTCTGCTCCATTGAAGACAGGATACTCTCCAGAGAAAAGGATTGCAAGTTCTTGGAAGGATTCGAGAGCCAACAACTCAAGTCAAGACCAGAAGCTGTCCGCGACCTTTGAAGATGGAAAGTAAGTTCCGCTGTGCATTAAGCTTGATTTCTAAAGTTCCGCTGTGCGTTAAGTTTAATTTCTTGCATAGGAGTAGATCTTGGTTAGGGTTTAAAGTATTTAATAAAACCCATCAATTGGTATCAGAGCCTCCCTTTTGTAAGAAATGCTGTGTGTATTCCACGAAGTTTGAAAACATTTTGGGCATTTTTCAGTGATGGCTGGAAAATCGTTTATATATCTCTGTTTGTTGATAGTGAAGTGTTAAAAACGTTTTGCTGAGGGTATTGATTAGAAAAACGTTTTTTTTTTGTTCATTTAAAAACGTTTTTAGTTCATTTGGTATTTCTGAAAACGTTTTAGTTGATTAACTTCCGTATCATCTGCCTCTGAATGGTTCGAAACCCTATCGAAACCGTTTTTGGGTTGCCCAGCTCTGTGGGGGTGTGCTATTTATATTTTACTTATACCTTGCTGGCCGGCGTGGATTTCTGCGTGATAGTGTGTTGGATTGATGCCATCGATTTTCTGCATTCGTTTATGCCCTTGTTGCGTAGCAGAGCTACCTTGTACCTTTCTTTTTTTTGTTTGACGGCTGATTAATTTGCAAAACGTTTTTATATGTGGCTGGAAATCGAGCTTTGGAAGCTCTATATGCATATATTGTTTTGCAAAAACGTTTTGGGCATCTTACATTGTCTCATGGGTGGATTAAAACGAATTTACATTTTCCCGGCACTTTGTTATATGCTGGCTGGAAACAGAGTCTTTAAACTATGTATGTATCTATTCTTTGTGCAAAAACGTTTTTTGTTTGGAATGGTGGCTGGAAACTCAGATTGATGGCTCTGTATGCATCTATTTGTTGTCAAAAACGTTTTATTTAGAATGGTGGCTGGAAACCGAGCTTTGTTGGCTATGTATGCATCTAATTGTTTTGCTAAAACATTATTTGTATGCTCGGTAGCTGGAAAAACGATTTCTAGCTATGTATATTCTCCATGGAAGCTTTTAAAACATTGTTTGTATGCCAGGTGGCTGGAAAAACGGTTTTTAAGCTTTGCATCTTCTTCATGAAAGTTTTTAAAACGTTTTGGTGTTCGTATGTTGGCTGGAAAACAATTTAAAAGCTCTGTAGTTTCCCATGGAAGAAATACAATAGTTCTGGTATTGCTATGTCGATTTGAAATGCTCTTGGAGTTGTATTTTCTTCTTGGGTTTGAATCTAAAACGTCTTCCGTTCTCTATAATGTCCATTGGAGTGAAAACGCCTTGGCTGCTCTGTTTTGGGTTTGGGCACATACCTCTGTCTTTTATTTAATATTTTATTTAGTGCGTTGGGCTTATTAACTGGTACTCCATTGATTTATGCTGTGGATAAATGCGCATAATTCAAGCAATGTTGCTTATGGGTACATGCTGCCAATGGAAAATTTTTAACTCCTGCAAAAGATATATGCATTATTGGTATGCCACCTTGCTGGGCCACTAATACAATGGTTATTTATATTGTGTGCATTACCTCTGTTTTGTATTTTGCTGGTATTTCTTTCATTGGGTATGATGACGTAGACCTGGGAAAGTATTCACGTACATATCATGAATTGTATAAAAGCGATGTTGTTTTATATATTCTATGAAAATGTTTTGTTCCATACATGGTGTAAAAGTGATTTTGTTTCATATATATTGTATGAAATGCTTTTGTTTCATATATTGTATACAAGTGGTTTTGTTTTATATACTATATAAAAGGGCTAGGTTTTATATATATTATATAAAAAGTTTTTGTCTTACATACCGTATAAAATATGTTATATCTTATGTAGGATATAGTTGGGTATGCTATAAATATTTTATGCAATGAGGAGGTTGCATATGGTTAAGATGTATTACATAATTTATACAATGGTTGTAATGTACATATGTTTCATGCATTGAATTTCCTATGTATTGATTTTAGGTATAATTTTGGAATCTAACTAAAGGCATTTTACGTATACATGTGTTGTTTTCGCATGAGTCAAGCATTGATGTTCGCAAAACGAACCGCTCTGTGTAAGACGATTGCAAGGATGACTCATGACAAGCTCAATGGACGTGGGTGTTAGCTTTCCCAAAGGAGGGTTGGCACCTGCTAAGTTGTTTGGTGCATAAGGGTGATGTATAACAAATAAGTTGCAACACACATATGCTGGCAATGTCTAGAAAATCATTTGGGGCTTGGTGCACCAGGTCCGTTAGTGACCTGCCTTCCCCACTTGACTGGCCTGGTAGTTAGCAAATGGATATGTCAATCTGGCCCAAAGGCGGAAAAGACAATAAGGTAATGATTGCGCCCAAAGGTGTTTTTCATTATTTAGTGGTGTTTTGGCTAAAAGATTCAATGGAGCACATAATTTAATTTGGGCCTTTAGATGGATTTTAGAATTATGATTAAAGATCAAATCGTGATGCATAATATCTAATTTTTCCTTTTGTTCTTCAATTTTCAGATCTAAACATAATGTCAAATCTAAGTCAAATTAATCCCCTCATGGGGAACAATTTCAAACAGTGGGAAGAAAAGCTCAAATTAGTCTTAGGGATCATGCAATTGGACACTGCACTGAGATTTGATCGCCCCAAGCCCAATAAAGAGGGTGAAGAAACTCCCCAAGAGAAGGCTGATATGTCTCTTGCTTTAGTTTGTTCTGAAGTTAATTTAAGTTCTGTATCTAGATATACTTGGTGGATAGATTCAGGTGCAACGACTAACATCAGTATGTCGATGCAAGGTTGCCTAAGCCATCGCAAGCCAAATGAGGCGGAGCGCTACGTTTACGTAGGAAATGGCAACAA
The DNA here is from genome assembly GCA_027924585.1 of Larix kaempferi. Classification (NCBI taxonomy): domain Eukaryota; kingdom Viridiplantae; phylum Streptophyta; class Pinopsida; order Pinales; family Pinaceae; genus Larix; species Larix kaempferi. The sequence goes on along the minus strand of BSBM01001296.1, from coordinate 1,907,148 downwards.
AGTAGAAGTGAAAAGCATAGGAAAATTTAGATTATTATGTAAGACAGGATTTTATTTAAGTTTTGATGCTTTAGTGGTTCCATCTTTCAGAAGGAACCTAATTTCTATATCTTATTTGGACAAAAATGGTTATGTATGTTCATTTGGTAATGGAAAATTCAGTTTGTGTCAAAATTCTAAGCTTCTTGCTTCTGGTATCCTGTCTTCTTATGATAATCTTTATTTTCTAGATATAGACACTTCACATTCAGAGGCACTGCATGTAGATAATAGAAAACGTAAATTAACTTGCGAGAAATCTCCAACATTATGGCACAAGCGATTAGGACATATCTCTATGAAAAGGATAGAACGTCTTGTGTCTAATGATATTCTCCAACCTTTAGATTTTACAAACTTAAGTGATTGTGTGAATTGTATAAAGGGAAAACAAACTAATAAACGTAAGTATGATGCAAAAAGATGTAATGATGTCTTAGAATTAATTCATACGGATATCTGTGGTCCTTTTCCAAAAGCTACAAGAAATGGTCACCGTTACTTTATCACATTCATAGATGATTATTCAAGATATGGTCATATTTACTTAATAAAAGAAAAGGCGGAAGCATTAGACGTGTTCATAAAGTTCAAAACGGAAGTTGAGTTACAACTTAACAAACGTATAAAGTCCATTCGTTCTGATCGTGGTGGTGAATACTACGGTCGTTATGATGGATCAGGAGAACAACGTCAAGGTCCCTTTGCAAAATACTTAGAGGAATGCGGAATTGTGCCTCAGTATACGTTGCCAGGTTCGCCTGCAATGAATGGTGTTGCTGAACGGCGAAATCGCACCCTTAAAGACATGGTGAGAAGTATGATTGCTCGTACAACTCTACCTGAGAATTTGTGGGGAGAAGCCTTAAAAACTGCAGCATACATACTTAATAGAGTGCCTACTAAAGCAGCTAACAAGACCCCTTACGAGTTATGGGTTGGGCGCAAGCCTAGCTTGAATCATTTGAGAGTTTGGGGATGTCCATGTGAAGCTAGGCCTTATAAGCCAAATGAAAAGAAACTGGACGAAAGGACCATTAGTTGTTACTTTATAGGCTATTCTGAACAATCTAGGGGATACAAATTATATAATCCAACAGAACATACAGTTTTCGAGTCAGGAAATGCGAAATTTTTTGAGGATAATGAGTTTGTGGGGGGAGATATGACAAAAGATATTATTTTTGAAGAAGAAGAGACAAATGCGAATGAGACTATGGACCAAAGTCCTGGTTTTGTTCAAATTCCGATTGCGTTTAGAAATGAGACTATGGACCAAAGTCCTGGTTTTGTTCAAATTCCAATTGCGTTTAGAAATACATCTTCTGACAATATGCAAACTTCATCATCACAAATAACTCAGTTAGAAACTCAACATGGAATAGAGAACACAAATGGACCTGAACCCAACCCAAACCCTGACATTGACATGACAAATGTTGATGGCCTAGGGCCTGTGGGAGATTCAGAAATTGATAATGATGTTCCTCCTCCTATTGAAGATCAAGTTGTAAATGAACCTCAAGAAAATCTAGTACCTGTGCCAATTAGGAGATCTACTAGAGAGAAAAGATCTACACAATCTAAGGATTATGCATATCTTCAAGAACATGAGTTTGACATTGGCATGTTTGAAAATGATCCTGTTAATATCAAACAAGCTGTGGAAAGCTCTAACTCTCAAATGTGGATTAATGCCATGAATGAAGAGATGAAATCTATGTATGACAATGACGTTTGGGATATCGTTCCGTTGCCTAAAGACAAGAAACCCGTTGGTTGCAAATGGATATTTAAGACTAAGCGGGATTCTAAAGGCAATGTTGAAAAATACAAGGCACGTCTTGTTGCGAAAGGTTTCACACAGAAAGAAGGCATTGATTATAAAGAGACTTTCTCTCCAGTTTCATCGAAAGACTCTTTAAGGATTATATTGGCGCTTGTAGCACATTATGATTTAGAACTTCATCAGATGGATGTAAAGACGGCGTTTCTCAATGGTGACATTGATGAAACGATCTATATGAAGCAGCCAGAGAACTTTGTATCAGGTGATGCAGGGTCTATGGTTTGTAGACTTAAGAAATCTATCTATAGGCTAAAACAAGCATCTCGACAATGGTATCAAAAATTTCACAAAATTGTTAGCTCATTTGGTTTTGAGTCTAACATAGTAGACGAATGCATATACCTTAAGTTCTGTGGGAGTAAATTTATTTTCTTGGTTTTATATGTAGATGACATATTGCTTGCCAGTAACGATAAGGACATGTTGCATCAAACTAAGAATTTTTTATTTAAGAACTTTGAAATGAAAGATCTTGGTGATGCATCATTTGTTCTAGGGATTCAAATACTTAGAGATAGATCTCAAGGTATTCTAAGGTTATCCCAGAGGAACTATATCGATAAGATTCTAACAAGATTTGGCATGGAAAACAGCAAACCAGGAGATACCCCTGTATCAAAAGGAGATAAGTTTAGTCTAAAACAATGTCCCCAAACTGACTTAGATAAAAACATCATGAAAGATATTCCCTATGCCTCAGCCGTGGGTAGCATCATGTATGCACAAGTATGCACGCGTCCAGATATTGCGTTCATCACTGGAATGCTAGGGAGATATTTGAGTAACCCAGGGATGGAACACTGGAAGGCAGCCAAGCGAGTGTTGAGATACCTAAAGAGAACAAGGGACTATATGCTCACGTATCGTAGATCGGAACAGATCGAGGTCATTGGATATACTGATTCTGATTTTGGAGGATGTGTCGACAGCATGAAGTCAACATCAGGATACATCTTTATGATGGCAGGCAGTGCCGTGTCATGGAAGAGCGCTAAGCAGTCATTGGTAGCCTCCTCCACTATGGCAGCTGAATTTGTTGCATGCTATGAAGCATCTAATCATGGCGTATGGCTGAAGAACTTCGTCACAAGTCTGAAAATTGTGGATTCTATTCAGAAACCACTCAAATTATTATGTGACAACAATTCAGCAGTGTTATACGCAACCAACAACCGAAGTTCGTCAAAGTCAAAGTACATCGATATTAAGTTTTTGGTTGTAAAAGAGAGAGTGCAGAATAATGAATTATGTATAGAACACATAGGTACAGACTCCATGATTGCTGATCCTCTTACTAAAGGATTACCACCCAAGAAGTTTCACGAACATGTTGCCCGTATGGGTGTAATATCTATTTAGGATAGTTAGAAAATGTGGGAGTCTGAATATGTTTTAAGTTTCGTTTTTGATGTTCTATGTAATGCAATTGTAAACAATTTTTGATGATATATACAAGTTGCATTCAGTTTCAGTTTCATTATTTCTTTCTTTAAAGTTTGATTTTTGACCTCATACAGTAAAGTAAAGGTGACTCAATTAGAAATAGGCACGTATAATCACACTTGCGTGTAATTTCTAAACTATATGTCCAAATCAGATTCATGTCATTTAGTTATGTTGGCAGCGTGATTTATGTCGGTTTAGTTGTGAATAAATGTGACAAGTGCTGCTTAAGTCCTTTGTTAACATAATTGATGGACAGAATTGTTTAAGAAATACGATAAGAAAGACAGAAAAGTTGCATGCAATAAAGTTAAGGATATATAATCAAAAAGTTGCACTTGTCCATGTGGGAGATTGTTGGATTTAGAGATGTCTAATTACAATAATTAAGTTGGACATACGTGCATTATGATTATGATATCAAATACTGTCGAAAGATTACATTTATGTAATGATTAAAACATGCCAAACAATGTGATTAATTAAGTCATGGCATTATACGTATTTAAATAAGGATTTGGATACAAATACATATAGAATAATGTTAATCAATTATAATTGTTAATGGACCGATTATAGTTGATTAAAATAATAGCAGTAATAAATTGAGCTAAATAAGGAAATCAGAATTTATTCTGATTTATTTCAGTTTTTTCTGAAGTTTCCCAATTTGAAGTTTTTTGTAAAATTGGAAACTCCAGATTTCTTTTGGACTTCTTTCCCAAGTATTAGCTAAATTTCAGCAGCCCTAGGATTAGAATCTTTTTCTTTGGCACTGCTATAAAAGGGCTGAGTCTCCAAGGCTTGCAATCATCCAGAAAAATTGTCTGCTCCATTGAAGACAGGATACTCTCCAGAGAAAAGGATTGCAAGTTCTTGGAAGGATTCGAGAGCCAACAACTCAAGTCAAGACCAGAAGCTGTCCGCGACCTTTGAAGATGGAAAGTAAGTTCCGCTGTGCATTAAGCTTGATTTCTAAAGTTCCGCTGTGCGTTAAGTTTAATTTCTTGCATAGGAGTAAATCTTGGTTAGGGTTTAAAGTATTTAATAAAACCCATCATTTAAAACTCAAAATGAACAACTAACATCCAAAAACATGTAAAGTGCTTTGGAAAATCAACTATTCCTCTTAGTAGAGGACTCCTTCCTCCTTCCCAATATACCTAAATCTGGCCTTGAGGCCTCCTCGCGGGGTCGATTTAGCAATCGGTTGAGTTCCACATGGTCTCACTGTCATGGTGAAGCTGTAGGAAGATTTGCCGACTCAAATTTTGGGAAGATTTGCTGACTCGTGAAAGCATGTGCAAGCTCAAACTCCACATGGTCCAGGAGCTGAAGCCCTTGAGATCATCCCACAGAAAACCTACCCGGCCGTCTTCGGAGGATGTAAATACAAAGAGACCCAACAGTACCACGGACATAAGCGGTGGCTTCAGCCTCTTCTCAAAGGCCTCCACCAGCAGTACCAATTCACTTGCTAGTCTAAGGGATTTCTTCCCGGAAAACCCCAATTTGTACGGATACAAAGAAATCGCAGATGCTACTCACCAATTCGCTTCCGGAAGGCTAGGGAACTCGTTCGTATGGAAGTGCGTCCTCAGGGGTAAAACCGTGGCTGTCACTTTGAGAAGCCCAGAAGACAACGCGCACCATGCTAGCATTGTGAAGCTCTTGGATCTGATAAAGTTTGCAATACACAACATGAACATAGAGCAGAAACACAAAGGGCATATTGATTTCCTTCTCATTATTAAGCACACATATATATAGTTTCTCATAAGACCAAAACCACTGGCTAATACTATGGGCCACTGTAAACCATGGGTCAACAAATGACCTAATTCAACTAACTTAGGACCATTGACTCAACTAACTAACCAACTTGACACATGAGATTACAACTCTTAACACGCCCCCTTAATCTCAAGTGGGATGGTGTGGTCAGCACTATCAATGCCTAAGTGCTTCCTCTGAAACTCAAATGTGGATGTTCCCAAGGGTTTGGTAAACATATCAGCAAGCTGCTCCTTAGAGCCACAAAATATCAGATATCTCTCCATTATTGACTAACTCATGTATGAAGTGATAACGAATGTCAATGTGTTTACTCTTCCTATGAAATATATTATGTTTAGACAACTGTATAGCAGAACTGTTGTCACAATATATGGTTGTTGGTTCTGTTTCTGTATGTCCCATTTCCTTCAAGAGTCTTCTGAGCCAAACTGCATGGCATGCTGCTGTAGTTGCTACAATATATTCTGCTTCTGCTGAAGACATGCTCACAATGGGCTATTTCTGAGAAGCCCAAGAAATAAGACTGGTACCAAGATGGAAAGCATAACCAAATGTGCTTTTCCTATCATCAATACTACCTGCAAAATCACTGTCTTTGTACCCTGTGAGAGTACAGTCCTATGAATGAGTGTACCAAAGTCCATAATCAATTGTACCTGCAACATATCTTAGTATTCTTTTTCCAACTTTCCAGTGAGAGTCTTTGGGAGATTCCATGAATCTAGAAATAAGACTGACATCATACATTAAATCAGGTCTAGTAGCAGTTAAATACATTAAGCTGCCTACTAATCTTTTGTAAAGTGTAGAATTTACTGTTGGTTCATCATCATTCTTGCTTAACTTGGTTCCTGTAGCAATGGGGGTTTCTGCTGAATTGCATTTGTCCATTCTGAATCTCTGCAGAATGTCAGTAGCATACTTATGTTGACAGATGAAGATCCCATTTTCACTTTGATCAACTTCTAGACCAAGGAAAAACTTCATAAGACCAAGATCAAACATCTCAAACTCCTTTTTCATGATTGTCTTAAACTCTTCAAGCATCAAATTTCCAGTATAAATCATATCATCAACATAAAGACAAACAAGTAGAATGTTACCTTCCTGATATGTTTTGACATACAGAGTGTGTTCATTGCTGCTTCTGTTGAAACCATTTTTGATGAGATAAGAGTCAATTATGTTGTACCAAGCTCTTGGATCTTGTTTGAGACCATACAAGGCCTTTTTCAACTTACACACCTTATGTTCTTGACCTTTGACAGCATAACCAGGTGGCTGATCTACATAAACTTCTTCCTCAAGTATGCCATTGAGAAAGGTAGATTTCACATCCATTTGGTAAACAGGCCACTGGTTTTGAGCTGCTATTGCAAGTACAGCTCTGATGGTGTCCATCCTTGCTACTGGAGCAAAGGTTTCTTCATAGTCTACACCATATTGTTGTGCAAAACCTCTTGCAACAAGCCTTGCCTTGTACTTTTCTATCTCTGATTTTTCATTCGACTTGGTCTTATAGACCCATTTTACACCAATGCAGCTTTTATCTGATGGGAGATCAACTAGATCCCAAGTCTGATTCCTCTCAATAGAATCAATCTCTTCATTCATTGCTTGGACCCACTGTGGATCTTTTGTTGCTTCTTCAAAACATGTTGGCTAACATGAAAATAGTGCATACTGTAGCTGCTCATCAATGACAGGAGTCTAATCATATAACTCCCTTAAGCTTCTGGTTCTCTAGTTCTATTGTGGACTATGTGTTGGTGTCCCTTCTTGCTGCTGCTACTGCTGTACTTCAAGTCTGGGCATTCTGAGTGGTTCTGGTGGCACTGGGTTGTTAGTCTGCTGAATGTCTACTGTATCAGTCCAGCATTTATCTTCTAGAAATTTGACATCTCTGCTCACCACTACTTTCTTGGTGACAGGATTATACAACTTATAGGCTTTCTGTTGTTCACTATAGCCTGTGAAAATACACCTTTCACTCTTCTTATCCAACTTCTTTCTTAACTCATCAGGTATGTGTGCGAATGCAACACATCCAAATATCCTGAGATGTGAGACACTAATCTGAGTGACACTCCATGCTTCTTCAGGTATCTTGTCTTTGGCAGTTACTGTGGGAGACCTGTTCAGTAGATATACTGAACATGCAACTGCTTCTGCCCAATAATCATCAGATAACTTCTTGTATGACAACATACTTCGGGCCATGTTCATGATGGTCCGATTCTTCCGTTCTGCAACACCATTTTGCTGTGGAGTGTATCTGGTGGTGTATTGATGCTAGATTCCATGCTGCTTACAGAACTCTGCAAAATCATGAGAGACATACTCACCTCCACCATCTGATCTGAGTATTCTGAGTGTTTTACCTTACTGCTTTTCAGTCAATGCTTTGAACTCTTTGAATCTGGAGAAAGCTTTTGACTTATTTCTGAGAAAATAAATCCAGACTTTCCTGCTATAGTCATCAATAAATGTTAGAAAAAACAGACTACCTCCTATAGACTAGGCTTGCATGGGTCCACATAGGTATGTGTGAACAAGTTCAAGGTGTTCTTTGGCTCTATTTGTAGAGGTGGGAAAGCTATCCCTTTGGTGTTTCCCTAAAATACAGTCTTCACAGGAACTTGACTGTTCATTCATGACTGGTAATCCTTTGACCATGGATTGTTTTTGCAGATGAGAGAGACTCTGAAAGGGTAGATGACCATACCTACAATGCCACAACCATGTTTCGTCTTGACTGGAGACAGTATGAGCATATGAATGTGACAGGATAGCACTCCTCAGGTTGAGTGGGAAAATTCTATTCTTGGTCATTTCTACTTTGGCCAGGAGTCTTCTACTAGGGGCTTTGTCATAGACAACACAGTAGGAATCAATGAACTTAACATCGTACTTATTCTGAATCAGTTGACCCACACTGATTAGATTGACCTTAAGATTGGGAACATAGAATACATCATATATGTACTTCTTCTCATTCTGTTTGGTAAGTATAGGAACAGTACCTTTGCCTTGAGCTGGAACAAGATGATGATCACCCAGTTTGATCTTTGATTCAACAAATGGATCTAGGTCAGAAAACAATGATTTGTTACCTGTCATATGATTGCTGCATCCACTGTCTAGCAACCATACATCTAATTGATGTTCTTCTTCAGTCGCCTGGTATCATAGAAACATAGATTCTGACGAATGATCTTCAACATTGGATACATTTTCTCTGCCATTGTTCTGATCTGCTTGCTTTTTTCTGCAGTCACATTCATAATGGCCATATTTCTTGCAGTAGTTACACTAGACATTGGACCTATTAGTCCATCTCTTGCCTCCTCTTCCTCTCTGGTTCTGGGAGTTATGACTGTGCTCACAGTGATCTGTGTGTTCATGGTGTTCATGGGAAGTTCTTTCCTCTGTGGAATTAGAACTCCTTCCTCTTCGGCCTCGTCCTCTACCTCCTCAACCTCGACTTCTGTTGAAAGAAGTCTGAGTGCTAAATGCATGAGACAGAGACTCATCTTCCTGACTGAGTCTAGCTTCATGAGACAAAAGCGACCCTGTTAACTCTTCTAGATTAAACGTCGACAGATCCTTGGATTCTTCTATTGCTGTAACCACCATAGAGAATTTCTTAGTGAGGCATCGAAGTACCTTTTCAACAACACCCTTCTGCTCTAGGGCTTTGCCATAGGTTTGGAATTGGGTGACAATCCCAGAAACCCTAGTCATAAACTGGTCAACAGTCTCTGTGTCTTTCATCTTAAGACTTTCAAATTGAAGTCGAAGGGTTTGGAGTCTTACCGTTTTAACCCAATCTGTACCTTTGTATGCAGATTTGAAAAGATTCCATGCCTGATGGGCGGTCATAGCTCCAGCGATCCGTGGGAAAATGGATTCCTCAATGCAACTTTGGATCAACCACTTCGCAGTGAGATCTCGATCTATGCTTTCAGCTAGGACCTTCTTATTTGCGTTCAACATAGCAGTGACAATAGCTACCGCCGGTTCCGTGAACTCCTTTTCGACCATGTCCCAACACTTGTTGAGCTGGAGAAAAGTCTACATCTTGATAGACTAGAACTCATAATTCTTGCCATTCAGCATTGGACCAGAGATCGGCTTCATGTTCATGCTTGCCATGGAGTATGATAGTTATTAAACTGATCGTCGCACTTTACTAATTGACACAGTGCGTCGGGGGGTGCGACGGAGAAAATTCTTATGTCCACGACTGATCGTCGCACTTTTCCATTGAGCAAGCTTGCGACGATCGTCGTAGTTTGACTTCAACCAAGGTGCGACACCGTCGCACTTTTCCTTTAGGCAGGGTGAGACGTCGCACTTCTCCTTCATGCAGGTTGCGACAGCCTCCCTGAGGGCCGAATTTTTTTATTTTATTTTTTTCACCCAATTTTTTTTTTTTCTTCGTGGGGAAAAAAAAATGTTACCTCGTTGCGGCCCGAGTGTTTCTCTCCGTCTGTGCTGCAACTTCTAGGTGTGCGTGTGTGCTCTCCAGCTTCTGAAAAGGCTTACCCAAAAACAAGATCGAAGGATTAGGCCGTCAGCTCTGATACCATGATAAAGTTTGCAATACACAGAACATGAACATAGAGCAGAAACACAAAGGGCATATTGGATGCCTTCTCATTATTAAGCACACATATATATAGTTTCTCATAAGACCAAAACCACTAGCTAATACTATGGGCCAGTGTAAACCATGGGTCAACAAATGACCTAACTCAACTAACTTAGGACCATTGAATCAACTAACTAACCAACTTGACACATGAGATTACAACTCTTAACAGGATCGAGCCTGGCGGAATACGTCCAGGGATTGAGCGTGGCCGAATGCGTGTGGGGCAGCAAGGTTCCCGGGTTCACCATCATAAGCTCCTGGCTTTCGCGAATGCAGATCGCAGTGGGCCTGGCCCAGGGGCTGGATTACATGCACCACGACAGCAACCGATCCATCTTCAACCTTTGATCGCTTCAACCTTTGATTCTCCCCACAAAATACCTCAATTAAACAAAAGAAACGAGTGATTATTGCTAATCGGATAAACTTTTGGGTACACTTTCCACCCACCGTAAATCTCTGTCGTTGGATATATGTGCTCGATGAAGAATATGCTTGGTCGTTACATCGGAGCTTTTAATTCTTAATTACTGATTAAAAGTTGCGATCGCCTTCCACATATAATGAAATGTTCATTGTAACGCCTATCAGCCAAATATGTTATTGAATTTGATCCAAAAGCTACTGTCAATCTCCTTTCTCCATTTTTACCATACTTCCAATCATTTCCATTTTGATTTCTCCTTTCTCCATTTCTACCATACTTTCAATCATTTCCATTTTGATTAATGATAGTTTGGACAAATTTTGATCTTGTATACATCATTTGTTTGTTTTTGTTTTAGATGGTTTACCTACCACTATAGTAATTATGAAAGGTCAAATAATATTTTATTCCATGAATACTATGATTCCATGACTCACTCATGAGGTCACATCTATTTCATTTTATTTTATATTATGGTAAATTGTTCTCCAAACAAACTCACTATAAATATCATACCTATAAGCCCGTATTACTCTTCTTATGGACAAATTTGACAACATATTTCATATTATGATATATATTTATCTTTGAGTATAATTCTACTGGGCTGATCCATATATACTTGTTTTGTTTTGATACATGCATTATGGGGTGGTTACCGTTGTTAAATAAACTGCTTACCATTGCGAATACTCCGTGACCTATATAGTTCATATCCTATAGTCCCTACAGTTCATAGGCAGGCACAATGGAACCTGGTAGTCCGTGCAAGTTCTACTGTATCACAACTAATGCTTTACTTGTTCGCTATGCTGCTTCCACTTTCTGTTCGCTCACGATTTGAAATACTCGCATATCTACGTTGTTGTTTTGCTTGTCCATTGATTATCATTTAATTGTACTCTGATTCAATTGCTTTTGAAAATAACGGTACAACATGAATCTCATTTATTGAATTCCCCATTTTTGAATAACAACTTTGCGTTTGAACATATGATACTCATGATCAGTAATTTGAATTAAAATTTCACATATTAAATAACCATTTCATCAATTTGATAATTGATTTAGTTAATAACCTTTTCAATTCTATTTTGTTATTAAGAATTTATAGATATGAATAAGAGTATTTGTATGACTGGTTAGTTCCCACATAAAATTAAAAAATATAAATTTCTTAATTTTAAAATATGATTAGAGTTATTTTCAAAACTAATTTTAAAATTTATGAGATTTTTCATTTTATTTTGTTCAATAGGTTTTATGTTTTACATATAAATTTGTTGAAGCATGCTTTCTTGTTTTATATATAACGCTAGATATTGACAATTTTTGGCAGATTGTAAATTTAGAGTACAATCTAGTTTAAGGCATTAGTTTGAACGGATTCAATTGAATTTGGTTGAATTGGTTCCACTTAGAGGGATGATATTTGTGTGCCATGAACCTAGAGGAATGATATTTGTGTGCCATTAACCTAGGCACAATATTAGCCATGAACCTAAACCCTCAACTTTTAACAAGATAGTTTTTTTAAATATAGGTTTGATGTTGGTATGCGATTTTCATTTTTATTATATATGTTCAATGAGGACATGGAATTTTATTATATATATTTTAAAATCTTTAATGATATAGCTTTTTGAACTTGATGCCATTTTTTGCAAAACTTCATGGTTTTGGAACTTGAACACTAAGTCAAAGTAGGCAATGTAGACTGTGGCTGCCATTTCACAATAGAAGTGAGTTGAAAACTAGAATCACCAGGCTTAACTATCATTAAATGGAGAGCAAGTGATTGGATTTTGAAAGCATATATACCAGTGTTGTTTGAAAGCATATATACCATGCTGTCAGGATGATGAAGGCAGGTCTCTCATGATATACAAGATGGATTTGATGTGTTTGAATAGCTTTATTGTGTTTAGTGTTTGTCGATATTGTCGGCCATAAATCAAATGTAATATTTAAAAGTAAAAATTAATAATATGAGGGAGATCTTGTGAGTCGAGTATTGTCGGTCATAAATAAAATGTGATAATAAAAAGTAAAAAGTAATAATATGAGGGAGATATTGTGAGTCAGTGTTTGTTGATATTGCCAGCCATAAATAAAATGTAATAATAAAAAGTAAAAAGTAATAATGTGAGGAAGATCTTGTGAGTGGTCGATACTGTCGGCCATAAATAAAATGTAATAATAAAAAGTAAAAAGTAATAATATGAGGGAGATCTTGTAAAAGCTCCTTGAGTGCAATATATGGGAAGAGGTTTGCACCTCGGGAGATTTGATCCCTCTAGGCGCTTGATAGAGCCTAGGATCTAGATCTAGGGTGGTGTATTCATGCAATTTAAATGCCGTGATGAGTGTAGAGTCCACAATTTTTTAAATTATGAACACAATTGTCTTGTGCTAGAAGTATTATTAAATTAAATATTTTGAATGAATACTTAGCTTGTTTAAATAATGATCCACGTGAAAAACCCAACTATTTTAGTCTTGGTTTCATGATAGGAATAAGCATTGTGTTAGATGTCAAAAGCAAATCTAGGGTTACGCTCATTTATGCAAAAATAATGTAGATGAACACAAGACTTAGGCCCCATGTTTAATAATCTTCTAAGTACAAGACTTGCTAGCATGAGGACCAATTTATCATCATAAAAACTGTATTTAATACATTAAAAATAATGAATTAAGCACTTCATAAAGGATCTTAGAGAAGTCTAGCCCATGACAAATGAAAGAGCACACAGAATATTAAAATAGTCAAAAAAAATTATGAAATCTATCATTCTGCCGAGAAAATCAAACATTTATTAGAGAATATAAAAAAACAGGAAACTTAGAGAATTTAAAATAACATATAGAATATTGAACATATAGTGGGATTTACCAATTCTAGCAATTCTACTATCAATATAGAAAACATTAAACAGATAAGTGTTCATTCCACCTTAAAGAGCTCATAACAATAGAAGGTACTTTGCAGCTAATATGATTGTTGATTTAAACATTTAAAAAAGGTTTTAATACCAAAAAAATTGAAAAAGTATATTAAAAAAGTCACTAAAGATAGTCTCTTGTATAAGCACTTATATATGATAAAATTCCATGGAAATGTATTTGGTGATATGGCACTTGGGCATTTGCATGACACTTAGAATCGGGCTCCAACACTGGTGTTGACACTACTGGATCCTCAATGCTTGGGCATTGACACTACTGGATCCTCGATGCTTGGGCATTCTCTCAACATCTGCAAGCTTGGAGTTCTTCTAATCAACGCTCTCACTGTTCCTTTACCATTGGAACATGTGCTTAATTAAGTGCTTTGACATTTGGTTAGGCGCATATTAAGTAATATCTGACATGCACAAGAGAGAACAATGGCTGGAGAGAACAATGGTTGGCCCGCTACGTCACTTTCAAGTTGTTAAAGGTGTCTTTTGATGCAAAGTTTATACCTCCTACCTATGGAGAAGAATGACCCCCTTCAAGAATACATCGTTTAATGATAGGGTTTGCAGTTGCTTGACAAGCATTGGACCTTCATTTGGGTACTATTAAAACAATTTTTAACACCCTTTTTAATATCATGTCAAAAACAATCTACATTAAAGGTCTTTAGAAATATATACATAAACAATTTGGGCCCTATAGGGATTGGTATTAGTTTGGGCTTTTTTATCACAATCAAGGTTTGGTATTATTTTTAGAATTCTTTTTGATAATGAAGCAGTGGGATGTTGAAATATGCTATGATCCTTACCTTTTTCTCTTTCCTTCTTTTCGTTCAATTTGCAGAGATATCTACCACATAAAAACAGTGAGCAGTGGAAAATAAGAACAAAGACACCATGGGAGACTCAACTTCAAATCCTCCTCTACAATTGATTTAGGCAGGGACTTAAAGCTGCTTCTTCAAACCTTGTTAAAATAAATAACCTTTTGTTATAATGGTCGATCAATATTATCTAAATGTAAATGACAAAATGAAAACTTATATAATTTCTTGAAATTTGTGCATAATGTTCTCATCACTTAAAATGCACAAAATATACACAGTTATCCCATTTGTCTTTTAACATGCAAAAAGGTAAAACATTTTCTGCCATACGAATTAAGCTTGTGCCTTCACTATAATCTTTTTAAATAATAATTAAAATAGTGATCGCTCAACCGTAATGCTTAATTTTTGAACTTAAAATTATTATTATTTTGGCAAAGTCGAAACTAATTTTTGGTTTGTAAGCAGGTTTATAATGCATAGCGAGGAGAAGGCTGATATATAGATTTGAACGCTCCATCAACTCACGGAATTATTTCAGTTGGAAAATTATTTAACTCGTAATTCTGTTAATTGTCATCAATAAATTATGAAGAGCAGAAACAGTGAATACCATGGATAGATTTGCAGAACTGCCAAATATAATGTTGCAATTATTACGATTAATCACTGAAAAATGAAAACACCAACGCATTTACAGGCATGGATTCTAGATTGGGTTGGAAATGATAAGGCTTTTGGGATTACTTGATCAATATCTTGGGAAATTAAAAGAGATAAAAGCACGTCAATAAATCTCTGAATGAGCTGTCACTATATAGTAATGGGAAACAATAATCCTTCACGCAAAGGAAGATAATACCACAAAATCCTCATTCAAATCGCTTCATATGCGAAGAAATTTGAGGAGTGGATCATACACGTTTCTAAGGGTTGAAGCTAGTCGTAGTAAAGATTGCCAGCTAGTCAGGCGCAATCGGAACCAGAGATCACTACTATTGCAATCTTTCTCATAGTTGATCGTGATTTGTAAGATTTTTTTTTTTATATATACTTGAATACAAGTCTGATAAGAAATGTTTCACTCTTTTGAAGGTCAAACATTCCTTATTTAATCGATTATTTGAAGTGACTGCAAACTTGACCTGTAAATAATATTTATAGGATTATTGATTAATATTGTGATATTCATGTGCTTCAAATGTCTACTTTTTATTTAAACTTTGTTTTTAAATAAGGCAGTGAACTAAAATCATATCCTTTAAAATCATATCTTTTTACATGTCAAATTCAATTATGCTCCTTCGCAAAGATAGATTAGGTAGAGTTAATTTTCAAAATTAGATTTTAGTTTTATTTCATGTTGAAAGCTACAGTTTAGCAGCCATTAATCATGTGTGATTTAGTAGCTTCTAAATCTGTGTGTTTCCAGGTATTTAAACTTGCATCATAGATTAAAGTTTGATTGCATTTTAGGATTTAACTTGTATTTTAGGAATTCATATCACTAGTTTGTAAGACTCTCTATTCTAGAGAGCAAACCTACAAAGGCAGCGGGGCTTTTGTTTCCGCGAGAGTCAGCTATCTCAAACACACCAGAAGCTGCAATAAGCGACTTGTGCGGGCTGATTCTACTTAGTTGGCCAAGTCATAAAATCTGACCAACATTCTAGCTTTGTCCACACTTCATTTGGAGTGGATAAAGAATCAATATGGAATAGAAGATATGGAGATACAGAGAGACAAAGTAACTCATAAGCTTCATCAAGCCTATTGAACCATTTAGATTTTAATGCAACAACTCCTAGCTCAATTTCACGCCCCATAGTGACTCTATACAATCCTTTGCTTCGAAGCTGGATGATCATATGTGCCTTCCAGTCAAAGAAATTGAAGGGAGTGAGAGTCGCAGCTTTGGCTTGATTTTGCTCCATACTGATGCACTCCTCGTGATGGAAATACCTACAAAAAAATCTCTTGGAAATTGCTTTGAATCAAGCTATCTCTGATACCATGTGAGATTTTCAATTACTAGGAACTAGATTCATAAGACGATTTCACGTGGAATATTTCAAACAATGAGAAAAGAAGAATAGATAGAATAAATTGTGGGAATCACTCTGTATATTATTCATTGATATGATAACAATATATAATACATCCTCCATGGAGAAAACAAATTCCTTTGAGACAATTTGGAAAGAGCAAAAAGAAAAGGCTTAGAAAAGACAAAAAACCCTTAGGTGGCAAAAGCAGTTTCCAAAACTGTCCTAGAGACTCATGAATTTAGTAAGTATGGTATGGAATCTCATGAGTGAGGTAAATAGAATGTATTGATGGCTCTAGGGGAGTAGATATGATGTGGAGGTCAAATTTGTCAAGTGGAAAGAGTTTCCAAGTCAACTAGCTTTTCCTTTTCCACTAGAAAGTAGAAAAAACAGGATAAAGCTGTCTAAATCAGGAAAGTGTCTTTCTAATTCAGGAATAGAATAAAATCAGACAGAATCCAATGAATCTTATCCAGAATCCATCCAAATTCATTTTGGTGAGTTAGGATGGAATGTGGTCCACTAAAAGACAAAACTGGCCTATTTTACCTAGTCAAAACTCAAGAAATTAATCATAAATGATTAATTAATTTATCTTAAGTCTAATAGGACATAGTGGGTTTTTAAAATGTTTCAATAGTGATAGTGTGATAAAAAAAAATTCGTCGTTGCTAGGGAGGTAGAGGCCTACCCGTGAGCCTGCAAGTGTGTTTTGTGCATGCTTTTATCTTTAATCTCATATTTTGAGCTTAACTCATTGGATAAATCTTGTCCTTTACATAATTATATCATCCACCATTTTGTCTCAATCTCACCTCCCTTTACGACATTTTACCCTTCGGTGAACAAGGGAATTTCAAGTTCACCTGAGACTCCACATAGCGACTCCACTGAGGATTGAACCCAAATCCATCAAGTGCAACCTTAGAGGTTGTCCTTTCCTAAAAAAATCACAATGAATTCAAATGTATTTCTCCAAATATCTCAATATATGAATGAAATCAATAAAAACTTAAAGAATGCTTGGATCAAAATTCAAGACATCGGTATGAGGATGATTCTGAGCTTAGCTATGGATATGAACCTGAATATCATGATCCTTATGATTCCCACCATTTTCCTCACTCGTAAAGTGAAATCTTTGCCCCAATCACCATGCTATCACGCAACTTGTAGTTTCCCCCAAAGATGATCCTATTCAGGAAAGTATAGGAGTTAGGAAAATAAAGAGGTGACCTAAGAGGGCCTCAATTCCCAGTTGGATTGGTTGTCATGCCAATCAAGGCACTCTTCGCTTTATTCTATCCAAGCCCTAGATAGCAATGGGGGAAACCCAAATCAACTCCCGACAGGAAAGATCTAACCAAAACACCAGATCAAACTAGCAAGCTAGAATACATAAGGTGTAAGGTATGATAAACCCTAGATCTATGGATGAATTCACAAGGTAAGTTAAGTTTGTATCAAGAGGGTTAAAATATGTAAATGTTGACCCAATGTGAAAGTACAAGTGACTTATGAGTATGGAAGCTAGATTTAGGATCAAGGCACTAGCAAATGAGAAATATTTTTGTTGCCTTGGGAAACGTGTCCAAGGTAGGAGGGTTAAGATCAAGATGAGGCTATCTAGTACCTTTATATGATACTTGGTGAATGATATGACAGTGTATTATCTCACAAGTCAAAAGACACTCAGACAACTCGGAAACAAAGCAAAATCAAGGAGGGCGCAAGGGTAATTGACCAGTGCCTAGGAATTTGGACCAGATGGAGTCCACCAATGGTGATGCCCTTGAGAACCCACTTTGGGATAGGCCTAAAGAGAAAAACCCATAAATATTTTTCCAAGATTCCAAATTAAATGAGCCAGGGAATTTTCAGAAAAAGTAGCAGCTTAGGGTTTATAGAAGAAGTCGCAGCAGACTAATGGAATAGATAAATAACTCAATAAAACAATGGTACTTACCTCCTATGACTTACATATTCCAAATGCAATGATGTTCCGACCCCCTTGAAGCAATTCCAAGTTGATTTGATAGTCTCTAAGATGAAATCGATTTTCCTCCAACAGCTAGTGCACCCCCCTTCCTACATATGACAATCTCAATCAAAATTGATTTACGGAAAGAGAAAGTAAATGGTGCAACAAGAATTAGATAGCATAAATATTGATAAAATATATTGTTGACCACCAAAACTGACTTGGTGGACAACGTTGTACCATGCACATGTTGAATGTGCCTTGAATATGAGAAAGAAATACATAATGATTATAACAAGCGAGGCAATTCTTCTTTTCCTCTTCTCTCCATGAAATGTTCGCACCCCTGCGGGGGATTTTGTAAGTATATGCCAGCATGAGAATCTATTTTTAAGTAACTTAGTCACCTAAGACTTTATCATTAGGGAATTCCTTTCATCGAGTGTTTTTTCACTTGGATGATTAAAATTTATTTTTAGAGATTTTAATTATTTGAGTTTGTTCACTCAAAAATACCTCCAAAGTGGTGAAAGGCGTTCTAGTGACTGAATACATGGGGTGATTGGGGCCTAGGAATGTTCTATATTACCTTGCTATACATTATCCAGAGTCTTGCAGAATTTCATTAAGTTTTGCATAGGATTTTTTAATATTTGGTCATTAAAAATTGTCACTTGGGACAATTTGTTGTAATGTAAAAGAGGGTTACTTGGTCCTTTTTAACATTGTATAAGGGAATGGGTACTCAAGACAAATGGAATGAGACCCCCTGCACCCTTGGGCCAAATTTGAAGTCATTTGTACAAGTATTACTATGGTTTTTGTCACTTTTTCCTGGGTCAGTCATGGAAATTAAGAAATTTGGCATTTAATTAGAGAGCCAAATTTTGGAAAAGTGACTATAATCACTCGGGGTGGCCAATTAAAGGTTCTAATGTTTATATTATGTTCCTAAGACAAATTTAAGACCCAAAGGGCCCCCCCAAAGCAAACATGTAAGAAGTTTTGAGTTTCCCACTCTAGGGGGTGCACCATCCTCTCTTTGATTGGTTCGGTGAGTAAAGTCAATGGGAAGGACCCCACTATGGTGGTTTCCT
Organism: Larix kaempferi; assembly: GCA_027924585.1. Classification (NCBI taxonomy): domain Eukaryota; kingdom Viridiplantae; phylum Streptophyta; class Pinopsida; order Pinales; family Pinaceae; genus Larix; species Larix kaempferi. The sequence continues at coordinate 1,888,020 of BSBM01001296.1, read as the reverse complement.
CCCCAAAAGGGGGGTTTCTCTCCCCATATTTGAGATCCCAAACCATGGTTTTTCCCTCCTTAATCAAATTCGCCCCCCTCTCTTGGGCCCCCCTCTCTTGTTAATTTTTCGATGATTTCATTCAATATTATATAGGATCAATAAGAGAATAACATGTACAGAATATCAATCATAAACACAAGAGACAATAGACACAGAGTTTCCTCGGGGAAAACCAAGAAGGTGAAAAACCCCGCAACTTCCTCAGAGATAAAATAAACCACAAACCAAGATCACAATGACCAAACCCAAAGAGATGTCTCTAGCAGATACTCCTCCTCCTCCATGTGTGCACCACTTTCTCTCTTAGCTATGCGAGCTTTAGAAGTGAGTGAATGAATAGAATGAGAGACACAACCTCTCTATTTATACACTGACTTGACTTGCCAATAACCTAACAGGGCCGACTTACTAAGGAAGTCTAATAACCCAACCACATGACCTAACTAGGGCCGACCCCACACCGGTGGTCTAATAACCCATCAATACAAATGACGACACTTACAATGTAACTTGCGACACTTGCAAATACAAATGACGACACTTCCAATCAGAGGAATAATACATCTCTGTTGGATATACAATAAAGTACAAATGTAATATACAAGTGAATATCTTCTGAAGTTACAAATACATCAACACTCCCTCTTAACTAGGAAGGTATTCTCTAGACATAGGTCATCAATACATATTGGCCCAAGTTTTCAATTATGGAGCTAGATCATCATCACTGGATCACGGAGCATCATCATCATCATTGTTGTTGCACTCGACATCTCGATCAATGGGATATCTCTGAATTCTTTTCGTCATAGGAAGTTCTATAGAGCCAGCCCTTTTGCATGCTAGTTGTATGCCTAGCCTCCTACAGATCTTCATCATCACTGGCCATACTATGGAATCCTCAGGACTTATTACGTGCGTCAACAAAACCTTGAAAGAGCATCCTAGCTCAGACTATAGGATCTCCCAGGATCTTTTACATGTTGACTATCACAAAACCTTAAAAGAGTGTCTTGCAACCTGCAAGAACTCTAAAGAGCATCCCAGGACTGATTACGATCTTACTACTCAACCTATCGGATCTCTAGGGTTGATTACATGTGACCCCCACCACAAAACCTTAAAAGAGTGTCCTGCATCCTGCAAGAACTCTAAAGAGCATCCTAACACAGACTATAGGATCTCCAGGGCTGATTACATGTGGTTAGGCAAAACCTTAAAAGAGTGTCTTGCAACCTGCAAGAACTCTAAAGAGCATCCTAGCATAGACTATAGGATCTCCAGGGCCAATTACATGCCTCTAGTAGCAAAAACTCGAAAGAGAATCCTAGCTCAAACTATAGGATCTCCCAGGATCTTTTCTATGCTACATGCACAACCTGTCCACGGCCATGGAGTATCAACCTGATACTCATGATCATACTGATCATCATCATAGAGTACATCATCCTGATGCACAACATCATCGCATGATTATCCTGATCATCGTCACAGCATCGTCCTGATGCATATCATCTGGAGCATCATCCTGATACTCGTCACATATGATCATCCTGATCATCATCATATAGTACATTGTCCTGATGTACATCATCATCGCATGATCATACTAATCATCGTCACAGCATAGTCCTTATGCATATTATCTGGAGCATCATCCTGATACTCGTCACATATGATCATCTTGATCATCATCATAGCATCATCCTGATGCATATCATCACACATGATCCAACTGATCATGTAAAGCATCCACCTTATGCATATAAACACATATGATGAACCTGATCAACATCATGCATAACATCATCTAGAGCATCGTCCTAATGCTAATCACACAGTGCTTACATCCACAGCCATGGGAAGGACCCTCCTATCATCCTTGAAGTATCTTCTATCTGAAGAACACCAAGCCTCTCTCTGAAGTACTCAAACTTCACTCTGGCTAGTGGTTTAGTCAACACATCTTCAATCTGCTCATCAGTCACAACATACAGAAGCTTCACTGCTCCTCTCTGTACCATATCCCTGATATAGTGATATTTGATCTCGATGTGCTTCAACCTGTCATGGAACACCGGGTTCTTAGACAACTTCACAAAACTCTGGTTGTCACAGAAGATACAGGTAGCATCCAATGGAAGATCAAATAACTCAGACAGTAGCTTCCTAATCCATACTGCCTCACAACTGGTTGAACAAGCTGCAATATACTCTGCTTTTGGTTGTACTCAGTGCTACGAAGGATTGCTTCCTGCTAAACCAAGAGATCACTCTTGATCCCATACTGAAGCAGCACCCTGAAATGCTCTTCCTATCTACAGTGCTGCTTGCCTAATCTGAATCAACATAAGCCTCCAAGTTAAACTTTTGATTCGCATCATACTTGAACCCATAATCAATCGTACCCTTCAGGTACCTCAAAATATGCTTTATAGCAATCAAGTGAACATGTCTAGGATCCGTCAGGAACTGGCTCAAAGTGTTCACTGCAAAGCAAATATCTGGTCTCGTTTTCATCAGGTACATCAAGGACCCAATCACCTGACGATACACTGTGACATCAACCGAATCTGATGAAGCATCACTCAATAACTTCAGGTTTGATGCCATAGCTGTGGCCATGGCCTTGCAGTCCATCATCCCAAACCTCTTCAGGATCTCTATTGCATACTTCCCTTATCCAAGGAAGATCCCATCTGCACTCTGCCACACCTCCATGCCTAGAAAGTAATGCATCATCCCCAAGTCCTTCATCTCGAACTCGGCAGCAAACTTCCTCTTGGTGTTAGCAATCAACACATCCTCACCTATAACAAACAGGTCATCCACATACAGTAGTAGTATCACTGGATTTCCTTCCTCAACCTTGTAGTAAAGGTTGGAATCTGCTTTACTCTTAGTAAAGCCCAAACTGGATAGAAAGTTGTCTATCCTACCATACCAAGTCCTAGGAGCTTGCTTCAAGCCATACAAGGCTTTCTTCAACCTGCACACATATGACTCCCTGTTATGTGTCTCAAAACCAAGTGGCTGCTCCACATACACTTCCTCTTTGACTACACCATTCAAGAAAGTTGTCTTGACATCCATCTGGTGTATCTTCCATTTCATCACTGCAGCCAGAGCAAGTACTGTTCTGATGGAAGTTTATCTGGCTACATGAGCAAAAGTCTCTTCATAATCTATTCCCTCTTTCTAGGAGAAGCCACAAGCTACAAACCCCGCCTTGTATTTCTCTATGCTACCATCTGCAACATGTTTTATCTTATAGATCCACTTGGAAGTCACAACAGACTTCCCTTCTGGTCTTGGGACCACATCCCAAACATCGTTCTTCATGATCGATTGGTATTCCTCGACCATGGCATCCTTCCATTCTTTCTTTTCTGTGGCCTCTTCATAATTGGAAGGTTCTTTGTTTATAATGTCACGGAGCAAGGAAACATAGCTGGTGTGTGACCTTGTTCTTTTCCTTTTTTTGTGTTCTTCTTCTGGAATTCCATACCTTTCTGCATCTTGGATGAGCTCTCTAGCCCACGCAAGTTTCCTCTTCCAAGAGTTCTTCTCACAGGGTGGATCTACAGGTTCTTGTGGATCTTCAATTTCACAATCTTCTTCTAGAATTGCTTCATTCATAGTGGTGTCTTGAATTCTTGTTACCCTTGGTTCTTCAATAGGTGTCTTCCTTGATTTGATGTATGTTGAGTCTTCATCAAATGTTACATCCTTGCTGATGTCAATCTTCTTGAACCCTAGAAAGTAGATTATGTATGCCTTTGAGCTTTCACTATAACCCACAAAGATGCCCTTCTTTCTTGAAGGATCTAGCTTTGTCCTCTTTTCCTTTGGAATGTGTGTGTATACTAGACATCCAAATATCCTGAGATGGATAACTTTAGGTTTCTTACCAGAGAAAACTTCTTCTGGTGTCTTGTTTTCAAGTATCTTGTGAGGTGTTCTATTCTGCACATATACAGTTGTCCTTGCTGCTTCTACCCATAGGTTCATAGGCAGATCCTGGTCATGAAGCATTGCCCGTGCTGCTTCCATGATAGTTCTATTCTTCCTTTCTGCAACTCCATTCTATTGTAGATTGTAAGGAGTAGTCAACTCCCTCTTAATCCCTGAATCACTGCATAACTTCTTGAAGTCACCTGAAGTGAATTCTCCGCCATTGTCGGATCTAAAGATCTTAATCTTCTTATCAGTTTGATTTTCTATCAAGGCTTTGATGTCCTTGAACTTATCAAACACTTCATCTTTGTTCTTCAAGAAATAAACCAAAGTCTTCCTAGATAAATCATCAATGAAGGAGACATAGTATACATACCCACTCAAACAACTGGATGACATTGGTCTGCATACATCAAAGTGGATAATCTCCAAGATTTCTTTTGCTTTGCTTTCACTGCTTGGAAATGCCTTCTTTGTGTTCTTTCCTTTTGCACATCCTTTGCAAATACCTTCATGCTTTGATTGGATTTCAGGAAGACCTTCTACTGCTTTTCTTGCAATCGATAGTGCCCTATAGTGCACATGAGCAAGCCTTCTATGCCAAAGTTCACTTGGCTCCATGGATTCATGTACCATGGCATGTTCAGGTTGTCCCTTCAATTTGTACAATCTTCCCTCTTGCTCTCCAATCACCACTGTATCATCTAGTGTCTTACCCTTTGGCCACATGAGTACTTGGCCATCTATAAATTCTCATTCCCTTTGCATCCAAAGATGATATGGAGAGAAGATTCTTCTTAAGTCCTAGTACATATAAAACATCTTTCATCTTCAAGGACTTCCCAGAGTCTAACTTGTAGGAGGCTTCACCACTTCCTTTTATAGGATATTGATAGTCATCCCCAAGTTTCACCTTATGGGGTGACTCATGTTCAGATAGGTCTACAAAGGATTCTTTAAATCCCGTCATGTGTTTAGAAGCCCCACTATCAATAAGCCAATCATCACATCCATGTGAGATAGTACTTGTGAGAGCAGAGATCAGCACATATTCTTCCTCACTTGAAGAGTCTTCACTTTCTGCCCTTGTCTTCTTCTTGGCAGATTCATCATCCTCAGCAGCATGAGCATGATATCTTTTCTTGTTGCTATTTTTCTTATTGTTGTGATTGTTCCTTTTGTTCTTGGGACAATCTAAAGCAAAGTGTCATTTCTCATCACAAGTGAAGCATCGAACATGAGAGAGATCTTTCTTCTTATGATGGAAGTGAGAATGTTTCTTGTTGTGAGATTTCTCCCTCTTAAACTTACTTCCTTTAGTGTGCCGCAGATGGTTTGATCTTCACTTCCCATCTTTTCTTCTCGGGCCACAAGCCTACCTTCTTCTTGTGAACATTCCTCCCAAAGTCTACTGAAAGAGATCAATTTCTTTCTTGCATATATTCCTTGGATGAAGGAGTCCCATGACCTAGGTAGGCCATTCAGTGTGGTCATGACATATTCTCCATGCTCCACTACTTCATCCACGGCTTCAAGTTGTTCCTTGATTTGAGAGACCTTGGTAAAGTAGGATTGGATGGTATCTCCATTCTGGATCTTTACCCCTTTCAATTGGTTCCGCAAAGTCATCTTCCGATTTATGTTATTTCCTTCAAACAACTTGGTCAAGGAGTCAGGCATCATCTCTTTAGGTGTCTTTAGAGAAGACACATGGGGAATGAGATGGTCCTTGATAGAATCAGCAATGATTCTCTTGGCTTTAACCAAGTTCTTCTTGTGTAAGGCCTTGGCCTCTTATCCCTCTCGAACTGGAACCTCTTCACTTATGTAAGTGTCCAATCATTCTCTTCTAGGATTAACCCAATCCTATACTTCTAGGCTCGGAAATTATCAGCCCCTTCAAGCTTATCCTCAAGCTTGGTATGGTGAGACATTTTAATGAGAAACTCAAATGGAAATAAAAGATTTAGGTCTTACCACTTGATTTGCTGAAAACTGGATATGGAGCTGGATTAAGGTTTGTTAGAGAAACACTAAAAATTCAAACTTTGAATTTCAAACTTTTGAAAGTATAGAAAGATGCGCCTTGCTGAGCTGGTCAAGCTGGTATACTTTGATTTTGAGATCTGCAAAATTTGACCCCTCAAAATTGCCTTTAAAACTTCTGGATCTACTAGACAGGATCCCGAATTAGGGTTTGATCAAACTCGGTCTTCTGCCCAACCAAAAAGTTCGATCTAGTGCTCTAAACTTTGATTTTTCAGAGGAGCTTCCAGCCGTGGTCTCATATTCCAAAAATTCCAACTTTCTCTGAAACCCTAATTTTCCGCAGCAGTGACGGGCCAAAAACTGAAAATGCTCAGAATTGAATTTTGTCTCGACAGAAAGATGCGCCCTTGCTAGGAGAGTCAATATAGCCTCCTGCCTTTGATGATCTGTGGATAGAAACCCAAAATTTAAGAATCCCTAGCTTCCACAGCTGCATAGTACCTTCTTCTTAGGTCAGCTCTGATACCATGTTAATTTTTCGATAATTTCATTCAATATTATCTAGGATCACTAAGAGAATAACATGTACAAAATATCAATCATAAACGCAAGAGACAATAGACATAGAGTTTCCTCGGGGAAAACCAAGAAGGTGAAAAACCCCACAACTTCATCAGAGATAGAATAAGCCACTAACCAAGATCACAATGATCAAACCCAAAGATATGTCTCTAGGAGATACTCCTCCTCCTCCACTTGTGCGCCACTTTCTCTCTTAGCTATGCGAGCTTGAGAAGTGAGTGAATGAATAGAATGAGAGACACAACCTCTCTATTTATACACTGATTGACCTGCCAATAACCTAACAGGGCCGACTTCCAAAGGAAGTCTAATAACCCAACCACATGACCTAACTAGGGCCGACCACACACTGGTGATCTAATAACCCATCAATACAAATGATGACACTTACAATGTAACTTGCGACACTTGCAAATACAAATGACGACACTTCCAATCAGAGGAATAATACATCTTTGTTGGATATACAGTAAAGTACAAATGTAATATACAAGTGAATATCTTTCGAAGTTACAAATACATCAACATCTCTCCCTTGTGACACTTGTCTAACATGCAAAGAGCCTCTATCTTTCATTTTTCCTATTTAAGGAGGGTATTCCTCCTCATTTGGGTTACAATCTCTCATGCTCTTGATTCATTTCCATTTCTCTCATTCTCTTTCTCTATTCTTGCCCCATTGTTGGGCCATTGTAATTTTCAGCCAGTTGGCTTGGTAATACAAATTATTTGGAGGATATTTGGTGTTGTTGATGCTCTTGGATGGTGCTTTGCTTTAGAACTTCATAGCTATTCAAGTCTTGGGAGGCCAAACAAGCGAACTGTTTTTCTTTGGTAAGATCTCTAGTAGTTTTGCTAGTGATTTTATGAGTTTCTTATTTAACTACTTAAGATCTTCATATTCTTGTTGGTTGAATTTTATGATCTCCTAGCTCTTTTGTAGGTACTCACCTTTTATTTTAATTGTGTAGCAATATCTTACAAGTTGCAGGTCACTAAGCTTTGATGGTGGAATTCTTTGGTCAAATACCCCACTCCTCCAAGCTTTGGATGAGCAAAAGAGCATTGTCTCTTCCTTTCTTTCCATTTAAAAATTTATGCATTTTATTTCTATAAATATCTCATGCATAAATATGATTTCAACTACTATTTACATGTTATTATTTCATCAAAAATTTGCTCATGAAATTTCTGTATATTTTGTATGATAAACTAACATTGTCCCAAAGTGATTTGGGGCATTTTTCTTTAACATTTTTCTTGCTGGTTTTTAGCAGCTTCGCACACTTTCAAGAGGGTAAGGCTACCCAAAATCATCCATATCCAAGCATAAAGGGCCTCCACAAGTTGCCATTTCGGCCACTTTGGAGGAAAACGGTCAAAAACACAATTTTCCCCCTCTTTTTCTACTAAATATTAAGTGTTGATTTTTGTACCATTGTAGCAAGCCCAAGAGAGTCTCTTGGGTTTGAGTTTGTTGTATTCTATTGCAAGTTATTGTTTCTTAGTTAGTTAATTTTTAGTTGCATGCAAAAGAAGAGGATTTTCCCATCCTTGAATGGTTTTGCTAGTTGTTTGGGTTTAGCATTTTAATTCATTGTTCATTTTCTTTTGCTCGCACCTCACAAGTGAAGAGGCTCTGCCCATCCTTGTGAAATCGTGTTGGCTTGTTGTTTGTTTCCAAGTATTTTCTTTATTTCATTTTCCTACACCTTACATGTGAAGTGGCTCTGCCCATCCATGCAAAATCGTTGAGGCTTGTATTTTAATTTCTATAATTTATTTCCTAGCATTTTATTTCGTCTGCACCTCACAAGAGAAGTGGCTCTACCCATCCTTGTGATATCGTGCTTGGATTGTATTTAGTTCAATTTTTGTTTAAGGATTAAAACTTAACTTAAGCCCCATTTTTTCCCTGTATCCTCTCCCCTCGCCGGTTCGACCGATCTTGGGTGACGAGAAAGGGAAAAGATTTGTGTTAGCTAGTTTAATAGGCACCCAGATATATATCTTCATTAGAACAGAGAAAAGGAGGATTGACCTGTGGAGCTAGTGGGATAGAGACCATAGGGGGCCTTGTGGCACTTTGTGTCCTTCGGTTGAGCACCCAGCAAGTTTCGGGATTGACCTGTGGAGCTAGTTGGGAACTTTTTGTTCTCAAGTTGAGCACCCGACATTCTCTCTCTAATTGAAGGAGATAGTCTCTTGGGGTAGACACATAAATTATTTCTTGTTTTTTGTTCAACAAAACCTTAATTCCCTAAATCAAAGAGAGACCTAAAATTTGCAGGACCACTTGCACAACATTGTTAAAATCTCATTTCTCTACTTTGCAAGCACTTTACATTATTAACTTGTTTCACATGTCTTTGGCTCATTAATGTTTTTCATTTAAATGCTTATGTGACATCTTGATTATTTATTTACAAGCATACTCCATTTACTTTTTCATTTGCTATTTCAGTGATATATTCTATTAGTGAATGAATCATTACTTTGGAAAGATACTTATCTAATTTACTTATTGTGACTCCATAGTCTAAATAGTGACAGCACTGGTCTTGTTAATCGGTAAATTGTTTCTCTCTTGCATTTCATCATTTGGTTGATTGCTAAAGTATTTGCTTGTCATTGAAGGATTTTCATAATTGCACGTTGCTTGTCATTTTTATCTTTGTAACTTACAACTCCAACAAAAAACATAAATAAAATTAGTAATTAGGGACTACCCTGCTTGGCCTTTAGGAGTTGTGGTCTAAACGGAGGAGTTTAGTACCAAGCTGACAGTGGGTTTTTAACTCATAGTTTCCCTTAGGAACACACACAACGGTTGGGAGACTTACCCATGTCTAAGTGTGTTTTAGGTGGCAACATTTTTGGCGATGTTGCCGGGAGAAGTCTCTTATCCTTGGTTAATCGGATTTTGTTTTCTCCTTTTTTTTTTTGCTTTGTTTGATGAATGATTAGAGTAGATCTTTATTTTTCATCTGGTGATTCAACTGAACTTTTTTTATTTTATAATTTACAAAGAAAAGCAAAAAATAGTTTTTAGTGAGATATTTATAATGCAAATTTTTTCTTCTCACTTGGCGACTCCATTGAAGGGATAAAACCCTGTTACTCATAAAATTTGTTGAGATTTGTTGTGTGTAGACATGAGCCCATGCAATACAGTAAAATATTTAAAGCTCTTTATAAAAAAGGATCACCTAATTCGGCACAAGGGTATTTCATGGTTTTTTCAAATACATGTTGACTAAATTATGATATGGAAGAGTTAAGGGAACTGGTTGGTGCTCATCTTTCCACACAGTATCATCCTATTGACTTTTCAGGCATCCCTGGTTTTCCTAATGTTGGTGATGGCACAAAGGATGCATATAAATGTCTTCCAATCTTTATGGAAATGGTGACTCAGTCATTTGGCACATCAAGTCTTTCTTTCAGTTTCGTGATGGTTTCAACATTAGTTGTGAAGATAATATGATGCACATGTTTGCTAGTACTCTTCAGGAGGATGCTTGTTACTGGTTTTTCTTTACCCTTCCTGGCAAATGTATTTCCTCTTTTTCAAGTTTGCTTCACATATTTTTGGAATGATGGCATGATAATGGGTGTAGTGTGAAAGGTATGGAAAGACTACTTAAAACAGTGTTTACCCACTATTTGCCAGAGATTGAATATCATGAGTATCCTTTTCATATTCCCATGGTTAAAAATATTGAAGATTTGAAGCTACCTCTAGAATATGACATGTGTACCCCGGCTATGCATTATAAGGAAGCACATGAGGAGCCCTTGATTGAAAATACTGTTGAAGACCCTCCTTATGTTGAAATTAATGGAGATTTGAATGAGCCTCAAGGTTATTTCATTAAAAATTATGGCATTTATATACCAAATCTCCCTCAAGAAGAAACCATTGCAGAAGCTTATAATGAAACTTATGATGAAATATGCAATGTGCATGATGACACACCCTCATCTTCTCCATATAATGATGATAGTTTGGAAGGTTTACTGCCTTGTGATACTTTTTCCAAAGAAGATGGTAGTGATCAGGATGAGGAGAAATGTATCCTGGATGATTATACTAGTGATGAAGATTCCCTTATGTTTGTTGATGAGGATTCTTGGACATTCATGGAAAATCAAATCTATGACATGTCTGAAGAGGAAAATGAAGAACTGGAATATTTTGAAGGTTTTATGGTTAATCCCATCTATGACATTTCTAGAAGGGGGAATATTGAGTCTTTTGATGGTTTTATTGAAGATCCTATCTATGAGGTTTTTAGTGATGACAGCATGGATCTTGAGGCTTTGGGAAATATTTGTGTGGAGGAAGAACATGATGTTTGTCTGGGTGATCAGTCTGAGCCATATATCAGTATCAATAATCAAGATTCAGATTGGGTACAGTTAAATGAAGATCTTCCTCCACCGTCATTTTCGCATGCAGATATTCCTGAGGATCTGGAGCATCTTGGGTCTTCTACACAGAGTTATCATCATGAGATCCCTTTGGAGCATGATGTTGAAGTGGTTGATCCACCTCATTGTGCACATGTATCTGTTACTCCTATCCAATCTTGGATAGAAGAATCGTGTGTGAGCACTTATCAGCTTGCGAAGTAGTTTGACAACATTATTCATGTCAATGATTCCCCGTCCATTCTTCCCACTTTGGATCATCACGCGGGTTTTCATTTCTTAATAAATATCCCCTTACTTTGGATGGTAACCAAAGATAAGAAAAAAAAAACTTTAAAGTTGATAAAATGCTTAAGTGGTTGCATTGGATATTTGATTTTACTGAAGATGTTTATTTTATCATGCTTAGAGTAGGAAAATAAACTCCTTAAAGTGAGCATTTAATTTTTGCATTTATTTTATGTACTTGGGAATAACGACATTTTTGTTAACTAAAGCAACTTATGGTTCATGGTTTTTTTAATAAAACTTGTGCTACTAAGGTTTTCTTGTCAAGCTGAAATGTTTTTATAGATTATAAAAACCAGAGATTCTGGAGTTCTGTGATGAACCTGCAATAATTATATAATCCAAATACACAAGATATTAGAAATAATAGAACTCAGAATCACTTTTATATTGATCATAGGCCACTTCGAGGGGGAAACCTCCTTTGAGCAAGCTCAATACAATTAACTTCACGGTGCCTTCATAGGCCTCAACACACACTTATATACTAAGTCTAGGCACCAATACCATGGGTCAATACTATGTATCAATACAAACCATGGGCTAAGTCTAGGCGCCAATACTATGAGTCAAAACCATGGGACATATAATACTATGGGACGACTTACAAAGCATATGCGTCCAATACTATGGGTCAATACTATGGGCTAATATAAACTATGGATCAACAAATACTACGGGACGACTTACAAAACATATGCGTCCAACAACAATATACTAACAAAGTAAAGACATGGGTTCCTAACAAGTTCGTGTATCCTCTCCTTGCCAGAAGACCAGATCGATCACACGTCCTGTAGATGGAGCCAGAATGTAGACCACCAAAACTGACTTGGTGGACAACATTGTACCATGACATGTTGAATGTGCCTTGAAGATGAGAAAGAAGTACATAATGATTATATCAAGCGAGGAAGCTCTTCTTTTTTTCTTCTCTCCATGAAATTCCTACACCCCTGCGAGGGATTTTGTAAGGATATGTCATCATGAGGGTCTAGTTTTTTGTAACTTAGTCACCTAAGACTTTATCATTAGATAATTCCTTTCATCGAGTGTTTTTTCACTTGGATGATTAAAATTTATTTTTAGAGATTTTAATTATTTGAGTTTTTCACTCAAAAATACCTCCAAAGTGGTGAAAGGTGTTCTAGTGATCCATTCCATGGGGTTTTTGGGGCCTATTAATGTTCTATATTACCATTCTAGACATTATCCAGAGTCTTGCGGAATTTCATTAAGTTTTGCAGAGGATTTTTTAATTTTTTGTCATTAAAAATTGTCACTCAAGACAATTTGTTGTAATGTAAAAGAGGGTTACTTGGTCCTTTCTAATGTTGTATAGGGATATGGGTACTCAAGACAAATGGAATGAGACCCCCTACACCCTTGGGCCAAGTTTGAAGTCATTTGGACAAGTATTACTATGGTTTTGGTCACTTTTTCCCAGGTCAGTCATGGAAATCAGGAAATTGAGCATTTAATTAGAGAGCCAAATTTTGGAAAAGTGACTATAGTCACTTGGGGTGGCCAAGTAAAGGTTCTAATGTTTATATTATGTTCCTAGGACAAATTTAAGATCCAAAGGGGGTCCCCCAAGCAATCATGTAACACGTTTTGAGTTTCCCACTCTAGGGGGTGCACCATCCTCTCTTTGATTGGTTGGGTGAGTAAAGTCAATGGGAAGGGCCCCACTATGGTGTTTTCCTCCCCATTTGACAAAGAAATAAGGTTGGAAACATTAAAAGTGGGGTTTATCTCTCCATATTTGAGATCCCAAATCATGGTTTTCCCTCCTTGAGCAAATTCGCCCCCCTCTCTTGGGCCCCTCTCTCTCCTTTGTGACACTTGTCTAGCATGCAAAGAGCCTATCTCTTTCATTTTTCCTATTTAAGGAGGGAATTCCTCCTCATTTGGGTTACAATCTCTCATGCTCTTGCTTCATTTTCATTTCTCTCATTCTCTTTCTCTTCTTGCCCCATTGTTGGGTCATTGTAATTTTCAGCCATTTGGCTTGGTAATACAAATTCTTTGGAGGATATTTGGTGTTGTTGATGCACTTGGATGGTGCTTTGCTTTAGAACTTCATAGCTATTCAACTCTTTGGAGGCCAAACAAGAAAACGGTTTTGCTTTGGTAAGATCTCTAGTAGTTTTTCTAGTGATTTTATGAGTTTCCTATTTAACTAGTTAAGATCTTCATATTCTTGTTGGTTGAAGTTTATGATCTCTTAGCTCTTTTGTAGGTACTCACCTTTTATTTCAGTTGTGTAGCAATATCTTACAAGTTGCATGTCACTAAGCTTTGATGGTGGAATTCTTTGGTCAGATACCCCACTCCTCCAAGCTTTGGATGAGCAAAAGAGCATTGTCTCTTCCTTTCTTTCCCTTTAAAAATTTATGCATTTTATTTCTATAAATATGTCATGCATAAATCTGATTTCAACTACTATTTGCATGCTATTATTTCATCAAAAATTTGCTCATAAAATTTCTATAAATTTGGTATATTTTGTATGATTAACTAACATTGTACCAAAGTGATTTGGGGCATTTTTCTGTAACATTTTGCATGTTGGTTTTTAGTAGGTCTGCACATTTTCAAGAGGGTAATGCTACCCAAAATCATCCATCTCCAAACATAAAGGGCCTCCACAAGTTTCCATTTCAGCCACATTGGAGAAAACAATCAAAAACACTATTTTTCCCCTCTTTTTCTACTAAATGTTAAGTGTTGATTTTTGTACCATTGTAACAAGCCCAAGAGAGTCTCTTAGGATTGAGTTTGTTGTATTTTATTCAAATTTATTGTTTCTTAGTTAGTTAGCTTTTAGTTGCATGCAAGAGAAGAGGATTTGCCCATCCTTGCATGGTTTTGCTAGTTTTTTGGGTTTAGCATTTTAATTCATTGTTCATTTTCTTTTGCCTGCACCTCACAAGTGAAGAGGATTTTCCCATCCTTGTGCAATCGTGTTGGATTGTTGTTTATTTCCAAGTATTTTATTTATTTCGTTTTCCCACACCTTGCATGTGAAGTGGCTCTACCCATCCATGCAAAATCATTGAGGCTTGTATTTTAATTTCTGTAATTTATTTCCAAGTATTTTATTTCGCTTGCACCTCACAAGAGAAGTGGCTCTGCCCATCCTTGTGATATCGTGCTTGGCTTGCATTTAGTTCAGTTTTTTCTTAAAGGAATAAAATTTAACTTAAGCCTTGTTTTTGCCCCGTATCCTCTCCCCTCGCCGGTTCGACCGATCTTGGGTGACGAGAAAGGGAAAAGATTTGTGTTGGCTATTTTTATAAGCACCCGGATATATATCTTAATTAGAATATAGAAAAGGAGGATTGACCTATGGATATAGTGGGGTAGAGGCCGTAAGAGGCCTCGTAGTACTTTGAGTCCTCCGGTTAAGCACCCAGCAAGTTTCGGGATTGATCCGTGGAGCTAGTTGGGAACCTTGTGTTCTCATGTTGAGAACTTGGCATTTTCTCTCTAATCAAAGGAGATAGTCTCTTAGGGTAGACACATAGATTAGTTCTTTTTTTTTTGTTCAACAAAACCTTAATTCCCTAAGTCAAAGAGAGACCAAAAATTTACTAAAATTTACAAGACTGCTTGCACAACATTGTTACAATCTCATTTCTCTACTTTGCAAGCACTTTACATTATTAACTTGTTTCACATGTCTTTGGCTCATTAATGTTGTTCATTTAAATGCTTATGTGACATCTTGATTATTTATTTACAAGCATATTGCATTTACTTTTTCATTCGTTATTTCATTGATATTTTATTCGTGAATGAATCATTACTTTGGAAAGATACTTATGTAATTTACTTATTGTGACTCCATCGCCTGAAGAGTGACGACATTGGTCTTGTTAATCGGTAAATTATTTCTCTCTTGCATTTCATCATTTGGTTGATTGCTAAAGTGTTTGCTTGTCATTGAAGGATTTGCATAATTGCACGCTGCTTGTCATTTTTATCTTTGTAACTTACAACTCCAACAAAAAGCATAAAGAAACTTAGTAATTATGGACTACCCCCCTTGGCCTTTAGGAGTTGTGGTCTAAACGGAGGAGTTTAGGACTGAGGTGATAGTGGGTTCTTAACTCATAGTTGCCCTTAGGAACACACACAGAGATTGGGAGACTTACCCGTGTCTAAGTGTGTTTTAGGCGGAAACAGATACAATATAGACTACTCCCTGATTATTTTACTCATCCAATGAAGAGATTCAAAGAAACCCCACGAAATCCATCATTGAAGTCGCCCTCATGCAGAGCACACACTAAGACAAAATGTCTAGCATGGATATCTCATCAAACAACAAGGATGTGATAGGCTATTAGAGATACAATAAAGCACAAGAAGAATATATAACAAAGGCACAATATTTTTCCCAAAATAATTCTTTATTGCTAGAAATCCATAGCCAAAAGTCCCTTTACAATGAGGGGGGTCTCTTCTTTAAATAGGAATGAGAGAGACCAAAACTATAACCACTTTTTGAATGAATGGTTGAGATCATAAGATACAAAAATGTCAATCAATGGCTAATATGAGCCGGAACAATAATACATGGATCACTCTAAGAGAGGGGGACATGTTTCCTCAATGACGCCCTAGGGGGGACATGTGACACAACATGACTAGGAAACACAACATAAGACTTTGTTGGGGGGGTCTAGAAGATACTATCTTCACTATACTAATGCCCCAACTACATAAAATAATACATACATCATAAAGTGATAAAAATCACTAGGGCGTTTTGTCCCAATAATACAATAAAAACCCCCAAATAATAACCTCGAGGACAATGTGGAACCCACTGAAGCTGTGAAATTTTCCAGAAGGTGTGGGATGCATCACAATAACTCTCTGATCAAATCTCATGCCATTTCCTTGCCTCATTTTCCAAAATCCATTTCCTTAGTGACCATTTCTTCCATTTTTTAATGTCGGAATATCACCTGTAAAATAATAAAATGCATGTATCTCTCTGTCAAGTGCTCCGGGAACCAAACTTCCTACACCAAAATGTCTGGTAGCATGGTAATATGGTAATAACAACTAGTTGTACCCCATACTCCCTCTATAGCATCCTGGGAGAACCAAAATTATCTCAAAATGTCCTGATATACCATTTTATATTGCAAATATGAAATAAAGTGATAAACTGACCATAACCTCATTTGCAAGTGCCTGAAAATGATATGTGAGTGTACCAATGATCTCAAAAGGTCCAAATCTAGTAAGAATGAGTACTCATATGTCATGTGACCACCTGGATAATCATATGTAAGCTCAACCATGCCCGGACAATAAAAATAATGGTCTATAGATAATAATAATAATAATAAAACCATCAAATTATCACATGAAACCTCTATCTTATGCATGGAACCATCAAATGGGCACCATAAGACCATAAATAATCAATCTAGAACATCATCGGTCCAACTCATCCCTGATCCTATGGTTGACTTGGTTAAACTAGGTTAACCAGGTCAAAACAGATCAAAATAATGACCGAGGCTCAAACTGACTGATGTTGCATGTTCAAATGGATAAGATATGTTCCTTTAAATATTTCAATAGCAAAACCAAAGTACAAAGTGGATTCTACTGGAGATTATGCAAATATAACATTATACATAAGTCTAGGCTAAAGCAATCAACTACTAAGAAAAAAACCCTCAAGTGTATACTCATTTTATGGACATGACCATTTTGCTAGAAATGGGTGAAGGTGGAAAAGACAAGGCTAGGAAAAGGGGATGACTTTACAACTTCAACACTGTGACACTTTGGATAAAGGGAAAGGGAAAACCACCTAAGCGTATGTTGGACATAAAACACACAAGGAATGCCAGTGTCTCACAAATGGAATAAGTTGATTTTGAGGAGTGCCCATTCAACTTTAACAAATGTCTACAGCTCACATCCAAGCTTGAATCAAGCTCCATGAGGATATTTTCTAGAACCACCATGACTAGGTTCACAGTAAACCATCATTTGAGGTTCTAAGGGACACTTAGAATTAATTGTCCCTTACTCCATCTCACATCCCAATCCGTAGGCTCCGTGAGGAAATAATCATTGCATTTCAATCATGGCCAGCAGTCTTTAGATTTAGCATTTACTTCTCCACTGCTTTTTAGGCCTCTAACCCTTTGGATTTTTCATGTTCTTAAAAGCACAATTAATTACAGCTTTCATCTAGGGTGTTTCACATTTCATTTCATAGCCCTTTTTGTTGTGCTTAAAAGCACAGTTTATTTTCATTTTTACCATGGGCTTGCACTTTCAAGAGATATAACAATGAATCACATAATGCATGTAATGATTGTAGAACAATTTGCTTCAATTTTTAGCTGAAGCAACTCAAGCATCTAGGAGTAATGATCCACAATCAAGACCAAACAACAGGGGAAACTGACCAGAGAGTTCAAGGCTTCAGAAACCAACTCACTTAAGATCGGGAACCAACACCAGCGGGTTCTCCTGGCCTAGAAGGATCAAGGCTTCAGCAAGTTATGTTGCACAACTCAGAGTCGAGACACATAATAACAAGGAGTCTATCAACATAGAGGCATAAGTGAGGAAGTCCTCAATATCACAGGATAAAGTGTAAGTTAGGTCACAACCAAGAATGAATGATAACAGCTGGATGGGGAAGGTGACAAGTGAAGCCATAACTATCAAGCCATGAATGGTGGGAATGACCAAGTCCATACTACTAAGAGGGTAAGACCAATGAGTATACACAAGAATTTCCAATTCCAGGCAATCGAATCACTTCTACTCTAAACAGTCAACCAATAACCACATAATATATCGCGAGACCATGACCACTAAACACTCTGTTAAGCTACCAAGATAATTAAAAGAGCACACTAAATATATCCAATGCACAACCATATACCCGTTGGGTCATATACCTGTATAAACCATCATTTGAACCGTAAACTGTCACTGGAACACTGCTACTGAATAAATCTGGGAACTGTCATCATAACTGCTCTGTATGGAAGAAAATGGATACCTTAGTCATCAAATGTGGGGTCATAAGGCTCAATCATGGAATAAGGCTGAAAATATGATGCTCTGGGTCTAATGAAAATATGAGTGATCATAGAATAGCTTCTCATCAACTACTGATCTCAAGCAATGTCATAGTAGAGGAATGCCTCAGAAAAGTATTAGAATATGGTCTAAATACATGGTAGCCCCGGCTACAATGAATGTGATAACACGCCCGAATTAAACTGATTAATAAACATCAGGCCCAACCAAGGATTTCTAGCCAAAGTGGTCAATTGAAAGATTCTAGTGGTCCAGTTAGACATCCCAACCAAGCTCCAAATCAAGTAACCATAGCTATCATAAAACAAGGCAAACCATCTCCTTTTGACTTTTCTGAAATACATGGGGTATCTCATCCTATGCCAAATGATTATATCAGGAGGATGCCCCGTCTTAATAGAAACAATGATGCATCTATTGAAATTCTCTTAGATATTTTCTAGGATTACATGGAAGTCAGAGGTGCGTAAGATTAGAATGTCTATATGCGAGCCCTAGGTGTGTCCCTAGATGGGGATGCTCAACTATGGTTTGACCATTTAGCACTGGGATCCATCACTGGGTATGACATGTTTACCAAATTGTTAAAAGATGGATGGGATGAAAACCTTGATGATTCCATAGAAGAGAAATATAGCAAGGATTGTGTGAATGCGTATCAATTTGATAATGATGACCAAGACAGTAATGATGAAATAACCGATGATTATCCTTATCAAATTGATTTCTCTTCTCCTGAGCCAACATTAAATGTGCCTTTGATCCACCTTTTGAGCGAGCCTTCTATTTGTGAGAATGTCGTAGATTTTTTGAAGAATAACCTAAATGAACCGCATGATGAAGTTATGTATGACATTGGGGAAATTTCGGTCCCTCAAGATGTTGACTTGAATATTGACTTAGAAGGGGAACTCTGTAAAATCATGCAAAGCACATTGTCATCCTCACCTGAAGAAGGCGTAAGTGGGGATTTTGATTTGATCTATGAAAGGGATCCCATTGATAATTATCAAGAAACATTTACAATTGAGCCTTTCATTTGTGAATCCATTCGTGCATCTCTAGAAAAGCGTGTTCATAAACATTGCATAAGTGACGATCTTTCAAATCAATGTTGAATTGATCCAAGTCACAATTGATATCCTATCATTGAAGAAAAGAAATATGGGGATGATGAGCAAAATTTAGCTGAGGAGGAATCATATGATTATTGTGTGGTTGAAAATCAAATTGATGAGGATGATAGGGGGTTTAAAAATGAACAGATTGATCCTTTTCCTTACCAAATGGATAATAGTAATTGCTCATCCTTAGCTGAACGTAATGAGCAACCTAAAGAAAAAAAATCACATGATGATGATCTGGTTATGTATCAAATTGAACATGGGTGTTATTTGTGGCAACCTTCAAGATATCTAATTAGTTATAAAGAACCCTCGAAGAATATTTTTCCTGACATTGATAAGAGCCCTCATTTAGTTCTTCATCACTCAGTCCTCAGCCTTGGTGAGTCTTGTCCTTGTAAATTAGATTTTGACCATGTTCCAAATTTTGGAACAAAGAGTGTATTTAATTTGAAATTTTTTCCCTCTTGTCAGATTCCAAGGTCAATTATTATAGGTCACATGGGATAAAATATATGTGTTCAATCCACCCTCCCATCCCAGTGTTTGGATTTCTCATGTATGGTTTCATGTTCTAGTCAAGCTTCTACTTTTGAGATTTTTAGTCAGGAGTCCGAACATTGTCACATAATTGGAGATAAAACGCTTCATTTTCTTTTTCAATCATCCTTGATGAATAACATTTTTCGATTTTTCAATCCTTCTTATTGGTGTCCAAAAGAGGTGTATAAATATCGATTTCATCTCTTCTCCATTTTTTAGCAACAAGTGGGGCTAATATCAATTTCAATTCTATTACATTACATTTCATCCCCATGTGGTTCCACCATAGTTCCTGGAGGGAATATAATCGAATGTGATAGACGAGGTAAGAAAGACAAAAATAGCCAAGGAAAGCTTAATGAAATGCCATATATTTGTCATCCATCAAAGTTAAACTTGCATTATTTTCATGATCATTTCGGTTCGTTGATGGATGAACCTTTCCAAACTCAGTCTCAACCTTAGCATGAATTCATGTTGCACCACTATGATCCTTTCCAATTTTTGAACAAGTTAGGAGGACTGTGATTTTAAATTCATTGATTTCTAATCTAGTCCTGACTTGTTTTGCTAAACAACATCAAGTAAGAATTAGTGATTTGTTTGATGAATGGTTGCATTGGATCTATGATTTTACTTAGCATTTGTCTACATTGGCTAGAGTAAGGTAGGTAAATTGAATAAGCTCTTGTGAGTAGTATCTAGTTGTCCTTTTTTCTTTGTTTTGTTCACTTGTCAATTTTGTGTTAGCTAGTCTAGTTAGTCTTTTTGTATATTTGCATATCTTTTTGTTTCATTCACATAATAAAATGAGCATGTTTTCTTCTCCTGCTATTAGATTAGAAAATGTTTTCATCATTTTATTTCAGTAATGTTATTTTTTATATGATTTTCTCTATATACATGCGCACTGATGATCGGTCTATAGAGGATGGTGTAGTGTTTGCATCTGTGTAGGAACAGGTACACATATGAAGATGATGAAGACAATTTTCAGGTGCACGTTCGTTGATGATAAGAGGGGTGTTGTGGACCAGATATTATGGGGTTCTCAAGCACTCTCTCCCTTAGAGCACCTATCCCAACTGGAGCCAGATGTTATCACATCCATGTTAGCTAGAGATACCATGGTGAAAATTCATTGTTAAAGACTTCGAGCCAGAGTGTACATGAGTTGTTCATATCCATAGTCATGTGTAGTGATGATACACCAAATTTTTTGCAGATCTAGCCAGAGTATTACAAGGCATCTTTCCAGGGCCCCTTTGTCATAGTTGTTCCTACATTACCCCATGGAGATTATTTTGCTTGGTCATGGTGTACTTGGATCAATAGAGTTCCATGTTGGTATGCATTTCCCTTGCCCATGCATGTCATAGGTCACTCTTCAAATTCACTTCAGCAGAGCAGGTATATGGTAGATGCACATAGATGTTATAAATTGGCTTGTTTATTTATATTAGTAATCTGACTTGGCATGTAGTGACTTGTTTGGTGATTTGGTATTATTGGTCTATGGTTCATGATGTCTTATGGTAAGCGTGGTCCTATCACCTTGATTGCAAGGATCCATTGGATGCACATTGGTTACCTCTCCATCTATGGTATAGACTTGGTCATTCTCCCCATTTATTGCTAGCCTTGGCTTCACTAGTCATTGTCTCCACCCATCTAACCCGTCCATATTGGATCCTCACCCCGACTGAGACTGAGATGTGTGACTTTGAGGACCTCCCCCCTATGACCTCTATGTATTCTAGATTCCATGTTGTATTGTGTCTCGACTCTAGAGTATGTGTTTGCACTTTCAAAACTGGCCCCATTAGTCAAGAAGGAGTGGGAAAAGATGTTAGCAGCAGGAATCATTAGGACTGTTAGGCATACAACATGGGCTTCAAATCATGTGATAGTGAGAAAGAAGAGCAGCAAAATAAGAATTTGTATAGATTTCAGGAATTTAAATCAAGCTTCACTAAAGGACAACTACCCACTCCCGAACATGGAAAATTTGTTGCAAAGTGTAACTGGTGTTGGAATGTTATCAATGTTGGATGGATTCTTAGGCTATAATCAAGTGTGAATCAAGAAAGAAGATAGGGGAAAAACCACATTCACCACACCTTGGGGAACATATGAGTATATATGCATGCCATTTGGCTTGTTGAATGTCGGTTCAACCTTTCAGAGGGAAATGGACCAGGCATTCAACGATCTGATTGGAAAAATTATTGTGATTTATCAGGATGATTTAACTGTGTTCTCTAAAGAAAGAGGTGATCATGTGAATCATTTAAGGAAAATATTTTATAGATGCCGAAAATTTGGGATTTCCCTAAATCCTAATAAATCCACTTTTGGTGTTGACAAAGGAAAACTCTTAGGTCATATAGTCTCTAAAGATGGTATTTGAATAGATCCTGAGCAAGTGCAAGCCATTAAAGCCATTCCTCCTCCACGCGATGTTAGTTCCCTTCGATCCTTTTTTCGGAAAAATAAAATTTGTGAGGAGCTTTATTCCCAACTTAGCTGAAATATAAAAACCCTTGAATGCTTTACTAAAGAAAGACATAAAATTTATATGGGATAATAATTGTGCTACATCATTTGAATCATTGAAGAAATCCATTTCCACTGCCCTGTGTTAGTGTGTCCCAACTACAACAAGGAATTTCAGATTTACTCATATGCGTCTAAAGACATCATATCTGGTGTTTTGTTGCAAAAGAATGAAGAAAATCATGAACAACATGTTGCCTTTATGATCAAAAATATTAGAGATGCCAAATTGAATTACACAACCATGGAAAAGCAAGCTTATGCCTTGGTTAAATCCTTGAATCGTTTTAGGACTTATATTGGATATTCAAAGATATTGGCTTATGTCCCTTATCAGGAAGTTAAGGATGTTTTATCTCAACATGATGGCATTGGAATTAGAGGAAATTGGATATCTAAAATTCAAGAGTATGACATTGAGATCAAACCAATCAACATAGTGAAGGGACAAGGATTGCCAACTTCTAATTGAAACCAAAGCACAATCTGATGTTAATCATAAAGAAATGGATGCTGGAAATGCTATGGTATTTTATATTGATGAAGGACATGAGTGGTATAAGGATATTATTTTCTATATCAAGAATTTGGCATACCATCACCACTTATTAGATCATCAAATAAGAGCTTTGAGGTTAAAGGCATCCAAGTATATTTTGACAAAAGATGGATTAGGATGGAAGAATCTAGATGGGACCATTCTAAAATATGTAAACCCTAATGAATCCCAAAAGATCATAACAGAAATGCATGTAAGATTGTGTGGGGGGCATTATGCACCTAGAACCATGACTACGAAGATTATGCGAGCTGGGTATTATTGGTCGACATTATTTAAGAATGTGCATGCCTTTGTTAGGGTTTGTCAAGAGTGCCAATTTTTCTCAAGAAATCCAAGATTACCTACCCTCCCTTTATCTCCGGTTATTATAGAAGCCCCCTTCCAACAATGGGGAATGGATTTTGTTGGGCCTTTTGATCCAAGTTCATCCAATGGGTATAAATATATCTTGACCTGTACTGGTTATTTCACCCATTGGGTCGAAGCAATCCCTAATAAAAAGGAAACTACGGATGTGGTAGTTAAGTTTTTGGAAAAAGATATAATTTCGAGGTATGGTTGTCCTTTGAAAATCACCACGGATAATGCTAAATCCATTCGCAAGATAGAAATGTCTACATTTTGCTTGAATCACAAAATTACCTTGTCTCACTCTTCTAGTTATTATCCCTAAAGAAAATGGTTTGGATGAATCAAGCAACAAGAATCTAATTCAGCTCTTGAAACGAATGGTTGGTGAAAACAAAATAAGTTGGGATAATAAGCTTAAGTATGCTCTCTGGGCAGATAGAACAACCATTAAAAGAATAACTGGCAAAGCCCCTTTCGAATTAGTTTATGGATAGAACTGTAGATTTCCCATAAATATTTAGATTCATGTTTATGAGTTATTACAACAATGTTCTTCAGATCAAGAGGCCATGTAGGAAAGAATTGATAAATTGGTGGAATTGGATTAAATTAGAAGGGAAACATGGAATAGGATGGTCATTCAACAAGAGAGGGTGAAATGCACTTTTGATCAGAGCACTCGTAATGAAACCTTCACTATTGGGGATATAGTGTTAATATGGGATAAATTTAAAGAAAATCCGGGAAATCATGCTAAATTGGAAAAACTATGGATGGGCCCTTATAGAATAGTTAAGATAGTTGGGAAAGGATCGTTTGTCTTGGAAACCCTGGATGGTGAGGTAGTTGAGTTTCCTGTAAATGGGAGGTTATTAAAACATTACTTACCTCCAATACTTGAATGACTTGCCTAATAGCTTAGAGTAGGTAGGATCCTGAATAAGCTCACTTGAGCAGTAGTTAGTTACCTGTGCCATTGAGTCTGGCACCTTGTTTTCTTTTCTTTCCATTGAGTCTAGCACTTTTGTTAGTCTTCTTTATTTTTTGCAATAAAAATAAAACTTGTTAGTTGTTAGATTAGCATTTTATTTTCAGCACTTTACTTTGAGTACTTTTTGTTTTATGCAGTATATTTTTCTTATTTATATGATGTTAGTGACAACCGATCTGTGAGATTGGTATAACTCTTTGCATTTTGCAGCTACTAGGTACATATTTTGAAGATGATGCAGAGCTATAGTGCAGGATTGTAGATTGATGCAGTGATTTTTTTGGACGAGATATCTCTAAGGTTCTCAAGCACTCTCTCCCTTAGAGCACTTATCCCAGTTGGAGCCAGATGTTATCACATCCATAATAGTCGAGCTACCATGATTTGCAGACTAGTTCCTGTTTCCAACTAAGTTGTACTTGGTTGGATTATCAAGCGAGCGGGAAAAGTTGAACATGTCAATGTTCATTTTTGAAGATTTGATGATCAACTAGCCTTTCTAAGGGCCCCTTTTTATTTTTATTTTCCACATGTCTATGGCCCTATGGGGTTTGTAATAAAATGTAATAGCATGATGTTTTGTAAAGGACTTGGTTCCCTAGGACTTTTTGACTAAGTTAGGTATTCCAAGGAGTTTTTTCACCTATTAATTATGTCTTGCATCAATGCATAACATAATTTTTGGGTTTTTCTCCTGATCCTCCAAAGCTAGAATGCCTCGTGAGGTTAACGGGACTTAGGGGATTATTAAAGTCCATGGGTCAATGTATATGAACATGCTAGGCATTATTTTTGAGTCATATGGACATGTGCTAAGTCCCCCTAGTTTGTTTTTTAATTTTCGGCGAAAAGTTTGTTTTTCCGTAATTGGGCCATTTTTTAATGGTTCAATTAAAATTTTTGTAAATGTCATCTAGGGGTCTTTTATGCCTTGGGCATGTTTGTTTTCCAACACAGAGCACCCACCTTACCCCTAAACCCACTTTTATTAATGTTTGGGTTATTAATTTTTCACTTGTGCTCAAAAAAGTCAAAAAAAAGTGAAAAAGTCATGAAAAATAAAAAAAGTGAAAAATGACTTTAAATTTTTTTTTTTTAAAATTGGATTGATTAATGGTCTGATTTACTTCAACATGGTTTAAGGAGCTTGTTGGACTGATTTTCCAGACATATGGGCATCCCAACTCATGGGATTAACTCCCCACATGAAGCTAGCGCATTTGCTAGAGAGGAAGCCCACACGTGGGGCAGGATTGCAGCATGTTTTAAGGCTGAGACAGGGATGCATTATTGCAGCTTGTAAGGAGGAAGGTGCAGCCCCAATTGGGCCATGATCCTCTCCCTCATTTGTGCCACGATTTCCCCCCACTCTCTCTTAGCAATTGCGCCTTCCCTCTCTTGCTCTTATTCTATAAATTGGCACTCACTCCCTCCTTGTTGGGTTAGTTGGAGTTGGAGCATGCCATATTACTGTATTTGTCATTTTTTATTAATAAAATAAGAAGACTTTGGAGGTCACTCATGGTGTTGGGATTTGTGAGTGGATGAATGTATTGGTTTAACATGAGGTAACTTGTATTAGTTCTTTTTGTTTCTCTAAGATCAAATCTAACTTTGGGAAAGATCAGTATTGATTTATAAGGGAGGTTAAGTAATTTTTATATTGCTTAGTCTTTTATTTACGCATGTGTAGAGATCAGATTTAAATGTGTCATTTTCTTATGAGCATTTCCTTTTAATTTCTACTGTGTGTTTTTTCTAGATTTGATCTTTGTTTTGCAAGTTGTTGTGTTTTTGCAGGTTGTTTCAAGTGGATAGGTGGGAGAACTTGTTTGTTTCTTCTATTTCTATGATCTCTTATGCAGATACAGTCCCTCACCTCACCACCAAAAAGGATTCAAAGCTTTCTTCAAGAAAATTTGATAATAAAAAAAATACTCTCCATCTCTTCCTCCTTACACTTTTTTTTAATAAATCTCTAGTTACTGGTTACTTACGAAAAAGTATTTCTGATTTATATGTTGATATTCACACTCTTAAATAGATCAGAAGTTTCTTTCAAGAAGTCTAGTCTATTTTATTTACAAAGCATTCATCTTTCATAGATCAGATTTCCTTGCTTATCTAGCATTTCACATTTTCAAACTTGTTAAAATCGTTAAAATTTCAAAGAGTTTTAAACGGTAGTGTTATATCTGATTGAAAAGTTTATCTAGATGATTACAAGATCTTATAATTTGCAGCTCATAAAGCTTGCAAAGATCCCAAGTAAACAAGCCTCACTACTTGTCTTACTTGGTTAATTTCTTGTATTTTTAACTAGTTTTAGACTTAGAATTTTTTGGGGGGTTTTAGGAGGTGTTCCAAAGACACTCTTAAAGTGTTTTTGGGCATCTTGTACTAAATTTTGCTTGCTTGTTTTTAGTAGAAGACGAACAGACAAGAGGAAGTGCTGGCCAAAAATCGAAGATCCAGGCCATCTGGAGTACCAAAACTTAATTTTTTAAAAACTAGTTACTTTTCTCTTCAATATTGTAAGCCACCAAGTCATTCTAAATAGACTGGGGAATTTCTCTATCTCACTGTAAATAATATTAAATGAGAGCAACTGGGCTAACCAACGCCCACACCCCATTCCCCTAGGGGTGGTCTGTGTCGTCTCACTTTTCATGGCGTGATTGTTAGATTATATTTATTTCTTTTATTTCAGCATTAAATAAAATTAACTAGGGTTAAAATTTACCTCGTTGGTCCATTCCATTTGTGGGCCACGAGTTCACTCAGGACTTAGATTTTCTCATTTTTTTTACAATTTTCTTTTTTTTTACAAGCTCAAACACCCCCTTGCTTTCCCGAAGTAAGGTTTCAGAACAAGGGCTTACCCGAGTACTGGCCTGAAAAGAGACTCTTGGGGCTCTAAAAAAAGATAAAATATTTTTCCTAAAAAACTTAAAATTTCCAAGGTCTTCTCCCGTATGCTCTGTGGCCAACTTGCAGCTTAGTCCAAAACATGTTAGTACACATCAGAAAGGGGAAGATGATTAGTAATAGGTTTTAACACGCCCAAATAAACAACCTACTTGTGAAAATCCAGCACAAACGTCTTCTTCTGTGGTGAGAAAATTTTTCAAAGGGCTTGGGATAACACTGGGTAGTGACCTCTTGGGAACTGTTAGGCTTGCCCTCGTTGGTATAGCATCTAAACACCTCCTTGAGACTCCGATCCAGCCCAAGTATGAGTGAGAAACCACACAGCTGAATTTCGGACATATTCCCTGTACCTTTGTGTATATCGAGAATCCACCGGCTTTTAATAAAAAGATCATTACCACAGTAAAAATAAAATAAACCAACAACAATAGCACAACACTTTCTTTTCAGTTCATGCAGCTTTATTGACTCCATTTATCGGCAATGGTTTATCTTGCTACATTTCAAATTGATGATGAATGTTTTAAATGGCAATGACAATGATGGATGTTTGCAAATGAAATGATGATGAATGGTTTTTACTTTACTCATATATATGCTTCATTGTCTTGGTTTACAAAAAATATTCTAACTCCTAGTTTAGATGCTTTGTATTTCGTAGATTAGACACCATAGTTTATTTTCATTTTTTAGGGTCCACCCCCCTTGGCTTCACTAGGAAATCCTAGACGGAGGAGTCAAGTTTCAGGTGACAGCACTTGACTCTGACTTGTCCCCAAGGCCACACTAGCAGCTTGAAGACTTATGTTCTATTTTCCCAGGTGTGGAACCAAGCGGCAACAGTTCCCATTATATTTTTGAGCCAGTACTTTACACATTTGATGAGATAAAATGATGATGAGCAGCATTTTGATGATCACTCTTATATATTCAATGGATCTAGAGCTAGTACATTTGACAGCCTCATGCCAGTATTGAGCCCCATGACACCAGGTCGGTGATTGAGTTAGACATTCCTTCATCATCTAGAGTAGATTGTTGACAATGCCCATGATGATTCTTTCATCTGCAGTGTTTCAGTATGGTTCAGATGATCAGATCAGTGTTTTAGGTATATATGATCTAGCAGGCATATGATTGGTGCATTTGAATTGTTGATGTGCTTCTTCCTTTATCTAGGTACTTTATGATTGGGTATATGATGATTGTTTACTGGCTATATTTTATATTATGCTTACTTGTCGTTTAGAGTAGAAGTAGTCAGTTACTATGAGTAGGATATTCTTGTGTATATTCATTCCTCATGCCCTTACCTTATAAGTACAGACTTGGTCATTCCTTCTTTCTAAGGTTTTTTTTTATCCATGGCATCATCTGTCACTTCCCCCATCCATCTGTTATCTTCCAGTTTTGATTTATCCTGACTTACACCTTAACTAGTGATATTGAGGACTTCCCCCACCTAGGTCTCTGTGTTGGATAGATTCATTGTTTACATTGTGCCTCGGCTCTGGAGTGTTTGATTTTATTTATAGTGATTGTTATCCTCTAGTCCTCAAAAGAAAGTATTCCTATCAACCCTGTTGCTAAACACTAAAGCATTGGAACTTAAATGCTATATCTAAAGGAATGTTAAGTCAACAAAAACAATGTTGCTAAACACTACTGCTTATATATCTATATTAACTAGTCAGTGGCCAAAGGACGAGCACTCATCCTTGTTTGATGTAAGGTCGTTTGTCCCCATGGGGAAATAGGGTGGTCACTCCATCGCACCTATGGACGATGGCGAGAAAAGGAGGTCATACCGAGTCATAACTGAAGCCTAGAAGGCTCTCAGGGCACCTGCTTTTGGAGGTTGGCTAGTGAAATAAATGATAAATCTCAAGTGATAAAAGCTAACAAATAAATCAATTTTCTATTAGGTTGCTTGTCTAGAGTTTATTGGGAGCATTCTCATCACTCTACCCATTTGTGAGACACCGCCATCCCCTGTGTTAATTTCTATCCAACATATGTGTAGGTGGTCTCCCTGGTTCCCTTATCCGATAGATTGCAATGTTGAGGTTTTCAAGTATCCCCCCTTAATCCTAGCCTTGTTTCTCCACCTTCACCCATGGTTAGAAAATTGGCCCAGACTGTAAATGAGTATACACTTGAGGTTCTTGTTTATAGTAGTTGGTTACTTTATATGGACTTATTATTATTATATTTGCATGCTTACTCCAGTTAAACATCATTATATGCTTTGGTCTAGATACTGATATAATTGAAGAAGCATATTTCATCCTTTTGTACTTGCAGCAACAGATATTTGTGATCTGGATCATTATTTTGATCATTCTTGACTTGGTCAACCCAATTTGACCAAGTCAACCGTAAGCTCCAGGATTATTTTGGGAAAACAGTGTTTGAAATTGATTATTCATGGCCCATATGTTTCCATTAGATGGTTCCATGATCCAGATGGTAGTGTCAAATGATGGTTTGATGATTTTTATTATTATTATCATGTACAGGCCATTATTTTATTATTCCGAGCATGGATGAGCTTACAAGGGCATCACGTGATGGTCACATGGTGTATGAGTACTCATTCCTAGTGGATTTGAGAATTATGAGTCCACTGGTTCACTCCGTTATCATTTCCGGGCAACTACAATTGATGATATTGTCAGATTACCACTTTATTGCATTTTGCCATTCAGAAATGGCATGTCCAACACTTTCATTGAGCATGTACATTATCCTAGGGTGCTCTTGAGGGGAAAGGGGGTTCAGCCAATCATTATTACCATATTAACCTATCCCCAGACATTTTAGTGCAACTAGTTTTTTTCTCGGGGCACTTGGAAGTGAGTTACAAGCATTTTTGTACTTTCAGAGGTGGTTTTCCGACAGTAGAATGGCTAGCAAAAGAAATCGATTTGGCTCATTGGGAAAAGGACTTGGAATGAGGTTGGTCTAGGATGTCATGATGATATTTTCCACACCTTCCAGCATTGGTTCCGGCATCAATGGGGTCAACACGTCATCCCATTCATCATTATGGGGGTTTTATTATGTATTTTTGGGCACACGTCCTAGTTTCTTTAGACACTTTATCACATGTTATATTATTTTGATGTAGGTGGGTCATTAGTATATTGAAGACTTGATCTCCTAGACCCCCCCACCATGTTATAATGTCATGGTGTGTCCCTAGTCGTCTCTTATGTCTCACGTCCCCCCCTAGGGCATCATTAAGGGAGGACGTCCCCTCTATTTTGAGTGATCCATGTATATCTTATTCCAGCTCATGTTACCCTATGATTATCATTGTTAAATCTTTTGATCTCAGCCACTCATTTGAAAAGTGGTTAGGTTTTTGGTCTCTCTCATTTCTATTTAAAGGAGAGACCCCCCTCATTAAAAAGGGACTTTGGCTCTTAGCTATTGGAATAAAAAATATTCTTGTGAGAAATTCTTGTGATTTGGGTTTGGATGTTGGATATGGTGATTGAAACTACTTTTCCATTGCACTAAAATATCTTGGTGGATATCTTGCATATTTTGAATCCATAATTTGATTTGCAGGTGAAGAAGATGATTTGGAAGAGGGGCGCACTGGCTGGGGAGGCCCACCTTGTCTCTCTCTCTCAAATCCGGTTTATTTAGGGAGTGATTTTTTCTTTGTACCAATTAATCTCTTCATTTTACTTCTTGCTTGGATCTACCTTCATTGCTGCTTATTGATTGGGTTTTTCTCCTTGGTTTTGCAAGAAGAGAGGGGCTCACTTGTGGACTTAGGAAAATAGTGGTAGTAAGAGAAACACCAAAGCTTTCATTCGATCTTTGCAAGAGTAATCATCGTCATTTTGACATCCATTCTCATCATCCATGTATGCTTACAAAATACGTATTTTATTCCTTTAACTTATCCATCTGTCGTTTTCATTAAAACCCTAACTACTAAAACTTATCAAAAGTCTTTGGGTTTAATTATTTGGTTTACTAGCAAACCATTTATGGCTTTTTATCCTTAGGCCTATCCCCAAGTGGGTCCTCAAGGGTGTATTGCTCTGTGGACTCCATCAAACCCATTCACTAGGCACTTATATCTCCATGCTTGCGCTCTCCTTGGTTTGTTGGTCTTCTGAGTGGTTAATACCCCCTTTTCGAGCTTGTGACCTTTGATAATCTCAGATCTATCATCAAGATATGCTAGGAAGCCCTAATTCTCTCAAATCTACTACTTGGGACCATTTTCCTTGTTTTAAGTGCATGTTTCCCAAGGCAGTTAATTTTGATCATTTACCCTATAACTTACATCCTAGATCCATATTTAATCCATAAGTCATTGTATATAATTAATCTAATTAAATATATCATCTTCCCTAAGCTTCCACAGTGACTTCATTCCTTAAATCTACGGTATCATACCCTTCACCTTGCTTACCCTATTTGAATAGCCTGATCTGGTGATTGTGTTAGATCTCTCCTGTTGGGAATAGATCAGGGTCTCCCCCTTTTCTATCCAGGGCTTGGATAGAAAGAAGCAAAAGTGCCTCGGTTGGCATGACAACCAATCCATCTTGGGAATTGAGGCCATGTTGGATCACCTCTTTAGTTTCCCATCTCCTCTACCATCCTGGATAGGATCACCGTTAGGGGAAACTACAAGTTCTATGATAACATGACCTCCCCCTATGACCTATATGTATGTTATATTCCAGGTTGTATTGTGTCTCAGCTCTGGAGTGTGTGTTTGCACTTTCAAACCTGGGATCCACTTCTGGTCGATTACCCCCAATGTGGTGGTGCTGTATAGGCCTATGAAGTTTACCGGGATGTTCCCCACTTTTCCTTGAAGCATGCAACCCTACCACCATTACATGCATATGAGTATCATTTTCCTATCCAAACAAATGCATTAAAGCCAAAAAGGATAAAGAAAGTCAAATCAAGCCAAAAGGCTAGTGTGAAGTGAAATGAAAAAGGGCCAAGTAGATGAAGAACAAATGCTAAATAAAAATGATTGCTTGGCCACCTGAAAAATCAAATGTAAACCCAAAAAGGGGCTTGGATGTGAGATGGAGCAAGGGACAACTAATTCTAAGTGTCCCCTAGAACCTCGCCGCATTACAGTCACTTGTGTACTTGACACAGGGGTTCTAGAAAATATCCTCATGGATCATGAGGCATGCTTGGATGTGATTTGTAGGTTGCATGTTAAAGGATAGTGGTGGATTCCCAAGCACTTTATTCCATTTGTGAGACACCTCCCTCCCCTAGTGTTCTCTAGTGTGCATATGC
This sequence comes from Larix kaempferi, assembly GCA_027924585.1. NCBI lineage: Eukaryota > Viridiplantae > Streptophyta > Pinopsida > Pinales > Pinaceae > Larix > Larix kaempferi. The sequence continues at coordinate 1,855,280 of BSBM01001296.1, read as the reverse complement.
CAATGTGGTCCCTTGTTTCCCATGCTTATCCAAAGGGTCACATTATCAAAGTCTTAGTCATTCCCTACTATCTTTAATCCTTGATTTATCCACCTCATCCATGGCTAGGATTATGACCAAGTCTATAAATGTGCATACCTTGGAGGCTTCATAAAAAGGTGATGTGGCCACCCTAACTTAGGCCTGTTCTATGTGATGTCCTTTGATTGATCACCATAAATTGTCACTTATTGTTGTAGTCAGTACACGAATATAAATAAGGAAGCCTATTTCATCTTATGGTGCATGCAAGGACTTACAGGTTCAGCTCTTGCCACTATTTTGACCAGTTTAGCTTGGTCAACCCTATTTGACCAAGCCAAATATAGGGTCTTGAGCAACTTTGGATCCAGAGTTACAATTTTAGTTTTTTGACATCCATTGGGGTCCCTTACATGACTCCATGCATCATTTGGCCATAATATCCTTTGATTTGGGAGATTTTTAATTATTATTGGTTATGAGGGCCCTATTTTAATGTGTTGAGTATGGGTTGGGCTACACAATGTATATTTGACAGATTCCTTTGGTTCTTGTGACCATTAGTGGATTTGAGGTCTCTGATCTCATTTCTATAGTCCATTTGAGGTTTAGGGGAAAGGAAATGACTGATTTTAGCAAATTACAGCTTTAGCCATATACACCAACACAATTAAATAATGAAAAATAACCATAGACCAAGAAAAAATATTAAAGTGGCTCATGCTTGGGAAGCTAATGGCAAGGGGTTATTATATTATGTTTTTGAAACTTAGTACATGAGTTCATCACTTGAGATGGGGTCCACAAGTGGCCCATCTCCTATAGGTGGCACACTTGGCTTATGGGGCGCGCACTAGATTATCCCAACTCTTATGTTATGTTATGTATGATGTATTTATCACTTGTAATGGGTCCAAGTGGGCCTAGAGACACCCCATTGGGAAAAATTTCCCCACTTGCTTGACCATGAAAAATGTAATGTAATAAAAAATGCATCTCAATCATTGATTTTGATGTAGAGGATTTAGTCTCAGCCCTCCATCTCTTTTAGATAGGGATTTTGTACTTGGTCTCTCTATCTAAGAGAGATCTAACTCATTTGTACTAGCTTCTTGGAATCTTGGCATTTTGGGACTGATAGTAGAGAATTTTGTTGAGCAAAACTTGTGTCTCCGGGAGTGTTTTTCTACTACTAATGACTGGATATTGTTATTTCCTTTGCATTGAGAGTGTTTTGTGTTTGTTTCCTAGCATTTTTATGGTGAATCGATTTGATTTCCAAGAGTTGCATATTTGAAGAGGGGGGCACATTAGTGGGGAAAACTCTCTCCCTCCCTCTCAAACTTGTTGAAACGAAAGGGAGAATTTTTTATCTCTTACATCATCTATTTTTCTTTCATTTAATTTAATTTTTGTATGCAATTTCACTCTACACTTGTGATATTTTACTAACTTATAGTTTTGGATTTTCGAGGTAGAGGGTGCACTAGTTCATTTTGGCACATTTTGAAAAGAGTTGGAACTTCATCAAAGGCTCTTATTTGATCTCTGTGAGTGGAAATATTTACTGGTTTAGGAATCTCTCTGGGGCTTGTTGTCGCCTGGAATCACACATGGGAATACGTGGCAAAATTCTTCAAGCCGCTGGTGTGGCCTTGGGGGAAAGCCAGAGTCAAGTGTTGTCACCTAAAACTCGACTCCTCCATCTAGGCTTACTCCTAGCGAAGCCAAGGGGGGTGGACCCTAAAAATTAAAAATTAAAACTAAGGTGTTTAATCTACGAAAGATAAAAAACACTAATCTAGGAGTTAGAATTTTTTGAACACAAGAGCAATGCAACATAAAATATAATAGCATTCATTGTCTAACGACATCATTATCATTTAAAACATCCATCATCATGAAAATATCAAAATAAGACCAGTGCTGATAAAGGGAGTCAGAAATAAAGTGCTTGAAACAAAAATGATAATGTTGTGCAATTGTTCTTGGTGAATTTTATTATTATGTGGTAATGAGTCTTTTTATTTTATTTTTTGTAAAAGCTGCAAATTGTATTAGTCTAATAGAAATACAGTAGAGGCTATAGTCATCGATGGTCTTATCCAGAGGTGCCATCCATATCTATCAACAGTGCTATGGAAAATAAAAAAATTGTAGTACAAAAATCCCTTGTCCACTGTGGGGAGATCAGGGTGAAAATGGAAAGAGTTCATAGCCATAGAGGCATACAACTGACTGTGCATATCTAAATCAGGAAAAAAATAAACAAAATACATCATAAAAACCCCCTCAACTAGTTGCGGAGGGTTCTTCAGCCTTACACGGTGTCTCCTCCATAATTGGGCAATTGTAGGTAACATTGTCCTTCCAGGAATTTGCAGAAGTTGGTGCAGCAATCCCTGGCGTTGAAGCAGCCGTCCCAGGAGTCGACGTGGCATTCACTGGCTAACGAGTGACGTGAGTCGGGTGCTTGACAGGAAGTGGAGTGGTCTTTCTGGGCAGGATAGGGAAAAAACCAGTCGGCTCATTACGAGTGTGCTTGGCCAAGATAGGGCCCAAGGAGCTGGGGATGGGCAAGGAGGCTTGTGGCCTTTCCTTTCCTTTCAAGGGGTCCCTGCTGTGCGTCAAAGACAAAGAACTGCCACTAGGGTTGAGCATATCCAAGCCGAGCGGAGTAGTCAAAGTGCCACGTGTTGCTTCAACTCTGATAGCAGACGAGATGGCTGTAGGTGTGGTGCTCCCAGAGCGGATGTCATGGCAGAAAGGTCGAGTGGGAGCATAAGCTTCCCAGCAGTGCATTTTTTCTAGGGTGCCGAGAGTGGACGCCCAGTTAGGCAGAGTTGCTCGTATGGATTGGGTGGCATGGCGTGCAGAGGCACAATTTAACTGCATGTTCTCCATAAGTTGGCCCATCATATTCTTTATGAGCCAGTATGGATCCCAAATCTACACTGGATTTCCAATTGCCAAAGTGTCTACAATTATCCTAGCCTCCCAGTTATCCAGCAACAAACAAATTGGGATGGAGACTCCGGGACCATATCCTTTCCTAGTGGGACTCTCCTCCGGAGCACCCTCATTCTTCTTGTTCTTGGTCTTGGATCCCTTTGTCCTTCCCATAATATTCATAGAGAAGGTGAAACAGGCGCAGGTGTGTGTGTGCAGAGAGTCTTGAGCACTGATATCCTGGAGCCGAGAGAATAAGGAACCTAGAGCATAACTAGGCAAGTGAGCCACACCAAACATGATGACGGGAGTCCTGTACCTAGAGCCAGGATCCTGTACTTCGCACGCATGAGATCCATCAAAGTGGTTTCCATACAAGATGAGACGACGTCGGGGGTAGGCATAATAAATAGCATAGCTACTTGACGTCGCATGGCTGACCTCAGCAAGGGTGTGTGTTGTAAGCCTGAGGCCAGGTGTTGCGTGGTTGGGTCCCTGTGTCACCTGACTGGAGCTAGCACCTGCATCCGGGAGAATGAGATCCATGTTAGCCAACGTTTGGAACTGGAGATAGATTGTCCTTGTGGTTGAAGCAGTGAGGGTATCCTCCAAATACACCTTATTGCAGGTTACCCCTTCGTTAGCAATGTAGTCTGCTAGCACGTTGGATTTTCTTTTGACATGATGGAAGGTAATAGAGCTAGCAATGGTGATGGAGTTAGTGAGTTCCTGGAGTCTCTGCATTAGTCTCCAACTAGACGAGAGTTTTTCCACTGTGGCTCCATTGTGAATTCTACTAGCAAGGTTGATAATGATTTTGGTGTCCCCTTCAATGATGAGAGGGAGCCATCCATGCCTGTGAGCGCATTTGAGACCTTCCAGGAGCCCAAAAATTTCAACAGCATTGTTGGTGTCGTGGCTGATACTACCCATGAAGATAATCTTGATGGCACCTGTATCATCCTGGATGGCTCCTCTGAATCCCACAGCGCCTAGATTTCCCTTGGACGCTCCATCAAAGTTAAGTTTGAAGAAGCCAGGGGGGGTAAGCTCCATTGATCAGGGTTGGGAATGAAGGTAGGGGAGTTGCAAGGAGAGCAAGGGGTAGAGTGGAGGATAAGGTTCCAGTCAGAAAGTATATATCTTTCAATGGGGAGAGTTGGTAGGTTGGAGGAGTTCCAGGGCTTGAGGGAGATAGTTTCCTAACGGTTGGTGGTAAAGATGGCCCAATCTCTTGAGGCTAATTTTTTTTGGACTCAAATATTCTTCGGTTGCGTTCTTTCCAAATATTCCAGACCAGCAATCCATAAATAAGTTCCCAAAGTCTATTGAGAAGAGCACTTTGGAAGGGAGTGGAATCCCAATTGGCGATGGTTTGGACAATGTTCCCTCTAACCCTGTTGGTTGTCCTGCTAAGATGAGCCAATTTGTCCCATAAGCCATTGGAAAAATCACAAGAGGTAAGAAGATGATCAATTGTTTCAGAATGATTTTCACATATGGGACACCAAGAGGGTCCCTGGATACCTCTTCTTTGGATGTTATCCCAAGTTAGGATGCATCTGTGAGCTAGGAGCTAGAGGAAGGAGGAGGTCTTGGGCCAGAGGTGAGACTCCCATATTTTCTTCCAAATGGTACTAGGTCTTTCTTCAAGAGTAGCTGTAAGGATGGAGTAAGCCTCTTTGGTGGAGAAGGTACTCATTGGGAGGTGCCCCCATCGAAGAATGTCCAGATCATTACTTACACGGATTTGACTGGTTTGCAGACTTTGCCAAAGGGGATCAGTGCTCTCTACCAGGACTAGACGAGTCCAAAGGTCATAGCGCTTCCAAGCTCAGATTTTTGTGGCGTTAGAGAGTGTACAATAGTCCTGGATAGTGAGCTGTCTACTTTGGTCGTAGTGAGCCTGAAGGTCAGGAGAAAGTGTCAGAGAATGAAGGGAAGGAAGCTACTGCCAAGAATCATACCAGAAAAATGCATGTTGACTGTTGCAGACCTCCCAGAAACTTTGCTACTGAATGAGAGCTCTCTGATAATTGGCAGCTCACCAGATAAGAGATCCTGGAGGATTCTGGTCGAAGCGGATTTAGATTTGAGCTAGCCAATTACGGGCATATTTGTTGTTCCATAGGAGGAACCAGGGGGAGATGGTATCAGTTACCCATTTCCACCAAATTTTGGCAGAAAAGACATTATTGTTGATTTCCAGATCTTTGAGCCCAAGGCCCACTTGTCTTTTTGGAGTACAGAGGGTGTCCCACTTCACCAGGGCCCACTTACGATTGTTATGTGTTCCCCCCCAAAGAAAGGACTTTTGGGTTTTTCTCATTAATTTGAGGACCCACTTGGGGGCAGCAAGGGCCCAGAAGAGATAAAGAGGCATGGATTGAAGAACCGACTTGAGGAGTACCAATCTGCTGGGTAAGTTGAGAGTGCGAAAGGTCCAAGAAGAGATTTAGTTTTCGAGCTTGTCCAAGAGCTCTCTCTAGGAGGAATGCTTGATGGCAGAGTCAAAGAGAGGGGATCCCAAGTATTTGGAGGGGAGGGAGGCAGTGGAGTAGCCCAAAATTCGAGAAATATTCCTTTGCATGATGGGGTCAGTGTGGAAAGAGAAAATATGAGACTTTTCAAGGTTTACTGAGGTACCAGAAGCTTCAGAGTAAGTCTGTAGGATGCGCTTCAGGGTTGAGGCCTCTTGGACCGAGGGATGGGAAAAAAGGAGATTTTCATCCACAAACTGCTGATAGATTGTGGAGGGTATGCCATGTAAGGAAAGGCCATGAAGGGTTCTCGTGGTGATCTGTGATTTTAGCATTTGTCCCAATCCTTCGGCCATGATAATGAAGAAGAAGGGGGAGAGGGGGTCCCCTTGACGGATGCCTCTGGTGGGGGAGAACGTGGAGGAGGGGTAACCATTGACAAGGATGGTGAAGAAGGATGAGGAGGTTAGGGACATGATCCAGTTGATTCAATCTTGACAAAACCCAAAGGCCAGGAGCATCTTCTCAATAAAATTACAACTGAGTTTGTCGAAGGCCTTGGAAAGATCCAGCTTGATAAGCATCCCAGGGGTTTTTTCCATTTTTAAGGAGTGGATGACCTCATGAGCTAGAATGATACCATCGAGTATTTGGCATCCTTCAACATATCCAGTTTGCTCAGGAGATATCAGTAGAGGAAGTAGCACTTTGAGATGGTTGGCAATGACTTTAGTGATGATTTTGTAAACCACATTGCAGAGGAAAATGGGCCTGAACTTTCTAGGGGTAGTGGTGCTGATTTCCTTGGGGATGAGGGTGAGATGGGTGGCGTTGAGCACCGAGAGAACCCATCTCTTGGATCTGGATTCCTTAACAACTTCAAGTATTTCCTGTTTTAACATTTCCCATCAATGATGAAGGAAGTTGATGGTAAATCCATCCGGACCAGGGGCTTTACCTTATTCCATCTAATTGACCGCGGCCTCTAATTCTGTCATGGTGATTTCTTTCATGAGAGTGGCATTGTCCTCCGGGGTGAGAATGGAGGAAATGTGTCTGGTAACTCGGCTGATCACCTAAGATCTATATTCATTTTCCTCAATAAGCAAGGTCTTGAAGTGGTTGATGAGTTCATGCTCAATCTCCCCTTGATCGCTTAAAGTTGTGCCATCCACAGAAATTAGTGAATTAATCCGGTTGTGCATTATGAGCTGGATGGTGATGCCGGTGGAAGAAGGTTGTGTTTTTTCCCCCTCTTTAAGCCATTTGATTTTGGATTTCTGCCGCCATAGGATTTCTTCTTGCTCACATCTAATGTCCAACTGCTTCAGGTGATCTTTCTCCTTTTGTTTGAGCTCTTCAATGTGGCCCTATTCCATGATATCTTTTTGGATGTTCTCCAACTCCTTCTCAATAGCGCTTTTAGCCGTAAAGATATTGCCAAAGGTTGTTTTGTTCCAAATTCTCACCTGGGATCTGATCATTTTTATTTTCTTGTGGCGGATGGCCATTTTGGAGTGGCCTTCCACCTCCATGTTGTGCCACCAGTCCTGAATAGTGTCCTGAAAGGAGGGGTGGTTAAGCCAAGAAATTTCAAAGCAAAAGGGGCAGAATTTTTTCAAACCTGGGTGTTGCCAGTTGAGGGAGATTGGCTAGTGATCGGAGCCTACAGAGGGCAGAACAGCAGTGGTGAGCATCCTTCCAGTGTCGATGAAATTTTCAGAGACTAGGAAGTGGTGAAGACGAGAGGCGATCTGATGGATCCCTCCTCTGTGACTGTTCCAGGTGAAGAAACCTTCGGAGGGCCTAAGGTCAATGAGCTCACTGTCATTGATGCAGCGCTTGAATAGATTATCTTCAGGGGTGAGAAAATGACGACCACCTTTATTTTCCTGAAGGGAGGTTATCATGTTGAAATCTGCTCTCAAAATGAGCACAGAGTACTGTTGGGTGAGCCAGGAGATGGTGCTAAGGAATTTGAGTTGAGCAGGGGGGCTTGGGGCCCGTAGAAATTCGTGATATATACTGAGAGGTTGGTGCCAAGGATGTGGAATGAGGTAGAAATGGAGTGGGAAGTAGCATTAAAATCGTTCAGGGTGAGAATGGTAGGATTCTAGGCTATTGCAATTCCTCCAGAAGCGCCCAAGGAAACATTTGCTATGACTTGGCATCCCTTCTAGAGCTTGGTAAAAAGGGATTGGACATTCTCATGGGTACATTTGGTTTCTTGTAGAAAAATGATAGAGGGTGTGTCTTGCATGATTTTGCGCTTGAGCATATGGTGTTTGGTAGGTCCGTTGAACCCTCGAACATTCCAGGATATTAGCTGCATTGAGAACCTTGTAGAGAAGTAGGGAAGAATTCCATTAGCTGGGCATATTGCCCCGATTCCACCAGTCTGGTTCCTAATTGGCTAATCCGCTGGAGATCAGTTTTTCTTCCTCTCTTTTTTGCATCCCATTGCATCTCGAGTTTCTCTTTTTGGGGAAGTTTCTGAACTCCGAGTTTGAGATGCTTGACTTTACTCAGGGCCTCTTTTAAGAGTTGGATCTATTTAGGGGAGATGGTATTGAAGGATTTTTTGGTGCATGCATCCTCGAGGCCCAGGAGTTCCAGGACCCCAACATCTAGATCTATCATTTCATCATCCATCTGAACTTCGGGTCCTTGGGATCCAGTTGTCTTCCCTGGCTCATTCCCGGGGGTTACATGTTCCTCCAAGATATTTCCTTCCTCGAGCGAGGGTTTGTCTTTGAGGCTTTCATTATATTGGAGATTATCAGTTTGGATCTAATCCACTGTCATTTGGATGAGGACTGGCTCTTCCTGTTGTTGTTCTTTGGTTGTGGGATCTTCCGGTTGTCCTTCTAGATTGGCAAAGATATTGCTTGTGTATGGGTCTTTGGTTTTTTTTCCCTTCAGCAGTTGTCTTACGGCGTTGTCTTTTTTTCCTTCCGAGTTTTTGGAAACCCTCTTCATCTTTGGTGTTTTCTTGGGGATTTCTATTGTTAAGATGACAGTCACGGTACATATGGCCATGTTCATCGCATTTTCTACATTGAAAAGGGACATGCTCATAGTCTAAGGGTTGAATCCATTCCATATCTTAATGGTTGAGGCAGATCGAGTCTAGAAAATATTTGGCAGTGTGCATGTAAACGCATATATGGGCATAGGAGGTGTACTTACTATTTTTGGTTTGTTCCGCTACTCTAACATAGATTCCAAGAGTCTTTCCCATGTCCATGACTGTATCTTCATTCCAGTATTCATGAGGTAATGAGTACATCCTTATCCCTACTGGAGCCCATGTAAATCCTTCTTTATCAGGGTTGAATTTTTCCATCCAATGCCTGAGGTATAGTCCTGTTGAGTTGAAGAAGTATGGTCCTCCATCTTCTACTCTAGATTTTTCCTCCAGCCTGTGGAAAATGATGGTGAAGAAACCTTTTGATCCAAGCTATAGATAAAATGTGCCTTAGGTTTCCACTTGGACATTATCCAGCCGTGGAGGGCTTGTTCTGTCTGCCAGAAACCAATGAATTTTCCCACCATGGCGTGGTCTTTGAGTTTTTACGCCCGAGCGTTGATGCGTTCGGTTGGGAGAGAGAGTTGGGGTCTTTCTGCAGCTTTGGAAATACAGGTGTTTGTGCTAGTAGATGACTTGGAAATCAGAGGGATATTCTGAGCGGTTGAGGCTTCAAGGTACGTCAGAGGTACCTCAGCCTTACTGATTTACACAGAGGCGAAAAGGTTGGACGACAAGGGGGTCGAGCCAGGGGGGCCCTCAGCCCCTCCCCAAGGTTCATCCATAGGCCGTACCAGGGGATCGGGTCAGGAGTAGGGCAGGTGGGCAGAGGGGTGGGGCTTGAGAGAACATCTCAAAACCCTAGGTGCAGCATGCAAGGTTACAGAGCGTCGATCATCGGTAATGAGTCTTTTTATTACAGATGGGGGATTCCCAATATACCGCAAGGTACTGGGAATGTGTTCGGAATTTGACAAGGTGGATCCTCACTTGGACATGTGGGCTGGATCAGAGTCTCTAAGAGGTGTTCAACATTATACCAAACGAGGGTATAGTCTAACGGTATCCCGAGGTCGCTACCCAGTGGTTCCCGCTTCCTTTGAGAAATTTTCCCACCAAATTCAAATAGATGTTTATGTCAGATTTTCGTAAAAAGTTGGTTTATTGGGATTTGTTGAACCTATTACTAGTCACGTAGTCCCTTTCGGGTGTGATCAATATGTTCAAACAAAGCTGTAGTGATCCCAAAGCATACAAGGACACATCCTTGTTAAATTTTACGTATTTTGAACAAATATTTTACTTTTTTTAAGCCCCAAGAGTCTCTTTTCGAGCAAGTACTCAGGCAAGACCTTATCCTAAAACCTTACTTCAAGAAAGCAAGGGGGTGTTTTGATTGTAGTAAAAAGAGGAAAATTGTAAAAGTGATGAAAAACTAGGTCTTGAGTGAACTTGTGGCCCGCCAATGAAACGGACCAACAAGGTTAATTTTAATCCCTAATTAATTTTATTAATTGACGAAAAATAAAAATCTAAGCTAAAAATGCACACCATGAAAAATTGAGTTGACATGGTTTCCCCTTGGGGGGATGGGGTGTGAGCGCTGGTTAGCCCACTTACTCTCGTTTAATATTCTATTACAATGCAATTTAGAAATGTCCTATTCTTACAAAAATGACTCAAAGGCTTACAATACTAGAAGGAGAAAGAATATGGTTTAAGAAAATATGGGTTCTGGGTGCTCTGGATGGCCCGATCTACCAAAATTTGGCCAGCATCTCCTCCTGTATGTTCATAAAAGGCTTCAAACCAGCAAGCTAATGTCAGTAAAAGATGCCCCAAAACACTTTAAGAGTGTGTTAGGGTCACCCCAAAAACACCCAAAAAAAATCTAAGGAAAAGACTAAGTAAAGTGCAAAAAATGAACTAAGTAAGACAAGTTGTAAGACTTGTCTCCTTAGGATATTTGCACACTCAAAGGGCAACAAATTTTAAGCTCTTGAATCAGCCAAATAAATTTTTTTTAAATCAATGAAACATACTACTTGTTTAAGATTTTAAAATATGCAAAAAATCACACTTTAAAAAGAAACGTGCTTCTACTAGATCTAGATAAAGATTTTTACTTTGAAATGACATGAGATCTAGTAAAATAAATCAGATCTATTACAATATTGCAAATAAGAAGTGGATCTGAGATACGCAAACCGAGGTAACCAAGAAAATTTGAATTTTTTGGTACAAGAAGGAAGAAGAGGAAAACACTTTGAACTTGGGAAATGGTGTACTCAAGAGTGGGGATCAATGGGACTAGTTCTAATTGGATCAGTTCTGAAGACAAATGGATGCAAGCAATCTCCACAAACCCTTCATATTGGCAACGTGTAGACACAAGAAATATCAAGAGCAACTGGTGTAGTCTAAAATAGAAAGTTAGATACAAGCATTTAAACAAAAATAACTTTGTAAATCTAAACTCTCTACAATAACCAACATAAAAATAATGGATTAGATCACATTGTTTCACCTTACTAAGATAAACATCTCCTTCAAAAGTCAATTCTTGATCAACAAACAAATGCGAATAAAATTGTAAAGACACAGATTACCTCATGCATAAGCTAGAACATGATAATCCACACAACACAGATCCACAAATTGATTTTCCTCCAAATCCTTTATTCAATAACAAAATATCAAAGATATACAATATTTTAGGAGCAGAGGTTCCACCTTCTCATGAGAAAACAAGGAGAGGGGACATGCTTAAATGGGAGAAACCAAGAGGGATGGCGCACTTGTGGAGGAAGTGAGGGATAATTGGTGGAGAGAATGGTGCCCAAGATCAAGGCTTGAGATGGGCTTCTAAATCCTTCTTTATGGCTGCCAAAATCAGCCCATAACCAGCCTTAATATATGTTTCAACTTCCTTAACATGTGGGGACCCCACTCTTGGGGAATGCGCCTCCCTCATGGGGAAATGCACCCCCCTTAAGTGGGGAGTCATTCCCACACATTAGGACGCCGAAATACTTTATAAAATGCACCTCTTACATCCTCTTATATAGCTGAAACAAAACTTAACTTCAAATCCCAAAAAAATTGGAATTTGATTTTTCTCAATTTTGGCTTTTTTTCACCAATTTTTCACTTTTTATTTTTATTTTTTGAGCATAAGTGAAACATAAATGACTCAAAGACTATGGAAAGTGGGTTTTGGGGTATGGTGGGTGCTCTAAGCTATAAAACGAGCACCCCAATGGAAAAAAAGACCCCTAGACCACACTTTTACACCATTTCCAAAAAATTTAATTAAACCGTTAAAATGGCTTAGATTTAAGGAAAAAACTTTTTTCGTCGGAATTAAAAAAAAACTAGGAGGACCTAGCACATGTCCATACAACTCAAAAATAATTCCTAGCATGTTCATATACATTGACCCATGGACTTTAATAACCCCCTAAGGCCCATTAATCTCACCAAGCAATCCAGCTTTGGAGGAGCAGGAGAAAAACTCAAAAATTATGTTATGCAAAAGATGCAATACATAATTAATAAGTGAAAAAAATCCTTGGAATACCTGACTTGATCAAAAATTCCTAGGGAACCAAGTCCTTTACATAAAACACCATGCTAGTACATTTTATTACAAACCCCGCAGGGCATGGACATGTGAAGAAAAACTAAAAAAAGGGGCCCTTAAAATGGCCCGATGGACATCAAATCATCGAAAATGAACATGTAACATGTTCAACTTTTCCCACTCACTTGATAGTCCAACCAAGTACAACTTAGTTGGTAACATCTGGCTCCAACTGGGGGACATGTGCTCGATCTGTTTCTCTCAATCATAGAGAGTATGCGAGAATCCCAGAATCTCTGGTTCCTGCATAAAAACTAGAATGCATCAACCCCACATATTTTTGCCAAATGAGGCATAAGTTGAAATATTATTCAAAACAAAGTTAAAACAACAAATGAAACTAATATACATCAATAATATACATAAATCATAATGTACAAAAGTGCAAGGCAAAGGTTTAGAACTGGACCTGCTATCAATCTGCCCCCATGGGAAATAGAAGATATTCTTTGAAGAACAACTTAAGATGTTGTCCATTGACTAGTAGGGTCAATCTTTCTCCATCCATAGTGCAAAGGAAGAAGGAATTAACCCCTGCTGGTTCAAATATAATATATGGTCCCAACCATAAGCTATCAAAATTTCCATGCTTTCTTGGCTTATCTATTCGCTTATCCCATAAAAGAACCCAATCCCCTGGCTGGAAGTCTCTAGGCTTAGCAGATCTGTCAAAAGTCCTTTTTACCCTATCCTGATTTCTGATACTCTGGTCTAAGGCATTTCTTATGTTCTCATCTAATTTCATAATCTACTCAATTCTGTTTTGCATACCATCATCATTTGGATCATAATCATGCAACATCTGATACACTGGCAACTTAATATGAATGGGTACAGAAGCTTCTAAACCATAAAACCAATAGAAAAGGAGTTTTCCCAGTGGCACGTTTCTGTGTTATTCGGTCAACCCATATTGCGAGTTTTATATTAGTATCCCAATACTTCTTATTTTCACCAATAGTCTTTTTTAATATATTCATTAAAGTCTTGTTGGTTGACTCAACCAATCCATTTCCTTGGGGATAATAGTTGAATGAGTGGGATAGTATTATACCATACTTGAAGCAGAATGAAGAGGAAATTGTTAAACTAAAGCTTGTACCATTATCAGTTGTTATCTTGGATGGTACCCCAAGTCTAGTTATGATGTGATTTTCAAGGAAGTCCATAACTACTTTATCTGTTGCATACTTAGTGGGGATTGCTTCCACCCATTTAGTAAAGTAATCGGTGGTAGTAAGGATCCAGGTATGACCATTGCTTGAATTTTCCTTAAACTGGCCGATAAAATAAAGACCCCATTGCTGGAAAGGGGCTTGAACTACTACCGGCTCAAGAGGTAAAGTTTCCAACTTCTGTTTCCTAGTGAACAACTGACATTGGGGACAAGACTTGACAAAATTATGCACATCAGCTAACAAAGTGGGCCAATAGTAACCTGATCTAATAATTTTGTGGTCTATTGTATTTGTTGCATAATGCCCACCACAAAATCTTATATGAAACTCAACTAGAATCTTTTTGGAATCTGGTTCATCAACACATCTAAGAATCAAGCCATCGGGATTTCTCCAACCTAATCCATTCCGAGTTATGCAATATCTAGTGGCTTTAAGTCTTAGAGACCTTCTTTTATGACCAACTAAGTGTTCAGGACAAGCAAAATTATTAAGAAGGTAGATAATGTCGGAATACCATTGTGTTTGACTTAGTCTTTGAAGCTCTTCTGACATGGCAGGTGCTGACTCATTATTTTGACAAATCATCCCTACGACTTTCTCATTTCTTTATGTCATCATGCGGGCAAGGCCTTGACCTTTGATTACCTTGGCAGGTTTGATTTCCAAGTCATATTCTTGGATTTTGGATACCCATTTACCCCTTATACCAAGGCAATCCCATTGAGCTAATATATCTTTAACAACTGTATGAGGAACATAACCAACAACCCTGGAATACCCAATATACATTCTGAAATGTTTTAAAGATTTAACAAGGGCATAAGCTTGCTTCTCCATTATAGTGTACTTAAGTTCTGAATTTTGCAAGTCTCTAATGAAGAAAGCTATAGGTTGTTCCTAGCCTTGGTCATTTTTTCTGAAGTAAAACTCTGGCAATAGTATGTTCAGAAGCAAAGGACAAGACTTGGAATTCTTTTGAATAATCAGGGCTTATCATCACAGGGGATCTAGATATATCATCTTTGATACCTGAGAAAGATTCTCTCCCTTGTTTGGTCCATTCAAATTTAGCATCTTTCTTAAGTAAGAGTTGCAAAGGATTCATTAGTTCTGCTAAATTTGGAATAAATCTTCTAATGAAATTGATTTGGCCATTTAAGGATTGGATAGCTTTGACATTGGTAGGGATGGGAACCTTTTTAATAGCCTCAACTCTTTCAGGATCAACCTTCACACCATCCTTAGTGATAATATGCCCCAATAATTTGCCTTCATCAACACATAGCACGGATTTAGTTGGATTTAATGATATGCCATACTTTCTGCATCTCTCAAATATCTTTCTGAGATGACCAACATGATCTTTTATTTCCTTAGAATATATCATTAGATCATCTTGATATATTTCAATAATCTTTCCAATTAACCCATTAATGCAACATCCATAGCTCATTGAAAGGTATCACCAGCATTTCAAATACCAAAAGGCATTCTAAGGTACATGGGTACCCCAAGGTGTAGTAAAAGCGGTTTTATGTTGATCCTATTTGCTTACTAATACTTGGTTATATCCTGAGAATCCATCAAGCATGGACATCATACCTGATCCAGTCACCTTTTGAAGCAAAGTGTCCATGTTGGGTAAGGGATAGTTATCTTTCAAGCATGCCAAGTTTAAGTTTCTAAAATCAATACACAATCTAATATCCCCATTCTTTTTTTCTGACAACAACCAAGTTAGAGAACCATGTGGAATGTCTTGTTGGAGCAATGATTCCTGCTGCCAACATCCTTTGAAGTTCTTTGTAAACCATGGGGGCCAACTTGGGATTCATTTGCCTCATTTTTTAGCGAAAATGCTTAACATCTGGCTTAAAAGGGATTTTATGTTGAAAAACATCTTCTCGATATGCTTTAAGTTCATCATAGCTAAAAGCAAATACATCCTGATATTCATGAACCAAATCAATTAAGTATTTTCTCTCTTTTTCAGATGCGCCTTTTCCAATTTTTATCATTTTTGGTTATGTTTCAGTTCCTATTTTTATTTCAATAAACTCCCCTGGTTTTATTGAATTATTTTTGCTTTTTATGGCGGTCCTATCTATAAAAAAGATGCTCTAGTCGAGTGATTCCTTTGGGAATTGTGTTCCTTGGTTGATCCTCCTCTTCCTAATACTCTTTTCCTTCCTCTTGATAAGTGACTCTACAATCTGACAATTCTTGAAGATTGAGAATGAAATTCAGAATTTTCATATCATTCTCAAAAACTTGCCAATGATCTATGTTGTCTGGAATTAAAGGTCTAAATTTAATTTAAAATCTCCCATTCCCTTTCAATAATTCCTCAGTTGGTTGAAGTGTGGAAGCTGTTACTGCTAATTGATCTGCTTCACTGTTTTCTTCACGTGAAACTACCATGATATCTAATGCATCAAACAACTCCATGGTGTCCCAAACAACGTTCCTATAATTGTTTAACCTTTCACTTTTACATGCAAAGATGTTTTTAACTAGGGAAACCACTAAGTCAAAATCTCCTTTTATAGATAATATTTTGATTCTCGTGTCTTTGGCAATTTATAACCCTTGCAAAAGCGCTTCATATTCAGCCACGTTGTTTGATGCATCAAACTCAAGTCTGAAAGAAAATTTAAAGGTTTGCTTAGAGGGAGAAGTTATAACAATTCCAACTCCTTTTCCATCCCTAGAACAAGCTCCATCAAAACGCATCCTCCATACTTCATCTATATTTCCATCTTTAAATGCTTCTTTAAATGGTGCTATGAAATTTGATAAGATGGCATAGTTCCCCAAATTGTCTGACTTGTGCACAAACTCATTAGCAAGATTCTGTGGGTTTTCAACATGGAATTCCCTAGCCTATTCATTGTATAACTTAACCATTGAATGTTTTGATGCAGGAATAGTAGCATATGACCAATCCATCCTTATGTCCCCTCCTAAAGATGCATCCCATTTTCTTGATAAAAGCACACCCCAATTATCTGGCACATCAATCACTAACACATCCATAGTTAAATGGACATTGGGGTACTTAGCCAACCTAACAGGTAGATTTAGGATTACACCAATGGTGTCAACCTCTCTAGAGTCCATGACACACACATTGTGATAGGGTCTAGTTGTCTTTAAGCCCAATTGATCCATAACCTTTTTGGTCATAACATTAGAAGAGGTTCCAGAATCTAACATGCAATTATGAAAAAGCATATCGTTGACTAACAAGGAGATGTAGAATGGAGGGTGATCTTCTTTCTTAGGATCCAAACTATGCAGAATCACGGGATCATCTTCATGATTGACTATCTTTTGAAGCTTGGGTTCCTCTCTTGTTTTGCTAGGGGCTACTTTCATTAATTCAATTGAAACCTTGGTTGTTTCTTGTTCAGGAGGATCTATTATCTTCATTAAATCTTCTCTTAAGCTTGGAATTTTGATAAGGTCAGTTACAGGGATATGAATCTTTGTAGAAGACAACCATGCACCCAAATCAACATGTAACTTATCTGAGGTGGGAGGAAGTATTACGTTAGGAATATTCTTATTTGACTTTGATGTTCCAACATTTCCCTTTCTTCGATATGTTATCCCTTTATACCTTTACATTTCTAGGATATGTTAAGGTGAAGGAATCTCACCAAATCTGTTGGTTTCTTTGTCCTTCTCTTGACTGTAATGTCTTGCTTGTTCCCAAGTTTCTTTAGAGACAGGGTGAGTTTGACCTACAATGTTGATATACTCAGGCTGGTTTTCAGGATCGCTTGATAGTTTGACACTGATACTGGCTTCTGACGGATCTTTCTCAATTGTGAATTGAAAAACATCACATGAAGACTCTTCATGGAAATTAGAGCATGCTCTATAGAAAGGAGGAATTTCTTCTAAAACTACATTTGCAGTTTCCAAAGGATTTGGGGTCCTTTGATCTTGAATGGGTGCCCTTCTTTGATATTGAGGTCTAGGAGCATACTGTGGCTTAAGCACAAACTAGCTTGAGACTTGGTTGGCTTGAGATATTTCAATGGCAGTCAACCTATTCTGTATGGCAATAATGTTAGAAGCTTGATTTGAAATAATAATTTTCAATATTTCAACAAAGTCTTTCATAGGTTCCTTTGCAGGATCCTTAGTTTCAACATTAATGGCCTTTTCTTTATTTTCGTGTTGCTTCAATGGAACATTAGCTCTAGTGAAACCAGGAAGATGAGACTTGCCACAACTTAGCATGTTTCTATCAATTTTCTCAGCAATTTCCATGGCTTTTTTGTTGATGTATATGTAACTTCGGAATGTATTTCATCTATGTATTTCATATATATTTATTGTACCCTTATTAGAGATGTGTTATTCCTCTATCAGGAAGTGTCGTCATGTGGATTGACAAGTGTCGCAAGTGTTTGTACTTGCCGATGGGTTATTAGACCACCATGTGTGGGATCAGCACTGAAATATATATATTATATTGTGGATGTGCCTAGCTAGACAAGTCGACCCCATAAGGTCACTGGGAAAACAGGTTAGTATAAATAGAGATCAGAAGATCTCTATTTAGATCATTCAGAAAATCATCTCTCTCTCACTCAGAAAGTGGCACACTAGTGAGGAGGAGGATCATCTGCTTCTAGGAGACTATCTCAAGTGTATTTTGGTTGTACTTTGGTTGAGCCATTGCTCTCTCTATCTCTGAGGAAGTTGTGGGGTTTTTCACCTTAGGGTTTTTCCCACGGAAACTCTGTGTCTCTTATCTCTCATGCTTTTGATTCTTGTGATGCTTTTCATGCTTATTGTGATTGTTATGCATTGATATACTGTATATGTTATTCTCTTAGTGAAGATCCTAGAGTATTGTGAATTAATGCTCAAAATTTAACATGGTATCAGAGCTAACCTGAGAAGAAGACATTTTGCAGTGACGGAAACTTGAGTTTCTTGTTTATTGGGTTTCTCTCCACAGATTTTGGAAAATCAGTATAGTAGATTGACTCTACTCATCAAGGAGAATCTTTCTGTCCAATCAGAATTCAATTCTGAGGATTTTCAGATTTGGCCCTAAAAATTAGGGTTTCCACAAAAATAGGAATTTCTAAAATCTGAAGACATAGCTGGAAGATCCTTGCAAAAATCAAATTTTAGAGCTTTGGATCAACATTTTTGGCTGGGTAGATCTCCGGGAAACTCAAACCCTAATCTAGGGCTCTCCCGAGTGAACCCGGGAGGACAAAAAGGAAAATCTGAAGGGTAAAGCTTTGCTGATCTCAAATTTTGAATACACCAGGCTGATCAGCTCATCAAGGCGCATCTTTATATCCTTTCAGAAAATTGAAATTCACATTTTGAATTTTTAGGGTTTTTTCGACAAACCCTAATCCAGGACCAAATCCAGTTTTCAGCATTTCAAGTGGTAAGACCTAAATATTTTCTATTTCCATTTGAAGTACTCTTTAAGATGTCTCACCACACCAAGCTTGAGGATAATCTTGAAGGAGCTGATAACTTCCGAGCTTGGAAGTATAGGATTGGGTTAATCCTGGAAGAGAATGAGTTGGACTCATATGTAAAAGAAGACATCCCTATCCCAGAGGATGAAGAGGCTAAGGTATTGCATAAGAAAAACTTGGTCAAGGCAAAGAGAATCATTGCTGATTATATCAAAGACCATCTCATACCCCATGTGTCTTCTCTAAAGACACCCAAGGAGATGTTTGACTCTTTGACCAAGCTATTTGAAGGGAAGAACATAAATCGGAAGATGACCCTGCGGAACCAATTGAAAGGAGTAAAGTTTCAGAATGGAGAAACCATTCAATCTTATTTTTCAAGGGTCTCCCAGATCAAGGAACAACTAGAAGTAGTGGATGAAATGGTGGAGAATGGTGAAGTGGTGATGACCACTCTAAATGGCCTACCTAGGTCATGGGATTCCTTTATTCAAGGAATTTGTGCAAGGAAGAAGTTGATCTCCTTCAAAAGATTGCGGGAAGAATGCTCTCAAGAAGAAGCTAGGCTTGTGGCCCGAGAAGAAAATATGGGAAATGAAGATCAAGCTCTCATAGCACATGCCAGGAAAGGCAAGTCCAAGAAGGAATCATCTCATAATAGAAGATTCTCACACCACCATTATCATAAAGATAAGAAAGATCTCAGATGCTTCAATTGCAATGAGAAGGGACACTTTGCTTCAGATTGTCCCAAGAAGAAGAAAGACAACAACAAGAACTTCAATAAGAAGAAGAAGAATAACAAAAGAAGATATCATGCTTATGTTTCCGAAGATGATGAACCCCCAAAGAAGAAGGCTAGGGCAGAAAGTGATAGTGATGATGACTCATCAAGTGAAGAAGAATATGTTCTAATTTCTGCTCTCACAGGTACTATCTCCCATGGTTGTAATGATTGGTTGATTGACAGTGGGGCTTCCAAACACATGACTGGGTTTAAGGAATCTTTTGTGAATCTATCTGAACATGAATCACCCCATAAGGTGAAACTTGGGGATGATTATCAATACCCAATCAAAGGAAGTGGTGAAGCCTCCTACAACCTAGATTCTGGAAAATCTTTGAAGATGAAAGAAGTTCTTTATGTACCTGGGCTCAAGAAGAACTTACTCTCCATCTCTGCA
This sequence comes from Larix kaempferi, assembly GCA_027924585.1. NCBI lineage: Eukaryota > Viridiplantae > Streptophyta > Pinopsida > Pinales > Pinaceae > Larix > Larix kaempferi. Next base: position 1,835,332 of record BSBM01001296.1, on the reverse strand, counting down.
TTGGATGCAAAAGGTATGAGGGTTGCATTTGTGGATGGCCAAGTCCTAATGTGGCCAAAGGGAAAGACCATAGATGATGCAGTAGTGATTGGAGAGCAAGAGGGAGGTTTGTATAAATTGAAGGGACAACCTGAACATGCCATGGTACATGAATCCATGGAGGCAAGTGAACTTTGGCATAGAAGACTTGCTCATATGCACTATAGGGCACTTCCAATTGCAAGCAAGGCTGTAGAGGGTCTTCCTAAAATCAAGACCAAACATGAAGGTGTTTGCAAAGGATGTGCAAAAGGTAAGAACATTAAGAAGGCTTTCCCAAGCAGTGAAAGCAAGGCAAAAGACATCTTGGAAATCATCCACTCAAATGTATGTGGTCATATGTCATCCAGTTCTCTGAGTGGGTATGTTTACTATGTCTCATTTATTGATGACTTCTCCAGGAAGACTTGGGTATACTTCTTGAAGAACAACGATGAGGTGTTTGATAAATTCAAGGAATTCAAAACCTTGATGGAGAATCAAACTGACAAGAAGATCAAAACATTCAGATCCGACAATGGTGGAGAATTCACATCAGGTGACTTCAAGAAGCTTTGTAGTGATTCAGGGATTAAGAGGGAGTTGACTGCTCCTTATAATCCTCAATAGAATGGAGTTGCAGAAAGGAAGAACAGAACAATCATGGAAGCAGCAAGGGCAATGCTGCATGACCAGGATCTACCTATGCATCTATGGGCAGAAGCAGCTAGAACAGCTGTATATGTGCAGAACAGAACACCCCACAAGATATTGGACAACAAGACACCAGAAGAGGTCTTTTCTGGTAAGAAACTTGAAGTCAGCCATCTCAGAATATTTGGTTGTCCAGTATACACTCATGTCCCAAAGGAAAAGAGGACTAAACTAGATCCTTCAGGAAAGAAGGGTATCTTTGTGGGTTACAGTGAGAGCTCGAAGTCTTACAGAATATACTTTCCAGGGTTCAACAAGATTGATGTCAGCAGGGATGTAACATTTGATGAAAACTCAGCATTCATCAAATCAAGGAAGGCACCTATTGAAGTTTATGAAGAACCTAAGGAAACTAGATTTCAAGACACTACCATGACTGAAGCAGTTCCAGAAGTTGTTCGTGAGTTTGAAGATCCGCAAGAACTTGTAGATCCACCCCATAAGGATAACTCTCACAAGAGGAAACCTGCATGGGCTAGAGAGCTCATTCAAGATGCAGAAAGATTTGGCATTCCATAAGAAGAATATAGAGCAAAGAAGAGAACCAGATCACATACCAGTTATGTTGCTTTACTCTGTGATATTATGAACAAAGAACCTTTCAGTTATGAAGAAGCAGCAGAAAAGAAAGAATGGAAGGATGCCATGGTTGAGGAATACCAATCAATAATGAAGAATGATGTTTGGGATGTTGTACCAAGACCTAAAGAGAATTCTTTTGTGACTTCTAAATGGATCTACAAAATCAAGCATGCTGCAGATGGCAGTGTAGAGAAATACAAGGCAAGATTCGTAGCTTGTGGCTTCTCTCAGAAAGAGGGAATAGATTATGAAGAAACTTTTGCACCTGTATCCAGGTATACTTCCATCAGAACAGTACTTGCCCTAGCCGCAGCAATGAAATGGAAATACACCAGATGGATGTCAAGACTGCTTTCTTGAATGGTGTAGTTGAAGAGGAGTATATGTGGAGCAGCCACTCGGTTTCGAAATACATGACAAGGAGTCATATGTGTGCAGATTGAAAAAATTCTTGTATGGCTTGAAACAAGCTCCCAGAACTTGGTATGGTATGATGGACAGTTTCCTATCTAGTTTGGGCTTTACCAAGAGTAAAGCGGATTCCAACCTTTATTACAAGGTTGAGGAAGGGAATCCTGTGATTCTACTCCTGTATGTGGATGACTTATTTGTAATAGGAGATGACAGATTGATTGCAGATACTAAGAGAAAACTTGCTGCAGAGTTTGATATGAAAGATTTGGGAATGATGCATTATTTCCTAGGTATGGAGGTGTGGCAGAGTGCAGGTGGGATCTTCCTTGGTCAAGGGAAGTACACAGTAGATATCCTGAAGAGATTCGGGATGATGGATTGCAAGGCCATGGCCACACCTATGGCATCGAATCTGAAGCTTCTATGTGATGCTTCATCTAAGTCGGCTGATGTCTCTATGTATTGTCAGATGATTGGGTCCTTGATGTACATGACGAACACGAGACCAGATATTTGCTTTGCGGTGAACACATTGAGTCATTTCCTGATAGATCCGAGGAGTGTTCATCTGATTGTTGTAAAGCATGTTCTGAGGTACCTGAAGGGTACAGTGGATTATGGGCTCAAGTATGAGGCGAATCAAAAGTTTAACCTGCAGGGTTATGTTGATTCAGATTGGGTTGGCAGTGCTGTAGATAGGAAGAGCACATCTGGGTGTTGCTTCAGTATGGGATCAGGTGTGATCTCTTGGTTTAGCAGGAAGCAGTCCTGCGTAGCACTAAGTATAGTTGAGGCAAAGTATGTTGCAGCCTGTTCAGCTAGTTGTGAGGCAGTATGGCTACGGAAGCTACTGTCTAAGTTATTTGATCTCCCGTTGGATGCTACTGGTATCTTTTGTGATAACCAGAGTTGTGTGAAGCTGTCCGAGAACCCAGTGTTTCATGACAGGTCGAAACACATAGAGATCAAATATCACTATATCAGGGATATGGTGCAGAGAGGAGCTGTGAAGCTCCTGTATGTTGCGATGGAAGAGCAGATTGCAGATGTGCTGACGAAGCCACTAGCCAGGGTGAAGTTCGAGTACTTTAGAGAGAGGCTTGGTGTTCTTCGGATCGATGACACTTCGAGGAAGAAGTGATGGACACATTTGCTGAAGCCATTCCAAGCATGTTGGAAGGAGGATCCTTCACATGGCTGTGGATGTAAGCGCTGGATGATGAGCATCAGGATGATGTTCTGGTTTCTGCTTTGTATGATCAGTTGGATCATTTTTATATGTATGTATGTATGCATCATGTTGGATGCTAGATATGATCAGTTGGATCATTTATATGTATATGTATGTACGCATCATGTTGGATGTTGGATATGATCAGTTGGATCATTTATATGTATGTACGCATCATGTTGGATGTTGGATATGATCAGTTGGATCATTTATATGTATGTACGCATCATGTTGGATGTTGGATATGATCAGTTGGATCATTTATATGTATGTACGCATCATGTTGGATGTTGGATATGATCGGTTGGATCATGTGTATGTATTTTGTATAAGCATCATGTTGGATGCTTGGACCATGTATCTGTATATGTATCAGGTGGATACATTGTATGATCAGGTAGATCATGTATGATGATATGTATCAAGTAGTTACTTGGTATGCATCAGGTAGATGCATTGTATGATCAGGATGATCATGGATGACGAGCTTCAAGATGTTCCTCCAGATGACATGCAGCAAGATGTTGCAGTGATGATGATCAGGATGATCATGTGTACATCAGGATGATGTATGGTGAGTATCAGGTTGATACTTTGTGGCCGTGGAACAGGTTGTGCAGATAAGCATGTAATTTGTGCCCTGGGAGATTTGCATATAGTCTTTCGAGTTTTTGCCTACGGCATGTAATTTGTACCCTGGGATATCTGGCAAATGTTCTTTCGAGGTTTTGCTTGGGAGGACATATAATTTGTGCCCTGGGAGATCTGCAGATAGTCTTTCAAGGTTTTTCCTATGGCATGCAATTTCACCCTAGGATATCTGGAAGATGCTCTTTCGTGGTTTTGTCCTATGGCATGTAATTTGTGCCCTGGGAGATCCGATAGGTTGAGCCGTGTGCTCGTAATCAGTCCTGGGATGCTCTTTCGAGGTTTTTCCATGACCACATGTAATTTGTGCCCTGGGAGATCCGATAGGTTGAGCCTTGTGCTCGTAATCAGTCCTGAGATGCTCTTTCGAGGTTTTGTGGTGACCACATGTAATTTGTGCCCTGGGAGATCTGATAGGTTGAGCCTTGTGCTCGTAATCAGTCCTGGGATTCTCTTTCAAGGTTTTGTGGTGGGGTCACATGTAATAAGTCCTGGAGATCTAGACAGGATGAAAAAGGCCTCATATGCTCTTTAGGGTTCTTGCTAGTCAAGAGACTCTTTTAAGGTTTTGTGACGCACGTAATAAGTCCTGAGATTTCCACAGTATGGCCAGTGATGATGAAGACCTGCAGGTGGTGGGCCTACATCCAGTATGAAAAAGGAATGTCTCTATAGAACTTCCTATGATGAGTAGAGTCAGAGATTGATTGAGATAGCAGCAGCAGTGACAATGATGATGACGATGCATCGATGATGATGATGCCAAGAAGAATACTTGTCTAGCATATCTGTGTCGAGAAATACCTTCCTAGTTAAGAGGGAGTGTTGATGTATATGTAACTTCGGAATTTATTTCATCTATGTATTTCATATATATTTAGTGTACCCTTATTAGAGATGTGTTATTCCTCTATAAGGAAGTGTCGTCATGTGGATTGACAAGTGTCGCAAGTGTGTGTACTTGCCGATGGGTTATTAGACCACCATGTGTGGGGTCGGCCCTGAAATATATATATTATATTGTGGATGTACCTAGCTAGACAAGTCGGCCCCATAAGGCCACTGGGAAAACAGGTTAGTATAAATAGAGATCAGGAGATCTCTATTTAGATCATTTGGAAAGTCATCTCTCTCTCACTCAGAAAGTGGCGCACTAGTGAGGAGGAGGATCATCTGCTTCTAGGAGACTATCTCAAGTGTATTTTGGTTGTACTTTGGTTGAGTCATTGCTCTCTCTATCTCTGAGGAAGTTGTGGGGTTTTTCACCTTAGGGTTTTCCCCATGGAAACTTTGTGTCTCTTGTCTCTCATGCTTTTGATTCTTGTGATGCTTGTCATGCTTTCTCTGATTGTTATGCATTGATATACTGTATATGTTATTCTCTCAGTGAAGATCCTAGAGTATTGTGAATTAATGCTCAAAATTTAACATTTTTTAGATTGGTAGGATCTTTATCAATCAATTGATATTTCAAGTCCCGCTCAAAGGCCTCCATATAGTAAATGAGAATGGAATTGTCAGATGGTTTAAAATCAGCATGAAGTCTTGCAACAATTTCATTGAATTTCTTGTTGAATTCTTCCATTGTCTCATTTTCTTTCTTCTTAGTGTTAGTCAAAGCAGCCAAAAGGTAGTGGTCTTCTTTGATATCCCACCATTTTGCAAGGAAAACAATTTCAATTTCTTTATAAGTTTTGTACTTATCATCTTCCAACTTGGTGAACCATTCATAAGAATCTTCTTCCAAAGATAAAGCAAACAATTTCATGTTCACATCTTCATTCTTGGAATTCAAGCACCACTTGACATAACATTGGCAGCAACGTGTTATATGAGAATTAGCACTAATAGCACGGTTTCCTTGAAAGGAAGGCGCTTTTTCAATGGCCTTATCTGGAACATTATGAGGATACCCAACTATAGCAGTAAAATAAAAAGGATCAAAAATATCAGCCATTTTAATAGGAAGATTATTCAAATTATTTTCCGAAAATAAAAGGTGAATATCAGAAATTGACTAAGAACCAAGATCCTTAAAGATTTTTCGAGAAGCTAGCTTGTTGTTCCTCCTGTGGTAAACCTTTTCAGGCTCAAGAATGAATTGAAGCAATCCCTGGGGATTCCTTCTCGTAAAATGCCTTGGTAAAATTGTTGATAGTGGAGTCGCCATATGTTCTTAGTCAATTTAAAAAATTCACTACATACATCAAACAAAGCAAATGTAACATCCCCAATTTTCACGAAAATTTAAAAAAAATTCTTATTAGTATTTATGCCAATTAATTGTTATGCGGAATACATTCTTATTGACAATTGTCTTAGAAAGGACTATTATGTCCTAATTATGATGTTGTGCTTGTATTTATTAATGCATCGTCTGGATTTTATTTTAAAGTGTTGACAAGTCATAAATGTTTATAAATCTTACTATCAAAAAATAAATGTTAAGACTCAGGAGATTTTATCTCATAAATGAATGTCGCTTCTTTTGTATCAAAATTTTACAGCATTAATGTGTCGACTTTTATTTTTGGATCAGTATTTTATCCACATAGGCAAGGTAATGGAAATATAAATTTTTATGCTACTAACCTTTTTATTTTCTTGATGAAGGGGTCCTATGGAAAATCTCGAGGCTTACTTAGCTATTTACATAGCTAATGCTCTTACTCATATTTGTACAGATAATTGCAGGTGAGGTTACAATCATCAGTTTGAAGGTCCAATTACTATACGTTTAAACATAGAATTTGCAACTACTTTATACTTAGCATTTACGCCATATAAGGGAAGAGACCCTAACATGACCTAGGATAAGACCTGCCCTAGCTTAAGATGCTATTTCATTTAAAAGGATTGCATCTATATTTTTAAGCATATAATATTAAACTATTTTCTTTTGCATTAAACTTTGTTATATATTTTGACATGGGATAGTTCGTATGGGTTTCACGACGATGAATTAAAATCTTGTTGACCCTTTGTTAATATCATTGTGTTTCAATATTATTACCATATAGTTGCAACTCATATAGTATATGGTGCTTATATGTTTAAACTTGCATGTGGCAGGGTGTTAACCTTGGCCACGATGTAAATTATTAAAACCTGGTCATGAAAAGACTTTGGTAACAAGGTCACACAACCGTGATCCTTTGGATCTATACTATGTAAATTCTACATGCGTGATCTCAGTGGATACTTCGATGGCATGCTGACAGTTGAACCTTTAATGCAGTCTTAAAAGCACTCGTAGTGGGAATCCTAACTGGAAACCTGGTGGCAGTTGTTTCACATGACGACCTGGGGATTTGGGATAAACCCTAACCGAGGTTTGAATGACTATCAAACCCTTCGAAAGTTCATTTTGCTCGTTCATTAAGCAAGGCCGGAGGTGGAGGCCGACAGCCTGCCGAAATGGTAGCGTTTGGAAACTTCACGATGTTTCAGGGTTATTCCATGGCTATTTGCACTTGACAGATGGACATTGGATTGAAGACTCTTGCAACCAGGTAAGCCATACTCGTGGTGTAATGTATTCGTCGATTTTATTTTATTCATCCTTTATAAATCATTACTAACACCTGTAAAATTTGTTGTGATGGTCGAGGAGTGACAGGATTCTATCATAGCTAGGTTGCTACTACTTCCAAGCAACTATTCCACCGTGACTGGTAAGCCTCGGCATTTCTTTACAAACCTATTGGCGGAGAAAACTGTCCTAGGCCAACTTATGGAAAGACAGCCCACACACTTGACTTAATGCAATCTTGTATGTGTTTAAAATGATTGTCCTTCACAGGATCAAGGCCTTGCTGCCTGTGTGATGTGCTCTCAGAATAGAGAGTCTCTCTGTTGTGGATATGTGTGAGGTTTTCCTAACTAATCTGCTAACAAATCAAAGATTTTTAAACTGATGCCTAGCTAATTCTAAAGACTATTTTTTAAGCTAAATGCAGAAAAATAGTAGCTCCTAATTCTGCCCTATGATAACCTAAATGCAAATTACCTATCTCGGCCGAGAGCATGAGTTATAGATTTGACATAAGGTTTCAAAACAAGAAGATGATCTACAATTCTGGATTGATAGAGAAATCCCCAATTACAGAAAGTAAAACTCAATTATCTCACAGTAAGATAACAATCTATTGTAAAATAATTGAGACAGAAATTAAAACCCAATATCAATAATATTAACTAGATACACTATTCTGAAACATATAAATATAATCATATACTAACTTGTAAATGAAACAAGGTCAATCTGCAAGTTAGAAATTATCTAAATTGATTTATAAACAATTGAAATCATGAAAAAGTTAGTTAACCTCAATATGAAAATAAATCATTTATATTTCAGATAAGCATAACCATTCGAAATTCATCAAAGGTATTTCACATATAATAGCAATATATATATATATATATATGAAAATAAAGATAACAAAAGAGAGTGATCAGAAACACAGCATAGATATTCTAAAGACTTAGCTAGGGTCTTCACTATTCTGCAATATTCAATAAGTCTTAGAAGAAGTTCGAAGAATATCGATATAAACAGAACAAAGTATATTACTGTATAATATGGACTCTCAAATGTCTCAGAAATCGAACGCAAGGAACGCAAGGAGAAAACAGTAGAGCCTCTGGAAACAGTTCCCATCCTTCTTTACATCGCTTGCCCCCCTCTAGCAGAGAAACATACAGAAAAATGAAAAAATAAGTTCGTCCAGTTTCCTGGAACGTTCCCCCCACCCTCACAGAAAAATCTCTGTTGTTTATATAGACCATGAGAGATCTTCAAATGATCAACCGTACTGCAAAATATTCTGCGTCCTCAATTCTTGGCTCGAATTAGATGAGTTGGCTCGAAAGTCTTCTTCACTTAATCCCTTTCATCAATTCTGAAAGATCCCTGCAAACTGACTTAACCTTTCTTTATCTGGTTCGTTTGAGTTGTTGCACTTTCTTCCAGAATATTCTGCACATTCCTTATTCTGTTGAATGAATTGCTTTCAATTAAACGACCGCATCATACCTCCATATCCTCTTAATCTGCATCAGAATACAAATGTGAAATAAGCAATCGTAAAATAGATTTGATCTTGGTTCAAGTTCATATTTGAAAGAATTGATTCTAAAACAGTCAAAATTCTTTGATAGATCATAGAACTGATGTCGACTTTAGTGATATTATGCTTTATAGCTTGTTTCAGATTTTCAACGGATTCAATATTTACTGCTAAATATGGTGGACTGCGATTTGTTTAAATCTACTCCCGTAAATGAATTTGGTTAATATTTCTTTTCCTTCACGTTAATATGATAATCAGCTTTCACCGTGTTATTTCCCTTGATTGAATATAACATGATCATGAGATATGACCTCAGCAGTCGAAACTTAATTTTTTTATATTTAAAATTTGGTGAACCTGCGGAATATTCTCCTTTTACATGCTATTTTCTGGTCATGGAAACCATAAATAAAAATTTTAAAAACAAAAAACCAACGTAAGAAAACTATTTGTAAATAAACCATATTCATTTTGAAGCAAAACTTTATATGGTAATCAATGGCATACAAAACTTTCATGTAAAACAACAAAAATAGATTTTGTTTAAAATGCCACGTTCATGTCATGACTCTTGGGAGATCCCAACAAATAAATATATTCGTTACCAATCCCATAAACCAAGATAATAAAATAAAAGTATAGAGAGTTTCATTGGGATGTATTGAATGTCAAAATTATTCCATGTTAATTTTCCAAAAGTATTCATTTAAATAATTGTTTCAGTTGGAAAGCATTTTTAGTTGGAATTGTTCCCTCACAAATAGCTCAAAACACCTTTAATTTTCAAATTATAAAATGGTTAACAAAATATGGATAAACTTTGTAAAATCTATTAAACAAGTTTTCAACCAGCTTTTAGTTGACATAAAAATGAAGAAAAAGGCATTAATATCCCAAATTGATTTCTCACTATTTTGAAAGAGAGATTAAAGTATATTAAGTTATTGAAAACTTTTTTCTCTAAAAGATGTAAAAGTATTTTTCCTTAAAAGCAACATCTAGTGAAACTATGCACTTTATTTTTCAAAATTTTCAAAATGTCAAACCGGTTGGGTTAATGTTTCTTAAAATATTTAAGTGGATTGAACTTCTTTACACTTTTGATAAGATGATACAAGAGAATTAATGAAATATAGAAAATATGGAATTTTTAAATATTATGGTATAAACATATTATTTGATCAAAATGTTTATGATCATGTGGTATGTGAAATTCAAAGTAATTCATTGAAAATCTTTACAATGTGTTAAAGTGCTAGTTTAATTAATTTATGCATTAAAGGTCGAGGGTAGGTAAGATTAACGAAAATATTTTGTGAATCCAATTTTCCCAAATAGAGGTATCGAACTAACTTGGATAAGTTCAAATGAGAGCATGTGAGTGCTACTGGACAACCAGGATGTCAAAATAGAGATCAACTAGATCAACAAATCCTTATTTTATAAGAGCCAAGCCAAAGAAAAAGAAGCGTGGGATGTCAAGGACCCAAAAAGAGATGATCAAACGATGTCTAAATCAAGCACAACTAAAAGCAATATATTTAAAAAATTTACATGGAGGGCCCTTTATTTTGTAAAATTAAGGGGAGTTGTTGGGGTGCCAACAAAACCCTGAGTCGATCTTTTGTTAAGAAATGGTGATGACAGTTGATGATGTCGGGTGGTGCTGTGCTGAGATGAGGGTTTCCTCCGATGTTGATTTTATACAGTTCGTTTTTATATTTTGAAAGCTGAGAGGCATTTGTAAATAGGCAGGCTGAACCTTTGAGCCTAGGCCTACGTTGGGTTCTCAACGTTTTTGTTTTACATAGTTCTGTAAAGACTCTGTTTAAGGATTAAGAAAGGATTGATATTCAAATATTTTCAATGTGTGGTTTGATTTCCATCCAGAAGGATGTTCTCGGCATTTTCATTGTTTTATTAAATGGAATTTTTGTGATGCAAGTTATAAGGATGAGGGCTACGCCCGTCTTTTGAATTTATTAGAAAAATACAATTTTCGTTGTTTTAATGGTAGCTGTCACTCCAAAATATATGGGTTGTAGGGTTGAAACCCTGTCTTATTTATCTACAATGTTGATGATTTAGTATTTTAAATGTTAGGGTTTTAAAATCTAAACCTAAATAATGTATCATAGATATATTTTGATAGCTTAAATATCTAAGGGGGGTCGAACTCAAACCCTGCATCTTTGTATTTTTACAATGCTATGTTATTTGTGTATAAAACTTATACAGGTAACGACCCTTTAGGGTGAGCCTTTACGGTCTCGAACCCGGGTCTGTGTTAATTGTATTCTTATGAGAGTCGGCTTCTTTTAAAACCTTGGCGATGCCTATCAGAAAGCTTGGCCAGTACTGTACTTCTACTATGTTGAAAAAAATAAATAATACTCGTTTAAATATTATCTTGTGAAGGGTTTTAAAGAGTATGGAAATGAATACTTTCATTACTGCATTTAATATGGTATGATGAAATCTTTTAGAATCTTGTCTTCGATGATGGTTTGGTTTTTAAATTATATTACATTAATGTTGAAAGGTATTTCTAGGTTCTGCAAATACTCTGTTTTAAAAATATTAAGGATTCGGTTTTGAAAAGTATTCTTTTATCATTTAAATGTTTATATGATTACTATTACATATAAGCAAAAAGACTATGTTTTTAATCTAGGTTATGTTTTGAACATTAAAGTTATTCAAATACTATTATTGCTATACAGTGATATACGATGCTATGCAGTGAGCTATTATTAAAATGCTAATTATTAGATGAATACTATGTTTTATGTATTTAGTATAGAAGGTATTTATTGAAATATAGACAGAGAATTTGTACTGAAATAAAACAAATTATTATCTATGATGATCAATCATTCGAATCTATTATTAATCTAACTTTTATGTACTAGTGTACGGCACATAACGTGTGTGGAAAAATACAGAAAAGTATTTAATCAATCATTCTGCATTTCTAATTTTATTTCTTTAATAACAGTAAAGATTCACATTCATACTAAGCTCTTAAAAATTAACTGGAATAACTCTACAGATTTCTAAAATACTTAAACATTTCCAGAAATAGATATACAGTAAAAATAATTACATAAGAAGATAAGAACCTGGAGACGGGACAGTGAAACAAACACCCAAGGGAGCTCGTTCCTCCCAACCTAATCATGAAGACAACCAAATCACTTGTCTTAGGACCCCCGAGCCAGCTCACTGAAACACTAGGGTGAAGATGCTAGGTGGATGCAAATGTTATCCTCTGCAACTTAGCAGTGATGTTGACAATACTCTAGAATGAGACTTCTTCTTTTTAGCAATATTGAGTTCTGCATAAAGCAGTACTAACTCAGATTAACAGTCTTATCTCAGTCAATCCCTCTAGCTTTCACCTCATCGAATTCACTTGTTCTCTCTAGTTTCAAATTCATCACAAGGTAAAAAGTGATTTTCCTCCTGCTCCAATTCGATGGGTATGAATAGATTGCCTAGGTCTTTGGTCATTTTTTCAATTATTGAGCCACCTACTCTGTTCCACTTTCTTGGGAAACATGACTATTAATGTAGGGAAGTTGCCACCTGCAACAGCTAGAGGTGCATTGATGATGCTGCCAAGTGTCAATTTGATCTCCACCCCAGTTCATTCCTCCTAGTGGGTCAGTGAGCACTCTTTCAACAGTCCCCTTGGGATATTTGTCTCATCTTTTATTTATAATTAATAAAATATTAAAGTATTTAATTACAGTCATCCTTGACCCCACTTGGTCAGTAATCATAAAACATTACAATAACATATAACATAATTTTTTTCTCATGAAATAAATATTCAGAATTTGGGTATGTGAAAAACACCCCCTCTTAAATTTAACATCGTCATCGATATTGCTTTATGCATCATCCTCTACATCTTCCTGGAACAGAGCTGGATATGCCACCCGCATATTACTTTCCAACTCCCAGTTTGCTTCGTCAAGACTAAGGTGCTTCCATTGCACGTTTACCTGTCCAATGGCACACTTTCGAAGTGAAATTTCCCTCTTGTCGAGGATACAATCTAGTTCCACTAGAAAATCTCCTTCGGGTTCCACCTGTACATCATTTCAATTAATCACATAAGTAGTATCGTGCACATACTTTTTCAAAATAGAAATGTGAAATACATTATGTACTTTAAGGTTTGGTGGAAAAGCTATCTGATATGAAACTGGTCCAACCCTGGACAGTATTTCAAAAGGTCCACAATACCTTGCTGCTAGTTTAGCACAACTCCCTAATTTTAAGGAACTCTTTTTGGGTTTTACCTTGATAAAAACATGCCCACCAACCTGAAACTCTTTTTGAGTTCTTTTTAGATCTGCATGACTTTTCTGTCAATCTTATGCAATTTTTAAATTGCCTTGTACATGTTTCACTGTTAGTTCCATTTCTTTCAATAACTCAGGACCTAACATTAACCTGTCAACTGGATTACTCCATGAAATAGGAGTATTACATTTTCTGCCATATAAAATTTCAAATGGACTGAGTTTTGTTGAATCTTGGTAATGATTATTATAAGCAAACTCGGCAAGATACAAATATTCTTCCCATTTACCTAGTTGATCTCTAACATACATTCTTAACATATCTTCAAGAATACGATTGACTCTTTCTATCTTCCCATCCGTTTGTGGATGAAATGTTCTACTGAAATTTAAAGTAGTATCTAAACCATTAAATAAATATTTCCAAAAATTTCCTGTAAACTTTGAGTCTCTATCAGAAATTATAACTTTTGGAATCCCATGCAGACGAAAAATTTGTTTCATAAAAATTTCAGCAATGTTAGCATCCTTGTAAGTTGTTTTAACAGCTATGATATGGGCTGCTTTACTAAGATTGTCCACAACTACCATTATAGAATCATTTTGTTTCTGATTTTTAGGTGAACCATTTATAAAATCAATACTAATTATTTCTCACTTCCAATCTGGAATGGGTAGTGGCTGCAACAGTCCAACTGGGTGTTGATGTTCAACCTTTATTTGTTGACACTCCATACACCTAGCAATATATTCAGCTACCTCATTTTTCATACAGGTCCAAAAGTAATCCTTCCTCGGCATTGTTATCATCTTTTGGTAACCAGGATGCCCTAAGTATGGACTTTGATGCAATTCATTTAAAATCAACAACTTAATTTCAGCAACATTAGGCACTTAAAGTCTGTTTTTATACAGCATTAATCCTCTTTCATCAATTCTGAAATATGTTATTAAATTTTCAGCATTATCTTCAGCAACCTTTTCATTTAATTTTGATATTTTTCATCTATTCTAATTCCTTCCTTAATCTAATTTTCTAGATCAGCTTTATAAGTACTGACTGTTGATACAAAATTTACCCTGGCATTTTTGCTTAAGGCATCAACAACTTTATTTTCTTTTCCTTTAATGTGTTGAATCTCGAACTCATACCCGCTAAGGAAAGCTATCCACCTAGCTTGCCTTGCGTTCAGATTTGGTTGATCCAACAAATATTTCAAACCCTTATTATCTGTCATTAATGAAAACTTCCTTCCGATTAGGTGATGGCGCCACATTTTTAGAGCATGTATCACAGCATCTAACTCTAAGTCGTAAGTGGCGTATTTCTTTTCATGAATTTTTAGCTTTCTAGACTCATAAGATATTACATGACCCTCTTGTGTTAGGACTCTGCCAAGTCCATCAGTGCATACAATGAAATTCTTGTTTGGGTCTGCAATTTGTAGGATTGGTGCGGTTGTTAATGGTTCTTTTAATTTCTTAAAACTTTCTTCACATTTTTTATCCCAGATAAATTTCTTACCTTTCTTTTGTAAAGAGGTTATAGGATTCGCTATTTGAGAGAATCCTTCTATAAATTTTTGATAGTAACCTGTAATTCCCATAAAAGATCGTACACCAGTTACGTCTTTAGGGGCAAGCCATTCATTAATAGCTTTTACCTTGTCTGGGTCTACTGCGATTCCATCCTTGGATATCACATGCCCTATATACTGTATTTTATCCCTGAAGAAATCACATTTGTTGAATTTAGCATAAAGTTGGTGTTTTCTTAAAACTTATAAAATTATCTTTAAGTGTTCGTCATGTTCTTCTTTAGTCTTAGAGTAAATTAGAATGTAATCAATAAAAACAATTACAAACTTATCTAAGTATGGATGTAAAACATTATTCATAAGACACATGAAGACTACTGGGGCATTAGTTACACCAAAAGGCATAACCACAAACTCATAGTGCCTGTAACGAGTTCTGAAATCAGTCTTAAATATGTCCTCATATTTTATCCTGACTTGATGGTACCCCGATCTTAAATCAATTTTAGAGAATATCGTTGCACCGCGCAGTTGATCAAACAAATCATCAATGCGGGGCAAAGGATATATGTTCTTTATGGTCATTTTATTTAACTGGCGGTAATCTATGCATAAACGCATAGTTTTGTCCTTCTTTTTAACAAAAATGACAGGTGCTCCCCATGGAGACACACTGGGTCTTATATAATTTTTATCAATGAGTTCCTTAAGTTGTGATTTAAGTTCATTAAGTTCCAGAATGTTCATTTTGTAAGGATCCTTTGAGTTTGGTACTGCCCCCGGTACTAACTCAATGGTGAAATCTAGTTCCCTTTTTGGAGGTAGTCCTAGAATTTCTTCTGGGAATACATCAGAAAATTCCTTTAGAATGGGTATGTCTTTCAACTTTAACTTGTCTTCTTAGTTGATTGTTCGTCATTAATTACATTTACAGCAAACAACTTACACCCTTGATGAACATCCTTTTTAACTTGTAAAGCAGAGATTTGTCTAACAAAAGTCTTTCTTGGAATTCCTTTTACTATTACCGTTTCAGATTCATCATTCAAGCAAGTAAAAGATTTTTCAAAACAGTTTAATACTACCCTATGCTTTTCCATCCAATCCATTCCAATCAATACATCATACAATCCTAAAGGTAATACATTTAATTTTACTTGAGTTCTAAACTAATTCATAAGCAATTCACAGTTATTAACAAAATCCACTACCTTTCTTTTTGTACCTATAGCTAGTTGAACCAACCAGGATTTGTCAAACTTTTCTACATGCAGTTTACATTTTTCTACTATACTTGGAGATACATAACTCAGGCTTTCCCCTGGATCAATCAAAATAGATATAGGTTTATTTTTCAGCATACCTTCTACTTCAACCATGGAAGTTTGATGATCAAAATGTTGCATTAATCCTGGTCATTTCCCTTGCTAGATCACCAATAGTAGTCTCCTTCTATATTGTGTGTATGTTGTTGACGATCCTCTTTCTGAGTGGGCAGTTTGATGCATAGTGAGGTCCCTGACAGTCCCAACATTTTACAGTTTCCTTTTGTTTGTTGCTTTTAACATAATTATTAGGTGGATCTTTGTTTCTTGCAGCTGTAAAATTTGGCTGTGCATTACTTCTTGAATTATTTCCTTGAAATTTTCTGTTAGAAAAATTATGTGAATTATTATTTCTGAAATTTCGATTAAATGAGTAATGTTACTTTCTTTGCTCAAAATTATTAGGCTTCTTGACCTTCCAGCTTGGCATGCCTTCCCTCTTCCTGTTCTGTTCATAACAAATATTTTCCTTTCTCATGGCCTCTTCAAGAGTTCTAGGATCGTCATACTCAATTATGTCCTTTATATGAGAGGGTAGACAGCTCAAGAACCTCTGTACCTTAGGATTTTCTTTCATAATGTAAGGCACATACCTTAATAAATTCAAAAACTTGCTGCTCAATTCCTTCATATCCATGGAACCTAACTTTAATTCATAAAATTCTTTAGATCATTCTTCGTAATATTGTTCCAACAGAAATTTTCTTTTAAAATACTTTTTAAAACTACTCCAGTTTACATTTCTCTCTTTTAAGACTTTTACTCGCTTCAAGTCTTGCCACCAAATGTCGGCTTTACCCATCAGATTATAGATTGCCATTCTAGTTTTTAACTGACTTGAGTAATTGTAAATTTGGAAATATTTATTCATGTCGAACAGCCATGCTTCAGCTTCCTCACTTTTTTATGTTTCTCCATTAAAAGTTGGTCGTTTAATCTTCCTAAATTCTCCAGAAATTTCTTCATATGGTTTATATTTCTTCTTTTTAGTGTAACAGTCACTTTCGCTACTATCGTTGGAATACTGATGCTTCTTCCTGTACGATTTAATGTTAATTTCAGAAGATGAACTAGTTCCATACTCAGTAAGTTTTAGCTTTTACTTTTTTGTTGGTAAGGCATGATTTCAGATTCGGAATTAATTTATGTTCTTTCATTTTTATCATTATTATGGAATTTATCCAACAGGATTTGATTCAGCTCCTCTTGAGATTTTAGAATTCGTTCGTTCTCCTCTTTTACAGTGTTTATTTCTGTTTTAAAATCTCTTACAGTTCTCAATAATTCAAATGAGTTGTCGTTTAATTCAACAAATATATTTCCTGCATTCATGTGTTCCTGTTCAATATTATTTAGATCATTAAGGTGGGACCTGTCCTCAGCTGACTCTTCCGGTCCTTCCATACCTGCAAACTTAAATAAGTGTTGAAACTGAAAAACAAAATTAGTATATGTATTTTCTGTTCTGAATTTTGTTTGCGCAAGTTGGGCCACTTTCAGGTCTAGAGTTTGAACTTGCACTCTCATACCACATGTAACATCCCCAATTTTCACGAAAATTTAAAAAAAAAAACTTTATAGTATTTATGTCAATTAATTGTTATGTGGAATACATTCTTATTGACAGTGTCTTAGAAACGACTATTCTATCCTAATTATGATGTTGTGCTTGTATCTATTAATGCATCGTCTTGATTTTATTTTAAAGTGTTGACAAGTAATAAATGTTTATAAATTTTACTATCAGAAAATAAATGTTAAGACTCAACATATTTTATCTCATAAATGAATGTCGCTTCTTTTGTCTCAAAAGTTTACAGCATTAATGTGTTGACTTTTATTTTTGGATCAGCATTTTATCCACATAGGCAAGGTAACGGAAATATAATTTTTATGCTACTAACCTTTTTATTTTCTTGATGAAGGGGTCCTATGGAAAATCTTGAGGCTTACTTAGCTATTTACATAGCTAATGCTCTTACTCCTATTTGTACAAATAATTGCAAGTGAGGTTACGATCATCAGTTTGAAGGTCCAATTACTGTACGTTTAAACATAGCATTTACAACTACTTTATACTTGGCATTTACGACATATAAGGGAAGAGACCCTAACATGACCTAGGCTAAGACCTACCCTAGCTTAAGATGCTATTTCATTTAAAAGTCTTTCATCTATATTTTTAAGCATATAATATTAAACTATTTTCTTTTGCATTAAACTTTGTTATATATTTTGACATGGGATAGTTCCTATGGGTTTCACGACGATGACTTAACATCTCATTGACCCTTTATTAATATCATTGTGTTTCAATATTATTACCATATAGTCGCAACCCATATAGTATATGGCGCTTATATGTTTAAACTTGCATGTGGCAGGGTGTTAACCTTGGCTGCGATGTAAATTATTAAAACCCGATCATGAAAAGACTTTGGTAACAAGCTCACATAACCGTGATCCTTTGGATCTATACTATGTAAATTCTACATGCGTGATCTCAGTGTATACTTTGCTGGCATGCTGGCAGGTGAACCTTTAATGCAGTCTTAAAAGCACTCGTAGTGGGAAGCCTAACTGGCAACCTGGTGGCAGTTGTTTCACGTGACGACCTGGGGCTTTGGGATAAACCCTAACCGAGGTTTAAATGACTATCAAACCCTTCGAAAGTTCATTTTTCTCATTCATTAAGCAAGGTCAGAGGTGGAGGCCGAGAGCCTGCCGAAATGGTAGGGTTTGGAAACTTCACAATGTTTCAGGGTTATTCCATGGTGATTTGCACTTGGCAGATGGATGTTGGATTGAAGACTCTTGCAACCAAGTAAGGCCATACTCGTGGTGTAATGTATTCATCGTTTTTCTTTTATTCATCCTTTATAAATCGTTACTAACACCTGTAAAATTTGTTGTGATGGTCGAGGAGTGACAGGGTTCTATCCTAGTTGGGTTGCTACTACTTCCAAGCAACTATTCCACCGTGGCTTCCAACGATATGCACTGGTAAGCCTCGGCATTTCTTTACAAACCCTGAGTCAATCTTTTGTTAAAAAATGGTGATGACAGTTGATGATGTCAGGTGGTGCTGTGCTGAGATGAGGGTTTCCTCCGGTGTTGATTTTATATAGTTCATTTTTATATTTTGAAAATCAAGAGGCATTTGTAAACATGCAGGTTGAACCTTTGAGCCTTGGCCTACGTTGGGTTCTCTTTTTACATAGTTCTGTAAAGACTCTGTTTAAAGATTAATAAAGGATTGATATTCAAATATTTTCAACATGTGGTTTGATTTCCATCCAGAAGGATGTTCTCGGTATTTTCGTTGTTTTATTAAATGGAATTTTTGTGATGCAAATTATAAGGATGAGGGATACGCCCATCTTTTGAATCTATTAGCAAAATACCGTTTTTGTTGTTTTAATGGTAGTTGTCGCTCCAAAATATATGGGCCGTAGGGTTGAAACCCTATCTTATTTATCTACAATGTTGATGATTTAGTATTTTAAATGTTAGGGTTTTTAAATCTAAACCTAAATAATGTATCATAGATATATTTTGATAGCTTAAAGATCTAAGGAGAGTCGAACTCGAACCCTACATCTTTGTATTTTTACAATGCTATGTTATTTGTGTATAAAACTTATTCAGGTAACGACCCTTTAGGGTGAGCCTTTATGGTCTCGAACCTGGGTCTGTGTTAATTGTATTCTTATGAGAGTTATCTTCTTTTAAAACCCTGGCGATGCCTATCAAAAAGCTCAGCCAGTACTGTACTTCTACTATGTTGAAAAAAATAAATAGTACTCGTTTAAATACTATCTTGTGACGGGTTTTAAAGAGTATGGAAATGAATACTTTCATTACTGCGTTTAATATGGTATGATGAAATCTTTTAGAATCTTTTCTTCAATGATGGTTTGCTTTTTAAAATATATTACATTGATGTTGGAAGGTATTTCTAGGTTCTGCAAATACTCTGTTTTAAAAATATTAAGGATTCGGTTTTGAAAAGTATTCTTTTGTCATTTAAATGTTTATATGATTACTATTACTTATAAGCAGAAAGACTATGTTTTTAATCTAGGTTCTATTTTGAATATAAAATTTATTTGAATACTATTATTGTTATACATTGATATACGATGCTATGCAGTGAGCTACTATTAAAATGCTAATTATTAGTTGAATACTATGTTTTATGAATTTAGTATAGAAGGTATTTATTGAAATATATATAGAGAACTTAACTAAAATAAAACAAATTATTATCTATGATGATCAATCATTCGAATCTATTATTAATCTAACTTTTATGTACTAGAGTACGGCACATAACGTGTGTGGAAAAATACAGAAAATTATTTAATCAATCATTCTGCATTTCTAATTTTATTTCTTTAATAATAGTAAAGATCCACATTCATACTAAGCTCTTAAAAACTAACTGGAATAACTCTGCAGATTTCTAAAATACTTAAACATTTCCAGAAATAGATATACAGTAAAAATAATTACATAAGAAGATAAGAACCTGAAGACTGAAGAGTGAAACAAACACCCATGGGAGCCCGTTCCTCCCAACCTATTCCTGAAGACAACCAAATCACTTGTCTTAGGACCCCCAAGCCTGCTCACTGAACCACTAGGGTGAATATGATGGGTGGATGCAAATGTTATCCTCTGCAACTCAGCAGTGATGTTGAAAATACTCCAGAATGAGACTTCTCCTTTTCAACAATATTGAGTTCTGCATAAAGCAGTACTAACTCAGATGAACAATCTTATCTCTATCAATCCCTCTAGATTTCCCCTCATCAAATTCACTTGTTCTCTCTAGTTTCAAATTCATCACAATGTAAAAAGTGATTTTCCTCCTGCTCCAATTCGATGGGTATGAACAGATTACCTAGGTCTTTGGTCATTTTTTCAATTATTGAGCCACCTACTCTATTCCACTTTCTTGGGGAACATGACCATTAATGTAGGGAAGTTGCCACCTGCAATACCTAGAGGTGCATTGATGATGCTGCCAAGTGTCAATTTTCTCTCCACACCAGTTCATTCCTCCTAGTGGGTCAGTGAGCACTCTTTCAACAATCTCCTTGGGATATTTGTCTCCTCTTTTATTTATAATTAATAGAATATTAAAGTATTTAATTACAGTCATCCTTGACCCCACTTGGTCAGTAATCATAAAACATTACAATAACATATAACATAATGTTTTTCTCATGAAATAAAATATTCATAATTTGGGTATGTGACAGCAAAAACAAAAAGGAAAATTCAAAATTTCTTATTCTTGGAATAAAAAGACTTATCCCCGACAACGACACCAAAATGTTGTCGCCTGGAAGCACACATGGGAAAACACGGCAAAAATATTCAAGCCACTGGTGTGGTCTTAGGGGCAAGCCAGAGTCAAGTGTTGTCACCTGTAACTCGACTCCTTCGTCTAGGATTACTCCTACCGAAGCCAAGGGGACTGGACCCTAAAAAGTAAAAATAAAAACTAAGGTGTTTAATCTACGAAAGATAAAAATAACTAATCTAGGAGTTAAAATTTTTTGAACACAAGAGCAATGCAACATAAAAGATAATAGCATTCATTATCTAACAACATCATTATCATTTAAAACATCCATCATCATGGAAATATCAAAATAAAACCATTGTTGATAAATGGAATCAGAAATAAAGTGCTTGAAACAAAAATGATAATGTTAGGCAATTGTTCTTGGTGAATTTTATTATTATTTGGTAATGAGTCTTTTTATTACGGATGGGAGCTTCCCAATATACCGCAAGGTGCTAGGAATGTGTTTGGAATTTCACAAGGTGGCTCCTCACTTGGACATGTGGGATGGATCGGAGTCTCTGGGAGGTGTTTAACACTATACCAAACGAGGGTATAGTCTAACGGTATCCCGAGGTCGCTACCCAGTGGTTCCCGCCTCCTTTGAGAAATTTTTCCACCAAAGTCAAATAGACATTTACACCGGATTTTCGTAAAAGGTAGTTTATTGGGATGTGTTGAACCTATTACTAGTCACTTAGTCCCTTTCTGGTGTGATCAACATGTTCAGACGAAGCTGCAGTAATCCCAGAGCATACGGGGACAAAGCCTTGTTAAATTTTTTGAACAAATATTTTACTTGTTCTAAGCCCCAAGAGTCTCTTTTCAGGCCAGTACTCGGGAAAGCCCTCATCCTGAAACCTTACTTCAAGAAAGCAAGGGGGTGTTTTGATTGTAGTAAAAAAAGGAAAATTGTAAAAATGATGAAAAACTAGGTCCTGAGTGAACTTGTGGCCCGCCAAGGGAACGGACCAAAAAGGTTAATTTTAATCCATAATTAATTTTATTAATTGACGGAAAATAAAAATCTAAGCTAAAAATGCATGCCACGAAAAATTGAGTCAACACGGTTTCCCCCTTGGGGGGATGGGGAGTGAGCGCTGGTTAGCCCACTTGATCTCATTTAATATTCTGTTACAATGCAATTTAGAAATGCCTCAGTCTTACAAAAATGACTCAAAGGCTTACAATACTAGAAAGAGAAAGAATTTGGTTTAAGAAAATATGGTTCTGGGTGCTCCGGATGGCCCGATCTACCAAAATGTGGCCAGCATATCATCCTCCTATATGTTCATAAAATGTTGCAAACCAGAAATCCAATGTCATTAAAAGATTCCCCAAAACACTTTAAGTGTGTTAGGGTCACCCCAAAAATACCCAGAAAAAATCGAAGGAAAAAACTAAGTCAAAATTGAAAAAATTAACTAAGTGAGACAAGTTGTAAGGCTTGTCTCCTTGGGATCTTTGCACACTCAAAGAGCAGCAAATTTTAAGCTCTTGAATCATCCAAATAAATAAAAATTTAAATCAATGAAACGTACTACTTGTTTAAGCTTTTAAAATATGCAAAAAAAACACACTTTAACAAGAAACATGCTTCTACTAGATCTAGATAAATATTTTTACTTTGGAATGACTTGAGATCTAGTAAAATAAATCAGATCTATTATGATATTGAAAAGAAGAAGTGGATCTGAGATACGCAAATTGAGGTAACCAAGAAAATTTGAATTTTTTGGTGACGAGAAGGAAGAAGAGGAAAATGCCTTGAACTTGGGCAATGTGGTCCTCAAGAGTGGGAATCAATGGGACTAGTTCTGCTTGGATCAGTTCAGAAGACAAATGGATGCAAGCAAGCTCCACAAACCCTTCAGAATGGCAACCTCTAGACACAAGAAACAACTCAAACAAGAAAAGTCAAGAGCAACTGGTGTAGATTAAAATAGAGTTACATACAATCATTTAAACAAAAATAACTTTGTAAATCTAAACTCTCTACAATAACCAACAGAAAAAATAATGGATTAGATTACACCATTTCACCTTACTAAGATAAACATCTCCTTCAAAATCCAATTCTTGATCAACAAACAAATGCGAATAAAATTGTAAAGACACAGATTACCTCATGCTAAGCTAGAACATGATCATCCACACAACACAGATCCATACATTGATTTTCCTCCAAATCCTTTATTCAATAAAAAAATCTCAAAGATATACAATAGTTTAGGAGCAGAGGTTCCACCTTCTCATGAGAAAACAAGGAGAGGGGACATGCTTAAATAGGAGAAACCAAGAGGGAGGGCGCACTTGTGGAGGAAGTGAGGGCGAATTGGTGGAGAGAATGGTGCCCAAGATCAAGGCTTGATATGGGCTTCTAACTCCTTCTTTATGGATGCCAAAATCATCCCATAACCAGCCTTAATATATGCTGCAGCTTCCTTAACATGTGGGGACCCCACTTTTGGGGAATGCGCTTCCCTCATGGGGAAATGCACCCCCCTTAAGTGGGGTGTCATTCCCACACATTAGGCTGCCCAAAGACTTTCTAAAATGCACCTCTTACATCCTCTTATATAGCTGAAACAAAACTTAATTTCAAATCCCAAAAAAAATGGAATTTGATTTTTCTCAATTTTGATTTTGTTTTCACCAATTTTTCACTTTTTTTTTTTTTTTTAGCACAAGTGAAAAATGAATGACTCAAAGACTATGTAAAGTGGGTTTTGGGGTATGGTGGGTGCTCTAAGCTAGAAAACGAGCACCCCCATGGCAAAAAAGACCCCTATACCACACTTTTACACCAATTCCAAAATTTTTAATTAAACCTTTAAAAAATGGCTTAGATTTACGGGGGAAAAAAAAAACAAACAAACAAACTTTTTTCTCCAGATTTAAAAAAAAAAAATAGGGGGGCCTAGCACATGTCCATATGACTCAAAAATAATGCCTAGAATGTTCATATACATTGACCCATGGACTTTAATAACCCCCTAAGGCCCGTTAATCTCACCAAACATTCCAGCTTTGGAGGAGCAGGAGAAAAAACTCAAAAATTATGTCATGCAAAAGATGCAATACATAATTAATAAGTGAAAAAACTCCTTGGAATACCTGACTTGACCAAAAAGTCTTGGGGAACCAAGTCCTTTACACAAAACACCATGCTAGTACATTTTATTACAAACCTCGTAGGGCATGGACATGTGAAGAAAAACTAAAAAAAGGGGCCCTTAAAAAGGCCTGATGGACATCAAATCATCGAAAATGAACATGTAACATGTTAAACTTTGCACGCTCACTTGATAGTCCAACCAAGTACAACTTAGTTGGTAACGGGGCTAAGTAAGTCTCAATTTTTCTCCTATATTTTCCATTTCCATTTGTCAACATAGTGACAGTTTACCATTTTAATTCTCATATAAAAATTTGGGAAGTTTTTCACTCGAAATTAGTTAAGACCGGAATTTGGGTTTTTGTTGCCTTACCTTAGAACCCCTAGGGACTGTTTTATATTTCCATTTTGACTCCATTTTCTCTCAGAATAGGAACTGGTTTGTCATAGTGGTGCACCCCGCTTGACTAGTGGTAGCTATTTTTGGTGTTTGGCTTGCTTAGTTTTGCTTGTGGGTGTTTGTCAACTATCTAACCAAGTTCCCAAGCACATTTTTGAGTGATAGGACAGCAACTAAACCATTATAACTTTTTGTCCTAAATATTCTTGTTTTATAGAGACAAATCCGCGATAGGGAAGAATTTTACTCATCAATTCCTATCACTAATTTCACCCTAGCTTTGTAATAAACCCCACCACTATTGAATATTGAATAATACATATATATTTCAAATCTAATACATGCACATAATCTCTCTTTTTATCACCAGGTTCTCACTTAGTAGTGGTCATTTGTGGTCTAGGGTCACCAATCCAAGATACCCTTTCTTGTATCTGCTTATACTTTGAGTGTTAGTATCTTGAGTTTGGTAGTTAACCTTCATTGTTTAACAAAGGGTCTCTCCCTTAGCCTTCTTCTATAGTTGGCTTGAAGTGACAAGTGAATTTTATGGAGTGACAACCACTTCAAGAGTGGTGGACTTTGGGCTTGAAGTGTCACCTGCCTAACTTCCCATACCTCCATCGTCCCAGATAGGATACCTTTAGAGGAAGCTAGTGATAATGTGATAACAAGACTTTAATAGCGCTTATAATATGCACTGTTGTAATTAACTGTGAAGAAAATCAGACCCTAGATGCATTGTTTTGGTTGAGGTATTTCGTCAAATAGTTAAGTGATTTACTGTTGTAGATGTCAATGAGTCTTATGCTTTGTAAGTATAAATCTTCTAATTATTTAATGTTGAGTTTTATGCTTCCATGTTTTCCATTTATCTCTCATAACGTTGATACTTTGTATAATGAATTAACAACAATAAAAATACTAACACAAATGACCAAAGACAAAGATTTCAGATCTTATAATATTTATTAAAACAAGGAATTACATGCCTGGGTATGATGGTTTCCACTTGCCCTTAATGTCTACTACCAAATGGAAAGAATATTGATGTCTAACCTCTACAACATAGATTTTACCCTCTCCAATATTTTGCATAGTATGGATTATAGTGACTGATCGCTATAGGAATGCTTCCTCCACGGGATGATTCAACGTCCCTTCAAACCTTGGTATAATTGAGTAGATAATAATTGATTGCTGCAGGCTTAGTAGTACTAATATGATGCTATAATACACAATCTCATGCAAGGGAAAGTGTTTCTCAATGTGGACTTGATATTTCAAATGAGGGTTCGATTTGTTTATAGAATCTCAAGAGTAATAAATATAAGGCCCATACTTCACTTTTGTTGTCCAACTCATAGGAGAAAACTCAGTCTCTGTTACCAAAGTGTGCCCTCATAGTGAGGGTATCAATCTTCCCACAAGTGCGCCCCCTCTGTAAGTAAAGATCAAGAACTACATTGATGCATCCTCCCTCAAGAAGACTAATACAAGTGCACTTTGTCTATGTGACCAGGAAACATGGATTGAAGGCGCCCTCTTCTTATGCAACTAAAAACTCTTTAGAATCTCAAATCTGTAGTTGAAGTTACAAACCAAATATCAACAATGAAGCACAAATGAATGATCTGGATGACCTCTTCTCTTTCACCAGCTAGGGAGGAATCTTTTAGCCCCGAAACCAGTCAAAAAGAAAATGAAGGGATTTTTCCAAAACCACAACAAAAACATTGGCTCCAAGATCACATCAATAAGAGATCAAATAATAATGAGGAAGGTAAGATCTTGTTCTCCTTTTGATACTTTTTCATAATTACTTCTAGAACCTTCCTTTTAATTATTCACTTAAATCACTTTATAAACCTTTTTTACTCCTTTTTAATACCAAAACGTGGTTAATTCACTTTTAAGACATTTGTAGACATCAGAATCCCCTTTTTCATCATCCATCCTTTATTTCTTTCTGTTTGGTTCCAACGAGCTATTACACAAAGGTATTCCATTAGATAATACACTCCAAATAGTACCTTCTGTGTATTTAATTAAAATATGCTCAATAATAACTCAAAATGATGAAAATTGTCAGAACATCACAAAACCATGAGTGAACTGTGTGGAAGTGCTCCTGATGATTAAATATGGAGGATGGACTAGCTTGGACCTCGTACAACTCCTCCAAAACTCTCAAATCCACTGTTATCCTTATTTTACTACTCAAAAATCCACCACTGACCACCAAACAAGTGAATCCAAAAATTGGGACATTACAAGTCCTCCCTTCCCAAAGATTGCTTTCCCTCAAGCAATCAGTAACCACAAACCATCCCAACTGTTGCAGCACCTAAAGCCAAAGTGAAAAACCAACTACACCTGTCCACCAACCAACTACCATCTGCACTTGTGGAGCAAAAACAAATACCAATTTTGTCTTCCTTCCAACCACCAAGATCTCAAATGAACCTGTAAAATACTTCAAACAGTGTCCTTTGAATATAGTTGAAACCCATGACGATGTCAAGCTTTGTCAATCGGTGAGGCCATCCATCCAATATTAAAATTCCTAGATCCCAAATATGAATTGTCATTCTACTGTCCCCACTACATGATGCTTCTAGCTGCGCCACTCTAATTACAATAGGAATGAAAAAATGCCCAAACTTTGTTTCTTTTTCATGTACCCCAACAATAGGACAATCCTGTAGAGGCAGCTCAAGAGACAAATAAAATTTGGATCCTTCTCCCATAACTGAAAATAGCTTACACTTACCATCCATCTCACTCTTGCGAGTCATTGGTTGTTCGAATTCTTAATGAAACTGAGAGGGGGGTGAATCAGTATCATGCACAAATTTACAAATAATTCACTTTTTAAACATGCACAACTTGCTATTTAAAACCAAATCAATAAAAACAACTTGTGCGCAGATATTTGAATAAACTTATATGTGTCTGTGTGTGTGTCTGTGTGTGTGAAATGAACCTACATAGAAAGATGGGAGACACCAATCTCCACTGATGTCAACACTAACTCACTCGGACACCCATCTGATTGGGACACCAATCCAACTAGCAAGCACCAACTTGCAGACTATAGGATCCAACCTGTGAGGACACCAATCCTCCACACAAACACCAACTTGTTGATTCAAGCTCCAACCTATGAGGACACCAATCCTCTACGCAAGCACCAACTTGCAATGTTCAGGCACCAACTTGAGTGGAGACTGCAATCTCCTTTCCTTGCCCCGTTCATTATTCCACGGAAAGGTATCCTTTTTTGTGTGTAATGGCATCAAACCTTTGTCACCATGCACACTTTGACATCAATGACAATACCAAAGTTCAACAATTGGTGACTTATTCAAATCAATGGTTAATGAGCCGAAAGAAAACCAATATGCATACTTTGCTATGTAATCATTGTGGAATGCATCAACAAGTTCTGATGGGAATCATGTACCAATACTCGGATTCCATAATTCACTATTATCCCCACATGAATCTGAGGTCTCACAAAGAAAAACATGGAGAGATGAGTCTACATTCTTACCAAACCCTTTTTCCGAAGGCCGGATTTTGTACTCTCCTGTGAATATTTCTCCTCTCGGCTCAATGGTTTAGACTCTTGATGTACTCCCATCTCATTAATAACATACAGAATCATCAGAATATGAAAAGCACTAGATTATCCAAGAAAAATCTCAATCATGTCCATGGATTGAACCTCCAAAGAGATTTCCAAGATAGGTAACTTATGATTCCCATGATGCAAACTAGGAGTATAAAAAGAAATTTCAAAATCATGCCTTTGTTCATGCCCATGCACTTCTGAATGTTCTGTGTGCTTAACCATCACATGAGGCCCCTCCCTCAAATTTTGAGTGTGAATTATAAAAGAAGACTTCTCACTACTATCCTCATCATGTGTTATGGCTTCCATATATGTCTTCAATACTGTTGCGTATGATGAAGAGTGAGCCAAACTCAATTCTAAACAAAGCTCATCAATATGAATTTATGCTTCTAGAAGGACCACATGAGTGGAATCCAAGGAATCTGTAGTGTTTGCAAGCTCAAGGGTAAGATGATCAACTTATTCCTCTTTCCTTCTCAATGCAATTGAGTATATTTCAACGAGGTTGAGGAGATGGTCACAATCTGAAAGAAGATGTAAATAATCTGATTTCATTGCCACCAAGGTTTCTTTCATTATCTGAAAATAGCATGAGAAGATTCTTCTTCAATGCCTATTGGTATTCCAAAAGTGATGTTCAACCAGTTTGTGAATTTTATCATAATGTGTTTGTTATCACACAACTTGTAGTTGTCCCTAAATGTTATGTTATACAAGACGATAGAGGTGTTGGACAATTAAAGAGGTGACCCAAGAGATGTCATGGTTTTCATGCTAACCAAGGCACTCTTCACTTTAGATCAAGCCTAAGAAAGACCAAGGGGGAGACCCTATCTATCCAATGCGAACTAGCGAACCCACTCAAGACCTCCTAGGGAAATGTGAAAGACAAAATGGAGAGATCAAGGGTGGATAGATCTAGATCTAAAAAAAAGGATAAGTGGACCCAAGGAGTTAGGGATTGGTTGAAGAGGCTTATGAAATGACAAATTGTTCAACCAATAAAAGATAAGGCCACTTATAGGTTAGGAGAAGTATATCTAGATATATCTAATGCCAAGTAAAAGATATCCAAGTGGGGCCCACCGTTAAAATGAGGAAAATGACCATAATAGGGCCCACAAGGTGAAGATCAAGATGAAATGGCACTAAGGGTTTTGCTATGATATGGATCTATTGATTTGACAAGAAATGAGAAATACCCACGATTGGGATCTAGCAAATGGCCACCTACCCAACAAGTGCGACCTCCCTTGGAGAGGCCCAGTGCCTTAGATCAGGGGGTAAATGGAGTCGAATGCCCACAAAATTTTATATCGGGAATGTTAAGATGATTATTAAGGTGGGTTTTAATTATTAAGCCCAAAATTTTGTTAGAACTCCATAGATGTGAAAAATAAAAATACAAGGGTTTTGACTTTAAGGGTTTTGAGATCTAGAAATAATGGATAAGCTAAGGAAGTAGAATACGTACATTTCAAGCGTACCAGGATAATGAGATGAATGTTGATTATGACGAGGATTACTTCCCCACAGATCAAATGAAGAATTTGTAGTTTCTCTTGCTAGTGCGTTTTTCCCAAGTCCACATGTGCGTCCCTCTCTTCCTGCAAAACCAAGGAGACAAAGGTCAATTAGCCAACAAAATAAGGGTAGATACAAGCTAGAAGTAAAAGATAGAGAATGATTGGTACAAAGACAAAATCACTCCCTATTTGATCCACAATTTGACAGAATATTGCAGGGCAAGCCTCCCCACCAATGCGCACTCCTCCCAAACTGTCATGTTTACCTGTAAATCGATATAGTGGAAAAAGATACAAGATAGCTACAAAATATCCTTCATTGCAATGGAAAAATCATTTACGGTTATCATAAACAAACACCCATATCAAGATCCAAGCATGTGCTCAAAAAATATTTCTCTATTATGGTAGCCAAGAGCCAAACATCTCTAGATGCCTTTACAATAGGGGGGTCTCTTCCTTAAATAGGAGGAGAGAGACCAAAACCCTAAACCACTTTGAACGAGTGGTGGAGATCAAAATATAAACATAATGCAATCAATGGCTAAGATGAGCCGATACAATATAACATGGATCACTCACTCAAGGGGGGTGCGCACTCACTAAAAGAGGCCTCCAAGGGGGTGCGCACCACTTACAAGTGACTAAAATACAAGTGTGCCACATAAGATGATTAGGACAAGTGACTAGGAGCACATGGTGGAGCTAGGAGGTATTACTTTCCTTGACTATCATGACCCCATGGCACAATTATATGGCATATGACTCAATAACATGTCCAAGTGAAAAAATGATCAAATCTTGGCCCCCTCAACTGAGAGAAGAATACATCAAAAGACAACCTGGAGACTATGTGGACCCCACTGAATGCTGCAAAATCATCTGGAAGGAGCAGGATACACCATAGATGACCTCTGAGCATACCACATGCCAAAACCTTGCCTCAATTTCCCAAATCGATTTCTTTA
Source organism: Larix kaempferi (assembly GCA_027924585.1). NCBI lineage: Eukaryota > Viridiplantae > Streptophyta > Pinopsida > Pinales > Pinaceae > Larix > Larix kaempferi. Next base: position 1,804,466 of record BSBM01001296.1, on the reverse strand, counting down.
ATGACCTTTTTATCCCATTTTTATCCCACCTAAAAAATCCATCAAACTGCCTGAAAACAACTGCCTAGTGCCTGGGCACAAAATATGACTGCACCATCATGTCCGGAAGGGGGGTAATATGGTAATAACAAGTGTTTGGACCACCCCCTTCCTATGTAGCGCCCTAGGAAACGACTTGCCTCCAAGTATCTGCTGGACAAACCAACTCAGCATGGCCAAACTGGTCAACATGTAGAAAAATGCCCATATCATCCTTGAAAGTGCCTGAAACTGTAAAAAGAGTATCCCAATGGATCCAAAAGACCCAAATCTACTAAGGATGAGTACTCATACACCATGTGGCATCCTCTAAGATCATCTGTAGAATCCACCATACCCGGACAATAATAATATAATGGTCTGGAGATAATAATAATCAATAAAAAGGTACATCAACCATCATCTGAAAACTGTATCCACTGTATGGAACCACAAGAAGGTATATTTAGGCCTTTTAGGACCCCTCTGGGATTTTACATGTGCTTAGAAGCACAACTAATCGTAGCTTTCATCCGGAGTGCATTTTACATTTCAATAGACCTTTTCATTGGAATTTACACAAGATATATCAATACTTTCCATATGCAAAGATGGTAGTACAATTTGCTTCAATTTTTAGCCAACACAACTCAGGCAACTAAGGGGACTTCCACAATCAAGACCAAACATCGGGGCGACCGACTAGAGTGATCAAGGCATAAAATCCAACTCACCAATGGTAAGTTTTGTTGCCAACTCAGAGCCGAGACACGAAACTAACATGGATGCTATCCAACATAGAGGAAAAAGCGGGGAGGTCCTCCATATAACGGGCTAAGGTGCAAGTCAGGGTAGAAACTAAAAGATAGGGAAGGCAACAGATGGATGGTGAAAGTGAAGGTGATGCCTAAGCTAGAAAGCCATAAAGGTGGGAATGATCATGTCCACACTCCTAGGAGGGTAAAACCAACGAGTATAAAACAAGAGCTTCTAAGTGCAAGTAATACAACCATATAGATATTCAATAAAAACCATTTTCATTTTGTAAAGATAGACTGCTAGATCATGACTACTATATACCAATTCAAGCTATCAAAATGCCTAAAAAAAAAAGATAATAAAAACCAATGCACATCATATACCTGCTAGGCCATATACCTATATATACTATCTGAACCAACTGTAACCACTGAGAACACTGTTGTTGAAGCTACAAACGTTGAACTGCATCTGTATGGGATAAAAGGTCATCTCAGTCATCAAATCTGAGGTCAAGAGGCTCATCATTGGCATAAGGTCTACTGCATGTCTGATATAAGGCTGCTCTGATGTGTGAGTGATCATAAATAACAAGGCTCATCATAGTTGATCTCACGGGAACTGTGTAAAGGAAAAGCTCAAAAATGTGCAAATGGCCGCTCTGCAATCATGGTAGCTCGGCTACTATGGATGTGATAATAGTGTCAACGCTGCAACAATCTAATCCTCATTAACCTTTAATTTTTTCCCCAAATTATGTGGGCCATCGGAGTTATGGACAAATTCAGCTGCACATGAAGAATCATCAAATTGATATTGAAGCACTTGATTTACACAATCATCTTCTTTTATGTTTGTTGCCGCCGGATTACACACCGTGTTTGTTGCAGTAGAAATCTATGTTCCGCTCGGTGTGCCCTTGGTGGCAAGTCTTGAGTCAAGTATGTCACTTGGTTCTTGACTCCTTCGTTTAGGCAAAATTCCCAACAAAATCCAAGGGGGGTAGTCCCTATGGAAAGTTACTAAGGTTATTAGGGTCTTCCAATTAGTTGATGGTTTGTTTATGAAGTTTTTTGAGAGTTTGAAAGTGGGGTTTCAAGATACAATTGCAACAAGGTTCTTAAATCATCTTTACCAGCATGAATTAAATATCACCGTAAAATATATAGAAGATGCACTATACTTGATATTGATAATAAGCAAATAGAGTGCAAGGACCAGTGCCTTACGCAGTCAAACACAGTGAAAGATTGATAATTGCTGAAAAAGGGAAATGTTGTGCAAGTGTCTCTTGGTTGATTTTAGATTATTAATTGTGAATCTTGATTAGGGAAAAAAGGGAAACTCTCGAGATAACATAAGGTACAGAGAGGAATGTCCGGAAATTTAGAAGTTGGTGGCTCCGTACAAGGACATGTTGGCTGCCAAAGCCTCAAGAGCATGTTCAACACTACACCAAACAAAGATGTAGTCTAATGGTGCCCCCAAGGTCTAAATACAGTGATCCAGCGTCCTCAGGCAGAATTTCCCCACCAAAGTCCAACGAAGTGCCGGATTTTCACTTATCTTGAGGGTAGTTAATTTTATTAGTGACTATTAAGTTAAGTGTGGAAATTAAAGAGTGCTCCCAACTATTTCTAAGCAACCCGGAAGGGCAGATCATACGTAGTGGTAGCGAAATGATTAATTCAAGTTTGAACAAGTAACCATTGTACTCTCCGACAGAGAGCGCTCTTGACTTTCTTTTCAGCTAAGTTCAAGAGACTTTAAGTTATTGAAACAATTAAACTATGAAAGTAAAAGAAAAAACTTTAAATGGAAAAAATATGGATGGCCAATCTTATGCGTCACTTTTCTGATTCAACCTCCACTAATCAAAAGATGCCTTTGGGTGGAGGTGAGAGCATACTTCGTGGCGATGAAGATGGTTTTATTTCTACTTTACTTTTGCAAAATGAAAAATGATTAAAATGCAAAATATTAATGGAGATATACACCCTGCACTTCAATAGTGAGTGTGTGAATTAGTGGAGTTAGAAAAATTGCAATCTCATGAAAATGTACAAAATATGCAAATCCCCCCAGGGGGGATGGGATGTGGGTGCTGGTTACCCCATTGCTCTTGTTTAATATTTTACAAATTGCAAAAAGAAAATACTGCCTCTTAGTCCTTTTAAACTTGGATCTAAGGGTTTACAAGCTGAAAATTTGAAACAATGGTGGAGAAGGTCCTTTGGAAGGTAAATTTGACAATTTTTAGCGAAATTTCGCCAGAGCTTCCTCCTCTGTTTCCTTGGACCTGCTAAAAACCAGCAAGTAAAATACTTAGAATATGATGGCAAATGCAAAAAAGAAATAAAAATTTGAAAAAAACTTACACTTAGAGAAATTTCGAAAAAAATTCTAAGTATAAATTCGAACTTTCTAGCCTAGATCTAGTGCAAAATTTAGCTTTTTTTTAGAGTAATTAGATCTATCTAACAATATGCCAAAGTGCTATAGATCTGAAAGATAAGAAAAGTATGATAGATCTACATCTTAAACACTTAGCAAAACAAAACAAGAAAAGTAAAGAGAGGGTTTGGATTTTGATTTGTAGAGAAGAGAATGGATCTATCTAAGCCAAAACTTGCTTGTTGGAGTTGCTACTTGGAGAATCCTGTAACAAAATGTAAGTAAGAAAATATGTTGCCCAAAGTATAGAAACTTCAACCGAATTCTAATCCTTGTGGGTTTCCTATGATCTGTGGCTTACAAAGAACAAGCTCAACACACAAATTAATAGATCTAGTGTGTTAAAAATCAAAGAAATGAAGAAGAACCTAAGTATAACCGAATATAGTTGGCTACTTCTCTACCTATAAAGCTCATCCACAATTAAACAAATGGACAGCTGCAAATGTTTAATCAATACAATATGCTAGATCTACCAAAGCATGAAAGTATGAACAAATAGTAAGCACAATATCATCTCAAATAAGCTCAATACACTTGCACACGATGGACCTCCAAATCCTTCCAACAATATATTCAGTAAACAACAATTACAATTTGGCAGAGGTTCTATGCATCCACACTACTTGAGAAAGATGGAGCATGAACTTGCTCTTATAGAAGCTCTCCAAGAGGAATTCGAATTGAAGAGGAAGAGGGAGTTTAGGGTATGGGGATGACACATGTGAGATCCAATCCTTGTGATTGATGCTTGATTGGAGCTCCATTAAATGGAATGGCCGCCTAAGGGAGGTTCCCTCCTTCCCAACCTTGGAAGCTTCACCATCCACAAAATACATGCCACATGGGAAAGTCGCCCTCCTTTGAGAGGGCGCAAATCCCAAGAGAGCACATCTTATGGCTATCAAATCTTTGATGGATGCGGCTTGGAATAGATTGGAATCTTCATTAATATCCAATGCCAACTCATTAGAGCCAACTCCCCAAACCACCCACCTTTATTTTAGGAGTTTGGATTTTCTCCAAATCCATTATTCTTGAATTAAATAATTCATTTTTGTTACTTTGGAGAAAAAATGACTCAAGTGAATACTATTCACTCAAAACTTAGGAAAATTGGGTTTAGGGGTTTTATGAGCGCTCTGGGTTAGAAAACGAGCACCCCCATTCCAAATTTCACCTCCTAACCCATCTTTTATCACCTTTTGACTTTTTTAATTAAATTATTAAAAAAAACTCATAAACTGAGAAAATTTATTTTTCTCAGATTGACTCAAAAATCCTAGGGGACCTAGTGCATGTCCATACGACTCAATACTGATCACTATCTTGTTACAAAAATACATTCCAGTCGGTTTTAATAACCCCTCAAAATTCACCATCATGGAAACACTCCAACTTTGGAGGTGTGAGTGAAAAACTCGGGAACTATACGACACTGAATAGTAACGCATAATCCCTAAGGAAAAAACACTCTAGAGTATTCCCTTGATAACAAACTTTAAGGAAGGCCAAACCTTTCATAAAAAAAATTCATGCTAGACCAACTTATTACAATTTTCCCGCAAGGGTTTGGACATGCAAAAATTACAAAGGGCCAAAAAAAATTGGCCTGATGGATCTTGGAACACTAATGATGAACATTGAACATGTTCAAGTCTTCGACGGTTCACTCGGAATCCACTAAGTGCAATTTAGTGGATAACAATTTCATCATCCTTGCACACATGTTGATTTGGAACTAAGGAAATGCTAGTCTCACACACAAAATCATCTTCTTGTAGCTTATCAAACTTAACTGGTTCAATAACTTCCTTTGTGATTTCTTCTTTATCTTTGTCCTCATATTGCGAAAGAGAGCAGCAGTGTCCTCAGTGGTTATAGATTGGTTCAAATTGCAGATACAGATATATGGCCCAGCATGGTATATGATGTGCATTGGTTTCTATTATCCTGTTGTTTTGGTCATTTTGATAGCTTGACTTGGTATATAGTGATCATGATTTGGCGGTATATCTATATAAAACATGAAAATGGTTTACATTGATTATCTATATGGTTGTATTACTTGCATTTAGAAGCTCTTGTTTTATACTCATTGGTTTTTACCCTCCTAGGAGTGTGGACATGATCATTCCCAATCTTTATGGCGTGTTAGCTTAGGCATCACCTTCACTTTTACCATCCATCCATTACCTTCCCTACATTTTTGGTTATTAACCTGTCTTACACCTCATCCTGTGATATGGAGGACTTCCCCATTTTTGCCTCTGTGTTGGACTGCATCCATGTTAATTTTGTGTCTCGGCTCTGAGTTGGCAACAAGACTTACCTTTGGTGAGTTGGATTTTATGCCTTTACCATTCTAGTCGGTTGCCTCGATGTGTGGTTTTGATTTTCGGAATTCCCCCTAGTTGCTTGAGTTGTGTTGGCTAAAACCTAAAGCAATTTGTACTACCTTGGAAACTATTGTTATATCTTTTGTAAAGCCCAATGAAAAGGGTTGTGGAAATGTAATGCAATGAAATGTAAATGCACCCCGGAAGAAAGCTGCGATTAGTTGTGCTTCTAAGCACATGCAAAATCCCAAAGGAGTCCTAAAGGCCTAAGAAACAATGGATAAATGTATACTAAATCTAAAGATTGTTGGCCAAGAAAGTGAAATGAAATGAAATTAAAAGGTCGAAATAAAGCAGTGGTTAAATATATGCCAAATCTAAAGGCTGCTAACCTTAAGTGGAAATTTACCTCATTGAGCCTACGGGTCATGATATGAGATGGAGTAAGGGACAGCTAATTCAAAGTGTCCCCTAGAACCTCAAGTTACGGTTAGTCGGGCACCTAGTTCACGACGGTTCTAGTAGTAGACATTTTGCCAAGGTTGAATAAGCACTTCTCTGAACAACTCATCCATTTGGGAGACACCGCCATTCCTTGTGTATTCTTATTCAACACATGCTTAAATGTGTAACACCCTATCCTTTATCCAAAGTATCACAATGTTGAGTCATTCAAGTCATCCCCCTTAGCCTAGCCTTGTATTCTTAGCCTTCACCTTATGCTAGCAGATTGATCATGTCTACAAATGAGTATATTCTCGAGGTTCTTTGTAAAGTAAATTATTATCTAACTTGATGATTTGTTGTAATTAAATGCTAACTTCCAGTGAAATGATACTTAATGCTTTAAGTCTTGCTATGAAAATGATTAAAAGAGCATGCCATAACTATTTGCACTTGCAGCAGCAAGCTCTCCTAACCTGGGTCATATTTTGATCAGTTTTGACATGGTCAAACCTAGTTTGACCAAGTCAATCTTGGGATCCGTGATGAGTTGGACCTATGATGAGGTATGATGATGATTTATGGTCCTTGATGCACCTTATGGTGGTTCCATGCAGTGGACACAGGTTTCAGATGAAGGTTGGTGTATATTTTTATTGATGATTATTGTCTCCAGACCATTATATTATTATTATCCGGGTATGGTGGATGCTACAGATGATCTTACAGGATGCCACTGGGTGTATGAGTACTCATCCTTAGTAGATTTGGGTCTTCTTGATCCATTGGGACACTCTATCTTCAGTTCCAGACACTCTTGGAGATGATATGGGAATTTTTCCACCAGTGGACTAGTTTGGCCATGCTGAGTTGGCCTATCCAGCAGATGTTTGGAGGAAAGTCGTTGCCTAGGGCGCTACAAAGGAAGAGGGTGGTCCAGACACTGTTTTTTACCATATTACCCTCCTTACGGACATGATGGTGCAGTCATATTTTGTGCCCGAGCACCTGGTATTTTTTTTCAGGCAGTTTGATGGATTTTCAGGTGGGATAAAAATAGAATAAAAAGGTCATTAAAGAAATCAATTTGGGCAATTGAGGAAAGGTTTTGGTATGTGGTCTTCTCATAGGTCATCTATGGTGTATCCCACTCCTTCCAGATCAGTTTGCTTCATTCATTTGGGTCCACACAGTCTCCAGGAGGTCTTTTGATGTATTATTCTCTCTGCTGAGGGGGCCGGGATTTGATCATTTGATCATTTGTTCACTTGGACATGTCATTGAGTCATATGTTATATTATTGTTCCATGGGGTCATTCTAGTGAAGGGAAGTAATACCTCCTAGCCCCATCATGTGCTCCTAGTCATTTGTCCCAGTCATCTTATGTGGCACACTTGTTGTTTAGTCTATCTTATGTAGTGCGCCATCCCCTAGGGCGTCTTAGTGAAGTGCACCCTCCCTCTCATGTGAGTGATCCATGTCATGTTGTACCGGCTCATCTTAGCTTTTGATTGTATTGTTGTATCTTTTGATCTCCACCACTAGTTTTCAAAAGTGGTTTAGGGTTTTGGTCTCCCTCATCGTATTCAAGGAAGAGGCCCCCCTATTGTAAAGGCACCTTTTGGCTCTGGAAAACTCGGAATAAAATACTATTTTTGCAGATCTACTTCTCTTGCTTTGATGGGATACTCTTGTACATGTGATTATACATCTTTTGCTTTAGACATCTTTGCTTCTTACAGGTGATTTTGACAGCTACAGAGGGAGGTCCGATTGACTTGTTGCAGGGGTGTGACTTGCTTGAAGGGAAGATTGTTGGGGTTTCTCACATCCCCCTTGGGCCAGACGTTTTCATCTTGAAGGGATTTTTTCAATTGTGCTTTGTCCATTGATTTACTTCTTTTTATATTCCTTGCGTAGATCTTGTTTTCCTGTGGATCAAATCTAACATTTTGTAGTTTGTTTTGCAGGTGAAGTAGGACGTTTTTCCTCCTTGGGATTGGACGTTTTTGCTTGGAATCACTTGGATCTAGCTTGGAATTGTAACTAAATGCAAGAATCATCTATGTGCAAGGTAACCGCAAACATTTGAGGTAAGATCTACAATGTACGTATCCATTTTCTTGTCTTTCATCCAATTGGTCACCAAAACCCTCATTTTTTTTATTTTTCAGATCTATGGAGATCTAGCAATGGCTTAGGATTAATAATTAAAACCCACCTCTATAATCATCTTAACATTCCTAATCTAAAATTTGGTGGACATCCGACTCCATTTACCCCCCGATCTAAGGCACTAGGCCTCTCCAAGGGAGGTCGCAGTTGTTGGGTAGGTGGGCTTTAGCTAGATCTACATCGTGGGTATTGCCTTTTCTTCCTCAAATCGTTAGATCCATTCATTTGCAAACCCCCTAGTGCCATTTCACTTCAATTCTCACCTTGTGGGCCCCATTTGGACCATTTTCCATATTTTAATGGTGGGCCCCACTTGGATCTTTTATCTTGGCATTAGATCTATCTAGATCTATTATTCTCAATCCATAAGTGACCTTATCTTACACTTGGTTGAACATTTTTCCTTCTATTAAGCCTCTTCAACCAAGCCCTAACCTCTTGGATCAACTTATCCATCTTAGATCTAGATCTATCCCTCTTGATTTCCTCATACTTCATCTTGCACACTTCCCTAGGAGGTCTTGAGTGGTTCGCTAGTCCTCATTGGCTAGCCAGGGTCTCCCCCTTGGTCTTGCTTAGGCTTGATCTAAAGTGAAGAGTGCCTCGGTTAGCGTGACACCAGCTTGCATTGGGAACCCTGGCATCTCTTGGGTCACCTCTTTAGTTGTCCAACACCTCTACTGTCCTAGATAGGATAACCTTTAGGGACAACTACAAGTTGTGTGATAACAAGTACGTAGAGGTTTTAATTTTTTGCATAAAATTCTTGAAGATTATTTTGCATAAGTTCTTTCAAGATTTTCCTATTTCACAAGTCTCAATTTTATTAAAGGTTTCATTTTGCAAGTTAATTAGTTATTTTCAAGTTTTATTCATTCAAATTTTTAGCATCATTTTATTTTTGTTTAAGTTAGATTTTAACAAATCATCAAAATCTATTGAATCTTGCCATTTGTGGATCAAGAGTGCTCTCTATCGGAGAGTTTCTTTTGTTTTTCTTAAAATCTCTTGAATCATGCTTTTAGTGTATCAAGAGTGCTCTCTGTCGGAGGGTCCAATTGAAATTAACATTTTTTGCAAACACTATGTATGCTCTGCCCGTCGCAGGCTGGTCTGAGCTTTGGGATATCAAAAACGATTATTTTGCACTTCATAATTTTTCACATTTAATTAATCCACACATTAATAAAATCAAGTCCCTCTTTAAAACCAACGAAAATCCGGCATTGCCTCGAGTAGTGATCAAAAGTGGGGAAATTTTAACTAAGGAAGTGGGAACAACTGGGAGGCAACCTCAGAGCACAGTTAGGTTACACCCTTGTTGGTGTAGTGTTGAACACCACTCTCGAGACTCCATTCCAGTCCACATGTCCTTGTACAAAGCCACTTCGATCACATTCTGGACATATTCCCTGTACCAGAAGGTATATCGGGAATCCCCTCATCCCAAAATTAATCAACTCATCCAATAAAGTACATAATAAAATAAACCAAGAAGCACTCGCACAATGGTCCTCTCAGCAATTTTTAACGGACAATGACTCCATTAGCACTAGTCTTTCATCAGCAACAATACTTTGCAAGTTCTTTGCTTTTCGTAAATCTTATATACAGTGTTGTTCATTTTATGATATCATGTTGTGGATGTATTTTGATTAAATTGGTGAATGAAACTTGGTTTAAATTTGCATCAAATTCAAAACTCCTAAAAACAACATCCATTCCAACCACTCAAACATTAACTAAAAGCCTTAGAAACCTTTTCTTTTAGTAGGGTCTACCCCCCTTGGCTTCGTTAGGAGTTTCGCTAAATGGAGGAGTTGGGATCAGGTGACAACACCTGACTCTTTAGTTGCCCCCAAGGCCACACAGAGCAGCTTTGAAAGATTTATGTTGCGCTCCCCCCAGGTGTGCATCTTGGCGGCAACAAGCAGTATAAAATGTATATTACTCCTATATAGGAAACAAACCCTTTAACGAGAATTTAAGTGTAGGCGTTACATCGACATTAGCTTTCTGCAAAATGTCATGGACTTGTTGGCGCATGTGCTAAATCCATTCAACAAATATGGTTTCCCTGTCAACCTCAATTTCAACGTGGGCAGATTCCTCCTTTGTGGATGAAAGAGGTAGAGCTACATCAATTGGGGCCAATGGTTGGAACCCCAAGCACGCTTGAAAAAGAGTTGTGACCAGTAGAGCTATGAAGAGCTCTATTGTAGCTATGTTGAACACAGGGAAAACTCTCATCCCATATGCGGGAATGTTTGGAGTTGCACATTCTTAGAATATCCATGATCATCTTGTTGACCACTTATGTATGTCCATCTGTTTGGGGGTGAAAGGAAGTTGATTTGGTGAGCTTGGTGTCCATCAGTGACAATAGGCTAGACCAAAATGTGCTCAAGAACCTGTTGTCCCGATCTGAAATGATAGTCTATGGTAGTCTATGGAATCCCACTAGATGGCCATGTTGAGTGAGGACTGCGCCAACAACATAGTCTGAAGCATTTGTCTCAATCTCAAAGGGTTGTGGCAGATCTGGTAAGGTGAGTACTGGTGTTGAACATAGGTGATGTTTCAAATCCTCAAATGGTTTCTATTGTGTCTTAGCACAAACAAACTTGGCTTTGGACCTACCTTGCATGGGAGCGCCCCCCCCTGGCTCCCTCTCTGGAAGCTCGCTCCGAGCCAAAGCGATGCGGAAGCGCTCAAAAAGCGCGCTCTACTTTCGCTCCCAATCCGGAGCGATTTTTGGAAGCACGCTTCGGCATAAAAAAATCGAGGGAGAGACCCAGAGCGATCGCTCCATGGTTTCTCCCTCGCCGCTCCTGAGCACTCCCTGGAATGCTTTAAAAAAACTCTGCCATCGCTCTCGAGGAAGTCCGCAACTTGAAGAAGAGTGGGAGTTTTTTTTGGTTTTGGGGGGAGTTTGCTTGGGATATAAAGCACTCCCCCACTTCATTTCACTTCATTATTTCCATTTCATTCACCATTGCAAGGGTTTGAGGAGATTGGAGTGCATTTGGATATTTTGCATGAAGATTGGACTCTTGGAGAGCTTGGAAGAGAGATTGAAGGGTGCCATTTTTTAAAGCTTGGAGGGGAGATTGAAGGCTTCCATAGGGTTCAAGGCTTCAAGCACCATTGGAGAGCCAAAGAGGTAGGCTCTAAACTCATCCATTTTTTTTGGCTTGAAATTGAATGCTTGTTACTTGTATGTTTTCTTCCTCTAATCTTTCCCATACCTTCTCCCTCATTCTATTGCAGGGAAAGGGTTATTCTTTGAACTTAAAGTTTGAACCTCTACAAGCATGATGATCATGGGTATTCCAATGTAGCTTCTCATTTTGGTTCCATTGTTTGTTATGATGGTGTTGATTGGAAATCGGAGGAGAAATGATGGAGAGGATGAAGAAGTGGGTAGTGGCGCATATCATGGAGAGGAGGAAGAGGAGGGAAAGGGAGAGGATAGTGATGATGATGGAAGGAAAAATAGAGAGAACCACACACCCTTGTGGAAATATGTCACAAAGCTTGGAGGAGGGAAAGGGGATGGAACCACAAAATTTGCATGCCCCCATTGTAGAGTAACATTCACAGGTTCATATACCCATGTGAGAAAGCATTTATGTGGGGTTATGCCATGGGACGAAAATAATACTATAGGAGTCAAAACTTGTATTGAAGTGCCATCAAAAGACAGAGCCAAATATAAGAGGGAACAGGAGGAAGCACAATACCAAACCATAACATCAAAGGTTGAACAGGAGACCTCAAGCTCACATAGAGGACTCAGTGCTCGAACCCCATCCACCCATGGTAGTGGATTCTCGACCATGCCTGCAAGTTCAGGGCGTAGAACAATATCAAATTTCCTTGACCAAGGTGGTAGGGATGACGTGGATGCAAAAGTGTTCCGGTTTCTCTATGCATGTGGCATACCATTCAATGTTCTTCGCTCCCCCTATTGGCATGAAATGATAGAAGCCATTCGTTCTGCCCCTAAAGGATATAGGAGCCCCGGGTATGATAAAGCTAGAACCGCAGGTCTTGACAAGGAAAAAACCAAGATCCAAAATGCTTTGGGGCAATTCACAAATGCTTGGAATGAATATGGGGTTTCCATTGTATCCGGTGGTTAGGCAAATATAAAGGGAAAGCCATTGATAAATATTATTGGGGTGTCTGCTAGTGGTGCAATCTTCCTTTCATCCCATGACTACTCTGATTGTTTCAAGATTGACATCAATATTGGAGAAGCCTTAATTAAAACCATTGAAACCATTGGGCCATACAATGTCATACAAGTCATTACCGATAATGCTGCTAATTGTAAGGCAGCGGGAGCAATCATTAAGGATAGATACCCCAACATATTTTCGTCCGGGTGTTTGGTTCACACATTGAACCTTTTGATGCATGACATTATCAAGATGAAGGAACATGATTATAAATGGATTGGTTCATTGTACAAGAAAGGAAAGTTCATGATAAGATTCATTACCAATCATAGTAATGCCCACCACATTTTCCGCAGTCACTCAAAGTTGGAGCTATTGAAGCTTGCGAAGACTAGATTTTCTAGCTATTACCTCACCTTCATGCGCCTTTTGAAGGTAAGAGAGGCATTGGCTAGTATGGCATCAAGTGACTCATAGTAGGTTTTGAAAGACAGGGCTACATCCGCATCTGAAAGGCAAGATTTTCAGGAGGTGGAGGACACCGTTCTTGATGGTCAGTTTTGGGCAAGTGTAAGGTATGTTTTAAATTTCACCAAGCCCATTTATCACATGATTCAGTTTGCAGATACTGATGAGCCAGTAATTGGGGAGGTGTATGAGAAAATGGATAGCATGCTAGGCCAAATAAAAGATATTGTTGAGCCAAAAGATGCCATCTTGTATGATCATATTCGCAAACATGTGGTCATAAGGTGGGATAATCTTAATATTCCACTCCATGCCTTAGCCTGCGTCCTTACACCAAAATATTATTCTCCATATTGGTTGGCCGAACCAACACCTGGGAGTGGGATTAGGGAAAAACCCCACACAGATCCAGAGGTACAGAATGGGTACATGCAAGCATTAACGAAGTTGGTCCCTGATGAAGAGGAAAGTGCCATATTGCGTGCTCAATTGAGCAAATATCTTTGTCAACATGGGGTGTTTGGTACTTTGCATGCAAACAAAGATCGAGAAAGGATTCCTCCTATCGAGTGGTGGAATATGTATGGTTCCGCCGCCACATAGTTGCATAAATTGGCCATTAAAGTGCTTTCACAGGTGGTTAATAGTTCTTCTGTAGAGAGGTGTTGGAGCACCTATAGCTATATCCACAATGTGAAAAGAAACAACCTAAATGAAAACCGAGCAAAAAGCTTGGTTTTTGTACACTACACCTTGAGGTTGTTGTCTCATTATTGTGAGCGGGCCAAAAGTGATAGAACATTTGTCACTTGGGACAACAACCCGGAGGAGAATAATTTGGAGGATGGAGCCATGGTTTTAGAGCGCTTGGAGGCTGATATTTTGGACGATGATGATGTTATTGTTGATCGTGCAGCAACAGCAGTGATGCCACCTCCCTCCAGTAGTAGTTTTCCACGTCCACTTCCAGCGACAGTCCCAGATGTACCGGTTTTTCCTCTAGCTTCACAACCTCCATTTTTTCGTGCGGGTCGTGTAGCTGTTGGACGTGGTTCACGACCACTTCCAGTTCCACCTACTGAGGATGAGGTTCCTGGTACTACTGCTAGCAAAGCTCATAGATCACGGGAAAAGAAATTAGAAGTTTCCCGTGGAAAAAGGAAATATTAGTACTTGTCTTATCTAGTTTTTCAGTACTTTGCATTTTGCAAATTTTACCTATTAACTCTTTAATATTTCTTATAGTTAATTTTGAAGACATTATATGGCAATTTAAGTTTGATGTTTTAACTTTGAATTTCATTGCTTTGTGAAATTGAATCGTTTCATTTCATGGTGGAACACTTGAACTTGATCATTTTATGTTCTATGTTATAGTTTGGTAACTTGGTTACAAGAATTATGAGTTTGATGATTGGTCATTGATCATTTGATGAGTCACGCCAAAATTACAACTGTTATATATTGAAAATGGTTGATGCTATGGTTGATGATTTGATCATGATGACAATGTTATAAGTTATAGGTTATAACTTATAACTACTAGATAATTGATGTTATATAGTTTAATCCATGTTTTTTATGTTTTTTGTAACTAATTCAACATTCTGCATGGTTTTGTTCACATATATGCATCAAAATATATAAAAAATATATATTATATAAAAAACGCTCCCGAAACACCCCCAACCCGTAAGCTTTTGAAAATTTCGATTTTCGCTTCGCTCTCACTCCCCGCAACCGACGGCATAGCTTTGGACCCACCCTTGGTCACTTGGTTGAGGGGCCAAGTGATATGAGAGAACGCCAATACGAACCGAAAATAGAAGTTGGCAAGGCCCGAGAAACTATGGAGCTCGGTTAGAGTTGTTGGGGCCAACCAATCACGAATGACTTGAATCTTGGTTGGATCCACATGCACACCATGCTCATCCATGATGTATCCTAAATATTGAAGTATCTGCATACCAAAAGAGCATTTCTCTATATTAGCATATAATTTATGTTGTCGCAGGGTGTTGAAGACCTATTGAATGTGTTGCAAATGCTCGACCCAATTTTTGTTAAAGATGAGGATGTCGTCCAGATATACGACCACAAAAGAATGCATGAGGGGCCACAAAATGTCATCTATCATCCACATGAAAGCTGTTGGAGCATTAGTCAAGCCAAAAGGCATGAACAACCACTTGAAAAACTTCTTCCTTGGACTTGAAGGTAGTCTTCCATACATCGGATTTCTCAATAGGTACCTAGTGGTATCTGAACTTCAAATCAATCTTACTAAAATACTTGGCCCCCTTGACCTGGTTAAGAAGATCATCAATCCGTGGAATTGGATATCGATTCCTAACTATGATTTTGTTTAGTGCTCTATAATCAATACAAAGTCGCCATGTACCATTTTTCTTCTGAACCAACACAATTTGGCTCCCGCAAGCTAAGGAACTCAGTCGAATGTGCCCCTTTTGGATTAACTCGTGAATCTGGCATTTGATTTTTTAAATTTCAAGTAGAGAGTGCCTAAAGACTGGGCCATTAGGTAGAGGCACACCGGGTACCAAATCATTTGAATGCCTGACCTAGAAGTGTAGAGGCACTCTGAATGGTGAGATGAAGATCATATCTCTATATTCTTCTACTACTTTTTCCACCTACTTCTGCTGTATGGAAATCTCTTGTGTAGAGGTCATGGATGTTGTTGTGATCTTCCGTTCACTTCCAGAACGAATCATGAAGAGCATGAATTTCCCAATTTGGGAGATGATCTTCCTACATTGCTTACCTGAGATTAAAGAGACTGCAGTACTTGGAACAACCTCTGATATCCTATAAATTTGTTTTACCAAAGAAACAATGACACTACGAGGTCGAGACTCATATACAACATGAACTTTTCGCATATATGGTTGTCCTAAAAGAACATCACAAATTTCAAGAGGGACAACATCACACCGTACATCGTCTTTGGTGGGCTTGAGGTTGTAGGGCAGAAACATTGTTGACTAACGCAGATGTCACAACCCAGGATCAATCAATAGATGGTGTATGGTTGGGGGTGTGGCATTGTTGGCAGCTTCAATCTCTTGATGACCTTGGTTGATATCAAGTTCTTTGGCTCCCGCTGTCAACAATGAAATGTAGTGAGGTCCCTTTCATGCACATCTGTGAATGGAAGAGGCACTCCCACTCTTCAAGGTCTTCTGGATCCTCAGATTGGAGCTTTGTGGTTGTGATGGTAGCATTGGGTTCCACATCAAGGATCTGTTTCCCCTTGTCCTTTTCAAAATCAAATTTTGAGTCAGGTTCTGACTCTCTTTCTTTAAGCTTGGCCAACAATGACTGTTTCGAGCGACATTTATGCCAAGGCTTTTTTGGAACTCACACCACTTCCCAGTGTCCTTTTTCAACTTCTTCTTGGGGGGACTAGGATGATCACCTCCTATTTTAGTGTTGACCCATCGAATCAAAGCAACAAGCAACGAGCAAATTTCCAAAGTGCCTCCGCTAGTAGAGTGGTGAGACTTCGGGTCTCCCCTCAACCTCCCCCTCTAGGAGATCAATTGATTTTTCCAAGACCAATTCAAAGTTGCCGAACTATACACCAGCCCACTCATTCTTAGAGCAGCGGAGAGATCAGGACTAGATGGACCCAAAGCAAGGTGCTTCCCACCTGCCATATTTCTTCCCAACCTCGACAAGGTCACCAACGATCTATCCAAAGTTTCTTTCCTTCGATCCCGAATGTTAGGAGTATTCCTCGCTCCTACATCCCCCCCCCCCGGATCATACAGTGAAATATCCCAGTGGCTCCGAAGAGCACTAACAATGACAAAGAGCAGGGGCCACGTTCGCCCCCCTCGCTCTCGACCATCAAGCCTAGGAGATCCTAACATCACTGGATCCATCTTCAGCTCTCCCCACATTCTTCCTCTCTCTTCACAGGTTTTTGTGTTGTTTGAGTTGTCCAGCCTCGGACAAACTCACTTTGTATCTTGCATCCTGTACATTCGATATGGTTTTATACAAGTTTATGAGGTCGTACTACTACTTGTATCTTTCTTTATTTTACTTTATTTTATCTTAGTTTCAACACTTTCTAGGATTTGTGTTTGCACTACCACATTGTAGTCATACTGGATGTATCATCTAGTCCCATTGAACTACTTTTGTGGTCATTCGTTGGACATTTATAAAATTATCTTAACTTATCATTGTCCTTCTTTGCCTGCATCTTCGATTGGATGTCTCGAGGTTGACTCTCTTCGCTCTACCCCTTTTGCTACAAGTTAGGGTCACCTTTACCATACTTTTGTTGTGATAAATTTGTAGACCTAAACTTCGCTGCTTAAATTTATGCTCAATCTCCACGGCATAGTGGTAAGCAGATCCCAATGATGAGATGTCCAAAAAATCAATCTATGCTTGGATGTACCTATGTAGGTCATTGCGGTACTTCAAAACCAAGTGCTGCTCGGAGTCTTTGATGCCTAGTTTTGAGCGCAAGGTGTGAAATATATTGGTGTACTCCGACACCTTCTAGTGTCTTTCCTAACGTAGAGTCGTCCATCTCGTGTATTTGTCATCATAGCTTCCAACAAGGTAGAATTCCTCCTTGAGGGCATTCACAAAGGCTACCCAAGTGGGTCTTGCCCTAAATAGTGTAAATGCATCTTCATTCTGTCTTTCCCAATAACCATTCCACCAATCTTTGACACAAGGAAGGGCTTTAAGGAGCATGAAGGTGATTTTTTCGGTGTCGAAAAAATCTTGAATAGAGTAATAGCTTTCTGATAAGTTTAACAATTTTTCTAAAGCATCTGCATATATCTAGTCTTCAAATAAAGGGATATCGAAGTTTGCTTGTACTTTGAATAGTGTCGTGCCTCTGAAATGGCTGCTTGGTGAAGGTACCTTTCTCGTCTGCGGTAGTCGTTGAAGCATCTGGGCGATGTTATCCATCATCTCGTTCCAATGTCGCGCGAGGGCTTCCTCAAGCAACATTTTGATAGGATCTCCTACTCCATCTGGCATCAAGCAAAATTTTAAGGATCCATAATTTTCTCAAAGTGTAAAAACCTCGACGAATCTTACTAATTCTTAAATTTGCAACCATAAAATGTTTAGCAATTTTTTTTAAACAATATTTAAATTTCTAAGGAATTTATATAGTTTTTGGATAATTTTGGCAATTTTTAGAGTAAAAAATAATTATCCCATGGAATTTGGGCGAATCACCTTTGAAAAAAAGGCAAACTGGTGAATCCTTTTTTGAAAACAAATGTCGAAAAGTAGCCCATGGGCTAAATTTTGCCCCTAAAATTTTCCTTGTCTGGCTTGTCCCCTACCATGGGAGGTCCCTTGGGCTGGCGAGAGCGATTGTCTTCTAGTGAAACTAGCTCAAGACCAAACTCTCTGTACTCTGACCTTGTCGAGGACATGCACCAAGAAAAAAAAAAGAGTACACTGCTTTGATACCATTGATCTGGATTGTATAGGGAACAAAATAAAACACACACTAAAGTATAACAGAGAGCGCAGTAATACAGTGAAAACCCAATTTCTATTAATGAATAAAATAGCATAATATTGTAGAACATACACTGGCTAGAATGGTGGTAGCTTATCTCTAAAGGGAGAGAGATGGTGGCTACACGCATTTGCAAAAGCTAATACAAGAGGCCGAAGAGACGGCCTTTTAACATAAAGCAAGAACCCTAAAGGTCCAAAACCCTAAACCTAGGAGGCAAAGTGCCAAAAGAGTATTTTCTCTACAAATAACACCAAAAGGTATTTGTAGGCGTAGTTTTTACATCAAATTCTTGGAAGCATAACTTTCACATACGAGCACCATTTGGTACATAAAGTAGCCCATTGGAAAGCTCCAACTAAGAAGCACAATTGATGACCGGCATGTTATTGCAAAGAGAATTACATGCCGTGGAGGCTCTTTGGCCAAAAACATTGTTTAGGCCCTCAAAACAGCCTTGGAAGTTTAGGACCTGAAAAATCCCAGAAAATCCTAACAAAATTGCCCAGCTGGAGAACCATGTTGAGTCAATGGAAGAGGTGGGTGCCCAGCTAGAGAACCATGTTGAGTCAATGGAAGAGGTGGGTGGCCACCGATATCCACTTGAATCACCTTGCTTTAAATCTAAGATTATTTGCCATTTGCAACTATAAGCTGTAAAACACCATCTAGATAAATAAACGGTCAACTTGTACTCTGCAAAAATTTAACAAAGAGAGAATATTAAACTAAGAGGAAGAATCGTCGCTCTCTTAACCAATAATTAAAAATTAATACATATGCAGGACTAAAATATCCCAATCCCTTTCAAAAACAAAACAAAACAGAAAATGTGGTAGCAGAACCCAAATAACAAATGCTAAATCGCATTGACATAACAACATGCATGTCAAATTGCTGGTATCATGGTAAGACAAAGGAAGCTAAGTTGAACTGCAATGGAGTTACATACGTCATAAAAAGAGACATATTAACAATATGGAGAGCAGACAAGAATTTGGCAAACACGGCATTAAAGCCATAAGAAATGTGAAGGAACCTTGCCTCATCTGGAATTTGTTTGGTTCATTTTCTTCCCCTATGTGGAGGGTGACCCACATGAGTAGAAAACATCATCAGCAAAATTGAACTTAGGGAAATCATGTCAATTTTTCGGCATAGAAATATTCATAACCAACCTCTTTTAAGATACAATTTAAGCTGTATGCATAAGCAATAACGCTATCTAATGGTGTAAAAGGCATAAATCAGGTTTCTTTCTAACAAAAACAATTAGATATTAAAGTGGAACTTTCAAATTCTGGAGTTGAAGAATGCCAAGAAAGAAAAAAAAACGTCCCTGATCATGAAGAGGCCTGAAACTCAATGAAAAAATATTGCCTTAATTCTGTAAATAATAAATATACATGAAAAAATAATAAAGCATCAACCATGTAAATAACTTATTACCAAGACAACTTCCCAGTTTAGTGAAAACCAATTTCTCTTGGAATCTATAATTTACAATGTCTATTACTATCATTGCATCCAAGACATTTCATACAATATGTTTTGAGAGACATAAAAATGGGGAAATGAAACATCACAAAACCAGCAGAAGTCAAGTCAACTGAAACCTTTAATGGATTTTATTGGAAATAGGTATACCCTTTTATGAGTGACATATATGTATTCCATCAAGTTATTTTGAGTAGTAAATAAAAGAGATCTCATCCAGACAATGAACATCAATATATTTCTAATACATAGATGTCTTTTATCAATTCAGGTATTTATTAAACCATTCTAGCATTTTTTCATGAGCCTCTTCAGCATTCTTTACGGCAACTTCATCATTCTCATCGTATCTTACAGTCCAGCCATGAGCAACCCCGGGGTAAATTTTAACAAAGCTATCTACCTGCAACAAGCAACAGGCCAAACAGTTATCCAAATATGTTCATCCAATAACCCAGGAAAATAAAAAAGCATTTCCTGCACAAAAGAGGAAAGACAATGCAAAATGTAACAAATAAAAGCAACAACTTTGAAGACATTGTAATGAACAATAGTTCAGTTACAGGAAATATCCAACATAAGAAGGGTAACATAAAAAAATCCATACAGATATATAAATATATAATTGAAAATGAATAAGTGAGTTGATACAATAGCATGTCAGATTGTGTGCCCTTTTAGACATGTGCCCTTTGAACATCATTATTATTATTATATGTACTTTATGTTTGTTACATTGCCTCCTCTTTAAAAGATGCTTTCTCTTCAAAGCATATAAAAATAAATGTTTTTGTTCTTGCTTGTAATGCTTCCCCTGATGCTATGTGATGCTATGTCCCGGATGTAGTAATAGTTGAAAAAATGAGGCAATAAGATCTTCAAAGTGCTAAACATAATTGTCGTATTGTAAAGGGTCACTCCACCATAATTTAATCTTCTGTGGAACTGTGTTTATAGGGTTCATGGATATATCCTTTTGTATTGTGATAGCAAGAATGTCTGTTATTTTCATATTGAATTGCACTAGAATTTATTTTCGCTAGAAAATAGGTCAAATGTTGCCTTTGTTTAGAGAAATGTTGATACATTGATTAGTTACAGTGTCGTCTCTTGTGATTAGGATGTAGATAAGGTTTATGTAATATTCCAACTGATATTTTTGTCTGTTTATGGAGTTTTTGTTGCTTGCTAGTAGACTTTAGGGCTCAATACTCGAAGTAAATATGAATGCATGTACTGAACTATGCTTGCATGAGCATGCATGCAGATGCATGGGTTTGCCAACCCCTAAATAACTCAAATAATCAGAAATTCTATAAAACAGGGATACAAAAGATGCATGTACATACCAACAGATGAAGCAGTGGATGTATGGCAATATGAGACCAGCATGCAAGAATTGTGCCCTGGATTGGACAAGATATGAGAGAGTCTCTCTCCAACAATGCGCCCTTGTAAGGAATGCGCCCTCTTCAGACTGAGAAGTGGTAAATATGGCTCCAATGATGCTAGAATGCTGCAAGAAGCTGGGACTAGGGTTATATTGCCCTTCTGACTGAGATGGAGTAAGCATGCAGACCATGCATGAAGCCTGAGCCCTAATGCGAGTTGCCTCCTCTAGGAAAAGTCACCCATGCAGTAGAAGGCATCTTCTAAAAGGTGAAGATGATGATAACTTGATCCTGGATCCGGATAGGAAGCTCGTCTTCAAGAGTTAGGGTAATAGGGGTGCTCTCGGAAGGATGAAGCCAGCATGCAGACAGAAAGATCCATGTGTGATGAGATATGAAGATACCTCACTTGAGCAATTCGCCCATGCGAGGATGGCGAGTTCTTTTCATCCTGTATAAAGCTTGAACCCTGCAGAATGTTGAAGAATGATACCAGATGATAGTAGTAATGCTGAATCTGGATGATCCAACCCTGATAGTGACTAGGGAAGATAGATTTAGTTGCCTAAATACACTGAATGGTTGAGTGCTACACTGCTGGGAATCGACCCCCCCCCCTCGAATCGGATCCCAAATCGCGCTCCGAATGGAATCGATTCCGTCCGGAATCGATTTGGCAATTCGCAAATTGGTAAAAAAAAACGATCCCTGCCATTTTGCAATTTGATTCGGAATCGTAGCTTCCGGGTCGATCCCTCATCGAACCCGGGCATTAAAATCGAACCCTAAATCGATTCCGAGATCGATTCCACGGACATGGCCGATTTTTGAAAGAAAAAAATTGATTTTTGGATTTTTTTTGTGGGGGGGGTTTGGTGGGATAGGTCACTTTGGGCCAATAAAGGGTGAATGAGTCCATTTGGACTCATTCCATTACTCATTTGCTTGATTGGGAAGAGTTTGAGCTTGGAGTGAGTTTGCTAGTTGTTTGAGAGCTTTGAGCATTGAGAGGGAGATTGAAGGGGAGAGCTTGCAAGGGAGATTGAAGCTTCCATAGAGACATTCAACCACCATTGAAGAGCTAAAAGGTAGGCTCTAAAAACTCATCTTTGTTTGTTTTTGCAATTTTTTTTCACTATGTTAAAAATGGAAAACTTGCAATGTTCTCTTCTCCTACTCTTTCCAATTTCTTCTTCTCCATCATTCTATTGCAGGGAACAAGCGACTCTCATCTTGAATCAAGAAACATGATGAGTATGTGGTTTTGGTTTTTCATTCCACTTCTTCTCATTATGATGGTGTTGGGAAGTAGATGTGGTGGTGGTACTGGTAGTGATGAGGGGGAAGAGGTAGAGAGTGATGCATACCAAGGAGAAGAGGAGGAAGGGGAAGAGGGTGATGATGATGAGGATGAGGGTGATGTGGGGCAAAAACAAAAAGACACAACACCTTTGTGGAAGTATGTGACAAGGCAAGGGGGAGGGAGAGAGGGTGGAACCACAAAGTTTGCATGCCCCCATCGTGGGAAAACATACACAGGTTCATATACCGGGGTGAGAAAGCATTTGTGTGGGGTTATGCCATGCGATGTAGGTAAGTCTCATGGAGTCAAAACTTGTGACAAAGTGGGAGCTAAAGAGAGAAGCAAATACAGGATGGAAGAAGAGGCCGCTCAAAACAACTCCAAGAGATCAAGGGTTGATTCTAAATCCCCACAGAGAATGTTTAGTAGTGGAGCTGGATCATCATCGGCTCGATCGGGAAGCTCATCTCCCCATGGAGTCTTGCCTATACAAAGAACATTATCCGATTTCCTTAACCAAGGTTGTAGAGATGATGTGGATTCAAAAGTTTATAGGTTTCTCTATGCATGTGGTGTGCCATTCAATGTTCTTCGCTCACCCTATTGGCATGAAATGGTACAAGCCATCAATGGTGGCCCTCAAGGATACAGAAGCCCTGGGTATGACAAAGCTAGAACCGTGGGACTTGATAGGGAAAGAGGCAAAATCAATAGTGCTCTTGGAAAGTTCACAAATGATTGGTCCAACTATGGGGTATCCATTGTATCTGATGGGTGGACAAATGTTAAAGGCAAACCATTGATAAATATTCTTGGCGTTTCTGCTAGCGGTGCGGTCTTCCTTTCAGCCCATGACTACTCAGATCGCTACAAGACCGCTATTAATATTGCACAACCTTTACTTAAAACCATTCAGGAGATTGGGCCATACAATGTCATTCAAGTCATCACTGATAATGCCGCTAATTGTAAGGCAACAGGAGCAATCATTATGGATAAGTATCCCAACATATTTTGGTCAGGGTGTTTGGTTCACACATTGAACCTTTTGATGCATGATATTGTTAAGATGAAGGACAATAATTACCGATGGATTGGTGCCTTGTACAAGAGAGGTAAGAAAATGATCAAATTTATTACCAATCATAGCATGGCCCACCACATTTTTCGCAATCACTCTAAGTTGGAGCTATTGAAGATTGCAAAGACTAGATTTGCTAGCTACTACCTCACCTTCAGGAGGCTTTTGAAGGTAAGAGAGGCATTGGCTAGTATGGTCTCAAGTGATCCATGGCAGGAATTGAAAGACAGAGCTGCAAGTGCATCAGATAGAAGTGACTTTCAGGAGGTGGAGGAAACCGTTCTTGAAGGTAATTTTTGGTCACAGGTTAGGTATGTTCTGCAGTTCACCAAGCCAGTTTATAACATGATTCGTTTTGCAGATACAGATCAGCCGGTGATTGGGGAGGTATATGAGCAGATGGATAGCATGCTTGGTCAAATCAAAGACATTGTTGAGCAAAAAGATGCAGTCTTGTATGACCATATTCATAAACATGTGTTCAAAAGGTGGGATAATCTAAATGTTCCACTCCATGCCCTTGCATATGTCCTCACCCCAAAATACTATTCTCCAATTTGGTTGGCCCAACCTGCACCTAGGGGTGGAGTCAGGAAAAAACCCCACACAGATCCAGAGGTTGCTGTTGGGTATATGCAAGCATTAGAGAAGTTGGTCCCTGATGAGGAAGAGTGTGCTCAAGTACGGAGTGAATTGAGCATATACATAAGTGAGCATGGACGCTTTGGTTCCCTGTTTGCAACCAAAGATCGAGACAGATTGGATCCTATCCATTGGTGGAACATGCATGGCTCTGGAGCCACATATTTGCATAAATTGGCGCTGAGGGTGCTATCACAGGTTGTTAATAGCTCTTCTGCAGAGAGGTGTTGGAGCACCTACAACTTCATCCACAGTGTAAAGAGAAACAGTCTGAATGTAGATCGCGCAGAAAGATTGGTTTATGTGCACTACAACTTGAGGTTGTTGTCCCATTATTGTGAGGAGACCAAGAATGATAGAACATTTTTGACTTGGGACAACAATCCAGAGGAGGCTAATGTGGAGGATGGAACCATAGCATTAGAGCGCTTGGAGGCTAAACTATTGGGTGATCATGATGATCCAATTCAGACTACCCATACAGAGATGCCACCCCCAAGCAGAAGCAGCTTTCCGGATGCAGGAGTTTTGCCATTAGCTTCACAACGTCCAATTTCAGCCCACAGGGGCCATTCATCTTCTTCTCATGTTCCACGATCACTTCCACCAGCACCTGTTCCACCTAGAACACGAGAAAAGAAATTGGAAGTTACTCGTGGCAAGCGGAAAGCTTAGTAGATTCATAGTACTTTGTAGTTTGTATTTCATTTTCATGTTTATTTTGGCGGTTGGCCTATTTTGTAAACATTATGGCCTAGTTTGAAACTTTGATGGCAAATATTATATGTTGAAATTTGAAGGTTGATGTTGTTGATGATTGATGATTGATGATTTGATGATGATCATTTAATGACAATGTTATAAGTCATAGCTCCTAGAATCTAGAAGACGAGATGATTAATGTTATATCAATGTGTACTAAATGGTTATATGAATATCTAGATTCTATGTTTCGATGTTTTCTATAGCTAATTTGGCATAATACATGTTTTTTTTAATTTATATGCATCAAAATATATTAAAATATATATTATATAAAAAACGTTCCCGAAACGGAAGCTTTTGAAAATTTCGCTTTTCGCTCCTGCTCCCAACAGTGTAACCCGTGGCCCTCATTTACCTATTGATGATCTAATAACCATGAATTAAGATCTTCTTATAGTGTAAATGGCATCAATCCTCAGTCAATTCCCTGAATGTCAGTACCCACTCGAACCTATGGGAATTAGATAGGTTAGCAGGATGGTCCTTTGTGCTTAAGCAAAAGAGGACATTACAGTTTCCTTGTAAATTAATTTTTCTTTATCATAATTTTTAGCTTCATGATTCACTTCTTCTTCATACACTTGTGTTGCTTTGTTGATCATTGAAATTTTATTAGTAGAGACACTTGAATTTGCTAAGGTTTTTCAAACCATCATTTGTACTTCGACATTTGAAGATATCCCTAATTCAACTAGATTGGTCATTTTTTCCTTGTTCATCAAAGAATCTTTGTTGTTAAGTTGTTCCATTTTTTTTGTTGCATCTTCTCTTTATTTTTTAACTTGGTTTGTGCAATCAAGCGTTGACTGATTTTAAGAGGAGAAATTTCTTCAATTCTCTCACATAGATATTTGTTGAATTTCTTTTGGAGATCTTGATTTTTCTAATGAGATTTCTCAAGAGAATGATATATTGTCACTTCACGTTTTAACTTATCAATTTCTGTAATAAAAAATTTCTTTTTAACAAGCAGGGATTGATTATGATGCTTAAGATAAGAATTTTATTTATATTTATTCACTTAAACTTTGTCAAAATTTTCTTGGAGTGCTTGCATCTTCTAAATTGACTATCTTGATTATCTTGAAGGATCACATTTGATACATCTTTCAAGTTTGGAACCAAAATCTTGTTTTGGCCATAACTTGGGCATACAAAGTTGGATGGTGTTGAAATTCCAGGTGGGTGTCCACAGTGATAGTGTCCATAAAATTTGTCTTTGAGCTCAGGTTTTCAGTTTTGGTCCTAAACTCCCGGAAATTGGCAAAAAGCAATGTTCAGAGGATGCAATCATTCTCTCTGCTAGCAGCCCTGTTGTTGATGAATCTTGGACATGTTATCACACAACTTGTAGGTGCCCCTAAAGGTTATCCTATCCAGGATGGTAGAGATGTTGGACAACTAAAGAGGTGACCCAAGAGATGCCACGGTTCCCAATGCAAGTTGGTGTCACGCTAACCGAGGCACTCTTCACTTTAGATCAAGCCTAAGCAAGACCAAGGGGGAGACCCTAGCTAGCCAATGAGGACTAGCGAACCCACTCAAGACCTCCTAGGGATATGTGAGGAAAAAATGTGGAGAGATCAAGGGTAG
The DNA here is from genome assembly GCA_027924585.1 of Larix kaempferi. Taxonomy (NCBI): domain Eukaryota; kingdom Viridiplantae; phylum Streptophyta; class Pinopsida; order Pinales; family Pinaceae; genus Larix; species Larix kaempferi. The sequence continues at coordinate 1,777,822 of BSBM01001296.1, read as the reverse complement.
ATTAGATCTAGATCTATAATGGATAAGTGGACCCAAAAAGTTAGGGCTTGGTTGAAGAGGCTTATGAGATGACAAATGGTTCAACCAATAAAAGATAAGGCCACTTATGGATTAGGAATAGTAGATCTAGATAGATCAAATGCCAAATAAAAGTACCCAAGTGGGGCCCACCCTTAAAATGAGGAAAATGGTCCAAATGGGACCCACAAGGTAAAATTTAAGATGAATTGGCACTAGGGGGTTTTCTATGATATGGATCTATGGATTTGAGAAGAAACAACCAATACCCACAAATGGGATCTAGCAAATGGCCACCTAGCCAACAAGTGCGACCTCCCTTGGAGAGGCCCAATGCCTTATATCGGGGGTAAATGGAGTCGAATGTCCACCAAACTTTAGATCGAGAATGTTAGGATGATTATTAAGGTGGGTTTTAATTATTAAGCCCAAATGTTTGCTAGATCTCCATAGATCTGAAAAATAAAAAATACAAGGGTTTTGACTTTGAGGGTTTTTAGATCTAGAAATAATGGATAAGCCAAGGAAGTAAAATACATACTTTCAAGCATACCTGGATAATGAGATGGATGTTGATTATGACGAGGATTGCTTCCCCACAGATCAAATGAAGAATTTTGAAGTTTCTCTTACTAGTGCGATTTGCCCAAGTCCACAAGTGTGCCTCTCTATTCCTGCAAAACCAAGGAGACAAGCTCAATTAACACAACAAAATTAGGGTAGATACAAGCTAGAGGCATCTTATCCACTAAATTGCACTTAGTGGATTCCGAGTGAATCGTTGAAGACCTGAACAATCAAATTGTTCAACATCAGTGTTCTGAGATCCATCAGGGCAAAAAAAATTGGCCCTTTGTAAAATTTGCATGTTCAAGACTCCAGACCCCTACGGGGGAATTGTAAAAAGTTGGTCTAAGCATGATTATTTTGTAAAAGACTTGGCCTACCTTAAGGTTTTCCGTCAAGGGGATACTCTAGAGTGTTTTTTCCTTAGGAGTTATGAGCTACTCTTCAGTGGCGTATAATTCCTGAGTTTTTCACTCATACCTCCAAAGCTAGAGTATTGTCCATGGTGGTCGATCTTAGGGGGGTTATGTATTTTTACATGCTAGCCATCAATAATAAGTCGTATGGACATGCACTAGGTCCCCTAGGAGTTTGAAGTCATTCCGACAAAAATAATTTTTTTCGTAAATTAGACCATTTTTAATGGTTTAATTGAAAAAATTCAAAATGTAATAAAAGTGTCGTCTAGAGGCGGAATTTGGCGTGGGGAGGCTCGTTTTGACGCTCAGAGTGTCCTTTTTACAGTAGTGCCCACTTTCTCCATGTTCTGGGCGACTACGACGTCCCTGGGAGCATTTTTCTTTAAAGATACTACAAAATGGCATAAAAATCCTAAAAAGGAAAAAATGCACCATGTACAAAAAATAAAAATAAAAATAAAAAAAATATTTTTTTTGAACTATGGAAAGGGTGGCATATTAAATCAAAGTGAAGGCGACCATGTCTAAATGTATAAAGCACATGCCAAAAGGTAAACATAGGATAAGCGATTACATTTTGTTTTAGACATACGCTTTTCCCCTCCTCACGTGGGCATTCGCATTTGTGCTGGGCGATTGTTCCCATGTAGTGGGTGATGAAACTTATGGTAGTGGTCGTTGGTTACAAGGCATGAGGAGTGCCCCTCTCATGAGGTGGCAGCCACCTCACATCACACCAACCCAAAGTGGAGTTAGAGTGGAGTTCAACGTTCATCTCTCCATCATTTAAGGGTTGCGCATCCCTCATTCGGATGCCTTTCTTAAGTTCACCCTCCCTCTCCCAATGGCTATAAAAGCAAGGTTCATGCTCCATTGATTTTCATGGATGCATTGAACCTCTACCATTTTGTATACTTGTTGCTATTTTGCTAATAATATTGAAAGGCTTTGGAGGTCTATGGTGCATCTTGTGTTGGATTGCATGCTCTCATGAGGTGATATTGTTCTTTCTTCTTTCAGTATTTGCTATCAATTGTTATATGGATCTAGTTTACATGCAATAGAAATAAGTATTCATTGTTGTTGACATACTTATTTGTGCTTAGAGGTTAAGAGATATTGAAGTAATCAAAAGTATTCGGATGTACTTAGATTCTTTGAATTTCCTATCTTTCTAACACACTAGTTTCTTATCATCTATTGTTGTAAGTTGCAGATCACAGGTCACAAGAAAGATTTGGAATTCGGTTGTGCCTCTTCTTCTTGGGAAACTTTCTTCTTTCTAACATTCTTTGCTTACAGATTCTCCAAAGACATCTACAAGAAGAGGGCACTTGGACCAAAAGGATCCATCCATCTCAACAATCAAAATCTACTCCCTCTCTTTAATTGTTTTGTTATTTTGGCAAGTGTTTAAGAAGTAGATCTACTATTTTTTGCTCATCTTTTAGATCTATAGCACTTTGGCATTTTTTTTAGTTAGATCTAAGTACTTTAAAAGTCTTATCTTTGCACTAGATCTAGGCTAGAAACTTAATTTTATACTTAGAAGATTTTTCAAATTTTTTTTTTTTTTGCATTTGCCATCACATTCTGAGTAGTTTACTTGCTGTTTTTTAGCAGGTCCAAGGAAAAAGAGGAAGAAACTCTGGCGAAATTTCATTAAAAACTACCAAATTTACCTTCCAAGGGACCTTTTCATCATTGCTTCGAAATTCTAGCTTGTAAGCCCTTAGATCTAAGTCTAAAAGGACTAAGAGGCATTTTTTTATTTATTAAAATTGTAAAAATATTAAATGAGAGCAATGGGATACTCAGCGCCCACACCCCATCCCCCCTGGCGGGATTTGCATTTTTGTCAATTTTTTGAGTTTTGAATTTTTCTAACCCCACAGCTTCCACACACTCACTTTGAAAATGTCGGTTGTATACTTTAATTTCTAGTTTAGTAATTTCCATTTTTTCATCTTATTTTGCAAAAGTAACTTAGAAATAAAACTAGTCTCATCGCCACGAAGTATGCTCTCACCACCACCTAAAGGCATCGTCGATTAGTGGCGGTTGATCAGAAAGTGACGCATAGACTTGGTAAGTTGTAATCTTTCAGTTTTACACTTTACTTTCCACAATACAATTGTTAATTAAAATGAATCTAAAGTCTCTTGAACCTCGCTGAAAAGGAGGTCAAGAGCACTCTCTATAGGAGAGCACAATGGTCCTCTTTCTCAAATTTGAATAAACTATTTGCCTACACTGCGTATGCTCTACCCACCAGCAGTTCATCTGAGCTGAGGGATACCAAAAGCAATTGGAAGTACTATTTAAATTTTCACACTTAACTTAATATTCATTAATAAAATCAACATCCCTTTAAGATAAGTGAAAATCCGACACTTCGATTAGACTTTGTGTGGGGAAATTATGCCTGGGGATGCAGGAACTACTGGGACGAGACCTCAGAGCACCAGTTAGACTACATCCTTGTTGGTGTAGTGTTGAACATTGCTCTCGAGACTCCGACCAGCCCACATGTCCTTGTACGGAACCACCAATTTCTAAATTTTCAGACATTCCTCCCTGTACCTCACGGTATCTTGGGAGTCCCCCCTTTTTTCCCCTAATCAAGTTTCATACTTTAATAATTAAAATCAACCAAGACAGCACTCGCAAAACATTTCAATTTCTGCTTTCATTTCAGCATACTATTTGACTCCATAAGGCACTGGTTTTTGTATTAGCTTAATATCAATATTGTGCATCTTTATTTCTTGCTGGTGAAAGCACTTACCTAATTACACATCATTTTGCAAAGGCTATCTTGTGACATTTTACCCTAAACCCATAATAAACTCCTAAAAACATAAAACAACTTTTAACTATTTCATTGGAAGCTCTTACAACCTTAGAAACATTACTTAGGGACTACCCCCCTTGGCTTCGTTGGGAGTTTTTCCTAAACGGAGGAGTCAAGATCAAGTGACAGCCTTGACTCGAGATTTGCCCCCAAGGGCACACCGAGCAGTAGCAAAGATTTTCTGCTGCGTTAACCAGGTGTGCTGATCCGGCGGCAACAAGGCAAAAGATAGAAAATGATTGGTACAAAGACAAAATCACTCCCTGTTTGAACCAAGATTTGATAGAAGGTTGCAGGGTAAGCCTCCCCACCAATGCGCACTCCTCCAAATCGGCCTCTTCAGCTGTAAATCAAATTAGTGGAAAAAGATACAAGATAGCTACAAGATATCCTTCAATGCAATGGAACAAGCATTTACAATCATCACAATCAAACACCCATATCAAGATCCAAGCATGTGCTCAAAAAGTATTTCTTCTATTCCGTTAGCCAAGAGCCAAAAATCTCTAGATGCCTTTAAAAGAGGGGGGTCTCTTCCTTAAAGAGGAAGAGAGAGACCAAAACCCTAAACCACTTTTGAAAACTAGTGGTGGAGATCAAAAGAAAAAATAATACAATCAATGGCTAAGATGAGCCGGTACAATATAACATGGATCACTCACATGAGGGGGTGCGCACTACATGATAGAGAGACTAGGAGCGGTGCGCACTACATGGGGGTGGCTAAAATACAAGTGTGCCACATCGTATGACTAGGACAAGACACTAGGAGCACATGGTGGGGCTAGGAGGCATTACTTTCCTTCACTAGCATGACCCCATGGCACAATAATATAACATATGACTCAATGACATGTCCAAGTGAACAAATGATCAAATCCTAGCCCCCTCAACTGAGATAAGAATACATCAAAATACAACCTGTAGACTGTGTGGACCCCACTGAATGCTGCAAACTGATCTGGAAGGAGTGGGATACACCATAGATGACCTCTAAGCAGACCACATGCCAAAACCTTTCCTCAATTGCCCAAATCGATTTCTTTAATGACCTTTTTATCCCATTTTTATCCCACCTGAAAATCCATCAAACTACCTGGAAACAACTAACTAGTGCTCGGGCACAAAATTTGACTGCACCATCATGTCCGGAAGGGGGGTAACATGGTAATGACAAGTGGTTGGGCCACCCCCTTCCTCCGTAGCGCCCTAGGAAACGACTTGCCTCCAATCATCTGCTGGATAGGCCAGCTCAGCATGGCCAAACTAGTCAAAAAGTGGAAAAATGCTCATATCATCCCTGAAAGTGCCTGAAACTGTAAATAGAGTGTCCCAATGGATCCAGAAGACCCAAATCTACTAAGGATGAGTACTCATACACTTTGTGGCATCCTGTAATATCATCAGTAGCATTAACCATACCCGAACAATAATAATATAATGGTCTGGAGACAATAATAATCAATAAAAAAGTACATCAACCATCATCAGAAACCTGTGCCCACTGTATGGAACCACAATAAGGTGCATCAAGGACCATAGATCATCATCATATAATATAACTGGCCCAACTCATCGCAGATCCCAAGGTTGACCTGGTCAAACTAGGTTTGACCAGGTCAAAACTGATCAAAATATGACCCAGGCTAGGAGAGCCTGCTGCTGCAAGTGCAAATAGTTAAGACATGCTCTTTTAATCATTCTCGCAGCAAGAATTAAAGCATTAAGCAATCATTTCACTGGCAATTAACATTTCATTATGATAAATAATCCATTTAAATAATATTTTACTTACAAAAGAAACTCAAAAATATACTCACTTTGTAGACATGATCAATTTGCTAGCAGAGGGTGAAGGCTAAGAATACAAGGCTAGGCTAAGGGGATGACTTGACTGACTCAACACTGTGATACTTTGGATAAGGGAAAGGGTATTACACTCTTAAGCATATGCTGGATAAAGAATACACAAGGAATGGCAGTGTCTCACAAATGGGTAAGTTGTTTAGAGAGGTGCTTATTCAACCTTGGCAAATGTCTAATCACATCATTACATTTCATTTCCTTGGCCAGCAGTTCTTTAGATTTAGCATTCATTTAGCCACTGCTTTTGTTTGGGCCTTTCATTTCATTTCCTTGGCCAACAGTATTTAGATTTGGCATATATTTAACCACTGCTTTTTAGGCCTTTTAGGACCCATCTGGGATTTCACATGTGCTTAGAAGCACAACTAATCGCAGCTTTCATCTGGGGTGCATTTTACATTTCATTTCATTGCATTTCATAGTCTTTTTCATTGGACTTTACAAAAGATATATCAAGAGTTTCCACATGCAAAGATGGTAGTACAAATTGTTGAACAGGTTTTAGCCAACACAACTCAGGAACTAGGGGGACTTCCACAATCAAGACCAAACATCGGGGCAACCGACTAGAGTGATCAAGGCATAAAATCCAACTCACCAATGGTAAGTTTTGTTGCCAACTCAGAGCCAAGAGACGAAAACTAACATGGATGCTATCCAACATAGAGGCAAAAGTGGGGAGGTCCTCCATATCACGGGCTGGGGTGTAAGTCAGGGAGACAACCAAAAATATAAGGAAGGTACCAGATGGATGGTTAAATTGAAGGTGATGCCTAAGCTAGCAAGCCATAAAGGTGGGAATGATCATGTCCACACTCATAAGAGGGTCAAACCAACGAGTATACTGCAGGAGCTTCTAAGTGGAAGTAATACAACCATATATATAGTTAATAGAAACTATTTCCTTTTGTAAGGATAGACTGCTAGTTCATGATCACTATATACTAAGTCAAGCTATCAAAATGACTAAAACAACAAGATAATAAAAACCAATGCACATCATATACCTGTTGGGTCATATACCTGTATACACTATTTGAACCAACTATAACCACTGAGAACACTGTTGTTGAAGCTACAAACACTGCACTGCATCTGTATAGGATAAAACGTCATCTCAGTCATCAAATCTGAGGTCAAGAGGCTCAAACTTGGCATAAGGTCTACTGCATGTTTGATATAGGGCTGCTCTGATGTGTGAGTGATCATAAATAACACGGCTCATCATAGCTGATCTCACTGGAACTGCGTAAGGCAAAGCTCAAAATTATGCAAATGGCTGCTCTACAATCATGGTAGCCCGGCTACTACGGATGTGATAACAAGACAATAAGGAATTTGGGCAAGCATTAAAAAACCCAAAAAACTGTTTCTATGGATTCCAAAGAATTTTGGATGAAATTGTAAAACTGGAGCTAGATCCACTATTTAGGATTGTTTTTGACAGTTTTAACAACTATATTTCAAGGAAAAGTGATCCAAGACAGCAAATGTGTAAAACAGTTCCAAATTCACAATTGGTTATTTCAACCAACATAGATCCATCCTAAAAGGAGATCTACCAAGCGCCGAGAGGGATCCAATCTCTCAGAGGTGCAAACCCCTTTTTATACTGGAAATGTTGAGGAAGTGTGTAATGCAATGTTTATGGTTTTAATTTATCTAATTTGTGTAGTTTTATATATATATCTGTTCTAAATATTTTAAATCTAATTTGAGCAGAAATGTTATTTTTTATAATATTTTATTATTTTTAATAAAGGACACGTGTCAACTATAGGATGAGAACGAAAGGAGTTACACATCTCCCCCCTACTGGGATGTATAATGCGCCTCTTTGGCGTTGTTGTCGACCAAAACTGACATGCATGTGCTGAAGCCCAAAAATAAGCACACCAGCTCGATGACAACTCTCAAAAGAGAAGCCAATGTCACCACACTCCTCTCTTCCTCGCTTCAGGTTGGCTCTTCTCCAACTCAAGGGGGGCTTCCTAAGATAGGATCACTAAGGCAAGTGCAATAAAGGGGCATAACTCGTCTCGAGACAGGACTCCGAGCGAACAGCTGCCAGGAAGACAAGTGACACATGGGTTGCTTGCTTTTCTTATTATTATTTTTTTATTTTTATAGGAAACTCAGAAATATGACCCATTAAATCAGCAATAGACTCATCCATGGTAAACTTCAATGTGATCGGCTGTCAAGCTAACTCAATGAGTGATGATGCACGGCCCATTAAATCAGCAATAGACTACATCCAAACAGGAGGGAAAACTGCTCGTCCATCACCACGAATCAAGGAAGCTTGTTGATTTCTGAGTGCACGCAGATTTGCTTGTTCGTGTCCTTGGTTTAGTCGAGATGACGAGTGGGAAAGTTCATGAACACTTTCGGTGCTTGAGACGGCATTTTCTTTAGTTGAACCATGTTGAAATGATCGAACAATTCTCTGGCTGTCCCTCTACAGCAACCTTTGTCAAACCAAGCAGACCAACAAATGTTAAATTAGCAACATTAGGAGAATATATGCTAAGATGAATTGGTACAGGAGAAATCATTTTGGAGCGCCCTATCAATATCAGAAGCTACGCATCGGACCACAACAACACTGCGTTGTGGGGTTCGATATAGTTGCCATCCTGTCACCTGTACCAACAATAATCTCTAGTCGCTGTTCAAGCCGATGGAAGAGAGACATGGAATTATCTGCAACACCGATAGCTAACCACTAATCTTCAGCCTTGATTGACAGTATAGCCGATGAATGTATACTGACATTTTTCACACATTGTAATAATCCGTCATCCCGATTTGGGAATGCTCGTAGCCTTGAAGGATTTGCTTGTGCAGTACCACTGACAATAGAAACACTCTTCAGTAGATGTAAACAATCATCTTCAGATCATCATTGTTCTTTTAGTAATCGATGCTCCCAACTTTTAGTGATCTTTTCTCTTAAGTAGTCCCTTGGGTTCACGCATTTTTCTTTCCGGGGGCGATATTAATATCCCACAAGCCTGTTTGTGCATTGTTTTGAACCTTCTTTGAGAATGTTCCACAGCAAACCAAATCCCTTATTGGTAGACCACTCAACACCTCCAAAATGTCACAGGACTGCTCGATTTACGGTTGAGGTCTTCTTTGAATGCCTTCATTTACCCTTTAATGCACAAATAAATGATTTGTTTATAAGGTCTGTGAACACCCTTGTACATTCACTCCAGTTAGTTTCTCAAAAAGCAGCATCATCCCATCAACCCCAACCGGCAGCAGAACCTAGTAGAAACTGTTGATGTGCAGGGGCTGTAATGTGAAGTGGAATCTTTAATCCTCTAGACTCATGAAGCATAATTCCCAAATCCTTCACAAAGATATCAATAGCAGAATGGGGGGTGTAGTCATTCTCCAGCATGTGTGGCACACGGTTTCCAAATATCCAAGAATTTCCACCAGCATAATATCAAATAAATAAATGTGTGTTCAGGCCCAAATGAGCTCCAAATGTCACTGCTTCAGCAGGAGATGCAATGTGAACCCCGGCAAGAAGTTGATCCACCATTTTCGCAAAACTGCCAGCACCAGACCCACCCTTGTCTCAGAAATGCTTAGAATAACTTTAATAGCAGGGCTATATCAGCACCAATTTGTTTCTGTAACTGAGATCTCTGGAAAGGATATCTTTAAACAAATGCAGATGCATTTTTGAGAGGTAACAGGCGCAATCAATAATCCAAACTTTGTCCTCATAAAAGTTTTCCAGTTTTTCACAATTAGGGAAATTGTGATTTATGCTCATTTCACTAAACCTAATTGCAAAAAGTGATAAGTTCTCATTTCTCAAAAGATGCAACATATGATTGGATTAGCAAATCATAGTGTTAATAATGTCCAGAGGTCACTACTCACTCTGGATGCCCTGAGATCTCAACGATTTGAGTCTCTATAAGTCAGAAATACAATAAAGACTTAAGACAAAAATACTACCAAATCTCTTAACACTTCAACCAATTAAATAAGCAGCAATCACACATAAACTCAATATACCCTGGAAACCCCAAACAAGGAAAACCAGCTTTCTGTAGGGCTTTCTTCTTTCTCGAGCCCAGAGCAAAGTAAGAATAGATTTAGTACATACAACTCTTCATAAACAAATGACCAAACCTGACGGGTTATGATACCCGAGATCTACAGTAGCTGCAACTATTGCTCTTGGGAAATGCGCCCCCCTGTTATCAATCTGGATCAGAACCTTCTGAAGAATGAATGCCTGCTCTGCTCAAAGTAGAATGAGCTCTTGCTGCTCTGCATGGAAAAGTGCGCCCTCCCACAACTGCAGGAAAAACGCCCTAACTCAGATCTCAGCCAATTTGAGCTATGATCATCACATATCTTCTTCAAACACTGAAGAAGACCTACTCTACTGATACAAAACGTCCTTCTCTGTCCAGGAAGTGTGCCCCTCTGCAGCAATTCGCCCTCTCTCTGAACTTTGAAGAAACCACACGGTTAAGCTCTCTCATCCCATAGTCTCTGCCAGATAAGTGCCTATGATCAAGTGAGGTCTGATCCAACTTAGATCCCCTCACTCTCCCTACTGCAAAAGCTCCTCTCTCTCTCTCTCTCTCAGAAAGTCGCCCTCTGCATGCACAATGCACCCCTCTCACTCCAACTAATCTCTCTCTGATAAGTCTGATAAGTAACCTCTGTCGGTGACCTCCTACCTCCTTATAATAACTCACCGTCCGATTAGGGTTGCCAAAACCCTAAAGTGAGTGCATGCAAAAATCTCACTTTTGCATGCTTTTTAATTAACAGTTGTGCATGCAAAAAATTGCATGCATGAGGCAAATCACTTTGAAAGGTTTGCATGCATCTACTGCTGGATTGATGCCACTAGGTAGAGTGCATCTCACCCTCTACCTCATCCTGATGCCTATACTACAAATGTACCTCCATGCAAGGCATCTGAATCATGGAGAACATCCTCAGATACCACTATCTCTAACACTCCCTCTTATCGAGGGAAGTCCAACCACTGATGCCTGGATCCAACAAATCTCTTGCTGCTGACACTAACCCATCTATCCTGCCAGTCACTGCTGCAGTTTGACCTGTAGTAACCTGATCCAACTCCATCAATGTGGCCCCGGAAGAAGCCTCCTGCTCTATCGTTGATCCTTGATCGAGACTCCCTTTGAATCTCTGTTGTAGCCTATCTCTGAGAATGCCATCAAGCAGATCCACGAACATGTAAGTAATCTCCCTCTCTCTCTGAACTGACTCAGCTCTCTCCTGAGCTAAGTTCAACTCAGTCATCTCATACCAGCTAAGTCTCCTGCTGGTACCTGTATGAGCATCATGCTCATCCATCTGATCAGATTCCAATGACTCACTCCTCTCTACATCATCAGCTTTATGAGCATCTCACTCATCCATCGGATAAAAAAAATCACTCCTTTGTACCTCATCATCATGGTGAGCATCTCGCTCACCCATCTGCTGTGAGGACTCACTCCTCTGAGCACCATCTCTACTGTGAGCATCTCGCTCCCTATCCTCCTCTAACTCAGATGAGGATGCACTCAACCAACCTGATGCACCTGACGTGGGCTGACCCCGAACCACATACTCACGATCGATCCTGTGACCCATCAAGACTAGATCAACTCCCTCTGAATATGTGAATATGAGATCCCTCTGGAAGACAACTAAGTAATCAGCAACATCCAATGATGCTATTGAGAGTATACTCCCTCTCAGTATTGGAATGTAGAGGACTCCTGACACCTCCAGAAGTTCTCCAAACTCGAGTAGGAACAGTATTCATCCCATCCCTCTTACCACATACTCCCTCTTAGCGAGGAAGGTACTTCTGGAGAAGCATCCACCAGGATCAAACACATCCTTTGTTGCTGCAGTTGCTCCCTCTGAACTGGAATACTTCTCGGCTACATCTGCTACACTCTGATATGAAGATTTGCACTCCTCTATTAGTGTCATCTTGAGAGAAGCCTCATGCTCTCCCTCTGTCACTGATACTGAAACTGCATCCAAGGTCTCCCTGGACCCACATACAGGCTTTCCCAACAACCTGTATAACTGACCTTGTCTAATGCCATGCCTCACTGCTGCATCCAATGTCACTCCCTCTAAATATAGAAATTTATGTCCATCCTGGAACACAATACTATATCCCTCATCCTCCAAAGTTGATACTGAGGGTAAATCTCTCTGCTCTGGTACATGCATCCCTCCTACCATCTTCAGTGTGTTAGTTTTTACTTGTTTAGCATATAACATTAAACAATCTATCATTGAAAGAAGAACAAGCACAGCAATAACACAATGAACACAGTATTTCTCTCGGGGAAACCACAAGGGAGAAAACCCCAGCAAAATCTTCCTCAATATAGAATTCACAAAGTACAAAGATAAAACCCCAAGACAAATCAGCTACTCCTCCACTTGTGCGAACTTCTCTCTCTCTCTCCTATGCAAACTTGTGAGAGTGAATGAGTGAATATAAATGAGGAACTCACCCTCTATTTATATTCTTCCGTTGGGGTGACTTTTCCCCAAATGGGACGACTTCTCCTAACTGACTAGGCCGACATGTCAAATACATAATATAATAATCTTTTATGGGTTCTTCTAGGCCGACATAAGTCCTAGGGTTTACACTGACTCTTACATTATTAAATACATCAATGACATCTCCCGAAGGAGGAATACAATAATACAATAGACAAAATGTAAATAGAATATCTTTCGCAGTTACATTCTTTTAACATAGTGAACCTTCTTACTCCAGCTGGAACATCATCAAACCAACTCTCCTCACTACTAACCTCTCATAGCAATCTAAGTTTGTCTCTGAAATACTGAGGAACACTTCTCGTAATTCCCATCATATAGCTAGATGCATAATTGTACAATGTCCTAAAGCCATGACTCTGTAAATATGATAACAATGCTAATTCAAAATCTCTTAATCAAAACTAAACTGTAGGTTTGTGCCTTGGTGAACAAGCTAACCCTCTCTCTCTTAGATCTAGGGTTCTCTCTCCCAAATATGATTTTTGTTCTCACAGATCTGGTCTCCGCCCTCACAGATCTGATAGATATGGTATCTATCCCAACAGATCTGATGTTTGCACTCACAAATCTGATAGATCTGATATCTATCTGCCACAGATATGGACTCTGCTTGTGCCAAATCTAATAGATCTATCTCAGATCTATCCACCAAAATCACAAATTTGATAGATCCAACCTCTACAACCATAGATCTGAGCTCCACTCTTCAGATATGGTAGATATGGTCTCTATCTTCACTGATCTACTAGATCTATCTTAGATCTAGACTCCAACTTCTCAGATCTATTAGATCTGACCTCTACTGTCACAGATCTGAACCTGCTCTTCAGATCTGGTATATTGGTCACTCTCTCCACAGATCTGATATCCCAACTGAGTCTCCACACAGATCTGGCATACCGCTCACAGATCTGAGTGTTATTGCTCCCCCCGACCCTTACCAGGGATCTGATACCATGTTAATATTATCCAGAGGTCACTACTCACTCTGGATGCCCTGAGATCTCAATGATTTGAGTCTCTATAAGTCAAAAATACAATAAAGACTTAAGACAAAAATACTACCAGATCTCTTAACACTTCAACCAATTAAATAAGCAACAATCACACATAAACTCACGATATACCCTGGAAACCCCAAACAGGGAAAACCAACTTTCTGTGGGGCTTTCTTCTTTCTCGAGCCCAGAGCAAAGTAAAAATAGATTTAGTACATATGATACAACTCTTCAGAAACAAATGACTGAACCTGATGGGTTATGATACCCGAGATCTACAACAGCTGCTCTTGGGAAATGCGCCCCCTGCTGTCAATTCAAATCTGAACCTTCTGAAGATCTGCCACAGCCCGTCTCAGGATGTTCTATCTCCCCCTATAATCTACTGCCCTGATCTGCTCTGTTTGGAATGAATGCTTGCTCTGCTCAAAGTAGAATGAGCTCCTGCTACTTTGCATGGAAAAGTGTGCCCTCCCAAAACTGCCGGAAAAATGCCCTAACTCAGATCTCAGCCGATCTGAGCTCTGGTAGTCACATATCTTCTTCAAACACTGAATAAGACCTACACTGCTGATCTCAACTGCTCAGGCCTCGATCTGGATCCAAAACGTCCTCCTCTCTCCAAGAAGTGCGCCCCCCCTCTACAGCAATTCGCCCTCTCTCTGAACTTTGAAGAAACCACACTATTAAGCTCTCTCAACCCACAGTCTCTGGCGGATAAGTGCCTCTGATAAAGTGTGGTCTGATCCAACTCAGATCCCCTCACTCTCCCTACTGCAGAAGCTCCTCTCTCTCTCAGAAAGTCGCCCTCTGCATGCACAATGCACCCCTCTCACTCCAGCTAATCTCTCTCTGATAAGTCTGTTGAGTAACCTCTTCCGGTGACCTCCTGCCTCCTTATAATAACTCACCGTCCGATTAGGGTTGCCAAAACCCTAAAGTGGGTGTATGCAAAAATCTCACTTTTGCATGTTTTTTAATTAACCGCTGTGCATGCAAAACTTTGCATGCACGAGGCAAAATCAATCCGAAAGGTCCGCATCCATCCATTGCTGGATTCATGCCACTAGCTAGAGTGCATCTCACCCTCTACCTCATCCTGATGCCTATACTGCAAGTGTACCTATATGCAAGGCATCTGAATCATGGAGGACATCCCGAGATACCACTATCTCTAACACATAGATCTAAAGATTGTTGAATGTTCCCAATCAGGATTACTAACAGTGCTTGATATAAATGTTTTTTCTATTTTCATACTATTTTCTTCTACAAGTGGCAAAAGACAGCCTCCAACCTTGATTTGCACCAGCAAAAGTGCAGAAATAGAGTTGTGAACTTCTGAAGGATGTGATTCTAGCTCAGAACTCAAAACTGGAAAAAAATACAATGATTGGAAAGCTATTCTGGAGGAGAATAGTGCTCAAGATTCAGTTTCTGGAAAATTACTTCTGATTTTTCTGAAAAATGAGAAGAACAGAGCTTGCAGACTTGATTTGACAAAAAATGGTAAATATGCATAATTTCCAGGATGCATTAAAAACCTCGAAGTTGTTGTATATGATAAAAGGTTGTCTAATAGTGTGTCGTATGAACACTTTTGCAAATACAACATTGTATTAGAAAAAGTAAAGGCCAAAAGTGGAAGATTAATATCATTGAAGAAGAAAGAGAAGGTAAACAAAATCCTTAAGAGCATGAGGACAATGTTCTGAGAGTGGATGTCAATATGGGAAATGATGAAACAGAATCCAATGGGAATAGAAACTTGATGGAACCTAAAGATCTTGTGGAAACATTGAAGAGTTGAAGGGTTGAAGTTCAAAGTTGTCAAGAAGACAATGAAAAATGATTAAATTTCAAAAGAAGCGGAATCAAATAAATGCTAGATTGGTCCAAAGCTTGACTCAAATACAAAGGCCACTGTAGCATGGACATGGTTCTAGCAATGGTAGAGGAAATAGAGGCATCTCAAGAAGGGTGTCTCATAGAATACCCCGAGTATCAAGAAGAAGACAGAATCAAAAAGAATCCATGGGGATAAGACATATCATCCCCCTTCAACTAAATTATTTGTTAATGAACCTTATACCTCTGAAGATCCATTGAGCAGCCCAGATGTGTCTCCAATTAGACACCAAGGAAGGAGCATGTTTGAGACATCTTGCAAGGAGACCTTCGTAAGATTAAACCACCTATTTTCAATGGTGAAAATAAGTTTGGACAGGATGTTGAAGCTTGGTTGTTGAGAATGAGAGAGTATATACAATTATTACTTAGGAAACATGAAGGCCAGAACTGCTATTTATAATCTGCAAGGCAAAGCTTCTATTTGGTGGGATCAACATCGGCAAGTAAAGAGAATCCATGAAATGAAAACTAAATGGAGACAATAAAAGAAATACTTTCAGCAAAAGTATATTTTCGAACATTACTATCAAATGAAGAACAAAAGTTCCATGGTCTTATGTTGGGAAACATGACAATGGATGAATATGAAAGAAATTCTTGGAACTGTTGAAGTATGTCAAGTACATCAAAGATGTGAAGGAAAAATAAAATGCTTTTTGAGTGGTCTACCTTCATTCTACAAGGAACAGTACCACCATGTGTATCAGGTGCTATGCCCTCATTTTTGCAGACATCCAAAGTCAAGTAACTATCCTGTTAACCAAGCCAGACATCCAAATCAAGTAACTAGAGTAGTTAGGAAACAAGCCAAACCGTCTCCTTTTGACTTCTCTAAAATATATGGAGCGCATCATCCTATGCCAAATCAATATATTAAGGATTTGCCCCGTTTCGATGGAAGTAATGCCATATGAATTGAAAATCATTTGGATGCTCTCTAGTATTATATGGAATGTCGAGGCGCAGATGATGAAGATGTTTACATGCATGCCCTGGGTGTTTCTCTAGAAGGGGATGCCCGGTTATGGTTTGAGCATTTAGCACCAGGATCCATCACTGGGTATGACATGTTCACAAGGTTTCTAATAGATAAATGGGGTGAGAACACTGATGATTCTTTAGAATGACAATCTAGCACTGATTGTGTTGTGGATTATCAATATATTGATGATCTGCTTTCTCGATTGGATCATTCCTCTCCTGAGATGTTCCAAATTATGAGTGTGCCTACAATCCATAGGAATGTTACAGAGTATTTTGAGAATAATGCTTCAAAATCTCGTGCGGAAGTTAAAAGAGACATCAATCGAATCATACGAGATACTCTGTTACTATTGCCTGAGGCAGTTACAGGCCGAATTCTAGATACAGTTCTAGGTAACTAAGTTTACAAAAAAGAGACCCTCATGCCGACAGATCATTACAAAATCCCCCACAGGGGTGCGGAAATTTCATGGAGAAGAGTTAAGAAGAGAAAGAGGCAAAACTGTCTTTCTTGAAAGACTTTGCTAGGTACATCTTTCTCGTCTTCAAGGTACATGGTGCATGGTTTCCAACCTAGTTGGCTTGGTGGTCAACAGATAGCATTATGACCCTAAAAGAGCTACATATTTCTTTTAACACAGAAATATGGGGTGAACGTAAGGACAATCGTCATTTGTTAGCTGCCCTTAGCATGGTTAGGAAGAATGAGAATGAGACCATGCAATAATTTAACACGAGGTCTAACAAGCTAGTTCAAAGTTTGCCAACCAACACTAAACCTCCCAACGCGGCCATTCTCATTCATTATATTGAGGCCTTTAATGGAGAAATATGTTATCAACTTAGAAATAAGGATCCACAAGACCTTGGTGCAGCCTAGAGTTCTGCCGTAAGGATTGATAAGAATATGCAAGCCTTGAAAAGATGAAAAACAAGTTAGGAAATACTTTCATCAATTTAGCAAGAATTTAAAAGTTATGCCATTAAAGCCTATTGACAATTTCAGTCATTTGAAACCGCTAAGTTGTCTATTATAAGTAACTTTCCATGATTATTCAAAAACATTTGCTGCATTTGCCAGAAGTATTTTGAAACAAGTTTTCAGCACTTTTACAATGATAAGACTTTGACCTTTTCAGGACATTACATGACCACATAAATGATATTAATGCTGGTAAATTTCCTTCTCTTCTACATAAGAGTAGGTAAGAAAAATTAGCTGACATAAAAAATGGGTATGGTTCTATTTAGTATTAAGTTATTAACCATTTTTCATTTGCTTCACAATTGAACTTGAAACAGAGCTTGGCAATAATTGGAACAAATAAATACACATGCACTAATCAATCCAGCAAATGAGCCAATTCATGTACCTCCAGTTTTGCAGACAAAATTGCTCCAAACTGCTGTACAAGTTCAGGTGGACTGGTTTTGTCAATTTCAGCCCCCAGTATTGCAAGTGGTGCTTTAACCGCTGGTGCAAATCATACAGTTATTTGTTAATTTTACAACCCTTATTTTAAGTTTAAGAACAGAAGGAAACTAAAGATATCTAACTACACCTGTGAAAGATGAGAAAACATCTATAACAGATTGGCAAGTTAATGCCCATGTAGTAGTGTAACCTAAAGACTTGATTCAGTTTACAGAAAGACATTGAAATGAGCTTTATATCCTTACCTTTAATATCATCAACTGTTACAAATGCTGGATGTAATAATACTCCTGCTTTCAGGACCTCCTCCTTAGTTAGCTCCACTACCAACTTGGCTGCCAATATGATTAACAGAAGTTTTAGTTCTTCAGTAAAGTTACAACTTACTACACCTATGCCCATATCTGTGTCTATTTTGAATGCATTCTAAAGAGCAACGTCATCAAGGATCTTACAAGTGAACTTATAAGGGCTCTCTGTGCACACATAGTTCACCATCATGTATGGCATGTTCGAAATCCAGTCTAATTTTCATAATGATTATACAAAGAGGGAAGCAATGAGAGCAGTTCTCACCTCCCCAACAAAAGCCACTTGCACCAATAGAAGATATGCCTCTGCTTTTCAAAACCTCTATAATTTTTTTGGAGTCCTCAAAGGACTTGGCCTAAAGAAGCATAAAAGATGCTAATCAAAATAGGGTTCCCATTTTTTTGTGAACAGTGCAGTACATCTAAGATATTATATCACAGTTAAAAATAAGCAACGAGTCAATAACCTAATTTAGCCACTCAAACATATTTCCAAATAATGTATCTTCAAATAATGCAGGTACAAATTTCATATGCCAAAATTTAAGATTACAGCTAAAATAAAGACAGTCAAAAAGCCTTACTGGCCCATGACTCTTAAGCCAATCTTGAAACCCAGCAAATGGATTTTCACTACTCCCCAGTACGAATGGATCGCCATAAAAGAAGTCAGGAACAACCACAAAGTATCCAGCTGCTGCTACTTTGTCAGCAAGCTTCCTACGGCCACATTCAAACACTGCTCAGAATATATAATATGTCAACGTGTCTTATATTAGTTCAATTGACCCACGAGAAAAACTAAAATCAAACTCTTTGATATAAAGAATCACTACAATATCCAGTAGTTTTTAGAAAAAAACTAAAAATACCTGTTTGTCACATTATACATACAAACAGGGAAGTATCACCATGCTAAAGTTGTTGTTTATTTTGAAAAATACATTGTATATTTAATGAAAGATATTTACAATCAGAAAATCAAAAATTGGAAAGATATATAGAATGATCATCATAACCTCTTCTGAAGGCTGCTAAGGCAGAAATAAAAGCACAGTACTCAGAATGATCCAAACATTGGGCATCTTTGATCAACAAAACTCCCTTTTGCCAACAACCGAAGATGAATCTCATCCTTCCATACCGAACTGAAGACAGACAAGGAGCTAGGCTGATGATCAAAAAAAAACTTACATTGCACTTTCTGTTGACCACCAAAACCAACTAGGTGGACAACGATGTACCATGCACATGTTGAATGTGCCTTGAAGATGAGAATGAAGTACTTAATGATTATATCAAGTGAGACAGCTCTTCTTCTTTTCTTCTTCCCATGAAATTTCCACACCCCTGCGGGGGATTTTGTAAGGAGATGTCAGCATGAGGGTCTAGTTTTGTGTAACTTAATCACCTAAGACTTTGTCATTAGGGAAGTCCTTTCATCGAGTGTTTTTTTACTTGGATAATTAAAATTTCTTTTTAGATATTTTATTATTTGAGTTTTTCACTCAAAAATACCCCCAAAGTGGTGAAAGGTGTTCCAGTGATCGAGTCCATGGGGTTATTGAGGCCTAGGAATGTTCAATATTACCATGCTAGGCATTATCCAGAGTCTTGCGGAATTTCATTAGGTTTTACTTAGGTTTTTTTTATTTTTGGTATTTAAAAATGTCTCTCAGGACAAAATGTTGTAATGTAAAAGAGGGTTACTTGGTCCATTTTGATGTTGTATAGTGGTATGGGTACTCAAAGTAAATGGCATGAGACCCCCTACATCCTTGGGCCAAGTTTGAAATCATTCAGACAAGTCTTACTATGGTTTTGGACACTTTTTCCCAGGTCAGTCATGGAAATCAGGAAATTGGGCATTTAATTAGAGAGCCAAATTTTGGAAAAGTGACTATAGTCACTTGGAGTGGCCAAGTAAAGGTTCTAAAGCTCATATTATGTGCCTAAAGTAAAAATTAAGGCATAATGGGCCCCCCCATGAAGTTGTTTGAAGTGGTCCCTTGAGGAAGTGCACCCTCCTTGCATGGTATGGGTGGGGTTTGATGGAAAGTCAAAAGAGGGGGTCCCACTTAGGTGGTTTCCCCCCCTTTTGGCATAGTTTGGAGGATTAAAACATTAAGAGGGGGTTTTCCCCCCCTCATTATTTGATTCCCTCACTAGAGATGCGTCCTCCTTGAGCAAGTGCGCCCCCCTCTCTTGGGGCCCCCTCTCTCTATTGTGACACTTGTAAAGCATGCAAGAGGGGTCTCCTTCACCTCTTGGGTTATTTAAGGAGGGCATTCCTCCTCATTTAGGGGAGATTCAATTATGCTCTTGCTCCATTTTTGCTTATGCTCTCTCGCTCTCTCTTGCTCCCATTCTTGCTCTCTTGCTCCCATTCTTGTCCAAGAGGAGCCTGTTACCAGCTATTTTGTACAATAGTTGAATTTTTTGTGAGCTGCTAGTTTCATGAACATGTTCAATGTTCATCGTCAATGTTCAGAAGTTCAGAAGTCATTTTCAGGGCAATTTTGCCCTATTTCTAATAACTGCATGTTCATACCCCCATGGGGAAATTGTAAAAAGTTGGTCTAAACGGGGTCCTTTAATAAAAGACTCGGCTATCCTTAGGTTTAACTATCAAGGGGATACTCTAGAATGTTTTTTCCTTAGGAATTATGCATTGCGCTTCAGTCGTGTATAATTCCTGAGTTTTTCACTCACACCTCCAAAGCTGGAGTATTTACCATGGTGGTCGAACCTAAAGGTGGTTATTAGAAACGTGTGTCTAGGATTTTTTCCGTGTTAGCCATCTCAATTGAGTCGTATAAACATGCCCTAGGTCCCCTAGGAGTTTCGTTTCATTCTGGCAAAAATAATTTTTTCCGTAATTTAGACCATTTTTTAAATGGTTTAAATGGAATTTTTCAAAATGTGATAAAAACCTCATCTGGAGACGGATGTTGGCGCGGGGAGGCTCGTTTTGACGTTCAGAGCATCCTCTTTACCCTAGCTCCCTCTTTTCTCAGTTTCCAGGCGATTACGTCGCCTCTGGGAGCAGTTTTCGCTAAAGATGCATCATATTGGCATTTAATTGCCAAAAAAAGAGAAATTGCACTAAGTGACAAAAATCAAATAAGTCAAAATTGATTATTTTAAAGTATGGAAAGGGTGACATATTGTTTTAATAAGATGTACGACCCACTTTAAGGAATAGTGAGCATGATGCCAAAAGTTAAAATCAAAAAATTGAATTAGAATGAGGGTGTACGGATTCCCTCACGTGGGGCCTCTTCACGTGGATTGGCTCACGAGTTAGCAAATATGGTATGGCACACGGTTTAGTGGTGGGCAACCATGTTTGTAGATACAAGCACATGCCATTTCAAACTTAGGATATACAAATGGCATATAAGGGATGACATGAGCATTAAGAAGAGTATGTATGGATTCCTTCATTCATATGGACATTCCACGCATGCATGAGCTCACGGATTTGGTGGGCGAGTACTCCAATGTGTGGGCGTTGTTTCTTAAGTGGAGAGCGTTGAAACCAATGATAGGAGGGCGCCTTTGCATATGTGGAGGCCATACCAACAACCCCCACGCTCCAAGCTTTCAATCCCGTGAATCTCACCTTCCAGCTCCTTGTTAACTCCATCATCAAAGGCTTGGCTCTCTCTCTGCATGCCAAACTCGATTTAGGGTTTTGGTGTTCTCATTTTGTATAAGTATGAGGTCTTGCAACACCATTGAGGGTGGAATTTTGGTGCAAGGAACCTCTGCTTCTAGTTGTAATATTTTTGCATTTACTTGGAATAAAAGAAGACTTTGGAGGTCCATATGGTGTGCACATCTTGTCCATGAGAATTCATTGAAGCCTTATTGAGGTGATGTTGTTCAATTATGCTTTTCATATATTGTTTTTGATCATGTATCTAGCTTAGAAGGCTATATTCAAGTCCATAGGGTGAACATTTATAGGCTTAAGTTGTTCATTGATGCTTGGTTTTATGAGATCTAAAAGTAGCAAACTGTAATTGGTTATACTTATGCACTTTTAATTTCATTTGATTAATCATACTAGGCTTGATCAAATTTGTTGTTGAAGTGGTATATTTTTGCAAATCTCCTAAGCGTGAAGTGGTATCTTGAGCTCGGTTGCTTCTTCCTCCCCTTCACCATTATTTTTTTAACATTTTGTGCATTTCAGGGCTCTACAAGGTCAACTTTTGGCTCAAGATTGGATTCAAGGTTCTTGCTCATCTTTCACCATCAAAGATAAAATTTCAAACTCTTGGTTACTATTTGGTTACAAGTAGGGAGATCTACTTTTAAAAAGGTTTAAATCCATTTGAAAATCTCTCTTGCATGAGGTAGTAGGCATTTCAAAGTTAAATTCTACCAAGTCTATATTATTCATGCGTACTAGATCTTTGTTTTTTCATCATAAGTTTTATTTTTTCAAAGATCTAGTTTTATTTCTTTAAAGTTTGTAAATTCACTTTTTGTCTTTTTCGATTGATTGATCTTTTGCCTTGGGAAGAGTGCCAAAAACACCTTGAAAAGTGCTAAAAAGTCTTTAAAAAGTGTTAAAAACCACCTTGGAAAATGTGCCCTAAACTTGCCTTGAAAAGCATGCTGTTGGCAGCCTTGTTTGTTCACTGTTTTCAGCCTCTAAAATTGTTCAAAATCAGTCCAAAAAGTGCCTAAAACAGTCCTACAAATGCCTAAAAACTGCCTTGGGAAACGTGCATGAATTTTGTCTCAAAAAGCGTGCATTTTCAGCCTTCTTTACTGTTTTTTGCAGCTCTGATTTTTTATCCAAAACAGTCCAAAAAGTTCTAAAAACGGTCCTCGAAATTTTTCTTCACTTTCTTGATAGGCTTCTTCTCCACCCTTTAGTTTGCTTTTGGTTTCATTTTGAAGTTTAGATTTAACTTGCATCTAGATCTTAGCTTGCATCCTAGTTTAGAACTTCAAGTTTGCATTTAGTTTGATTTTTGTTCCTAGATCTTAGTCTACTTTCATGCTAGCTTAGCTTAGATTTAGTTTCAATTTGATTTGATTTACTAACATCTTAACAAGTTTCACGTTTAAAGCTCTTACTCCACAGGAAAACTAGAAGTGCCAAACATAATAGAAGACCAAGCAAGCAATAGAACTCCTTGAAAAGCACTTCCCATTTCTTCTTTCCCTCATCCATTTTGTGCTTTCAAGTGAAGAAAAACCCAAAAATATTGTAATGAGTTAATAAAAGAGCAAGTGGAATTACAGCTCCCACACCCTACTTTCCCCATTTGGGGGAAGCTTGTAGTGTCTTCGTCTCTTTTTCGCAGTAGCTTAGATCTTATCTCTAATTTAGTTTCATTAGTGATATACTTCTAGATTAGCCAAATCTTGCTTAAGTCATTTTGTTAGTTTAGTCTTGCTTCAATACTTGTCTTTTTGATATAAACTGTTAAAATACATAAATCTCTTGAATCTCACTGAAAAGTGGATCAAGAGTGCTCTCTATCGGAGAGTTCATTTTCAGTTGTGTTTTATTTGCTAACCCCCATGCTCTCCCGAGTAAGGTTTCAAACCTGAAAGAGATTCTTGGGTAAATTAGATTTACATTCAAGTACTTATTTACGTGCATCATAAATTTTTTGAATCTCACCATAAGGCGGATCAAGAGTGCTCTCTGTCGGAGAGTTTTCTACAATGGTTCTTGCTTCAAACACATCCCTTAAAATTGGAATTAATTATTTTATGTACCACGTATGCTCTACCCAATCTTGGGATACTCAGAAACAGTATAGGCTCTTTAATTTTCACATTTAATCCAATTTCAACCATAATAAAATTCATACCCCATAACCAACGAAAATCCAGCGTTGATCGCAATACTTGAAAGTGAGCAAATTCTTCCTAAGAAAGTTGGATCATTGTACTTAGATCTTCGGGGCACCATTAGACTACATCCTTGTTTTGTGTAGTGTTGAACACGCTCTTGAGACTTTGGCAGCCAACATGTCCTCTTACCGAGCCACTTAGAGTATTTTCCGGACATATTTCCAGTACCTTAGGGTATATCTTGGAAATTCCCTTAGCCATAATAATCAAGATCACCATAAAATACACAATAAAATTTACAAAGAACAATTGCAAAACGGTTCTTAAGCACAAAAGAACTCTTGTATCAAGCAACCCCAGCACTTTGACTCCATAAGGCACTGGTCCTTCATTTTATCTGTTTTATTTATATCTGGATCATACCTTGTTTAAATGCTTTAATTTATGCTGTGGATATCTTGATTAAATATCACTTGTTGTGCATCTTAATTTCTCCTTTTTGCAAAGTTTATCTTTGGATTACATAAATTGTTATTGTGAAACTAAAAACTCCTAAACAACACCCATCCGCATCACATCACCTTTTAAAACATTAAAACAAAGAGCCTTAGAAACTCTTTTTTAGGGACTACCCCCCTTGGCTTCGTTAGGAGTTTTCCTAGATGGAGGAGTTGTGATCAGGTGACAGCACCTGACTCTTTGCTTGCCCCCAAGGCCACACCTTTCCCACTTGGGAAACAGCATTTTGAAATATTTTTGCTGCTGGTGTGCATTCAGCGGACAACATTTTTGGCGTCGTTTCCGAGGACAATTTTTTTGTTCCTGGACGACTTTAACTTTGTTTTTTCTTAGTTTTTTACCTTTACCTTTTTGATAGATTTTTAGTCCAATCAACTCTCTGAAATTAGACTTGAATCCATCTGGCGACTCCACTGTCAAATAACTTACCAAGGTATTCAACAAGAAGAAACTCTATAGGCCTACTTGATTTCATCCCTGAACCTGAACAAGTTTATAGGAGGAGATTGAATAGGTTAACTTCTCGTAGGATCCTTGAGAATCTTGGATCTGAGTCTATTTCAGACACGTTGACCCCCGGAATCAGGACACGAAGAACACGTTTTATATACATATATATATATATATATTTTTTAAATATATTAAAATTTAAAAATATAGACATATAGATCCAAAAATCTTTAGAAACTAGAACATTTACAAATATTCAATAGAAATTAGAATCAAACCACATTAATGATTACACATTTGTCATTCACAAATCATGATTCACAACACATTTGTCATTCACAAATCACAATGAGACACATAGATGCATGTCGGAACCATATTTCTCATTAAGTCATCAAAATCAAAATGTATACATATATGTCAGAATGCCACTGGACACTGGAAAATGCCAAATAGACTAATAGTAAATACAAAAAGGGGTGGATCAAGATGGAAGAATCCCATATGTCAATAGTCCTCCTCCATCCCTGAATCAACAAACTCATCATTGGCACTGCCCTAATCCTCATCCTCCTCCTCCTCCTCCTCTCTGCCCATCTGACGATCTGCATCTGTTGCTGTGGAGGATGACCCCACCATACGATCACCATCATCAAAAGTGACCGGCTCTAGCACTGGATCATTAAGATCCATGTTGGCTAATGCCAACTCAGTACTGTTGTCCAAACCCATATCATCAGGAAAGACATCCCACATCTTTGTCTTTCCCTTCACCCACTCCTCCCTCTTCCTGTAAATAAGACGAAGGTTGGAGTGCCCTGGACTGCTCAAGCCTGCTCTTCTTCACACTGTACAAGTTCCCATATGTGCTCCAATTCCTCTCACAACAAGAGGATGATGTAACTTGAGAGATGACCCTCAAGGATAACTTTTGTAGAATAGGGCATGTTGCCCCATGAGTTGCCCACCAAACATAGGGTTTCTTAACCCCCTGTCTCTAAGCACATCATAGCCTCCAAATATCCCAGTGCCAGTGGAAAAATCTACAAAGCCCTCCTCCACCTCCTCAAGTAGGTCTCTATCCTGAGATAGCCGTCTAAGTGCTATCTTCCTCCCATGTGCAATCTCTGCATACATTTGAGGAGGGACTCTGTGTGAGGGCCCCGATCCACCAGTGAGCCACTACTGAGTGTAGAACTTGGGGTTCAAGGAGTGGGCCAAGCAATGCAAAGGTGTGCAATTCTTATCCCACCTAGAGATAAGAATATCCTAAATCATGGTCCATAAGTTCTCTTCCGATGTCCCATACTCGGGACACTCATTCTCCATGACAATGGACCTCATGGACTCAAGAATGGAATCCCACCCCTCATAAACATCTGCTAGGATGGGCTAGTCCGTGTCTGCAAACCGCAACAAAGAAATGATTGGCTCCATGATCTTAATGCTAAGATCTGCTGTGTCCCACCAACCATCATCTAACACCGTGTCCTTCACCTTTTTTGAAGCAATCTGATCCGTCTTTCTCCAAAAAGACCAAAACTCTGAAATCACCATGGACCCAAGAGCGGTTTTGACCTCCCTCAACCTCTTGAGCATGATGAATGAGGAAGCAAACCGAGTATCTGCAATCTTCAGCAATGAAAGTTGTGTGTACTTTTTGTAGATGGTGAGGGCATTTGTGTGGTTTTGTACAAAGTTACGGATATGGCATGCATTCTCAATAAGGTTTCCAATCCATGTCACACATCTAAAGCAATGAATTTCAGTGCTAAATTCAAGGAATGGACAATGCAAGGTGTCCAAAAAACCTGTAAGAGCAATAAAAGCATGTATAAATGACTCTACAACACTAACATTGCAATGACCAAATTCAAACAATGAGCAAATTAGAAATGAAAGGTGTCCAAAATGAACATACCTGTGGATATTTAGCTTCCACAATCATGCCAACAGCCTTGCAAACAGGTGCATTGTCCGTGATGATTTGTACACAAGAATCAACACCCACTTCTTCAATGGTTTTGATGAATAAATCACCCATATACCGTGCATCCTTGTATTTTCCAAGAGCATCCACCTCTTTCAAGAACACCGGTCCATTTTGGGAAGATACCATGAAATTGATGAGTGGATGGCGTGCTGGATCCATCCATCCATAAAAAACAATACTCACACCGGATTAGGGCCATGTTGTTCTAATTGGCTCAAGGATTTTATCTACCTCCTTCTTTGCTTTAACCAACAATGTGGTTCTAAGCTTCTCTGAACCAAGAGGCACATAACCATTTGGAGCTCGTTCCAGGATACTTTTACACATCTCAATAAACAATGGTGACCGTGCAACATTGAATGAGATTAAGTTGAGGTAGAAGAAAAATGCAATGGTAATGTCCACCTCTTCTCGCGCCTCTTGTTGGAAAATCCTATCCATTGGACCACTTGTAGATTGCCTCTTTCTTGTTTGATAAGTATCCCCACTCACATGAATGCTAGGTGGAAATGGAGGCTTGGTGCCAGAGGATTTCCTCAAGAATGGAAGAGGATCATCCTCTTTTTTCTTGCTTGTTGCTGCCACCTTCCCTAAGCCAGCATGATCCTTTTTTTCCATATCGCTCCTTTGGTTAACACTCACCGCTTTGCATGAAGAAATCCCACAAGAAGGAAGGGCCAACAAATGGCCCTTAACCCGGAAATATGTGCTCTTGAACTCATTCTTGCAAAAATTGCATCTCCAAGACACATTGCCTCCCCCACCAAGCTTTGCCCCAAGCCCATCTTTCCTCGTCACATACTTCCACAAAGGGTATTTTTTTTATTAGGCTTGTTGTCTTGCTAAAACAGGGTTAAATGGAGCATTAGCTCCACTAGCAGCAGATGGAGCACTTGAAGGAGGAGGAGAATCACTTGTGCTTGGAGGAATAGGAGGGGAGGCACTAGATGGTGCATTTCTCCCTTTCCTTTGCCCCTTAGCTCCTACCCTAGCTGATTGAGAAATTCCCTTTCTTGTTTGATGGTTGAGCTTGCAATCCTCTCCACAAATCCACCCCCAATGCACTTGGATTCCCTTGGATAGCCTTCAAATCTCCTTCACCTGCACATAAAAGCCACTCTCAACCTTCTCCTTACTTGCAAACGAGAAAACAAAAGTGAAAAAACGGTTTTAAACTAAACCCGGGCGCACTTTTCCGCGGAAAGTGTGTCCTGTTTTCGGGACATGAATCCGACAGTCGGGGACACGATGTGAAATCGTGTTCGATTCGACTTTTGGTTGTGTCCCGATTTCAGACACGACCAAAAGTCAAATCAGACACGACCAAAAGTCCAATCGGACACTATTTCACATCGTGTCGTGTCCGATTCGACCCCCACGGGACACGAGGGGGGTTTTGGACGAATTTGGTTTCTTAGGTTATGATTTGAGATGGAGTAAGGGACAGCTAAATCAAAGTGTCCCCTAGAGCCACAAGTGACGGTTCTAGTAGTAGACATTTTTGCCAAGGTTGAATAAACACTTCTCTCAACAACTCATCCATTTGTGAGACACCGCCATTCCTTGTGTACTCAGTGTCCAACACATGCTTAAATGTGTAACACCATGTCCTTCATCCAAAGTATCTTAATGTCAAGTCAATCAAGTCATCCCTATTCAGCCTAGCCTTGTATTTTTAGCCTTCACCCTTTGCTAGCAATTTGATCATGTTTACAAACAAGTATATTCTTGAGATTCTTATTGGAAGTAAATTATTTAACTAACCTATTATTACTTATTAACTGCCAGTGAAATGATGCTTAATACTCTAGAGTCTTACAATAAAAATTATTTAGAGAGCATGTCTTAACTATTTGCACTTGCAACAACATGGCTTCTCAGCCAGGGTTATATTTTGATTAGTTTGATCGGTCAAACCTAGTTTGACCAACGTCAACCTTGGGATCCGTGATGAGATGGACCACTTTATGTATGATGTTGATCTATGGTCTTTTATATACCTTCTTGATGATTCCATGTGATGGGAATAGGCTTCAGATGATGATTGATGCAGTTTGTCATGATGATTATTATTCCCATATCATTATATTTTTACTTGTCCAGGTATGGTGGACCCTACATACGATCCTACAGGATATCATGAGGTGTATGGGTACTCATCTCTAGTGGATTTGAGCCTTTTGGATCCATTGAGACACTCATCTACCAGTTTCAGGCACTCCCACACATGTTATGAGCAGTTTTCCACCTGTTGACCAGTTTGGCCATGCTGATGTGACCTGTCCAGCTAGATCATTGGAGGCCAGTCATTGCCTAGGGCACTATAGAGGAAGGGGGTGGTCCAACCACTTGTTATTACCATATTACCCCCCTTCCGGATATGATGGCATAGTCAATTTGATAGCACAGGCACCAGAAAGCTGGTTTTGGGCAGTTTCAAGGTTTTTTGGGAGGATAAAAAATGGAATAAAAAGGTCATAGAGGAATTCGATTTGGGCAATTGAGGCAAGGTTTTGGCATGAGGTCTGCTCTGAGGTCATCTATGGTGTATCCCACTCCTTCCAAATCAGTTTGCAGCAGTCAATGGGGTCCACACAGTCAGCAAGAGGTATTTTCATGCTTTCTTCTCTCTATGATGGGGACAGGATTTGATCATTTGTATACTTGGACATGTCATTGAGTCATATGTTATATTATTGTGTCATGGGAACATGCTAGTGAAGGGGAATAATACCTCCTAGCCCCACCATGTGCTTCTAGTCACTTGTCCTAGTCATATGTTGTGGCTCACTTGTGTTTTAGCCACCCCCATGTAGTGCGCCCTCCTTTGGAGTCCTCTTTTAGCCATGACGTCATCCCTTTAGTGAATGATCCATGTCATATTATGTATTGGCTCATCTTAGCCATTGATTATATTGTTATATCTTTTGATCTCAACCACTAGTTTTCAAAAGTGGTTTAGGGTTTTGGTCTCCCTCATCCTATTTAAGGAAGAGACCCCCCTATTGTAAAGGCACCTTTGGAGTTCTTGAAGATTGGAATAAAAATACTATCTTGTGGATCTACTTCTCTAGTCTTGATGGATTCTTTTGCAAGTTGAATATAAAATCTTTTCTCTGTGTATCACTTGTGGTTCGTGGGATTCAATTCGTTTTTCTGCAGGGAGGCCGAATTGGTGAAGAGGAGGACGATTTTGAGGGAGGATATTGTGGGGAAGCCCCATATCTTGCTTTGGATTGGCCTTTTGTCTCAAAGAGTATCATCATTGTATCTTAGTGACATAGTTGATGCTTTCTATTTCATCTTTTCATCATTTTCATCATTCTTTTGCTAGGCTTGTTTCTCATTAGATCTTGTCTTGTAGGAGGAGGGCGATTTGGTCATCTTTGAGGGAGGACGATTTGGCTTGGAGATCTAGATCTCACTCTTGAATATACACACAGGGGGAAGGTTATCAATTTGCAAAGTGGCCACAAGCTTTTGAGGTATGTTCCATAAGGTATGTGCCTAGATCCATCCATTTTCTCCATTGGTCACATAAACCTTAAAATCAAAACCCTCATTTTTACTTTTTTTTAGATCTACTTGGATCTAGAATGCTTTTGGGGATATAATTTAAAAACCCACCTTAATAATCTTCACGGCAATCCCGATCTACAATTTGGTGAGGTTTGGACTCCAGTTCGCCCATTTCCCAATGCACTTGGTCTCTCGAAGGAAAGTCGCATTTCTTGAGGGAGGCCTTTTTGCTAGTTCTAGTACATGGGTAGTTGTGATTTTTGCTTCATTGGATAGATCATCCCCTAAAACCTACCCCTAGTGCTTCACCCTATTGATTTTCACCTTGTGGGCCCCATTCCTCATTTTGAGGGTTGTGCCCTAAATTTACTTGTTTAACTTCATAAGTGGCCTAAATCAAACACTTGGTTGAATTATTTTTCCATTCCCTAAGCCTCTCAACCAAGCCCTAACCACCTTGGGTCCACTTACCTTTCTAGATCTAAAGTCTACACCCTTGATCTCCTTGCTTAACTTTACACTTTTCCCTAGGAGTCTTTGGGTTAGCTAGTCTTCATAGATTGGCTAGGGTCTCCCCCTCGATCTTGATTCATCTTGATCTAAAGTGAAGAGTGCCTCGGTTAGCGTGACACCCAGCTTGCATTGGGAACCGTGGCATCTCTTGGGTCACCTCTTTAGTTGTCCAACACCTCTACCGTTCTGGATAGGATACCTTTTAGGAACAACTACCAGTTGTGTGATAACAGGCTCCAGGATTGAAAATTGCAGAATAAGTTTACAGTTTACATTGACAGACTGCGATGCAAGAAGAAAGCATATACATGTATAAGTAGCACAAATGAAGTGTTCTTTCAGTTATTACAAGGATACAACAATCCAGATAAAGAAATTTATGAAAAACTATATTAACTTGTGATATTCTTTATTTTCTGTTTGGCATCAACAAAAAATACACAATAATAATTAATAAAACGGGTGAAACAAAATATATATTCACTTGATATAGCAACAAAAGAAGATCTATTCTCCTTCATTGATCAAGAATTTAGTGTAGTCCTAACTTTGACACATGCATGATCAATGACAATAACTCTTTGTCTCCACTTGAAATGTTCAAACAGAAAAAGATGGACTCAACAACTAAGGGACATAATGTACTTTCATACTGGAATGCAAGTTAAAGTAGGAGATAGTTATTATGGAAAGCAAGGTTGAAATTAGTCAACATCGGCTTGTTTAAATCATACTTTAGTTGAGCCAATTTTAGAAAAATACTCATGGAGATATAGTTTTGATTTACCTGAAAATCATATATATGGACTCTGGAGTACAACAATGAGATGACAAATGTCCATATCCATGTTGGGCACTTCAAGGAAAGAAAAAAGCACTTTTGTGGTCATTATTCACAATCTCTGATCTCCCAGAGTGCAAATAAGACCAGAGTCAAAGACAGCTCCATTGGTTAAGCCAGCATGGCAGTTAGAAAGTGCCTAAGCTTGCCTGACCTCAAGGACTGTTGATCACAAAAATGAATTCATTTGATAACTTGGGAAGGTGACATATATTTCATTAGGACATCATGTATCTAAAATCTGGAGAAAGCTTCATTCTATTCATCAATGACCAGATGCAATTCTCTAGCTTATAAATTTCTAGAGAGACATGTGAAACACTGAAATGTGGTGAGGAATCTCTTTCCTGTATTTACTTATTTTGTCCATTTATGCTTTGTGGATAGTAGTTTTAATTTTTAAACCATCATAAATACAAGCTCTAAGATATTGCATGCGTCTAGCCAGTTTAAGATTGTCCAATCTGTCTGAACACCTTATCTTATAGTTCGATGGCAGAAGAGTTTCAGATTAGCAAATCTGTACAGTCAATGCATTCTCTACTTCTAAAATGGTTATGCTAGAAGATAGTCAGTTTTCATTTTCCTTTGAAAACAAGATCTTTAAACAGACAAAGGAAAGCAATTAATTCACCTTAGAGAGGCACCTTAAATGCGCATTATTGATGTAGATATTCACTACAGATTTTAACCTAGTTATAGGAGGTTGTAAAAGTACACTAGAATACACAGCTTCAAACTTTCATCAGTGGGCATCAAATTATACCTCAAATTTGGAGCCTCGAATCCTGGAATAGTACAAAAAGCCAGACAAAGCATTAATGTCAGCCAAGAGACATATTGAAAATTACATTTTAATATTATTAATAAGTTCCATTGCATTTCCAAACTATTCAGTTCATAGTCTTGACTAATAAAGTATGCTTTCCTAAACTATTCAGCATATATTACAATAGTCCCAAGGATGGAACAGTAGAAGATTGATTACAGAAAGCATGGCTGTCAGCCTGGAGACATTTAAAATTAAAATTTAACATTATTAATTACTTCCATTGAATCTCTAAACTATCCAGCACACAGTCCCAAGGATGCATGAAGGATGTATTTCTAAGCTATTTTGTGTAAGTACCAAGGATGCAAAACATTACAAACAGATCTTTTTCATTTACACAAAAGTGTAGTGGGGAAATGAAAAGCAAGAAACCCCATAGCAGCTGGGCAGTCACAAGATCTTTAAAACTTCAAAAGACTGTACTTTTGGTATATTTTAAGCATATAGCAATATGAAGAAAGACAGCTGCCTTTATGAAGAAAGACAGCTGCCTTGGCCCCAAACAGACACGTTGGTAATTGATTTTTAATTCATAGAAATAGTAGTATGCTGTAAATGCTACAAAACTAATATCAGGTCCTGCAGATCCAATCATGCAAGCATGGTATAAGCTGATAACATTGGATAATCATTTTCACGCTACATAATGTGATTTTCTCACTGCATTCTTGTCATTGTGGGACACATGCCCTTCTATTATTGAATCACTTCTCTGAATCCAATGGTAGGAAGCACTGTTATATACCCAACATATACATCAATTATTTCAGTACATGTTAATAAGTAATTATTTATGTGTGAGATTAAAACCCAACTGTCATGTCCTCTAAGGGGTACATTAACTGTTAGACATGTCCCCTACCATTTGTAATTTCAACCATCTTGTCTATCCAATATTTTTTAAATGACCTAGTTGTCCGTATTGCTTCTTAACTAATTTTACGTATATCCTAATGGAACCCTGTAACTACCATTGTGTATGTTACCCCCTGACACGTTGGTAATTGATTTTTAATTCACAGAAATAGTAGTATGCTGTAAATGCTACAAAATTAATATCAGGTCCTGCAGATCCAATCATGCAAACATGGTACAAGCTGATAACATTGGATAATCATTTTCATACTACATAATATGATTTTATCACTGCATTCATGTCATTGTGGACACAAGCCCTTCTATTATTGAATCATTTCTCTGAATCCAATGGTAAGCACTGCTATATACCCGACATCGACATCAATTATTTCAGTACATGTTAATAAGTAATTATTTATGTGTGAGAGTAAAACCCAACTCTCATGTCCTCTAAGGGGTACATTAACTATTAGACATGTCCCCTACCATTTGTAATTTCAACCATATTGTCTAGTCAATATTTTTAAATCACCTATTGGTCTATATTGCTTCTGAACTAATTTAATGTATATCTTAAAGGAACCCTGTCACTACCATTGTGTATGTTTACCCCTGACACTTATGGGGTGACTTGATTATCACTTCTTATGTGATCTTCCATCACGTACAGCAGTTCCACAAAGGAGATCTATGGTTTTCGCATAGACACTTGACAGAGACAATTTCAGCTTGCTCAGTCCGCCATGATGTGTGCCAAAGACAGATAGGGATTTCTAGTGGACACCAGTGTTAAGAAATGTGCTCTCCACTTGACTTATGGTAAATGTTTTCTTATGTGTGAGACATGACCATGGGGTTTGATGGTGTTACTCTATAATGGCTCATATATCCTAGATTGTTGTTTCATACCTAAGGATGCATCATGGTGTGGTTATAATTCTTCATTAGATGTATGACCTTGTGGGTAGGTGTGTCCCTAAGAATTTAAGTAAGCGTGACCCACATTTCATGTCATTTACAACATTTTAACTACTCATTTTTCATATCATGCCATTTCACTAGCCATTTCACCCATTTCCAGCATGTCCCGCTTTCGCAATTAACTTATTATATGTCATGTCCTAAGGTCTCCATGTACTATTCCTATGTATGGTGCCTAAGTGAAAGTTAAAAGAGTCAAAGTACTCTAAGGGAAATGAAGCTAAGTGATAAATATGAGCTATGCCTCCTTGCAAAAGCCATGTTCTTTATGTCCCAGCTTGACAAAGTCAAATGCAAAGAAAGGGAATCTTTTTGCTTTTTTATTTAAAAAAACAATAAAATAAAAGGATCGCAAAAACTAGCACACGGAAAGGATTACTCAATAAGAAAATTGTTCCCTTCCAAGGTACACATATGGAAGAAAATCATTAACCCCTAGCTCTTGAAAGCTAAGGGGTAGACCAAACATTCATTCACATGTCTCTGATAGTTAATTCGTGAACACCTTCCCCTAATATTGACATTCATTTCATTACCCTCACCTTGCTTAGAAACTTAGGATATACACTTAGTCTTAAGGGTATAACATGAAAATCTGGATCAATTATAGTTGCACCATGGTAATTCTAAAGTTATGGGATAATTAATCGAAAGTGAGTGAGTTAATTAGAAAAGTGCACTTGATAATATTTAATGTTAGTATTTAGCATATAATTAAGTTATTTTCCTAATTCATACTTTATAATGTCTAACACTTGGTTGTTCTATAGTTTATTCATGTCCCCTTCTCCTAGGTGATGCACCCCCCTTCTTCATGCACATGTGGGAGCTTCATGAGTCACATTTATTTATCATCTTGGCATGTGTGAGAGGGCCAACCGTCTTACACCACTTGAATGAGTTGGCATGAGCTTTAACCACCTTGTTGAGGAATTTGTTGGATATTTCGACCATTATTCAATCTCTTGTTGGACATGGTGATAATTTTCCAGAGGTCACTACTCGCTCTGTAAATCTCAACCCCAACTTGGCCCCAATTCACTGCAAGCCTCATGCAAAACAAACCCACCTTCTCAAAGCCTGAGAAGTAATAATGAATGCAATATACTTAAAGAAAAAGACACATGGAATATGATTATCAACACAACAACTGAAACAATCACACACTGAATAACAATATATCCTGGAAACCCCAAAGGGGAAAACCAACTGTTGAGGGCTTTCTTCAATCTAGAGCTAGAGAATATAAATAAGAGAAGTACAGTGTAATATCCCAACTAATATTTGTTGTCTTTATATAGAGTTTCTGATGTAGTTGCTGCTTGCTTGAAGTCTTGTTACCCAATACTTAAAAGAAAATATGAATGCATGTGTCATACTGTGATTGCATGATAATGCATGCAAGTGCATGGGGTCACATAAACCCCAAATAACCCAAGTAATCAAATATGCAATAAGATAAAGATAGAAATGATGCATGTATGTACCAATGACTTATGCTTTAGAAGTAGCTCAAGATGAGATAGACATGCAAGTCATGCGCCCAGAATAGACTAAGATATGAGATGAACTCTACAAGATAATTCGCCCATGCAAGGATGGCGCCTACTTCAGTCTTCAGAGAGAATAATAACTGCTCCAGAGATGTGAAATAGCTCCAAGAAGTATGCCCTAGGCTTATAATGGCCCTCTGATCAGTATGGAAGTTGCATGCAAGACATGCACTAGCTCTAGGTCATAATATGAATTGCTCCCTCAATGAAAGTCGCCCATGCAAGAAAAGACGACCTCTTGATATATGAATTAATAATAACTCTCTCCAGAAAAGGATGTAGAAGCCTGTATTCAGTGACAAGGCTAAAAATGGCTATCCAGGAAGAATGGAAGAGACATGCAGACCAAATAGCAATTGTTGGTCAATATATGAAGATCTCTGAATTGTCCAATTCGCCCATGCAGAAAGGCGAGTTCTCTTACTCCAATATGTAGATTTTACCCTAAATAATGTTGAAGATTAATGTACCAATGAATAGCAAAGATGGACCTATATGATCCAACCCTGGAAGTGACTAGGGAAGCTAGATTTCACTGCCAAAATACACTAGATGGCTAAAGGATGTGCCCTCAACCCTAACTCTGGTCACAGAGCTCTCAACTCGAACCACAATGATCAATAATAAACTTAGCAGGCCTAGCCATTCGCTTTTTCCTTCTTTTATCACTTTGACATTGCATGCCATAAGTCGCTTTTCTCTTCTATTTTTCAGTTGAGTTTGCATGCATTGCTTCCTGTATGCATGCAAGCTTAATTAAGGTGCTTTTGTGCATGCATCATGAAATATGGCCCGCATGTAATGCATGTAAGTTGCTCCTAGTTCATGTGGCCCTCTTTTATCTATTGATGACCTAATAACACTGATTAAGATCTTCTTTTGTTCTAAATGGTCTCAGTCCTCAATCAATTCCCTGAATGTCAGTACCCGCTCGAACGTATGGGAATTAGATAGGTTAGCGGGATGGTCCTTGGTGCTTAAGCAGAAGAGGACATTACATACAATCATAAATATATGGGCAAAGAAACCTGAAGGGACAAGCCCTAGATCTACATGCAACTGTAACTGCTACTCTGGGGAAATGAACCAACTGTTCTTTACTGACTGATTTCTGACAGTTTCAACCAATCTCTGAAAGAAGGTCTCTAACTGTCTTTGCTCTGATCTGCTCAACCACAGAAGAAATGTTGCAAACTCTTAGTATGAAATGCACCCCCTCTCTGCACGGGAAGTGCGCCCCCCCTCCACCATTCTGAAGTCGCCCCTCTCTCTTTAATCAAACTCGATCTCTTAATTCTTGAATCCTGTCATGCACTGTAGCAATCTCTGCCTCCTTGGAGGATCTTCCACAAGCTCATCAAATCTATCTCAGATCTGATTTCTCCCCAACACAGAGAATGTGCCCCTCTCTCAGGATTGCGCCCCTCTTTTGCTGCTCATTAATCTCAAAAGAGATCTCACCAATAGTCTCTCACACTCTCGGTGATATCACCTCTATCTCCCTGTAGAAACCCTGCACGCTCACTCTCTCAAGAGGATGCCCTCACAATATCTCAGATGAGTGCGTCCCTCCTCTGCATGCAAATCAATGTTGCACGACTCGGACTTGGCAAAGACTCGGCTGGCATATGACTCGTGGACTCGGGAAACACTCGAGAAAGACTCAAGACAGACTCGGCAAGACTCGGGAAAAAAATAAAAATATTGTACATTTTTGGCACAATAAAGAGTTTAAAAGCATTTCCAATCCATATAAGCTATAAAACTACAATTTATGCAATAATTCATAACATTGTTTCATAAACTATGATTATACGACATAACACAATCAATTTTTGTATGCAAAAATTTAAGTAGTGATCATAAACCATAAGGTGATCATAAACCATAAACCATAGTGTTCATAAACCGTAAATCATAACCATAAACATAAACCATAAACCTATAATAGAAATAAAATAAATATAATATATAAAAAAATTAAAATAACAGAAATAAAAAAATTTAAAATAACAGAAATAATTGAAAATATTAAAAAAACAAAATATGACCACAAATAAATAAATACCGATACAGAAATTAAAATATGACATTAGTTTAGATTTTTAAATATAAATAAAATAAATAAAATTAAAACATATATATTATTTTATATATATAACATAAATAAAATAAAATATAAAATATAACAAATATGATAAATAAAAAATAACAAAAATATTAATATCAAATCAAATCAAATCAAAATAACAAATATAAATAAATATATAATACAAAAATTTATAACAAAATAACAAATATATAACAAATTAAATAAAAACAAAATAAAATATATATAATAAAAGAATTATAAATAAAACATAAATAAAAAAATATCTAACAATAAATATTATAAACTACAAAAGGTTTATATAATATATATATATAAATAACAAAAAAATATAAATATATAAAAAATAACAAAATATATATATATACATATATTATATAACAAAAACTATAAATTTTTTTTAAAAAAAAACTATACAATAAACCATAACCGTTATACTATATAGTTATAAAAAATATATATATAACCAAACATTTAAAAATATATATATATAACCATTATTTAAAAATATAACGTAACATTTAAAAAAGCCATAGACTCGGAACTTTAGGCCTGGCCCATAAACGCGGAACATTTAAAAAAGCCATAGTATGGAACTTTAGGCCTGGCCCATAGACGCGAAACATGAGCAAGTACGTGCTCCAGGAGGGACGCTTATACACTTTCGGGTTACTACCAAAGCTACACCTTGGCGGCAGGCAACAAGTCAGCTTGATACAGATTTAACAAAACTTTTATCATTCGTTAGTTAGTACCGAGAATTTGAACTCGACCGTGTGGCCGGACTCGCGGACTGATAAAAAATACAGCACACAGAGTCGGCTGTACTCCCTCTTCGTTTCCCTCCAAAACCCCGAAAACTGGCGGGCTGGAACCCTCAACCCTCAACCATAGTGTTTCGCGTCCGTCAGTCAACGGCCGAGTTCAACGAGTCAACGCCCGACTTGCCAAGCCAACGCCTCCTCCAAAGCCCGTGCATCCACTTCCTTAAGCAGCGGGTTCACCTTGCTTATTTGCCCACTCACCGGTCCACCAAGCCGATACACCCTTGCCTTGCCATGCCTCAAACGTTCCTTGCTTCATGGGCACGTGCCCCACTTCCGTGCTAGCCGACGCGCTCTACCCATCCACTTTTCCATCCGCAAGCACCCACACGCGTGTCTTAGTGTGCACCTTCCGCCAAGCTCCCAAGTCGTGCTTGGTGTGCTTGCTTGCCAACTCTTCGAAGCCCATTGTTGGTCACTTGCTAGCCTAGGCTCCCGGGTATGGTGAGGCCCAATGTGGACGCCCAACCCCTCTGCCATCCACATGCCAACTCTGTTGAGCTTCTAAGTCAAGGTACTTGGCCAGGTGAGCCCACCACAACTCCTTGCCAAGACTCAATGTGCCTCATCCATTGAAGCTTGCCACGGGTGGTGTGTGGTCGGGGCACCTGCTCGCCTAGACGCCTAGACTGTTACAAGAGGCCTGAGTAGTACATAGGAAGCCATTAGATCATGTTAAAATATCTCATACTAATCTCAATTATGTTCAAAAAACCTTGAACTTGTGATTGATGTCTTGTAGCTTGAATAAGCATTGAAGAAATGGCTTTGTAAAATAATAATAATTTGAATGCTAGGCTGTAAAAGCAGCTAGCTTTTCTTTATTCAACAAGCATGCATATACTTGAATGGAAGGTCCTTTCAAACAGAGATTAAGTCCTTTAGACTATTCATATTCAACAACTTGATTATCATATAAATTTGAATAGCCAAGTTGTATATAATAGATCATAGATAATTGGTGCCAAGACACCACGGTTGGTATAAAAGCCTAAAGAAGGCTTCTAGTAAAGACTGGTACAGATCAATGAGTGAATATGTAAGATGGCAGAGTAATAAGAAATAATACCTTATTGTCGTCTAAAAGAAACTATAAGAGGTACCTTCGAAAACAAAGTAGGTTATCACTAAGTGGTACCCCTCATTAATAAGATGAAATTCCTCTATCAGAACGTTTGCACGTATAACTTTAGTAATTCCCAAGAGCAGATACTCAGATGGCAAGCAAACATCAAAATGTTACTGAAGAACTCAGGAATGTTGATCAATAGCCATCGCCTGT
Organism: Larix kaempferi; assembly: GCA_027924585.1. Taxonomy (NCBI): domain Eukaryota; kingdom Viridiplantae; phylum Streptophyta; class Pinopsida; order Pinales; family Pinaceae; genus Larix; species Larix kaempferi. Next base: position 1,737,761 of record BSBM01001296.1, on the reverse strand, counting down.
CTGAACAGTCAGGTAAGTTGTCAAAAATTCCGTTACTAACATAAATCCTTCTTAAACGCCTATTATAGCAATAAAAGGATCCTCTATGCAATGAATGGGAAGATGAAGAGCTCCAAAAGAAGACGGTCTGAACTGAAATATACAGTGAAGAGAGGATTAGGAATGGCAAGATGAAGAGCTCCCAAAAAGACGGTCCGAGCTGAATAATACAGTGAAGAGAGGATTAGGAAAATTTATGCATTCCAAAATCTAGTGGAGTGAATTAAAGGAACCCTTGACAATATCCGGCACAGATCAAGCAGTGGCAAATAGCATATGAGAAAATTACAGAAAAAACAAATAAACAGCCAGCTAAAAATAGAATTGAAGACTGCGATGAACGTACCAAAGATGTCAGAGATGAGAATGACAACCGCTTTGGCTTCGGGAGAAGCTGTAACATAGGCCGACAAATGTTGGAATGTCTCCACCCGGCCGATCCCCACACTTGGATCTAGATGAGGAGCCGACTCGCAGCACTGAGGACCTGCCATCTTTCAATACCTACCGTATTTTACCCTTCACTATGTTCTAAACAGCAGTGTGCTCGTCGTGTCTAAAGAGGCGTTATATATATGTGGAGGAGGTGTAAATGCGTGTTCAATTTGGCTATGTATGTGGAGGAGGAGTGAATGCGTGTTCAATTTGGCTATGTACGTGGAGGAGGTGTGAATGCGTGTTCAATTTGGCTATGTATATTCAAATTTAATATATATATATATATATATATATTAAGTTTGAAGGTGTTGAATTTTAAAAAATAATTGATCATATTTAATATAAAGGAAGGAGTAATAAATTAATTTTATTATTAAATATTGTTATAAAATTTTTGAGAAAAATAATATATTTACTTTAAAAAATGTTTTTAAGAAAATTTTAAATAAAATCTCTCGAATAAATTTTTTAATATTTATTATAAAAAATAATTTGTATAAGTGTAATCTAAATATTTTACTTTTTTTTATTTCATCTTTAAAAATACACACTCTGCCCACTAATAATACTAGCATTCGCCCTAGGAGGGGCAAAATGAATGCCGAGGGGCTATTCGCTTGTCGGTGGTCGGAGGTGAAGGGTGAATTGTGCGGCGAAGTCGGAGGTCACCCTCGAAGCACTTGATTCTTGTCTCTTATTGTTTACTATCCCTCCAAGCCAAATTAGGCAAATCCTTCATTGAATATTTATACAATTTCGTTGGAAAATGTGACACCAAAGCATAGACTTCTGTGACTTCATGATTGTAGATGGCTATTAGAGGAATTTGTAGATTCATGATTGCTGACACCATATTTCAAAAATCCAAAGAAAGCTTAAAAATTTGTCCAAAATACAAAGGATTTGTTGAATGAGGGGTTATAATAAAAATCAAACAACAAAAAACCCATAAGCGCTATAGTCCGAAAGAAATTTTTGGGAAGATTAAATTCTGGCGAAGTTCCAACGGCGGAGATGGCTCAAGAAAAGATTGATGGTTGTCATGGATTCCCGCATCGCCAAAAAGCTCGTGAAAACCATGGTGAGCGGTTGCGGATACAATACCACTAGAATACGTGGTGCAATGCTATTGTCCCGCATCGACGTGATAGTGGTATCACAAACCACTGAAGTGCCATGCGGAACCGCCAAAGAGTAAAATGTGGAAGCGTGGGCCATGGCACTTGGCGGATGCAGAAATACACGGGAGATGCACCATATATTGATGATGATCGGACGGACGACATGCATTAAGAAAATATCAAGGGATGAGACCCATCCGCATCAGGGGAAATGCACACTCGATAAGGGAAAGGGTGGTTGCGGTAAACAAACCACCTTCACAGGTGCCACGCGATGGTTGATCCGCATGCAATCGAAACCAGGAAGGAAAACCACTATCTAGGATCGCGGATACCGCCGTGGAGAATAAAGGGCACAAGATCTGATGGCTCAAATAATTAATATGTGCGATCAACGGCTGGAAAGAAAATACGTCCGGAAAGCTACAAGAAAGATAAGAAAAAGAGCTTATATAAAACAAAAGGGTTTTCAAAAACGACATTTGTCTATGTGTCGCTATTCTCGGGAGTTTTGAAGACCAGTGGAGATTGCCAGTTACGTCAGAAGGATAAAGGACGTGTCTGCACAGGTAGGGTCTGGTGACCTGTCTCGCATATTTTAAAGGAATTTGTTTAAAAAAAAACAATTTAAATGGAGACTGTGCATGATATAGACGTTTTTAAAGCCAAGGAAGCCCTAGAAGACAGAGATGGGGACGTTTATGATACCCTAATTAGGTTACCGGTCGCTGAAATCAAGCTTAAATTGTCTAGGTTGTTAGAAGAAGGTATAGACGTACACAGAGTCCACCAGTCATCCTTGTTAACTAATTGTTGAAGATAATAATTTCTTGCTTTTCAAACAAGCAACAGATATTAAGTATTCGTTTACACTTGGCCCATTCACAGTGAAGAACAAAAATGTTGCTATTTATATAGAAAAATTATTGAAAGATATGGAATTTGAGACAAACGTGGCCATCGAATATGATCTGTTAAACATAATTTCAAAAAGGAGAACGGATCATTGCATCAAAGTGCTGGATCATCAGGTGATTTAGGGAATGTCTGATAGAGCAAATTGGTTCGACTATAAGGAGACGAAAGAAATCGTTCCTGATTCTCAAGAAAAAGAAATGATATTGACAGGTACGATGGTAGCGGCAAAAAGCACGGTGAACACTGTAATGGTGGGGTCTAAAAGGTCTGCACAAGACACAGTTAACATTGAGAGTGAAGAAGCAAAAAAAGGAAAAAAGTTAAAAATGGATGAGCAACAAGATCTAATGGCATTTTCAGAAGAGGAAGAAAAAACCGAAATCAAAATACCAGAGGTCACGGTAAATGAATATAGTATTCAAGAAACCCCGGTGGAAAAAGATGTAAATAAACCATGTAATATAATGGATGTTTTCAATGAGCACAGTCAAAATAAGCAAGAATCTTCCTGGCAAACCAGTCAATTATTTCCAAAGGTTAGGAGTATATCCAGCACAGAAGTCAGTTTATTAACTAGCAGAAATGTTAAAGAAAACTCTCTTAAATTTTCAGTTGTTACCAAAGATAAGATCTCAGAAATGAAAGTTGACTTGACAAAAATCAATGCCCCAGATATAATCTTATTGCATAGACAAACCGGAGAAGTTATATACTCAGATTATTTGGAAGGGATCATAAAAGTTGACAATTTGAAGATTTTAGTAGACAAATTAAATAACCAGTTGAGACAAGAAAAGACAGAAAATAAGTCTCGACAGCAGCAAATAAAAAGATTGCAATCAGATTTGGAAAACAAAGAGGGAGATGGGGCGGCAAATTTACTCAAAGAAAAGGACATCACAATTCGAACGTTAAAGCAGAGGCTGAAAATCCCAGACGCTCAGCTTATCCAGGGAGCCGAACTAATTGTACTAGAGAAGGAAAAAGAAGAGCTATCAGATGAAGTGAAAGATATTACTGCAAAAATGTTGAAGCTCGTTGAAGAATAAGTTCATTGGGAAAAAGAGAAGATTTGTTTGGAAGAGGTAAAGAAAAAGTTAACAAAATTAGGTCAGCAACAGGCATATGCAGGTACAGGTGAAGAGAAAGCTGGAGCAGACAGTCTCTTACAAGCCATGTCCCAGATAAGTCTGAAGGATGTTGAGATTAAAGAATTGAAAAATGGAACACAGAGGCTAAAAGAAGAGAATGAAACAAAGGATAAGAAAATTGAAACCTTGCAAGCAAAGAATCAAGAATTGTCTGATAACAATAGAAGATTGGCAACCCATATAACAGGACAAGCTGCAATGTAGGGTTGTAAGCATATGGTGTGGGATCAAATTATATAAGAAGTTGAAAAATTGAGACCCTATCTTGATTATATGAAGGTTAAAGAAAAAGTGGCCAAAGATGCTTTTGAAAGCTACAGAGCAGCCAGAGAGAATCTGAACAAAAAGCCAAAGAAAATAGCACAAAGAGCAATAACTTTCCTAAATAGTTTGACTTAAGCGGATTTGACAACAATGGATATAAGGAATAGAATTTCAGACATTACATGGGCTAGAAGAATTTTAGGGAAGTATTCACATATTGAAAATATTGAAGTTAAAGATGGAGATGTACGAGAGGAAGTAATCAGGTTTAAGAAACAATTTGAAAAATTGATAATCAAAGGATTCCCTGCTTTTTGGGATGCAAATCATGAATTCATTTCTCCAAATGAATATAAGAGGTTATTGTTTGGTATAAGAATGAATCACAAAAAGTTTCAGCATTTGGATCATATGCTTACTGGAAAGATTCTAATGGAGAAAATTGCGGAGGACTTTGAAATTTTAAATATGTTGATCTCAATCTGTGAGAATCTTCCTCTTGTTTCTTATGCAGGTCACATTGAAATGCGAATCTTAATAAAGGAAATGACCAGTTATGATCTGCCCATGGCTGACCAATGGAACTATGTGGATAAATATGGAAGACAGAGATATTCTGTTCATACATGAAGATGCATTTAGAAATTCTTGCCAAGTGGCAAAAATGATGTTTTTATTTTAAAAGAAAATTTTGTAATATTGTTTAAAGACTGTTATCTTTCGAGTTAAGACATTTTCAGTTATTAGTTAAAAGAAGCGGTTATGTCAAACTTCTTTCGAATTTTGTATAAAAGACAATGAGAATCATTTTTTAAGGGGTTGGAAACTCCTTGAGAGACAATAAGTTTTGAAGTCAAATTTTGAATAAAAAAGCCGTACGGTGGAAAATACCTATTTTGTTGAAGACCAGAGATTCATGTGTTGATCATTTTTACAGTCTTTCTTTTCCCTTATCTCTTCATGTGCATGTCTATTTTCTTTGTTATATCTTCCATTATGTTATTCTTCTATGCCTAAATGAATGTTTGAAATAGATTGGGATTCACACTGGTTATGCCTTGATCTATCGCATTTAAGTATCCATTTATTTCTCTAAAGTTGACAATGGATTCATCATAGTTTGATGCCTATTGTTGATGGACTGTCATTATTTCTTTCTATGCCACCTGCACAATCTTATTGACTGTGATATGGTTGTTATCTTGCCTCTGTGAAAATCTTTTTGGTATTAAATCACTTGTTGGTACATTAAGTATCTGAAAATTGACTCCATGCCCAATGTTTCTTGTTTCCTTTTCAACCAAGTAAATCATTTTTGAGAAATTTGAGCGTGTTCTATATATTTTTAGCCTTTATATATATCTTGTGAGAGAGCCCTCTTTGGTGGAAAAAATGGCTAAGTTTTCTACCTAAAGATTGGTTTGAAATAGGTTACCTTAGGTGTTATTCTTTTACAACCGGGGATAAAATCTAAGTGCTAACAATGATTATAATCTAGTTGGGTATTCTCATAAACCTCTAAATTCATGGTTATAACCTTATTAACTTGGGTATTCACAACGAATGAATATAATTTTCGTGGATATGCAGGGTTTGCATTTGGTTGAGTCAAAGACCTAGATAGCAATAGGGTAATCTGCATAACAATTCTATCAGGTGTTCTGCATCTCTGCTAAAAGTATTTGGAGCTTTGATCCTTATATGAAACCCCACTTTCACAGCATTGCCCTAAAAAACAAAGAATTTGGGTTTAAAGAAAGAGGATTCAAACTTGGGGGTCATGGCAGCAGTGTTTGAGATTAAATGTGAGAAGTTGGGGTTGCGGCAAGTTTGGGGTTTTAAACAATTAAGTTAAACAAAAGACAAAGAGGGAGCTTTTGGAGCATGTGGCATGTATCTTGTGCACTAATGTCTCAATCGACAACAGTTTCTGATAGGGAGCATCTTATTGGTTGCAGGATTGGTGCATCATGTGGAGTTGCATGTGCAATGCGATAAAGAAATGCCTGGTAGGATTCTGATTTCGGCTCTGCCTTTGTTGCATATTTTGAAATATATTTGAGTACAGCATGTCTAGAGAGAACAGGTTGGTAATCAACGTTAGCTCGCCAAATGGAGAGCATGGTAGGGTTGTGAATATTTAGGAGGGCATCATTCCTGGTAGGGTTGTATGTTTTTCGTCCATTTGCATCAATGAATAAGGAAGAGGTAGGTTGTAGTTTAAATGGAAAGCCGTAACGACATTGAAGAGTTTACCCTTTTTTGTGGAGGCATGAAGACTCGGAACATTTTGTATGCCTTTGGACACAATTAACAAGTTCTTCGTAGTCATGTAAGTGATCACTTGCAAGTATAAAATGTGATCCAATGGTGCATGGATCATTTATAGTTGAAATTGGAACAATGGCGTTTGAGAATGGTCGATGCGAGGATTCCATGCTGTAACAAACTTGTCAAAGTATTGTTTTGCATCTGCAACCCTAGCATCATCTGCCCAATCTAATGTGTCCATATCGGGTGCATTGTTCATCCACAAGAAGCCATGTATATGTGTTGATCCTCTATGTTGCCATTCATATCTGCATGGAAAATATTAAGATTGGAAATTAAGAGTTGAGTTATTGAATACACTGAAATTTGATGGGAATATGGTTTGTTACAAACCTGCACCAATAGTCTTTTGTTGCAAGCCCTTTTTGAAGAACTTCTTCTAGGAATATTTTGAATCTTTTCTCCATGTATTGAGATGCAACATGTGGATTTGATATAAGGTTGCAAATTCTCCATTGGTACTATTGATGTGAAGCTGCTGGAGCATGTCCAAGCATGAAAGAATGCAGGTCTGGCCATTTGGTGTTAGCTGCACTGAGCGTAAAAAAGAATGTTGGTGTTCCTTGTTGTGTGATCATGTCAGTTAGTTCAGCTCTACTTTTGTTCTAGTAGGAGCGGGTCCCACGAAGGTTGGAGCCAAACCGCATGACTTGCTCAGCTATATTAGCATTTGGTAATTCTTGTAATTGTTGTAGAAGCTCTGAAACCGTTGGAGGAAGTGTATCTTCAATACTATGTTTTACAAACACAGAAGTAGCAAAATAGCTGCGGTGGCGCATCATGAGATTATATATGTAATAACAAAATCGAGGATGTTGGCCAAATCGATTGACATGGTATCGAAGTAGGTGCAGTGCATAATTGTCAATACCAACCTCTTCAATGTGTGGTTGTTTAAGCATTGCGACTCCAGTGGGAAACAGGGTTGGGAACGCCATTGAGAGGAGGCCTATTGTGTTGTATTCATTGATAGGGGAAGTATCTATTGGTGGCCAGTCAATGCAAGGCGGAGTGGGCGCATCGCTTGTTGCTAAGAAGCGTTTGATTTCTTCAACCTCAGTTCTACTATTTGTCTGGGTAGATATAAAGGAAGAGGATTATTCTTCATGGGGTTCAAAGAAGTTGGGTGACTGGATATTAGCATTTGAGGTATGCTCAGCAAGTAGGGTTTCCTTAGGTCTGATATGGTGAAGAAGGGAGGAAATGTCAGTTGGTTCAATAGGCAAAGAAGACAATGCAATTGAGTTAACTTGAACATTCTTGTAGTAGGGATCATTTGACAACTTGAATTGGAGAGCAACAAAAACACGTGTTCGACTAACAAAGAACTCATAAGGCTTCTTGTTAGGATTGCATTTATGAACAATAAGGATGTCAATGTCTGAGAGTAAGCGGGGGAGTAAAGTGGCAATGCTTGTAATGTCTTGGGGGAAGCTAATAGTGTGGCCAGAATAAGTATATTGACCCCCATGAGCATGAGTGACTTGTAAAATTGGGTTAACATGAGAAATGAGCATTTCTTCAACTTGAGTAAGGACAGCGAGCACAGGTGGTTGCACCCCAGGATCCATGTTGTTTGCCAAGGAGTAGCGATGAATTTGTTTTTCCCCAATGCATCGTGAACATGAAAATGCATTAGAAAAGTGCCTTGTCTTAATGCCAGGATAAGACTCCGTGAATATAGAGCATACGTTCATGGGAGATAATTTGTCCAACCTTGTACGGAATTGTTGTTGTATACCTTGTAGGTGAATGTTTCCTTGATTGTTGGGTGTTGATGCAGATGATGTAGAGTGTCCGAGGGGAGGTTGGACAATGTCAAATGGAGCAGGGATATTAACAAGTTGGCGAGCAGCTTTATATAGAAGGCGTTGGCGCTTGTTGTTTTGTTGTTTCTTCTCAGTATATAGAATTCTTCTGCATCCATTGATATGATCATTGTGCTCATTTGTTGACATGGCTACAAGAAACATGTTTTTTTGGTTAAGAACTTAATAATGCATTTGTTTGAGGAGAAACATACTATATATTAAGCCATTGAATAAGCAAACAAAGGTAGATTGTTAAAGATATAAGGACCGTGCATAATTTATGGTAAGTTGTTGCAAGAAACAAATGTGAATCATTTTGAAAAGTGTTTATAAAGAAAAGAAGTATAAAGTTGATAAATGAATCTTCATGTAAGCATAAATTTGAAAGTGACAAGATACGTTGCAATGAATATGCAATTTAACAAAATGTTACAGAAAAAGTAAAGCATATAATATTAAAGCATGCTCCATGATGCATAAAAGTATCATTTACATACTGGTGTTAATACAAAAGCTTGCAGTGGATAAGTAGCAAGTATGAAGTACAAAAAGGTAGAATTTAAGAGTAGAAACTTGTTGGGAAAGTGTTATCAAAGGTAGAGTTCAAAGCCTACGAGCTACTGGACATGTAGTACGCAAAATGGGTTCATTTCCATCAAGGGAATCGGTAGGTGATGATGATAAGGAATCTTCCTCTAACATGACGAGCAACACCTTCAAGCGAGATGTTGAATTAAAAGTCTCTGTTCGTACAGATAAGGTTAAAAGGTATTTTCGAGCACAGACACGTTGAACTATTTCCAAAATAGATGTTGAATCATTTGAGAGAAGGCATAAATCTTTTGCAGAGATGCCCATCAGTTGCTGTGCAGAATCATCAAAAGCTATGACACCGTATAGTTGTCCAGTGGCATCCATTAGGTCAAGTTTGAGTATGTATCGATAAGCACACTCTGTAAATTCCCCATCACATTTTGCACAATGCCATACATTACCAACTTTGTGGGAAATTTCTTTCATGCATTGAATGCCATCGACAAACAAAGGAAATGCAAGGAAATGAAAGTCATCGGTGTTCATATGGGTGATTGTAGCAATAATTGAATACCAGGTTGCCTTTTCAGAGGGTTGGAGAGCTTGAAGAGCAGAAATGGAAATGCGTTTGTAAGAGCTAGAAGAAGGCGAGGTGGATTTTCTGCTCAAAGATGGCAAGGCTGAACGAAAACCATTGTCAGTAAACCATGTTTGGAGAAGTTGAGCTTCCTCAATATTTGGGTTTATAAGGAGGTTGGTGTTGGATATGGTTCCAATGGTTTTTCCATTGAACTCAGTAACATGCTTGCCTTTAATTGCAAGGATAGGGGGAGTAGGCAAACCTCAAAAGCTTGCAAGGTGGGAGCCCTCCATTGTGCAATGATCACCTCAAAGTGTGATGTCTATGCTATACCCAAACATGTCCCTTAACCCAACTGTTTGTCGAATGCTTTCAGAGCCATCCCTTTTGCATATAGTTGATGCAGGGGAAACAGAAATCACAATTCTAATAACGTCAACCATGGAATTGAGGGGTGTAGTTTTGATGTCATGGATAGATTTAAAGTGGAAGCAATGAAAAGGGATTAATGGACATTCTTCCAAACATGGTTGAATGGTTGACGAGGGGTTAAGAAAAACCTCGAAGGGGCTTGTCAAATGGTTGTATGTTGGGTTGGCCAATTTAATTGTGCCATTTGAGATAGTGTAGACTATGCCAACATTTATTTTGTCATATAATAAGGTGGCTAGTTCATTGAAAGCAGAGATATGAAGCTCATCTTTGGTAGCACTAACAAGGTCAAAGCCAAAAAGTTGACCAGGCCCTTTTTTATTAGTGTAGGTAGTCATATTTGTTTTTGCAATAACTCGACCTTGAATGGTCCAAGTTTTGGTGGAAGGGTTGAGTGATGTAAAAGCAAGAGGAGGTTCAGTAGGGTTTCCAATTGCATTTTGCGAACAAGGTATGATACTTGATGGGTTTTCGGGATCAAGAGTGTTGATTCTTGTAACAAATGAACTGTTGGGGGAGGTAAAGTTCGGGGTTAAGTTGAAAGGTGATGGGTCTCCAACTATCGCTGTTTGCAATGTGACAATTTCGATTATGTCCAGTGCGATCGTCCTGGCAAGAATAATTAAGGTAAGTAAGTAAAAGTAAAAAAAAGGGTACATTTGTTGGGAGTGCAATTGAAATCAAGTTACAATAAAATGCGATAAGCAAACCATACGTCGCATTATGCACAGTGTTGCATGTACACTTGATGACTTTGATGATTGAACTTGCTTGGAATTGGTGGTTTTCCACAGCGCTATTGTAGCTACTTGGAAGCAATGTATCGTGGCTATGAATTCCATCTGAGATAGTGATTCGGTAGCGAGTAGTTGTTGAATTAAGAGAGCCTACTCGATCGAGAGCAACAACTTGTGCAAGTGGGCATAGGTCAACAACACCATTCATTAGAAGTGAAACTGTATTTTCGGTCAATAGAGTGTCCATAATGTTGTATTGAAAATAGTTGCAATGCAAAAGCAACCTGGAAAATGGATGAAATTAATATTAAGTGTAAATATAAAACATGTACGAGAACATGTAGAACATAGAAGAATAAACAAATGAAAGGTTTCAAATTAGTTTGCTTTTAGCAATGAACGTCCCTATTAAAGTAATAAGGAAACATGTACAAACAACATCAGAGATTGTTTATTTGTTTTTGAAACTTACATTGTTAGATTCTAGGTAGCAAGTTAAGAGCAATGAACTTTGTGGAATGTGAACAATAATTTTTTGTTAATTCTGATTCAGGTTGGGAATATTCCCTGTGGGGAGTACTCATTTAAAAATTGATATCACGGTTGGTTATAACAGTACCATAGTTTAAGTGAACTTGGAACAAGTATTTTGAAAAAAGAAACCGGCTAAACATATCTACCATGAAACAAAGGGTACTCTAGTAGAAAGATAAGAAGTCAATAGGACTGCTGAGTATATAGAAAATAGAAACAGCATGGGTTAGTGCATAACGGTTGAAAAACTATCTGGTTCTCTTATAGCTAGAAATGTTTGCAGGTCTTGTTTTGTGAGCTGTCTTGCGACCTTCAAGTGCCAAAAGATAGTAGGAACAGGAATTTGTTTTATTGTTTAAGTGCCTATAAGGATGTTTTGTTAAGCAACTATGAAGTGGATACTGATTTGAAGTGTTCAAGCTAGTAATTTATAACAAGAAATAGTGTCTGAAATATATGATTGCATATATGTTAATAATATCATTTTGGTTTTCAGTCTATTGTTTTTGATGGCACATTTTTTTTTCTCTTTTGCGCATGTCTATTTATTACTAAAACTCTATGGGGTGATTTTCAGTTCTTTGAGCCCTATTTTTAAGATGATGATAGAAAAAGGGAAAATTGAATGCCCAAGGTCAGTGAACTTGAAGGAGAATGGGGCTAAACCTCTTTTGAGCAAACAATATTTTGTTTATAAGAAGAAAAGAAATGATCCAATAAGAAGTAGTAATGATCAGTCAAATTGGAACTATTGTACCTATAATGGATGCTCATGTTGGGGGATACTCATAATTGTGTATGCAGGTAATGAAGGTTTGCTAATTTTTGGATTACTTCTCTTAAATGTGATTTTTTCTTCAATTTATATTGGTAAACTTATTGAATGTTGAATAACAATTTGTAAAAAAATCTATGATGAATTCTCATGTTGGGGGAGGTCGTTAACTGTGTATCCAAGTAATGAAGGTTTGTTAAGTTTTTTGTTTTCAGTCTATTGTTTTTGATGGGGCATTTTTTTCCGCACATGTCTATTTATTTTTAAAACTCTATGGGGTGATTTTCAGTCCTTTGAGCCCTATTTTTAAGATGATGATAGAAAAAAGGAAAAATTGAATGCCCAAGTTCAGTGAACTTGAAGGAAAATGGAGCTAAACTTATCAAATGTTGAATAACAATTTGTAAAAAAACCTATGATGAATGCTCATGTTGGGGGAGGTCGATAACTGTGTATCCAAGTAATGAAGGTTTGCTAAGTTTTTATTACTTTGCTTAAATCTTGAAGAACTAAATATATACCAGCAACAGTCCAGAATAGACAAGGAATTTCAGCAGGGTGTGAGCAACATGTATAATTTATTTTAGAGCAGGAAAAACCTGTATAGTCTATTGTTTTTGATGGGGCATTTTTTTTCTTCTGCGCATGTCTATTTATTTGTAAAACTCTATGGGGTGGTTTTCAGTCCTTTGAGCCCTATTTTTAAGATGATGATAGAAAAAAGGGAAAATTGAATGCCCAAGGTCAGTGAACTTGAAGGAGAATGGAGCTAAACCCCTTTTGAGTAAACAATATTTTGTTTATAAGAAGAAAAGAAATGATCCAATAAGTAGTAATGATAAGGGAAATTGGAACTATTGTACCTATAATGGATGCTCATGTTGGGGAATACTCATAATTGTGTATGCAGGTAATGAAGGTTTGCTAATTTTTTGATTACTTCTCTTAAATGTGATTTTTTCTTCAATTTATATTGGTAAATTTATCAAATGTTGAATAACAATTTGTAAAAAAACCTATGATGAATGCTCATGTTGGGGGAGGTCGATAACTGTGTATCCAAGTAATGAAGGTTTGCTAAGTTTTTTGTTTTCAGTCTATTGTCTTTGATTTGTACCTATAATGGATGCTCATGTTGGGGGATACTCATAATTGTGTATGCAGGTAATGAAGGTTGACTAATTTTTGGATTACTTCTCTTAAATGTGATTTTTTCTTCGATCTATATTGGTAAACTTATCAAATGTTGAATAACAATTTGGTAAAAAACCTATGATGCATGCTCATGTTGGGGCAGACCGATAACTGTGTATCCAAGTAATGAAGGTTTGCTAAGTTTTTATTACTTTGCTTAAATCTTGAAGAACTAAATATATACCAGCAACAGTCCAGAATAGACAAGGAATTTCAGCAGGGTGTGAGCAACATGTATAATTTATTTTAGAGCAGGAAAAACCTGTATAGTCTATTGTTTTTGATGGGGCATTTTTTCTTCTTCTGCACATATCTATTTATTTGTAAAACTCTATGGGGTGGTTTTCAGTCCTTTGAGCCCTATTTTTAAGATGATAATAGAAAAAAGGAAAAATTGAATGCCCAAGGTCAGTGAACTTGAAGGAGAATGGAGCTAAACCCCTTTTGAGTAAACAATATTTTGTTTATAAGAAGAAAAGAAATGATCCAATAAGAAGTAGTAATGATAAGGGAAATTGGAACTATTGTACCTATAATGGATGCTCATGTTGGGGGATACTCATAATTGTGTATGCAGGTAATGAAGGTTTGCTAATTTTTTTATTACTTCTCTTAAATGTGATTTTTTCTTCAATTTATATTGGTAAATTTATCAAATGTTGAATAGCAATTTGTAAAAAAACCTATGATGAATGCTCATGTTGGGGGAGGTCGATAACTTTGTATCCAAGTAATGAAGGTTTGCTAAGTTTTTTGTTTTCAGTCTATTGTCTTTGATGGGGCTTTTTTTTTTTTTTTTTGCGCATGTCTATTTATTTGTAAAACTCTATGGGGTGATTTTTAGTCCTTTGAGCCCTATTTTTAAAATGATGATAGAAAAAAGGAAAAATTGAATGCCCAAGTTCAATGAACTTGAAGGAAAATGGAGCTAAACCCCTTTTGAGTAAACAATATTTTGTTTATAAGAAGAGAAGAAATGATCCAATAAGAAGTACTAATGATCAGTCAAATTGGAACTATTGTACTTATAATGGATGCTCATGTTGGGGGATGCTCATAATTGTGTATGCAGGTAATGAAGGTTTGCTAATTTTTGGATTAATTTTCTTAAATGTGATTTTTTCTTCAATCTATATTGGTAAACTTATCAAATGTTGAATAACAATTTGGTAAAAAACCTATGATGCATGCTCATGTTGGGGCAGACCGATAACTGTGTATCCAAGTAATGAAGGTTTGCTAAGTTTTCATTACTTTGCTTAAATCTTGAAGAACTAAATATATACCAGCAAAAGTCCAGAATAGACAAGGAATTTCAGCAGGGTGTGAGCAACAGGTATAGTTTATTTTAGAGCAGGAAAAATCTGAATTCTAAGAAAATGATAGAATCATTTACTGAAAAAGAACTATATTGGAAGAATCTATATTGGTAAACTTAGAGAATTGAATATATACCAGTCACAGCAAAGGAGCAATTTATTTGGTAAGTCTAAAATTTCGTAGTATTTTAGAAGAGAGGACATGGTTTTGAAGCAAAAATCAGTAAAGGAGTAGAGGCAGTGGTAGATATAGGTTATTCCAGAACAGGGATGAACACAATTGTGAGAAAATAAAAGAATTATTTTGTGAAATGGACAAGTTGTTTGAGAGACAAAACATGTTGCAGCAGAAAGCAGAACAGGAACAGACAGAGCAACTAATTTTAACAGGGAGTGAACAAGAAGTATATGTTACTTCAAAGCAGGGAAAAACACAGTTGTGTGTAAGGGTGAATAGCAGGTATAGGTTATTTGAAAACATGGATGAACAAGGAATTTGAAGAGGGAGTGAACAGGAAGTATAGGGTTACTTTAGAGCAGGGAAAAATACAATTGTTAGTAAAGAAAAGAGTTATTTCCTGGAGCGGACAATTTATCTAGGAGACAGTATCTATTGCAACAGAAAACATTTGAAACCAGTAAATAAATGACATGCGTGATTAAATTATGACTTTAAACGTTGAACATAGAAGTAAAACAAGTAAATAAACCACAGTCCAGACACCAAACAAAAAATATGAGTTATTATAACAACAAATATAACTTTGGTTCAGAAAAGAACCTTGATTTTCAGTAGAAAACAAGAAGCTTTATCTCATGAAGAGCTTGGTTGAGATTGATTTTCAGTAGAAAACAAGAAGCTTTATCTCCTGAAGAGCTTGATTGAGATGAAGAAAAAGCTGAGACACAATAACAATAGCAAACAAGAACACAATTCTGACAAAATTAAAGAAATAATTTCTGGAATGGATAACTTCTTTAGGAGACAAAACCTGTTGCAACAAAAAGCAGAATAGGAACATAGACAAAGAAAAACACAATTGTGAAAAGGGAAAAATCCTCAAAGCAGGGAAAATTACTTTAAAGGTGCAAGTTACTTCAAAGACAATTTTGACAACGCAAGGTTATTCCCAATACGAGCTACTGCATCTGGGCTAAAACCAATTGCTTTACAAAGTTGTTGACGACCTGGTTAATCAAAAGGAAGAAATTGCATGGTCTTAGAAAGCATACAATAAAGCATATATAGACAAAAATATACATTAGACAATAAAAGATACATTAAGAATATGAGACAAAACCTGTTGCAGCAAGAAAGCATAATAGGAACATAGACAAATTAAAACACAATTGTGAAAAGGGAAAAACATCTTAGACTAGAGAAAATTAGTTAAGAGGAGGGAAAAACACATTTGTGAGTAAAAAAGAATTTTTTTTTTTTTTTTTTTAGAACGGGAATTTCATCTAGGAGAAAATATCTGTTGCAGCACAAATGTCAGTGAAGCATCGTTTCATCTTAAAGCAGTAAATAAATAAGATGTATGATTAAATTATAACTTTAAAGGTTGAACATACAAGTAAAACGAGTAAATAAATCGCAGTTGAAACACTAAACAAGAAATATGAGTTATTATAACAACCAATATAACTTTGGTTTCAGTAAAGAACCTTGATTTTCAATAGAAAACAAGAAACTTGATCTCTTGAAGAGGATTGTTGAGCTGAAGAAAAAACTGAGACACAATAACAACAACAAACAAGAATACAATCACATAAGCTTGATCCATCCAAATTTATAAACGATTGTAGCTAAAGGTGGTGCATTGGTGTCTGAGCACATTTAACCATTGTTGCATTGAAATCTGTTCTCGTATATGCAGAAGATAGAATGTGCAGAAGGTCCAATCCGTCAAATTCACAAATACGTCCATAGGCAGAAATGAGTACTATTGAATCAAGATTCATAAATTCGTAATCGAGTAGACCCAAAGAAATAAATTTTGCCGTGGCAAACCCGATGGAAAGTTATTCCATGTCCAATCCGTAATTGAATGCTCAACTGTAGAATAAAAAATCTATATCTCATAATATTTGTTCATGCGGAGTTGCATCAGTTTGTTTTAATCCGCAAATTGTTAAAATAAATGAATCCATAGTCGATATTAATGCCATCGGAGCAACATAGGAGATACTGATAGAATAAATTCAAAGATACATGGATCATGATCTGACTGGTTTAGCTGAGAGACCAGGAATGCGCTTTACTGTTCCTCAGATTAAGGTATGAGATTGATGAAAATATGAATCGCTGACGAGTTGGAAGGAAAAACTATTTGCGCCTAGCTGTCTCGCTGGTCGACGGTCGCCATGCAAGGCCTAAAAAACTAAAACAGAATATGCGAACCGCTTGAAATGGTCGCTGGCGACCTGCGACATGACAAAGTTGAAAAATAACATTTTAAAGAAACTATGTAAGATGATGAAAATTTTCCTTCAAGTGACGATTTTCAAGGCACCAATGATGATTTTGCTCAAGGAAATGATTCTCAAGGCATCAACAATGATTTTTCTCCAAGCGATGATTTTCAAGGCACTAACATTGATTTTCCTTCAAGCCAAGATTTTCCTCCAAGCGAGGATTTTCAAAGCACAAACGATGATTTCCCTCCAAGCCAAGATTTTCCTCCAAGTGAGGATTTACAAGACAACAAACTTGATTTTCCTCAAAGCGAGGATTTTGATGGGATAGATAATAATTTTTTTGAGGATGAAGGCACTAATGATGGTGTTGATGATTTTCCTTCAAGCAAGGATTTTAATGACACCGATGATGATTTTCCTCCAAGTGAGGATTTTAATGGGATTGATAATGTTCCTCCCCCAAGCAAGGATTTTGATGGCACTGACGGTGATTTTCCTCCAAATGAGTATTTTAATGGGACTAATAATGTTTCTCCTACAAGCAAGGATTTTGATGGAACTAATGATGATTTTCCTTCAAACGAGGATTTTAATGGGACTAATAATGTTTCTCCTCTAAGCAAGGATTTTGATGGCACAGATGATGATTTTCCTCAAAGCGAGGATTTTAATGGGACAGATGATGATTTTGGTGAGGATAAAGACAACAACAATGTTGAAGATGGTTTTCCTCCCAGTCAGGATTTTGATGGCTCTAGTGATGATTTTCCTCCGAGTGAGGATTTTAATGGGACAAATGATGATTTTGGTGAGGATGAAGGCACCAATAATGGTGAAGATGAGTTTCCTCCAAGCGAGGATTATGGTGGTAGCGAAGACAATTTTCCTCCAAGCGAGGATTTTAATGGAAGCAATGATGATATTCCTCCAAGCGAGGATTTCAATGGGATGGATGATGAATTTGGTGAGGATGAGGGCACCAATAATGGTGAAGATGAATTTCCTCCGAGTGAGGATTTTGATGGCACTGTTGATGGATGTTTTCCAAGCGAGGATTTTAAAGGGACAGGTGATGATTCTTGTGAGGATGAAGGCACCAATAATGATGAAGGTTATTTTCCTCCAAGCAAGGATTTTCATGGCATTGATGATGATTTCCCTCCAAGCGAGAATTTTAATGGGATAGATGATGATTTTGGTGATGATGAACCCACCAATGATGTTGATTTAACCTCAAGTGGTAAACTTGATACTGATGCGGATAATCATTCTCCTACTAATTTTGTTGATGATAATCTTAATGAGAGGGATGATATTCCTCACATTGGTGAGGATATTCATTCTAATGAGGATTATTTAATGGTTCATAAAATGCAAAGGCAAATTGTACCAATGAGCAAGATTAAGTGTAGGAATAGGCCATTTTATATCAATCCAAAGCATTATAGTTATACAAGGTCTAGGAAAGATTTGCTCACAAGTCCAAGTTCTATTACTGATTTGATTTCAAGTGAGTTTTGCCAAAAATATTGTCTGGAAAAAATACTCTAAAATTATGCCTTAGAGAAAAGACGAGCATATCTATCAATGAACAAAAATGTGCAAAATTCATATTTGGTAGGGTGCATGATTTCTACAAAGGCATATTATGATTATCGCATTGGAAGTATTTTGCTTTGTAGAACGGCATTCAAAAGAATCCAATCAATTTGTAATCTTAGACTATCAAGAATCCAGACAAGGCTAGAAAAGGATCCTACATTTTATTCTAATGAATATCATGCACGAGTTAGTGGGTTGTTAACAAACATTGCAATGTCATGGATGTGTGACTTTTTTTCTAAGCATGGAGAGAGTATTCCGAATAGAGAAACCATACACATTCCAGATAATTTCTCAAGGCAGGAAATCTACAACCTGTACAAGGCATTTGTTCAAGATGCAAAAGGAAATAACAATTTCATTAGATATGCATATTTTATAAGACTATGGAAAACATAGTTCAACAATGTCTATATTCCTAAGAGGTCAAGGATGGGGGTTTGCAGTATATGTGCTTCTCTTAAACAAAGAAGGGATAAATTGAAAGGGATAGAGAGAAGTATGTCTCTAACAACTTTATTTTTTTGGAATAGATATCTATTACGAAAGCTCATCAATGTTTTTTATTTTATTTTATTTGTAGATTCTGTTGTTAAAGAACTTCAAGCACATTGCAATCAACAATCAGTTGAACGGAAAAAGTTATACAAACATCGCAAGAAGTTTTATGATGAACCACATAAGTATATGGGTTTGATAATTGATGGCATGGATCAGAAAAAAACACTTTTGCCACATTTTTTTCGTATACCAAAGAATTTGAAGGAGGAAAATTTTATTCAGTTTCACTTGGTTGGTTGTATGGTTTTTAATGGTCAAATGTCTCCAAATGTTTACTTTATAGCTCCCAATATTCATAATGATGCAAATCTGACCATTACCATAATTCACCATGTGCTGACTCATTGGTCTGGTAATCTTCCTCGAGTTCTATATCTGCAATTGGTCAACACCAGTCGGGAAAACAAAAATCAGATCGTGTTTGGTTATCTGAACATGCTTGTTGAATTGGGAAATTTTCGTAAGGTTAAAGTTGGTGTTAAGATTCAATATGCTAAGATAGAAAATATCAACATTACATTCCATTTCATAATAATAGCATATACAGGATCACCGAAGAAACAACAAGTACAACATAAACACAAGAGACACAGATTTATCCTGGGAAACCCTCATGGGGTAGAAAACCCAGCAAAGCTTCTTCAATATAGATGATCAGCAAATACAAAGATGTAAACCAAAGACATAAGCTCCTCCTCCTCCATAGCATACCTCTCCCTCACAAGTGCACTACTTTCTAAGTGATAAAAGTGTGTTAAATGAGGAACACACCTCCTCTATTTATACACATCTCCGACCTGTATTTTATATTAACTAGGTCGGCCCCAACTTTACCACTGGGTTAAACACCCCATTATAACTGACTGGGCCAACCCCTCTAGGGTGGTCTAATAAACCTTTGACCCACATAACACATACAGGGCCGAACCCCACTAGGGAAGTCTAATAACCCAAGTTATCACTTTCCGACGGAGGAATAAACATCTTCGGATATACAATAAGATCTTCACGGAGGAATGAAACATCTCCGGAATAATAAAGTACAAATATAATATTCTTTGAAGTTACAATATTTCAACACTCCCCCTTAACGAAAAGGATATTATAACAGCATCTGCACGAGCAAGGAGTCATCAACATCATACATGATACATCTATAAATCATTGGAAGCTTTCTCAACATCATCAATAACTCAAGCAGTTACTGGAACATCTTTAATACTGGAACATCAACATCTTCAGTACTGAGTCTTTATCTTCTGCAGCACTCGAACAGCTATAGCAACATCAACATCTGGATCCTCACAATCATCAGCATTGTCATCACACGATCATCAACATCGTCATCACACGATCATCAGCATTGTCATCTAGACCATCACGATTAGTATCCACACCAATACAAGTATACACATCATCAATACAAGTATCCTCATCAATACAAGTATATATACAGGTATCCTCATCAACACATATCATCAATACAAGTATCAATACATCAATACAAGTATCCTCATCAATACATATCATCAATACAAGTATCAATACATCAATACAAGTATCCTCATCAATACAAGTATCCTCATCAATCAAGTATACACAATAGCAGCATACCCTGCAACACACATGATCTAGTTAAGACACCTCATCATGTCTAGGGACGATGCAGTCCACTCGTTAACTTAGACAAAGTCTAAGGACCACTTCTCGGAGACATACGTCTACGGATCATTTAAGACACCTCATCATGTCTAGGGATGATGTAGTCCACTCGTCAACTTAGACAAAGTCTAAGGACCACTTATCGGAGACATACGTCTACGGATCATTTAAGACACCTCATCATGCCTAGGGATGATGCAATCCTCTCGTCAACTTAGACATAGTCTAAGGACCACTTCTTGGAGACATACGTCTATGGATCATTTAAGACACCTCATCATGCCTAGGGATGATGCAATCCTCTCGTCAACTTAGACAAAGTCTAAGGACCACTTCTCGGAGATATACGTCTACGGATCATTTAAGACACATCATCATGCATAGGGATGATGCAATCCTCTTGTCAACTTAGACAAAGTCTAAGGACCACTTCTCGGAGACATACGTCTACGGATCATTTAAGACACCTCATCGTGCCTAAGGATGATGCAATCCTCTCGTCAACTTAGACAAAGTCTAAGGACCACTTCTCGGAGACATACGTCTATGGATCAATTCAAGGGACCAAAGTCCGGGGACGATACAATCCCCACTTGTCCACTAAGGACTTCATTCTCGAAGACATAGGCCTACGGATCAATTCAAGGGACCGAAGTCTGGGGACGATACAATCCTCACCTGTCCACTAAGGACTTCATTCTCGAAGACATAGGCCTACGGATCAATTCAAGGGACCGAAGTCCTGGGACGATACAATCCCCACCTGTCCACTAAGGACTTCATTCTCGAAGACACATGTCTACAGATCAATTCAAGGGACCGAAGTTTGGGGATGATACAATCCCCACCTGTCCACCAAGGACTTCATTCTTGAAGACATAGGTCTACGGATCAATTCAAGGGACCGAAGTCCGAGGACGATACAATCCCCACATGTCCACTAAGGACTTCATTCTCGAAGACATATGTCTACAGATCAATTCAAGGGACCGAATTCCGGGGACGATACAATCCCCACCTGTCCACTAAGGACTTCATTCTCGAAGACACATGTCTATGGATCAATTCAAGGGACCGAAGTTCAGGGACGATACAATCCCCACCGGTCCACTGAGGACTTCATTCTCGAAGACATATGTCTATGGATCAATTCAAGGGACTGAAGTCCGGGGACGATACAATCCCCACCTGTCCACTAAGGACTTCATTCTCGAAGACATCTATCTACGTATCCTTTTAGAACATGTGTTCAAGGATGATGCAATCCCTCTTCTTTATTGGAGACATATGTCTACGGATCCTTTTAGAACATGTGTTCAAGGATGATGCAATCTCCTCGTCAACTTAGACACTGTCTAAGGACCATCCACCAACCTCTCTGTCGACATCACCAATATAGGTATCTACATCATCGACCTCACTGTCGATGTAGGCAATCTCATCATAAGTGATCACATCACTCCCCCTTTCGAGGAGGGTCCTTTTGAACTACACCAAGCTTGTCTCGGAAGTACTCAAACTTTACATGAGGTAGAGGTTTGGTTAGTACATTTGTAATTTGTTCACTTGAGGTAGAGGTTTGGTTAGTACATCGGTAACTTGTTACAAATTCGAACTTTATAGTTCCTTTCTGCACCATATCTTGTATATAGAAATGTCAGATATTTATGTGCTTTGACTTATCATGGAACACTGGATTCTCTGCCATCTTGATACAACTCTGTTTGTCACATAGGATCACAGTTGGGTCTATCACTAAGTCAAACAGTCTTGAAGCCATGCTTCTTCACAACTAGTAGAGCAAGCAACCATATATTCCGCTTGTGCTGAGAGCCACACTAGACTGCTTCCTGCTAAACCACAAGATCATGGTTGATCCCAGACAATAACATCCTCTCGATGTGCTCTTCCTGTCTGATACACTTTCTTCCCAATCAACATCTGTGTAGCCATCTAAAGTCATGATCTCCAAGATAACATAGATCAAAGTTTGTCGTATCCTTTAGGTACCTCATCACATGCTTCACAACTATCAGGTGAACACATCTAGTTTCCACTAGATACTGACTCAAGGTGTTCACAGCAAGGCATATATATGGCCTGGTATTCGTTAGATACATCAACGACCCAATAATATGCCTGTACAGAGTCTCATCAACTAACTCTGAGGAGTTATCAGCTAACAACTTCAAGTCGGAACCCATGAGAGTGGCCATGGTTGTTCATTCGAACAAATCAATTCTTCTCAAGATTTTTCACAGCATACTTTCCTTGGTGAGAAAGATTCCTTCTAAGCCTTTTCATGCTTCCAGTCCTAGGAGGTAATATATTAATCCGATATCATTCATCTCGAACTCTGTAGCTAGCTTCTTCTTGCTTTCCATGATTTGTTTCTCATTCCCTGTCAGAAAGAGATCATCTACATACAATAATAGTATGATCCATAACCTTAAGGTAAAGGTTAGGAACAACTTTACTTCTGGTAAAACCCAAGCTTGTCAAGAAACTGTCAAATCTCCTTCTGTGACTGAACATCATTAATACTCTGCATTGAGTGATCTTCTGCATATCTATCTATGCCATCTCCCGTCATATGGGTCTACTGATATGAGCCTCGAGATCATTCGAACTCTATGGTGAGTTCCTTCTTGCATCCATGTCATCTGTATATAGAAACCATATTCAACCTTGTAGCAAAGGTTGAGATCCACATCACCCATGGTGATCATTAAGCTCATCAATTGACTATCGATCCTGGGTACCCGAACAGAGCTTTCTTCAATTGAATCCTTGATTCGCACTTCTTCTTCAATTACATCATTAAGATAATGGTCTTATCTAGCCACTTGGAGAAAACATCTCATCATGATTCTCTTCCTCTCTCTAAGAGAATCTTCTAGCCACGAGCCTTCTATATTATGTTTGATTTGTAAATCTTTTTGTTGAACATCCATCACTTGTTCGGTGTTCATCATTATTCATGATCTTTCCTACAAATGAAGATTAAGTATATGATTAGTAATGCTTCATAATCATCAAATCATGTTGACATGATAACCTATTATGCATACAGATATCATTTACATAGTTATGCAACTATCTTGACCAATACTTTGGAACAACACTTTTCCATATCCTGTATGCATACAGTGGCTATCTAGATGCCTTCCATCTCTACCAGAACATACTATCGAGAGTGTGCACAGCTCTCAGCATGTCAGCAAAGAGGTTTCATTCTAGACAAGCAATAATGGAATGTTTTCCCAACTTACCAATCATATGCATATTAGTAGTATATTGTTCAATGCTATATGAATGTTTACACTCAGCATGATATATTCTACATATGCATGCAATCTATTACAAGCAATATCATTTACTATTTCAAATAACAACTCAAATAATTATCTTTTATGTTTGTGTGGTTGCCTCCCGCTTGATCTTCTATATGTCTTTTGAACTTCTATTCAATCTGTACCACTGTGCATGCTCAAGTGTGCACTAGTGTCATCCTCATGATCTCATACACAAACATACATTCATTAGTATAATCTCAATATTATCAAAACATTATAATTCTAAATAATCTTGAATATGTATGGTCATGGAGATCATAGCACAAAGTAGGATTCTAACTTGACATAGGAAAACATACTTGGATTAGTATACCCGCTTAGTTATGTCTAACATATCTAAACAATATCTTCTTTGTTCTCTTCAATGATTTAGAGATCCTGTGCTAGAACCTGCATATCTCATAGGTTAAGCATAATAGAACAAAGTCATACATACCTCGTAAGTAGAACTTCTATGTGATCAAATATTATGGATGAGTCTTTGTCTTCATGTTTTCATGGTCATGGAACTTGATTTGTCTTTCGTGATGTACCTGTATCTTGTTAGCAGACAACATCAACCTCATACAACACCATAGTGCATTAGTACAATCATATAGCCCTAATCAATGAATGTCTTCTATCATTCACATACTTTTACTAGGGTGATAAGACAATTCTAACATTAATTAAGATTGTACTAATAAGACAAACATATTATGAACTTAATCAAGAATCAGATTTCAAGACATACCTGTATCTCCTTAAGTCATACTTGTCGAGACTTCTTGTAGTCTTCTTATGTAAGGCCTTAGCCTCATCTCCCCCTGAAACTGGATCTGGAGCTCGATTAAGGTTTGTTAGAGAAACCCTAAAAATTCAAACTTTGAATTTCACACTTCTGAATGGATGGAAAGATGTGTCTTGCTGAGCTGATCAAACTTGCATACTTCAATTTTGAAATCTCCAAAATTTGACCCTTCAAAATTGCCTTCGAAACTTCTGGATCTTCTGGACAGGATCCCGAACTAGGGTTTGATGAAGCCCACTCTTCTTCCTAATCAAAAGGTTCGACCAAAGGCTCTAAACTCTTATTTTTACGAGGAGCTTCTAGCCGTGGTCACAGACTTAAAAAATTCCAACTTTTGCTAAAGCCCTAATTTTCCATCTTTCCGATCAAAATCCCGAACTAGGGTTTGATCAAGCCCGGTCTTCTACCCAACCAAAAAATTCGATCTTGGTCTCTAAATTTTGATTTTCCTGAGTAGCATTCAGTCGTGGACTCCGATTCCAAAAATTCCAACTTTCTCCGAAACCCTAAATTCTGGAAGCCATGAATGAAGGTGCTAAAAAATAATTCTGTTTTGACAGAAATATGTACCTGATTGTTTCTGCTGTAACTCCGAACTTTTCAATCCATAGGGTCTGAAAACGTCTTTTGTGGTATCCTAACCTGTCATCTTTCCATCTCGACAGGTCTGGCCTCAATTGGATTTTCTGAGAGAGAGTTATGCCAAGTGTCGCAACGTGACTTGTTTATGGGATAAAACAGGAGAGCAAACTTGTACGACATGCCACGTGTCACTGTTCAACTTCGGCCTCTGAAAATTTTTCTTGAGATAGTACAATCTGTGTAATACCTATCAATTTTTACTGAATTTCATTTGGAGCTTCCTAGCCCAAGTTATGACCTTTTTTCCTAGGTCACCTGATTATGACTGAGATTTGGAAGAGGCAGAAGCCCTAACTTGTACTGATCATAACTTACAAAGTACAATGAATCTGAGGGTTTCCTTTGGACACAAGGTACCTGGGGATGTTATCTACAACCTGTAAAGGTTTTAGATCCTGAACCTTCGCCAAAATGGATTTATAGCGAAAGTTCCACGATGACTGGTTTTTGCTATATAAAACCCTAACCTTCAAATTGTCGCAAGTGAAGCAAGTGTCGTAAGTGTCATACATTTCCTTCCTTCAGGTTAGCTCTGATACCATGTTAAGATTCAATATGCTAAGATAGAAAATATCAACATTACATTCCATTTCATAATAATATCATATACAGGATCACTGAAGAAACAATAAGCACAACATAAATACAAGAGACACAGATTTATCCTGGGAAACCCTCATGGGGTAGAAAACCCAGCAAAACTTCCTCAATATAGATAATCAGAAAATACAAAGATGTAAACAAAAGACATGATCTCCTCCTCCTCCATAGCATACCTCTCCCTCACAAGTGCACTACTTTCTGAGTGATAGAAGTGTGTTAAATGAGGAACACACCTCCTCTATTTATACACATCTCCGACTTGTATTTTATATTAACTAGGTCGGCCCCAACTTTACCACTAGGTTAAACACCCCATTATAACTGACTGGGCTGACCCCTCTAGGGTGGTCTAATAACCCTTTGACCCACATAACACATACAGGGCCGACCCCCACTAGGGAAGTCTAATAACCCAAGTTACCACATTCCGACAGAGGAATAAACATCTCCGGATATACAATAAGATCTTCACGGAGGAATGAAACATCTCCAGAATAATAAAGTACAAATATAATATTCTTTGAAGTTACAATATTTCAACAGTTGGTTTCCTTCTTTTTGGGCATACACATGACCATATTGATCAAATGTTTAGTCATTTTGCACTCACACTGGGGAGGAAGAATGTTGGGAGCCTACCATCATTAACTAAAATTATTAGAAAAACATATAGTCTAGAGCCTGTTGTACTAACATTGGAGGAAACTATTGACATGCAAAGATTTATTTTGGGATCGCATGGTGAAGAAAGGTGCATTGAGAAACTTAATGACATTAGCTCTCAGAATCAATTTCGTATAAAAAAAATTGATGGGGAAACACTACTATGGGGTAATAAGTACTCAACAAGTGTAGAATGGGGGCCTACATCAGGTTTAACATTTTTGAAATTCATCCCAAGTCGTCAAATGTATGCTTCAAAGTTATCGTTGTTGCAATCAACTATTGAGATTCAAAATTCACGCCGACACAATAGAGATGTTGATTATTCTCAATGCTTGGAAGAAATAAAAAAGTCTATCAAAGATACATATGACTATTTTAATGTTGTTGATTCTGTTGGTTGGGAGTCATTTTTCATGGAGCAAAATGACATAATGACAAACTCTACAAATGGAGATATTTTTTTGAAGAATCCATTTGGTTGGCCACAAAGTATGTCAAATGAAAACGAGGAGAGAAATGTTGAGCCTTCTCAACCAGAAGAAAGAGAAATGTGCATTGGGTCTAGAAGATCATTTGCATCGCGTGAGGTGATGGAAGACCTTTACAGAGGCTCAGTACAAGATATTAAGGAGGGTTGCATGATTGCAGTTTTGGCCACAGAAGATCCACGTGGTTATCAATTCTGGATTGCAAAAGTTATGAAGGTCAATAAAGAAAATGAAGAAGTTATATCTATTGAAGTACATTGGTATGCAACAGACACACACCCATTTGATGGTGTGTACAATCCGGAGATGGTGATCGAGAAAAAGGTTTGCAAAAAGAGAAAAAGAAAGGGTCAAAATGTAAATCATCGTCGCATAGCCATTTTGAAATTAGAGGATGTTGGAATACTAGTTTATGACTTCCAATTGACAAGGAAAGGCACTCTTCGCTCCAAGACTATAGAGATTATCAAACGATTGTTAACACCATAAATAGTTGCAACATGAGAGTTTGCTAAACCAAGGCGTAGATCTATAAGGAATATGGCATATGAAATGTTGGGTGTACATGAAGATTCATATGGTGCACTCATTGATAGTAGAGAAGAATACGGGTCATCTACATCTTCATCTAGTCATTCATCTGAAAAAAATGTAGCTTCTGATGGTGTGTCAGAATCCATGTGTTGATTTGAATATTTGCACATGAAACATTTTGTATTTTTATTAATCTGCCATTGTTTGTATGGCAACTCTAAAGGAGTGCTTGAATTTGGATATGAATTACTTCTATGTCTTATAGTTTAATATATGATTTTATGATGAATGTAACGTCTCCTCCCGTCGATTCAACGCAAGGAAGGGAACATGATACCAATCTGTGGGGCTTTTACATAAACTCAGCCTGATTCATTAGATTCATAAAAACAAATGTGTGCAGATGCAAATCAATCAAACATGCACAGCGGAATAATACATCATCCATGCACATATCATATGCATTCAACATTTTAATAACAATCATCAAATTAAAACATTGCAGAAGTAAATACTCATAAAGAATATACTCATCTTCATTGTGGAATTGTCCCAAGCAACTAGCTATGTCACTGCAACGTTCCACCCAACCATAGGTCTCTGCCCAGCTTGTATATTTCAACACTCAAAGATCACCCCCGAGCTGGGCATGATTTCTACAAGGAAAATGGGACATTCAAGCTCAGGCACAACCAAACAAACATTGCATCTAAGCCAAGCCAATCCATAGCTGGGTTTATCAGGCTAAGTCTGAACCCTGGATGCTTGCACTCAAGCTCAAGCCAAAAAAATGGACATCCATAACCCATACCCCAACATACTCTATCTACACACATCAAGCACAATCATTGGGCATGGATACACATGCTTAACAATGGGATTTACAAATAGGATGGCCATGGGATTTCCCCGAAATCGTTTCCAACCAAAAACAGATTGTGGGATGGGGAAAAACATTCATAGGGAGGAAAACAATTTCTCCCCCAACTATCTAAGCATTCAGCAGCCAAAACGGTCTCTATGGAACCCCCCATTTTATTTCCCCTTCATCGCCATTGGTATACAACACAAAAACGCCCTTCTCCCAGCTGAGAAATGAAGGAAACACATAAGGTCGATAGAGAAAAACGCCCAACCAGCTCCCAACTCGTGAGAGAGCCAAAATCCTTCATGGGTAATGGATTGGGGAACAATTCATGGCTCTTTTCTTGCCCAAGAAGCCCAACATGATTTTCCATTCAGGGTGGCTTGCTCATACTCGAATTTGGACAGCTATAGCTCCCATTCCCCAAGGCATTAACTACCTCAACTAACTCTTGGGAGAAATGAATGATTGGGTACAAAATTCAACATGGGTAGTTGAGGGTTTGATGGGTTCTCTCATTGACACTTGGCTTGACTTGATTGTCTCCAAGGGTTTGAATATTTCCCTCCTGATTCCTTGTAAAATCATGCCCCCATCTCTTGTTGCATTGCATAGCTAGTTGTGGGTATTTTATTAAAATGCATATTTACATGATATTTGAAATTCCAATGTGCCTGGCTAGCACGTAAACCATATGCATCACTGAATCGATGGCAGGGCCTTGGCCTTGAGCTCCTCACCATGATTTTATAATAATATTTACATCATTTACGATTTTAATGCCATAGGGTCAAAATGGGGACATTACAATGAATATCATAATTTTTTGTATTTTATATGAAAAGAGTGGTCAATTATTTATTGAATAATTTGTGTTTAAATCAATGCAAGTTTTATATAGTGCTACTAAGAGATTAAATCAACACAATTTTCAATTATGATAAAATCATATAAAAATGCCATTTTTTGAAAAAGTGTGCTACCGGTAGCATTAGTTTTCAATTTAGAGCTTGATTTTAAGGTTTTTGCAAACAACAATAAAAAATGTTTTGATTCATTTCTATATTTTTGACCCCAAATCAAAAAGTGGTGCTACTGGTAGCGCCACTTTTTGATTCGGGGTTGTTTTTTGGTGTTTTTAATGCAAAAATATGGGGTTTTATGGCTAGAGTTCTCGTTTTGAGTATAAAGTTCTCGTCAAATTGTATAACATGTTCTAAGAGAAGATTGCGATGGCAAGAAAAGAAGAGGAAGGAATAAAACATCCACAAGTGGAAGCAGTTGCACTCACCTCTCACTCACTTGGCCAATAATGTCAGGGGGATCCCATATCTAGGATATTGTTAGAGGAAGACAATGGAAAGATTAGTTTGAATATATTGCTCTTGGTGTATCTAAGTAAGGAGATTGCTCGCATGGAGAAATCATGTAACAATGATATTGAGGGTGATGGATATGGTTTCCACTCACCCATCCTTTATCATTAAAGCACACCATGAGGCATCCCGCTATTAGTGATGCAGTAGGAAGGATCTTTGGGACCTTGAGTAGAAGTCTTCTCATTGCAGCCACGATAAACCACGAGGTGGAATACCTTGAGGTAGGATTGGAATATGGTGGCAGTTTGGTTTACGATGGTGGAAGTAGTCACTTCTCCTTGAGTGAACGTGGAAAGCAATTGAGACACATAAGTACTTGGAACGAGCTACATGGAGAGGTGTGAACTCAGGATTCGACTCGATGGACTAATGACCCACTTGGCACGAAGAACAGGAGTAGTGTGGGTCCATGGAAAGGTTAGCTAAAGGAACTGGAGTGAAGGTTGGATGAGAAGCGACAATTGGACAAGACTCTTTGGAGGCTTGGTTGCAATAGCAGATGAAACTAGCAACCTTGGTAGACAATATTCAATAGAAGCAGGAATCCTTGAAGATGTTTTTGATGATAGAAACAACTTGGAGTGGGGGGGATTGTCACACTCTTGGCTAGCAAGAGCCTTAGGAAACTCTCTTACCCATGGGAGGAATTTGGGTGGTAGCATGTTTGGCTAAGTGGCTTGATGGAAATGGCTAACATGGACCAGAGGACCTACCTTGGAAGACCGCGCAAAAGGTGTGCCCAACATGCAAACCACTTTGAGTGTAGATGGGCACATTGGTACAAGGGGTTTCAGATGATGGAAAGATAGGTTCTCCTCCCATGTCGAAGATGAGGCACAATGGGAGAGACTAACATGTTGAGGTGGAGGGGCTCGATAACATGGATAACTTGGTCAATCGACACATACACGTGTGGAAGAGGGCGCACAAGATAATCCCAGGAGTGGCATGTGGTGGAGGAGCACCCTTTCCAAAAGCATTTCCTATGATAGAGAAGAGGTAGCATAGGTTGGGAGCCCACGAGTGGAACGAAGACAGGTGGGCCCGGGTGCACAGCACGGTTTGGGCGCACTCGACGGTACCGAAGTGGTCAACCAAGATGAAATAGGCGCGGGGTAAAGCATACGTGATGCTTGGGATATTTGGGTGCTAATAAGAGTGATCTTGACATGTGGAAATAGAACAATGAACTCAAGTGGAGAAAATTCCAAGCAAAGTACAGTCGAGTGGAAGGGAGAGCAAGGTGAGGGAGCCAAAGAGTAGTGCAACTTGGGTCCACTTTTGGGTGCAATCAACCGAAGCTATGGAGTAGCACGACTTGGGAACTCTGGAATGGTGATGAGTGACCAAGACTGGTGCCACAAGTGGCGGACCTATGGGTGTGACAATGGGAGAGGCTGTTAGGAGAGAAAAGTATTTGTTTCGGAGTTTCTGGTGTTTCATTATAAGGAGTTGGTGTCGTGTTTTGTGTACACTCTAGGGAGAGGGTACCTTGGGAACCCTCTGTCGTTGTTCTTGTAAATTGGCACTCCTATAATAAAAGGGTTGGCACACCCCTTAAGGTGATGTCCAGTATACACTTATGTTATTCTTGTGGTTCTTGGTTGTGTGCACTCTATTATAACATGTGTTAACTAAGTAAGAATACACATAATTAAAGTGAGAGGCATAGTTTAGCAAGGCCACGTCGTGCTGGTCCTGCCACCATAAACTGGATATTGGACAGTTAAGGAAACAAAGCTTCAGTTTCGAGTTGGACCCTTAATCCTGTGACAATATGGCTATTCCAAGTATGAAAGGAGGCCTAACGCACTTTGATTGTGTTCTTTTTTGCTTGTTATTTTATTTCAAGCCCAAAATGCTTGGATTATATTATATTTAATTTGGTTTAAGTGATCTTGCTCACCTAGGAAGCTAGTTCACCCTCTC
Organism: Larix kaempferi; assembly: GCA_027924585.1. Taxonomy (NCBI): domain Eukaryota; kingdom Viridiplantae; phylum Streptophyta; class Pinopsida; order Pinales; family Pinaceae; genus Larix; species Larix kaempferi. Next base: position 1,706,085 of record BSBM01001296.1, on the reverse strand, counting down.
TCTCTCTCTCTCTCTCTTGGATTAAACACTTAAAAAATTAGTAACCCTAATTGCTTGCTTATTACATTTTATGCTCTAGGAAAAGAGAAATATAAATGTTTTCTTTTGTCATTTACTTCTTTATTGTAAGAGCAATGAGCCTTAAGAAAGACAGTACCACCCATGAAAAAATGCTACTTCTACATTGTTTAGGACTCAACGGTCATAATTGATTATTTCCGGCTTCATCTACAAAAAAAGAGATTAAGAGTTGTCTTACACTCAAGTATTGTAGTGCTAAAATCTCTCTTTGATCCCTTGTTAGAATTTGGATTAATTATATTAACAAACAATAATAACATATCTTTAAACCCATATTTTAGAACTATGATCAACTATATAAAACTTGATTAAATTTTATATGGTTTTTAATCACAATAGTTTATTTTCTATAGCTAATATATTTATTAGTAGAGGTATTAACAACTCCTTATTTATATAAGAAACTTATTGTATTAAGGTAACACTTCAAGGAAATTAGGCTATCAATGATGTTTGGGTTTTTTGGACTAGGCTAAAGAGAAATCTTTGTATATTTGTCAAATGTAAATTTTCTCATTTTTTTCAAAACAATGATTATATATATTTATAGAGACTTCGCTATGACCTAACTTGGTCAGCATTCAAAATAGGTTACAAACATAGAAAGCATTGCTTTTGCAGAGGAGAAACTACATTATGCAAGATGCTTGATAAAAATAGAAAATATTATGTTATCTTAAAACTTGATGATATGGTTGAGGGGCCATATTCTCAAATACAAAATACAAGACAAAGAAATTGGGGATTCAAATATGGAAAACTTAGAAACAATAATTAAATATGCACAAAGCACACCATAAATCAATAAGAAATATGATCCACTTCCTTCCTAGATAAAAAAACAAGTTTAAGAATGTTTCATTCCTCAAACAATGAAAAATGATCCATTTCTACCTAAATTTCTCGTCTACAACTCGGAGATGGGTTTACAAGATAAACTCAATACAAGGTCTCGTCAATGACCTCCCAAAACCTCTATTTATCCCATGCCCAATGAAGGTGGGCAATAAATTATCCACCGCCTCCTTTTACATAGAAAAACAAATCCCATTTTCTACTTCGATCCATTATTTTACCTTATTAAATTTACCCAACTAATTCATTAATGACCATATCCTTAAGCCAAAATCCCCTTGGTCTCATTCACACACAATCGGGACCCAACCAACTCCCACCACTATTTGTGACTCACCCTCAAATCAGCTAAGAAAGATAGGTACAATCTAGAATCTACAGCCAAAATTGATGCAACAGTCAACGACGAAATAATCTTCTCCTCTCTCTTCTCATCCCAAGATCTAAATTCAAGCATCCTATAGTCACATATGAATGGCCATCACAACCATCCATATGTACCTGCAACTAAGCATAACCATCCACAAGTCCACTACTCAAATAATATGGTCATCATCTTTATCTAAAACCACCAAATCATAGTCCTCCGTTGAGAAGATGGCATAGCCATCAGGGTCACGAGGCTCGATGTCCACACTCTTGAAAACCCATTCAAGTTGAATCAAGTTCAAAGAGATACAACCTAACAAGGGTACATTAAATCCATGTTGGGTTGGATCACTGAGAAAGATCACCCCGCAACAAAAACTCCACAAATTTAATCTCAACTCAAAGTATAAGTACACATAACTGTTGTTCATCACTTGGTTACACTAGCCTAGATCCAAATCCTAGGCTCTATCAAGCGCCGAGAGGGATCAAATATCTCGAGGTGCAAACCTCTCTTAGAATAACTCCTTGAGTGCAATACTTGAGCCGAGGTTTGCACCTCGGGAGATTTGATCCCTCTCAGCGCTTGATAGAGCCTAGGATTTGGATCTAGGCTGGTTCCAGTGGTGGGCGGTGACACAAAACTGGAGTTTGATCAGCATTGTAAGGAACAGGTTAAGTTGAAAACACAGATAGAATTATGAGGATTATCATAATGTAAGTAATAAGTATTAATGATTGAGTAAATTGTTAAAGCAAAGATTTGCACCATAATGGATTTGATCCCTCTCGATGCTTCATAGAACCATAGTTATATGGGTCTATACTGGTTCTAATTGCGGTGTGCGCATCAAAATGATGTGATGTTTTAACATATTACCGGTAATCATAGTTAAATTATTTTGTCAATTTTTTTAACAATGCAGATGAATTTAGATCAAATAAGATGACGTTTAAATATGATATATGTCAACATGTTGGTTGATGTTACCAAAGAATATAAGCCTATATAATGTTTAAATACAAATATATTACAATGTGATCAACTTTGATATTTCTTCTTCCTTTTTTCTTGATTCCACTCCTGCTCCATTTGGCATCTTCTCGTATCGATCATATGTGAAAGGAGGAATACCATCCAAACCTTTTACTTATGATATTGTTGTAAATGGGAGTCCTTGTCATTATTTGTTTCCAATATTTATAGTTTCTTCCCCCAATGTTAATCCCCATTTTTTTTTGCACTGTTGATGTAGATATATTAAACGTTGCAACACTGGTTGGGGCCAAAAAAAGTAATGGTGACTTATCTGGAAAATAATCAATTTCTAGTGTTTGTCTAATAGCTCCAATCAAGTAAGATTTTCTTGTACCTGCAGTTCCTTGGATAATCATTCGTAGTGGTTCATTGTTCCCACCTCTGTAATGCTCAAGAATAATCTCAAATGATTTTATTTGCTTCTCTGCTAAGATTTCAATTGAATAATTTTGAGTACGATTATTATGAACAATAGCATTCAATTGTCGGTTTTCAGATATGAACTGTAGTGCATGATTTGAAGTTTCCATATCAATAAAATTAGAGTTCCAATTTTCCTTGTTATCACATTCCATGTATCCAAGTATGTCATATTCATTGGTAGTTATATATTGATTCCTATATAACCCTTAAATTATCTCCCATTCATGCTTTTGAGAATCCTTTTGCACAAAGAACACTTCTTCAAGATCTCTTTAGTTCACGGTCATGGTTTCTATGTTCTTCTATATGTTCTGATGATTCTTTTTCTCTTTCTCTTCTATACATTTGTCGTACTTTTATTTTTTGATCATGAATAACTTCATTATTTGTAATATTATCATGATGATCCACAATATACCCTAAAATAGAGAAAAAAACTTTAATATGTTGAAATCATTGCAAATAGTTTTTCTATTAGATAGATAAATTCAATGTATAAATGTAAATAACAAAAACAATGCATTGTTGAAATCAATGCAATTTTTTTACTTTTTATTAAATTGATAAATTCAATACATAAATGTAAAAAACAAAACAAAATATATATTGCTAAAATCAATGCAATGAATCAAATAAACATGCATCTTGTGTTATTTAACAACATTTGTGTGTGGTCTATTGGTAAGTAGTAAGGTTATTGGACTTGTGTTAACCTAGAGACCAAGGTTCAAAACCTCTTTTGCTTGGAGTTATATTTAGTTATCAAATCTAACTATTATTATGGTTAGCATTGTTGAAATTAATGCAATGAATCAAATCGATATGTATTTTGTGTTTTTGAAGAACATTTGTTTGTGGTTTATTAAACAATGCAATTGTTGAAATCAATGCAACAATGTTTTTTTATTAAATTGATGAATTCAATGCATACATGTAAAAAAGAAAAACAATGCATTGTTGAAATCAATGCAACTAATCAAATCAACATACATCTTGTGTTTTTTGAGAACATTTGTTTGTTGCCTATTGGTAAGTAGTGAGAGGATTGGACTCAGGCCTAGAATTTCAAATTCGGTTTGCGTGTCAAAGGGAAATTTGTTGACGGTCTTTTATTTTTTATGTCTTTCACTTTACGTTTTATGTAAATTTAGAAGTGTCAAATTAATTTGCATTTTTATTTGAGATTCCCAGGTTATTAGGGCAGGCGGTTCAAATTTCGAATGTTTCTATTATAGTGGCCACACATTAAAACGACATAGGCTTAAGTTGGCATTGAAAATGGCCAATTCATTCCATTTGGGGCTTTGTACAAATCTGTTAATTGCAATTTTCCATTTTATTATAAATACATAATTTATTAAAAACGGAATTGTTATTTTAACATTGAAATAAAATAATAAAATCTTTACAAATCTTACAATATGTTGTTTTAAAATTACAGATATACCTTTCACCCAATTAGGGGAATAAAAAGACGATATAAAGGCAACCTTTAAACTGTTTTGAATTACCCAATACACTGAATAAATTCCAAATGCATTAGCGTGTACAGATTAATAAAATACCAAATGCATTTGAATGTACAGATTATAGAACTGTGCAAAAGCTCCACAAATGTTTTTAGGCCCTTATATACTGAATTCCTGAATTCCCGAGTTTAGAAACTTGGAGAAGAGTTAACATATAGATGAAGATAGGAATCTATTTGTGAAAAGACAATGGCAACATGGTGGAGGTTTTTCTTTCAACGTGAATGTTTAAGCGAAAGACCAAAATAAACAAAACATTCATATGTAGGGTGGGGCATGGCCATTGACGTGGTGTGAGACACTAGCAAATAGACACGTTAAGAGACCCCGCCAATGGCCATGGAAACCTCAAACCACTTATTAAGATTTATGACGAGAGCCATAACCTAGAAACCGTCAAATCTAAGGCTTGAAATTTTTATTGGACGTAGCTGTTGACGTGTCAACATTTTTTTAAACTGTCAATTACGTTTTAAAAATGAAAAAACGTTCTGTAGGTCGTCAAATTCCAGGCCTAATTGGACTTAAGGTTCAAATCCCTTCTATTTTTTCTATTTCTTATGTCGGTTATAGTAATTTTTTTAAATTTCTTATGTCTACTATAATATATTTTTTACTTCTTTATTTTATTTCTTATATTTCTACTTTTTATGTCAACTATAATATTTTTTACTTCTTTATCTTTTACTCATTGTTGAAATCAATGCAACCATGTTTTTTTATCAAGGTTCAAATCCCTTCTATTTTTTCTATTTCTTATGTCGGCTATAGTAATTTTTTTTATTTCTTATGTTTACTATAATATATTTTTTACTTCTTTATTTTATTTCTTATATTTCTATTTTTTATGTCAGCTATAATATATTTTACATCTTTATCTTTTTTTTACTTCTTATATTTCTAGTTCTTATGTAGGCTTTAATATATTTTTTTTAACATTTTTTATTAAATAGATGAATTCAATTTACAAATGTAAATAACAAAAAAAAACAATGCATTTGTTGAAATCAATGCAACGAATCGAATCAATATGCATCTTGTTTTTTTAAGAACATTTGTTTGTTGTCTATTGGTAAGTAGTGAGATGATTGAGCTTAAGGTTCAAATCCCTTCTATTTTTTCTATTTCTTATGTCGATTATAGTATTTATTTTACTTCTTTTGTTTCTACTTCTTATGGCTACTATAATATATTTTTTACTTCTTTATTTTATTTCTTATGTTTCTATTTTTTATGTCAGTTATAATATTTTTTACTTTATCTTTTTTACTTCTTATATTCCTAATATTTTTTTACTTATTTATCATTTTTACTTCTTATATTTCTAGTTTTTATGTCACTTATATATTTTTTTAACTTCTTTATTTTATGTCGAGTATAATATTATGTTTCTACTTTTCATATCCACTATAATATTTTTTTAACTTCTTTATTTTATGTTGGCTATAATTTTATTAATGGTCGATATAATATTTATTATTTTTTACTTTGTATTATTCTTTTTTGTTTATGGCCGATATGTTACAACATCTCCCTCATACTCGTGTAACGTTACTTGACACACGTTACAAGATCTCCCTCATACTAGGCTGTAGAGCGCCTCTCGGCACAATGCCTTATGGTTAGAATGGAGAAAATTAGAAAAATGGTGTTGCACTCACCAATGTAATATAGCACAAGAATAACTTTTTTTTTAAATAGAAATGAGTATTGTATATAAAAAAAAGCCGTGGTTATGAACCAAATCGGCAAAGTACAAATGAGGCCATATTGGCAATGAGCAGATTTCCATTTCACCACATTGGTGGCTTGAGTGAGCCTTTATTGGATGAGAAGGGAATGGGGTATGGGTGCCTATCTTCAGTTTAAGAAACGCATGCTTAAGAAGCTTATTGCACTGGTCAGTGTGGAAAAAATTCTCTATAAGAGCTAAAGATTACTGTAAAAGAATTTATCTATCATGAATGGCTGAACTACTTAAAGAAATTGATGAAGAAATGTTTAGTCTATGCCTATCTAGTTTCTGAGCCAGGATTCTACCGTAGCTAAGAATTGAGTGTTGTATATTTCCATGAAGGCGATCTTCAAACTTTCTGAAGACTGCGTTGAGACACTTCTTCTCCTTATAAGTCTGGAAAACGAGCTTGAGAGAAGGCTGTGTGATGCTGAGATTGTTGCCGAGATGCTCTCAATCTGAAAAACGTGCTTGATTGAATAGGTTGCTTATGTGCTATATGTTACCATGAAGGACAAATGTGATGAATAATTGTTTAGTCTATGCCTAACGAGATTCTGAGCCAGGCTTCCACCATAGGAAGGGATTATGTGCTGTATGTTTCCATGATGGCAATCTTCAAACTTTCTGAAGACTGCGTTGAGAAGCTTCATCTCCTTTTAAAGCTGGAAAACGAGCTTGAATGAATGTTTTGCAATACTGAGAGTGTTTCTGGGATGCTCTCAATCGGAGGACGTGCTTGATCAGATGATCTACTTGTGAATGAAAGGACTCGGGATGCTCTGCATCAGTTGTAGCTTAGAGGTCAAAAAGACTCTATATCCAAGGAACTCAGAAAGATCTGTGCCTTCAAATAAACAGTTATAATTATGCCAGGAGTGGTGCTATTAGTCTTCTCATTCAAAATTAGAATTACAAATTCTCTGAATCTGTTGGGAGAATCCTGACTTAAGGAATATGGTGAGCTTCAATTTCAGTATCGGATAGTTTCAGAATGCCTTGGCTTAGACTGGTGGCTCCATTAGCTTCACTATCACCTTCATTGTTTAAGCTTCTTAAAATGTGATAAGCTTTGAAATTAGTGAAAGTGCTCGATATTTGGCTGATTCTCTGTATGATACGACTGAGAGGTAGATTGTTGGGAGTGGTATTAGTGTTGAAAGCTCTAATGATAATAATTGAGTCTCCAAATACTTGGAGATTGTCAATTTTGTGCTCTTTGGCAAGCTGGCATCCTTTCATCAAGGCCAATGCTTATGCTATATTGTTTGAGCAGGTGCCAAGGCCCCAGCTATACTTTAATCTCCTCGTTCCTTCTCTAGTCCAGAAGACACCCCTAGCTCCGGCTGCACCTGGGTTATTTTTGGAGGCTCCATCAAAATGCAGACTATCTGTATCCTGATTATTTCTCCACTCTTGGAAATCAATATTAGAGATTCTGATGTGCCAAGCAGGTTGAATATTCCGGAGGGGCTCAGTACTAGGGTGAGGGGGGGTGACTCTGATCCATCTCCATTCTGCGTTGTTGAGGGTTGCATCAGACTTTTGTTTGGAGGAGTTGAGACACTCAATCAGCAGGCCTTTGGCTTGGCTTGCGGTTTCTAGGGGGGTGCAATGCTTGTCATGGAAAATGGCATTATTTCTTGCTATCCAAATTTCCCAGCAAGTGAATTTAGGCATGGAGATCCATAGATGGAACTAGAGTTTCTTATTGGAGAGGGGGGAAGGATAGAAATATTTCCAATCTTTAAAGAGCTGGGTGATTGAGCTAAATTTTGGAAGGGTGAGGTTGAGATCGAGCAGCAGATGACTCCAGACAGACTTGGAAAAATGACACTCCAGAAAAAGATGGTTGATAGTTTCTAGATTACTCTGACAGAGGGGACACCTAAAAGGGCCATGGAGTCCTCTCTTGCAGAGATTATCGTCAGTGAGGAATTTGCAATGGATTAAAGTCCAAGTGAAAAAATTGATTTTAGGGAGTCCGAATTGGTCCCAAACCTGCTTCCAAAGATCATTTCTTGCTTCATGTTGAATTTGTAGAGCTTTGTAACTGAGGGCAGTTATAAGAGCCTGAAAGGCCCCAACCCTGCTCGTCTTTGGCCATTAGATGCAAGGCGGCACATCCTTTTAGGTTTTCAATAAGCCTGACTTTAGCTGTCTCAAGATGTGATGGTATGATTATATTTTCCCAGCTCTGCTAGTTGCCATGCGTTTCCTAGATGCTGAACTCTTTAAGAGTCTTGATCCCATGCTGAGAGAGCCAAGCTGCAATATTTTGAAGCTCTTGAGTGTTTTGAAGTGGATCCTTACCCATTATTTTGTCGAAAAATATGTCTATTTTCCTTCCGTTTCCTGGTACCCAATAAAGATCTTTTGCAAAGAATTCCCATGCAGCTTTGCATAATGTCCAAGTGCTGGTACCTTTGGACGTTGGCTTATGATATAGACATCTTAAGTTTGTCCTATTTAAATATTTCTTCTTGAAAACCCAACTTACTCTATGGTGCTTGTGATGTAGAATTTGCCAAAGAAGCTTACCACCCAATGCCAAGTTTGCAAGGCGTGGGTCGCGAATTTGAAGGCCTCCAGAGGCTTTCGTCTGCTTGATTGTCTCCCAATTCACTAAGTGGAATCTATTTTCATTGTTTTTCCCACCAGACCAAAGGAACTCTCTCATTAATTTGCTAATCTGATCTGCTATTCCTTTTGGAGCTAGAAGGGTAGAAAATTAGTAGATGGGAGAGGCGGATAGAACAGAGCTTACTAATATCAATTTTCCGGCCTTGCTAAGCCAATGGAATCCCCATCTTCTGATTCTTCCTTTTATTTTGTTGAGTGTGTCGTCCCATTTTCCAGCATTAGAGTTTCCATAGGTGATAGGAAGGCCAAGATAGGTGAATTTGTCTCAATGGGTATGGACATTGATGCCAAGGATTCTGCTGATATTGGATGCAACTCTGTTGTTGAGGTTCCAGCTATAGACTGCACTTTTGTGCAAATTAATCTTGCCTCTGGAGGAATTGGAGTACATATTCAAATTTCGCATAAACTTCTTGGCTATGATGGAGGAGGCTCCACCCAAAAATAGTGAATCATCTACAAAAAGGGTATGATTGAGGGGTGGGAATCAAGGGTCAGATGGAGGTCGAGAAGGGAGCCATTGAGAAGATCGTGGTTTAATTTTCGGCTGAGGGAACCTACCAAAATGATATACAAGAAAGGGGACAGCGGGCATCCTTGCCTAATGCCTCGGGTTGCCTGGAAGAAATCTGGAGGGCGTCCATTAATTAAGGGAGCAATCCACGGGTTACTAATGCATGCCGAGGTCCAACTGATGAAGGTTTCATCGAATCCAAAGCGAGCCATGATATTAAAGAGGAAGGAGTGCTTAACACGGTCGAATGCATTGGCCATGTCAAGCTTGATTAACATACCTTTTTCCTTTTTGGATTTGCTAGAGTGTATAGCTTCTTGTACGAGTATGACGTTGTCAAGTATTTACCTCCCTTCTAGAAATCCTCCTTGATTGTCGAAAATTATATTGTTGAGTAGAGGTTTCATCGGAGTCGCCAGCATCTTGGATATGATTTTGTAGGAGGAGTTGCATAGTGAAATCATCCTGAATCTGCTGAAGGAGTTGGGACTGGTTTCTTTCGGGATGAGGGACAAGAAGGTGTTGTTGGTGCCTCCACCGATTTTTGACTTTGTGTGGAAATTTTTTATCATTCTCATAAAATATTTACTTATATACTTCCAATACGCTTTATAAAAGTGTATCGAGAATCCATCGGGGCCCGATGCACTGTCACCTTCAGGAGAGTGGATAGTATTTAACAATTCCTGCTCAGTGAAATGTTTGGTGATGTTGCGATTTTCCTCAGGTGAAATACAACTTGGAATATGCTCCAACAGGGAGAGCTCGTTGTCTCCTTCATTTCTGTCCTCTTCAGCGAATAGTTTTGAGAAATGAGCATGTGCTGCGTTTTTAATATTATTTTTTCCTATGTAAATCGTGCCATCCTCACCCTTGATTTCTGTGATGTGGTTGACTGTTTGTCTGAGCTTGAATTGTTTGTGAAAATAATTTGTATTCTTATCACTCGATTTGAGCCAAATACTCCTTGACTTCAGCTTCCAATAATCTTCTTCAATTCGAAATGCCTAATAAACTTTTGTTTGTTGAGTAACTTCTACGTGCAGCGTGAGAGGTTCCACAGGTTGATCCTCCATAGTGGATTGGATATCTTCAAGACTTCCCACGGCCTTCTTTCTTAGTTGAGTCAATTCTGGGTAAATGGTTTTGGCCTAGATATTTAGAGCTGATTTGGTAATTTTAAGTTTTTGTTCCCAAACGTGACAAGGAGAGCCCGTGACAGGAATTTCCCATGCTTTTTCCAAAGTAGTCCAGAAGCTTGCATGATCAAGCCACTGTGGACTAAACCTGAAGGGCATAGGGCCGAGATCCTTGATGTCATTAAAAAGGAGTTGGATAGGTTTATGATTTGAGGCGAGATTGACTAATATGCTGGAGGAGATGATTTGAGTATCGGAAAGAAGGCCACTATGCACTAGGAATCTGTCTAGTATGGCCATGATATTTCCCTTGCCAAGATGCTTATTTGACCAAGTGTATTTCCCTTTTTTGGGCTTGATATCTATAAGATCCCATTTATGGGTCAGGGATTCCACCTGCGCTTTAAAGAAGTCATTACCAATGAGGCCACCTTTCTTTTCAGTTTTGGAAAGTGTGATGTTCATATCACCAGCTATAATGATATTTTGAGGATTATACTTGTCCAGAAAATCATCGAGAAGACTCCAGCAGTCTTTTTTTTCGACATATATATTTGGTACATACATGTTGAAAAGGGCGATCTGCTTGTTGCTCTTTAGGTGGGTAAGTTCAGTGCAAATCCAGTGCTACGTAGCGAAGTGGTTGTGGAGCTGGAAATTTTCTGAGGACCATAATGTTGCCAGCCCACCAGAAGCTCCTCTGGCACTGACTGCATAACCTGCATTTTTCTTCCAATGTTCTTTTCCTATGTCTAAGATGGTGTTATCATCAAGTTTGGTCTCCTAGAGTAAAAGCAGATCCGGCATGTCACTTCTTTGTAAATATTTTACTGCTTCAATCTTACAGGGATTTCCTAGACCTCTGCAATTCTAGGAAACCAGCTTCATCATTTAGGTGTGTAAATGGAGGAGGGAGTTCCTCCACCTATGTCTCCGTGTTTTTTCCCTGCTACCCTGGCTCTAGTATTTCTGCTGAAGACCATATCTATCGTGGCTTTGGATCCTTGGACTTTCTCCCGCTTAGCTTCTTCTTCCCTCAGGTCTTTAGTGGATTTACGACCTAGTTTTTTGGAAGATTTATCTATAGGATCTTCTGATGAGGAAGGGGATCCAGGGGGTCTCGCTTTGGTGATTTCAACGTAAGAGGGAGTATCCTTGTTCATAGTAGATCTGAGTGGGCTGGGGGAATTCTGTGCTGGGGTGATCAAAGGATTTTCAGGAGCAAGTGGAGGTGCTTGAGTGACTTGCTGTTCACATATTTCTCCTTCTTCTTCAACCTCGGGGTTGTCATTGATCTCACATGTTTCCAGGACTTTGAAGTTGTTTTTGCTGGTCGAGGCCAATGAATCTTGTTGTTGCTTATCTGGTTTCTGTTTATTTAGATTTTTTGGATGGGATTTCATACCTGATTTGTTATTTTTTTGGATGGCTGTCCATTGATCTTTTTTCCCATACGATTCTGGATCCGTTAGCTTCTTTTTGCATGATCGAGCGAAATGGCCGTATTCGTGGCAGAATTTGCATTTGAAGGGGATCTGTTCATAGTCAATTTCTTGAATGTGGGACCAATATGCTACTGTAATATTTATAGATTCCGACATGCCATGTTCTAGATCTACTTCGATGCAGATTCTCACACATGAGTATTGGTCTTTCCGGTCAGCTTTGTCGATGTATTTCCCTAGAGCATTTATGATGGCTTCGAGTGATTCTATGTTCGAGCAGTGCAGGGGTAAGTGGGGGAGCCTCACCCAACATGGACTGTCGAGGGGATGTTGAGCATTGGGTCAAAGTTCGGAGTCGATATGTTCATGTAGAGCCCTTGTGGACCCATGAAGTAGGGACCGTTCCTGAAGATGAGCTCACAATCCTGTTTGCATTTGAAGATGAAAGAGAAGTATCCTTTACCCATAAAGAATGATTTGACATCTTCCGTGATCAGGCGTCTCTAGTTTTTCTGGACCCAGTTTTCGGTGGATTTAGGAGAAGGCCATAAGCCTGTAAACTGACTGATTAAAGCATGTTCCGACAGATTGAGGGTTGTCTTGCAAGGTAATTCCATCGGTAGAGCTACATTCGGGATTTCATTGAGTTTTTTCACGAATTTTTGTTGAGAAGATGAAAGTGGCCTCTTGCCTTGTGTTGAGCCCAGAATTGGCCCTTTTTAATCAACTTCAATCATCTTTCCTGCCCCTGTCTTACACCATTTATCATGCTAATTAGACCTGTTGTCCTCACTTTATTCCCTCAAATTACCAAGGTATGACTAATCATTGTTTTATCTTATTAATGCCTATGATTGTGATAATTAAAGCTGTGTATCTCTAAATTGTGCTAACATATTATGATTTATGAAGGTAGTGAGATAAATGGACTGCAGGAAGATGGGGCTGAACAAGTCATGAAGGAAGGGATGCTCGTTGCTTGAAAAGGGGTCCTTGGGGCTCGAATCATCAATTAAGGCACAGCTGTGACAGGGCAGCTGTAACAGAATGCGCTATCTTGAGTATGTTGCTGCTTGAGTCTAGCTGTGAGCTGGAAGGACCGCCACTCTTGGGTCAATTGATAACTTTCTCATATCTTGATGGTTTTATTCTACCACATATTGTAACAGCTAGTTATTTAGGGCGCCTGAAGATCAGAGATCTTCATGGTTTCCCGATTATAGGATTGGATGTTATGATTTGTATGTTTAAATATGGGGAGTTGCCTCGACCCAGGGGTTGAACAGCAGACAATTAATTCGTTGTATTAGCAGCCAAGGCAAACTGTGTAATCGTTCTTCTGTTAATATAAGGGGTTACTTCTGAGCTAAAGGAATTCGTGTTGTTCAGCCAACATCTCTGTGTGAAGATTGGGCCTGTCTTCCACAGAGATTGCCGAGTTAAAATAGGATTTTGAATTTATTGTTGTGTGATGCTTTGTTCATGATATTTCCTTTTGTACGCAGCAATAATATTTATGGTGTGGATTTTCAGTACAATTAATATTATAATCCCTTGAATTTGGCAAATAATACAGAGTGACAGTCGACTGATTAGAAACTTTATGCAATTTGTGTGACAATTATACACAACCTTGTTCATCTTGCAGCTAAGTTGTGATCCCATGAGCCCTTGCAATTTATCTTTTCTGTTGTGTGTTGTTGATTTCCATTCTGCAATTCAATTTCTTAGAACAATTGACTTAATCTTTTGGAATTGGATTTCTAGATTAATGTTCAGTTTATGCCTTGTGATTTTCCAGAGTGATTAGATCAGACAGGTGATTGTTCTAGAATATGAATGAGATTTCTTTCCTACAGTTGTTGATTAGATATGATACCATTTCTTATTGATGCATGATAGAGAGGAATTGAAGTGTAGCAATTAGAAGGAAATTGGGATTGCATAGATTTTTGGGATGAACGTGGATGATAGAAGATAAAAGTATTCAATTCTAATGGTTTGGTGTTTAAGCATAGATTGTGCACTTATCCTTTGAAATAAAAAGACTTTCTCGGGTTGACAATAAATCTCATATACTCTGTGTGCATTGGTAACAATTTATCTGCATATAGAGTGCTTGACATTTTGGCGCCGTTGCCGTGGAAGGATAAAAATTAAACACTAGTCATTAGTTGCATCTGATAATTGTTTTTAGTCAGTCTCTTCTTTGCTGAAATGATCTGCTTCACATGAATACGAGGAGGGTAAAACGCGATCACCTCCCAACTCCCAAAACCCCACAAAATACTAACAGCGCAGGTGGTTCGGGTCATGGTCGAGGACCACCGTTGGGCAGAAGGACATTCATCGACGATCTTGTTGACAAAACTGATTCAGCTACCAGGAATCGTCAACGGGAAACTCCTATGAGAAGAAGCCCTACTGATCCTGGGGCGCCAGCATCAGGATCCATGGTGGAGAGTACAGGAGCAGCCGTGACTCACTCATATACCCCTACTAAGGAAGGAACAGCTGACGCAGCTGTTACAACTGAAGAATACGCAGTTGTTACAACTGAAGAATATGCAGCTGTTACAACTGAAGAATACGCAACTGTTACAACTGAAGAATACGCAGCTGTTACAACTGAAGAATACGCAGCTGTTACAACTGAGGAAAAGAACGCAGGAACGAACAAAGAAGAGGATATAGAAGAAAAGATGAGTAACAGACATGAGACCGAAGAGGAAGAGGCAGTGGTAGAATACCATCATGAAAGTTACTCCCTGCCAGAAGGAACTACGGCTACATTACAATTTCCAATTTAGCAGCCAGAAGGGACAGCTCCTATGAAGAACATCTCACCATCGGTGTTGCCTCGCTTCCATGGCAGGGCGGCAGAAGATCCAGACGAATTCCTGTTTGAATTTGATATCCTCTGTCGTAGCTATGATTATGTCACAGATGCCCAAAAGCTGAAACTTTTTCCCGCCACCCTGAAGGACAATGCATTATGATGGTTCATGAGCCTTGGGGGAGGAACTGTTGCTAATTGGAATAAGATGAAGCAAGTATTCCTGGAGAAATATCAAGAATATTGCAACACCAGGGACAAAAGAGAGGAATTATTCAAGATGGTGCAGAAGGAGGATGAAAGTCTGGAGGATTTTGTAGAAAGGTTGCTGTACAATGTGCAAAGAGCCAGGCAGACGAACATGGGGCTAGATGTGCTCAAAATAATCTTGCTTTGAGGGATCAGGGATGATTGTTTAGACATGTTAAATTTGTTAGGAAAGGGAGATATCTCCAAGGAGCCTTTTGAGACGATTGTGGAATTATGTAAAAGATACTCCAGGGGATCTTCCAGGAACAATAAGCGGGATAAACGGGATAAGCTGGAACGTGATGTCTTCGACAGAACTCAGAAGTCATCCAATGGAGGAGCTACACGTGTAGAGATAGGCAATCTCCTTGAAAATTTTAAAATAGAAATGATGAGCTCCATCTCTTCGGATATTGATGTCCTGAAGGCAAAACAAAGACAGGCAGTGGAAGATCTCACTCTAGGTGTGTTCTGTCCCCGATGTAGAAAGAATCATCCACTGAAAGAATGCCCTCTCGACAAAGTAGAAGTATGTCAGCTGTGTGAGCTGAACCATGACATGAAAGAATGTCCCACACTTCCCCAAGTGAAGGCTGTCCTGCAGGCATCAACTCCAGAAGTGGAATCAGCCTATTTCATTGCACAGAAGAAACCTTGGCAGCCTCGAAATCAAGGTATGCCTCTGGACTCGTTTCCATTTTTGAATAATATGAGCAATTGGAATAATAATATGCAAAATGTGAATACACAATTCCCTTCAAATTATGCTCAGTGGAATCCTTCCCAACCTGCAATACAAAACTTTAATTCATGGGGTCCTTGGGCACAGCCACCACATCAACCTACGTCGTGGTCTCCTGGGTGGAGGAACTTCCCTCTTGGGAATCAGTTCCCTCAACCACCTCCACCTCAATAGTCACCATATTCTCCTCAATTTCCTCAATTTCCTCAATTTCCCCAATATCCTCAATACCCACCTCAGCAGTCGCAGCTGCAGCTGCAGAATAATCCTGTTCCTAATATACCAATATGGCCTCAGCTGCCTGCCCAACCTAATCCTAACCCGAATAATAAAACAGTCCATCAATTGGAAACTGTCAATATGCCGGCCTACTCTCTCTCCCCTGTACCTTGTAATGATATTCGTCTACGATCTGGGAAGATAATAGAACCTGTAATTACCGAAGATATTCCACCTTCTGTGCATGAAAAAGGAGAGAGTTCACAACATCCATCCGATCCGGTTCCTATCACTGAAGGTGCTGAGCATACCTTAGATGGGACAGCTGAAACATTAAATGAGAAATCAATTAATACACAGCCTACCCAGCTGGTAAGGCAACCACCATACCCTGAGAGACTAATGCTACCAAAAATAGGGGGGCAACCTTAGTTCAACCTCCTAGGAGAGTTGAAGAATCTTTATGTTAAAATTCCCCTTCTGCAAGCCCTTCAAGACGTGCCTATTTATGCTAAAACCGTTCGGGACCTGTGCACTAAGAAACCAGGAAGTAAACCTAGAGATCCTCCCACTGTTCACGTCATAGGGAATTTATCTGCTTTAATAACAGGAAAAACCCCCGTGACCAAGTATGAGGACCCTGGCAATCCTATTGTCACTGTACATATAGGACAAACGCAGATACCCAACGTGCTAGTCGACTTAGGAGCATCGATCAATGTCATAACAATTGAGACTGTAAGGAAGCTGGGACTCAATAATTTTAGGCCGACCCCTACCATTTTAGAATTGGCAGATAGATCCACCATTAGACCTGAAGGGATTCTAGACGACCTTGTCATCTCAGTAGATTCATGGGAATACCCTGCTAACTTTTTGATAGTGCAACCAAAATCACAGGTGGGAGAACATCCATTAATCCTGGGAAGGCCTTGGTTGGCCACAGCTGATGCTTGCATCAGCTGTCGATCTGGGTCCATGACCATATCTGATGGTACAGAGATTAAAAACCTCACCCTTTATCCTCCAGCTCGGCCAAGTTTAGAGGCTGAAACTTCTCTCTGGATAGAACAGGAAGAGGAGGAGGATGTTCAGCCACTATTAACAATAGGGAAGGCCTTAACTTTTAAAAACGAAACAGAGGACGATGCCATCAGTAATTTCATTAGTGAACCTGCTTCAGTGGATAAAGAAGTCTATCAAATCCTGAACATTACACTTGGTAAGGAAGAATAAGAAAATATTACGGAGGAAACACTGGTCGGTGATGAAAACATAATCCCAGTTTTGAGAAACTCGAGAAGTATTCCCATTGAGGTAGAGCCTGGAAGAACTCTGAACATCAACCCTGGTCTCTCCTCAGAAGAACAGACGCGCCTAATCAGTCTCTTGAAGGAACATAAGGGGGCATTCGCCTGGGAGTATACAGATATGCGGGGTATCCCTTCTAATCTGTGCACTCATCATATTTACATTAAAAACGACTCCCAGCCTGTGTGTCAACCCCAATGACGCATGAAACCCAATTTGAGGGATATAGTGAAGGAGGAAATCCAGAAACTTTTGGAAGCAGGATTTATCTACCCTATTTCAGATAGTGAGTGGGTTTCCCCACTTGTAATTGTGCCCAAGAAAAATGGTAAATGGAGAGTCTGTGTTGATTATAGGGAGCTGAACAAAGCTACGCAAAAGGATCATTTCCCTCTGCCCTTTATTGACCAAGTAATTGATACCCTATCAGGGAAGAAGTTCTTCTCCTTCTTGGATGGGTTTAGCGGGTACAACCAAATTCAGATTGCTCCTGAGGACCATTATAAGACCACCTTCACTTGCCCCTGGGGAACGTTTGCCTACAGGGTGCTTCCCTTTGGTTTATGTAATGCACCAGCAACGTTCCAAAGAGCTGTAATTGGCATATTCTCTGAATTAGTTAATGATAGCATGGAAGTCTTTATGGACGATTTTACTCCCTATGGCAAGGACTTTGAGGAAGCACTGGAAAATTTAAAGAAGGTTTTAATTCGCTGTGAACAGTCTCGCCTCTCATTAAGCACTGAAAAATTCCATATGATGATGAGTGAGGGGGTGGTATTAGGACATTTCATCTCTACCGATGGCATTCAAGTGGATCCTTCAAAAATTAAGGTGATAAAAAAATATACCTACTCCTTCAACGCAGAAAGAAGTGCGAAGTTTCCTGGGACATGCTGGATATTACAGGAGGTTTATAGAAAACTTCTCCAAACTTGCTTCCCCTTTGTTTTCATTGTTAATGAAGGATGCACAGTTTGTATGGACTGAAGCATGCCAGACAGCATTTGATAAGCTTAAAGAGAAGTTGTCCACAGCCCCTATCCTAAGGGGACCTAATTGGACCATACCTTTCCACATTTCTTCAGATGCTTCTGATATCGCCATTGGAGCAGTACTAGGACTGCAGGATGGTCAAGTACCTTATGCTATCTATTATGTTAGTAAAAACTTAGCCCCTGCTGAACTTAATAATACTGTTACTGAAAAAGAATTCCTGGCTATTGTTTATTCTATTAATAAATTTCGGCATTACATTACTGGGTATCCTACATTTGTGCACACTGACCACTCTACCATTAAGTATTTGATGAACAAACCTGTCACCAATGCCAGAGTAACCAGATGGCTCTTGTTATTGCAGGAATTTGATATTACCATTATAGATAAACCTGGAAAAGAAAATGTTGTTGCTGATTTTTTATCACGTTTTACTAACAGTGATGACAGTTTGCCTGTTGAGGATTCTTTTCCAGATGAGCATCTATTCGCACTCTCAGCTCATTCCCCCTGGTATGTAGACGTTGCTAATTATTTGGTTGCAGGAAAACTCCCGCCACATATGTCTAAACAAGAGAAGAGAAAAATCATCCAGCAAAGTGCCAGGTATTGTTGGCTCAATGGTCATCTCTTTTACACAGGACTCGATCTTGAGATTAGAAGATGTGTAAGGGAAGATGAGATCTTTCATATACTGAAGGCCTATCATGATGAACCTTGTGGAGGACACTTTGCAGACAAAAGAACAGGGCATAAAGCGCTGCGGATGGGCTACTATTGGCTGACACTGTTCAGGGACGCTAAAAGATATGTTCAGTCCTGTGACAGCTGCCAAAGGATGGGCCAACCTAATAAAACAGATCAGATGCCTTTACAGCCCCAAGTGGTACTAGAACCATTTGATAAATGGGCATTGGATTTTGTTGGCCCTATCAGCCCTCCTTCCAGACAGAAGGTTTACATTCTGGTGTGTACAGATTACATGACCAAGTGGGTAGAAGCTGTAGCTTTGGCTAAGGCTAATGACCAGGCGGTGATTGATTTTTTGTACAGTGAAATATTTACCCGCTTTGGGGTACCAAAGGAAGTAGTTACCGATGGGGGACTGCAATTCATCTCACAGCAATTTGAATCCTTGCTCCAGAAGTATCATGTGCAGCATAGGATAGCTTCACCTTACCACCCCCAGGCCAATGGTTAGGTGGAAAGTACTAATAAAGTTATTGAAGCAATCCTTACTAAAACAGTTAAGAGCCATCGAAAGGATTGGGCTGACAGGCTTCCAGAAGCACTGTGGGCATATCGCACAACTTAGCGTAACACCACAGGGTTTTCTCCCTATGATCTGGTGTATGGAAAGAGTGCCATCTTTCCAATTGAATTTGAGATCAAGACTCTGAAAACAGCCACCGAAATGAATCTGGATGTAACAGAAGCCCAGAAGAGAAGATTGAATCAATTAAATGAATTGGATGAGAAACGGTTAGCTGCAGTAGACCAGACTGTGCTGCTTCAACAATAGAGATCCAACTGGCATGACCGATTCATCAAAAAGAAAATCTTCCGGGAAGGAGACTGGGCGCTATTATACGACTCCAGATTCAAGAAGGATTTTAAAGGAAAATTACGTACAAGATGGCTGGGTCCATATTTGGTTGCCAGGGTATTTGACAACGACACTGTTCGCTTGGTGACCATTGATGAAAACCATATACCATTACTTGCTAATGGCCACAGACTGCGACTATATCATAAGCCCATCTCGAAAGATGCATTCATTTCGCAAATTGCCCCTGATCTAGATTATCAGCTGGCACCAGAGCAGGAATTTCTCTCTGCCTTTCCCCAATCCTTAAACTAAAAATCGTATTTGCTATACATAAATAACTTCCTGCTATAGCGTATAATTGTTGTTTTTTTCTCTTTGCATTTGATCTTTTTCATTTGCTGTTATTTTTCAAAAATTTTCAGGGAAGTGCTAGGAGAACGACCATATTGGGCCCGTCAAGCGCAATTCTCCTTGTGCCATCCTGCGCTGTATTTCCCTTTTGCCTCTAAAAAAAAATAAAAATATTTCGGCAGCTGCGACATATTTTCCGGCAGCTGCAACATCTTTTCCGGCAGCTGCAATATCTTTTTCGGCAACCGCGATATCGTTTCCCATCAACCATAAATCGTTTTCCCCGTGGCCGCAAATTGTTTTTCCCGCCAGCTGCAACACTTTTCCGGCAGCTACAACATCGGCAGCTGCAACATCTTTTTCGGCAGCTGCAACATCATGTCCCAGCCGTTGCCACCTCATTTCCCTGCGACTGCAAATCCTTTTTCCCAGCTGCCGTCAGTCTTTTCCGACAGCTGCAACATCGGCAACTGCAACATCTTTTTCGGCAGCTGCAACATCATGTCCCAGCCACTGCCACCTCATTTCCCAGCGGCTGCCACCTCATTTCCCAGCAACCGCAATATCTTTTTTTTCGGCTGCCGTCAATCTTTTCTGACAGCTGCAACGTCGGCAGCTGCAACATCTTTTTTGGCAGCTGCAACACCATGTCCCAGCCGCCACCACCTCATTTTCCAGCGATTGCCACGTCATTTCCCAGTGGCCGCCACCTCATTTCCCAGCAGCCGTAAACCTTTTTTTCTCGGCGGCTGCAACATCATGTCACAGCGGTTGCAACATAATTTTCTAGCGGCTGCGTTATCATTTTCTGTCGATCGGTAAAATCTTTTTCCCAGCAAATGTGCACTTTTTTTGACGGACGTGAACTATTTTCCGACAGCCGCAACTATTTTCCCGTAGCTGCAACATCATGTCACAGCGGCTGCAACATAATTTTCCAGTGGCTGCGTTATCATTTTCCGTCGATCGGTAAAATCCTTTTCCCGGCAAATGTGAACTTTTTCCGATGGACGTGAACTATTTTCCGGCAGCCGTAATCATTTTCCCGTAGCTGCAACAACTTTTCCGATAGGCTGCAACATATTTCCCACAGTTGTAAAACTTTTCCCGCTAGCCGTAATTTTTCTCGCTGCCGTAAAACTTTTCCGTGACAGCCGTAATTTTTCCTGATGCCGTAAATTCTTTTCCCGGCTGCCGTGAATTCTTTTCCGGTGGCTGCAACTTCTTTCCCGGCGGTCGCAACATATTTTTTTGGCGACTGCAACATCTTTTTCGTCGGCCGTGCTATCATTTTTTTGGCAACTTGCAGTGGTAACTCCTGTGTTAACAGAAGAATTGTTCCAAACTTGCTAAATCATGGTGCTGATTCACCTCAGTCGTGCCGGCGAACTTATCATTCCGACCCCGAGGACGCGATGGTTTGTGTTTCACCGACGGAAGAAATTATTGCCTTATCTGAGTCATCATGATCACACGTCTGACTGTGCACGAGTTCGGCTCCGCGACGTCACCAATTGCATGCTTCACCACTTTCCGTAGCATTTCGACGCACAGTCTTATGAGGTATGGCTTTCATTTATCACGTGATTAAGCATTGATATCATTTAAACGATATTAGTTGTACCTTCACTCGTACCACCATTATACCTGATTAAACCTTTCCCTCGTACGACGTAAACACTAAAAACTACCACCTTCCCCAATTCGGCATGGAAATTTCAAACGCTTTTCTGTGCTCAACTTTCCAAATTTGCTCATTCTCTCAACGTCTTCGCTCAACGATTCGTGCATCCTCTGTGCTGCAACTTCCATTCTGGGATCCTGTAATCTGTGGAATAGCAACTTCAGCTTGCAGCCAGGACCATGGGGATTCCAGTTCGCCATGAACCTTTCAATACACGGGAACTCAGGCGAAATCTTCAAGTTCTTGCCATTTTTCAAGCTGCCGGCTGGCTCAAATTATTTGAGCGATTGGATGGATTCGATCAGGACGTAGCCCTGCAATTTGCCTTGAATCTTACCAAAACTCACTCCACAGTGTGGGGGCTGCGCATAGAAGTCTCTGAGACCATTATATCCGAGGTTACAGCCATCCTGATGGTGGGAAAACCATGGTTTAACTGACAAGTCCCTGCAACGGTTGCACGGGAAGAATTTTTACTCGCAGGGGAGCAAGTTGAAGCATCAAGAAGAGGGATTGCACTGAACTCACTGCCGCAGCCATGGGACCAGGTTGCTGTCTTTCTCAAGAAGTACATTACATGTGAAGGTAGATATCAAACTATGTATAACTCTGAACTTCCTTTGCTTTCTCATCTCCGCCATGGCATTTTATTGAACATTCCATTTTATTTACTGCACAACTTGCGTCATATGGCGGCATTTGTACAGTCTGCTAAGCACCCACTTTCCTCTCTCACTCACCATGGCCTTATCAAATTAATCATTGTAAGAACCCTTTCCCAACATCATATAACTTGGGAACAATTAATAACCCGACCTCAGCAACCCGTTCCATTGCGGGTCGTCCCATTAAAGCAACTACAGGTTCCACCACAACAGGAGGACCGGAGTTCCTCCATTGAAGTTGGGGGGAGGGATGAAATGGGAGAAGAACAACAATCGGGGGCACAGGTAGGACCATCCGGGGTGGGTGAAACCACAGTAGAAGAATAGCAACCGGGGGCACAAGCTGGGCCATCTAGGGGGGATGAAACTATATTAGAGGAAGAACAACCAGGGGCACAATCAGAGCCATTCGGGGGAGATGAACCTCCGGCACAAGCAGAACCATTGGAGGATGAAACTGCATTTGAAGGAGAGCAATTGGAAGCACAAACAGAGCCATTAGGTGATGGTGTAGATAAAACCTTTGTGGAAAACCCAGATAACAGCGTAGCTTCGACAGCAGAAGGTGAAATTGGAGCAGCATCAAATGCTGCGACAATGGAACCTGAAGATGACAGAGCCAGGGCAATGGAAGAAGACATTGAGCTCGTAACAATTGAGTCTTCACCTGAGTGGGTAGGAGGAGGAGCTGTAATTGAAGAAGAACAGCATGAGGAGCAAGAAAACATTCCTTCGACCTCAGCTTTGGTTCCCTATGTCCCAGCTCCACAAAAGAAAACACCACAAAAGAAAAGAAAGAGAGCCACCAATGAATTTAACCTAATATCACCAATCAGAAAGAAAAGAACTCAATCAGCTACAGCAACAGAGGCAGCTAGGAAAAGATGGGCAACCTTAGAGGCACAGGTTGAGCCCCCAATCCTTGTACCAAGACCAATGGATGCTCCACAAAGGCCAGTGGAGGAAGAACCTGGAATTGAAGGACTTATGTATGAGAACGCAATGCTGAAAGAGGACCTCCAAGTACTTAGAAGGGAGTTGGAAATTTGGAAGGAAACCTGCAGAAAACAGGGTGAAAGAAAAATGTACACATTGATAGAGGCTGGAGAACAACTAGAGGGATCAGATTCTGCTGAAGCTGAGCAGGAGGATGAACGAATACTCTGTCCCACCTGTGGAGAAATCTTCAAGGAAGCAGGCCACAAAATTATACTTAATACTTACTCAGCACAACAGCCCACAACCATAATAAAGGAAGCAACAGAAAAAGAAGGTGCTGCCACACAAGAACCAGCATCTTTGAATATCCTTGCTGAAGCTGCTACTTCTCATGACACAGAGATTAGAGAATAGATAAGAGAAGAACATGGGATGGAGGACATTCTGGAGCCTAATAAAGAATATATTGCAACTCCAGAATGTTCCCATGATACAGAGATTATAGAGCAGATGGGAGAAGAACCTGGAATGGAGGTCACTCTGGAGGCCAATAAAGAATTCTATACTGTAACCCCAGAATGCTCCCAGAACACATAAATTTTAGAAGAAGAGGCACAAGGGAAGGACAGTGATAAACTGGAACAGGATGCTGTAACACAAGAACCAGCAAACCTGAATATGTTGAGATATTGTAACTTTAAAGAATATTATAATTTGTACTTTATTATTCCGGAGATGTTTCATTCCTCCGTAAGATCTTATTGTATATCCGGAGATGTTTATTCCTCCGTCGGAATGTGGTAACTTGGGTTATTAGACTTCCCTAGTGGGGGTCGGCCCTATATGTGTTATGTGGGTCAAAGGGTTATTAGACCACCCTAGAGGGGTCGGCCCAGTTAGTTGTAGTGGGGTATTTAACCCAGTGGTTAAATACGAGCCTACATGTCTTGTGTAAAAGACAAGTCAGAGTAGTGTATAAATAGAGGAGGTGTATTCCTCATTTGATACACACTCACTCACTTGAGGATAGCGCACTTGTGGAGGAGAGGTCTGCTATTGTGGAGGAGGAGATCATGTCTCAAGGTTTCATCTTTGTATATTGATGGTCATCTATATTGAGGAAGCTTTGCTGAGTTTTCTACCCCATGAGGGTTTCCCAGGATAAATCTCTGTCTCTTGTGTTTATGTTGTGCTTGTTGTTTCTTCAGTGATCCTGTATATGCTATTATTGTGAAATGGAATGTAATGTTTCTATTTTATGTCTTAGCATATTGAATCTTAACATGGTATCAGATCTAACCTAAAGGAAGGCAAGGTATGGCACTTACGACACTTGCTTTACTTACGACAATTTGAAGGTTAGGGTTTTATATAGCAAAAACCAGTTATCTTGGAACCTTCACCATAAATCCATTTTGGAGAAGGTTCAGGATCTGAAACCTTTACAGGTCGTAGAAAACATCTTCAGGTATCTTGTGTCCAAAGGGCACCCTCATATTCATTGTACTTTGTAAGTTATGATCAGTACAAGTTAGGGTTTCTGCCTCTTCCAAATCTCAGTCAAAATCAGGTGACCTTGGAAAAAAGGTCATAACTTGGGCTAGGAAGCTCCAAATGAAATTTCGTAAAACGTGACAGGTAGTACACAGACTATACTATCTCAAGACACTTTTTCAAAGGCCGTAGTTGAACCAGTGACACGTGGCATGCCGTACAAGTTAGCTCTCCTGTTTTATCCCATAAACAGGTCACGTTGCGACATTTGGCATAACTCTCTCTCAGAGAGTCAAATTGAGGTCATATCTATCAAGATGGAAAGACAACAGGGCAAACTATCTCAAAAAAAGTTTTCATAGGCCGAAGTTCAAACAGTGACACGTGGCACGCCGTACAAGTTTGCTCTCCTGGTTTATCCCAAAACAGGTCATGTTGCGACATTTGGCGTAACTCTCTCTCAGAGAATCCAATTGAGGTCAGACCTGTTGGGATGGAAAGATGATAGGTCAGGATACCACAAAAAATGTTTTCATACCCTGTGAAGCAAAAATTTCAGATTTATAGTAGAAACAATCAGGTACATATTTCTGTCAAAACAGAATTATTTTTGGAGCACCTTCATTCATGGCTTCCGGAATTTAGGGTTTCGGAGAAAGTTAGAATTTTTGGAATCAGAATCCACGGCTGAATGCTACTCAGGAAAATCAAAATTTAGAGACCAAGATCGAATTTTTTGGTTGGGTAGAAGACCGGGCTTGATCAAACCCCAGTTCGGGATTTTGATCGGAAAGATGGAAAATTAGGGCTTCAGCAAAAGTTGGAATTTTTGAAGTCTGTAACCACGGCTGGAAGCTCCTCAGAAAAATAAAAGTTTAGAGCCTTGGATCGAACCTTTTGATTGGATAGAAGGGTAGGCTTCATCAAACCCTAGTTCGGGTTCCTGTCTAGAAGATCCAGAAGTTTCGAAGGCAATTTTGAGGGGTCAAATTTTGGAGATTTCAAAATTGAAGTATGCTAGTTTGATCAGCTCAGCAAGACACATCCTTCCATCCATTCAGAAGTGTGAAAGTCAAAGATTGAATTTTTAGGGTTTCTCTAGCAAACCCTAATCAAGCTCCAGATCAAGTTTCAGGGGGAGTTGAGGCTGAGGCCTTACATAAAAAGACTACAAGAAGTCTCGACAGGTATGACTTAAGGAGGTTCAGGTATGTCTTGAAATCTGATTAATGTGTTTGTCTTCATATCATTTATTAGTACAATCTTGATTAATGTTAGAATTTTCTTATCACCCTAGTAACAGTATGAATGCATGTGAATGATTGAAGACATTCATTGATTAGGGCTATATGATTGTACTAATGCATTATGGTGTTGTATGAGGTTGATGTTGTCTGCTAACAAGATACAGGTACATCACGAAAGACAAATCAAGTTCCATGACCATGACAACATGAAGACAAAGACTCATCCATAATCTTTGTTATACTTACGAGGTATGTATGACTTTGTTATATTATGCTTAACCTATGAGACATGCAGGTTCTAGCTCAGGATCTCTAAATCATTGAAGAGATTGTTTAGGTGTGTTGTACATAACTAAGCAGGTATACTAATCCAGGTATGTTTTCCTATGTCAAGTTAGAATCTTACCTTGTGTTAGGATCCCTTATATAAGTATACTTGGTATGATTGGTTATGCTTATTCATAAAGTTAGTAATCAAGAATTTATGCATATTATGTCTCTTGTCTTGATGATTTAATTAACCAGTAGAGTACTATGATCAAACAAGAATATGCATGAGTAAAAGAAGACTTACTTGAAACCCTGAATACTAATGATCATGACTATACATATTCAAGATTATTTAGAATTAGAATGTTTTGAGAATACACTAATGAATTTATGTTTGTGTATGAGATCATGAGGATGACACTAGTGCACACTTGAGCATGCACAGTGGTTCAGAATGAATAGAAGTTCAAAAGACATATAGAAGATCAAGCGGGAGGCAACCACACAAACATAAAAGATAAGTATTTGAGTTGTTATTTGAAATAGTAAATGATATTGCTTGTATGCATATTTGTATTCCTAGAATATATCATGCTGAGTGTAAACATTCATAAGAGCATTGAACAGTATACTACTAATATGCATATGATTGGTAAGTTGGACAAACATTCCATTGTTGCTTGTCTAGAATGAAACCTCTTTGCTGACATGCTGAGAGCTGTGCACACTCTCGATAGTATGTTCTGGTAGAGATGGAAGGCATCTAGATAGCCATTGTATGCATACAGGATATGGAAAAGTATTGTGCCAAAGTATTGGTCAAAATAGTTGCATAACTATGTAAATGATATTTGTATGCATAATAGGTTATCATGTCAATATGATTTGATGATTATGAAGTATTACTAATCATGTACTTAATTTTGATTTGTAGGAAAGATCATGATGAATGATGAACTCTGAACAAGCGATGGATGTTCAAACAAAAGATTTACAAATCAAACACACTATAGAAGGCTTGTGGCTAGAAGATTCTCTTAGAAAGAGGAAGAGAATCATGATGAGATGTTTGCTCCAAGTGGCTAGATAAGACCATTCTCTTAAATGTGTAATTAAAGAAGAAGTGTGAATCAGGTTCTGTATGGGTACCTAGGATCGATAATCAATTGATGAGCTTAATGGGTGATGTGGATCTCAACCTTTGATACAAGGTTGAATATGGTTTCTATACACAGATGACATGGATGCAAGAAGGAACTCACCACAGAGTTCGAATGATATTGAGGCTCATATCAGTAGACCCATCTAACGAGAGATGGCACAGATAGATATGCAGAAGATCATTCAATGCAGAAATGAAAATGAAAGATCTCAGATTGATGCATTACTTCCTAGGTCTGGAAGTATGGCAAGGCTCAGAAGGAATCCTTCTCAACCAAGGAAAGTATGATGAGAAATATTAAAAGGACTTGATATGTTGGAATGTCCACTCTCATGGATTCCAACTTGAAGCTATTGGTGAATGACTCATCAGAGTTAGTGTATATAACTCTGTACAGACAAATTATTGGGTCATTGATGTATCTAACGAATACTAGGTCAGATATATGCTTTGCTGTGAATACCTTGAGTAAGTATCTAGTGGAAACTAGATGTGTTCACCTGTTAGTTGCAAAGCATGTGATCAGGTACCTAAAGGATATGATAGAATTTGATCTATGTTAACTTGGAGATCATGACTTTAGATGATGATTGAGCAGAAAGTGTATCAGACAGGAAGAGCACATCGAGAAGATGTTATTGTCTGGGATCAGCCATGATCTTGTGGTTTAGCAGGAAGCAGTCTAGTGTGGCTCTCAGCACAAGTGGAATATATGGCTGCTTGCTCTGCTAGTTGTGAAGAAGTATGGCTTCAAGATTGTTTGACTTAGAGATAGACCCAATTGTGATCCTATGTGACAAACAGAGTTGTACCAAAATGGTAGAGAATCCAGTGTTCCATGATAAGTCAAAGCACATAGAGATCTGACATTTCTATATACAAGATGTGGTTAATGTTCGAATTCGTAACAAGTTACCAATGCACTAACCAAACCTCTACCAATCCGATGTACTAACCAAACCTCTACCTCAAGTAAAGTTTTCCAAGACAAACTTAATATAGTCAAGAAGGACCCTCCTCGAAAGGGGGAGTGATGTGATCACTTATGATGAGATTTCCCGCATCGACAGTGAGGTCAATGATGTGGATACCTATATTGGTGATGCCGACAGAGAGGTTGGTGGATGGACCTTAGACAGGGTCTAAGGTGATAAGGGGATTGCATCATCCTTGAACATATGTTCTAAAGAGAGCCGTAGACGTATGTCTTCGAGAATGAAGTTCTTGGTGGACATAATAGGATTGCATCATCCTCAAGAGAGCCGTAGACGTATGTCTTCGAGAATGAAGTCCTTGGTGGACATGATAGGATTGCATCATCCTCAAGAGAGCCGTAGACGTATGTCTTCGAGAATGAAGTCCTTGGTGGACATGATAGGATTGCATCATCCTCAAGAGAGCCGTAGACATGATGTCTCCGAGAATGAAGTCCTTGGTGGACATTTGGGGATTGGATCATCCCTCGACTTCAGTCCTAAAGTGAGCCGTAGACAGATGTCTCCGAGAAAGAAGAGGGATTGCATCATCCTTGAACACATGTTCTAAAGTGAGCCGTAGACAGGTGTCTCCGAGAAAGAAGAGGGATTGCATCATCCTTGAACACATGTTCTAAAGTGAGCCGTAGACATGATGTCTCCGATAATAAAGTCCTGAATGAACAGGTAGGGGATTGTATCTTCCCCGGACTGAGGTCCCAGAATTGAGCCGTAGACATGATGTCTCCGATAATAAAGTCCTGAATGAACAGGTAGGGGATTGTATCTTCCCCGGACTGAGGTCCTAGAATTGAGCCGTAGACATGATGTCTCCGATAATAAAGTCCTGAATGAACAGGTAGGGGATTGTATCTTCCCCGGACTGAGGTCCCAGAATTGAGCCGTAGACATGATGTCTCTGATAATAAAGTCCTGAATGAACAGGTAGGGGATTGTATCTTCCTCGGACTGAGGTCCCATAATTGAGCCGTAGACTGGGTCTCCGATAATGAAGTCCTGAATGAACAGGTAGGGGATTGCATCCCCGGACTGAGGTCCCAGAATTGATCCATAGACTGGGTCTCCGATAATGAAGTCCTGAATGAACAGGTAGGGGATTGTATCTTCCCCGGACTTTGGTCCTAGAATTGATCCATAGACTGATGTCTCTGAGAATTGAAGATAGGACTGCATCGTCCCTGGACCTTGGTTCAAAATGTACGTGATGGGATTGCATTGTCCCTAGACATGAGACTTGTCTTAAAGTGATAAGGATTGATCATCCTGGAACTTGATCTGGATTGTATCATCCATGGACCTATGTCCTAAAGAGAGCGGGATTGATCATCCTGTAATATGATCGTGTGTGCTACAGAGTATGCTACTATGTATTGATGACATATGTATTAGTGAGAATACATGCTTTTGATGATAGATGTATTAGTGAGAATACATGCTATTGATGATAGATGTATTAGTGGGAATACATGCTATTGATGATAGATGTATTAGTTAGAATACATGCTTTTGATCATAGATGTATTAGTGAGAATACATGCTTTTGATGATAGATGTATTAGTGAGAATACACGGTTTTGATGATATATGTATTATTAAGAATACATGTTTTGATGATAAATACATTGGTGTGGATACTAATACAGATGATCCAGATGCTGTAGATCGAGATGATCCAGATGCTGTAGATCGAGATGATCCAGACGCTATAGATTGAGATGATCCAGATGCTGTAGATCATGATGATCTAGATGCTGTAGATCGAGATGATCCAGATGCTGTAGATCGAGATGATCCAGATGCTGTAGATCGTGATGATACAGATGCTGTAGATCGTGATGAACCAGATGTTGTAGATCGAGATGAGAAGACGATGTTGATTGTGTGATGACGATGCTGATGATCGTGTGATGACGATGTTGACGATCGTGAGGATTCAGATATTGATGTTGTTGTAGCTGTTTGAGTGCTGCAGAAGATAAAGAATCAGTACTGAAGATGTTGATGTTCCAGTATTGAATATGTTCCAGTAACTGGTTGAGTTACTGATGATGTTGAGAAAGCTTCCAATGATTTATAGATGTATCATGTATGATGTTGATGACTCCTTGCTCGTGCAGATGCTATTATAATATCCTTCTCGTTAAGGGGGAGTGTTGAGATATTGTAACTTCAAAGAATATTATAATTTGTACTTTATTATTCCGGAGATGTTTCATTCCTCCGTAAGATCTTATTGTATATCCAGAGATGTTTATTCCTCCGTCGGAATGTGGTAACTTGGGTTATTATACTTCCCTAGTGGGGGTCGGCCCTATATGTGTTATGTGGGTCAAAGGGTTATTAGACCACCCTAGAGGGGTCGGCCCAGTTAGTTGTAGTGGGGTATTTAACCCAGTGGTTAAATACGAGCCTACATGTCTTGTGTAAAAGACAAGTCAGAGTAGTGTATAAATAGAGGAGGTGTATTCCTCATTTGATACACACTCACTCACTTGAGGATAGCGCACTTGTGGAGGAGAGGTCTGCTATTGTGGAGGAGGAGATCATGTCTCAGGGTTTCATCTTTGTATATTGCTGGTCATCTATATTGAGGAAGCTTTGCTGGGTTTTCTACCCCATGAGGGTTTCCCAGGATAAATCTCTGTCTCTTGTGTTTATGCTGTGCTTGTTGTTTCTTCAGTGATCCTGTATATGCTATTATTGTGAAATGGAATGTAATGCTGCTATTTTATGTCTTAGCATATTGAATCTTAACAGAATATACTTGTCCAATCAGCCAAACAGATGGGAGAAGAACCCGGGACAGAGGACACTCTGGAATTCAATGATGAACTCTAGGTTGTAACCCCAGAGGACTCCCATGACACAGAGCTCATAGGAGAAGAGTTGCAACAATAGGAGGGTGAAGAGGCAAGCCAGGATGTTGCTACACAAGAACCAACATCCTTGGAAGCTGCAACAGTAACTCCTGAATTTCGTTTAAAAGATAAACCTGGAGTGGATTTCATTCCCGATACACAGTGGGGTGAAGATGAACAGGTATAGACACCATGCTCAGGTGACACCGAAATCTTGGAGGAGGAGCTGCACAATGAGAAAGAAGTCTAATCTCAGCAGTAGAAGGACAAGGAAGACACTGCTACACAAGAACCAATGTCTCTAAAAGCAATGATGGTAGCTGCTGAAGAGAGCCTAAAGGATGTTGCTACCACACAAGAACCAACAACTCTCTTATTAAACTTAGATGTGCTAGAAGACACTGCCCCACAAGAACCAATGCTTCTACCTCCTAGGAATGTTATTGATTTAGATTCAGATTAAGGATTGCCTTCTAAGCCCCAGGCACAACATAATGAGACTGTAGGAAGATTCCCACTACACTAACTGCATTTCCAGATACCAGCAATTAGCAGTGGAAGGGGAACAGTGATGAAGGAAGATGTTGGGTTACTCACAGAGGCTGTTCAAAAGATAGATAAGGTGCCTGGGTTTCCTACAATTCTTCCTCTCTCCAATGGATAGAGCTCAGTACAGGACTCAGATTCTGAATAATGCAGGTTGTTGCATGAGGACATGCAACAGGGTAGTTGGGGGGAGATGTTGAGCCCATAATTGGCCCTTTTTAATCATCTTCAATCATCTTTCCTGCCCCTATCTTACACCATTTATCATGCTAATTAGACCTGTTGTCCTCACTTTATTCCCTCAAATTACCAAGGTATGACTAATCATTGTTTTATCTTATTAATGCCTATGATTGTGATAATTAAAGCTATGTATCTCTAAATTGTGCTAACATATTATGATTTATGAAGGTAGTGAGATAGATGGACTGCAGGAAGATGGGGCTGAACAAGTCATGAAGGAAGGGATGCTCGTTGCTTGAAAAGGGGTCCTTGGGGCTCGAATCATCAATTAAGGCACAGCTGTGACAGGGCAGCTGTAACAGAATGCGCTATCTTGAGTATGTTGCTGCTCGAGTCTAGCTGTGAGCTGGAAGGACTGCCACTCTTGGGTCAATTGATAACTTTCTCATATCTTGATGTTTCTATTCTGCCACGTATTGTAACAGCTAGTTATTTAGGGCGCCTGAAGATCAGAGATCTTCATGGCTTCCCGATTATAGGATTGGATGTTATGATTTGTATGTTTAAATATGGGGAGTTGCCTCGACCTAGGGGTTGAACAGCAGACAATTAATTCGTTGTATTAGCAGCCAAGGCAAACTGTGTAATCGTTCTTCTGTTAATATAAGGGGTTACTTCTGAGCTAAAGGAATTCGTGTTGTTCATCCAGCGTCTCTGTGTGAAGATTGGGCCCGTCTTCCACAAAGATTGCTGAGTTAAAATAGGATTTTGAATTTATTGTTGTGTGATGCTTTGTTCATGATATTTCCTTTTGTACGCAGCAGCAATATTTATGGTGTGGCTTTTCAGTACAATTAATATTATAATCCCTTGAATTTGGCAAATAATACAGAGTGACAGTAGACTGATTAGAAACTTTATGCAATTCATGTGACAATTATACACAACCTTGTTCATCTTGCAGCTAAGTTGTGATCCCATGAGCCCTTGCAATTTATCTTTTCTGTTGTGTGTTGTTGATTTCCATTCTGCAATTCAATTCCTTAGAACAGTTGACTTAATATTTTGCAATTGGATTTCTAGATTAATGTTCAGTTTATGCCTTGTGATTTTCTAGAGTGATTAGATCAGACAGGTGATTGTTCTAGAATATGAATGAGATTTCTTTCCTGCAGTTGTTGATTAGATCCGATACCATTTCTTATTGATGCATTATAGAGAGGAATTGAAGTGTAGCAGTTAGAAGGTAATTGGGATTACATAGATTTTTGGGATGAACGTGGATGATAGAAGATAAAAGTATTCAATTCTAATGGTTTGGTGTTTAAGCATAGATTGTGCACTTATCCTTTGAAATAAAAAGACTTTCTCGGGTTGACAATAAATCTCATATACTCTGTGTGTATTGGTAACAATTTATTTGCATATAGAGTGCTTGACACCTTGGGATGCTAAAAGCTTGAGAAATTTGGAAAGGTCGGGGGGGAATTTCAGCTTCCGAGGCCATTGGAGGCCAAGCCCTAGAAGAGGGTGGAGGGAGAGAGGAGAGATGCCAAGATCGAGGGTGAGGGGTAGAAAGGTCAGGCTGGAAGGGAGGCGAGTAGGAGGGAGGGCCAGGGGCTAGCCACATAGCGCAGGCTGGGCAAGGCACTCAACCAAGGAGCCAAATACGCAGTTGTTCCTTAGGAGTTGAGCACGCAGCACGAGCGTACGGATTTATCCAGATTCTTATAGCACAAGAATAACTATTAGTCTTGTCTTGTAACCATTGAGACATGCATAAAATCATGACCCCCCAGACCAAGTCTCTAAAATATAATCTCAAGATGGAGTCAAATTCAACCAAATTATAACATCTGCTTTGAAATATTCCACTTAGACTCATCCATACATAGCTCAATGGAAAAATATGATCCACACAATAAAAAAATGTAAAGGAAAGGAAATACGTTTCCACGATGACAAATGAGTAGGCCTTACTCATTTCCACAACTGCCCAAGAGATTTCCGCAACCCAACCATGACCATTCTTAAATCATCCACGCTACAACGATCCATTCTGCAACCCTCCACGCTACAACAGACTATCCCGCAACAATTGAGCAAGTGCATATGGTCATAGAAGAAAGCACATAAACCAAAGGAATGAGAATAATTACCTAAAACAATGTCACAACCATATCGCTCATGGTTCATAACTTGTAAGTGCAACTCGAGATGGTATCCACCATCCTCAAATTGAGTAGGGCATATATGCAACCCAACTTTGAACGAGGTTGCAAATCTAGAGAATTACACACAACATACAGATCACATTCGGTAGATTGCAGAGATAGAATCATCGACGATAGTTTTGACAAATTGAGATCAACTTCTTTTTATTTTTTCTTTTATATATATATATATATATGTTTTGTTTTGTTTTTCTTATATATATATATATATATATATATATATATATATATATATATATATGAGACATTCAACAAGAACTTAGCAAAATAATAAATATATATTTAAATATAATTAGATATTTACATTTCAAATTGCCAACGTGGTATAATTGTACATCGTGAAACAATTGCCATGCAATAACTTTCATAAAATCAATTGTACATATACTATACAGATATTCCAGGATGCAATTTTTATCTATAGAATGTATTAACATGAAACAAAGGAATCCTATACACATCAAGTAATGACGTCTCTTCTTTGAACAGTTCTTGCTTTGTCTTGAATAGATGATTTTAGGGTATTTAACTTGGGTTTGATTCCCCCCTTTGAATAAAAGCAGGCCCATTAGAGGGTTCCCTTTCGCATGGCCCTTTACCCTTTGTTTCAAAATTTAACTTATTTGACCACATATTTCCACATTTAGGCCTTCCTCTAATTGATTGAGTCATCTTTTGTGTAGTATGTCATTAATTTTAGCACCACATAGTTTGTTGAGTAGTTAGAGAACACCTCTTAGGACTATTACACTCCCCATATTTATCATGCATGCTTAGTATTTCATAAGGATGGTAGACTTTGATTCATCTATTATCGCCTTGCTATCCCCTTACTTACCACAACCTACTCTCACCCTATTGTAGCTTATGTCCGACAATAACATTGTTGACTTTGATTAATCTTTTATTGCATCGCTAGCCCCTTGGTTACCATGACCTACTCTCACCTTATCGCATGCTTATGTCCCACAACAACATTGTCTTTATGTATACATCTGGATCTAGAGGCCTCTTTTCAACCTATGTCTCATGGTTTTCCCTCTAATCACTTTGTGCTGAGCATCAAATCTAGAAGCTTAACAAAGGAAAGAATAATAGTGCTCCCTATAATTGTGGACTCGTTGTGTAATGGCGACTCCCAATTTTTTGTTGTGTGTAAATATGCCACTCCTCCTTGCATTTGTTAACTTTGGTTGTCAATACGCC
The DNA here is from genome assembly GCA_027924585.1 of Larix kaempferi. Classification (NCBI taxonomy): domain Eukaryota; kingdom Viridiplantae; phylum Streptophyta; class Pinopsida; order Pinales; family Pinaceae; genus Larix; species Larix kaempferi. The sequence continues at coordinate 1,670,574 of BSBM01001296.1, read as the reverse complement.
ATCTAAATGAGATTCTATAAATTATATTGTGTACATTAGTTTTCTAAGTTCAACACATGTTCTTGGATCTTGTTTGGATTTCTTATATCGACTATCCTCCTTGCTTAAGGGGATGCCATTAATATTATTAATTGTCCTTTCTTTTTATTCATCATCTCAATTTGTGAGGTAGTATGGACATCCTTTTATTGAGGTGAGGGACATCAAGCAATTTTAGCTAGATCTATTACCTCACTTTAGTTGACTTGTTTCATTTTGTTCATACATACTTGTGAAGATTGGAATTGTTGTTGCATTTTGCAACAGGATATGTGTCACACACTTGCCTAGCAGGAGACTTGAGTGACTCTCTTACCCATGGGAGGACTTCAGGTGGTTGCATGTTTGTCTAAGTTACTCGATGGATATGGCTAGCATTGAACAAAAAACCCAACTTGGAATCCTGCACTGAAGGTGTGCCCGACATGTAGACCAATTGGTGGAACTGAACGAGTGTAGATGGGTGTGTCGACACGAGGGGTTCCAGATGATGGAAAGATGGGATTGGCACCCATGTCAAAGAGGAGGTGTGTTGGGAGAGAACCACACATTGAGGTGGAGGGGCTCGACAACACGGGTAACTTGGGAATTGGGCACATGGACGTGTGGACGAGGACGCACAAGAAATGCCAACGAGTGGTGTGTGATTTTGGAGTAGCCACGCTTAAAGCATTCCCTGAAAATTGGGAAGAAGTAGCACATGTCGAGATCCCACAGGTGGAAGGAACATTGATAGGTGGACCCGAGTGCACAACATGGTTCGGGCACACTAGACATGTAACATGATTTGGGAGACTCGGTCGAGTGGTATCGAAGTGGTTGGCCAAGGTGAAACAAACACATGGTAGAGGAGATGTGTCGCTTGGGAGAGTTGGGTGCATATAAGCATGAGGTTGGCATGTGGAAACACAACAACAAACTCAAGTGGAGACAAGTCCAAGTTAATTCCAAGCGAGTGCAAGGGAAAGCAAGGCGAGGAAGTCTAAGAGTAGTGCGACTTGGCCACTTTGGAAAGACAGGTGCATCGTGTTTTGGGTGCACTCTCGAGAGAGAATGCCTTGGGAACCCTCCACTATTGTACTTATAAATCGACACTCTTGTAATAAAAGTCTTGGTGCACCCTTTGAAGTGATTCCCACTATATGCTTGTGTTATTCTTGTGGTTATTTGTTGTGTGCACTCTGTTATAGCATGGATTAACTAAGAATACCCATAAGCAAAGTGAGAGGCGTAGTCTAGCAAGCCCACACCAAGTTGGTCATTCTATCGAAAGATGGAGCTTTGGAAGTGTTGCGCGACTAAGGAAGGAAACAAATTTTTGGTTTTGGGTTGGATCCTCAACTATAATTGGAGACAAGTCCAAGTGAAATTAACTGGAGAAAACTCCAAGTGAAGTCTAGGTGAGTGTAATGGAGAGCAGGGTGAGGGTGTCTAAGAGTAGTATGACTTGGGCAACTCTAGAGTAGCATGACTTGGTCGGTTTGGAAGGGTGACGTATGACCAATACAGGTAACCTGTGTTTTGGTGCACTCTCGGGAGAGGCTACCTTGGGAAACCTCCGTTGTTATGCCTATAAATTGGCATTGTTGTAATAAAAGGCTTGGTACGTCACTCTGATGTGACACCCATTATTCCCTTGTGTTACTCTTATGGTTATCAGTTGTGTGACTTCCGCAATAACATGGATTGAGTAATAATATGCATGAGTAAAGTGAGAATATTAGTCTTGCAATCCCACGTTGGGTTGGTCACGCCATAAAAAAGTGGTAACGAAGGAAATAGAGTTTTAGTTTCAAGGTGGATCCTTAAACCCATGTCCACTAGTATAAAAAAAGTGGTGAAGATATTTCCGGACACAATACTTTGGGGGATACACAGGAAGTGCAATTAGGATGCAGTACTTAGGGAGGTGCATAGGAAGTGTGCCTGAGACCCAATACTTTAGAAAGTGCACAATAAGTGTTCTTGGGACACAATACTTCGGGAGGTGGTCAGGAAGTGCACCTAGGACACAATACCTCGGGAGGCGCCCAAGAAAGGTTGATTTCGGGACAAACCACGTTGGAGGAAGAGGTACCAATTGGAGCAAGGAGAAGAGGAAGTGTGCTTGGGATGATCTTCCAAGGGAGGTGTTAGTGTTGGATACTTCTGCCTTTACTGAATCAGTTTGATAGGGTGAATGGTTGTAATGTCCCCATTCAAATAATTTCATAGTAAGACAATCCCATCAATCCTACTAGTTTTCTAGGTTGGATGGGCACATGTGGAATGATAATAAGGAAGCTAATAAATGATGTTTAGACATTATAAGGGTTCAATTATTTAATAAATAGAGTGAATAAAGAAATTCAAGAGAAATCCTAGATGGCAAATGGTTTTGGAGACATATGGAGGATGTGGGACCCACACTAGCTTGATTTTTCATAATACATGGTATCTCTCTCTTGCAAATTCAAATTAATGGGAAGGTGAACACTCTTGGGTGAGTTGGTAAGTCATAACACATTTCATTGAGCATATTAGGTCGAATTGGGAAGGATTGGTAACCTCCATGGAAGATAAAGAGTCAAATTGGAAGTTTGTGGACACTTGGGCTAGATTCCCTAGCCCCTATGACACCAATGATGGAGCATCTATGAAAACTATGACAAATTGCAGACCTGACCTCTGACATTTGACCACTATGACATGTCAGAACCAATAATAGGCTCAAGGAAGGTGCTCATGGGAGTTGGAGAAGCCAAAGAGACTCAAAATCGAATTTGGGAGAAGATGGAAGGTTGGAACTAGGAGACAAGTGGCAAATGTGGAATATTTCCTAAATGGAAATCTATTGAATCTATTGAGAGGATTTAGACCCTTAGAAGGATAATGTTGGTTATAAAATGTAGAAATGAAGTATGAGAATAGCTTTTGATGATTTGAGAAAAATTGCATTTGTGGAGAGAGAACTAGTGGAAGACTAGTTTCTTGCCTTAGCCAATTTCGAGGGTGAAAGATTCCCATCCAAGTTGGTGTTTGGAGAGGCCACTCAGGTCTTTCATGGTGATTTAATGGAGTTTTATTTTCAGGCAGAAGCTACAGAAATTTTCATGGTTTGGTTTAGTGCAACACTTTCTCTCCACCGTTTCCAGTTTTGAAGGCATATTCATGCTCCTTGAGGGAGGGCGTTTTTGGTGAGCTCTTGTGCTTCTTGGGAGAGATTCTCATTATATATTTATGATTTTAATAGATTCATATCCTCTATTATTAATATTCAGAAAGTCTCAGGTCGAAATACCCACTGGTTGTATGCAAAAATATTGATTAATGAGCACACAATGTCCATTTCCCCCATGCTTTGATGTATGACCCTATAGGATTGATTATTTTGAATGGATGGATGATTCTATGATATATTTGTGATTCATATACTGCCATGGATATATTATACAAGTTTCATGTACTGTACTTGAGCATTTGAAGCATTTTTACTCAGTTTGTTTGTATTGAGAGGTGAAATAGTGCCATTTCCCCAAGGGTCGAATTGAGGGGTTTTGCTGTTGAATGTGAGAGGGTTAGAAAAGTAGTAAAAATAAATTAATGGTGTATATGAGACCTTAATCACATACTTAACACATTACATACCTCTGTTCATAAAATTGTGGGAGTTTGGAGGCATTTGGAAGGCCATTTGCAGGGTTACCCCGGGGGGATTTGATGCACAAATTACTAGTCAAAATTACATATATTGATCAGAATACAAATCAAGTTTGCAGTAGTATTTGGAGGTCCATAAAACATCCCTAAACCTAATATTCAAGTCTAAATATCATTCATACACTCCTACAGAATATTTGGGAGCATTTGGGTTGATTTGGAGGTCAAAACAGTAAAATTAGTCAAAGATTGAAATTGGGGAAAAAGTGGAAAAATTGGCATTTTAATAAAATTTTGAAAAAGGGTCATTACAACGGTTCATTGCATGAGAAGGTGACAGCGACATGAGATGGTGACTGATATTTTCTTGGCAAGTGCAACTAGAACGTATAGGATTTGGGCACAATTTACCTCTATGAGTAGTCTTGGAATATAGTTGGCAAAGGAATTTGGTGGGAAAGTGTTTTGTTAGGAAGATGTTGGACACATAAGCAAAACCATTGGCTGGGTCCGATGCATAAAATACTTCACATCGTGAGGATAGTGACAAAGGATAGGTTCTGAAGACTTCGAAAGTGAGGACCAGGATCATGCCATTGGAAATAAATGGTGAACGTATGATGATGGCTCTTCACAAACATAGTTAGAAGGCCAAAATATTGAAGGAGGATATGGACATAATTCACCAAGGGTTCAACAAATCCATGACCAAGTGCATTAACACCGTGGACTTGTTAACAGAGATGATGAAAATAAAAAACAATGGGAGCCTTGCGGATTTGGAAGACTTGGTGAAAAATCTTCAAGCCAAGTTTGAGAACGAGACGACACCATCAACTTGTTGAAGCGAAATATTGTTAGAGGGAGTATTTCAGCAACACCCATGAGGATTAAGGTGAAAGAACAAAATCCATATGACAGGACCCCAAATGGCAAGGTGCTCGACAACTTTGGTTGGGATATAGAGTAGTACTTGGAACATATGGACAATATTTCAGATGAGGCCAAGCTAAACATTGCAATGATGTTCCTAACTGGCACAACAAAATTATGGTTGAGGAACCAAGCAGAAGACGTGGCAGAAGGTAGAGAGATGGAGAAGATTGAGAACTAGACGCAGATGAAGAAAACCTTGAAGGCTCAGTTTGGTCCAAAAAACAAAGGTTGGGTTGCACGAAATGAGATTATGGTGCTCAAGCACATTGGTAGGGTTCAAGCCTACATCAATGCTTACACTAGTATGATGTTGGAGATTAAGGATGTGAGTGATGAGGACCGCTTGTACCATTTGATGAAGGGATTTTAGCCTTGGGAACAAATGGATCTATGATGCCAAAATGTGCATACTCTTACAGTTTCTATTGCAGTAGTAGATAAACTCTTGGATTACAAAGCATAAGCTAAGGGTGGATCCAAAGAGAGCGATGATGTTACGAATGAAAGAAGTGCAATAAGGTTGAGAAGAATATGAAGGGAAAACCAAAGTTATTTGGGAAGCATGACAAATAGATTTTTAGGCATGCTAAAGCAACAAAGGACAAAGGCGAGCATGTGTCTTGGTGGGCGTAGTGCTAGAAGAGCCTATGTTCGTCCAAGAGCAAGACTATCCAAGCTGTGTTATGTTCATGTGGAGATGAATGGATAGAATTCCACTCCATTGGTTGACAGTGGGGTGACGCACAACTTCAAAAAGGAAGTAGTTGCGAGGAGACTCAAGTTACACTTAGAGCTGGGGCATACTTCTTTCAAATTTGTGGACTTGGAGGTAGAAAAAGTGGTTGGTGTGCCCAATTGAGTCCCTTTGAGACTTGGTGATTGGAGTGATGACGCGAAATTCCTCATGGTGTTGATGGATGATTTCAAGTTCGTCTTGGGGAAGGGTTTTCTAAGGAGAGAAAGGGTAGTGCCAATGCCTCTTAGATTGTTTGGTGATCTGTTCATGCCAAGAGCTGATTATCGTCCATGTAGTGAGGATGCAACATAAGGTCGTGAAAGTGATTGCTTTGAGCATGGAGTCCACAACATGTCAATGAATGATCTGAACTCATTGTGGAGGAATTAAAGGTATGGGGAAACATAAGCAAACACCCAAAGAAGAGTTGGAACTGGTGAGACAAAAGTCATTGGAAAACTTGGAAAAATGGGTGATTAGACTCGAGGAGATTGTTGCATTGATAGTGTCGAATGTCGAGAGTTAAGCCAATGCTTGAATGGTAATGTAAGAATATTGCAATGCGGAAGAGTAGGAGAATGGTTTGGATAGATGGGATGGTTACCTCTATAACTACTGAGAGAATATTACGATGGTAAGCAAAGAAGGGGAAGAAACACAACATCCACAAGTGGAATTTTCCGCACTCACCTCCAACTCACTTGGATAGGACTATCAGGGGGATTTTGTAGCGAGGATATTGATAGAGGAAGTGAACGACAAGATCAGTTCAAACATACTGCTCTTGGTGTATCTGAGAAAGAAGATTACTCGCTCAGAGCAGTCGTGTAGCAACAATGTTGAGAGTGATGGTCATGGGTGCCACTCACCCATCCTCCATCATTGAAGAAGACTGTGAGGTGGCCCGCTACTAGTGGCACGATAGAAAGGATCTTTGGGACCTTGAGCAAAAGGATCCTCATTGAAGCCAGGAGAAACCATGAGGTAGGCATTGGACCGTGGTGCCAGTTTGGCGTGCATGTTACAACCTATCTGGTTGTACTCGAAACTATCCAAATGGATAAGTCACCCAATTGATAATAATTCCATCGTAAAAATATAATTGTTGAATAATTGATAAAATATTTAAAAGATGATGTTTACAATGAATGGTGTAGCCCGTATAAATAGGCTCACATGGTGACTATTCACCAAAGGGATGTGTCCCTTAATTAATTATAATCAATGTAATGTTATTTTATTCTGTTATGTTATGTTATATTTTATTATTATATTGTTATTAATATTTATTAACGTTTACTTATATATTTGCTCATTACATGGCCTTCCTCTTAGAGATGCTTTGTCCTCAAAGCATAATTATAGAAGATTCTTATCATTTGTTGTTATTCGTAACTTCTTCTCTTGATCTCCTGAACTTGTAACTTTGATACTTGATGAAACAAGGTGATATGAGTTACAAATTCCAAATAAAAATGTCGCATAGTTTGTCAAGTGGTCCATCTGAGATCTATCTTCATCGGAGATGTTTGTTGATCGCTTTGTTGGATGGAACTTCTCATATTCCACTTAGTTTGTTGATTCTGAGTTCTTTCTTTTCCAAATTCATAATTCTTTTGTTTATGTAACAGGGTCAAAATGATTTATAATTTCGGTGTCGATAGGCGTTCTTGTTGTTTGTTCTTTTACTAAATTGGCTTCTTTCTCCTCAACTTGATTATTTTTTCCAAAGAGTTTGGATGCTTCCTTCTGTATTTGTTCTAATTTGTTCTCTAATAGATTGTTATTATGCTGAATATTCTCGAACTTTTCATCTTGCAACTTTTTGTCCTCTATTAACTTCTTGATTTTTTCTTCTAGTTCATGATTAAGATTTCTTAGGCATTGGTTTTCTTCTTGCTTTTCTAGTATTTTTCCTTCGATGTCTTCATTAGAATGATCTATCTTCCGACTATTTTTCATTATTTTTTAAAAATCTTTGTAACTAATGTTTTGTTATGATTCCTTAGCCAAAATATTTCTTTTGTATTGCTTGATAAGGTATTATTAATTTTTGAGATTTCCAACTTGTGTGTCTTCTTAGTGTTGTCATATTTCTGTTGGATTTCTTTCTTCTATTGCTAATGTCGACATATCTCTAATTCTAGACTTTCTAACTTCCTTTGGACTTGTGAGAATTCATTATCTTTGTCCATGATGAGTTTGTTTAAATGTTGTATTTTTTCTTCTAAATCGTTATTGCTGCTATAAGGTGATTCTTCATCATTATTTGACATTCTAATTTTTTCTTCAAGGTTTTGATTGTGAATTTTCAAATGTGATATTTTCTCATCCATATCTGATAACATTTTCTTGAATTCTTCATTAGCTCTTTCTAACTCTTACTTTTGATCTTTTAAGCTATGATTTTCGTATTCTCTTAACAAATTAAGCAATTTTTACTTCCTAATCTCGACTTGAAGATCTTTATTGGTCACTTTATACTGCTCCAACTTGTCTAATGTTGCTTGTAACCGTGACTTCATTACTGAATCTGTTTTTTCCATAGTTTGTGATTATGACTTCACTTTCAACTTGTCTTCTCTTCTTCGACAATAAAGGGTCTTCGATTTCTCTTCTTCTTAAAACTTATTTAATACTTTAATACTTAAAATTTTCTAAAGATGGGATATTTTATTCGATAACTTAGTTGCTCAATCAGAAAATCCACTACTCGGATCCAAATTCTGACTGCACTAGTGACTCCGGCTCACAAAAACAGTGAAGAATGACTATATGTTAATTTTTCGATAATTTCATTCAATATTATCTAGGATCACTAAGAGAATAACATGTACAACATATCAATCATAAACACAAGAGACAATAGACACAGAGTTTCCTCAGGGAAAACCAAGAAGGTGAAAAACCCCACAACTTCCTCAGAGATAGAATAAGCCACAAACCAAGATCACAATGATAAAACCTAAATAGATGTCTCTAGCAGATACTCCTCCTCTTCCACTTGTGCGCCACTTTCTCTCTTAGCTATGCGAGCTTCAGAAGTGAGTGAATGAATAGAATGAGAGACACAACCTCTCTATTTATACACTGACTTGACCTGCCAATAACCTAACAGGGCTAACTTGCTAATGAAGTCTAATAACCCAATCACATGACCTAACTAGGGCCGACCCCACACTGGTGGTCTAATAACCCATCAATACAAATGACGACACTTACAATGTAACTTGCGACACTTGCAAATACAAATGATGACACTTCCAATCATTGGAATACTACATCTCTGTTGGATATACAATAAAGTACAAATGTAATATCCAAGTGAATATCTTCCGAAGTTACAAATACATCAACACTCCCTCTTAACTAGGAAGGTATTCTCTAGACATAGGTCATCAATACATATCGGTGCAAGTCTTCAATTCTGGAGCTGGATCATCATCACTGGATCATGGAGCATCATCATCATCACTGCTATTGTACTCGACATCTCGATCACTGGGCTATCTCTGAATTCTTCTCGTCATAGGAAGTTCTACAGAGCTAGCCCTTTTTCATGCTGGTTGTAGGCCTAGCCTCCTGTAGGTCTTCATCATCATTGACCATACTGTGGAATCCTCAGGACTTATTACGTGCGCCAACAAAACCTCGAAAGAGCATCCTAGCTCAGACTATAGGATCTCCTAGGATCTTTTACATGTTGACTGTCACAAAACCTTAAAAGTGTGTCTTGCAACCTACAAGAAATATAAAGAGCATCCCAGGACTGATTATGAGCTTACTGCTCAACCTATCGGATCTCCAGGCCTGATTACATGTGACCCCCACCATAAAAACTTAAAAGAGTGTCTTGCATCCTGCAAGAACTCTAAAGAGCATCCTAGCACAGACTATAGGATCTCCAGGGCTGATTACATGTGGTTAGGCAAAACCTTTAAAGAGTGTCTTGCAACCTACAAGAACTCTAAAGAGCATCCTAGCATAGGCTATAGGATCTCCAGGGATGATTACATGCCTCTAGTAGCAAAACCTCGAAAGAGCATCCTAGATCAGACTATAGGATCTCCCAGGATCTTTTCTATGCTAAATGCAAAACCTGTCCACGGCCACGGAGTATCAACCTGATACTCATGATCATACTGATCATCATCATATAGTACATCATCCTGATGCACATCATCATTGCATGATCATCCTGATCATCGTCACAACATCGTCCTGATGCATATCATCTAGAGTATCGAACTGATACTCGTCACATATGATCATCCTGATCATCATCATAGCATCATCCTGATGCGTATCATCTGGAGAACCATCCTGATACTGATCATATGAAGCATCCACTTGATGCATATCATCACACATGATCCAACTGATCATGTAAAGTATCCACCTGATGCATATCATCATATGTGATCATCCTGATCAACATCATGCAGAACATCATCCAGAACATCATCCCGATGCTCATCACACAACGCTTACATCCACAGGCATGGGAAGGACCCTCCTATCGCCATGCTTGGAATGGCTCGTGCAAATGTGTCCCATCACTTCTTCCTTGAAGTATCTTCTATCTGAAGAGCACCAATCCTCTCTCTGAAGTACTCAAACTTCACTCTGGATAGTGGTTTAGTCAACACATCTGCAACCTGCTCATCCGTCGCAACATACAGGAGCTTCACTACTCCTCTCTACACCATATCCCTGATATAGTGATATTTGATCTCGATGTGCTTCGACCCATCATGGAACACCGTGTTCTCTGATAACTTCACACAACTCTGGTTGTCACAATAGATACAGGTAGCATCCAACGGGAGATCAAATAACTCAGACAGTAGCTTCCTAAGCCATACTGCCTCACAACTAGCTGAACAAGCTGCGACATACTCTGCTTCGGCTGTACTCAGTGCTATGCATGATTGCTTCCTGCTAAACCAAGATATCACACCTGATCCCATACTCAAGCAGCACCCCAAAGTGCTCTTCCTATCTACAGCATTGCCAACCCAATCTGAATCAACATAACCCTCCAGGTTAAACTTTTGATTCACATCATACTTGAGTCCATAATCAATCGTACCCTTCAGGTACATCAAAATATGCTTTACAGCAATCAGGTGAACATGTCTAGGATCCGTCAGGAACTGGATCAAAGTGTTCACCGCAAAGCAAATATCTAGTCTCATGTTCGTCAGGTACATCAAGGATCCAATCATCTGAAGATACACAGTGACATCAACCGACTCAGATGAAGCATCGTTCAATAGATTCAGGTTTGATGCCATAGGTGTGGCCATGGCCTTGCAGTCCATCATCCCGAACCTCTTTAGGATCTGTAATACATACTTCCCTTGTCCAAGGAAGATCCCATCTATACTCTACCACACCTCCATGCCTAGAAAGTAATGCATCATCCCCAAGTCCTTCATCTCGAACTCGACAGCAAGCTTCCTCTTGGTGTCAGCAATCAACCCATCCTCACCTATAAAAAACAGGTCATCCACATACAGTAGTAGAATCACTGGATTGCCTTCCTCAACCTTGTAGTAAAGGTTGGAATCTGCTTTACTTGTAGTAAATCCCAAACTGGATAGAAAGCTATCTATCCTACCATACCAAGTCCTAGGAGCTTGCTTCAATCCATACAAGGCTTTCTTCAACTTGCACACATATGACTCCCTGTCATGTGTCTCAAAACCGAGTGGCTGTTCCACAAACACTTCCTCTTCGACTACACCATTCAAGAAAGCTGTCTTGACATCCATCTGGTGTATCTTCCACTTCATCACTGCAACCAGAGCAAGTACTGTTATGATGGAAGTGTATCTGGCTATAGGTGCAAAAGTCTTTTCATAATCTATTCCCTCTTTCTGGGAGAAGCCACGAGCTACAAACCTCACCTTATATTTCTCTATGCTACCATCTGCAACATGCTTGATCTTATAGATCCACTTGGAAGTCACAACAGACTTCCCTTCCGGTCTTGGGACCACATCCCAAACATCATTCTTCATTATTGATTGGTATTCCTCGACCATGGCATCCTTCCATTCTTTCTTTTTCGCTGCCTCTTCATAAGTGGAAGGTTCTTTGTTCATAATGTCATAGAGCAAGGAAACATAGCTAGTGTGTGACCTTCTTTGTGTTCCTCTTTTGGAATACCATACCTTTCTGCATATTGGATGAGCTCTCTAGCCCATGCAGGTTTCCTCTTGTGAGAGATCTTCTCACGGGGTGGATCTACAGGTTCTTATGGATCTTCAATTTCACGATCTTCTTTTGAAATTGCTTCATTCATAGTGATGTCTTGAATTCTGGTTACCCTTGGTTCTTCATTGTCTTCAACAAGTGTCTTCCTTGATTTGATGTATGCTGAGTCTTCATCAAATGTTACATCCCTGCTGATGTTAATCTTCTTGAACCCTGGAAAGTAGATTTTGTAAGCCTTCAAGATTTCACTGTAACCCACAAAGATGCCCTTCTTTCCTGAAGGATCTAGCTTTGTCCTCTTTTCCTTTGGAATGTGTGTGTATACTGGACAACCAAATATTCTGAGATGGCTAACTTCTAGTTTCTTACTAGAGAAATCTTCTGCCGGTGTCTTGTTGTCAAGTATCTTGTGAGGTGTTCTGTTCTGCACATATACAACTGTCCTTGCTGCTTTTTCCCATAGGTGCATAGGCAAATCTTGGTCATGAAGCATTGCTCGTGCTGCTTCCATGATAGTTCTATTCTTCCTTTCCGCAACTCCATTCTGTTGTGGATTGTAAGGAGTAGTCAACTTCCTCTTAATCCCTGAATCACTGCATAAGTTCTTGAAGTCACCTGAAGTGAATTCTCCGCCATTCGGATCTAAATATCTTGATCTTCTTATTAGTTTGATTTTCTATCAAGGCTTTGAAGTCCATGAACTTATCAAATACTTCATCTTTGTTCTTCAAGAAATAAACCCAAGTCTTCCTAGAGAAATCATCAATGAAGGAAACATAGTATACATACCCAATTAAAGAAATGGATGCAATTGGTCTGCATACATCAGAGTGGATAATCTCCAAGATTCCTTTTGCTTTGCTTTCATTTCTTGGAAATGCCTTCTTTGTGTTTTTTCCTTTTGCACATCCTTTGCAAATACCTTCATGCTTTGACTGGATTTCAGGAAGACCTTCTACTGCTTTTCTTGCAATTGGTAGTACCCTATAGTGCACATGAGCAAGACTTCTATGCCAAAGTTCACTTGGCTCCATGGATTCATGTACCATGGCATGTTCAGGTTGTCCCTTCAATTTGTACAATCCTCCCTCTTGCTCTCCAATCACCACTGCATCATCTAGTGTCTTACCCTTTGGCCACATGAGTAGTTGGCCATCTATAAATGAAACTCTTATTCCCTTTGCATCCAAAGATGATATGGAGAGAAGATTCTTCTTAAGTCCTGGTACATATAAAACATCTTTCATTTTCAAAGACTTCCCAGAGTCTAACTTGTAGGAGGCTTCACCCGTTCCTTTTAAAGGATATTGATAGTCATCCCCAAGTTTCACCTTATGGGGTGACTCATGTTCAGATAGGTCTACAAAGGATTCTTTAAATCCCTTCATGTGTTTGGAAGCCCCACTATCAATAAGCCAATCATCACATCCATGTGAGATTGTACCTGTGAGAGCAGAGATCAACACATATTCTTCCTCACTTGAAGAGTCTTCACTTTTTTCCCTTTTCTTCTTCTTGGGAGGTTCATCATCCTCAGCAGCATGAGCATGATATCTTTTCTTGTTGCTCTTGTTGTTGTTGTTGTCATTGTTCCTTTTGTTCTTGGGACAATATGAAGCAAAGTGTCCTTTCTCATCACAAGTGAAGCATCTAACATGAGAGAGATCTTTCTTCTTATGATGGAATTGAGAATTTTTCTTGTTGTGAGATTTCTCCCTCTGAAACTTACTTCCTTTAGTGTGTGTTGTGAGGGCTTGATATTCACTTCCCATCTTTTCTTCTCGGGCCACAAGCCTGGCTTCTTCTTGTGAACATTTCTCCCAAAGTCTACTGAAAGAGATCAATTTCTTTCTTGCATAGATTCCTTGGATGAAGGAGTCCCATGAACTAGATAGGCCATTCAATGTGGTCATGGAAATTTCGCCATTCTCCACTACTTCATCCATAGCTTCAAGTTGTTCCTTGATTTGAGAGACCTTAGTAAAGTAGGATTGGATGGTCTCTCCATTCTGGATCTTTACCCCTTTCAATTGGTTCCGTAGAGTCATCTTCCGATTTATGTTCTTTCCTTCAAACAACTTGGTCAAAGAGTAAAACATCTCTTTAGGTGTCTTTAGGGAAGATACATGGGGAATGAGATGGTACTTGATAGAATCAACAATGATTCTCTTGGCTTTAACCAAATTCTTCTTGTGTAAGGCCTTATCCTCTTCTCCCTTTGGAACTGGAACCTCTTCACTTATATAAGTGTCCAACTCATTCTCTTCTAGGATTAACCCAATCCTATACTTCCAGGCTCAAAAATTATCAGCCCCTTCAAGCTTATCCTCAAGCTTGGTGTGGTGAGACATTTTAATGAGAAACTCAAATGGAAATAAAAGGTTTAGGTCTTACCACTTGATTTGCTAAAAATTGGATCTAGAGCTAGATTAGGGTTTGTCAGAGAAACCCTAAAAATTCAAACTTTGAATTTCAAACTTATGAAAGGATAGAAAGATGTGCCTTTCTAAGCTGGTCAAGATGGTATTCTCTTATTTTGAGATATGCAAAATTTGACCCCTCAAAATGGCCTTTGAAACTTCCGGATTCATTGGACAGGACCCCGAACTAGGGTTTGATCAAACCCGGTCTTCTGCCCAACCAAAAAGTTCGATCTTGTGCTATAAACTTTGATTTTTCTGAGGAGCTTCCAGCCGTGGTCTTAGATTCCCAAAATTCTAACTTTTTCTGAAACCCTAATTTCCCGCAGCATTGACAGGCCAAAAACTAAAAATGCTCAGAATTGAATTCTATCTCGACAGAAAGATGCGCCCTTACTAGGAGAGTCAATCTAGCCTCATGGCCTTGATGATTTGTGGATAGAAACCCAAAAATTAAGAATCCCTAGCTTCCGCAGCTACATAGTGCCTTCTTCTTAGGTCAGCTCTGATACCATGTTAATTTTTCGATAATTTCATTCAATATTATCTAGGATCACTAAGAGAATAACATGTACAACATATCAATCATAAACATAAGAGACAATAGACACAGAGTTTCCTTGGGGAGAACCAAGAAGGTGAAAAACCCTGCAACTTCCTCAGAGATAGAATAAGCCACAAACCAAGATCATAATGATAAAACCCAAAGAGATGTCTCTAGCAGATACTCCTCCTCCTCCACTTGTGCACCACTTTCTCTCTTAGCTATGGGAGCTTGAGAAGTGAGTGAATGAATAGAATGAGAGACACAACTTCTCTATTTATACATTGATTTGACCTGCCAATAATCTAACAAGGCCGACTTGCTAATGAATTCTAATAACCCAACCACATGACCTAACTAGGGCCGACCCCCCACTGGTGGTGTAATAAGCCATCAATACAAATGACGGTACTTACAATGTAACTTGCGACAGTTGCAAATACACATGATGACACTTCCTATCAGAGGAATAATACATCTCTGTTGGATATACAATAAAGTACAAATGTAATATACAAGTGAATATATTCCAAAGTTACAAATACATCAACACTATACACACTGCCACCTTCGTCTCACAACTAGACGCAATAGTCTTTTCCTTTCTATGCATATAATGGAGGCTCACATAGAGAAAGTTGTGCTCAAAAGGCACTTGGATCTCCATGTTGGTTAACATTTTTCTTTAGATTAACTTCTTTGTGGATTGTGTGTAGATTAGGTGGTTGGAAAGAATGATTGTTACCCTCCCCACCCAAGTTCAATTCTCACTTGCTCCTTGGTAGCCTTAAAACTTCTTATGCACTTCTAGATTTTATGTCATTTAATAAAGAGAATTAAAGACTAAACTCAACCTAATTAAGGTATGAGTTATTATTTAATATCCAATAACCTATGTTGTGTTGTTGTTGTTTTTTTTTTTTCCCTTTTTTTATGGGGTCTTCTTTCTTCTTCTCTCTTTTTTTTTACTTCTTCCGTTTCTTTTTCTTTTTTACTTCTTTATTTTTTATTTTTACTTTTTTGGGCCAAGGGCTTGATTTTTGGATAAGGTCCTATATTTTAGGGAAACCCAAAAATGATGGCTACAAGCCTGGATCAACAACACATCTCTGATACCAATGTTACGACCTATCTGTTTGTAATCGGAACTATCCAGATGGATAAGTCGCCCAATTGATAATAATTCCATAGTAAAAATATAATTGCTGAATAATTGATAAAATATATAAAAGATGATGTTTACAATGAATGGTGTAGCCCGTATAAATAGGCTCACATGGTGACTATTCACCAAAGGGATGTGTCCCTTAATTAATTATAATCAATGAAATGTTATTTTATTATGTTATGTTATATTTTATTATTATTAATATTTATTAACATTTACTTATATATTTGTTCATTACAGTGCAATGGTGGAAGTAGTGAATTCGCCATGAGTGAATGCAGAAAGTACCTGAGACTTGGCATGAGCTGCATGGAGAAGTGTGAACTGAGGATTTGAATTGATGGACTGGAGTGAAGGGTTGGATGAGAAGCAACGATTGGACAAGACTCTTTGGATACTTGGTTTCAAAAGTGTATGACAACGACAACCTTGGCAGACGGTTTTCAAGAGTAGCAAGCATCCTTGAAGATGTTGTAGAGGATGATGACAACTTGGAGTGGGGAAGGATGTCACACCCTTGGCTAGCAAGAGACACAAGGAATCTCTTACCTGTAAAATATGAATCACAGCAGAACCTAGCTACTATGGATTCCTCACTAGTGAAAAGATTGCAACACATTTACAGGAATAAGCATAAAACTGTAAAATGAAGAACAAATGTAATTAACACATGAAATGGGTGAATAATGTAAATATGATTAACAGTCCAACCTCAAAATAGGTTAAGAACATCCTTGTATACAAATCTGGAACAATTTGAATCCATCTGGAGTGTTCACACTGATCTAGCTTAGAAATAGCTCAAACCCTCCTTGGTTGACCAAAATATCCCAAACCATCCCAAACTGGTTCGAAACTACTATGTGAACGTTGGGAATGACTGGACAAGCCCATGTGACCTCACACATGTGGAGAATTTGGTTGGTTAGAGGTTAGGTAGCTAGAATTGGCTAAAAATGGGTAAAGGAGGCAAGTTTGTCCACATTCTGAGCATGTGCGCCCTTGGTCAAAGAGAATCCCACAAAACAAGGAATGAGGGCGCCCTAGGCATGCCGGAAGAAATAAATGACTGGGAGGGCGCACCCAACAGCTAGTTTGACTTGGCACAATGCTCAGTTTTGTCCACATTGCCAACTAGTTCAAGCTAAATGACCATTTACTCACTAACCAACTTGGGGATGCAATTATTAAGCTGTTTGGTACTAATTAACCATCAATTAATAAATGATTAATGTACATAGGTGTAATAATGTTCTAACATTACCCATGGGAGGACTTTGGGTGGTGGAATGTTCGTCTAAGTGCCCCAATAGACATGACTAGCATGGACCAGAGAACCAGCCTTGGAATCCCATGTCGAAGATGTGGCCGGCACAAAGACCACTTGGTGAACGAGCGTCGACAGGCACATCAACACAAGCGGTTTCAAATGATGGCAAGTTGCGATTGGTGCCCATGCCGAAGATGAGGCACATTAGATGATACCAGCATGTTTAGGTGGAGGGGATCAATGGGACAGGTAACATGGGTCGTCGGCACATGGACATGTGGACGTGGGTGCACAAGAGAAGCCAACGAGTGGTGCATGGTGGAAGAGAAACCTTGCCAAAATAAATACATGAAGACTGAGAAGAGGTAGCATGGGATGAGATCCTGCAGGTGGAAAGTCAATAGGCGGGACAGGGTGCACAACACGGTCCAGGCGCACTCGACACACAACACAATTCGAGATCCCCAACGGAGTGGTACCGAAGTGGTTGACCAAGATGAAATGTGTGCATGGTAGAGGAGACGTGATGCTTGGGAGATTTGGGCACTAATAAGAATGATCTTTGCATGTGGAAAAACATCAACGAAATCGATTGGAGACAAGTCCAAGCGAAGTCCAAGCGAGTGAAAGGGAGAGCAAGGTGAGGGAGTCCAAATGTAGTGCAACTTGGGTGCACTTTTGGGTGCAGTATGCCGCAGCTACGGAGTATTATGACTTGAGCACTCTGGAAGGGTGATAGACGACGAAGATAGGTGCCACAAGTGGTGGAACCATAGGTGCAACTGGAGGTGACACTATCGGGAGAGAGAAGCATTGGTTTCAGAGTTTCTAGGGTTTCTTTATAAGGAGTTGCTGTCATGTTTTCTGTGCACTGTTGGGAGAGGATATATTGGGCACCCTCCATTGTTGTACTTGTAAATTGGCACTCCTATAATAAAAGGTTTGGCGGAACCCTTTAAGGTGATGCCAATTATACACTTATGTTATACTTTTGGTTCTTAGTTGTATGCACTCTGTTATAACATGGATTAACTAAGTAAGAATACACATAAGTAAAGTGACAGGCGTAGTTTGGCAATCCCACACCATGTTGGTGACGCCACCTAAAAGTGGAGCTTGTGTAGTGTTGTATGACTAAGGAAGGAAACAAAGCTTCGATTTTGAGTTGGATCCTTAAGGTTGTGACAATATAGCTATTCCAAGTATGAGAGGAGGCCTAACCCACTTTGATTGTGTTTTTTTTTGCTTTTTATTTTATTTCAAATCCCAAAAGCATGTTTAGATTAGATTTCATCTTATTTACTCTTGTACACCTAGGAAGCTAGTTCACCCCCCTCCTCTCTCTCTCTCTCTCTCTCTCTCTCTCTCTCGGATTGAGCACTAAAATTAGTAACTTACCATAATAGCTTGCTTATTACCTTTTTTGCACTTGGAAAAGAGAAATATAAATGTTTACTTTTGTCATTTAATTCTTTATTGTAAGAGCAATGAGACTTAAGAAACACTGTACCACCCATGAAAAAATACTACTTGTACATTGTTTAGAACTTAACGGGCATCATTGATCATTTTTGGTTTCGTCTACAAAAAAAGAGATTAAGAGTTGTCTTACACTCAAGTATTGCAGTGCTAAAATCACTCTTTGTTGCCTTGCTAGAATTTGGAAGGAAGTTGGATTAATTAAATTAACAAACAATATTAACATATCCTTAAACCCATATTTTAAAAATATGATCAACTATATAAACCTTGATTAAATTTTATATAATTTTTAATCACACTATTTGGTTTTTTATATGCAATATATTTATGTTTAGAGGTACTAATAGCTCCTTATTTACATGTGAAAATTATTGTATTAAGATAACACTGGAAGGAAATTAGGCTATCAATGATGTTTGGAGTTTTTGGACCAGGCTAAATAGAAACCTTTATATATTTGTCAAATGTAATTTTTCTCATTATTTTCACAACAATGATTATATATATTTATAGAGACTTCGTTTTGGCCTAACTTGGTCAACATTCAAAATAGGTTATAAACATAGAAAGCATTGTTTTTGTAGAGGAGAAACAACATTATGCAAGATGTTTGATAAAAATAGAAATGTTTGTCATCCCTATATGCAGTGCTAATCCTGTCTAACATATCGACCAAATAAATATAGAAAACGATAATACATATAAGATATAGACATACTATAACCTCATGGAAACAATGGTAGTTGAGTCCACCTGGGTTTTTGTGCTAGGTTCTTCCAGTAGCTTAGCTACATAGGGTGGATCAAGTGAGATCAACTCCATGGCAAGGTAACCTAGGTAACTAGCAATTTGCATAACTAGGTTTGATGATGAAATTTGTAGCGAGGAAGATCTTCTACATTGCTTGGTGTCTATGCGTGTATAAAGGACCTAGGTGACTTTCCTAGTCATTAACTTTATAGTTATAAAGTTAATGTGAGTTTTCATTAAAGTTGTGAGTGAAAATGATTTTTATTTCATAAAGTGTAATTTGTCTCACCTGTGGAAAGTGAAGAGTCACATGGGGAGTGAAGAGACGAAGTCACTTGGGAAAGTGAAGAGACAAAGTCATTCTCAAAATTAATAAAAAGAGAAGTAGGAGACCTTAGACATACACATTCCAAGAGAGAGTTTTGGAGAGTGGGAGAGGCACGATTCCCAAGAGAGAGAGAGAGAGTTTGAGATGGAGGGAGGAGAAGAGAGGAATCAAGGAGGATTGGCATGCATCCCAAGGAGAGGGAGGCATGCATTCCAAGGATAAATCTCATCATTAAATGCAGTCCGTACAGCTAAGCATTTAATGCAGTTCATACAATCATAAGACATTTTTGTACAACATATGGGGGCACAAAAATTGAGGCATGTTGGGCACATATTTCAAGGATGATTTGCATGGATTTTGAGGCACTACTACTGAGGTAAATCCGTACTATTTTTACCTGTCGACGACATTGTTTTCAAGGGTATTGTTACAACACTTAATTAGTGACAGTTCCGTAGAGTTTGACTGCTTATTGCTGCACAAAAACCAAGGCACTAATTTCTAGGAGGTTGGATTATGTACTTGAGAAATGTATAGAGAATTTGATGTCGAATAACGCTGTTGTAACTACTATGTATTATTTCTTCTCAACTCATAATACAATCTCTCTTGTGGACTAGTTTTCCCCTATGGGGTATTTCCAGGTCTTTTGACCAAATTTCCTGTGTAAAAATGTGTATTACAGTTTGATGTTTCAAGTTTATTTCTGCTGCTAAAAGTATACTTAGTACTGTATATCGAATTATTGTTCATGAAAATGTATTCCAGTGAAATGTGGTTGTTTTCCATGCCTCTAGAAGTCTGATACCAAAGTTGAACTAAGTATTATGGGCTGAGTTAAGCCTGATTTTTAAAATGGTATCAGAGCTAGGGCTCTAAGTGATTCAGTGGATTGTTTTGTGGTAGTTGTGTGTGCAAGAGTATTGTTGGTTAGTCCAACTGAGTGTGATTTTTGGCATAGGTGAGCAGAATTTGTTGGTTTGGGTTTAAAACTGGAATTTTTTTAGTTTGTACAGTTAGGCATCTAGCCATATGATGGGAATGCGAGAAGTTTCAGAGACAAGATCATGCATGCAAAGGATGCAGTTGGATGGGTTGGATTCTAACACGAGTCAGGAGGTTCTCTGAAGGTGGAAAGAGGGACTATAGCTGAAAGATTTTCCCTCGGTATCAGCTTTGGAGGATGAGGAATATAGCATGGTGTTCTGGGATGGATAGAGGCTTCTATATTTAGAGAGAGTGACCTTGGATGTAGCGGTAAGGCATGGAATCATGCAAGGCAAGTTGTACAGGT
This sequence comes from Larix kaempferi, assembly GCA_027924585.1. Taxonomy (NCBI): domain Eukaryota; kingdom Viridiplantae; phylum Streptophyta; class Pinopsida; order Pinales; family Pinaceae; genus Larix; species Larix kaempferi. The sequence continues at coordinate 1,649,743 of BSBM01001296.1, read as the reverse complement.
TGCTGAGCAAGCCTATAGGTGGGTACAAGGATATCTTGGATGTAGTATCAATGTTAGATGTAGAGAGAGAGCGAGATGCTCCAGAGATTGAGGTGGTACCGACTATTCAGTCTTCGATTTAGGGAAGATGGATGAGAGGCTTCCTCTAGTACTGTCAGAGTAAATTACACGACAATATGATTAGGAGTGTGAGAATCCTTGGAGAATGTGTGATTGGCACATATTTCAAGCATGTGGTCCAGGGAAACTAGTGAGACAAGATCTAGAATCAGAGGGAGCTTCTATGGCAGATAGTTTGAGGATCTTGGAGATAGATCCAGGTGAAGGATGTGCAAGAAGTACCTCCCTTGCTAAGAGGGAGTGTTGAAATTTGTAGCGAGGAAGGTCTTTTACATTGCTTGGTGCTTAGGCATGTAGAAAGGACCTAGGTGACTCTCCTAGTCATTAAATTTAGAGTTATAAAGTTAATATGAGTTTTTATTAAAGTTGTGAGTGGAAATGATTTTTATTTCATAAAGTGTAATTTGTCTCACCTATGGAAAGTGAAGAGTCACTTGGGGAGTGAAGAGACAAAGTCACTTGGAAAAGTGAAGTCACAAAACCATTCTCACAATTAATAAAAATAGAAGTAGGAGAGTTTAGACATACACATTCCAAGAGAGACTTTTGGAGAGTGGGAGAATCATGATTCCCAAGAGAGAGAGAGAGAGAGAGAGAGTTTGAGTTGGAGGGAGGAGAAGAGGGGAAAAAAGGAGGATTGGCATGCATACCAAGGAGAGGGGGGCATGCATTCCAAGGATAAATATCATCATTAAATGTAGTCCGTACAACTGAGCATTTAATGGAATCCATTCAGTCGTAAGACAGTTCTGTACAACAGATGGGGGCACATAAATCGAGGCACGTTGGGAACAAATTTCAAGGCTACATTGCATGGATTTCGAGGCACTACTGTTGAGGTAAATTCGTATTGTTTTTACCTATTGTTGGGAATTGTTTTCAAGGGTATTGTTACAACATTTAATTAGTGATAGTTCCGTAGAGTTTGACTGCTTATTGCTGAATAGAAATCGAGGCATTGATTTCTAGGAGGTTGGACTATGTACTTGAGAAAAGTACAAAGAATTTGATGTTGAATAATGCTGCTGTAACTTCTGTGTATTATTTCTTCTTAGCTCATGATAAAATCTCTCTTGTGGACAAGTTTTCCCCTATGGGGTTTTTCCAGGGTCTTTTAACCAAATTTTCTATGTCAAAATGTGTATTACAGTATGTTGTTTCAAGTTTAATTCCATTGCTATAAGTATACTTAGTGAAATGTGGTTGTTTTCCATCCCTTTAGAAGTCCGATATCAGAGTTGTACTAACTATTATGGGATGAGTTAAGCCTGATTTTTAACATTTGAAAGGATTGAAACTGACTCCTCTAATTTCACATTTTTCTCATTGAGGAAATTTAGGGATGCCTTGATTTTGATTCCTTGGTCCAAAACTAATTGTACTCAACCATATTTATGTAGCTTGCATGCTCACCTTTTCTCTTCTAGCATCCCCCCCAAGTGATTTTCCAACCAAATCTCCCAACTTGTATAATGCAAAGAAGTGTAAATGAGATCTACCTTTTTATCTATCAAATTGCAGTTGTTGATGTCGAGGTTCTCTATTAGGGACTAGACCTCCCTTATTAGTGTGCAATAACAAGAATGAAACCTACCCATATCCAATAGAGTATAGATTGGGTGGGAGTGAAGATGATTGTTGGCTGTCTAAACTATTCTTGAGGTTTTCTATAAAGACCCAAGTTTTGCGCGGTTCGAGGAACCAACAAAACCCCTTTTCACCGGCCCTTTTGGAAACAATCTGCGAACAGACTGAGGTCTCACCCGAAACGAAGCAATGGGGGGGGGTGTGGAATCAGGTTTCCACAACCAGGTGATGAGTGTTTCAACAGATTAGCGAGCAATGCGTTACAGGACTCGCACTGGGAACTGGGGACTGCGCGAAGTTCACTTTCTCCGTGTTAACACTTAGACTATCGCGCATCCAAGGACTGCACGATGCAGGAATATTACTTGGCGACAGGGCATCGCCACAAAGACCGCGCTTCCTCTTATGAACTTATGCAACTGAAAGATATTACTTGGTGTAAAAAGACGCATTCAACAAGCGTAATAAACTGAGCCCTTGTGAACTTATACACTATTACAAACAACGATATCACTGCGCACTTCCAGTGCTGCGCTAAGTGTTTATCCGACTAGTTCATGCATTCATCTAACTACAAAATACTGGTGCATCCGGCATTCATTAATACATGTGATTACTTAAAATATTATTCCCATCATCATCCTTATGGAAAATACATATAAAAGCAAAGCACATAAACTCATAAACAACACTTAACCATTCATCATAAGTAAAGGCACAAATGCAAACACATAACAATCACATAACACATAATTTAACGTGGTTCACCCCCAGGATGGGAGATACGTCCATAGGAACTGTTATTATCTTAGCTTTGGGAAGGGTACAATAGTTCCAGTCTGCGCACTCAACTGCAGACTCTCTTCTCTCTCTGTAGGTCTCTGCGCACGCAGCTGCAGAGCCTTTACAATCTTCTCTCAACAGAGATCAATGTTCAACAACAAAGATTAACAATTCATAAAGAGAAGATTCAACATTACAGATATTCAATGAAGATTAACCCTTTCCCTTACAAAATGTGCCCTTTTATAGATCGTGCCCTTAGGTCACGTATTTACAATCAAGTGGGCCAAAACCCTAAGGTTCCCCCAAAACTGGTGTGGTTACCCGCCACCTTGGCGATCACCGTCGACAGCTTACTCCACTCTCTTCAGGATGCCTTACTGGGCCACTCGTGGCTCGCACGTTCTTCTGACAGCCGCAGTCATCACCAAAATGGTTACAACCGCATCGTGGCCTGTCGCTTTCCACCCCTTTAGCCTGTCTATCGTCATCGACTTAGTGTCTTATCTTCTAATGGTTTTTCGCCACTCTCTTGATAGGTCGCTTTCACCTGAATTTACGCTTCTCCATACCCAAAACAGGTCTCTTTCCTTCGACCTTTCCTTCCATTCCTTACCCAAAATAGGTGCCTTGCTAGCACTGCGCACCAGCATAGCTGCACAAAACTGACTCTGCAATCTGAACTGCGCACTTGAAAAACTATGCCATCTGACTCCACAGCCCAAACTGCGCAGTTCCCAAAACTGTTCTTCCTCCAAAGTATGCCAACTTGGGCCATGCCCAACAGGCCCTTAGGACTTACTTATGGCTCGTCCCCGAGCCACTTTTGCCGGTTGACTTCTCCTGTGTTTCTTCAGCGGGACTTAGCTTCGCAGTGAAGCTGTGCAAAGTAATGGTTATCTCTGCAACTGTTTCCCTTGCCTTATTCTCGAATTCTTTTATGGTCTCCAGCATCTCCTATGGGACCTCTGCCTGAGCTTGTTCCTTCAATGTGCCCTCTGTTGATTGAAGTTCAACGAACTTCTCATCAATTTGTTGCATCAGTGCCATCCCTTCGTCCTCTATGGCTGCAAGTTTGCTGAAATGGTAGCCTCTCTTTCCCTTAGCACTGCTAATTCTTTTTGCATCTCTTTCACTTCATTGAATTTTTGCATCTTTGGTCTTGATGGCAAAGTCTTCATTTCTGCATTTGCGACCTCGATTGCCTGCTGCCTTTGCTGTAAATCCCCTCTGACCTGCATAAGGTTTGGATATTCACTCAATCCAGCCAACACCGTATTTGCTTCTTCTAGAAAATTTTGACAGTTCACCACCTTAGCGGAAATGCTGTCTAAAGTGGCCTTTACCTCTTCTGTTGAAGCTGCGCGCTTATCCGGTGGGGTACTGGGGTGCCGAGCCTCCAAGTCCGCAATTTTCCCTTTATAGGAAATCTCCATTTCCATCATTTCTATAGTAAGGAACTCCACTTTGGCCCCAATCTTGATTATTGTGTCTTTAACACTTGCTTCTTCACATTTGTCAATCTCTGTGCATATCAGTGATACCATTTCTTTGATTTTGCGGTTTCTTTCTTGAACCTCGGATAAATCCTTGGTGTTCCGTGCTGATTCCTGCATTAGCTTATCGAATCTTTCTCAAATCTGGATACTCCGGTCATATGAGGTGATGCCTCTTTCATGAATCTCCTCTACAATCTGCATATGCAAATCATTCAAATATTCAAGCGGTAATGACCCAATGTTGAGGTCAAAATGCTCCAAGTTCTTTACTGCCTTGGTTACTGTATCATTTGGGAAAATGAGCTGTGCAGGGTCAATATGTGCCACCCAAGGGTGCGCACACAACATGGGGTTGCCTCTTTCGTTTGCTTGAGCCACCTGTTTTTCCCTCTAAGTTTGATCCTCAGACCAACTCCGGATGGGCTTCTCGAATGTCCGTGAACATCGTTTTCACTGATTCGACTGCTTGAAGGAGGGTTTGCTGCAGCTTCTCTTGTTTTTCCTCTTTCTCTGCGCGGGTTTCTTCCCATAGTTCCTGCACCTTTGTTGCAATGGTTTCACAATCATCCACGTGCAGCATCGGTACCAATTTGGGCTTAACAACCTTCCACTTCTTATGCTGGCCTTTTGCCGACGAGGGGCTTGCAGTTGCTTTTCTCTTCCCTTCTGACTGGTCTTTCGGCATGTCCGACGTAGTTTCTTTTTCGTGTTCAATAGGTGTGCCTTTGAATTCTTCCTTGTCTTTATCATTGTCTTCCCCATAGTCGGAGTCGATATCTTTGAGGATGTCCACCTTCCACTCTGCTTGCCAATCCTGCATCATCTGCTCTAAGGCTTCCACATCCAACTGATAGAAGCCTGGATACCATGAATCTCTATCCAGGTCAGCCCTCGGCTGAATGTATGTGAAATGGAGGTCGGCCCTGAACCTTAGCATTCCTCTATATGCATTGGTAACCTCCTAAGATATGCACGGTGTTCGATGAACCGCATCGCATAGACTTTGATAGTAGATATAAAATATCTCGTTATTTTTGCGCTGCCTGTCGGCCTTCGCATTTGCCCAAAGATTGGCATAGCGTGTTCCTTTGCATTCTTCTCCGTAGAGTGTGTACCCCTGATAGAAAAGTAGCTCTTTCCAGTTGACGAATGCAATTTGTACAATGAGCCAACTGTAATGGAACGGTGAACCATTGTCCTAAGTTTCCCGGACATCATCCAAGAACTCGTTTAGTAGATACTTCGCCCAATTGTACATAGTTCCATTCTTCGCTTGTGCTACAAGGAGGATGGGCGCGGTTGGCCCTTCTACTGGTCGGCACTTGTGCAGTATCTTTCCAGCTAATAACTGAAGTGTGAAGCGCATAGCTTCATCATTGATTTGGGCTGTAGGAAGCCTTGTTTTCCTCAGATTACGCCAAATTCTTCTTGCATCCTTGCTACGAGCTCCTTGTCTCGTGTCTTGTCAGCGAATTCGAGATTGGGATCCACGCCCTTCTTACTCAAACCTGTGATTCTGTGTATCAAATTGATATTGATATCGATTTTCCTGTCTAACCAAAGATATCCCGAGTGTGTGCATGAAAGCAGTGTGCGCACTACTGCATTCAATTCTTGACTTCTGTCAAAATGGGGGATTGTTAGCAGATTAAGCAATCCCGATTTTTCTAGCCCCCGAAGCTTGTCTTTCACCTGTAATGCTTCGTTTCCTTGCTCATCAACATGGCGAATCATATATTGGTCAGGTCAGAAGTGGTGGAATTTTCTTTCTTTTGGCTCCTATCTTCTAGCAAGTCGTAATCTTCAAACTTGCAGGTCTCGAATCTCCCCAAAAGGTTCTCCACAACCTTGACATGGCGGGAGACAGGTGTTACTGGGATCTCATAATGAGCATTTCTTTCGAGATCGATGGGTGGTACATCATCTTTTAATGACGTCATGTACTGAGGTACCAGATGAATGGGTCGAGCTCGAGCTATCTCTAACGGTGGTGGCATCTTCATACCTGCTGGCTTTGGTTGCTCTAGTTCTTTAGCCTCGTGCTTGTCTTTCTGCATTGTAGTTGTATTTCTTGGTGAACTTCTGGATGACCTGCCCTTCTTTGCTATAGGGGTATTTCCTGGTGTCAACATTACTCCCTGAATGCCTGAGTGCTGAAATATTTTCACCACTTCGTCTTCTGTGAATGGATCAGTCATGCGTTTACAGAACGCTCGGTATTATCTCTGTCAAGCTCAGAAGTTGCATAGACGAGGGATAACAATGAACTGGTAAAAACCCATAAGTGCCGAGTTGATGTCTATTTATAGTTGTTGCTTAGGATGGAACGTGCTGATTAATTGTTAGCAGTCCCTTTAATGCCGTATCCTTCATCCAAATATCCCCTAAGATCTCGGTCACGTACACCAATGATGATCTCTGATCCGGTGCTGTTTCTTTAAATGCCAAAAGCTGTCGGTTCCGCCAAACTGTGTGATAGTTAAATCAACCATTAACTGCTAAGTGTGTTGGCCAAATTATGGTATGATCTCAGTCATTTCATTATTAATTGTGCTCAAATGGCCAGATTTCCTATTAATGCGATATTTTTATCGGTGCCGCCATTTTGGATAACGACTTATTAACTGGCTGACAATTGTCATGGTTACTTTTTTTTTTTTGATGTGATGCGCTGGCGGTCCTGATAGAAGGATTTCTTGTGCACGTGTGCATCTTTGTGTTCAACTGCGTAGCTGCGGTTCCACTTCATGCCCTACATCGTAGTTTGTCATATTTCGCAGTTGTCCCCTTTCATTTAATCCACGCAGCTACATTTTGAGCTTCGTATTGTGCGGTTCTTTTTTTTTTATCATCGCAGATTCACTTTGCTGCATGGTACATGCATTCTTTCTATTAAACTTCACATATTTGTCCAAAACTATGTACAGACTCTTTCCCATTTCTAGTGCCCAATTTCAACTGTACTTGAGACTTAGAATGTCCCTTCTCTTTCGATCACTGAGGGTTTTTAAAAGTAGGACTATCCAGTAGGGTTTTATTCTACTTTCGTTCACCAAACCTGGTAAGGTATCTCCGGCTAACGTGGCTAACTGAACTGTGCCACCATTAGTAATATGCATAACAATATATGGGCCAAGCCAATGCATCTTAAACTTGCCAGGAAATTTCATAAACTTGCTACCACGCAGGAGGACTAGATCACCTACCTAAAAGGACTTGTTCTTGATATGGCGATCGTGCCATGCTTTTTCTCTGTCTTTCTGCACTTGCTGGTGGAATCCTGCGATGAAGCGATCTTCTTCCAGTCCAACCAAGTGTAGAATCCTTTCTTCTATTGTTTGTTCATCCTCCATGCCTGTAAATGAAGCTATTCTCAAGCTGGGTACAATATACTCCATAGGCATCACAGATTCTTGTCCATAGGCCAATTTGAAAGGTGTATGGCTTGTCAACTTCTTGCAAGTGGTTCTGTATGCCCATAAAACAGATGGAATGCGTACATCCCAATCATCTCTGTTGACATTGCATACCTTTATTAGCGCATTCTCCAATTCCTTGCTGAAGCTTCAACTATTCCATTTGCTTGAGGATGGTATGGCGTAGTCCTTTGATGATAAATGTGGAACTCTTCAGTAAGGGCTTCGATAGTTCGGTTCAAAAGGTGAGTCCCTTGGTCACTCATAAAAATCTTTGGGCATTCAAATCTAGTAAGGATGTTCTCAAAGATGAACTGCACGACAGTAACTGCGCTACAGTCCTTCACTAGCTTAGCTTATGCCCATTTGGTGAGATAATTGGTCGCAGTGATAATGTATCTCGCACAAGTCCTTTTTCCCGGTGGGTTAATAGGTCCCACGAAATCAATGGCCCATTTCTCAAATGCTTGAAGGGTCAACTGTGGATTCAATGACATTTCATCTCTTCGTGATGGCCTTCCTGTCCTTTGATAGACATAGCAGCTCTGGCAATGTTCCTTTGAATCTTTGTGAATTGTAGGCCACCATAGCCCTACTCTCAATATCTTCTGCGCAGTATCTCTTCCTGCGTAGTGACCTCCCGATACACCTGAATGTGTATCAACCAATATGAATGGATTCTCATGCTCCAACACACATCTGCGCAACACTTCATCTGGTCCCAACTTGTATAGTTGTCCTGCTATGATAGTGAATTCTGCTGCTCTAACTACCAGCCGCTTCTTCTACTGCATAGTGAACTCTATGGGTGCCAATCCTGTAGTAAAAACGTCTACAATATCCTTGTAATAATCATCGGAAATCTGTATTGCAAACAACTGTGCATCAGGCAGATTGTCTTAAAGATTTGTGGGCTCTTTGCCTGACTCAATCCTTGAGAGATGGTCAGGTCCTAGGTTCAATCTGCCTGTCTTAACCATAATTTCAAAATCATACTCCTTGAAGAGTAGTAACCATCTGAAAATTCTTCCCCCTAACACTGGCTTATTGACCATATATTTCAAAGCGGAATGGTCAGTAAACATTGAGAAGTGTGCACCGAGCAAATAATGCCTGAATTTCTGCAGTGTGTACACCATAGATAAGCCTTCTCTTTCAATGGTCATATAGTTCTTTTCAGCTGATGAGAGCTTCCTGCTCGAAAATCCAATGGGATGGTCAATGCCTCCCTCTCTCGGCTGTGCTAGCACCACCCCGAGTGCAATGGCCGAAGCATAAACATGTACATGGAATCGCTTGTCCCAATCTGGAAAGACAAGTATAGGCGCAGTTACCATTTTCTCCTTCAATGTGTCTAGGCCTTGCTCACATTCTGTGTTCCATATGAACTACGTGTCTTTCTTTAACAGTTTCTCCATCGGTGCGGTTATCTGCGCATAACCCTTGATAAATTTTCTGTAATATCCAGTATGCCCCAACGTGGTGCGCAGTTGTTTCACTGAATTTGGTGCTGGCAAGTTTACAATAACTGCGATCTTCGCAGGGTCAACCATCAAACCCTGTTTACAGACAATGTGTCCCAACAAAATTCCATAGGGTACACAAAAGATACATTTCTTCAAATTCAACGAAATCTGATGTTGTCTGCCCTTAGCTAACATCATTCTCAGGTTCTCAAAATGGTTTTTCAGCAAACCAAAGACAGTCCAATCATCAAAATAGGTCTCTAAGAATTTATGGACGAAGTCTTTGAATGCAACCACCACGACTCTAGAAAATATGGCTGGTGCATTCTTCAATCCAAATGGCATCACTATATACTGATATGATCCCCATTCAGTGGCAAATGTTGTCCTATGCCTGTCTGCTTCGTCGATCCTTATCTGATGGTAACCCAAAAATCTGTTGGTAAATGAATATGCTTCATTTCCTCCCCATTATCTAGTACCTCATCTGTGAATGGCGTGGGAAATGGATCATGTAAGGATGCATCATTCAACTTCCTGATATCTACATAGATTCTGATCTCACCTTTTGTCTTTTTGTCCTGGATAACCATAGGGCTTATCCATTCAGACTCTTCCATTGGCTCGATGATCCTCGCATCGAGCATCTTATCAATTTTTTCCTTAACTCTTTCTTTATATCTGGGGTTCAATCTATAGGGCCTTCGCTTAACAGGCTTCACGGCTGGCTTAAGAGGTATTTTTATAACTCCCAAGTCACCCAAAATTCCTTTCATTTCTGCAAACTTCGTTGGAAACAGATCTTGATATTCATGTAGAAGGTCGGCGATCTGTGCGACCGTCACATCATCCCAGTAGTTCCCAATGGATGTGAACTTCGGCTCTTCGCTTGTGCCAATGTTCACTTTTCTTGTCTTGACAGGTCCACTCATATTTGGAATTTCCAGTGGAGGTCCCTCTACATTGTGCGCTCCTTCTGATTCAGGTATATTGATGTTTCGTGGATCCTCCTCATCGCTCTGTTCTTGTTCTTCTTCATTTTCAGCGAGCTTATAGCATTCAAAGGCATGTTCTATCTTCCTTCCACATTTTGGTTGTAGGTTCACGGGTACCTTTACATCTTCAAATATCTCTTCTTTGATTTCCTCTAATGCATTGTTTACACTTGGGCATTCGGCTATGAATATCATTTATTTGATAACCTGCAGAGCTTCGTTTATGCTTGGAGACTCATCTTCAAAGCTGAAGGTTTTCTGGAAGCTCACAATCAACATAGCCCAATCTGTGGTTCCTTTGTGAAGCTCCATGTCTGTATAACAATCCTTTGGAATCCGCTCTAGTGTGTGCACAAAAAGATGCACCCATTCTGTCTGCGGTCTCTTCATCCATGCTTCCGAACATATCTCTATGTGATCCCTTGGAATTGTCTGTCCATTATACTTTACCATGGTAAGCACAGTGTTTTCAATGAATTTGATTTGCATCATATGTCTACACTGATCCCATGTGGTCAAAGTCTGCTTATGCGTGACCCACCATCTTGCAGGTGTAGCGCGTAGTGCTACGTCCAATGTTGGTATGCTGTGTCCAGCTGCAACTAATATAGTATATTCTTGAATAAATGAATAAAAATTAGTCAAACCATCATAAGTGGGGATTGGACTTACCTCAGTTCCAATCCAGCGCAGTGACTTTGTGATCTGCGCGCATCTTTTGGCAAATACTTCGTGCATACGACTTTGCCAATTCTCCAGTCCTGTGTCGGAGTTTGAGATGCAAGAACTATCACATTGCCAACTAAGTGATCCATCTACCGTAGGATTAATGTAGTCATATTGATTCGTAGAAATCTTGTAAATGCGATCAAGGTCTTGTGCTCCGGATTCTTCCTGAATTGGCTCATTGTATCTTTCTCCTTGTGAAGGGTCCAATGGTGCTATGACCCTGAGATCCTGCCCTTCGAAGATCATCTTCTTGGTCTTCAGGTTTATGATTGTGAGGTTATCCATCGCCTAGTCTATACCCAATAGTGCTGGATAAGGCTGACTATCATCCAATCTCGATAACCTCGAAGTCTGCATGACTTCGCACTCCATCGATGTCAACAATAATATTGGCTAGTCTCCCAAAAGGTATGATTGTGTGCTGGTTGGACAATCTCAACTGTATGGGTGACCATAGCAACTTTGGTCTTCCCATCTGCCTCCATGTCTGCTTAGTCAAGACATTTACTTCAGATCCTAAATCAAGGATGATCTCATCTATCTCATAATCTCCTATATGCGCACTGAGCCTCATTTCTCGTCCTATTCTTTTGTGGCTCTTGATGTGATGAACTGCGCTCTGGGAAATATCCTTCTCACTGCGTGGTTCATATTGGTTTAACAATTTTTGTAATTCCACTACAGCGTCTGCGCTCTTCAATAATTTCATGCAGCTCCGTAGGAACTGTGCAACAGAGGTGCCTGTCTTTGTTGCATTACTGGTTTGATCATATGCTACTGGCATATCTTCCATATGCGCCGTTTCACTTCGCAATGGGATTCTTGCTGACATAGGTGCTGGTTCTTTGAAGATGTCCCGTGTTTCTTCAAAGTTTTCTTTGTTCTTCGCCAGATTGAAAACAGGTGTCTTCCCACTAGCTTTTCTAATCCAAATCATTTCGAGAGGGGTCTGCTTAGTTTCAAAGTCTCCAGAAGTCAAAGCTTCTGCTTTCCTATCTCTTCCTGTTACAACGCCACTTCGCGTCACAACATTAATGCTTGGATCTGTCGTCCTTCTCTCTGTTGCGATCAACTGAATGTTTGGGTTAGGTACATCTTGATTTCTTTTGTGCATTTCTGCTGCTAACATTGGGCATGCTTCAATAACATGATCAAAATATTTACAGTAATTACAGGTAGTACATGTATTGGTACAATCTCTAGATAAGTGACCTGGATGGTCATAGTTATAATAGATCATCTGGCCTCTTCCTCTTCCTTGTACCGGACCAGTATTTCTTCCTCTTCCGTGGAATCCTCCACGGCCTCTGTATGTGCCTTGGTCATACTGTGCATTATCTTTGTTCTGTGGTGTTTCTTCTTGGACTCTGTATATTCCATCATGCATATGCTCTATATATTTCTTTCTTTCCAGCATGAGCTCATATGCATGATAGTTGGAATCATCATGTCCAACTGATTTATAGAAATTGCAATAAATTTTTTTAGGTGTTCTTACATATTTCTTGATTAAGTAACAATCTTTTGGCTGGTGTCCTCTAGTTCTACAGATCTCAAACCATGGCCCCTGGTTCTGATTCAGTGGGTTTGGTGCTCCCATGTTAAGGTATTCTTGAAACAAAGGATAGTTGTCCTTGGTGTGTCCTTCTCCCTTACATCCTGTACACCATACTTCTTGTCTTTGTTATGCAAAGGAACTATTTGTTGGTTGTCTAAATTGTTCTTGAGGTTTTCTATAAAGACCTAGGTTATGCACGGTTCGAGGAACTAACAAAACCCCTTTTCACTGGCCCTTTTAGCAACAATTTGTGAACAGATTGAGGTATCACCCGAGGTGAAGCAATGGGGGGGTGTGGAATCAGGTTTCCACAACCAGGTGATGAGTGTTTCAACATATTAGCAAGCAACGCGCTACAGGACTTGCACTGTGAACTGGGGACTCTACGGAGTTCACTTTCTCCACGTTAACACTTAGACTATCGCGCATCCAAGGACTGCGCGATGCGGGAAGATTACTTGACGGCAAGACAATGCCACAAAGACCGTGCTTCCTCTTATGAACTTATGCAATTGACGGATCTTACTTGGTGTAAAAAGATGCATTCAACAAGCATAATAAACTGAGCCCTTGCGAACTTATACACTATGACAAACAACGATATCACTGCGCACTTCCGGTGCTGCATTAAGTGTTTATCCGACTAGTTCATGCATTCATCTAACTGCAAAATACTGGTGCATCCGGCATTCATTCATATATGTGATTACTTAACATATTATTCCCATCATCATCCTTATGGCGAATACATATAAAAGCAAAGCACATAAACTCATAAACAACACTTAACCATTCATCATAAGTAAAGGCACAAATGCAAACACATAGCAATCACATAACACAGAATTTAACGTGGTTCACCCCCAGGATGGGAGCTACGTCCATAGGAACTTTTGTTATATTATCTTTGGGAAGGGTATAACAGTTCCAGTCTGTGCACTTAGCTGCAGACTCTCTTCTCTTTTTGTAGGTCTTTGCGCACGCAGCTGTAGAGCCTTTACAATCTTCTCTCAACAGAGATAAATGTTCAAGAACAAAGATTGACAATTCATAAATAGAAGATTCAACATTACAGATATTCAATGAAGATTAACCCTTTCCCTTACAAAATGTGCCCTTTTATAGATTGTGCCCTTAGGTCACGTCTTTACAATCAAGTGGGCCAAAACCCTAAGGTTCCCCCAAAATTGGTGCGGTTACCCGCCACCCTACCTATCACTGTCGATTACTTACTCCACTCACTTCAAGATCCCTTACTAGACCACTCGTGGCTTGCACGTTCTTCTGACAGCTGCATTCATCACCAAAATGGTTACAACCTTATCGTGTCCTGTCACTTTCCGCCCCTTTAGCCTACCTGTCGCCATCGACTTAGTGGCTTAGCTTCTAACGATTTTCTGCCACTCTCTTGATAGGTCGCTTTCACCTGACTTCACGCTTATCCATACCCAAAACAGGTTGCTTTCCTTCGACCTTTCCTTCCATTACGTACCCAAAATAGGTGCCCTGCTAGCATTGCGCACCAGCATAGATGCACAAAACTGACTCTGTAATATGAACTGCTCACTTCGCAAAACTGTGCCATCTGACTTCGCAGCCCAAACTGCGCAGTTCCCAAAACCGTTCTTCCTCCAAAGTATGCCAACTTGGGCCATGCCCAACAAGGATGGATCATAGGTGGATGATAGAGGGCCAATAATTTTTTTTTAGGGGGGGAAGGGGTGGTGGTGTGAGATAATAGGGTGTTTGGAAGGGAAATGATCTATATATAGATGGACAAAGGAGGATGTAATACCCCAGTCTCAACCCTTTGAACTTGATCTTGGTTATATTGTAATTATGTTTTTATTCATGACATGTTTCTTAACACCATGAGGTAGTTGCCATGGTGATTTTGAACAGTGACAAACATGATCAATTTAATATTGATGGAAAGGTTCTAAGGATTACCGACGAGGACATAGATGGGGTTGAGTGTCCACCAGAGGGAAAGGTAATGAGATCCAATGGGGGGGTTTACCTTTCCTTATGATTATGTCATATCTTATCCATAAGCCTTCTTTTGATTGTCTTATTTTCCATTTATCCTTAACTTTATGCTAAAATTGAAGTGGGAGACTAGTTAAATGAAAGGGGAAATTAATATGAACATGAGAACTAAGTAATCCTATTTTGTCAGTGCCTAGATCATATTTTGTGGTAACTACCTCATACCTTTGGGGAACTAGGAAAAGGGTGGAGGAAAGACTCCTTCCACACACTCATTCATTCCATTGATGGATGGAAATTTGAAAGAAGAGAGGGGAGCTTGGAAAAAAGCAAGATCTTCGAGAGAAATTAAGAGTTTCAAGGAAGAAACCCCAACCTAACTCTCATATGAACCATGGATAGATGAAAGAAAGGATGGTAGGTCATATTACAAACCATTGGGGAGAAACTGCATACCATTTTCAATCCCTAAAGATTGTTGTTTTTTCAGGTTGTCCAAAGAACTAGAAAATCCATTTCTAAGAAGCTTCACAATGTTTTAGTGAAAACTAGAAGTAGGAAATTGTAATGTCCCCTCAACAATGAGCAGTGGAACAAGTTCCTAACCCAATCAATCCCTTGGGTTGAGGAGACAACTTCATGACCATGGGGTTAATTTTGGAATTTCCAGGTAATTAATTAATTAGACTATGCAATAAATGTTATCCTAAGTTTGATTATGCACATGGATTATTTAATTTTATGCATTTAATATTTTTATGTGGAATAAATGAGGATAATGCTCCACTAGGGCACATTAGAGGATAAGGTTGACTTGGATTTAGCTCAAGGAAGAAGAAAAGAGAAAGATTCCAAATACAAAAAATTAGAGAAAAGGAAAGAAAGGTGGAGCAAATCAGAAAAGCAGCAAAAGCTCAGTAAAAGCAGCATAAAGTAGAAAGAAAGAAAAATCGGAAAAGCAGCAAAATCTCAGTAAAAGCAGCAAAATCTCAGTAAAAGCAGCATAAAGTAGAAAGAAAGAAAAATCAGGAAAGCAGGAAAGTCCAGAAAAGCCAGAAAAAACAGAAAAAACAAAGGCAGAAAGTGGAAAAGCAAGGAAAAGCAAACAAAAGCAAACAAAAGCAAGAAAATAAGGAAAGCAAAGCAAAAGGGAAAAAAGAAGGAAAGATAGCTTTCCTCATCCACTCAAGGAGGGCGCATTAGCTTGGGTTACTTGCTCCTCAAGTCACCCAATCTCTATAAATGACCCAATGCGCACCACATTGACATATTTTGTCAGTTTGATAATTGGTAGGAGAGCTATTTTTCCTCAGATATTTGGTAGGTGTGCCCCTGGTCAAGTTTGGGAGATGTGCCCCAACTTTCTGTGAGAGGATGATGGATGTTGGACACTATTTTGATGCCTATTTTGCCCTATAAATCCTTCAGTTATCTCCATAATCCTTCATACTTAATCCATAAATCCTCATGTTCATCCATAAAACCTTGAAATTCGATGATCAAAGGTATAAATTGTTGTTGCTTTTGAATAATTGAATTATGTAATTTTTAAAGCATTTAAATTAAAATTTTAATTAAAATTACAGAATTGACTGACTTCCTGTAATTGCTCCTAGCATTGGGCACTTGCAGGCCAACTGGGCACAAAATGAAAGATATAGAAGAATCCTTGATGTCCAAGGATGGATAAATTGCTAACAACTTCACGAAATAGGTTCTACAAGTGTCGAGTCAACATTGGTCAAAGTGAGCCTCCAGCGCTGTCACTTAGCACAAAAGCAGGGACAATTTTGATTTTGTATCAATCTGGTCTATTTTTATGGATCTGAAGGACGATCTCGAGGATGGTAGAGATATTAGGGGAATTTCATTATTAGTTACCCAGGATTGTAGCATTTTCAGTTTCAAAATAGTTTGTATAAATATTTGAATTTGAGATGTAATTGCCATCCGGTGATGGTGAACGTATGCTATTAAAATAAAAACTCCAGATTTTTTATAGCTTGGTGCATGTTCATTTGTATGATGTGAAAGAGATTTAAGTGTTGAGAGTTCTGTGAATCTTCCTATGTGTGTAAGTGAAGCAGTGGAGGGCCTTCTCTGTCGAACCTCCACACCCATTTCCTCATTAATACACATTGGTATGTTTTTAATGTTTTCTGTGGAGTTCAATTAAGTTACCAATCTGTGCTTTACAATTGAATTCTATTTTATATGATGCAAGTAGGGTTTTATCATATAATAGGGTTATGCGTTTATGTTTGATTGACCACTTGCTGTAGGTAGTTTCCAGCTTTACTTTTCATTAAAATACATACTGAATTGTTGAAGTAATCAAATACATTGTGAACTGATTTCTTGTAAAAGAATTCAATGTCTTCCTGCTTTCAACAATGAAGTATCAATATTGTAGTTTATTTTAATGGTTTTGATGTTTTAGTTTTAGAATACTTCATAAGTTAAGTGCTGATAGGTTTAAGAAATCGAATGAATATACTTCTGTAAGGGAGTTTTTTATTTCTTAGTTTACAACATTCAAGTAGTTCTAGGTTGATTTCCAAAAGCAGAGTGTATTTCAAACTAGTCGAGATCTAATCCATATACTTTGGACGTGCTTCTAAGTCTTACGATTCTAGATTGACAATTTAAATATATTCTCTAGTTTACAACAGTAAATTGGAACAACATTTTGGCGCTATTTCCATGGAAGCATATTTAGTGTTAGACTTAGGAAGTTTAGTTTTTCACTTAAAAAAATATATATACAAAAACACAGAGCATAATTCAGTTTTATGTCAAGACAGAGAGACGAAAAATGAATATTTGTAAACCCCCCCCCCCAAAATAGAGATAATGGGAACTTCTCCATCTGAGAAGAAAGAATTCATTGCAATAACTGCTGAAAGAGATACTGTGAAGATGGCTGAAGAAGAAACATCTAAAAAGGAGGACTAACCCTAGAACAACGTAGGGAGTATGAAAGAAGGATGGAGATTGAAAAAAAATGAAGAGAAATGGTTGAGGGAGAAGCATTAAGAGGAGGATCAACCCCCAAACAACGAAGAGAATATGAAAGAAGAATGGAAATTGAAAACAAAAGACGAGAAGATAGAAGAAATCAAAGAGAGGAAAGAGTAGAAGAAGAACAAGAATATACTTTTAAATTTCCAATCTTAGTAAAACTGAAAAACATTCCACCATCTGTTTTACCTAACTTTTATGGCATGACTTCTGAAGATCCAGATTCATTTTTGTTTGAATTTGATATTTTATGTTGTACCTATGGATATACTGATGAGACACATAAACTTTGCCTCTTTTCTGCTACTCTTAAAGCTGCTGCATTGAAATGGTTCATGGGATTAGGAGAACATACTATAACTAGTTGGGATGACATGAGAAAGATTTTTCTTAAGAAATATCAGGCATATTGTAGATCTAAACATTTGAAAGATGATATTTTTAGGATGTCCCAGCAAGAAGATGAAAGTTTAGAAGAATATCTTGAGAGATTTATGTATAACCTACAAAAATCCAAATATAATTCTTTGACATCTGATATCACCATGACAATCTTTCTGAAAGGTATAAGAGATGAGTATCTTGATATTTTGAATGTAATGGGGAAAGGAGATATTTCCTACTTACCATTTGGTGAAATTGCAGATTTATGTCAAAAGTATTCATGAGGAAGAGCCAGAAATGGAAAGAGGGATGTAAATTCCAAAATAACCAAATCAGCAACAGGAGGTATATCAAGAGCTGAGCTTGGAAACTTATTAGAGGGTTTCAAAACTGATCTTTTGAGTACTTTAGGAACACAGGTAGAGACATCAAAAACCAAGAAAATACAAGAACAACAAGATCAACAAGATCAAGCTTTGTCAATTTTCTGTCCTAAATGTAGGAAGAAACATCCATTAAAAGAATGTCCTCTAAATAATGTTCAGATTTGTGGATTATGTACAAAAAATCATAACACTGATGATTGTCCTAGGTTGAAAGAATTACAGGCAGCTTGAGTGGAAGAAAGTCAAAGCATGGAGTCTCTCTATCTTATGGTGCAGAAAAGACCATGGAAGCCACATTTTCTAGGTATGTCCCAAGACCCTATGCAACAATTTTCTCAGAGTTATCAATATCCCGTTCAGAATTCATGGAATGCTCCTATGCCTTGGAAAAATTGGCTTCCTCGGCAAAACCAAAACCATCCCACCCAAGGTTGGCGAGGATATGCTCATGGAAATCAAACATACCAGCAGGCCTATCCACAGGCTTACAAGAATCTTTCTCTTACCCACAATACCAGCAGAATCAGCCTTCATTTCCTCCATATAAAAATAATGCTTCCCAACTAACCCAACCTCAACAACTTCAGCTACCATCGAATCAACCTCCACCTCGACCAACACAATTACCAGCCCAACCAGTAGTAAATCCTAATAGTAGAGTGGAAAAGCCCATGCATAATATTGATTAAGGAACCACATTTTCATACTCAATCCTTCCTATTCAAAACATCCACTTGAGGTCTGGAAAAAATTTGGCAAAATAATCTCCTGTTATTATAGAAGAACACATGGAAGAAGAGAAAATTCCAAAAAAATCTAATTCAGAAAATTTGCAGCTAGATATACAAAATCATAAAGGTAAAAGATTAATTCCTCAAACACCTCCTTTTCCAGAAAGGTTAGTTAAGGAAAAATTACCAATTGCTCTTCTTGATTTTGATGTCTTAAATGAATTAACAAATGTCTGTGTCAAAATTCCTTTGTTGCAAGCTATTAAAGATATTCCAATCTATACCAAAGCAATTAAGGAGTTATTTCTAAATAAAAGAAAGAAGGATCCACCAACAATTCATGTAATTGGAAATTTAGTAGGCTTAATGTCGAATACTGTTTTTGTTGAAAAATATGTTGATCCAGGAATTCCAATGGTCACAATCACTATCAACAAATTTTCAATTTCGAAAACATTAATTGACTTAGGTGCATCTATTAATGTAATGACACTGGAAACAATGAAATATCTGGACTTGCAAAATTTCAGACCAGCCACTACAGTCTTAGAGCTAGCTGATCGGTCTGAAATCACACCGGAAGGAATACTTGAAGATATCATAGTTTCTTTGGATTCCTGGGAGTATCCAGTGGATTTCTTAGTTCTTCAACCAAAATCTAATCTAGGAGGGCATCCATTGATTCTTGGAAGGCCCTGGTTGGCCATAACTAAGGCTTTTATTGGTTGTAGAGCAAAAAATATGATCATTTCACATGGAACAAAAAGGAAACAGATTACACTGTATCCTCCTGCTCAAAGACCTTCTATGACAGATCAGTTATACTGGATTAATGAAACAAAAGAGCAACAAGAAGAAGTAATTCAGCCCATCTTAAGTATTAATCAAGTTTTTTTATTTTTATTTTCGAGAGGAAAATAATGAAGATTTGATAGATTACTTTATTTCTGAACCAGATATCTTTGAAGAATTAAGAAACATGTAGTATATTGTTACAGATCAGGTCATAGGCCAGAAATTTCAGGAAAATTGCATAGTTAATTCTTTGGAATCATCATTTAATGATATTTTTTCCGTTCATTCAATAACTAATGCCCAAATCAAAACCATCGAAATTAGTCTTGGGAAACACTTGAATATTGGTGCACATCTTACTTTATCACAAGAAGAACAGTTGATTGAATTATTGAATAAATATCACAAGGCATTTTCTTGGGAATATACTGACATGCCAGTAATTCATCAAGAAACATGCACTCATCATATTTACACAGATGATAATATCAGACCTCTAAGGCAACCTCAACGAAGAATGAACCCCATACTGAAAGAGATAGTTAAAGAAGAATTGCAAAAGTTATTAAAGGTAGGATTTATCTACCCTATATCTGACAGTGAATGGGTTTATCCGTTAGTTGTTGTTCCTAAGAAAAATGGAAAATGGAGAATTTGTGTAGATTATAGGGAGTTAAACAAAGCAACACTTAAAGATTATTTTCCATTGCCATTCATTGATCAAGTATTGGATGCACTAGTTGGAAAAAGGTATTTTTCATTATTAGATGGATTCAGTGGATACAATCAAATCAAAATTGCATCAGAGGACCAGGACAAAACTACTTTTACATGTCCCTAGGGTACATATGCCTATAAGGTTTTACCTTTTGGTCTATGTAACGCTCCAGCTACTTTTCAGAGAGCAGTCCTAGCTATTTTTGCTGATTTAATTCATGAATGTGTTGAAGTATATATGGATGATTTTTTCTGTGTAATGGCAATACTTTTGATGACTCCTTGGAAAATTTAGAGAAAATCCTAAAAATATGCATTGAATCAAATCTTTCCCTTAGCAATGAAAAATGTTTCATGATGTTAACTGAAGGGATAGTATTAGGTCATCATATTTCATCATCTGGAATAAATGTGGATCTTGCAAAAATACAAATCATTGTGAATTCATCTGAACCAAAAAATAAAAAAGGATGTGAGAAGTTTTCTAGGATATGCAGGCTATTACTGAAGGTTTATTGAAAATTTTAGTAAAATAGCTCTGTCATTATTCAAATTTCTTTCCAAAGATGTGCATTTTCATTGGGATACTAATTGTCAAGTTGCATTTCAGAAACTTAAAGAAAATATCTCAACTGCACCTATCTTAAGAGGACCAAATTGGACATTGCCATTTCACATCTCTACCGATGCATCCGATACTGCAATAGGGGCCTCTTTGGGTCAACAAGAGAATGTCATGACTTATGCTATCTATTTTATTAGAAAAAATCTAACCCCCGTAGAATTGAATTACACAGTTACTAAGAAGGAGATGTTGGCAGTAGTTCATGCTGTGAACAAATTTCGTCATTACATTACTGGTTATGAAATCTTTGTCCATACATATCACTTTGCCTTAAGATATTTAATGAACAAAACTATTACCAATGGTAGGATAACAAGGTGGCTTTTATTGATGCAGGAGTTCAACATTACTGTCCTAGATAGGCCTGGAAGGGAGAATCAAGTGGCAGGTTTTCTATCTCGATTAAATAATTCCGGTGAGGTTGTTCCTGTTTCAGATAATTTTCCTGACGAACACTTGTTTGCTATTTCTATTATAACTCCATGGTATGCTGATATAGCTAACTAATTATCATCATGAAACCTACCTCCATCTATGACATCAAAAGAAAAGAAAAGAATCATTGAGCAAAGTGATAGACACATATGGGTGAATGGAGATATTTTCTATATAGGATATGATCTTATCATTAGAAGATGTGTAAGACAAGATGAGATTTTAGAAATTTTAAAAGCTTGTCATGATGAACTGTGTGGTGGCCATTTTGCAGATAAACGAATAGCATACAAAATACTCAACTTGGGGTATTACTGGCCATCTATCTTCAATGATTCCAAGAAATATGTTAGAAGCTGTGATATTTGTCAAAGGATGGGACGACCAGTACCATCTGATGAGATGCCACTCCATCAACAAGTTCTCATAGATCCATTTGAAAAATGGGCTCTTGATTTCATCGGTCCAATCAATCCACCATCACAAGGGAAGAGGTACATTTTGGTATGTACTGACTATGTTACAAAGTGGGTGGAAGCCAAACCAGTACCAAGAGCCATAGAACAAACAGTAGTCAATTTTCTCTTTGAAGAAATATTTGTTATATTTGGAGTTCCTAGAGAGAGTGTTACTGATCAAGGAGCACAGTTTACTTCTAAACTAGTGCAAGAGATAGAAACCAAGTACAAGATCAAGCACAGGAAATATACACCCTACCATCCACAAGCCAATGGCCAGGTGGAGTCTACCAATAAATCTCTGGAAGCAATCATAACCAAGACGGTTTAGATGCACATAAAAGATTGGTCAGATAAGCTTATTGAAGCTTTATGGGCATACAAAATTACTTCGAAAAACAGTACTGGTTTTTCCCCCTATCAGCTAGTCTATGGTAAGCAAGTACTATTACCAGTTGAATTCCAAATTCATACTTTTAAATTAGTAGCCGATTTAGGGATGGATATTTCTGAAGCACAAAGAGAAAGGATAATGCAGTTAAATCAATTATATGAGATGAGACAAGCTACAGTAGAACAAAATATTTTGGTACAACAACAAAGAGCACGATGGCATGATAAGTTCATCAAGAAGAAACAATTTAACATAGGTGACTGGGCCTTATTTGTCAGATCCCGGAATTTCTGAAAAATTTAAAATTTTTATTATAACAATAAATGTTAGTTAATAGCATTCCTGGTTCTGTTTAATTTCAGTAACTAAACATAATCTTGTTTTAAAAGATTCTGTCTTACTACAATTGTGATTTGTGTGTTTTTAAAAGTTGACTGTTTTTGTTTCCAAATGCAAAGGGAGAGCTAGCCATAGCTGATTGGCTTACTTAGCTTACGAGCTAAAGCATAAATTGTCTTATGTTCGCAGGTACACCGGTAAAGTAAGGATCACTGTAATTTAATCTTGGTAAGCATCAAGCTCCTTTCCCTTGTACTGTAAATCTTAAAGAAGATCTATGTACTAATGCTGGTTGTAGTGCAAGACAGTAAAGTTATTCTCATGAAATTACATTTGAAATAAGATTGATAGTCTGCCTCGACATGATATTTCTTATTCGGGATAGTGTCATCAGGTTTTGCGATGAAGTACAAAGTTTCAGTTATAACTATTGTGTTATGAACATGACTCTATGTTAATGCTGTAACTATCACTGGAACAATTGTTTGTATCATATTTATTGTCTGCATAAAGCGACGTTAGCGTCATGTGATATATCGTCAACTATTACCGGTGATTACTGTTGTGTTCACGTGTTATTAGCATGAGTTGGAAATGTGACGCCTTTAGCGTTGTTCCATTATATTCATCTATATTCCAAAGTCCAATGACTACGTAGTATTATTGTTTAGCTTACATCATCTAATTGTGCCTTGTTTTTACACTACGTTCATTGTCTGGACCTGTAGATGAGTTTATGTTTAGACATCATGATAATAAATATTGTTAATTTCATTGTTGATTATTTAACAATAGTATCGGGAGAAAATATGTTACTATGGCTTATTTAATCATGGTGTATCCAATCATATGATTATGGAAATAATTCAATGTTTAAAATAATGTGGAGTTCTCATTTGAAGATTTGACTACTTCATTGTTTAAATGAATAATTGTAGGTAAAATATGATGCACCCTTGACATTATCGATGGTTTGGTTTTAATATATATATACCCTACGGTGATTGTGTAACAATCATAGTGTTTTCCATATCCATGCAAATGATTTTTAATTCGGTGAACAATGATTCGAAAAGCAACTGAACTATATGAACTCGACCCATATTACGTTGATAAATTTCATTGCTACATGGTTGACTCTCCTCCATACGTTGGTTGATATATAAGCTAACAATGAAACCCTACCTGGTCATTGTCTTTGCCTTCGGGCTCGAGTTGTAAGGGAGAAACCCTCCATGTCTGAATTTGAAGTTTGGCACAGTATAAGGTTATTTGCTTAGGTACTGGTCACGTTGTTTATTTCTCTTGTAGTATAGAGGTCTTTGGGCTCTGTTATTGGTGTCAGCTACTGTTCCATTGATTTCTTGGTCTCGTTGTCATTCTATGTTTGAGTCCCAACTACTTACAGTCTTCCACTGTCGCTGGTGTGAGTATGAGACAGGGTTTCGTTACTTGTTTATATCCAAGAGGTGGTTGTGTAATGGGTTTTTGAAGAGTACTCCCCGACTGGTCCCTTCACTGCTTAAGGGTTGTATCTGAAATGCTGCCTGTCGCGGCTGTCAAAAGAAAGGTTATGAAAGTTTCCCTTGCTCATCCAACTGACGAATGTGATGGGGTTTCACTTACTTGTTCAACTTGTGGCTACCAGGATATCAACGGTTGCATTCCTCCAATGGCTCAGGTAAGCTAATACCCATATTTTCACAGTTTTGATTTTGCAAAAGATTGTATTTGATTTACATTTGTACTTACAACTCTCGGCATTTCGATAATGTGCAGGAACTGCTGTTCTGAAGATGCACAGGGTTTCATCTCCAGCGCTGGCTCCTCCGGTAAGCCTGGTTATCCACGGCTGTCTCTCCCTTTGTGGTTTTTGTTGTGCTAGGGTTACGTCTGGAAGAGACCTCCTGTATCATGGGGTTGCTATTGTTCTTGTGACATGGATACCGTCACCTGTATAGATTGTTTTGTTTATAATATAAGGGTTTGATACCCGATATGTTTATGAAGAACCATCCACGGCTCAGACTGTATGAGGCCAGGGGTTTGTTATTGTCATTGTGTTTGCTATGCGTAGGGTTTACCCACACTGTATAAATTAATAGTTACTGTGATGTTAGGCCTGTCATGTGGCCGTGTATCATTCTGTGTTTTGATAAATGAATAGAGTGTTTTAAAATATATAAGGACTGTTTGCGTTCTCAGATACTTGCAAGTATGATAACTCTGTTGTAGGTGAATCCATGTATCTGTATCTCTGCATTTTTCTTGGATGTTGAATGTTTAATAAAAGAATGTTGATGTTTTCGACCATAACTGTAATAGTTAATTAATATAAGATTAACCCTAACGAGTTGGGGTTCTGTTCCTGGTTTGAAACATATATATGGAAAGATTTGAGTTTGGTGGTGACTGGAACGAGTTGTGAAAAATGTTGATGTTTTGTTTTAAATATAGAATATAACTGTGGATAGGAAAATATATACATATA
This sequence comes from Larix kaempferi, assembly GCA_027924585.1. Classification (NCBI taxonomy): domain Eukaryota; kingdom Viridiplantae; phylum Streptophyta; class Pinopsida; order Pinales; family Pinaceae; genus Larix; species Larix kaempferi. The sequence goes on along the minus strand of BSBM01001296.1, from coordinate 1,624,825 downwards.
GACTATGTAGAAAACCTATTGTAGGTTCGACCTGTTATTGAATGCATTTCTATTCTCTTGTTTCCACCTGTCGTCTTTAATGTTGTATGGCTACGGTCGTGTTAGGTTTACTAACCACTCCCCAGAAGAAATACTGAAAAGAAATAAGTCTTAATACAATAAAATAACTGTGAGGGTTTGTAACAGTCAACGATAGCTAAGCTCGTTGATGGATTCTCTGCGTTTTACAATGTTTGAATACAGATAGGACAATCCTACGACAGAGCTGTGTATTTCAAGTAATACACACTCGATAATGAATAGTGATTCTATGCTTATGATTTGGATAATGAAACAATAAAGTCTCTATGTATTAAGACTTGGCTTCGAGCCAGTCAAGGTGTTTGTCTGGTTTTTATAACAACTCAATTAATCTGTATTGTGACAACATGGCTATAAATATTTAAGTATTAGGTTTAAAAGACAAAACAAAATACAGTTTATGTATTTGCATTTTGACTATGATTTTTATTTAATAAGATTGTATGGGAAATTTTTAAACAATGAAAACATTGTTACAACTACATCTTTCAAATAATCGATAACTGTAAATGATATTCTGAGTATAAATAAATGAAATGATATAAATTTGTTCTCCTTTAGCTCGATACAGAGACTAGCCTATATCTATAGTTGACAGAAATATAAAACAGATATATATATAGGTATATTGCTCTAATAGAAACTGTTCCTGTACATTTCTCTATTAGGAAATATTTCATAGTAAATCTGAGATTTATAAATGTGTCTATTCTTATGATTGTTTTAATAAGTGTATTTATGAAATGACTACTGTTTAACATTCTGTCTATTATTTAACTATAAATAAAAATAAAATAATAACTATGATATTTGATTACTGTAATAGTAACAAATATATTCTGCATAGAATAATTACTCTATTTAAGTGATAATAGGAAAAATTCTAAGACATATGAGTTCTGCAAATTTTACCAAAAGTCCATACAGAAAAACTGATTTACTGAAAACAAATACTGTTCAAAACACAGTTGCGATAGTCCATTCTACATTTAATTTATTTAAACAAATAACAGGAAGAGTGGCAGAACCTGTATCTATGGTAGACAATAACAGCAATGGGAGGCTGTTCCTCCCTACCAATTCCTGGAGAGTGCCCAGACAGCACTTCTCAGGACCCCCGAGCTTGCTCTGGTCTAACTGGCTGGAACTAAGTACAGCCAACAATTCACTCAGCCAAAACAGCTACACTGGAACCAAGTTACTGCAACTTCCTGACTCAAAACACTTCCTTACTGTTTTTCCCACTTCCTCAATGGGACTCCTGAATAGCATTCACCTGAATGTATTCTCCCTCTAGAACAAATGTTGAACCCCCAGCTCAGTTCATTGAGTAGTATTTAAAAGATTGCCTAGGTCTTAGTTGGGTTAACTGTCATTAATGAGCCACCTGCTCAGATTCCACTTTCTTGGGGAATCATGACCCCAAAATATAGGGAAGTTGCCACCTGCAACTTAGGAAGTGTTTGAGGATGCTGCCACTTGTCTTTTGTCCTTCCACCTAATTCCATCCACCAGTTAGACCAGTAACCTCTTTTAACAGCTCTCCCATGCTGTTGTCTCCATAATTTATTTATTAATAATAATTATTCAGAATTTACATTCCATTTCTGGAGACTCTGCTGAGTCATCCATTCCTACTTAGCATTAAATTTAACATAATGTCTCAGGAATTTTAATAAAATAATTACATTATTTTAATAAAATTGGGGTATGTGACATACACACCCCCTTAAAATGTAACATCGTCCTCGATGTTACTTATTCTTCTTCTTCAGCCACCTGCTGGAATAGATGGGGATATGCTTCCCGCATCTTACTTTCCAGCTCCCAGGTAGCTTCTTCAGGACTAAGGTGCTTCCATTGCACCTTCACTTGTCCAATTATGCGGTTCCGTAGAGTAATTTCCCTCCTCCCGAGGATACAATCCGGTTCCACCAGAACTTCCCCTTCTGGTTCTACCTGTACAATGTTCCAATCAATAACATGAGTAGCATCATGAACATACTTTTTTAAAACAGAGATATGAAAAACATTGTGTACTTTTAAATTTGGTGGTAATGCTAACTGATAAGCAACTTGACCGATTCTAGATAAAATTTCAAACGGACCACAGTAACGTGGTGCTAATTTTGCACAACTTCCTAATCTTAGGGAGCTCTTCTTTGGCCTTACCTTGATGAACACATGTTCACCTACCTGGAACTCTTTAGGAGTTCTTTTCAAATATGCTTGACTCTTTTGCCGATCCTGGGCAATCTTCAAGTTCTCCTGCACTTGTTTCACAATCTGTTCCATTTCTTTCAATAAATCAGGTCCTAACACTAATCTATCTACTGGATTACTCCAAGAGATAGGAGTGTTGCATTTCCGTCCATACAAAATCTCAAAAGGACTAAACTTAGCTGATGATTGATAGCTGTTATTGTATGCAAATTCGGCTAAGTGTAAATAATCCTCCCACTTGCCTGGTTGATCTTTAACATACATCCTTAACAGATCTTCTAATACTTGATTAACTCTTTCAGTTTGCCCGTCAGTCTGAGGATGGAAAGAGGTGCTGAAATTCAAAGTGGTGTTCAATCCTTTGAACAAGGATCTCCAAAAGTTTCCTGTGAATTTAGGATCCCTGTCTGATATAATAACTTTTGGAATACCGTGTAACCGAAAGATCTGTTTTAAAAAGATATCTGCTATGTTTGCAGCCTTGTATGTGGTTTTAACAGGAATAAAGTGTGCTGATTTACTTAATTTGTCTACCACTACCATAATTGAATCATTCTGGTGTTGATTTTTGGGTAAACCTGTAATGAAATCCAGGCTGATTATTTCCCATTTCCAACTAGGAATAGGTAAAGGTTGCAGCAATCCAGCTGGATGTTGGTGTTCTGTTTTTACTTGTTGGCAGTCCAAACACCTAGCTAAATACTCAGCTGTTTCAGATTTCATGTTAGGCCAAAAATATTCTTTTCTCAACATGGTGACGGTCTTTTGATAGCCTGGATGCCCTGAGTAAGGGGTTTTACGAATTTCGTCTAAAATTAACAGCTTAACTTTAGGTGCATAGGAATATACAGCCTGTCTTTAAACAATAAAAATCCGTTTTCGTTTAAACCATACCCTTTTATCAAACTTTCTGTGGGTTGTTCTATGGCTGCAGTTTGTAAATGCTGATAATTTTCGTCTAATTTTATCCCTTCAGCCAGCTGTTCATTTAAGTCAGAGGTGTAAGTGCTGCTAGCTGATATAAAATTTAGTTTTGCATTTCTGCTCAAGGCATCAGCCACCTTATTTTCCTTCCCTTTTATGTGTTGGATTTCAAAATCGTATTCACTTAGGAATGCCAGCCACCTGGCTTGTCTTGCATTTAAATTTGGCTGATCTAAAAGGTATTTCAGACCTTTATTATCTGTTAGTAAAGTGAATTTTCTGCCTATTAGGTGGTGTCTCCACATCTTTAAAGCATGAATTACAGCAGCTAATTCTAGGTCATAAGTGGCATAATTCTTTTCATGGATTTTCAGCTTCCTAGATTCGTAAGCAATGACATGTCCTTCTTGAGTCAGCACTCCGCCTAAACCATCATTACAAGCGTCGGTGCAAACTACGAAATCTTTATTTGGGTCCGCTATTCTAAGAATAGGTGCAGTTGTCAATAAGGTCTTAAGTTTCTTGAAGCTTTCTTCACACTTCTCATTCCAATCAAACTTCTTGCCTTTCTTTTGCACAGAAGTGACTGGGTTGGCTATTTTTGAAAAGCCTTCAATAAACCTCCGGTAGTAACCGGTAATCCCCATGAAAGATCTAACGTCCGTCACATCTTTAGGTATTGGCCATTCTTCAATCGCCCGAATCTTTTCAGGATCAACTGAAATCCCTTCCTTAGTGACTACATGTCCTAAGTACTGGATTTCGTCTTTGAAGAAGTCACACTTACTGAATTTCGCAAAGAGCTGTTGTTCTCTCAGTTCTTGTAATACTATACGTAAGTGTTCTTTATGCTCCTCCTCACTCTTAGAATAGACTAAAATGTCGTCGATGAATACAACAACAAATTTATCTAAGTACTTATGCATTATATTGTTCATTAAGCACATGAAAACAGCTGGGGCATTAGTAAGCCCAAATGGCATTACGACAAATTCGTAATGTCCGTACCTTGTTCTAAATGCTGTTTTGAAAATGTCTTCTTCTTTAATTCTCACCTGATGATAACCCGATCTCAGATCGATTTTGGAGAATACCGTAGCTCCACGTAGTTGATCAAACAGATCATCAATACGAGGTAACGGATACCTGTTTTTGATTGTCATCTTGTTTAGTTGACGATAATCTATGCAAAGTCGCATAGTTCCGTCCTTCTTTTTAACGAAAATCACTGGTGCTCCCCAAGGGGATACACTGGGTCGAATATAGTTCTTGTCTATTAACTCCTTTAACTGAGTTTTCAACTCGTTAAGCTCCAAGATATTCATACGATACGGGGCTTTTGAACTGGGAACAGCACCTGGTACTAACTCAATTGTAAAGTCTAGCTCCCTCTTGGGAGGTAATTCTGGGATTTCCTCAGGAAAAACGTCAATAAATTCATTGACTACAGGGATGTTCTCTACTGTTTTCTGGTTGCTTTCAGACTTATCTGTCTCATCTGTAATAGTTACAGCATAGGTCTTACACCCTTTTCTGACTGCCCTTTTAAGTTGTAAGGCAGAAATCTGCCTAACTACTGTTTTCCTAGGGATACCCCTGACAGTTACAGGTTGTCCACTACTGTTTACACACCTAAAGGTTTTGTCAAAACAGTTTAAAACGACCCTATGTTGTTCCAACCAGTCCATTCCGATAAGTATGTCATAAGAGCCAAGTGGTAAGATATTCAGTTTAACTGTAGTTCTAAAATCATTCATGTTTAAGATGCATTCTTTTACATAACAGTTTACTTTCTTCTTTGCTCCAGTAGCTAATTGTACAGACCAAGAATTATCAAACCTTTCAACAGTCAAATTACATTTTTCTACCAGCTGAGGTGAAATATAACTAAGACTAGCACCTGGATCTATTAAAATAGTAACAGGGGTTTTTCTAATCATACCTCCTACTTCCACCATGGATGTTTGGTAATCAGCCTGGCGGTTTTCCAACGCTGCATTGATTCGGGGCATAGTTCCTGCAAAATCTCCAACTGTCATTTCATCCTGAACAGTATGAATATTGATGATTTGTTTCTTTATGTTTGGGCAGACTGAAGCATAATGTGGCCCATTACACTCCCAACACTTGACAGGTTCTTTTCGCTCAAAGTTTTTGGTGTAATTTCCATGATTATTAGGAGTCTCCTTGCTGTTTTTGTAATTGTTTGAATGGCTGATAGCTCCGTTTTTGTTTCCCTGGAAGCTTTTACCATTGAAATGGTTTCCGTTTTTGCCATTCTTGAAACTTTTATGGGGGACAAACTCCTTTTTCTTGTACTCGATCAGATTGCTGTTCTTTTTGGATTTCCAGCTGGCTATTCCCTCTTTCTTTTTATTCTGTTCATAACAGAAATTAGCTTTGCGCATGGCTTCTTCCAGTGTTTTGGGGTTGTCATATTCAATTCTGTCCTTGATATGATAGGGCAGAAAACTAAGAAACCGCTGTATTTTTGGTTTCTCTTCGACAAAATACGGTACATACCGCAACAGACTTAAAAATTTACTGTTTAAGTCCTTCATCGTCATAGATCCGAGCTTTAGTTCATAAAATTCCTTGGCCCTCTCTTCATAATACTGTTCGGACAGGAATTTCTTCTTGAAGTACCTTTTAAAAGTACTCCAATTAACTTCTCTCTCTTTAATCCCCTTGACCCTTTTCAGATCTTGCCACCATATGTCCGCCTTTCCCGAGAGATTGTAGATGGCCATTCGTGCCTTCAGCTGATTTGAGTAGTTATAGATCTGAAAATATTTTCTCATCCCGGATAACCAAGATTCTGCCTCTTCTCCAGTTTCAGATTCTCCATTGAAAGTTGGGGGCTTTATCTTCTTAAACTCCCCGGAAATCTCTTCATAAGGCCTGTACCTTTTCCTTCGGTTGTGCAGCTCAGCTTCACTGCTGTCACTGCTAGTGTGATAACTAGGTTGTCCTTTTCTTTCTTCAGATGAGGAACTGCTGTCGGATTTAGCTGCTTTTGTCCTTTTTGACCCTTTTTGATGACTAACTTCTTCTGAGTCAGCTCGTTTGCTCCTTCCTTCAGTCTGAAATTTTTCTATCAATAGCTGATTTAACTGCTCCTGAGTCTTTAGAATCCTTTCATTATCCTTCTTGACTGTTTCCATCTCTGTATTTAATCCTCTTATGGTCTGTATCAGTTCAGTGGTGTGAGCAATTACTTCTTCTGTCTCAGGTTCTCTTGACATCTGTCTTGTCACTGCATTGGGAGATTCCTCCTCTGCGTATTCTCCCAATTTTTCCATACCTGTCTGAAAAATTCAGAAAAAGGAAATTTTCTGTTCTGTTCATGAAACCGAAACATATGTTAGTACTTTATATATATAAAAAAAAAATTTCTTTTATGGTCACTGTTTTGCGGAAGTTAGTGGAGTCACATCCAAGCCTAGTGTCTGAACCTCGCTCTGATACCACATGTCAGATCCCGGAATTTCTGAAAAATTTAAAATTTTTATTATAACAATAAATGTTAGTTAATAGCATTCCTGGTTCTGTTTAATTTCAGTAACTAAACATAATCCTGTTTTAAAAGATTCTGTCTTACTACAATTGTGATTTGTGTGTTTTTAAAAGTTGACTGTTTTTGTTTCCAAATGCAAAGGGAGAGCTAGCCATAGCTGACTGGCTTACTTAGCTTACGAGCTAAAGCATAAATTGCCTTCTGTTCGCAGGTACACCGGTAAAGTAAGGATCACTGTAATTTAATCTTGGTAAGCATCAAGCTCCTTTCCCTTGTACTGTAAATCTTAAAGAAGATCTATGTACTAATGCTGGTTGTAGTGCAAGACAGTAAAGTTATTCTCATGAAATTACATTTGAAATAAGATTGATAGTCTGCCTCGACATGATATTTCTTATTCGGGATAGTGTCATCAGGTTTTGCGATGAAGTACAAAGTTTCAGTTATAACTATTGTGTTATGAACATGACTCTATGTTAATGCTGTAACTATCACTGGAACAATTGTTTGTATCATATTTATTGTCTGCATAAAGCGACGTTAGCGTCATGTGATATATCGTCAACTATTACCGGTGATTACTGTTGTGTTCACGTGTTATTAGCATGAGTTGGAAATGTGACGCCTTTAGCGTTGTTCCATTATATTCATCTATATTTCAAAGTCCAATGACTACGTAGTATTATTGTTTAGCTTACATCATCTAACTGTGCCTTGTTTTTACACTACGTTCATTGTCTGGACCTGTAGATGAGTTTATGTTTAGACATCATGATAATAAATATTGTTAATTTCATTGTTGATTATTTAACAATAGTATCGGGAGAAAATATGTTACTATGGCTTATTTAATCATGGTGTATCCAATCATATGATTATGGAAATAATTCAATGTTTAAAATAATGTGGAGTTCTCATTTGAAGATTTGACTACTTCATTGTTTAAATGAATAATTGTAGGTAAAATATGATGCACCCTTGACATTATCGATGGTTTGGTTTTAATATATATATACCCTACGGTGATTGTGTAACAATCATAGTGTTTTCAATATCCATGCAAATGATTTTTAATTCGGTGAACAATGATTCGAAAAGCAACTGAACTATATGAACTCGACCCATATTACGTTGATAAATTTCATTGCTACATGGTTGACTCTCCTCCATACGTTGGTTGATATATAAGCTAACAATGAAACCCTACCTGGTCATTGTCTTTGCCTTCGGGCTCGAGTTGTAAGGGAGAAACCCTCCATGTCTGAATTTGAAGTTTGGCACAGTATAAGGTTATTTGCTTAGGTACTGGTCACGTTGTTTATTTCTCTTGTAGTATAGAGGTCTTTGGGCTCTGTTATTGGTGTCAGCTACTATTCCATTGATTTCTTGGTCTCGTTGTCATTCTATGTTTGAGTCCCAACTACTTACAGTCTTCCACTGTCGCTGGTGTGAGTATGAGACAGGGTTTCGTTACTTGTTTATATCCAAGAGGTGGTTGTGTAATGGGTTTTTGAAGAGTACTCCCCGACTGGTCCCTTCACTGCTTAAGGGTTGTATCTGAAATGCTGCCTGTCGCGGCTGTCAAAAGAAAGGTTATGAAAGTTTCCCTTGCTCATCCAACTGACGAATGTGATGGGGTTTCACTTACTTGTTCAACTTGTGGCTACCAGGATATCAACGGTTGCATTCCTCCAATGGCTCAGGTAAGCTAATACCCATATTTTCACAGTTTTGATTTTGCAAAAGATTGTATTTGATTTACATTTGTACTTACAACTCTCGGCATTTCAATAATGTGCAGGAACTGCTGTTCTGAAGATGCACAGGGTTTCATCTCCAGCGCTGGCTCCTCCGGTAAGCCTGGTTATCCACGGCTGTCTCTCCCTTTGTGGTTTTTGTTGTGCTAGGGTTACGTCTGGAAGAGACCTCCTGTATCATGGGGTTGCTATTGTTCTTGTGACATGGATACTGTCACCTGTATAGATTGTTTTGTTTATAATATAAGGGTTTGATACCCGATATGTTTATGAAGAACCATCCACGGCTCAGACTATATGAGGCCAGGGGTTTGTTATTGTCATTGTGTTTGCTATGCGTAGGGTTTACCCACGCTGTATAAATTAATAGTTACTGTGATGTTAGGCCTGTCATGTGGCCGTGTATCATTCTGTGTTTTGATAAATGAATAGAGTGTTTTAAAATATATAAGGACTGTTTGCGTTCTCAGATACTTGCAAGTATGATAACTCTGCTGTAGGTGAATCCATGTATCTGTATCTCTGCGTTTTTCTTGGATGTTGAATGTTTAATAAAAGAATGTTGATGTTTTCGACCATAACTGTAATAGTTAATTAATATAAGATTAACCCTAACGAGTTGGGGTTCTGTTCCTGGTTTGAAACATATATATGGAAAGATTTGAGTTTGGTGGTGACTGGAACGAGTTGTGAAAAATGTTGATGTTTTGTTTTAAATATAGAATATAACTGTGGATAGGAAAATATATACATATAGACTATGTAGAAAACCTATTGTAGGTTCGACCTGTTATTGAATGCATTTCTATTCTCTTGTTTCCACCTGTCGTCTTTAATGTTGTATGGCTACGGCCGTGTTAGGTTTACTAACCACTCCCCAGAAGAAATACTGAAAAGAAATAAGTCTTAATACAATAAAATAACTGTGAGGGTTTGTAACAGTCAACGATAGCTAAGCTCGTTGATGGATTCTCTGCGTTTTACAATGTTTGAATACAGATAGGACAATCCTACGACAGAGCTGTGTATTTCAAGTAATACACACTCGATAATGAATAGTGATTCTATGCTTATGATTTGGATAATGAAACAATAAAGTCTCTATGTATTAAGACTTGGCTTCGAGCCAGTCAAGGTGTTTGTCTGGTTTTTATAACAACTCAATTAATCTGTATTGTGACAACATGGCTATAAATATTTAAGTATTAGGTTTAAAAGACAAAACAAAATACAGTTTATGTATTTGCATTTTGACTATGATTTTTATTTAATAAGATTGTATGGGAAATTTTTAAACAATGAAAACATTGTTACAACTACATCTTTCAAATAATCGATAACTGTAAATGATATTCTGAGTATAAATAAATGAAATGATATAAATTTGTTCTCCTTTAGCTCGATACAGAGACTAGCCTATATCTATAGTTGACAGAAATATAAAACAGATATATATATATAGGTATATTGCTCTAATAGAAACTGTTCCTGTACATTTCTCTATTAGGAAATATTTCATAGTAAATCTGAGATTTATAAATGTGTCTGTTCTTATGATTGTTTTAAAAAGTGTATTTCTGAAATGACTACTGTTTAACATTCTGTCTATTATTTAACTATAAATAAAAATAAAATAATAACTATGATATTTGATTACTGTAATAGTAACAAATATATTCTGCATAGAATAATTACTCTATTTAAGTGATAATAGGAAAAATTCTAAGACATATGAGTTCTGCAAATTTTACCAAAAGTCCATACAGAAAAACTGATTTACTGAAAACAAATACTGTTCAAAACACAGTTGCGATAGTCCATTCTACATTTAATTTATTTAAACAAATAACAGGAAGAGTGGCAGAACCTGTATCTATGGTAGACAATAACAGCAATGGGAGGCTGTTCCTCCCTACCAATTCCTGGAGAGTGCCCAGACAGCACTTCTCAGGACCCCCGAGCTTGCTCTGGTCTAACTGGCTGGAACTAAGTACAGCCAACAATTCACTCAGCCAAAACAGCTACACTGGAACCAAGTTACTGCAACTTCCTGACTCAAAACACTTCCTTACTGTTTTTCCCACTTCCTCAATGGGACTCCTGAATAGCATTCACCTGAATGTATTCTCCCTCTAGAACAAATGCTGAACCCCCAGCTCAGTTCATTGAGTAGTATTTAAAAGATTGCCTAGGTCTTAGTTGGGTTAACTGTCATTAATGAGCCACCTGCTCAGATTCCACTTTCTTGGGGAATCATGACCCCAAAATATAGGGAAGTTGCCACCTGCAACTTAGGAAGTGTTTGAGGATGCTGTCACTTGTCTTTTGTCCTTCCACCTAATTCCATCCACCAGTTAGACCAGTAACCTCTTTTAACAACTCTCCCATGCTGTTGTCTCCATAATTTATTTATTAATAATAATTATTCAGAATTTACATTCCATTTCTGGAGACTCTGCTGAGTCATCCATTCCTACTTAGCATTAAATTTAACATAATGTCTCAGGAATTTTAATAAAATAATTACATTATTTTAATAAAATTGGGGTATGTGACATTATTATTTGATTTGAAGTTCAAAGACTTCAAAGCCAAGTTCACAACTCATTGGATTGGTCCATATGAGATTGCAGAGGTATATTCCAATGGCTCAGTCAAATTACAAACGATAAATGATGAAGAAAGTACATTTGTGGTCGACGGCCATAGGTTAAAGGTCTACACTAATCCTGTCAACAAAGAAGATTTCCTATAGCAGAGGGAGATGGAGGTGCTGGACAAACACATTGGTGTTCTCCTTCACTTTCTTCTTAAAATATTCTGCTATATATATAAAAAAAATGAAAAAAAGAAGAAAAAGAAAAAAAAAAAAGTAAAAGAAAAAGAAAAAGGAAAAAAAAAAAGGAAAAAAAAGGGAGTTTAGTTGTGAAAACCAGGCAACTGGCACAACATAAACTCGAATTTTCATTGGAAAACCAAGTTTACTTGGCCAATGAAAATTCTCAAAAGCATTTTCAAATTCCCAGTTTCAATTCTTTCATGGATTTTTCTCCAAAAAGCAGTTTTTCATTTTAGTTTTTTTCACACAAATAAAGTTTTTCTTGGTATGAATGACTTGACGACAAGTCTATAGATAGGGATGAGAGGGAAAGTATCAAGTTTATGACAAGTTTTGAAGACCCTCTAAGCCTTCTACAGATGCCATAATTTCATTCCAGCATAAGTTTTATTACAGAAGATTTCAAGTGAGTTTCCAGACTTATAGAGGGGCCAGAATCAAAAGCATAGCAGATCAAATCATTTGAGTAGAGAGACCTAAGAAGAAGTACATTTCATTAGAACCTTGCAGAGGGACCTGAGACAAAGAAATCCTTATAGAGGGACCTGATACAAAGGCACATCAAGCTACATACATAATGAACATCAAGACACTTTGCAGCAGAAGACACATCAAAGCAGAAGGAACATCAAAAGCTATAGGAACTATTTTTTTTTTTGCATTAAAGGTACATGTGAAGACATTCAAATTCTTTTCCTCAGCAAACAAGAAAACCATCTACATCAAAGAAACATGAAGAGTACAAAGAAGCAACAAACAAGCAAACCAGCTACATCAAACCAACATGAAGAGTACAAAGAAGCAGCAAACCAACAAACCAACCACATCAAGCAGCATGAAAAGCACAAAGGGATATCAACCAAGCCTGTAAGAATTTTGATTTTTATGTTTTAAAAGTTTGCATGGTTCTTTATTTTTGAGTGATGACAAAATACCTATCACCCTCACAATCTTGGCCATCTACCCATTCACTTACCCATTCATTTACCCTAGGTATCAAAATAATGGTCAAAAGTAATAACAAAGGTATTTTTAGACTCTTTGATCCATGGTTAAACTGCGTCCCCCAGGTGAAGTTTTTTTTATTCAAGAGGAGTCATAAGACAAGGGTCTTTGAGCTAAAATGATTTTTTTTTATTTCTCATATATATACTTTAAAAGTCAAATATTATGTAAATATATATGGGTCATAAACGTGGGTGAAGAATCAGTGGCCAGTTCGAATCATAATTACAAAAGAAGTGGGGAATCATAACGACATAATTCCTTACTCCCACGAAATCTGCATATGCATAGGGAGGCGCACTCCAAAAATTCGAAATTCAAAGTGTTGATTGCATATCAGCATGAGTTTTCATTGTCCCAACTGTTTTTCTCATTCCCAGACTTCACTCCCACGTTGGTTGAAAGGGTGAATGAATGCTGAGTAAACCGGAAAAAAGGAAGTATTAACAACTGGTTGCATTGCATAAGGAATTAGAGGAAGAAACACAACCTGTTAACAGAGAAACCCAAATATTTTTCTCTATTTTGCAGCAAGATTTTTCACGTGGTATGCTAAAGAGAAACACCAGTTGCATTGCATAAGGAATTAGAGGAAGAAACACAGCCATAGAAGTGTTTATCTCATTCAGAACGTGTTCAGAAAGGAGTCACCTGGGGGAAGGTAAGCTTGAAATTTTTGTTAAAATATTTGCTAGATAATAGCAATTCGACTTCCAGAGAAACATTTTGAGAACATAAAATTTTTCAGAGTTGAGAATTGAAATTGCAAGCTAGGGTTAAGTGTTGCTTGAGTCTTTCTATTGAATAAAAAGGATTCTTTCTGTTGAAATTAGAAGAATGGTGTTTAGAATAGAACCAGTAAAATTTGATCCCTCTGCCATTCATGAAAAATGCTTGGAAATTTTTGAAAAGAAATAGTGGGTTCCTTTCTTTGAAAAGTTTGATGGGCATAATGAAAAAGTTAGCCTAGATTTTGCTTGTTCATTTAATGGTGAGAGGGATACAGTAGGTAATTTCACTTTCAGATTGTTTGAGGATATTAGGGCACAAATCATTGGATTACCTCAATAGGGAGAGAGGTTCTTTAAGACAAAACAGTTTGAGGAGAAGGCATGGACACCCTTCTTATGCAGATCAATGGCAGGCTCAGTAAAATGGAAGAAAGGAGTACCAAGGAGTTGGTTGATTCATCCTTGGGATGAAATAGCATATATTATCCAGAAATTCATCACTTGTGAAGGAAGATTCAATGTTATATATCTCTATCACATCAAGTTAATGCAGCATTTGAGGGGTGACTGCGAGATTAACATACCCTATTTTCTGTTACAGAGCCTTTCTAAGATGGCTAAAGCTGTTCAAAAATGTGTTGAAGACATTACAACAAGCCTTTTCCATTGTGGGCTCATCAAGATAATCATCACACATGAATTACAAAAACAAGACCTGACATAGCAGCAATTTGTAATTCATAATAAGTTTGAAGAACTAGAAGAGTTGCTTGAAGAAATATTAAAAGAAGATGAAGTTGAAGAACAAAACCCTAAGGCAATAAGCTCAAAACTGCCTAATGGAGGAATGAAAGAATATGAAGTGTTAATGATAGCAGACGTTGAAGTTGAAGAACAAAACCTTAAGGCAATGAGCTCAAAACCGCCTAAGGGAGGAATGAAAGAAGATGAAGTGTTAATGATAGCAGACATTGAAGTTGAAGAACAAAACCCTAAGGAAACAAGCTCAAAGCCACCTAAGGGAGGAATGAAAGAAGATGAAGTATTGATGATAACAAACAATGAAGATGACTCTAAGGAAACAAGCTCAAAACAACCTAAGAGATGAATAAGAACAAGGAGCATGGTGAAAGAAGAGAAGGAATTCCAAGAAAAAGATGAGATCTTCACCACTTATGAAAGAAAATTAAGGAAACGTCAGTAAGTTCAGAAGAAGCAAGCACCAGAAAATGATGATGAGGCACAACAGAAGCATTATGCATACATTCAATCCTTGGAAAGTCAGGAGGAAAGTTTAGCAGGTGAGATTGGGAAATATGATGAAGAAGTGAATATCATCTTTGAACAACAAAATATAGATGAGGAAATGGAGATAGATATTCAGACAATTGAAAAGATTCCAACTGACAGAAAGGGGCAAGGTGATGAGGATAAAACCATCATTTCTCCTGTCTTTGAGCAGCAAGTCATAGAAAAAGAAGGGAAAAAGTATTCAAAGTAGGAGAATGAAGAAGAGGAATTTGGGATGGACACTATTTATGAGTAGCCTACAATAGAGATGAAAAAGAAGAAATCTTCAAAGAACAACAAAAAGATTGAGAAGTTAGAGTTGGAAGTGAAGGAATTAGAACTAGAAAATGAAAAATTAAGGAAGAAAAATAGAAAGCTTCGAGTTCAAAATGTGCAAATCTCTAAACATGCATATAAATGGTATCATCAAAAGAGAAATTTCAAAGCAAAGTATCAGAGATTGAGGGTCCTTCATGCAGCTCGAGCTAGTACAGATGCATAATCACAGACAGGAGAAATGTTAGAGGATCAGTGGCAGCAGTACAACAACAATTTTGTGCATGGGGATATGCAAGTTCAGTTTTGGAAACAATTTTGTGCATGAGGACATGCAATAGCTTCCTCTTGGGGGAGATGTTGGAAACTATTTTGATGCCTATTTTGTCCTATAAATCCTTCAGTTATCTCCATAATCCTTCATACTTAATCCATAAATCCTCATGTTCATCCATAAAACCTTGAAATTCAATGATCAAAGGTATAAATTGTTGTTGCTCTTGAATAAATTGAATTATGTAATTTTTAAAGCATTTAAATTAAAATTTTAATTAAAATTACAGAATTGACTGACTTCCCGTAATTGCTCCTAGAATTGGGTACTTGCAGGCTAGCTGGGCACAATCTAAAAGATATAGAAGAATCCTTGATGTCCAAGGATGGATAAATTGTTAACAGCTTCATGAAATAGGTTCTATAAGTGTCGAGTCAACGCTGGTCAAAGTGATCCTCCAGCGTTGCCACTTAGCACAAAAGCAGGGACAGTTTCGATTTTGTATCAATATGGTCTATTTTTATGGATCTGAAGGACGATCTCGAGGATGGTAGAGATATTAGGTGAATGTCATTATTAGTTACCCAGGATTGTAGTGTTTTCAGTTTCAAAACAGTTTGTATAAATATTTGAATTTGAGATGTAATTGCCATCCGGTAATGGTGAATGTATGCTATTAAAATAACGACTCCAGATTTTGAATAGCTTGGTGTATGTTCATTTTTATGATGTGAAAGCAATTTAAGTGTTGAGAGCTCCATGAATCTTCCTGTGTGTGTAAGTGAAGCAGTGGAGGGCCCCCTTTGTCGAACCTGCACACCCATTTCCTCATTAATACGCATTGGTATGTTTTTAATGTTTTCTGTGGAGTTCAATTAAGTTACCAATCTGTGCTTTACAATTGAATTCTATTTTATATGATGCAAGTAGTGTTTTACCATAGAATAGGGTTATGCGTTTATGTTTGATTGACCACTTGCTGTAGGTTGTTTCCAGATTTACTTTTCATTAAAATACATACTGAAGTGTTGAATTAATCAAATACATTGTGAACTGATTTCTTGTAAAAGAATTCAATGTCTTCCTGCTTTCAACAATGAAGTATCAATACTGTAGTTTATTTTAATGGTTTTGATGTTTCAGTTTTAGAATACTTCATAAGTTAAGTGCTGATAAGTTTAAGAAATCGAATGAATATACTTATGTAAGGGAGTTTTGCATTTCTTAGTTTACAACATTCAAGTAGTTCTAGGTTGATTTCCAAAAGCAGAGTGTATTTCAAACTAGTCTAGATCTAATCCATATACTTTGGATGTGCTTCTAAGTCTTACAATTCTGGATTGACAATTTAAATATATACTCTAGTTTACAACAGTAAATTGGAGCAACAATGGAATTCATCCATTTTCATTGAGTTTATTTGTAGTTCCTATAGCTAAAACAAGGATGGGTCAAATTTGAGAAAGCTCCAACAATTTTGTGGTTCGAATCTTAGAGATTTTCATTAATTTCTAGTGTTGTATTGTGAACAGTAAGAGTGGAGAGAAGTTTTTGTAATGATTTGAGGAGTCTCTTGGATCAATTCTAATGTATTTATAGTAAAAATGAATTTATTATATCATTCATGTTATTTAATATTACATAATTCAGAAATATTCAGAGTTTTCTCCACCCCTTTTAGATTTGCCTATATTTTGACTAGTTTCCAGAATGCATTTAATAAATGAATGAGTCTTGCTCCAAATGAAGTAATTATTGTTCCTAGAGTTTCTTAATATATCATATGTAATATTCCATGTCTCAAATAAGAATTTCGTGAGCCTTTAATGACTTTTTGGGAGCCCTGAATTCTCACTAGTTGTGTAATCCTGGAAGACAATTTTACTAGTATTTTGGTGAGACTTGCTCAGAACTTCATATACATTTATAGAATGTTATTTGACTATGTAATGACTTTAATTTAATTTTATTAAACCTCCTTGATTCATAAACACCCATTCCCAGCCTCCAGTTAAAGTTCACACACATACTAGTCTGCATATGTTGAGGGGCCCAAGAGCGTTGGAGTAAATTGCAGTTTTTATGCTCTTGAAGCATCAATGGTCTCAAAAATTTGTGCAGAGGTATCAGCCAATACCAGATCCTTCCTTCCACCCAAATATTTTTATCTTGTCCATCCTCATTCAATCTAGCTTCCACAAACATTGTTTTAATTCATTCTGTGACGTAGAGAGTTTTTGTATCACTAATACTATTTGGTACATTACAGTCGTATCAGAGCACGGTCCTATGAACCTGCTCTTGAATTATTTCTGTGATTCCAAGAAGATATTCAGATTCCAAGAAGAAAGGCCCTTTGTTAGAAGGAGAAGAGGAAGAGGAAATCAGTTCCACTGAAGGGAAACTACAAGGAGAATCATACATGTCTCATAATGAAGAAAAGGAAGAGTTCAAACTCTTTGTTCAAGGCATGATGAAAGGGCTGCAAGACATTGTTAAAATTTGAACATTAATTCACAATACTCTTGGATCTTTACTGAGAGAATAACATATACAGTATATCAATGCATAACAATCACAATAAGCATGACAAGCGTCACAAGAATCAAAAGCATGAGAGACAAGAGACACAGAGTTTCTGCGGGGAAAACCCTAAGGTGAAAAACCCCACAACTTCCTCAGAGATAGAGAGAGCAATGGCTCAACCAAAGTACAACCAAAATACACTTGAGATAGTCTCCTAGAGCAGATGATCCTCCTCCTCACTAGTGCACCACTTTCTGAGTGAGAGAAGTGTGTCTTTCCAAATGATCCAAATAGAGATCTCCCAATCTCTATTTATACCTAACCTGTTTGCCCAGTGACCTTATGGGGCTGACTTGTCTATCTAGATACATCCACAATATAATATATATTTTAGGGCCGACCCCACACATGGTGGTCTAATAACCCATCGACAAGTACACACACTTGCGACACTTGTCAATCCACACGACGACACTTCCTTATAGAGGAATAACATATCTCTTATAAGGGTACAATAAATATATATGAAATACATAGATGAAATACATTCCGAAGTTACATATACATCAACACTCCCTCTTAACTAGGAAGGTATTTCTCGACACAGTTATGTTAGACAAGTCTTCTTCTTAGGATCATCGTCATCGATGCATCGTCATCATCATCATCACTGCTGTTCCTATATCAACCAATCTCTAACTCTACTCGTAATAGGAAGTTCTACAGAGCCAGTCCTTTTTCATACTGGATGTAGGGTCACCACCTGCAGGTCTTCATCATCTGTGCGAACGGTCTGATAGAGGTGGCCTCTCAGGACTAATTTTATGTGCAGATGCAATACCGGAAGAGTATCCCAGGAACATTTATGTGCCTAAGCACGACTGGCAAGATATCCCAGGACTGATTACATGCATCTCCTCCACAATATCTTTGAAGAGCATCCCAGGAACATTTATGTGCCATAGCATGACCGACAAGATCTCTAAAGAGCATCCAAGGACTTATTACGAGCATACAGCTCAACCTATCGGATCTCCAGGACTGATTACACGTGGATAGACAAAACCTTTAAAGAGCATCCCATGAACATTTATGTGCCGCAGCACGACCGGCAAGATATCTAAAGAGCATCCCAGGACTAATTACGAGCACACAGCTCAACCTCTCAGATCTCCAGGACTGATTACATGTCTCCGTAGCAATACCTCATCCTAGGACTGATTACGAGCACATAGCTCAACCTATCGGATATCTGAGGACTGATTACATACTACATAGCAATACCGGAAAGAGTACCCCAGGAACATTTATGTGCCGCAACATGATCGACAAGATCTCCCAGGACTGATTACATGCTATTTGCACAACCTGCCACATATCATCTCTGACATCCAAGTATCAGCCTGATACTCATGATCCAACGGATCATTATCGCACAAGGCATCATCCTGATGCCCATGATCATACTGATCATCATCACTTGTGCCATCCTGATACATATCATCTAGAGCAACATCTTGAAGCTCATCATCATGATCAACCTGATCATACAATGCATCCACCTAATGCACACCAAGTATCTACCTAATACATATCATCATACATGATCCACTTGATCATACAGTGTATCCACCTGATACAAATACAAATACATGATACATATCAACATACATGATCTACCTGATCATACAATGTATCCACCTGATACAGATACATGGTCCAAGCATCCAAAATGATGCATATACAAATACATACAAATGATCCAACCGATCATATCCAACATCCAACATGATGCGTACATACATATAAATGATCCAACTGATCATATCCAGCATCAACACGATGCGTACATACATGCAAATATAAATGATCCAACTGATCATATCCAGCATCAACACGATGCGTACATACATACAAATATACATGATCCAACTGATCATATCCAGCATCAACACGATGCGTACATACATACAAATATAAATGATCCAACTGATCATATCTAGCATCCAACATGATGCATATACATAGCAGTAACTGGAGCATCATCCTGATACTCATCATCCAACGCTTACATCCACAGCCATTTGAAGGATCCTCCTTCCAACATGCTTGGGATGGCTTCAGCAAATGTGTCCATCACTTCTTCCTCAAAGTGTCGTCGATCTGAAGAACACCAAGCCTCTCCATGAAGTACTCGAACTTCACCCTGGCTAGTGGCTTCGTCAGCACATCTGCAATCTGCTCGTCCATCGCAACATACAGGAGCTTCACGGCTCCTCTCTGCACCATATCCCTGATATAGTGATATTTGATCTCTATGTGTTTTGACCTGTCATGAAATACTGGGTTCTCAGACAGCTTCACACAACTCTGGTTATCGCAGAATATACCAGTAGCATCCAATGGGATATCAAATAACTCAGACAGTAGCTTCCATAGCCATACTGCCTCACAACTAGCTGAACAGGCTGCAACATACTTTGACTCAGCTTACTCAGTGTTACGCAGGATTGCTTCCTGCTGAACCAAGAGATCACACCTGATCCCATACTGAAGCAACACCTAGATGTTCTCTTTCTATCTGCAGCACTGCCATCCCAATCTGAATCAACATAACCCTGCAGGTTAAACTTTTGATTCGATTCATACTTGAGCCCATTATCCACTGTACCCTTCAGGTACCTCAGAACATGCTTTACAGCAACCAGATGAACACTCCTCGGATCCGTCAGGAACTGGATCAATGTGTTCACTGCAAAGAAAATATCTGGTCTCGTGTTCGTCAGGTACATCAAGGACCCAATCATCTGATGATACATAGAGACATCAACCAGATCAGATGAAGCATCACATAGAAGCTTTAGATTTGATGCCATGGGTGTGGCCATGGCCTTGCAATCCATCATCCCAAATCTCTTCAGAATATCTACTGTGTACTTCCCTTGACCAAGGAAGATCCCACCTGAATTCTGCCACACCTCCATACCTAGGAAATAATGCATCATTCCCAAATCTTTCATATCGAACTCACCAGCAAGCTTCCTCTTAGTATATGCAATCAATCTGTCATCTCCTGTTACAAATAAGTCATCCACATACAGGAGTAGAATCATAGGATTCCCTTCCTCAAACTTGTAGTAGAGGTTGGAATCCGCTTTACTCTTGGTAAAGCCCAAGCTAGATAGGAAACTGTCCATCGTACCATACCAAGTTTTGGGAGCTTGCTTCAAGCCATACAAGGCTTTCTTCAATCTGCACACATATGACTCCCTGTCGTGTATTTCAAAACCGAGTGGCTACTCCACGTATACTTCCTCTTCAACTACACCATTCAAGAAAGTAGTCTTGACATCCATCTGGTGTATTTTCTATTTCATTGCTGCAGCCAAGGAAAGTACTGTTCTGATGGAAGTATACCTGGCTACAGGTGCAAAATTTTCTTCGTAATCTATTCCCTCTTTCTGAGAGAAGCCACGAGCTACGAATCTTGCTTTGTATTTCTCTACACTGCCATCTGCAGCATGTTTGATTTTGTATATCCATTTGGAAGTCACAACAGACTTCTCTTTAGGTCTTGGGACAACATCCCAAACATCATTCTTCATTATTGATTGGTATTCCTCAACCATGGCATCCTTCCATTCTTTCTTTTCCACTGCTTCTTCATAACTGGAAGGTTCTTTGTTCATAATTTCACAGAGTAAAGAAACATAGTTGGTATGTGATTTGGTTCTGTTCTTTGCTCTGTGTTCTTCTTTTGGAATGCCAAATCTTTTTGCATCTTGAATGAGCTCTCTAGCTCATGCAGGTTTCCTCTTGTGAGAGTTATCCTCACGGGGTGGATCTACAGGTTCTTGCGGATCTTCAAACTCATGAAAAACTTTTGGAATTGCTTCAGTCATGGTAGTGTCTTGAAATCTAGTTTCCTTAGGTTCTTCATAAACTTCGATAGGTGCCTTCCTTGATTTGATGAATGCTGAGTTTTCATCAAATGTTACATCCCTACTGACATCAATCTTCTTGAACCCTAAAAAGTATATTTTGTAAGCCTTCGAGCTTTCACTGTAACCCACAAAGATACCCTTCTTTCCTGAAGGATCTAGTTTGGTCCTCTTTTCCTTTGGGACATGAGTGTATACTGGACAACCAAATATTCTGAGATGGCTGACTTCAAGTTTCTTACCAGAAAAGACCTCTTCTGGTGTCTTGTTGTCCAATATCTTGTGGGGTGTTTTGTTCTGCACATATACTGCTGTTCTAGCTGCTTCTGTCCATAGATGCATAGGTAGATCCTGGTGTTCTTCTTCACTTGATGAGTCATCATTACTATCATCACTTTCTGCCCTAGACTTCTTCTTTGGAGGTTCATCATCTTCGGCAGCATGAGCATGGTACCTTCTTTTGTCACCCTTCTTATTCCTGCTGGAGTTGTTGTTGTTGTGTTTGTCCCTTTTGTTCTTGGGACATTCTGAAGCAAAGTGACCCTTCTCATTACAAGTGAAACACCTTAGATCTTTCTTGTCTTTGTGAAAATGATGAGAAGATTTCTTCTTGTGATGGGATGGCTCCCTCTTGAACTTGCCCTTCTTAGTGTGAGCTGTGAGAGCTTGATCTTCATTTCCCATCTTCTCTTCTCTTAACACAAGCCTTGCTTCTTCTTGAGAACATTCCTCCCATAATCTGCTGAAGGAGATTAACTTCTTTCTGGCACAGATCTCCTCGATAAAAGAGTCCCATGACCTAGGTAGGCCATTCAAAGTAGTCATAACAATTTCACCATTCTCCACCATTTCATCTATAGCTTCAAGTTGTTCCTTGATCTGAGAGACCTTGGAGAAATAGGATTGAATGGTTTCTCCATTCGAGATCTTGACCCCTTTCAATTGATTCCGCAGGGTCATCTTCCAATTTATGTTCTTTCCTTCAAATAGCTTGGTCAAAGAGTCAAACATAGCCTTGGGTGTCTTTAGAGAAGACACATGGGGTATGAGATGGTCTTTGATAGAATCAGCAATGATTCTCTTTGCCTTGACCAATTTCTTCTTATGCAACACCTTAGCCTCTTCATCCTCTGGGATAGGGATGTCTTCTTTTATATATGAGTCCAACTCATTCTCTTCCAGGATTAACCCAATCCTATACTTCCAAGCTCGGAAGTTATCAGCCCCTTCAAGCTTATTCTCAAGCTTGGTGTGGTGAAACATCTTAAAGAGTAATTCAAATGAAATATAAAAGATTTAGGTCTTACCACTTGAAATGTTGAAAAATGGATCTGGTCCCGGATTAGGGTTTGTCAGAAAAACCCTAAAAATTCAAAATGTGAATTTCAACTTTCTGAAAGGATAGAAAGATGCGCCTTGATGAGCTGATCAGCCTGGTGTATTCAAAATTTGAGATCAACAAAGCTTTACACACACTTGCGACACTTGTCAATCCACATGACGACACTTCCTTATAGAGGAATAACACATCTCTTATAAGGGTACAATAAATATATATGAAATACATTCCGAAGTTACATATACATCAACAGACATCTCTCTCAATATTGTTCAATATGGAAGGAGACCAGAGAGTTCTTAGCTCAGCAGCTAGGAATCAAGATTGGAGAAGGGAGTAGCAATGGTACCCCATAGGGCGAGAGGAGGAGCAGTGGTGGCCATATTTTCTCAAAAACAGGGCCTCACAATCGCCCTGAAGAATTCAAGATGGAAACTCCACCTTACTCTAGGCCTACTATGCCCAAGTTAACTGAAGAACAAAAAGAAGAATCTGAGGTTCAAAATGGAGGTCTTGCTTCATGGGAGGACAAATATGTTGAGTACCTTACATTGAATGAATAATGAAGAAGTGCTTTACCATTCAAATACTTTTGTGATCTGCAGTACAAGTCCAAATCAAGAGGAGGCTACAGAATGCAAAATCAGAACTATGAACTCAGAAATTCCATTGGTAATATTTCTTTACCCTATTTTGATGGTCCTCAGAAATGTACTGCTAACTCTTGGATTAAGAAACTCGAGACATATTTTCAGTTGAATCCTATGGCTGAAAGAGATGTCATTAAGATGGCTACTCTACACTTAGATGGAGAAGCAAATGACTGGTGGTTTCATGGACTAAAGACTCTTGGGCATGACCAAGTGACCACCTATAAAGAATTCAGAAGAAGGTTGGCTGAAATATTCGAAAGAAGAGATCCTGAGATCACCTTCAGAGAACTAGCACATGTGAAGCAAACTGGAACTCCCTAAGCTTACATCTCTGAGTTCCAAAAATTAGCTGTGATGGTCTCTGATATTTCAGAAGCTAGGTTGATCTTGTTGTTTATTGAAGGGTTATCAGAACCTTTGAAAGGCTTGGTGAAAGCCTACATACCCAATACCTTGCAAGATGCACTAAGTTGAACCAAAGACTTGCAAGACTCTCTTCCAAGGACCAGATTTCCTCCAAGGACTGTTGGTCCTACTCAGTTCAAGAACCAGAGGCCACCCATGAAGAGTGCTTCTAAAATTTTTAGAAAGGATAACTATGCTAAGGATATAGATGATTTGGGAAGAAGGAAGCTGTGCTTCACCTATAAGGAGCCATGGGTTCCAGGACATAGATGTGACAAAGGAAAGGCACACTACATTGAGGTTTATTCAGAGAGCGAAGCTGAGGAAGAAGGAGAAGAGGCCCCAGTAGATGCAGAAGTGGCCTATGAGACTACATAAGAAGAAACTACTCCTGAGGTGAGCAAGATTGTAGTACTCTCAGGAGTGCCTTGCTACCATACACTTAGATTCAAAGGATTGGTTCAAGGACAATCAGTCACCGCGTTAGTGGATGGAGGAGAAACACACAACTTCATTGATTCAAATCTGGTTGAAAGGAGGAAGACGCACATTGAAAAGTTTGGAGGCTTCACTGTTATCATCCCAAGTAATCATTCCATGAACTGTTGTCGATGGATTCCTAAATTGCATATTTGTGTAGGAGAAGATACCATTAAAGATAGATTTTATGTTGTTGATGTGGCTAACACTAACATGGTTTTGGGAGTACAATGGTTGCATTCCATTGGGAAGCATTCAATAGACTACCAAATCCCTGAAATGATATTCAAGGGAGAAAATGGAAAAGAGGTAGTGTTGAAGGGGATCAACACCTACCAAAAAAAGTGGTAAGTGCACACAGTGTGAGATCCATACTAAGGCATGGAAATATTGAATGGGATGCATAATTCCTTATCACCACAAAGGGAAACTCATTTGAAGTATCCCATTATCCTAAAGACATTCAGAAGCTGCTCCAAAAGCATAAGAAGGTATTTGGGGACCTTCCTCATGGTAGGCATCCGGATAGAGGAGTGGAGCATAGGATTGATTTGGAGATAGGAACCTCACCTATCAAGGTTCACCCCTACAAGCACCCAAAAAATTCAAGGATGAGATAGAGCGGACCATCAAGGAACTTCTTGACTTGGGGTTCATTAGACTGAGTTCAAGTCCTTTTGCCTCATCGGTAGTCCTTGTTAAGAAGAA
Organism: Larix kaempferi; assembly: GCA_027924585.1. NCBI lineage: Eukaryota > Viridiplantae > Streptophyta > Pinopsida > Pinales > Pinaceae > Larix > Larix kaempferi. Next base: position 1,599,856 of record BSBM01001296.1, on the reverse strand, counting down.
AGATGTGACCATGAGGATGTGCATAGATTACAAAGCTCTCAACAAGAAGACTATCAATAATAGATATCCCATTCCAAGGATTGATGAGATTACGGATGAGCTCCATGGGGCCAAGTACTTTTCTAAGATTGATATTCGATCTGGCTACCATCAAATCAACATGAGAGAAGAAGACATACACAAGACAGCTTTCCGGTGTCACCATGGGCACTTTGAGTTTTTGGTTATTCCTTTTGGCCTAACAAATGCACCTACAACTTTTCAATCTTGCATGAACATAATGTTTAGCAATAAACTCCGTAAGTTTGTACTCAATTTTCTTTGATGATATTTTGATCTATAGTAGGAATTGGGAAGAGCATTTGCATCATTTGGATATTGTACTAACAATCTTGGAAGATCAATATTTTTATGCAAAACTAACCAAGTGTGAGTTTGGAATGACTGATACTTTGTATCTTGGTCATATGATGGTCAAGATGGAGTTAAGGTTCACATGGAGAAGATCCAATCCATTCTAAATTGGCCTAGTCTTAAAAATCTCACTGAACTAAGAGGGTTCATTGGGCTATGCACCTACTACCAAAAGTTTGTCAAAGGATTTTCCAAGTTGACATCTCCTTTGATAGATCTTACTAAGAAATGAGCTTTCCACCGGTCAGAAGAATCTGAACAAGTGTTCAACAGAATGAAGGATGTAATGAGCAATTGTCCTGTTCTTGCACTTCCATATTTTTCTTAACCTTTTGTTCTTGAGTGTGATGCTTCAAGGAATGGGATTGGAACAGTCTTAATACAAAATAAGCACCCCTTGGCCTTTGAGAGAAGAAAATTGCAGCCACATGAAAGGTTGGGTTCAGATTATGACAAAGAGATGCTAGCCATCATGCATGCACTAGTCAATTTCATGCAATATTTGGTAGGAGGTAAGTTTATTATCAAAACTGACCACAACAGTTTGAGACACTTCTTAACCCAAAAGGAGCTGAATGATGGGAAACATAAGTGGGTAAGAAAGGTCCAAGAATTTGACTTTGATATTGAGTATAAGAAGGGTAAGATGAATATTGTAGCTGATGAACTTTCTAGAAAACCCACACTTGCATTGCTCAAATTTCAAGATGATTGGAAAGTACAATTTGGGGTAGAATACACAAAGAACCAGTTTGCTTGTGATTTATTTGATGGATTAGTTCATGATGATGCTTATAAGATTCTCAATGGTATAATTTATTATAAGTATAGGATCTTTGTAGTTCCATAATCCATTCTAAAGAAGAAGATCCTTGAAGCTACCCATGATGTGCCTTTAGCAAGTCATCTAGGGTTTGTGAAGACTTATAGGAAAGTGAGGGAAAGGTTCACATGGAAAGGGATGAAGAAGGAAGTGATGGAGTATGTCATATCATGTGTGGCATGTCAGCAAAATAAAGTAGAGCATACACATCCAATAGGGCTCCTACAACCACTCCCCATTCCCGAGCAGAAATGGGAAAGTGTATTGATGGATTTCATCACCGAGCTTCCCAAAATACAAGGTAAAGACAATATTTTTGTTGTGGTTGATAGATTGACTAAATATGCACATTTCTTTGATGTCACAATTAATATTGCAGCCATCCAAGTGGCTGAACTTTTCATCAAATAAGTCTTCAAACTTCATGGCACACCCAAGTCCATCATCGGTGACAGGGACAACAAGTTTACTAGCATTTTTTGGCAAGAACTATTCAAGTTAATAGGGACAAGTTTGGATATGAGCACTAGCTACCTGGCCAAACAGAGAAAGTGAACCAATGGCTGGAAGGATACCTAAGAAACTATGTCACTGACCAACAAAATTCATGGACTACTTGGTTCAAATTGGGAGAGTTTTGTTACAACACTACTTTTCACCTCTCGATTGGTATGTCTCCTTTCAAAGCTCTTTATGGATATGATGCACTTACTTTTTCTGACCTGATATTTGGTGATTGTAAGACACAGAAGGAAAAGTATTTGCTCCAAGAGAGTCAAGACATAGTTAGGACTCTCAAGGACAACTTGCAAGTAGCACATAATCGACAAAAAGTGCATGCAGACAAGCATAGAGTTGAGTGAGCTTTCCAATTGGAGATCTGGTATATTTGAGGTTGCAACCCTATAAATAGTCATCATTGAATTCTAAAGGGGCTGAGACGTTTCAGCCAAGATTCTATGGCCCCTACCAAGTTTTGAGAAATATCAAGGAAGTGGCTTATGAGCTAGAGTTTCCTTCGGGCAGCCAGATTCACAATGTTTTCCATGTGTCCTATTTGAAGAAAGTAGCAGGGCAGCAAGTCAAAGCTTCACAAGACTTGCCACCCCTTGATGCTGAAGGGAATTTGGTGCTGATCCCTAAGAGGAATTTGGAAGTCTGAGAGAAGAAGCTAAGGAGCAGAATCCTTAAATACTTTTTGGTGCAGTGGGAAGGACTGCCTAGTGAGGATGCTACTTGGGAAGGAGAACATATCTTACAGCATCCCAGTTTGAAATTGCTTGAGGAAAAGCAATCTTCGGTGGGGAGGATTGTCATGTCCCCTCAATAATGAGCAGTAAAACAAGTTCCTAACCCTATCAATCCCTTGGTTTGAGGAGACAACTTCATGACCATGGGGTTAATTTTGGAATTTCCAGGCAATTAATTAATTAGACTATGCAACAAATGTTATTCTAAGTTTAATTATGCACATGGATTATTTAATTTTATGCATTTAATATTTGTATGTGGAATAAATGAGGATAATGCTCCACTAGGCGCATTAGAGGATAAGGTTGACTTGGATTTAGCTTGAGGAAGAAGCAAACAGAAAGATTCCAAAGCTAGAAAATTAGAGAAAAGGAAAGAAAGCTGGAGCAAATCAGAAAAGCAACAAAAGCTCAGTAAAAGCAGCATAAAGCATAAAGCAGGAAAAATCAGAAAAGCGGGAAATTTAAAAAAAGAAGGAAAGTTCAGAAAAACAGGAAAGTCCAGAAAAACAGGAAAGTCCAGAAAATCCAGAAAAAGTAGAAAAAAAGAAAAGATAGAAAGTGGAAAAGCAAGGAAAAGCAAACAAAAGCAGAAAAAGAAGGAAAGCAAAGCAAAAGGGAAAAAAGAAGGAAAGCTACCTTTCCTCATCCACTCTAAGAGGGCGCATTAGCTTGGGTTACTTTATCCTCAAGTCACCCACTCTCTATAAATGACCCATTGCACACCACATTGACATCTTTTGTCAGTTTAAGAATTGGTATAAGAGCAATTTTGCCTCAGAGACTTGGGAGATGTGCCCCTGGTCAAGTTTGGGAGATGTGCCCTAGATTTTTGTGAGAGGATGTTGGAATTAATACATTGTAATTGAGTTCATTTGAAGGTCCTGTAGCTAAACCAAGGATGGGTCTAATTTCATAAATTTCCAACAAGTCCGTGGTTCGAATCCCAGAGCTTTTCATTAATTTCTAGTGTTGTATTGTTCAGTAAGAGTGGAGAGAAGTTTTTGTAATGATTTGAGGAGTCTCCTGGATCAATTCTTATGTATTTAAAGTCAAAATGAATCTATAATATCATTCATGTTATTTAATATTACAGAATTCAGAAATATTCAGATTTTTCTCCACCCCTTCTAGATTTGCCTAGATTTTGACTAGTTTCCAGAATGCATTTAATAAATGAATGAGTATTGCTCCAAATGAAGTCATTCTTGTTCTTGGAGTTGCTTAATATGTCATATGTAATATTCCATGTATTATTTAATAATTTCATTATCCTTTCCTGACTTTTTGGGAGCCCTGAATTCTCACTAGTTGTGTAATCCTTGAAGGCAATTTTACTAGTATTTTTGTGAGACTTGCTCAAAACTTAATATAACTTTCTGGAATGTTATTTGACTGTGTAATGAATTTAATTGAATTTGATTTAACCTCCTTGAGTCATAAACACCCATTCCCAGCCTCCAGTTAAAGTTCACACCCATACTAGTCTACATACGCTGAGGGGCCCAAGAGCATTGGAGTAATTTGAAGATTTGATGATCTTGAAACATCAATGGTATCAATACTTTTTTTAGAGGTATCATCCAATATCAGAGCCTTCCTTCCACCCAAATATTTTGATCTTCTCCACCCTTAGTCAATCTAGCTTCCACAAACACCGATTTAATTCATTTTGTGAAGTAGAGAGTTTTTGTATCAATAATCATAGTTGGTACATTACAAAAATGTATTGGGATCACATTGATCATACTGAAGAGAAAAGAGAGGAAGGGAATTCCCGAGGGTTGAAGAGCAGATAAAGGATGACTTCTTGTGTTGTATGGAGCATGGGATGACTTCTTATGCTACCTAACAGGTTGAACAAAGAACTAGTGGTGACTTGCCTGGATGGTAGCTTGGAACCCCTTCTTCTCCTTCTGCATGCTCATTATTGCTCAAGGATAGTAGAATTTGATTCATCTTTTATCGCATTTATATCCCCTTACTTACAACGACCTGAGTCTCACATTATTGCAGCTTATGTTCCACAACAACGTTGTCGACATTGATTCATATTTTATTGCATCAATAGCCGCTTGTTTACCATGAACTACTCTCAACTTATTGCAGCTTATGTCCCACAAAAACATTGTCTTTTCATATACATGTGGATCTAGAGGCCTCTTTTATATCCATTACTCATGGTTTTCCCTCTAATCCTTACAGGCTGAGCATCAAATCTAGAAGCTTGACAAAGGAAAGAGGAATATTGCTCCCTATAATTGTGGACTCGTTGTGTAATAACAACTCCCAATGTTTTGTTGTGTGTAAATATGTCTGTCCTCCTTGCATTTCTTAACTTTGATTGTCAATATGCCATTGAAATGAGATTCTATAAATTATATTGTGTATGCAAGTTTTCTAAGTTCAACACATGTTCTTGGATCTTGTTTGGATTTCTTACATCGGCCATCCTCCTTGCTTGAGGGGATGCCAATAATATCATTTATTGTCCTTTATTTTTATCCCTCGTCTCAACTTGTGAGGTAGTATGGAAATCCTTTTATTGAGGTAGGGGACACCGAGCAATTTTAGCTAGATCTATTTCCTTTTATTCATACATACTTGTGGAGATCATGGAATTGTTGTTGTATTTTGTAAGAGGATAGATCACACCCTTGGCTAGCAGGAGCCTCGAGAGACTCTCTTACCGATGGTAGGAATTCGGGTGGCTGCAAATTCAGCTAAGTGCCCTGATGGATATGGCTGCAATGGATCGGAAAACCCAGCTTGGAATACTGCACCGAAGGTGTGCCGTGCATGCAGACCACTTGGTGGATGAGTGTAGATAGGTGCATTGGAATGAGGGGTTCCAAATGATGGAGAGATGATCTTGGTTTCCATGTCGAAGATAAGGCATGTCGGGAGACACCAACATGTTGAGGTGGAGGGGCTCAACAACACGGGTAACTTGGGCGCTGGGCACATGGAAGTGTGGATGAGGATGCACAAGAGAAGCTGAGGAGTGTCGTGTGGTGGCAGAGCATCCAATTCGAAAGCATTGACTGGAAACCAAGAAGAGGTAGCACGAGTCGGGAGCCCGCGGGTGGAACGTTAAAAGATGGACCTAGGCGCACAACACTGTCCAGGTGCACTCTACATGCAACAGGGTTTGGGAGATTCAATCGAGTGGTACCAAAGTGGTCGACCAAGTTGAAATGAGAACACGGCAGAGGAGACGTGTCACTTGGGAGATATTGGCACATGTACGTATGAGCTTGGCATGTGGGAACACAAAAACGAACTCAAGTGGAGATAAGTCCAATTTAAGTCCATGCGATTGAAAGGGAGAGCAAGGAGAGGGGTTCCGGTAGTAGTGCGACTTGGGCACAACCTGTCGCATCTCTGGAGTATCACGACTTGGGCACTTTGGAAAGACAGGTGCGCCGTGTTTTGGGCACACTCTTGGGAGAGGTTTCCTTGGGAACCCTCCAATTGTTTACTTGTGAATCGATATTCTTGTAATAAAAGACTTATTGCACCCTTTGAAGTGATTCCCATTATATACTTGTGTTATTCTTGTGGTTCTTGGTTGTGTGCACTCTATTATAACATGGATTAACTAAGAATACACATAAGTAAAGTGAGAGGTATACTTTGGCAAGTCCATGCTAGGTTTATCATTCCATTGGAAAGTGCAGCTTGGGCAGTGTCGCATAGCTAAGGAAGCAAATAGAGTTTCAGTTTCGGGTTGGATCCTCAACTCCAAGTGGATACAAGTCCAAGTTAAGTCCAAGTGAGTGCAAGGGAGAGTAGGGCGAGGGTGTCCAAGAGTAGTATGAATTGGGCTCAACAACTCTAGAGTAGTAGGACTTGGTTGCTTTGGTAGCCGGGTGATGGGTGACCAAGATAGGTGAGCCATGTTTTAGGCGCACTCCTAAGAGATGCTACCTTGGTAAACTGTCGATGTTGTACTTGTAAATTGGAATTGTTGTAATACAAGGCTTTGTGCATCCCTCTGACATGATGTTGGTTGTGGAGCCCAATCTTCCAGTCTCAGAGATGATGTTGTTTCAGTCGTGTTTGTACCGCAGGTCTAGTTATGATACTGGCACGTGCAATGGGGGGTTATTTTTGCGCCAACAGATTACGGGCCCATGGTTTTGGGTAACCCGTGGTATTTCCCCTTTAAAAGGAATACATTGTAATATGGATGGGTATTATATTGTAGCATTGTAAAGATCTATGAGATCGTGTGAGAGAGACTGAGAGAGAGTGAAGAGGAAGTTGCAGTGGATGTGCTGCGGGTTGCATCCCTTTATTTGCTGGATGGTATAATAATAAGGTCTGGCAATTTCTATGTGGACGTAGCCCATCTTGGGTGAACCACGTTATATTGGTGTCTCTCTTGTGATGTGTTTGTGTAATTTATATTTGCATCTTGTTTATTGTTATTGCTCTGCGATCCTGTTTTCTAACACATGACACCCATTGTACACTTGTTTTATTCTCGTGGTTCTGTGTTGTGTGAACTCTATAATAACATGGATTGACTAAGAATATGCATAATTAAAGTGAGAGGCATAGTCTAGCAAGCCCAGGATGGGTTAGTCACACTATCTCAATGTGGATCTTGGGCAGTGTCGCATGGCTAAGGAAGGAAACAGAGTTTTTGTTTTGGGTTGATCCTTAACCCCGTGTATGTGTTTACTGTAGGTGGAACAACAGTAAGTTGGATTTCGAAATTGCAAAAGGTTGTTGCACTTTCAACAATGGAAGCAGAGTATGTTGTTGCTATAGAGGCTAGTAAAGAGATGATTTGGTTGCTGAGGTTTATGGAGGAATTGGGTAAGAAGCAAAAGGATAACAGGTTGTATAGTGACATCCAGAGTGCCATTCATCTTGCAAAGAACTCAACCTTCCATTCTAGGACTAAACATATACAGCTCAAGTACCATTTCATACACTCTGTTATGGAAGATGAACTATTGAAGCTGGAAAAGATACATACTAGTCAGAATCCTGCAGACATCTTTAAAAAGGTAGTGACCAGAGAGAAACTGAGTTCCTGCTCCATTTAAGTTGGCCTTCTAGCGTGAAGGTGAAGATGAGAAATTTTCCAAGTCCAAGGTCCAGCAAGTACAACAACGATGGAGTTGCTGTGATTAGTCTCCAAGTGGGAGATTGTTGGTTGTGGAGTCTGATCTTCCAATCTCATAGATGATGTTGTTTCAGTCGTGTTTGTACGCTAGGTTTGGTTATGATCCCAACACGCGCAACGCGGGGTTTGGGGGGGTGGTGCACCCCCTGGCTGGGGGGCAGTGCGCCTGAAAGAAATTTTTGTTATGGGTTGTTTTTGCGCCAACAGATTACGAGCCCATGGTTTTGGGTAACCCGTGGTATTTTCCCATGGTATTTCCCCTTTAAAAGGAAGACATTGTAATATGGCTGTGTATTGTATTGTAGCATTGTAAAGATCTATGAGATTGTGCGAGAGAGACTGAGAGAGAGTGAAGAGGAAGTTGTAGCGGATGTGCTGCGGGTTGTATCCCTTCATTTGTTGGATGGTATAACAATAAGGATTGGCAATTTCTATGTGGACGTAGCCCATCTTGGGTGAACCACGTTATATTGGTGTCTCTCTTGTGATGTGTTTGTGTAATTTATGTTTGCATCTTGTTTGTTGTTATTGCTTTGCGATCCTGTTTTCTAACACATGACACCCATTGTAGACTTGTTTTATTCTTGTGGTTCTGTGTTGTGTGAACTCTATAATAACATGGATTGACTAAGAATATGCATAGTTAAAGTGAGAGGTGTAGTCTAGTGTTGGCTTGATTTTTTGACCTAGGCCAACTAAGGAGATTAATCCCACACAAGTTGCTTAGAATAGCTTCCGGTGTGTTTGGAATAACAAAACCTCACAGGTTATGGTCTCCTGCTACCAGCTGAATTTATCCTCTTAAAGAGAATACAAAAACTCAACAAAATGTTCCTAAGTTAAACAACTGTTAAAAGTTGAATCCTAAAGTTAGTTTCTAAGTGTAAGCTAACTTAATGTGCTTTCTTAATGAAAGTCTCTTGTTTGGTTTTTGTTTAAATTTTCAAGTATGATCCTATTTGAAATGTAAAACTACTGATTTAAACCTAAAGGATTATCTAACATTTGCTAAAACCTACCTCAAATAAACTAAGTTTAACTACAACTAAAACTTAACTTAGTGACCCTATCTCAGCTCAGAGCGATTTGGAAGACTAAATTAATTATTTAAAATAACAAAGGGAAGAATGATAACAATTCAGATAAAAATATTAAAAATTACTATCATAAAAATCACTTTGTTGTTCTGCACAAAAATAGAAAATTAAAATAGGAAACTATTTTAATTTATTCTGTAATGTTCTATTAATCAATAACCAATGTTCAATACCAAATATTCGAATAAAAAGTTATATTCATTCATAAAAACATTGTAAACATACAAATGCTAACAGAAATAAATATGAAATGTATTACTACCAAATATATCGAAATGTGTATTTAAGTTTCAAAAACTGTAACAAAAAACATTGATACCAGTTTGAGAAGTCTAGTGACAATCATCCACGAAGAAACTAAGAAACTTAGTAGAGTAATCAAAACTAGAAACTGTTTATCATTTCAATAAGTCTTTTCTCCAGCACTCCATCGACTCGGGAAAAACATACAGGGTTCTGAAAATTATTTACAAAACTTTCTGGAATGCTTTTCTTCCTGGCAGCATCTCCTTTCCTTTTGCAAACAAAGTTACATACAATAACAGAGTATGGAAAAATAAAAATTCTGTCCACTCTGTGGAGAACCCCCCATTTGTCTAGAACTGCAGAGCTCCCCTTTATAGAGTAACTCTGGCTTATCTCTATTAAACCATTAACCGTAGAGATTCCTTCAGGAGTTAGCCGACTTCGATGAAACCATCTCCATTAATATTTTCACATTATCGGCACTTCGAATGCCTGCAATCTCGTGGGAAGAGAATTCCATGAAAGTCAAGACAGGTCCATTCTTCTCAGCTTCTTCCGCAATACTTCCTTCCTCGTTCATCAATGAACCTGCACAATAAAATATATATATTAAACATAAGTTACACAGGTTAAAATCAACTAAAACAGAAAGATAAATGGTAAAATAACAAGAATCTTCTCCCATGGTCGATCTGGTAACATTATGAAATGAACTAATCCCTGGTAACGTAGATGCGACAATTTTCCTATGGGGAAAATGTTTCATCTTCCCTGATCCCTTGCAGCAAATCAATGTAAATAATATTCCATGAGATGAGTCACGATGTAAAGTTTTAAAAATACGTTTCAATATTTTAAAAGCTATTCAAAAGTAATGAAAATCATGGATAATATAAAAGGAAAATTTATTAAAGTCACTCATACCATAACTTTGAATTTTAAGAGACTAAACTGTTAATTACATTGATGGAGATCAAGCTTGGTTAGTAAAATATGAACGAGGATCCCAATATCCACCATTGTAGTTTACCATGTGACAAATTTTAGGCTTATCACTCTTTTAAATAAATAGTTGAAAAAGTTTCTAAGTAATAGGTCTTAATGTGTAGTGATAAGGTTTGATGAATGATAATTGTTTAGAGTTAAAATAATGGTAAAAATGTAAATCACTTCAAAATAAAGTTAAGCCATAGATCCTTTAATTCTAATGGTGTGTTTGATGTATAAGCACCTTCCAACATAAATAATTTAAATATGAAGATGTTTATATATTACAAATACTTTATGAGGACATGTACTTCATTATGAACTCATATAAAATTTTAATAAGAATCCTTTAATTTTAATGGTGTGTTTGATGTATAAGCACCTTTCAATATAAATAATTTAAATATGAAGATGTTTATATATTACAAATACTTTATGAGGACATGTACTCCATTATGAACTTATAGAAAATTTTAATAAGAGAAGAATAAAAAATTTAATTGGATGTTTAATTTGATGTGAAGGTTTTAAAGGTAAAGAAGAATACATTTTAATGTTTTTCAAAAATAATAAACATGTTTTCTTAACAACTGAAAAATGGTATTTCCTCCTTAAAATATAAACTCACGTCATAATTAAGTTATTGAATATGAAGTTCTTAAATATCCTTCTTAATGACCCACTTATTCACATAAACCAAAGCATATATTCAATTAAGAAAACTTCTAAATAAGAGCATGAAATCATCGTTAAGCAATTGAAAATAAGAGAAGGATCAAATGGCACACATAAGTTAAACCACCAAATCTCTCTGAAGGAAGCCAAGCCAAAGAATAAGCAATGCGAAGAGTGAAGAATCGAAAAGGAAAGCCATGAAATCACCTGTCAAACCAAGCTAAAATGAAAAAAGAGCTATATATTTACAAAATTTACATGGGGGCCCTTTCATTTTTGCAAAATCAAAGGAGTTGTTGGGGTGCCAGCATCTAGCAAGCTCTAGATGGGTTGGTCACACTATCTCAATGTGGATCTTGGGCACTGTCACATGGCTAAGGAAGGAAACAGAGTTTTTGTTTTGGGTTGATCCATAACCCCGTGTCAATTGCTACAAGAGAAAAGTGGTGAAGATCTTTTGGGACAGTAGTTCAGGAGGCGCACGAGGAGTGCGAGCAAGAGGCAGTACTTAGGGAGGTACACGGAAGTGCGCTCGGGACGCAGTACTTCAGTAGGTGCATAGGAAGTGCACCTGGGATGCAGTACTTCGGGAGGTGTATAGGAAGCGCAATCATGACACAGTACCTCGGGAGGGTCCTACGAAATGTTGCTTTCGGGACACACAACGTTGGAGGAACATGTACCAAAGTGAAGCAGTGAGAAGAGGAGGTGCTCTTGAGACGCTCTTCTAAGGGAAGAATTAGTGTTGTATTCTTTTGCATTTGCCGAATCATTTTGACATGGGGAACTATTCACTGCAAGAGAAGGTGACAACGACACGAGTTGGTGTTTGTGATTTTATTGGCAGGTTCGACCGCAACGTGCAGGATTTGGGCGCAGCTTACCTCCAAGAGTAGTCTTGGAAGATAGTTGGCAAGGGAACATTATGGGCAAACATTCTGTTGGGATAATGTTCGACATGGAAGAAAAATCATTGGCTGGGTATTGCACAGACTAGTTCACAGTGGGGATAGCGAAAGAGGCCAGGCTCCGAAGACTTTGGAATTGAGGACCAAGATCATTACATTGGAAATAAATGTTGAACGTATGATGATGGCTCTTTGAAAACATGGTGAGAAGTCCAAAATATTGGAGGAGGAGATGGATAGAATGCACGAAGGGTTTAACAAATCCATGAGCGAGTGCATATCCACCGCAGACTTGCTGATGGAGGTGGCAAAAATCAACAACGATGGGAAGCTCGCATAATTGGAAGACTTGATGAAAGAGCTTCAAGCCCAAGTCCGCGAACAAGATGACAACATTAAATTTTTGAAGTGGACTATTGTTGGAGGGAGTATTTCGGCAACACCCATGAAGAGTAAGGTGAAAGAACCTGATCCATATGATGGGACCCAAAATGACAAGGTGCTTGGTAACTTTCTTTTGGATTGGGAGAAGTACTTGGAACATATGAACGATATTTCAAATGAGGCCAAGGTGAACGCTGCAACGATTTTCTTTACTGACACAATGAAATTGCGGCTGGGGAAACAAACAGAAGATGTTGTAGAAGGAAGAGAGACTGAGAATATTGATAACTAGATGCAGATGAAGACAACCTTGAAGAATCCGTTTGGTCCAGGAAACAAATATTGGGTTGCACGAAATGAGCTTATGGTGCTCAAGCACATGGGTAGGGTTCAATCCTACATCAATGCTTACACTAGATATGATGTTGGAGATTCAGTATATGAGTGACGAGGACCATGAGGACCACTGGACAATAGTTTTCTTTCGGAGCTGCAACTCTCTCCTGTCCAGAATCTGAAGGGGTTCTATCATGAACTCCCTTTTTGGATTTACCTGCAATAGATTCCAATCGATGGCATGCTTAGAATCATACACATACTTTTTAAGTAAATAAACATGGAAAACATTGTGGAATTTAACATTAGGAGGTAGAGAAAGTTCATAGGCCATTGGGCCTCTTCTAGCCAATATTTAGAATGGCCCACAATATTTGCGGGCTAGCTTCTTGCATGTCCCCAAACTTAGAGGGATTTTCTTTGTCTTTATTTTCAAATAAATATGCTCTCCAACTTGATATTATTTTTCTCGTCTGTTTTTATCAGCATATATTTTTTGTCTATCCTATGCTTCTTTCAAATGTTGATGTACCCATTTTACAATATTCTCAAGATATTTTAACAAATATGTCCCCAACATCAATCTATCCGCTGGACTATCCCAAGTCACAGGTTTTTTCGTGATACAAAATTTCAAAAGGAGCCATTTTGTTTGATGTTTGATAACCATTGTTATAGGCAAACTCTACCAAGTGTATGTAGTCTTCCCATTGTGTTAGGTTATGCATGACATACATTTTGAGCAGGTCTTCTAATATTTGATTAGTAAGTTTTGTCTACCCATATGTTTGTGGGTGATAGGCTGTACTAAAATTTAGCTATGTGTTTAGACCAGAAAATAAAGCCTTCCAAAATTTCCTGTAAAATTTGAATCTCTATAAGATATAATGGTTTTTGGCACCCCATGTAATCTAAAAATTTCTTTCAAGAAAAATTATGCCATGTTTATTGTTTTATAGGTAGATTTTACAGGTATGAAATGTGCAGCTTTAGACATTTTATCTACAACCACAAGTATAGCATCATTAATTTTTTTTCCTTTTGGTAAATTGGTAATAAAATCCATGCTTATTAGCTCCCACTTCCATTCTGGAATGGCTAATGGTTGCAACAACCCAACTGGATGTTGACGTTTTGTTTTTACAACTTGACATTCTTGACATTTAGAATTAAACACGGCTATATTAGTCTTTAATTTAGGCCAAAAATAATGTTTTTTGATAGCTAAAATTATTTTTTGATAACCCAGATGCATAGAGTAAGGTGGTTTATGAAATTCCTGCAATATTTCAGATCTGACTTTTGCTGTTTCAGGTACATACAACCTGTTTTTATACCACAGTAATCCAGTTTCATCAATTTTATAATTTTATTTTTGTTGTCTTAAATTATTTTCTTGAATTTTTTTGTTGATTTCTGTGTAATATTCATCATTTCTGCTTGTTGTCCCGATTTTGTCATATAAATCAGAATTGATTTGCCAAGCTGTTACTTCATACAACACATGTATTCTTTGACCTAAAGAATCAACCACCTTATTCTCTTTTCCCTTGATATGTTTAACTTCAAAATTGTGCTCACTTAGAAAAACCAACCATCTAGCTTGTCCAACATTTAAATTTGGTTATTCCAAAAATGTATTTTAATCCTAGATTGTATGTTTTAAGGATGAACCTTTTCCCCACCAAATAATTCCTCCACATTTTTAAGGCACGTATGATAGCAACCAACTCTAATTCATGTTTTGCACAATTTCTCTTGAGGTCTTTAAGTTTCTGGGATTCATAGGAAATGACATAGCCATCTTGCATAAGGAATCCTTCTAGTCCTTCCTTACAGGCATTGGTACAAACAATAAATTCTCCATCCGGGTCAACTATTTCCAAAATAGGTGCAGTTGTTAACAATTATTTAAGTTGATGAAAGCTTTCTTCACATTTTTCAGTCCAAACATATTTTATATCCTTCTTCTGTAAGGATGTCATAGGATAAGCTATCCTAGAAAAGATTTCAATAAAATTTTGATAATATCCTACTAACCCCATAAATGATCGAATGTCTAATACATTTTTAGGAGTAGGCCACTCTATAATTGCTTTGATCTTTTCCAGGTCAACAACGATACCTTCTTCTGAAATAATATGTCCTAAATACTGAATTTACTTCTTATAGAAATCACATTTACTAAACTTAGCATAGAGCTGTTGTTCTCCTAATATCTATAGGACAATTTTCAGATGTTCATTATGTTCTTCTTCACTCTTAGAATAAATGAGTATGTCGTCAATGAATACTAATACAAACTTATCTATATATTCATTAAAAATGCTATTCACCATGCACATACAAGTTGCAGGGTGTTAGTTAAACCAAATGTCATCACAACAAACTTGTAGTGGCCATATCTAGTTCTAAAAGTTGTTTTACTTATGTCTTCCTCTCAGGTTCTCACCTAATGATATCTGGATCTCAAATTAATTTTAGAAAAGATCTTAGCTCCCCCTACTTGATCAAACAAATCATCAATTCTAGGGAGTGGATACTTGTTTTTTATTGTTAGCTTATTTAACTGTATGTAATCAATACACATGCACATTGTTCCATTCTTCTTTTCACAAACAAGATTGGTGCTTCCCACGAGGACACATAGGGTCTTATGTACCATTTTTCTATCAATTCTTGAAGCTGCAATTTTAATTCAACTAGATCTAGTGTACTCATGCAGTACAAATATTTGGACACCGACACTGCTCACGATATACGCTCTATAGAAAAGTCTAAATCCTGCTTAGGTTGTAGCCCTGATAACTCTTCAGGAAACACATCTTTAAATTATTTTAAAATAGAAAAAAATTCTATTTCTGATTTATTCTTAGTATCACAAATCTAAAGATCAACTACATATACTTTACAACCCTTCCTAACACATATTTTAGCTTGTAGGGCGGAAATATGTCTTAATGAAATTTTCTTAGGCACACTATGCACTATTTTTTGTTTTCCTTGATCATCAATACAAGTGAAATTCTTATTCAAACAATCCAAAACTACGTGATGTTGTTCCAACCAAACCATCCCTATTAGGACATCATATGCTCCCAAAGGAAAAATATTTAAATCTATGCTTGTTTTTACAACATTCAAGTCTATTGGGAATCCCTTAATTAATTCTATAAATTTTTGTTTTGCACTAGTTGCCAGTTGTATCGGCCAAGGTTTATTATGCGTTACCTTATTTAATTTACAATTTTCCACAATCTTAGGTGATATATAGTTATGAAAATCTCTTGGATCTATCAAAATAGAAAATGATTGTGTAAATTTTTTTACCTTTGATTTCAATCATAGTGAATTGGTGATCATCTTGCCTTCCTTCCAAAGCAGTGCAGATTCTTCGCATCCTCACAACATCTTCTACCAAGACATCCTCTTGTAGATTGTTCAGAATTCTTTGACTTTTCTGTGGACAGTCACGATACAAGTGTGGATCTTGGCATCCCCAACATTTTATTGTTGTCGAAGAAGCCTTGTTACCAGAAAAAGAAATTGTTTTGTTTCCACTTTGGGATGGTAGGTTTGATTGTACTTCACTTTTGGCATAATTCCCACTGCTTGGAAAATTGTTGTTAAAATTTCTGTAAGGAGGGGGATTGTAGCCTTTTCTTCTTCTATATAAAGTTTTTTTTGTTTTTTTTTTCGCTTTTTAAAACCCTTTTTCAGATTTTCATATCTGTGTTGACTGTGTTTAAAGCAGTGTCTAGCTTTAAATAAAGCTTCGTCAAGAGTATTAGGTACATTAAACTCAATTTTATCTGGAAAGTAAGGTGGAAGGAAACTCAGAAATTGATGGATTTTAAATTTCTCATCCCTAATATAAGGGACATAGTGGAGTAATTCCAGGAATCCGTTTATTAGAGAATCCATGGTCATAGATCCCAATTTTAACTCGTGAAATTCTTTTATCTATTTATTAAAAAAGCGTTCAGACATGTATTTTCTTGAAACATTTTCTTAAAACTTTCCCAATTAGCTTTTCATTCTTTCATATTTCTGGTGAGTTTTAAATCTCGCTAACACTGTGTAATATCCCTCTTTGGAAAATTACTCCATTTTGGCCAATTTTCAAACCTTGGACTAGTGAAACCCAAATGCTCCCAAATGCTCCCAAATGATTTTGAATTCTGTATGGAGGGGCTTGAGAGGTAAACTTGTCCACTTCTTCCTTGCATTCCTCTTTCCCCCAATTCGGATTGGGAATCTTGGCTGACCATAAATCCATCTATGCGCTCTCTTGGTGGCTATTTTTATATTTGATATGTTAGATGTGTCATAGGTCTGCAATCATGTCTAAAATTTGTCATATTTTTCATAGATTCCTTCATCATTGTTGTCATAGGTTCCATGGAATCTATCTACAAGTGTCACAATGCCTCTCCCTCTTCCTTGGGAGTTACTCTTCCACTCCAATTCGACATTCCTATATTCTTGACATGAATATTGCCTCTTCATATCCCCCAAGTACGTTAACATCCACCTTGGACTCAAATTAGTGAGAGAATGATGCCAATTGTAGCGGGGAATCTCGCCACATGTGGGTCCCACAACCTCTTATGTGCCCTCATGATTTAATGCCACCTTATTTTTTTATTATCATTATTTATTTGACCCATTTAAATTGAATTTGTAAGTTTTAAGGTCATTTTGGGTCTTGTATCTCCCTTATTCCAAATTTTGATGCTTCCACCCCCAACCTAGGGAACTAGTAAGTTAGTGGAATTTTTTTCTCCATGATAGTTTATTTGGATGGGGACATTACAGACTTTGAATTAGGAATTTTCTCTTCATGTGATCCACCTTGTCCATTTGTCTCTAATTTTACATTATTACTAACTTGGACATCATGCTTGCCAATTGTTTGATCCTTAGCACTGATTTGACAAACTATCATGAACTTAGCCAAGTGGCTTAGGCCATTGTGATCTAATGCAGAATTTGGGGACATGACAAATCCTCCACTCTCAATATTGCTTGTCCTTAAGCATTTTCAAACATGGATGTTGAAGAACCTACTTTCCTTCCAAAACTTTTAGTAGTGGCACTCATGTACTTCAATTGTGTGTTTCCAAAAGTAAAGAGATGTGGATTTTCTTTTTCACATTGATATTCCTGTGACATCACCATTAAACACCAAAAGATTAATTAAATCCATCAAAACAAAATTTGAACAATTAATATTTACCTCTTTCATATTTTGGAAACCCTTTCTGAACTTTTAACCCTTTTGCTCATTGTATAATTATTTGAAGTTGCCATTGAGTTTCCAAATTTTGAGTCTTCAAGATTCCAAGAAAATTTCAGAGAGGAACCACCATGCTTGCTGCTGCACTACTCTGATTACAATCACCTTCTCAAGTGATGACTCAATCTCCCATATTGCTTGCTTCCCCCAAAAAATTGAAACCAATGAGACAAACAGAATGATCCTAGGGTCCCATTGCTTGTATTGTCCTCCAAAAGGATATAGGTGAGGATACCATGTCCTATAATGATGCTCCAAAAGGATGTAAGATGCATCAAAATAATCAACCATGTGTTCTTTCATCCAAGAAGTGAATGAAGAACCTTCACTAAAATTTGAACCAAGTAAGGAGCAAAGAAGACAAGGGGACTTCAAGTGGCTCAAAGAAGTATCATCCATACAACCATGAATGTGAGAGTCATTAAAAAAAACAAAGGATGTGGCTTCCGATAAGAATGTGCTTCAATCATAAATATCTTCACCGAAGTATTGGATGGAGTTCCTCCAACATCAAAGACTTAGTGTTATACCAACAAATTTAATCTAAGGTGGGGTCTTCCTCCGAACAAGGTCGACCTCTAAGAACCGCTAGCACTTGAGAACTTCCCAGCTAGCTGCGATTTCGACCAAGGCAACTAATGTGGAGAGAGGAGTAACCACAAAATTATGTGGTCCTGCCCTTGAGATGAAATCCCAAGGATACTACCTCAAGTCAAAACTTGGAAGAGAGTACAAAAATGAAAAAAATAATTACTCTAAAGTAGAAAACGAAAGATCTAATCTAACCAATCACAACACTCTTCCCCAAATGGGGAAGAAAACCCAAAAAGTGGAGGCCTCCTCCACTTGAACTTTTATTAAGATTTTACAGATGCCTTGGATTTAAAACCTTTGAAGGACTTTTTGAGAGATAAAACTTAAATGAAAAAGGAAGAAAAACTCTTATGAAGTTGTACAAAGGATAGTGGTTTAGCTCAAATGATATTCATGGTTTGCACTTCTCCTTGGTTCATATTTCACTTGAGCTTCTCTTTGGCTCTTTCTTGGATATTGCTTCTTAAAAGCTTTTTAAGTTCTCCTCCTTTTGAAAAGCCTACACAAGTCTCGAAGATTTCTTAAACAAGGCACCCATTAATCATTAGAAGAAAGACAAAAAATTTAAACTATTGAATCTAGAATCTAAAAAAAGACTATAAAACTATGATTTATGAGATTTTTATTTCAAAACATGTGTAAAAATGCAAACGGACCAGCAAACAACAAATGCTTAAAATGTGATGGGAAAGAGATCTAGGATGTAATTTTTTTGCATAAAACTCCTATCTTTCAAAAGGAACCAAAATTTTTAAATAAGCAAGCTCTACTAGTGTAAAGATGAGATCTAGAGTGCCTCTAACATTTAACCTTTTCAATGCATAAGAATTGTAAACTAAATGTAAAAAAATCAAGATCTAAATACAACTTCTTAAACTAACTCTTAACAAAGACTAAACCTTAGCAATTCGTTTTTTGTGTTTTGGGGTATTTTAGGGCTCTTTTTGGAGAAAAACGAGGGGGAGAGATGGAAGCTAGAAGATGGGGAACAAGAGGATGAAGGAGGCAAAAACAAAAGGTGGAAGGGAAGGTGAGACAAGAGCTAGATGGAGAGGAGAAGGGAAAAAACGAAGTGGATGAAGGAGAAGGTGAGGGAAAACGAATGGAGAAAGAGCTTAGGAAGGGTGGTAGAAATGAGAGCAAGGGCTAGCAAGGTAAGGCAAAAGTCAAGGAGAAAACAAGAGAGGGGGATCTAGAAGAGAAAAGCTCTTAGGACCAAGTAACCAAGATGTTTTTAAAATTTGAGAGATGAATTAAGGTGCGATACTTAGCTCCTTTGGAAATTTTGAAAGAAAGTTGGAATCCACTTAATGTTTGCTTTGGATCTTTTGCCTAGCTTCGAAAAGAGGGGATGCAAACTAGCTCCACAAGCTTACTCGAAATGGATGAGAAGATCTGCAACATAAAAAATTAAATGCTAACAAGATAGAGAATTAGTCACGTATTATCCATCAATGGAGATCAAAAGACATGAAATACAAACTAGTAACATGCATGTACTCTTAGATCTCTAAAGAGAATGAATATTCAAATAAATTGAGACTACAAATATTCGACTTATGTGCTTGAATAAAGCCCTCCCAAGCATGAACTAATTGATCAATATTGAATAAAAACATGAAAGTATGAAACAATATCACCTCATTCCATAAGCATTAATCCAAATAACACAAGATGAGTCTCCAAAGCTTTAAATATTATTCCACATGAGAAGTATTACAATATTTTTCCAGAGTTTTTGTGCACAAGAAATCCATCATAAGAGAGCTAAAATGCATCTCTTATATAACAAAGCACTAGCCTAAAACCCTAAGTCGGATTGGCATGATGGAAGCCAATGGCTACCTAACCCAAATCGAATTCCAATCATATCTAGTCTCAACCAATCGAATTACAAGTTTAATAAGTTACACCTAACACAAGTCGAGTTCATGGCTTATGTGGATGGGGAGGTGGCCTCCACCTAGGCAAGGCGCCCCCCATCCCACTTTGGAACTACCACCAAGCAAATAGTGAGTTTCCATGTGTAGAACTCACACTCCAAAGAGAATGACGTGAGCAAGCTTGTGAGGGCGTGAATGCCACATGTGGAAGCTTGGAGTGGAGTGGTTGGTGTTGACTTGATTCATGAAGAGAGCCAATGCACATGTGGTTGCACAAATTTAGGAAGGCGCCCACCATTGAAGTGAATGCAATCAATCAACCCACTCATCATCTGACACATAACCAATTCGCAGATCTGAGGAAGGAGGGCGAATTACTCAATTGGAGTTCTCTTCTGGTGACTGGATAACTGACTGGAGTTGCTTGGAGTTGATTGGAATCTTCATTAATGCCAGGTGCCATGTCATTTAGTGTTTTACTTTATTCCATTTGGATTATTTTGGAGAGTTTTCGATTATCTCCAAAATAATCATTTTTATTATTTTAATTAATAATTTATCTGTAAATGGCTTTTTAGAGAAAATATTAATTATAAGGCCTAAATGACATCCAAAACATGGGTTTAGCTGGTCCATGGGTTATGTGTGATTTTTGGCTTATGAAACAAGCCATCAATCACTGAATTCGGACCCCGGATGACTGACATATTACAAATTAATATTTCTCTATTTAAACTATAGAGAAATTTATTAAATTTAAAAAATAATTAAAAACCCAAATTCGACGGACCCGGTAAAATTTTTTCGATATTTTTTTATGAGGGTCCTAGGGACTTGGGACATGACCAACACCTATTCTAATAGTGTCTAGTAGGCTTATATACATTAGTTGGATTCTAATAACCCCCCATGGCTAAAATTTTCAAAATCGGGCATTCCAACTTTGGAGGAAGCAGGAGAAAACCTCATCGATTATAGCTCGGCTATAGGCAAAGTATAATTGACAAGGGAAAAAACTCCCTGGAATACCTTAGTTGCTTAATCAATTCATGGGGAACCGAGACACTCAGATCCTACTAGCACACTTTATTACAAACCCCATGGGGCCATGGTCATGTCGACTGAAAAACAAAACTGGCTAGTCACAAATGCTGGATCATTTGATACACTGGAGTACAAACATTCATCATGTTTGTCAAATGGCATCTCTTCAAATAATCCAACTATGGTACAAAAAAGTTGGTAACATCTGGCTCCAACTACGGGACGGGCACTTGCTCGATCTATGGATCAAAGAAAGTGTTCGAGAATCCCAGAACATCAGTTTCCTGCACAGAAACGGAAGTGTGTTAGTCCAACATTTTCATGATAAATAATGCCAAAATGAGATACCAACATAATATTTTTTGCTTTTTCAATAATCAAAAGTACATAAAATAATATCTTTTCTTTTCAACATATATATGAAATATAATACAGAAAGCTAATATGTGAAAAACTATGATACATCAATATAGTACATAAAAAAAATGCATAAAGATCAACAAGGATGGGTTTATAGATGTCCCGAGATCACCCCTTGGTCATCATGGAGGTTGCTTCGATAGAAAGGCTTTAGGTGTTGCCCATTTCTGGGTAGGCTCAGTTCTTCTCCTTCCATGGTGTTCAGTAAGAAAGAATTAGTGCCAGCGATGGCATGGATGATAAACGGGCCCTTCCAAAGGCTGTCGAACTTCCCATGTTTCCCAGGCTTCTCCCTTCTTTTTTCCCATAGGAGAACAATATCTCCTACCTGGAAAGGTCTTGGCTTGGCTGATTTGTCAAAAGTACCCTTCATACTTTCCTGATGTCTCAAGGACTGATCAAGGGCAGCTCTTCTGGCTTCATCCAATTCTATGATCTGATTTATCCTTTGTTCCATTTCCAATTTTTCTGTTCCATACTCACTTATTAATCTGAAAATTGGAATCTGCATGCTAACCGGAAGGGTGGCTGTGAGACCATACACTAACTCAAAATGGGATTTCCCTGTGGAGTTTTTCTTGGTTATTCTATCAGCCCATAAAGCATACTTAATCTTGCTGTCCCATGCTTTCTTATTATCACCCACAGTTTTCTTAAGGATACTCATTAGATTTTTATTTGTGGACTCAGCAAGTCCATTTCCCTGCGGGTAGTAATTTGAGGAATGGGATAGGATGATGCCATATTTGAAACAGAAATCATTTACTTCTCCAGAACTGAAAGCCTTGTCACTATTAGTTGTTATCTTTAAAGGGATTCTGAACCTGGTGATAATTATTTCTTCAATGAAGTTTATGACAACATTTTCATCGGCCTTCTTAGTAGGTATGGCCTCTACCCATTTGGTGAAGTAATCGGTTGCCGTAAGAATCCAGCAAAATCCATTGCTAGATTTATCTTTGAATTTGCCAATAAAATCAAGGCCCCATTGTTGAAAAGGGGAAAGGACCACAACAGGTGTGAGGGGGAGTGCAGCCAATTTCTGCTTACCAGTAAAAAGCTGACACTCTTGGCAACACTTTGCATGTTTGTGAACATCTGCGAAGATGGTGGGCCAATAGTATCCAGCTCTTAGGATCTTGTGAGCAATTGTATTTGCTGCATAGTGCCCTCCGCAGAATCCTGAGTGAAACTCAGTCAAGATTCTTTTGGAATCCTATTCATTCACACACCTAAGTATGATGCCATCTGGGTTTCTCCAGCCCAAACCTTCTTGGGTAAGGCAATACCTAGCAATTTTAAGTCTCAAAGCCCTTCGCTTGTGACCCTTGAGTTGATCAGGACAATTGAAATGGAGGAGGAAGTAGATGATATCGGAATACCAGATGTTGTCAAGCTCTTGGAGGGCAGGAGTCATGGAGGGTTGAGGAAAATTGTTTTCAGCAATCATTTCAATGGCCTCTTCATTCTTTTGAGTAAGCATCTTAGCCAACCCTTGTCCCTTTATAAGTTTAGTGGGCCTAATTTCTAGATCATACTCCTGGATTTTAGATACCCATGTGCCCCTTGTTCCTAAGCAATCCTGCTGAGATAGGATGTCTTTGACTGCAGTATGGGGTGCATATCCTATAACTTTTGAATATCCAATATAGGTTCTGAAATGCTTTAAAGATTTGACTAGAGCATAGGCTTGCTTTTCCATGATGGTATATTCTAACTCAGAATCCTGCAAGGCTCTACTCATGAAGGAAATGGGTTGCTCGAACCCTTCGAAGTTCTTCTAGAGCAAAACCCCAGCGATTGTGTCTTCTGAGGCAAAAGAGAATATCATGAAATCCTTCGCGTAGTCAGGGCTAACTAATACAGGTGATCTAGAAATGGCATCTTTGATGGTTGCAAAGGCTTTCTTCCCTTCATCAGTCCAAACAAACTTAGCGTCCTTTTTAAGTAACCGTTACATGGGTTTCATCAACTCAGCTAAGTTCAGGATGAATCTTCTTATGAAATTTATGTGACCATTGAAAGACTGAAGAGCTTTAACATTCTTGGGAAGGGGTATCTTTTTTATTGCTTCTACTCTTTTGGGGTCAATTTTGACTCCGTCCTTCAATATGATATGACCAAGAAGATTTCCTTCGTCTATCCCTAAGATGGACTTGGCTGGGTTTAGGGAGATACCAAATTCTCTGCATCTTTCGAAAACTTTCCTGATATGATCAATGTGGCTAGATCTTTCTTTTGAAAAGACGGTCAAGTCATCCTGATATATCTCAATGATCTTTCCTATTAATTCGTTAAAGGCATAATCCATGGCCCTCTGGAAAGTGGCCCCAACATTTGTGAGGCCAAAGGGCATTCTCAAGTATTCGAAAGCTGCCCAAGGAGTCGTGAAAGCTGTTTTGTGTCTATCTTCTTCCTTAATAGCAACCTGGTTATATCCCGAAAATCCATCAAGCATAGACATTATTTTAGACCCCGTGACCCTTTGGAGGAGGGTCTCCATGTTGGGAAGCGGTAATTGTCTTTCTGGCAGGCTATGTTAAGGTTCCTGAAATCTATGCATATCCTAATGCTTCCATTTTTCTTTTTGACCACAACTAAGTTGGAGCACCATGAAGTATGTCGAGTGGGTGCTATAATACCTGCTGCCAACGTTTTTTCTAATTCCTGTTTGACAATAGGGGCCAACCTAGGATTTATTTGCCTAAATTTTTGCCGGAAGGGTTTGGCATTTTGCATTTCAGGCTTGAGAGGGATAGTGTGCTGGAAAACATCTTCCCTATAAGCCTTTAACTCATCATAAGTAAAAGCGAATATATTCCTATATTCTTTTACCAAGCTTATTAGCTCATTCCTTTCCTTTTCTAACGTTCCTTTTCCAATTTTTATAATTTTTGGATTTGTTTCCGTTCCAATATTTACTTCAATGTAGTCACCAGGTTTCAATTGGTTAATGTTATTTTTCTTTCCATCCTGCCTGTCAAAAATGTTCTCTAGCTTAGTAGATCCATGTGACATGGGGTTTAGGTTTTGGCTGTCTTCTGGATACTGCTTGCCTTCCTCTTGTATGTTTACGTTGAAACTTGAAAATTCATCAAGATTATGAATGAACCTTAGGATCTGTTCATCATCTTTGAAAACCTGCCAATGGTTCATGTTGTCTGGGACTGATGGCCTATAATTTATCTCAAGGGTAAAGTCCCCATTTAACATTTCTTCTGAAGGTTGGAGGGTAGATGCTGCAACTGCCAATCTATCTGCTATACTGTTCTCTTCCCTATGGACTGCTTTTATGTTTAATGCATCAAAGTACTCCATGGTGTCCCATACTGCATTCCTATATTTTTTAAGCCTTTTACAATGGCATGCAAAATTACCTTTGATCTGCTGCACAACTAAGTCAGAATCTCCTTTAATACTAAGCTTTTTTATTTTCATGTCTTTAGCAATCTCTATGCCTAGTAAAAGTGCCTCATATTTTGCAACATTGTTTGTGGCTTCAAATTCAAGTCTGAATGCAAAGTTGAAAACCTTCCCTTCGGGTGATATCAAGACTATACCAGCACCTTTGCCAGCTCTAGAAAAAGCACCGTCAAACTCCATTTTCCACAACCCATCAACTTTCTTATCTTTCATTTCCTTATGAACAGGATCTAAGAAGGTGGAATTGACCTGGTAGGTTCCTATTTCATCCGTGTTGTAGCTGTACTCGTTTGATGGTTTCTAGGGATTTTCAACATGGTATCTTCTTTCTTTTTCAGAGTGAAGTTTGATGAGAGAATTTTCAAATGCTGGAACAATTGCATAGGATAAGTCTAATTGTAGTGACCCGCCCAAAGTAGCACCCCATTTTCTAGAGAGAAAAATTCCCCACTTATCAGGCACATCTATGACAAGGATATCCATAGCGACATAGATGTTTGGATATTTGGCCAACTTTACAATTTGATTTTCAATCATCCCTTCGACTTCAACAGGTCTAGAATCCATGGCACATACTGTTAAATTTTCAGAATTTACTTCAATCTGATCTAGGATGTTAACCGAGAGAACAACATGTACAGCAAATCTACAGCATATCATTCATGGACACAATAATGCAAGCACAGAAGAGACACCGAGTTTACTTGGGGAAAACCATAAAGGTTAAAAACCCCAATAACTTCCTCAGAGATAGATAGAGCAATGATACAACCAGAATACAAGAGATAGTCTTCTCCTAGAAGCAGAGCCTCCTCCTCCACAAGTGCGCCACTCTCCACAGTGTGAGTGAGAGAATAGAATGTGTAAAATGAGAGAGACACACTCTCTATTTATACACTAACTTGACTTGACCTTTACTCAACTAGGTCGGCCTCAACTTAACCACTTAACATAATGCTGACTAGGACGACCCCCACTAGGGTGGTCTAATAACCCTTTGAACCACATGGCCAACCCCCAATAGGGTGGTCTAATAACCCTTTGACCCACATGACTTATAAAGGGCTGACCCCAACAAGGTGGTCTAATAACCCATCAAGTATAATTTACGACACTTACAATATAAATGACGACTCTTCCGTATAGAGGAATAATAACATCTCTATAGGAATACAACCACTTCCAAATAGAGGAATAATAACATCTCTATAGGAATACAATATACATATATGTGAAATACATTCCGAAGTTACATATACATCAACACATACATTTCCATAAGGTCTAGTGGTTTTTAGAATAAGTTGTTGCATAACTTTTTTGATCATCAGGCTTGCACCAGATCCTGAATCCAACATACAATTGTGTAGAAGAAGGTCACTTATCATCAATGATATGTAGAAAGGCGGGTGAGATTCTTTTCTTGTTTCCCTGGTATGTAGGACTATAGGGGGATCCCCAAAATCATTTTTACAACTCGTTGAAGGTTGCTCTTTAGTTTATGAGAAAGTTACCTTTTTAGGGGTAGGAGGCTTTGCAGGTGGAGGAGGATTTTCAGATGCTATGGGTTTAGGAATAGCAAGAGGATTTTTAGACGCTACGGGTTTAGGAATAGAAGGAGGAGTACCATCTTCATGAGGCTCTAACATTTCCAAAAGTTTCTCCCTCTGACCAGGAAGTTTACATAGTTCAAGTACCGGGACAAGAACCTTAGTGTTAGCCAACCAACTACCTAAATCAAAAGTTAAATCAACAGTCTCCTTATCATTATTAATTTCTTGAGTAATGTGAGGGACTGTTACCTTAGGAGCAGTTTGAGTAGAAGGTCCATCTTTCGGTTTCTTTTGATATGTCATTCCCTTGAATCTCTGGCTGTTGTTGATACTGGGTGGCATCTCACCATAGATCTGAGTCATATAATCAATCCGTTGAGAACCTTGATTGGCTTGAGTCACATTAATATTTTCATAGGTATTCCCCACATGGTTGATAAAAATAGGCTCATCTGTAGAAGTGCTGGGACCACAACCCTCAGAATAACCATGTTCTTGAACATAGCATGCATAATGGCAACCAGATTCCTCGTGGAAATCTTTGCATTCCCTACAAAATGGCTTGAATGATTCAACCATGTTAGCAGCCTCTAATTGGTTAGGAGGCCTCTGTTCATGGTTGGGAGGTTTTCTTTTCCAATTCTGCCTTGTAGCAAAAAGCCTAGGTTGAGGTTGAGGTTGAGTCCTTTCAACATTTATAACCCAACTTTGAATTTCTTTTAGCTGAGCAAGGTGTTTTGCTTCAACTTCTTCCATGTTTTTCTTCATTTCCCTTTTCATTTCATTCCTCATTTCTAAAATTTGTTTTTCACGAGTCTCTTTTATAATTGATAAAGGATCTTTATCTTTTGGTTCATTACTTTTCGAAGGAATTGAATATTTGGAGTACCCTTGAATGTTGGACTCTTCGGAAGACATCATGTTCTTGTCAATCTTAACAGCTAAATTCTGAGCTTCAGCCAAAGTAGTAGGTTCTTTATCTCTTAGTTGGTATTGTATCTTACCACTCAATGCCTCTATGTAATAGTCAAGTAATGAAGCTATAGGAGGTGCATAAGTATTAGGGATGGAATTAGACAACTCCAGGAATTTAGTATTGAATTCGTCCATAGTTTCATTTTCTGTCTTCTTCATGCTAGTTAAGGTTGCAACTAGATGTCTAAGCTCCTTTTTGCTGCCAATTTGTTGAGGAAAGCAGTTTTGAAAGCTGTTATGGCGGCAAAAGATTTGTCTAGTAAATTGTCGTACCAGTTCCCAGCTTTGCCTTCTAAGGATAGAGCGAAAAGGGTCATATAAACATCCTCATGTTTATCAGTGCCTTTGAGGTAGGAACCACAAAGTTTGGAATAGTTTCTGATATGCTGCTCAACAGAAGTAGAGGCATCAGTGCTGCTGAAACTCCTGAGTTTGTCGACATCTTTTTTAGGAATATCATGGGGTTGACCTGCCATCTGAGTGAAATCTAGTTGAGTAAAAAACTCACCCATTGTGGAAAGGAAACAATTATTATCTTCAAAATTTTATTGATTTTCCTGAAACAAAGAATGTATGTCTAAAATAGACTTAGATCTAATATTTTCAAGGATTTTACGAGAAGCAAGTTTGTTTAGTCTTCTCCTATAAACCTTTTCAGGCTCAGGGATAAAACTAAGCAAACCTTCAGAATTTCTTCTAGTTAAATACCTTGAGGTGTTAACTGAGAGTGGAGTCGCTAGGTGGATCCAAGTCTAATTTCAGAGAGTGATTAAACTAAAAATATACCAAAAAGGAAAACTAAAAAAGGGCAGTGGAGTCTCCAGATAGATATGAAATCTATCAAAAAAGGTAAAACAAACTAGAAAAAACTAAGGTCGTCTAGGACCAAAAAGATTTATCCCCAACAGCGGTGCTAAAGATGTTGTCCACCAAACTGCACACCAACAACATAAATCTTTCGAAAGCTGTCTCCCTCACTGGAAGTGGGGAGAGATGTGGCCTTGGGGGCAAGCAATGAGCCAGGTACTATCACCTAAATCCCAGCTCCTCCGTTTAGGATAAATCCTAACGAAGCCAAGGGGGGTAGTCCCTACAAAGAGTTTCACTAAGGCTCTTGTGTTTTATATGTTTTAAGTGTGGGGTGATGCAGACGGATGTTATTTAGGAGTTTTTGTATGATGATGAGAACACAATTAAACACGCAATCCACGTTGCAAATTCTACAAGATACAATTTAGAAGATGAATAATATACTTTGACTTAGACTTAAAACAAAGCATCCACAAGATAAAGATCAAACAAATGACAAGGACATATGGTCCAGATTCAGAAGATACATAAGAGTTTTTAAAGACTAGTGCCAAATGGAGTCAAAAGAAATGCCTGTGATGCTAGGAAATGTAAGTCAAAAGTAGTTGTTTGTGAGATCGTTTTGAAATTGTTATTGGTAAATTTTAAGTGTTTTAGGTGTTCTTGATTGTTAGGCTAAAACCAAGGATATCAAAAGAGTAGAACCTTAACCAGGAAAAAATACTGGCAACCTCTTAGATGATAGGTCGGGAGCACCCAGATTGCAGAGGATAAGTGTACAATGGCTTGACCACCCTCGAGTCTGACAGTGGATTCCCGGCACCACCTGTTTTAGGAAGCAACCTCAGTGATTTGATGCTGGTTTTGGTTTTTTGGGTGAAGTTTTAATTATGTTATCACTTCTAAGTTTAGCAAGTCCTTCACCTTTCTGAGTACTAGCCCAACCTTTGCAGGTTGGCAGAGCATACGGGTGTTGGATAATCAAACAAAAATAAATTAATTAAGGGGGATGTGAGTTGAAATGTTTTATTATTAAGAGCACCGTTCAACCCTCCAATAGAGAGCGCTCTTGACTTATTCTTAAGACCAAAGTTCAAGCGACTTTTCTAATCTAAAATGCCTAATGCAAGGGGAAAATGCAAGTCTACAATGCTCTCCGACAGAGAGTGCTCTTGATTTGGATTTGGCCAAGTTCAAGAGGCTTTGTTTATTTTATGAAAGAAAAGAGAGCAATTGTGAAAAAAAAATTATGAAGATTTGTAAAATTAAACCATGTGATAGCTCAAATGATATGAAAGACAACTAGCATGCTACTTGCGAAAATGAAATAAGATAAAAGGCTTAGTGTTATACCAACAAATTTAATTTAAGGTGGGGTCTTCCTCCGAACAAGGTCGACCTCTAAGAACCGCTAGCACTTGAGAACTTCCCAGCTAGATGATATTTCAACCAAGGCAACTAATGGGGAGAGAGGAGTAACCGCAAAATTACGTGGTCCTGCCTTTGAGATGAAATCCCAAGGATACTACCTCAAGTCAAAACTTGGAAGAGAGTACGAAAATGAAAAAATTGATTACTCTAAAGCATAAAATGAAAGATCTAATCTAACCAATCACAACACTCTTCCCCAACTGGGGAAGAAAACCCAAAAAGTGGAGGCCTCCTCCACTTGAACTTTTATTAAGCTTTTACAGATGCCTTGGGTTTAAAACCTTTGAAGGACTTTTTGAGAGATAAAACTTAAATGAAAACGGAAGAAAAACTCTTATGAGTTTGTACAAAGGATAGTGCTTTAGCTCAAATGATATTCATGGTTTGCACTTCTCCTTGGTTCATACTTCACTTGAGCTTCTCTTTGGCTCTTTCTTGGATCTTGCTTCTTAAAAGATTTTCAAGTTCTCCTCTTTTTGAAAAGCCTACACAAGTCTCGAAGATTTCTTAAACAAGGTACCCATTGATAATTAGAAGAAAGACAAAAAATTTAAACTATTGAATCTAGAATCTAAAAAAAGACTATAAAACTATGATTTATGAGATTTTTATTTCAAAACATGTGTAAAAATGCAAATGGACCAGCAAGCAACAAATGCTTAAAATGTGATGGGAAAGAGATCTAGGATGTAAATGTTTTGAGATATTCTTTGCATAAAACTCCTATCTTTCAAAAGGAACCAAAAATTTTAAATAAGCAAGTTATACTAGTGTAAAGATGAGATCTAGAGTGCCTCTAACATTTAACCTTTTCAATGCATAAGACTTGTAAACTAAATGTAAAAAAATCAAGATCTAAATACAACTTCTTAAACTAACTCTTAACAAAGACTAAACCTTAGCAATTTGTTTTCTGTGTTTTGGGGTATTTTAGGGCTCTTTTTGGAGAAAAACGAGGGGGAGAGATGGAAGCTAGAAGATGGGGAATGAGAGGATGAAGGAGGCAAAAACAAAAGGTGGAAGGGAAGGTGAGACGAGAGCTAGATGGAGAGGAGAAGGGAAAAAACGAAGTGGATGAAGGAGAAGGTGAGGGAAAACGAATGGAGAAAGTGCTTAGGAAGGGTGGTAGAAATGAGAGCAAGGGTTAGCAAGGTAAGGCAAAAGTCAAGGAGAAAACAAGAGAGGGGGAGCTAGAAGAGAAAATCTCTTAGGACCAAGTAACCAAGATTTTTTTAAAATTTGAGAGATGAATTAAAGTGCGATACTTAGCTCCCTTGGAAATTTTGAAAGAAAGTTGGAATCCACTTAATGTTTGCTTTGGATCTTTTGACTAGCTTCGAGAAGAGGGGATGCAAACTAGCTCCACAAGCTTACTCTAAATGGATGAGAAGATCTGCAACATAAAAAAATTAAATGCTAACAAGATAGAGAATTAGTCACATATTATCCATCAATGGAGATCAAGAGACATGAAATACAAACTAGTAACATGCATGTACTCTTAGATCTCTAAAGAGAATGAATATTCAAATAAATTGAGACTACAAATATTTGACTTATGTGCTTGAATAAAGCCCTCCCAAGCATGAACTAATTGATCAATATTGAATAACAACATGAAAGTATGAAACAATATCACCTCATTCCATAAGCATTAATCCAAATAACACAAGATGAGCCTCCAAAGCTTTAAATCTTATTCCACATAAGAAGTATTACAATATTTTGCTAGATTTTTTGTGCACAAGAAATCCATCATAAGAGAGCTAAAATGCATCTCTTATATAACAAAGCACTAGCCTAAAACCCTAAGTCGAATTGGCATGATGGAAGCCAATGGCTACCTAACCCAAATCGAATTCCAATCATATCTAGTCTCAACCAATCGAATTACAAGTTTAATAATTTACACCTAACACAAGTCGAGTTCGTGGCTTATGTGGATGGGGAGGTGGCCTCCACCTAGGCAAGGTGCCCCCCATCCCACTTTGGAACTACCACCAAGCAAATAGTGAGTTTCCATGTGTAGAACTCGCACTCCAAAGAGAATGACGTGAGCAAGCTTGTGAGGGCGTGAATGCCACATGTGGAAGCTTGGAGTGGAGTGGTTGGTGTTGACTTGAGTCATGAAGAGAGCCAATGCACATGTGGTTACACAAATTTAGGAAGGCGCCCACCATTGAAGTGAATGCAATCAACCAACCTACTCATCATCTGACACATAACCAATTCGCAGATCCGAGGAAGGAGGGCGAATTACTCAATTGGAGTTCTCTTCTGGTAACTGGATAGCTGACTGGAGTTGCTTGGAGTTGATTGAAATCTTCATTAATTCCAGGTGCCATGTCACTTAGCCTTTTACTTTATTCCATTTGGATTATTTTGGAGAGTTTTGGATTATCTCCAAAATAATCATTTTTACTATTTTAATTAATAATTTCTTTGTAAATGGCTTTTTAGAGAAAATATTAATTATGAGGCCTAAGTGACATCCGAAACATGGGTTTAGTTGGTCCATGGGTCATGTGTGATTTTTGGCTTATGAAACGAGCCATCAATCACTGAATTCGGACCCCGGATGACTGACATACTACAAATTAAACGAGCCTAAGTGACATCCGAAACATGGGTTTAGCTGGTCCATGGGTCATGTGTGATTTTTGGCTTATGAAACGAGCCATCAATCACTGAATTCGGACCCCGGATGACTGACATACTACAAATTAATATTTCTTTATTTAAACTATAGAGAAATTTATTAAATTTAAAAAATAATTAAAAACCCAAATTCGACGGACCCGGTAAATTTTTTTCGAATTGTTTTATGAGGGCCTAGGGACTTGGGACATGACTAACACCTATTCTAATAGTGTCTAGTAGGCTTATATACATTAGTTGGACTCTAATAACCCCCCATGTCTAAAATTTTCAAAATCGGGCATTCCAGCTTTGGAGGAAGCGGGAGAAAACGTCATCGATTATAGCTCGGCTATAGGAAAAGTATAATTGACAAGGGAAAAAACTCCCTGGAATACCTTAGTTGCTTAATCAAGTCATGGGGAACCGAGACACTCAGATCCTACTAGCACACTTTATTACAAACCCCATGGGGCCATGGTCATGTCGACTGAAAAACAAAACTGGCTAGTCACAAATGTTGGATCATCTGATACACTGGAGTACAAACATTCATCATGTTTGTCAAATGGAGGCTCTTCAGATAATCCAACTATGGCACAAAAAAGTTGGTAACAATGTGAATTAGATTAGTTTTCTTCTTGGAGTGAGTTTGGCTGGATAGACTGGTAGGATCATTTTCTCTATTTAGTTAATCAACTGCTTGACATGTATAAGCACAAATTATGCTTATTGCCATTGAAACAAAAAGACCTCCCTAATTTTGACAATTTATATTGACCATCCTGTGTGTTAGCTTTAATTAATTTACATATAGGGTGACCAACATTTTGGCACCGTTGCCAGGTATGGTAATAGATAGACAAAGTTAGTAGTTGGTTTCATTTGATTTTATTTTGGTTTAATTATTTACAGCATGCATGAATACAAGAAAAACACATCGGGAACCCCCTTTGAATACTAACATTGCAGGTGGAAGAGGTAAAGGTCGTAACATATGTCAAGGAAGACATACATACATTGACGAAATAATTGCTAGAGCAGATTCTTCCACTAGACCACCGTGAACATCTACAAGCGGGGGAAATTATGTTCCTCCCAACCTTGAAAATTCAGCATCAACAGTGGAGAATACAACGGGACCTTCAACCCCTGTTGTAGAAAATAAACCTCTTGAAGATAAGGGAAGTGCCGTGGGTGCACCAGATAGAGAGGAGATCTATCATATCAATGGAACCAGAGTTACTAAAGAATTGTGGTTGGAGACTCGCCGAGTAGCAGAGGAAGAAAGAAGGAGAGAAGAAGAGAGGAGAAGGCAAGAAGAAGCCAAAGCAGAGGAA
The DNA here is from genome assembly GCA_027924585.1 of Larix kaempferi. Classification (NCBI taxonomy): domain Eukaryota; kingdom Viridiplantae; phylum Streptophyta; class Pinopsida; order Pinales; family Pinaceae; genus Larix; species Larix kaempferi. Next base: position 1,566,187 of record BSBM01001296.1, on the reverse strand, counting down.
GAACGCATAAGGGAAGCTGTTGAATTTTGGACTAGAACTATGGCTAGTAGAGAACAGGAAAAGGAGAATGAACATGGGGAGAACCGGGAAGGAGAAGGAGAAAATAATCAGCCTGGTAATATTGTGGCTACATTAGAATTCCCTATCCTACAGACGCCTAGAGAAGCTCCCATGAAAAATATCTCACCATCAGTTCTCCCGAATTTTGATGGTAAGTCCTCTGAGGATCCTGATGAGTTTCTTTTTGAGTTTGATATCCTCTGTCGTAGATATGATTACACCTCTAGTGCTCAAAAGCTGAAGTTATTCCCAGCCACCTTGAAAGGAAATGCTCTGCGCTGGTTCATGAGTCTGGGTCGTGAGACCATTACTAGATGGAACCAAATGAAAAACACCTTCCTTTCCAAGTACCAGGAATATTGTAGAACTAGGGATAGAAAGGAGGAGTTGTTTAAAATGGTTCAGAAGGATGAATAAAGCTTCGAAGACTTTGTGGAAAGATTGTTGTACAATTTACAAAGATCTGGTCATGCTGAGATTGGAAAAGATGTGCTCAAGATCATTTTACAACGAGGAATTAGAGAAGACTGCCTTGATATGTTGAACTTGTTGGGGAAAGGGGACATCTCGAAGGAACCTTTCCAGAAGATTGTTGAATTATGCTGAAGGTACTCAAGGGGATCCTCCAGAACCAACAAACAAGACAAAGATCAAGATAAGGATGTCTTCACTAGGACTCAAAAGTCAACTAGTGGAGGGGCCACTCGAGCAGAAATAGGTAACTTATTGGAGAATTTTAAAACAAACATGATGAGCTCCATTTCCTCAGAGTTAGATGTCATGAGAACAAAGTAGAGGCAAGTTGTAGAAGATCTTACACTTGGGGTATTCTATCCTAAATGTAGGAAAAAGCACCCACTAAAAGAATGCCTGCTGGACAAAGCAGAGATATGTAGGATATGTGAACTGGAGCATGATACCAAGGAATTTCCTTCACTACCTGAGGTCAAAGTAGTCCTACAGGAATCTATTCCGGATGTGGAGCCAGCTTACTTCATTGCACAGAAGAAACCATGGTAACCTCGCAATGAAGGTATGAATCCAGACCCATCATTTTTTCTGAATAATATGAATGGAATGAACAATATGCATAATATGAATACAAAATTCCCTTCACATTATTCTAACAATCAGTGGCATCCATCGTAGAACCCAATGCATAATCCTAACCCATGTACACCATGGTCACAGTAGTCAAACAACCAAGCTCCTTGGAATTCCAACTGGAGAAATTATTACCAAGGAAATAACTTTCCCCATCGCCAGACTCAGTATCAACAATATCCCTCTCAACAGTATCAGCACCAACAGTATCAGCAACCACAACTCCCTTTCCAAAACAATGCCGCACCTATGAATGCACCATTTCGACCACAACTACCTGCACAATCTAACCCGAACCCAAACAATAAAGCAGTCCATCAATTTGAGACTGCCAACATGCATGTGTATTCCATCACCCAGATTCCCTGCAATGATATACAATTACGATCAAGAAGGGTGGTGGAACGTATTATCACTGAGGATGTTTCATCCCTAGTGATTGAAACTAGAGTGAATCAGCACTATGAGAATATGGTTAATTCAGCAAGCCCCATAATTGAGGATGCTGATACTCCTACTGAAACAGTAGCTGAAACTCAGAAAGTAACACACAATGTATCACAGCCTACACAGTTGAAGAGAGAACCGCCATACCCTGAACGACTGGCCCTGTAGAAAACAGTGGAATAGCCTCGATTCGACCTTTTGGGAGAATTGAAAAATTTGTATGTTAAAATTCCACTGTTACAGGCTCTCCATGATGTGCCCATTTATGCCAAGACTGTTAAATATTTATGTGTCAAGAAACCAGGAAGAAGACCCAGGGATCCTCCCACTGTCCACGTACTGGGAAAAATTTCTGAATTACTAATGGGAAAGGCCCCTATGGCAAAATATGATGACCCTGGAAATCCGATCGTTACAGTTCACGTAGGGAACACACAAATCCCCAATGTCTTGGTAGATTTAGGCGTAGCCATTAACGTTATGACCATAGAGATTGTGAAGAAATTGGGACTCACTAATCTTCGACCGACCCCTACTATTTTGGAACTTGCTGACAGATCAACGATCAAGCCTGAAGGGATCTTAGATGACCTTGTGATCTCAGTTGACTCATGGGAATACCTTGCGTATTTCTTGGTGTTACAGTCAAAATCCCAGTTGGGGGGACACCCACTTATCCTGGGAAGACCGTGGTTGGCCATAGCAGATGCCTTTATCAGCTGTCGGTCAGGATCTATGACCATTTCAGATAGAACTGAGATCAAGAGCCTAACTCTGTACCCTCCAGCTCGAACAAGCACAGAAGTTGAAACTCCATTGTGGGAAAATTTGGAGGAGGAAGAAGGTGTGCAACCATTATTAACAATAGGGAGAGCCTTAATGTTTAAAGATGAAACAGAGGATGATGCCATTAATAGTTTCATCAGTGAGCCCACGTCAGTCAATAAAAATGTTTATCAGATCTTGGACAATACTCTAGCTGCAACAGAACAAGAAAATCTCATAGAAGAAACTCTAATCAGTGATGCCAGTATAATTCCAGTACTCAAGAATTCGAAGAGTGTTCCAGTAGAAATCGGGCCAGGGAAAACATTGAATATCAATCCAAATCTTGCGCCTAGCGAGCTGGAACAGCTAGTCACTTTGTTGAAACAACGAAGGGGAGCTTTCGCTTGGGAGTACATAGACATGAAAGGTATTGCTTCCAATTTGTGCACCCATCACATTTATATTAAGAGCGACTCTAGGCCTATATGTCAACCACAACGAAGGATGAACCCGAGCCTAAGAGACATAGTGAAAGAGGAGATCCAAAAACTTTTGGAAGCAGGATTTATATACCCAATTTCAGACAGTGAGTGGGTTTCTCCACTTGTGATTGTGCCAAAGAAGAATGGGAAATGGAGGGTCTGTGTGGATTACAGAGAATTGAACAAAGCAATGTAGAAAGACCATTTTCCCTTACCTTTCATTGATCAGGTCCTTGATACCTTGTCTAGGAAAAAGTATTTTTCCTTTCTGGATGGCTTTAGTGGCTATAACCAAATCCATATTGCTCCAGAAGACCAGGACAAAACCACTTTCACCTGTCCCTAGGGGACTTTTGCATATCGAGTACTTCATTTTGGGTTGTGCAACGCACCAGCCACCTTTCAAAGAGAAGTGATTGGAATCTTTTTGGAAATGGTAAATGATTGCATGGAGATTTTTATGGATGACTTTACTCCATATGGTGATAGTTATGAAGAAGCACTGAAGAACTTAGAAAAGGTCTTGAAACGCTGCGAACAAAGCCAACTCTCTTTAAGCACTGAAAAGTGCCACATGATGATGAGTGAGGGCATAGTGCTGAGGTACTTCATCTCTTCTGATGGTATCCAGGTAGATCCATCCAAAATCAAGGTAATTGAAAACATACCAACTCCTGGAACTCAGAAGGATGTACATAGCTTCGTGGGGCATGCTGGCTATTACAGAAGGGTCATAGAAATTTTTTCCAAACTAGCTTCTCCTTTGTTCACTCTGTTGATGAAGGATGCACAGTTTGTCTGGAATGATGCATGTCAAACAACGTTTATTGAGCTAAAGAAAAGGCTATCTACAGCACCCATTTTACGAAGGCCCAACTGGGCTTTGCCTTTCCATATTTCTTCAGATGCTTCAGACACAACTATTGGGGTAGTTTTGGGACAAGAGGAAGGTAATGCTCCTTATGCCATTTATTACATTAGTAAAAACTTGTCTCCCGCTGAACTAAATTATATTGTCACAGAAAAGGAATTTCTTGCCATTGTTTATGCCATCAACAAATTTAGACATTATATTACTGGATATTCTACTTTTGTGCACACTGATCATTCTGCTATCAAGTATTTAATGAATAAACCAATCACGAATGTTAGAGTTACTATATGGTTGTTACTATTATAGGAATTTGATATCACAATTATTGATAGACCAGGGAAGGAAAATGTTGTTGCAGATTTTTTATCTCGACTTACTAACAGTGATGACAATTTACCAGTCGAAGATTCCTTCCCTGGTGAACATTTGTTTGCAGTATCAGCTCATTCCCCATGGTATGCAGATATTGCTAACTTTTTGGCTGCAGATAAGCTCCTAGCACATATGTTAAAGAGAAAAAAAGGGAAGATCATACAATAGAGTGCTAGGTACTGCTGGATTGATGGCCATCTTTTCTACACAGGGCTTGATTTAGAGATCATAAGATGTGTTAGAGAAGATGAAATCTTTAGCATTCTTAAAGCTTGCCATGATGAGCCCTGTGGGGGACATTTTGCTGACAAAAGGACAGGTCATAAAGTTTTGAGAATGGGCTATTTCTGGCCCACATTATTCAGGGATTTAAAGAAGTATGTTCAGGCATGTGATAGCTACCAAAGGATGGGACAACCCAACAAATTAGATGAGATGCCTTTGCAGCCACAACTTGTGGTTGAACCATTTGATAGGTGGGCTCTAGATTTTGTAGGGCCTATCAACCCTCCCTCAAAGCAGAAAGTTCACTTCTTGGTTTGCACAGATTACATGGCCAAATGGGTAGAAGCTGTAGCCTTGGTTAAGGCCAACGATCAGGCTGTGATTGATTTCCTATATGAAGAGATTTTTACTTGGTTCGGAGTACCTAAGGAAATCATTACAGACGGTGGACCATAGTTTGTGTCTCACAAGCTGGAAGCACTGTTACAGAAATTTCATATTCAGCACATAATAGCCTCGCCATATCATCCACAGGCCAATGGCCAAGTGGAGAGTACAAAAAAGGTTATCGAGCCTATTCTGACAAAAACAGTGAAGAGCCATCGTAAAGATTGGGCTGAAAGGCTTCTAGAGGCACTATGGGCCTATCATACTATGTGGCGTAACATCAATGGTTTTTCCCCATATGAGTTAGTGTATGGTAAGAACATTGTTTTTCCAATTGAATTTGAAATCAGAACCTTGAAAACAGCTGTGGAAGCAAACTTGGATTTATTAGAGGCATAGAGGGATCAACTGAATCAGCTCAATGAATTGGATGAGAAGCGCACAACTGTAGTACATCATACAGCTTTAATCCAACAACAACGCTCTAAGTGGCATGATTGATTTATAAAGAAAAAAGTCTTCCAAGAGGGGGACTGGATCTGTTGTATGATTCACGGTTTAAGAGGGACTTTAAAGGCAAGTTGTTTACTCGTTGGTTGGGCCCCTATTAGATAGATCGGGTATTTGATAATGGAACAGTTCGGTTGATCACCATTGATGAAAACAAAGTACCATTATTCGCAAATGGTCATCGGATGTGCTGTATCACAAGCCGATCTCAAGGGAAGCTTTCGTTTTGCATGTGGTAGATGATCCAGATTATCAGTTAACGCCGGGACAGGGATTTTTCTCAACCCCTGTCAATTCTTAAGAACTGCAACCTCCACATGATCTGTATATAAATAATTCATTTTCATTTTCTTTTCATTCTGTATTTTATCTATTTTTCATTTTGCATTTGATTGGGTTTGTTTTGAAGAATTCTTTGCAGGAATTAATTGGAGGAACAACAGTCGTGACTGGGCCAGACGACTGCAGGCACCTTGTATTGTTCCTGACCTGATAAATCTCTTTTTAAGAAGATGGATGATTCGTTACCTTTCAACATTCAACTGAGAATTTTCCTGTTACTTCATTATTCCACAGCTGCGACTCCTTACCTTGCTCATTCTTTCAAATGAAGCAGCTGCGACTCCGCTATTCCTGACCTATCCACCAAATGCAGCAGCTGCGACTCCGCTATTTTCCACTTCATTTTCGCTCTTTGCCAGCAGTTGCGACTCCACTATTCCTAACCTATCTGTCAAATGCAGCAGCTGCGACTCCGCTATTTCCACTTCATTTTTGCTCTCTGCCAACAGCTGGGACTCCACTATTCCTGACCATTCCGCTAAATCCAGCAGATGTGACTCCGCTATTTCTTGACTATTTTGACAAATCTAGCAGTTGTGACTCCATTATTTTTTTCCCCTTTCACTCTTTTCGTACAGCTGCGACCCCGCTAGTTTTTTTTATTTTGCTAAATCTAGCAGCTGTGACTCTGCCAGTCTGCCTGCTCTCCGAATGATGATACCAATGATGATTCAATTAGGCATCATTTTTGTTGCTTGCTCCACAAGATCCAATCACGGTTTGCCACGAAGGAAAATTTTGGGTGTCTTCGATAGCTGTCAGCTCGGGTGGCGGTGGCCACATCACTTCTGTTAAATTTTCAGTATTAAATCACAATACTATAGGATCTTTGCTGAGAGAATAACATCTACAGTATATCAATGCATGACAATCATAATATGACAAGCATCACAAGCATCATAAGAATCAAAAGCATAGAGACAAGAGACACAGAGTTTCCGTGGGGAAAACCCTAAGGTGAAAAACCCCACAACTTCCTCAGAGATAGAGAGAGCAATGGCTCAACCAAAATACAACCAAATAATACAGAGATAGTCTCCTAGCAGATGATCCTCCTTCTCCTCACTAGTGCGCCACTTTCCAGAGAGAGAGATAGATACTTTTCCGAGTGAGTAAAATAGAGATCTCCTATCTCTATTTATACTCACCTTTTTGCCCAGTGACCTACTGGGGCCGACTTGTCTACTTTAGTACATCCACATTATATTATATATTAATTAGGGCCGACCCCATAAGGTGGTCTAATAACCCATCGGCAAGTACACACACTTGCGACACTTGTCAATCCACATGACGACACTTCCTTATAGAGGAATAACACATCTCTTATAAGGGTACAATAAATATACATATAATATACTGATAAAATACATTCCGAAGTTACATATACATCAACACTCCCTCTTAACAAGGAAGGTATTTCTCGACACAGATCTGCTAGACAAGTCTTCTTCTCTGGATCATCGTCATCGATGCATCGTCATCATCATCGTCACTGCTGCTGCTATCTCATCCAATCTCTGTCTCTACTCGTCATAGGAAGTTCTACAGAGCCAGTCCTTTTTCATACTGGATGTAGGCCCACCACCTGCAGGTCTTCGTCATCACTGGCCATACTGTGGAATCCTCAGGACTTATTACGTGCGTCACAAAACCTCGAAAGAGCATCCCAGGATATTACGGGTACACAACTCCAACCTGTAGGATCTCCCAGGGCGCTATTACATGTGACCCCACCACAAAACCTCGAAAGAGCATCTTAGGATGTTACGGGTACACAACTCCGACCTAAGATCTCCCAGGGCACAAATTACATGTGGTCCACCACAAAACCTAGCATCTCAGGATGTTACGGGTACACAACTCCGACCTGAGATCTCCTAGGGCACAAATTACATGTGGTCATGGCAAAACCTCGCAAGAGCATCTCAGGATGTTACGGGTACACAACTCCGACCTGAAATCTCCTAGGGCCCAAATTACATGCCATAGGACAAAACCTCGCAAGAGCATCTCAGGATGTTACGGGTACACAACTCCGACCTGAGATCTCCCAGGGCAACGAATTACATGTCCTCCCAGAGCAATATCTCGAAAGAGCATCCCAGGCTGTTACGGGTACACAACTCCGACCTATAGGATCTCCCAGACATGCTCATCTGCACAACCTGATCCACGGCCACAGAGTATCAACCTGATACTCACCATACATCATCCTGATGTACTCATGATCGTCCTGATCATAATCACTGCAACGTCCTGCTGCAAGTCATCTGGAGCAACATCCTGAAGCTCGTCATCCATGATCGTCCTGATCATCAATGCAACATCCTGCTGCATGTCATCTGGAGCAACATCCTGAAGCTCGTCATCCATGATCGTCCTGATCATCAATGCAACATCCTGCTGCATGTCATCTGGAGCAACATCCTGAAGCTCGTCATCCATGATCGTCCTGATCATCAATGCAACATCCTGCTGCATGTCATCTATGATCATCCTGATCATCAATGCATCTTCCTGATGCATACCAAGTATCATACATGATCCTCCTGATCATCAATGTATCCACCTGATACAAATATATGATACATATCATCATACATGATCCTCCTGATCATCAATGCATCTACCTGATGCATACCAAGTATCTACCTGATACATATCATCATACATGATCCTCTTGATCATCAATGCATCTACCTGATGCATACCAAGTATCTACCTGATACATATCATCATACATGATCCTCCTGATCATCAATGTATCCACCTGATACAAATACAAATACATGATACATATCACCATACATGATCCACCTGATACATATACAGATACATGGTCCAAGCATCCAACATGATGCATAAACAATACATACACATGATCCAACTGATCATATCCTGCATCCAACATGATGCATACATACATACATAAAATGATCCAACTGATCATATCCTGCATCCAACATGATGCGTACATACATACATAAAATGATCCAACTGATCATATCAAGCAGAAACTAGAACATCATCCTGATGCTCATCATCCAGCGCTTACATCCACAGCCATATGAAGGATCCTCCTTCCAACATGCTTGGAATGGCTTCAGCAAATGTGTCCGTCACTTCTTCCTCGAAGTGTCCTCGATCTGAATAACGCCAAGCCTCTCTCTGAAGTACTCGAACTTCACCCTGGCTAGTGGCTTCGTCAGCACATCTGCAATCTGCTCGTCCGTCGCAACATACAGGAGCTTCACAGCTCCTCTCTGCACCATATCCCTGATATAGTGATATTTGATCTCTATGTGTTTCGACCTGTCATGAAACACTGGGTTCTCGGACAGCTTCACACAACTCTGGTTATCACAGAAGATACCAGTAGCCTCCAACGGGAGATCAAATAACTCAGACAGTAGCTTCCGTAGCCATACTGCCTCACAACTAGCTGAACAGGCTGCAACATACTCTGCCTCAGCTGTACTCAGTGCTACGCAGGACTGCTTCCTGCTAAACCAAGAGATCACACCTGATCCCATACTGAAGCAACACCCAGATGTGCTCTTCCTATCTGCAGCACTGCCAGCCCAATCTGAATCAACATAACCCTGTAGGTTAAACTTTTGATTTGCCTCATATCTGAGCCCATAATCCACTGTACCCTTCAGGTACCTCAGAACATGCTTTACAGCAACTAGGTGAACACTCCTCGGATCCGTCAGGAACTGGCTCAATGTGTTCACAGCAAAGCAAATATCTGGTCTCGTGTTCGTCAGGTACATCAAGGACCCAATAATCTGACGATACATAGAAACATCAACTGGCTCAGATGAAGCATCACAAAGAAGCTTCAGATTCGATGCCATAGGTGTGGCCATGGCTTTGCAATCCATCATCCCAAATCTCTTCAGGATATCTACTGTGTACTTCCCTTGACCAAGGAAGATCCCACCTGCATTCTGCCACACCTCCATACCTAGGAAATAGTGCATCATTCCCAAATCTTTCATATCGAATTCCGCTGCAAGCTTCCTCTTGGTATCTGCAATGATTCTGTCATCTCCTGTCACAAATAGGTCATCCACATATAGTAGTAGAATCACAGGATTCCCTTCCTCAACCTTGTAGTAAAGGTTGGAATCCGCTTTACTCTTGGTAAAGCCCAAACTAGATAGGAAACTGTCCATCCTACCATACCAGGTTCTGGGAGCTTGCTTCAAGCCATACAAGGCTTTCTTCAATCTGCATACATAAGATTCCCTGTCATGTATTTCAAAGCCGAGTGGCTGTTCCACATATACTTCCTCTTCTACTACACCGTTCAGGAAAGCAGTCTTGACATCCATCTGGTGTATCTTCCATTTCATTGCTGCGGCCAAGGCAAGTACTGTTCTGATGGAAGTATATCTGGCTACAGGTGCAAAGGTTTCTTCATAGTCTATTCCTTCCTTCTGAGAGAAACCACGAGCTACGAATCTTGCTTTATATTTTTCCACACTGCCATCTGCAGCATGCTTGATTTTGTAGATCCACTTGGAAGTCACAACAGACTTCCCTTTAGGTCTTGGGACAACATCCCAAACATCATTCTTCATAATTGATTGATATTCCTCAACCATAGCATCCTTCCATTCTTTCTTTTCTGCTGCCTCTTCATAACTGGAAGGATCTTTGTTCATGATGTCACAGAGTAAAGCAACATAACTGGTGTGTGATCTGGTTCTCTTCTTTGCTCTGTGTTCTTCTTCTGGAATGCCAAATCTTTCTGCATCATGAATGAGCTCTCTAGCCCATATAGGTTTCCTCTTGTGAGAGTTATCCTCACGAGGTGGATCTACAGGTTCTTGTGGATCTTCAAACTCACGAGCAGTTTCTGGAACTGCATCAGTCATGGTAGTGTCTTGAAATCTTGTTTCCTTAGGTTCTTCATAATCTTCAATAGGTGCCTTTCTTGATTTGATGAATGCTGAATTTTCATCAAATGTTACATCCCTGCTGACATCAATCTTCTTGAACCCTGGAAAATATATTCTGTAAGCCTTCGAGCTTTCACTATAACCCACAAAGATGCCCTTCTTTCCTGAAGGATCTAGTTTAGTCCTCTTCTCCTTTGGGACATGAGTGTATACTGGACAACCAAAAATTCTGAGATGGCTGACTTCAGGTTTCTTACCAGAAAAGACTTCTTCTGGTGTCTTGTTGTCCAATATCTTGTGGGGTGTTCTATTCTGCACATATACAGCTGTTCTAGCTGCTTCTGCCCAAAGATGCATAGGAAGATCCTGGTCATGCAACATTGCCCTTGCTGCTTCCATGATAGTTCTGTTCTTCCTTTCTGCAACTCCATTCTGTTGAGGATTATATGGAGCAGTCAACTCCCTCTTAATCCCTGAATCACTACAAAGCTTCTTGAAGTCATTTGAGGTGAATTCTCCACCATTGTCAGATCTGAATGTTTTGATTTTCTTGTCAGTTTGATTTTCCATCAAGTTTTTGAATTCCTTGAATTTATCAAACACCTCATCTTTGCCCTTCAAGAAGTATACCCAAGTCTTCCTGGAGAAGTCATCAATAAATGATACATAGTAAACATACCCACTTAGGGAACTGGATGACATGGGGCCACATACATCTGAGTGGATGGTTTCCAGGATGTCTTTTGCCTTGCTTTCACTGCTTGGGAAAGCCTTCTTAGTGTTCTTACCTTTTGCACATCCTTTGCAAACCCCTTCATGTTTGGTCTTGATTTCAGGAAGACCTTCTACAGCCTTACTTGCAATTGGAAGTGCTCTATAGTGCATGTGAGCAAGTCTCCTATGCCAAAGTTCACTTGGCTCCATGGATTCATGTACCATGGCATGTTCAGGTTGACCCTTTAATTTATACAAGCCTCCCTCTTGCTCTCCAATCACTACTGCATCATCTATAGTCTTTCCCTTTGGCCACATTAGTACTTGGCCATCAACAAATGCAACCCTCATACCTTTTGCATCTAGAGCAGAGATGGAGAGTAAGTTCTTCTTGAGCCCAGGTACATAGAGAACTTCCTTCATCTTCAAAGATTTTCCAGAATCTAAGTTGTAAGAGGCTTCACCACTTCCTTTGATTGGATATTGATAATCATCCCCAAGTTTCACCTTATGGGGTGATTCATGTTCAGAAAGGTTCACAAATGATTCCTTGAACCCAGTCATGTGTTTGGAAGCCCCACTATCAATCAACCAATCATTACATCCATGGGAGATGGTACCTGTAAGGGCGGAAATTAGAACATATTCTTCTTCACTTGATGAGTCATCATCACTACTACTTTCTGCCCTAGCCTTCTTCTTTGGAGGTTCATCATCTTCGGCAGCATGGGCATGAAACCTTCTTTTGCTACCTTTCTTCTTCTTACTGGAGTTGTTCTTATTATCCCTTTTGTTCTTGGGACAATCTGAAGCAAAGTGACCCTTCTCATTGCATGTGAAGCATCTTAGGTCCTTCTTATTCTTTTGATGGAATCTTTTGGGGTGAGGGTGATCCTTCTTGGTTTTGCTTCTTTTGGTGTGAGCTGCAAGAGCTTGATCTTCACCTCCCATCTTTTCCTCACGAGCTATAAGCCTAGCTTCTTCTTGAGAACATTCTTCCCGAAGTCTACTGAAGGAGATCAACTTCTTCCTTGCACAAATTCCTTGAATAAAGGAATCCCATGACCTGGGTAGGCCATTTAGAGTGGTCATCACCACTTCACCATTCTCCACCATTTCTTCTACTGCTTCTAATTGTTCCTTGATCTGAGAGACCCTTGAAAAGTAGGATTGAATGGTTTCCCCATTCTGAAACTTTACTGCTTTCAATTGGTTCCGCAGGGTCATCTTCCGATTTATGTTCTTTCCTTCAAATAGCTTGGTCAAAGATTCAAACATCTCTTTGGGTGTCTTGAGAGAAGACACATGGGGTATGAGATGGTCTTTGATAGAATCAGCAATGATTCTCTTTTCCTTGACCAAGTTCTTCTTGTGCAATACCTTGGCCTCTTCATCCTCTGGGATAGGGATGTCTTCTTTCACATATGAGTCCAACTCATTCTCTTCCAGGATTAGCCCAATCCTATACTTCCAGGCTCGGAAGTTATCAGCCCCTTCAAGCTTATCCTCAAGCTTGGTGTGAAGAGACATCTTTAAGAGTACTTCAAATGGAAATAGAAAAGATTTAGAACTTACCACTTGAAGTGCTGAAAATTGGATCTGGTCCCGGATTAGGGTTTGTCAGAGAAACCCTAAAAATTCAAAATGTGAATTTCAAAATTCCGAAAGGATAGAAAGATGCGCCTTGGAGAGCTGATCAGCCTAGTACATTTAGAATTTGAGATCAGCAAAGTCTTGTCCTTCAAAATTGCCTTTTTGTCCTCCCGGGTTCACTAGGGAGAGCCCTGAATTAGGGTTTGAGTTTCCCGGAGATCTACCCAGCCAAAAATCTCGATCCAAAGCTCAAACCTTCGATTTTTGCAAGGAGCTTCCAGCTGTACCTTCAGTTTCCAGAAATTCCTATTTTTGTGGAAACCCTAATTTTTAGGGCCAAAACTGAAAATGCTCGGAACTGAAATCTGATTGGACAGAAAGATGCGCCTTGATGAGTAGATCCAATCTACTATACTGAATTTCAAAAATCTGTGGAGAGAAACCCAATAAACAAGCAATACAAGCTTCCGTCACTGCAAAATGTCTTCTTCTCAGTTAAGCTCTGATACCATGTTAAATTTTCAGTATTAAATCACAATACTATAGGATCTTTGCTGAGAGAATAACATCTACAGTATATCAATGCATGACAATCATAATATGACAAGCATCACAAGCATCATAAGAATCAAAAGCATAGAGACAAGAGACACAGAGTTTCCGTGGGGAAAACCCTAAGGTGAAAAACCCCACAACTTCCTCAGAGATAGAGAGAGCAATGGCTCAACCAAAATACAACCAAATAATACAGAGATAGTCTCCTAGCAGATGATCCTCCTTCTCCTCACTAGTGCGCCACTTTCCAGAGAGAGAGATAGATACTTTTCCGAGTGAGTAAAATAGAGATCTCCTATCTCTATTTATACTCACCTTTTTTCCCAGTGACCTACTGGGGCCGACTTGTCTACTTTAGTACATCCACATTATATTATATATTAATTAGGTCCAACCCCATAAGGTGGTCTAATAACCCATCGGCAAGTACACACACTTGCGACACTTGTCAATCCACATGACGACACTTCCTTATAGAGGAATAACACATCTCTTATAAGGGTACAATAAATATACATATAATATACTGATGAAATACATTCCGAAGTTACATATACATCAACAACTTCAACACATGTGCATTCATACTCATGAGGACGAAGGCCGGCTGTAATGATTGATTCACGACTGAACTCATAAACGCAAAGGTACGGATCGCACCTTTTACATGATTTGGCAGAAAATTAAATACGGTAATAACGATTATGTACTGTCGTAGCCCTCGATTAGCGAACCCATACTAATTAAACTCTAGGGAATATGTTAGGATCATGGTTGTATTTATTTCCCGTCACCTTACCTGATTTGCACCCGATACCCCAATTTTGCCAACTTCCTCATTTCAACGGAATGTTCATACCTACGCCGACTTGCCTAAAAACACGATTCTGAACCCCAACGATCCCTTGCATGTTCGTAAAACTTTAACTTCCACGTCTAGACTGGTAAATTGCTGTATTCATTTGTGAATTGTGAGGAAAGGTTGATATGGGAAACCCAGTCAGGCACGAACTAGTAAATACAGAAGCTGTACGTGCCAATGCAGAAGTTCTTAACATTTTCACGGTAGCAGGGTGGATGGAATATTTTGAACGGTTGAACTGTTTCCACACAGAAATCGCACTACAATTCGCCCTTAACCTGACTAATACTCACTCTGAGGTTAGGGGACTACGTGTGGATGTTACAGAAGAAATAATAGCAGAAGCGACTAGCTTACCCCAGGTTGGGAAGAAGTCATTTGGACGGAAGGCACATAATGCAAATGCTGCAAGAGAATTTTTGGCAGTTGGGGAGCATGTTCGTCCAAAACGTCGTGGGTTGAAACTGACATCTTTACCACGACCTTGGAATCAAGTAGAAGTCTTCGTCAAGTGCTATATCTCTTGTGAAGGTAGGTACCAAACTGTGTCCTTCTCTGAACTTCCCTTATTGTCTCATTTACGCCATGGCAATTTGGTGAATATACCATGTTATCTTTTTAAAGCCCTACAAACCATGGCTGGATATGCAAAAAATGCCCAACACCCAGTTTCCTCCCTTACCAATCATGGCCTAATTCAATTACTAGTCTTAAGGGCCATTGCAAATCATAATTTAACCTGGGAACAATTCCTTGCTGGATATGGGCCAATCAGAGAACCTGTTTTAGAAATAGAGGGTGTTGGTGAAGGTAATGAGGACCGACGTTCCTTAAATCCAGTTGGGGGGGAGATTGGACCATTAGGGAACCAAACTAGTGAGGAAGAGGAAGTAAATAAGGGAGAAGCAACATCAGTAGAAAACCCTGTTGCTGAGGAAATTGTGATGGAAACCATGGCACAGGAGGCAGAAAAATCAGAAGCTGTAAATGCAGAACCAAATACTTAGAAGAAAGAAGTTGAAACTGGAGCAGCTATTGAAGCTGCGACAGTAGAGGCTGGAACTACAGAAGCAGGAATAGCAAGAGAAGGGACTGTGGAAATTTTGGAGGTTGTGTCCTCTCCTGAGATAAGGGGGACCATTATTGAAGAAGAAAAGACCGAGGAAAAGACCCCTGTGTCAAAGAAACGAAGAGGAGGATCAGGGAACAAGGGTCAGACATCCACTACAACAAAGAAAAGAAAAACTAGAGCTTTCAAATCACCAGTAGCAGTAATAAATGAGGAACACCTAGTGGAAATGGTGAGGAAAAGAAGGACTCGATCAGCAGAAGCAGCAGCAGAAGCAACTGTGACAGCAATAGCAGCTGCAACAGTAGCAGAGGTAGCAGAGACAATAGAAGAAGCGGAGACAATGGATGCAATTGAGGGTAATATTGAAGCACCCTTAGCAGAGAAAATAGGAGCAGTCAGAGCAAATATTGAGTCACCTATGGCAGAAATAGCACCTGTAACAGGGGTAGACATAGAAATTCCTATTTTGAACCCCAAGTCACCTGCTGCCATGCAGGAACCTTCCATAGAAGAACCTCAAATCGAAAATCTCCTACATGAAAATGAATTATTAAAGGAGGATGTGTAGACATTGCGAAATGAGCTGGAAAGATGGAAGGGAGTAGTTGGAAAACAAGCAGAGAAGAATTTGAACACATTAGCAAATGCTGCAAACTTATTAGAAAAAACATCTTTTGCATTTGAAAATGAGGAGCAAGGAGAGACTGTTTGTCCAGAGTGTGGAGATAAATTTTTTGCAGCAGGACATAGAGTTGTTGTTTTGGGAGTTGTGTCACAAAGGCATGTACAAATAGAGGAGGTGGAAGAAGGAATGCCAGAAATAGAATTAATGGGGGAAAATGAGCCAAGAATTGAAGAGATTCCTTATTCGAATTTAGGAGATGAAACAGTGCAGTCCCAGCCATCAGGGGATACTGAGCTTCTTCAAGACCAGTCTCATCAGTCAGAGAGATTTGATATAACCCAGAAACAATCTCAGCAGTTCAAAGAAATTGAAGAACAGGGGATTGTTACACAAGAACCGGTACCCTTGAAAATATTTAATGAGGTTGTGACTCAGACAACAACATTTGATATCAAGGACCAAGAAGAGAACACTATTACACAAGAACCAATGTTTTCAAAATCATTTGCTGAAGTTGCAACACAAACTGAGATGGATGAGGTTGAAATAGAAAGGAGGGATGCTGTCACACAAGAACCAACAGTGCTAAGAATATTTGATGAGACTGTAACATAGACTGAGGGGGCTGAGGTTGATATGGAAATAAAGGATGTTGTTACACAAGAACTAGCATCCCCAAAATCCATGGCTGAGACTGCATTGCAAGCACATACCACTGCAACTCCAATGGAGGATGAAACTGTTACAGTGCCAAAGCAAAACGAGGAAGTCATTTATCTGGACTCTAATGATGAGAAGGATGTGGAGGACATAAGATTTCAACGGCTAGAGAAGAAGATTCTCTGGCTAAATCTCGAGTTGGATAAATGGCACAAATGGATTGATCAGTTCAGTACAAGTATGATTTCTCTCCAAGAACATAGAAATGTCATTAGGGGGTTGAGAGAAAAGTGGGCTAAGGAGTTATTCTTCCATAAACTCCGGTGGGAGAAACTTCAATAAAAATTGAAAGGATTAAAGAAACTTAAGTCCCTGCAACAAGAAAAAGACAAAATGTATACTCTTTCCCTAGAATTATTGAGTTGTAGGGCTCCATCCCCCTCTTACCCTGTCTTTCTCCATGAGCAAACAAATTTATTTAAATTAAGGGCTCTGAAAGAAGGGAGATCATTTGATTTGGCAATAGCTACGCAGTTTTTGGAAACTTTTCTGAAGAGTGATTTTGAGGATCAACATTTGTTATGTGAATTGTATTTACATGACAGGGCTTGTTATATTAGCTCTCCATCTAATCCATTACCTTGTCTAGGGGATGTTCAGCTGAGGGCATTTTCCTCTTTTGTCATTAACCATGTAATATGGCGAGATGCTTTCCAAACCATCCTCAGGAATGAGGAGAATTCTACTCTCTGGATTAGGGGGGAACCTCAGGATCCAAAAGCACTAATAGAAAATCATGCTAGATCTCTCAGGGTTCCTTCAATTGCCCAATACTTTGAAATCCTGCGAGATAAAATCCTCACCACATGTGTCCTAATGATTCTTAATATGCAGCAGAGTGCTCTGGAAGGTAGTGAACACAGATGGTTGTATTCTTCTTCATCTCTGAAGGAAATGGATCCATACTACTTTGATAATTTCAGGCAAGCTTTGACAAGTATTCCTAGATATGTGCAGTGCATGGAAAAGTGTGGGTCTTGGTGGATTGGATTCAGATTCAGATTCCCTCTCATATGGTTTCCTGTGAGTCCTTACAGAAACAGATATGCTTTGACTGTAGAAGAAGAAGAGCTATGTTGGGAGAAGTGGATAGCCTGCTATGGGTTTGTGCCTCGAGGGGAGACACCAGAACTTGCCTAGAATCATATAAACCTTCACAGATTCAACTCAGACTCAAATTCAGACTAGGAGAGGTAGTTGCATGAGGACATGCAATCAGATAGTTGGGGGGAGATGTTGGGTCCAGGAAATGCCCCTTTTTGGCCATCCTTATTACATTATTTTTCCCTGATTACATCATATTTTCATAAGCTATACCTATTCCTTTTCTCCAGATAAACCAATGATATTGATAGGTATGATTCCTTATTGCTTTATTTATTTTATGCCTAATATTGTTAAGGTTCTAGATCCTAGTCCTTAGTTTATGCTAATCTGTGTGATTTCATTTAGTCAAGGTCTAAAACGCAGGTGTATCAGCCGAATGGCGCCAGATGTTACTCTTTAAAGCCCAATTCCTCATAACTCCAACGGATAGCGCACTCCTCCATGAGAATCTGTAACAGGGCTCCACTGAAACAGAATCCAGCTGCAACAGACAAATCGCATTCCAGCTTGCTAAATCCGTTGATCCATTGATTACTAGAGTAACATCTCCTTCCTGAGTAACATCCTTGTTTAATACGGTTGTAATAGTTAGCTGTAACTCCACAGCTTGAAGATCGTGGATCTTCATTGCTGCACGATTTTAGTGGATCGTGATCTATACTTTCAATGTATAAATATGCGAAGGCTCTCGTAGCCTGGGGTTGGAAAATTACCATTTTGCATAAGCTGTAACAGAGCACTGATACTGTCAATTTCCATCATTAATATGAGAGCAGAGTTCTTCATTTATGTGTCTTAATTTGTTGTGATTCTCGGCGTCTCTGTTAGAAGGCTAGGGCCCGCCTTCTCATAGAGATAACTGACTTAAGTAGGTAGGGTAATTTAGCTTTCTTTCTATTGTGTGGTGTGGAATCATTGCAGATGTTACCGTTAGCTGCAACAGAGCTTAGCTTTCCTTTTGGTAGTTCACGATTACATCTTGAATAGCTGTAGCAGATTGGTGTGACAATCGACTATGTAGGATAATTCAGTTAATGCATGTGTGTTTGAATCAGCTGTAACAGCCAAGCTCAATTCCAATATCTTTCAGTTGTTTATGCTTTCTAGGATTTCCAGTAATTATCAGTTAGAGTTCAAGCATATATTTAGATTCTAGTTGCTGTTGTATCTTCAATTGGTTTATTAAGGTAGGTAGATTATGATTGAGTAACAGTAGTTGCTAGATGGATCATTTTGGTAAAGATCAATTATTGTAGTTTGATAATTATAGGATTTAACTTCTTGCAAAAGCAATCTGGTTTATTTCTATTCTTACTTTTATAACTGCTGGGTGATTTCTGTAGGAAGGTAGTTTCAATTGAATTCCTAGATATGTGAATTAGATTAGTCTGCTTCCTGGAGTGAGTTTGGCTGGATAGACTGGTAGGATCATTTTCTCTATTTAGTTAATCAATTGCTTGACATGTTTATGCACAAATTATGCTTATTTCCATTGAAACAAAAAGACCTCGCTGGGTTTGACAATTTATATTGACCATCCTGTGTGTTAGCTTTAATTAATTGACATATAGGGTGACCAACACTCCTCACTTGCTACCTTTCATTTTTCCTTCCCAAAAGCCTCTCCTAGTCTCCCTTTTGTCTCACTATCTTCTTCATTGTCTTCCTTCTCTCCCTTTCATTTCTCTAGATCTTCCTCTATCCTTCCTCCATTCATTTTCTATTTCCTTGCATGCTTCTTCCCTCTTTACCTTCCTCCTTTTTTCCTGTTGTCCGCCGAGATGCACACCAGCAGCAGAAATCTTTCGAAAGTTATTCCCTCACTACAAGTGGGAAAGTGTGGCCTTGGGGAAAAGCAATGAGTCAGGTAATGTCACTTGAATCCCAGCTCCTCCGTTTAGGCTAACTCCTAACGAAGCCAAGGGGGGTAGTCCCTACAAAGAGTTTACTATGGCTCAATGTATTTTAATGTTTTTGGTGTATGGTGATGCAGATGGATGTTGTTTAGGAGTTTTAAAGATGAAAGATCACAAATTTACTTTAAATAAAACACAAGGTAAAATGAAATCCACGTTGCGAAACAGTATATGAAGACTTTGCGAAAATAAGAAGCATCCACAGATAGATAAGTTCAAAAATTAAATCCAATGGACAAATGGCCCAACTTAATTAAAGCATAAATATAAAATGACTAGTGCCAAAAATGGAGTCAAACAAGTGTAGTGCTTGGGGATGCTGAAATGAAAGTCTCAATAGTAGATGTTCGTGAGATCATTGTGCAGATTATCTTGGTAAATTAAAAGTTTTAATGGTCTTAATTATTAGGCTAAGAACAACAAGGTATGCAGAAGACCGGAAATATACTTTTGGTGGCTTCCCCTTCTGATCGTATGTCGGACCGCCCGGATTTAGAAGAGTAAGTGTCTGAAGACTTAACCACTCTGATGTCTATGACAGCGGTAACTTCCGGCCCCACCAGGTTTAGGAACTTTTCCCACTACCTGAGTATGTCTCAAAAAAAGAAACACCGGTTCGTTGGTTGTGGGGTGAAAATTTTATTATGTTATCGAAAATTATCAAATCCAACACCTTTCTGAGTACTAGCCCAACCTTTTCAAGTTGGCAGAGCATACGGCTGTCGGATAGAAACCAAGATAAATTATTTAGGGGGTGTGAGTTGAAATGTTTTTTAAAAATGATTAGAGTACACAGTTCAACTCTCCGACAGAGAGCGCTCTTGACTTTATCTTATGACAAGGTTCAAGAGACTTAAATACTCTATATGCCTAATGCATGGAAAAATGCAATATTAATATGCTCTCCGATAAAGAGTGCTCCTGACTTGGGTTATTGCAAGTTCAAGAGGCTTTGTTCTTTGTTAAAAATAGAGGCAGATTATATGCAAAGAAAAAGCACGTTTTTCAAAGTAAACAAGCAATGAGAAGAGAAATAAATGGAGAGAAAGGACAAGGCCAAATCAAGCAACAAACCAAGAAATAAACAACAAGGTGGGATCAACCTTGGAACAAGGTGACCACTAGAACCACTAGTCCCGAAAACCTTCCAGCTAGCTGGATGTCCGCAAGGATGCTAATGGGGAAAGAGAAGTAGCCACAAAACTATGTGGCACTTGGGATAAAATCCCAAGCTACTTTCTCAAGGCAAAACTTGGAAGAGAATTATTCTAAGTACAAAATTTGAGAAATATATCTAGAAAAATGAAACAAGTCTAACTAAAGTATGCATGAAACAGTCTTCCCCAAATGGGAAAGAAGGAACCAAAGTGTGGGAGGCCTTATCCCACCTAGAATTTTTATTAATCAATTTACAAGTGCCTTGAGAATTTAACCCTTGTAAGGTCTTTTATGAAAGATAAGATAACTTATGAAAACAATATAGAGCTCTTAGGAGCTTTTACAAAAGGAGAATGGTTATGGATCTTCTTGGTTCAAATCTTCCTTTTGTTTTGGATCTTCTTCTCGGTTTAGATATTTCTTCACTTCTTTTGCTTTGTGTTCTTCTCCTTGGTTTGTTCTTCTCTTCAAGCTTGGATCCTCTTCTTGGTTTTTTGTTTTCTTCTTTTCGAGTATCTACAACAAAGATCAACTCAAACACCCATAGTAGTTAATCAAATCAAATGGAAAATGACAACTAATCTAAGATCTAGATAAAAATGAAAACTAATTAAATATGAAAATAAAAAAATGCGAATGCAAAATTAAATCTAGGATGCAATTAGATTGCTAACTTTTTATGAGATCTTGTAATGCAAACTTCGTTAAAGAACTAGCTAAGATCAAAATGGAACTGACTATGCTAACTTCAAAATGAAACTAAACTAAGAACTGAAATGGAAGGTAAAGTGAATGAAAAAAGGGATGCAAAAGGAAATGGAAGATGGCTTCCAACTAAGACAAGGAGGAATAGCAAGCTAAGAACAGTGGCAGCCAAGGAAAAAGAAGACAAGAAAAAACAAGAGGAAGAAGGCAACAAGCAAGGATGGAAAAGGGAGAAAATGGGACAGTCAAAAGATGCAAAGTAGGGACAGTAGAATAAATGAGGAAAGAGAGAAGGTAAGGCAGCGAACAGTAAGAGGAGAGGTCACCAATTGGTGGGGTAACAAAAGCTCAAAACAGTGAGTGAAAACTGCCCAACAGTGGGTAAGAAAAAGGCCCAAACAGTGGGCTGTTTGGTGCCCAAACAATGGGTGAAGAAAACTCAATACTGTTAACACCCAAAAAGTGCTCACTAGCTCATTTCCTTATTCACATGACCCATTTGTCCAATTTTCACCATTTGAGCCTCTAAAGCCATCAAAAGGTCACCAAAAGACCTTAATGCACCCCTTTTTCCACTCAAAATGAATATTTTTCCTCAAAAAGCATAAAAAACCCTAAAAAAGGGTCCAAAATTCCCAAAAATATTAAAAAGGGAATAAAAATATTAAAAATATTCAAAAAAGGAAAAAGGAGGAAAAAGGTACCTAAACCATGTTGGTCAATACCATTGGTTTCCTCAAAACCATAATGGTATTCCCCACCACCAAATACTATAAAAAGGTGTTAGGGGCTCCTCACTTTCCATCCATCCATCATCCTATCCTCATGCTGTCAAAATCTCTCATGAGCTTTTGACCATTGTAGCTATCTTGGAGAAGAGACCTTTGGAGCTTGGAGCTACTCACCTTGGAAGTTGCTCAACACAAATCCTCACCATTTGAGGTATCTTAATACAATACTCAAACTTTTTATTTCTTTTTATTTTTTATTATGTTATCTTAAACATCATTGCCTTGTTAGTTGCAGGTTTCCCTCTGTCGACGACAACCAAATTTATTCCAGAGGATAGAACTAGAGGTCCCTGTGTCTTGGACTCATCAACATTTATGATGAGTGCCTACGAATCATTTTGAGAAGAGTCCTTAGTGTCTCTCCAAATGGTTGTTTCTCACATGCTCGACTTCAACACCTTGATCACATCGTTGAGACTCGCACAGGGTATTGGTCCGTTCAGTTATTTGTTGAAGACCCCGAACACCACCTGACTCTTCCACATTTGAGAGTCTACTTATGGAAACAACCAGTTACATTTTTTCTATAGATATCCGGGTTGCGCATGGCGACAGTATTCAAATGTACCCCAGTGTTATACTCCCTCGAGTATACAGTTACATGTACTTCTCAGAGATGACTCACAGTCATTGAGTCCCTACAGATGTTGGACACCTTCAGTTTCAGCAATTCATCAACCCTTCTGAGACCTTATTCAGAACAGTTGACGCTTTATTCTAGTGTATCAGTTATTGAGATCAGTCATGTTATGATAATGAGTACATCCCAAAAAATAATGTCCCCTCTGGACCATTATGACGTACCAACAGATTTTTTATGTATTTTTCAGGTCCCCCTTCTTGGGACTAATTGTTATGTATATATCTTGATACGAGCATGGGTATGCCCGCTTCGTCCATTATCAAAGATTATTCCTCATTCATATTGAGGCCATGTAATATTGTTTATTTTTGCAGCTTCCAAGGGCCGTGGATCCAGTCTCCAATCGGTGTCTTCTCTTCCCCAAACCCCCAAAAAAAGACAAAAGAACTATGATGTCTATCGGCCATACGATGAGCTCCTGCCCTCACACATCAAGGGGCAATCTGTTAACACCCAAAAAGTGCTCACTAGCTCATTTCCCTATTCACATGACCCATTTGTCCACTTTTCACCATTTGAGCCTCTAAAGCCATCAAAAGGTCACCAAAAGACCTTAATGCACCCCTTTTTCCACTCAAAATGAATATTTTTCCTCAAAAAGCATAAAAAACCCTCAAAAAGGGTCCAAAATTCCCAAAAATATTAAAAAGGGAATAAAAATATTCAAAATATTCAAAAAAGGAAAAAGGAGGGAAAAGCTGCCTAAACCATGTTGGTCAATACCATTGGTTTCCACAAAACCATAATGGTATTCCCCACCACCAAAAACTATAAAAAGGTGGTAGGGGCTCCTCACTTTCCATCCATCCATCATTCTATCCTCATGCTGCCAAAATCTCTCATGAGCTTTTGACCATTGTAGCTATCTTGGAGAAGAGACCTTTGGAGCTTGGAGCTACTCACCTTGGAAGTTGCTCAACACAAATCCTCACCATTTGAGGTATCTTAATACAATACTCATTCTTTTTATTTCTTGTTCTTGAATCATTTTCAGAAAATTTTATTTGTTATATGCACATGCTAGTTTAGTTTAGATTCAGATTTATAATAATTATTTTTTTTGCTTTCAATATTTGAAACTGCTATCACTTGTTGATAGGTGCCCATTGCACTAAGCTTGGTTGCAAAACCAAGCCAATAGTTTTTGGCGACTCCACTGACTTCGAATTCTTAGATCTCAGTTTTTTTCTTTAGATCTTAGTTTTTGTTAGTTTTAATCAATTTAATTCATAGATCTGCCATCCTAGACAACAGATCCATTGCTGTTCTAGATCTTGGTCCCTTCTATTGCCATTAATAGCCCGGAATTTCCATTTTTGGGTTCGTTTTTTGGCATCCGTTTTCGGCTTTCGCCTCGCGGTTTTTTGCCCGACAGTCGCGCGGCTCGTCGCGACCTCGCGGCCTTTTTTCGCGCGACGCACAGCGGCTTCGCGATCATTTTACGCGATGCACTTCGCGGCCATTTTCCACGCTGCACATCGCGACTGTGTAACGAAAACTCGCGCTGCACTTCACGTCCGAAACCCGCGCTGCCCATCACGACTGTATGACCAGAATCTGCATTGAACATCGTGGCTTCACGGTCGAAACCCGTGCCGCCCATCACGACTGTGTGACCAGAATCTGCATTGAACATCGCGGCTTCGCGACCGAAACCCGCGCGGCCCATTGCAGTTGTTTTCTCGAAACTCGCGATGCAAGTTTTTTCAATTCGACCAATTTTTTGAAAATTATTTTTTGCTGTATTTTCTGCCCATTTAGCATATTTTACAATATTAAATCTCCTACATTTTTACAGCGATATAAATCTTTTACTATTTAGAATGCTCCTTTAAAAAGTCTTTTTACAAAATTTTCAGAAATTGAAAGAGAGATTTTTCTGCATTTTAGCTAGATCAAGGGTTTACTGTTTATTTGCTCGATACTTTGCCCAGGCAACTTTTAAGAGATCCATTTATTTCTTGAAATATTTATGTTATTTGCTTCCCTTTAAATTACTTCAAAGATCCATTATTTTTGAATAGTTTTTTCAAGCATTTACATTTCAAAAACGCCTTTATTTTTTGCGAAACTGGAAGCGTCTTTTCTTTCATTTGTAAAATCGCCCAAGCGAGGCAAATCAATTTCAGTTTAAATACCACACTTGCACCCACTCTGCCACATAATTTAACTGAGCCTTAAAATTTACCTTAAACTCAACAAACTTTTAACCCCACTTGGGGAGCACTTAAAAGAATTTTTTAGTTAGGTAGAATTGAGGGGATAGGTGTTCCAATAACACCCCTCAGTTATTACATTTGATACATAGTGGTTGTCCTCTACGGTACCAAAATCCCTTATAATTTTGACACGGTTATCAACCAATTTATCGGGAAGGCCTCTCCCTTAGGAGGGTTGAAGTATCCAGACTAGTTCCGGAAGTCTGAGTGGAATACTGCAATCCATTCAGTAACCGAAGGATACCTTTCAAAGTTCTCGGTGTACACCCCCCTGGTGTACAGCGGCGATAGAACCAAACTGCAGATTCACCCAACCGAACGTGTCATGAACGGGGTATCCTAGTTGCCACTCTTTAGGATTGTCTACCCGGTATCCCTCCCGGTAGGGGGATATCTAGCCGTTGATTCAACACTCTATATTGTCTGACTTGGATTTCATCACCTTGCATAGGATATCATTTGTTGACTCACAATACTTCTAGTTAGGTGTTTGCATGATACATTACCCACCTTTGGTCTAGTAGCACCTCTTTTTTCTAGAAACTGTTTGACTTTTGGTATTCTAACCAATTTTGTTGCATCCCTCCACTTATTATAGCACAACTGCTATAATAAGTGCTTTTTGAGGTTGATTTTTCACCTGAGAGCCTTTATTTTCACTCCCCTTTTTTGCACTCATTGTTGCATTAGGGTTTTGAGTTTTTTACATCACCACCTTACACTGAAAATTTTTAAAACATATTTCTCACCATTGAGAATTTAAGACGATCTCGTCGTCTTCAAGGTGAACCCCCTCAGTTCAGTATACTTGGCTCTCCAGGTCACCGACGTAGAGACTTATCCCTTGATTCGCCATGTCATTGGCCAAACATACAGTCATCCGATTCTGACATGCCTCACTTCACATCTGATTCTGAGGCTAAATCCAAAAAACCTACTGAATTGTCACCAACCAACCTCATGGCTGGACCACAATATGACCCACTTTTTACCAGTACTATTGGAGATACATCCATAAACCCTTCTACTACTGTGCCATCCATGGTAACAACAACCCCTCTAGGCATGCCTAATATGGGGGACACTCCACCTTTAGGTATGCCCAACACAGGACTACCTCCTATTATGGGTATGCCAAACATAGGAATCACACCACCTGTCATTACCACAACCCAGATCCCAGGAATTCCTGGCGCTATTCCTAATCCCAGTGTAACCCATGTTGCACTTGGAAACGCTGGCCCATACCAAACCACAACAGCTGGAGGACACATACCTTCAATACCTAGCATACCCTTAGGGGCTACTGGACCACTACATAATGCCACCATGAATAGTTATGTCCCAGTCACTACGCCACACCCATCTGCTAGTTTACCTTACATGGCTAGTTTGAACTTACCAGACTTAGCCAGGCTAGCCAACGAACCTATCAAGCACAACCCTACATGGCCACCCATGCCTACGAAGCTCCCCTCAGACATACCCAAGTTTGAAGGAAAACCTGGGGAGGACCCTCAAAACCACAGAATGTCTTTTCACCTATGGTGTTCATCTAACTCCATAGTGGATGACTCCATTCGTCTAAGGCTGTTGCAACGAATGTTCACTGGCTCTGCAGCCAAGTGGTACATCGAACAATCACATTGGACCCACCATACTTTTACGTCTCTCGCCTCCAGTTTCCTTCAATTTTTTTAGCTACCTGTACGTTACGATGCAGGAGTTGAAATACTGTTGTCTTGCAAACAAAACAAAGCTACCCACATCACAGACCACATCCATGAGTGGCGCAAGCGTCGTAGCCTCTGTAAGATTAAACTGGATGACCATATATTTTTGGACTGGTTCCTTAAATCACTCCTACCCCTCATAGCAAAATACGTTGCTTCCGAACGACCCCAGTCAGAGGAAGAAGCTATCCTAAAAGCTCAACAATTCGACCTAATTTATGCCCAATCAGGCTATCTCTACACCATCATATCAGACGCCCCACGAGGCGATTCTTCACGCGGTGACATGCCGGGGGCATCACATGCCGCTGATGGTATTATTGGCCAAGTCACACCGCAAATTAAACCTTTTAGCATGGTGAGCACCATAAATGCCCCAGACCTCTCTAGGGCTACATCTAATTCTGGAGCGACAACTTCGTACGCTCCAATGAATCAGACTCATCACACTCATGGACCCTCTTGTCCTCAATCAGCAGGGGGATCTGCTCCCACTACTCATACATCTCCTGTGAAAAGAACCCGCGGATACCACCACCACCACGGGGCATCATCTACCCCCACCGCACCATACGCGGCTCGCTCACCAGACTGTCTTGAACCGGTACCTGTGGCCGCAAAGTCGGTACCTGCTCAAAGAAAAAACAACACAAAAAGGAGGCATAGCAGAACTCTCCTCCCTCCCGACTGACCTTGTCTAGATCTCTCTGGACACCAGCCAAAAACATCTAACCCCATGCATAATAGGTCCCCCTCAGCACAGAATCCACCATCATCGTTTGTCCCCCCGACAAACGATGTGGTGCCGCGGCACCCAACACCCGCAGAACACAAGCCCTGACAGCCCGCATGTCCCACTCCCGCAATGATCTCAAACTCAGAGCGCTGTTCTGCACAATTGCCCCAGGAACACAGAAGGTCTCCAGGAGATCCTCTATGTGCACACCTGTCGGGATCCTCAGTAGAAGATCCCCCACCTCCCCTAAGCGAGGTAACCCGGTAAGAAAATATACATCAGTAAGGGTGATCTCCAACCTCTCACCCCCAACAATAAAGGCACCCTCTGCAGGAACCCACCAACTCACCAATTGGTTCAGTAGCGGTCCTACTGAACGCATTGGTGGAATCTGAGCGAACTTCAGGAGTCCACTCACCGCCAGAGCCTGCCGGACCCCCTGCTTAGTCCGAACCCAAACCATCAAATCCTCCTCCATCTCTCGCTCTCGCCATGAAACCAATGGTCTCCTCAACATCCTGCCAAAAAACAAAGAAATGTTTAGCACTAAAGAAATTTTTTCAAAAAATACCATCGCAGCTTTTCCATCAAAAGCCGCGATGATCATCGCGGCTTCCATATAAGAACCCGTGATGAACATCGCGGGTATTGGCCAGACAGTCACGATGAACATCGCGACTGTCTCCCCCATACTCGCGATGAACATCGCGACTTTCAGCCCGACAGTCGCGATGAACATCGCGACTGTCAGCCTCAAACCCGCGATGTCCATCGCGGAAAAAGACACGAAACCCGCGATATTCCACGTTGGAAGGCCAACATGGAATTTCAAGGCCTTCGGGGGCCCCCCGCTAACCAAAAAATACATAATTGAAAAGGCTAAGGCGAATAAGGTTACCTGAAACTCGCAGAATCAAAAACCAACGGTCAAATCTCCCGAAAATCAAGAAAGAGCTCTGATTGCTCTGCCAAACTCACACGTAACAATGACACGTCATATGGGCCCCATGCCCTATTTATAGAAATTCCACCATTTTTCGAACAACCATTCCGGTGTCATACGACGTCCGTTCCTCAAACCATTGGAATCAGCACAACGAGAACTTCATGACAGTTCTTTCCTTTTCCTGTTTTCACCAAGTCCATTTTTCGACTATTTTTTCACGCCCTTGTTGCCTCGGTTTACGTGCCACATCGATCGTCGTCCATTTTTGACGATTCTTAGATCGTCGGATTCAGTTTTTCGTGCTCGTGATGACGCTTGAGATCATTTTTCGCTCTTACGCCCATATTTTTCGGGCATTTTTCCCATGCCCCCTCGTCGCCTCGGTTTGCATGCCACATCGACCGTCGTCCATTTTTTACGAGTCTTATATCGCCAGATTCAGTTTTCCACGCTTGTGATGACGCTTGAGATCATTTCTCGCTCTCACGCCCATATTTTTCGGGCATTTTTTACCATGCCCCCTCATCGCCTCGATTTGCGTGCCACATCGACCGTCTTCCATTTTTTATGAGTTTTATATCGTTGGATTCAATTTTCTACGCTCGTGATGATGCTTGAGATCATTTCTCACTCTCACCCCCTCATTTTTTTGGGCATTTTTACCATGCCCACCCATCACCTCGGTTTGCGTGCCACATTGGCCATTGCCCCTTTTTAACCATCTTTATTTCACCGGATCCAGTTTTCTGCACTCACGATGGTGCTTGAGACCTTTTCTCACTCTCATCAATCCCTTTTTGTTTGGTATAATTTTACCCCTTTTTCGGGCCGAGCAATCCCTTTTACGAAAAAGGCACTTAGGGAGTTTCTGTTAAGCTCTTTTCTAACTCCTAAAACAATGAAAAGATCGCCGAGCAACCTTGCTTCCTTTCATGCTCGCTAAACCTATCTGAAAGGGCATCTACCTAGTATAAGTTTACCCCTTTTCCGGACCTTGTAGACTAATTACGAAAAAGGAATACTCTAGTCACATCGACTAGAAGAGTTCTCCATTTGCATCATTTTATGCTTTTTCGGGCCTTGGAGACTAACTTACGAAAAAGAACACCAATAGAGTCCACTTACTGCTTTCAGACTCTCTAAACATGAAAGAGACCACGAGTAATCACCATCCTGGGCTCGTAAAAACCCATAGGACGGTACTCATAACCACTGCAGAGTCTTCTTATCATTTTCAGACTCCTTAAAAATGAAAGCACACATGAGCATGAACAGTCCTGGGCTCGCAAAATCCACAGGACAGTACCATTTCAGAGCACACTTTTATCCCTTCTTGGAGCTCATTAAAACTACGAAGAAGGACCCAATGGTGCTTCCCGGCACCAGAACAAATCACGTCTACTCATATGGCAGCTTCCCCATCTTGGTCGCCTTTGTTCAGAGTATTCTGC
Source organism: Larix kaempferi (assembly GCA_027924585.1). Lineage (NCBI taxonomy): Eukaryota > Viridiplantae > Streptophyta > Pinopsida > Pinales > Pinaceae > Larix > Larix kaempferi. Next base: position 1,536,157 of record BSBM01001296.1, on the reverse strand, counting down.
AATAGCTCACCCTGAGAATCCCTCGACAGAACCCATTAGCTCGTCCCCTCAGTTAAAACATACCCTTTAGTCCTTAAAAGCTATGATCCCGGAACCTACAAGTCAGTTCCCTATGCTTCTAGGTCAACCATGTCATCATGCTCTGAACAAAGGAAGTTTGAGTCTACCCACTATATGACCCCAGTTACTTCCCATCCCCACAAGTATGTCAGTCCTACCATCAGTACTACCAAACTTCAGTTTTACACCTCATGCTCCTATCAAGGAAACATCATTGCCTTGTTAGTTGTAGGTCTCCCTCTGTCGACGACAACCAAATTTATTCCAGAGGATAGACCTAGAGGTCCCTGTGTCTTGGACTCATCAACATTTATGATGAGTGCCTACGAATCATTTCGAGAAGAGTCCTTAGTGCCTCTCCAAATGGTTGTTTCTCACATGCTCGACTTCAACACCTTGATCGCATTGTTGAGACTCGCACAGGGTATTGGTCCGTTCAGTTATTTATTGAAGACCCCGGACACCACCTGACTCTTCCACATTTGAGAGTCTACTTATGGAAACAACCAGTTACATTTTTTCTATAGATATCCGTATTGCGCATGGCGACAGTATTCAAATGTACCCCAGTGTTATACTCCCTTGAGTATATAGTTACATGTACTTCTCAGAGATGACTCACAGTCATTGAGTCCCTACAGATGTTGGACACCTTCAGTTTCAGCAATTCATCAACCCTTCTGAGACCTTATTCAGAACGGTTGACGCTTTATTCTAGTGTATCAGTTATTGAGATCGATCATGTTATGATCATGAGTACATCCCAAAAAATAATGTCCCCTCTGGACCATTATGACGTACCAGCAGATTTTTTATGTATTTTTCAGGTCCCCCTTCTTGGGACTAATTGTTATGTATATATCTTGATACGAGCATGGGTATGCCCGCCTCGTCCATTATCAGAAATTATTCCTCCTTCATATTGAGGCCATGTAATATTGTTTATTTTTGCAGCTTCCAAGGGCCGTGGATCCAGTCTCTAATCGGTCTCTTCTCTTCCCCAAACCCCAGAAAAAACACAAAAGAACTATGATGTCTATCGGCCATACGATGAGCTCCTGCCCTCACACATCAGGGGGCAATCTGTTAACACCCAAAAAGTGCTCACTAGCTCATTTCCCTATTCACATGACCCATTTGTCCACTTTTCACCATTTGAGCCTCTAAAGCCATCAAAAGGTCACCAAAAGACCTTAATGCACCCATTTTTCCACTCAAAATGAATATTTTTCCTCAAAAAGCATAAAAAACCCTAAAAAAGGGTCCAAAATTCCCAAAAATATTAAAAAGGGAATAACAATATTAAAAATATTCAAAAAAGGAAAAAGGAGAGAAAAGGTACCTAAACCATGTTGGTCAATACCATTGGTTTCCTCAAAACCATAATGGTATTCCCCACCACCAAAAACTATAAAAAGTTGGTAGGGGCTCCTCACTTTCCATCCATCCATCATTCTATCCTCATGCTGTCAAAATCTCTCATGAGCTTTTGACCATTGTAGCTATCTTGGAGAAGATACCTTTGGAGCTTGGAGCTACTCACCTTGGAAGTTGCTCAACACAAATCCTCACCATTTGAGGTATCTTAATACAATACTCATTCTTTTTATTTCTTGTTCTTGAATCATTTTCAAAAAAATTTATTTGTTATATGCACATGCTAGTTTAGTTTAGATTCAGATTTATAATAATTGTTGTTTTTTCTTTCAATATTTGAAACTGCTATCACTTGTTGATAGGTGCCCATTGCACTAAGCTTGGTTGCAAAACCAAGCCAACAAATACAGTGAGCAAAAAAGGTGCCCAACAGGGGGTAAGACAAAGGCTCACAAAGGGCCAATGCTTTGGGAAAAAAGGCCCCACTAGGGCACACCTAGAGAAGCCAAAAAATGGTAAGAGGGGAGAAGGAATGAACCAATGAAACAAGAAATCAAAAGAGCAAAAAGGTAAATGGAAGAATGAGGCCAAAAAAAATGAATGGGAAGAATGTTGGCTAGAAGAAAGGGGCTAGCAAGTCAAGGGGAAAAAACTCAAGGAGAAAAATGGAGGGCTTGAAGAGATCAGCCTAAGGCAACCAAGTTTGAAAAGAATGTTTTGAAACTGAGGATGGAGCTTAGGAGTAAGATCTCCTTATGTTTCATCTTCTTGGAACAAGCCCAACTTTGTAGATCCTGAAAGACAACAATGTTAGAAATTTCTTATGATGATGGAGATGAGATCAATGCAACCGAGCTCTCGCCCTTCTCCAAATGCAAGATCTGTCAAGACAACCAACTTGAAACCCCGTGAGATCAACAAATATAACTAGTATGCTAGGAAGAGTTAAATCAAGATCAATACTTCATATAAATGAATACTTGTATTCATCTAAATTATAACAAACTTTGCATAATAATCCAAATTGAAAACCACAAATGGAAAATCTTATGTTCTAGAAATAGACCTCAAAAGCTAATTATTCGATCCACACATAAGAAACAATATTTAATGCAAGAAGAGATATCACCTCATAATAGACACATCCACTGATGAAGAACGAATCATATATACCTCCAATGTCAAAAATATTTGTTCAATGAAATATTGTTTACAAATTATGCAGAGTTTCTATGCCCAAAAGATCCCTCCTATCAGAGCCAAAAGGCCTCTCATTTATACAAAAGCTAAGTGCCAATACCCTAGTCGAACTTGGCAAAGAGAGGAGTCGATTCCCAATCAATCTAAAGTGGAAGTCTCCATCAAACCCAAACTTGGAGTGCATGATTGAATGAAAACTCGAGTTATTGGTTGGTGTGAGTTGGGGGGGGCCTCCACCTTGGCAAGGTGTCCCCACTGCCTCATTTCAAACTCCATCACTCCATACGTGAGCCTCCACAAAGGTATGACGTGAGCAATCAAGGAATGCGTGAGTCAAGCTTGGAGTTGGTAGCTGTGATAACTCTAATTAGTTGGAGTTAGAACTTGTGATGTGGCCCCAATTTGGGGAGGGCGTCCATCATTCTATTAATACTAACTCAACCACCCATCACACAATCGCCACATAGCCAATTCCTGAGGAATGTTCACGTATTCATAAAATGAAACCTCAAACCTTATCCAAAGTTTAATTTCATTAAAATTGAAATGGTAAATGCTTTAATACTTGCAAGTGGTCTCCCACCACATAATGGATCACTCAACAATCAATGAATTCGTGAATATGCAAAGAGACCCACGCTTTTCCAAAGATGCGCCCACGTCAACCTCTTCTAATTTAATCAAAATTTCCAATTTTGATTTTTATAAAATGTGACTTTATCTCCAATGTGTATGTACACCTTAGGAAAATGATATCCAACCTTTAAAAATCAATTTTCTAATCAATTTGACTTATTTGATTTTTTGGTCAAAGTGCACTTTGTCATCTTTTAGCAATTAAGTGCCAAAATGATGCATTATTAGCCAAAACTCCCCCAGAGGTGACGTAATGTAATTGCCCGAAATCTGATAAATGAGGGCGCTAGGGTAAAGAGGATGCTCTGAGCGTCAAGACGAGCCTTCCCACACCCAATTCCACCTCTGGATGAGGTTTTTATCACTTCTTGAAAAATTTCATTTAAACCATTAAAAAATGGTCTAAATTACGGAAAAAAAATAATATTTTTTGCCGGAATCCAACGAAACTCCTAGGAGACCTAGTGCATGTTCGTACGACTCAATCGAGATGGCTAACACATAAAAAAAATCCTAGACACAACACTCTAATAACCACCTTAGGTTTTGACCACCATGGAAAATACTCCAGCTTTGGAGGTTTGAGTGAAAAACTTAGGGATTGTACGCCACTGATGAGTAGCGCATAATTCCTAAGGAAAAAAACACTCTAGAGTATCACCCAAATGGCTAAACCTACGGATAGCCGAGTCTTTTATAAAAGGACCCCGTTTAGACCAACTTTTTACATTTTCCCCATGGGGGTATAACATGCAGTTATTACAAATGGGGAAAAAAATGCCCTGAAAATGACTTCTGAACCTTTGAACACTGATGATGAACATGGATCATGTTCAATAAATTGGCATCTCACAAGCAATTTAGCTATTGTACAAAATAGGTGATAACATCTGGCTCCAACTGCGGGACGTGTGCTCCATCTGGAAATCATGCAAGGAGAGGATACGAGAACACCAGAATCTCTAGTTTATATATATAACCTGTAAAAACATCTCAACTTGACAGAAAACCTTCAGTAGCACGTGTGTTATGAAAAAACCAAAATAAAATACCAACTATATTTTATTGTTTGAAAATAAATTCTAAGAAGTCCGAATGAAGGCAAATACTTTATTCTTTCCTATTCTAATATAATACAAAAGAACATGTTAAGTATAATCAGAAATCCAATGTAACCACTTAAGCATGTAATCAATGTAAAAACAATTTGTTACCTTGTCTCTAGTTACCAGCCAGGACAAGGGCATGCTTATCAGAAAGTGCAAACCTGCTCGGATCTTTTGAATGGGAGGGCTGGATGGGGAATCATAAGTATCTGATAAATATTTGAAGTGCTTCCCAATATAATAAGTCCTTCTGCAGGCACACTCTATCCAGAACAAGATAGGGTGATGAAATTCAGGATGACAAGGCAGTTCTGGTACCTTATCATACTCCTCCAAGAGGCTCTTCTGAAAATAATTTTCCCTGAAAGTGCACACCTCGAACTATTCTAATATACAAGGGTCATCCGATGGCTGAGATATGTATTCAACAGATTTTACCCAAACCAGTCCTTCACTGTACTGTTTCTCTAGGTCATATTTGTTGATGCTTATGTGTGGTTCTAAATGCTTATATGAAGAAATCACATGCTCTTCCTCCATGTTCATATGCTCAAAATTCATACTCCCTTCTCTAGAGACATCGAAAATAGGTTTTCCAATGTATGTCCAATAGTCATCATCCATATCTTTGTCAAATATGGGGGTGTCTTCATGCATTAAGTCATATTCCTGGCTATATGTATCTTCATGCTCATAAGTGGGATTATCAACAAACTTTCCCAAGGGATTTTGATCATTGTTAACTTCTTCAGACATGGCATAGATAGGGTTCTCTAACAAATTCCATTCATCATTGCCAATGTCTATGTCATCCATGATGGATTCATCACCACTTATGTCATCCTCCATGCTAGGCCTATCCTCCTAAATTTCATCCTCGGTTTGAATAGGTGCTAGAAAGGTAGAGTAAATTGCACAGCTCCCAGGATCATCGGTATTATAAGTATATTGATTATAAGGATTCTTGGGATTCTCAACATGATACTTCTTTTCTTTCTCATTATGCAATTTAACTACAGAGTCCTCAGATACTGGTACTGTAGCATAAGTCCAATCCATTTGGATCCATCCTCCTAAAGTGGCAGCCCACTTCCTAGAAAGCAGCATTCCCCATTTATTTGGAACATCTATAACAAGTATGTCCATGGTTACATGGATGTCTGGATACTTAGCCAATTTAACAGGTTGGTTTTCGATCATCCCTTCAACTTTAACAGGTCTGGAGTCCATGGCACACACATTCTTGTAAGTCCTAGTGGTTTTCAAGTTAAGCTGTTGCATAACTTTTTTAGTCATTAGATTTGCACCAGATCCTGAATCCAACATACAATTATGTAGAAGAAGGTCACCTATCATCAATGATATATAGAAAGGTGGGTGAGATTCTTTTCTTGATTCCCTAGTATGTAAGATTATAGGTGGATCCTCGTGAGCTTTGCCATAGTTGGTTGAAGGTTGCTCTACATTTTCTGAGAAAGTGACCTTCTTAGGGGTTTGAGGAGCAAGAGGAGTAGGTGGACTAGGGGTAGGAGTACAAGTAGAGATGGGTATTTCAAGTGCTTTCAATAGTTTTTCTTTTTGACCAAGAATTTTATAAAGCTCATTTATAGGTACAGGCACTTTCATTGTATAGAACCAATTACTCCAATCAAAATTCAATTTAATAGAGTCATTTGATTCAGTTGGAATTGTTACCTTTGGTGGCTGTATGGAAGGTGCAGGATTTGCTCTTCTTTGATAACCAATCCCTTTAAACTTTTGCATATTATAGACTAGCTCATTGGAAGGTATTTCTCCAAAGTTCTTAGTCATATTATCCAACTCCTGATTGTATTGTTTAGCTTGTTTCCAACTCTCCTTGGGAATGTTGTGGATGTCTCCTACCGCATTTATGTATTTAGGCTCGCTTGATGTTGGTTCACTGGTACTACCCTCTGGAAATCCATGTTCTTGTACATAGTTTGCAAAATAGCAAGAAATTCTTCATGAAAATCTTTGCAAGCTCTACAAAATGGTATGTAGGTCTCAATCATGTTAGCAGCCTCTATTTGATTGGGAGGCCTCTTTTCATTGTTGGGATCCTTTTTCTACCAGTTGGTCTTAGGAGGGTAGTTTCTTTGAACTAGTTGAGTTTGCTGAATCTGTTGAACTTGTTGAACATGTGCTCTTTCCATGTTTATGATTTTATTTTGTATTTCCTTCATCTGAACTACATGTTTATGTTCAGCCTTTTCCAACCTTTCACACATATCCATCATCCTTTTCTCATATGTATCCTTCATAGATAAAGGGTCCTTCTCTTTAGGTTCACTGATTTTTAAAGGCGTTGAAGATCTAGAGTAACCTTGGATGTTTGACTCTCCAGAAGACTGCATGTTTTCGTCAATCTTGGTGGCCAAATTCTGAGCTTCAAGCAAAGTAGTGGGTTCCTTGTCTCTTATCTGGTATTGTATCTTGCCACTTAATGCTTCTATGTAATAGTCCAATAAGGAAGCTGCAGGAGGTGCATAAGTGGCAGGGATGGAATTAAATAACTCTGTGAACTTAGTGTTGAACTCATCCATGGTTTCTGTATCTGACTTTTTCATGCTAGTCAAGGATGCCACTAAGTGTCTAGGCTCTTTTTTGTTGCCGAATTTGTCAAGGAAAGCAGTCTTGAAAGCTGCTACGGTAGTGAAAGAGTTGTTCGACAAATTGTCATACCAATATCAAGCCTTACCATCCAAAGATAAGGCAAAAAGGGTCATGTACACATCTTCATGCTTGTTGGTACCCCTGACATAGGAACCACAATGTCTGGAAAAACTTCTTAAGTGTTACTCTGCAGAGGAAGAGGCATCAGTACCAGTAAAAGTCATGAGTTTGTCAATGGCCTTTTCAGGAACCTCATGGGGTTGACCTGCTATCTGAGAAAAGTCGATTTGAGTAAAATACTCACCCATTGTGGAAGGAAAACAATTATTAATTTCAAGATTTTCAAAATTTTCTAAGTTTTCAAGGTTAGTTTCTTCAAAAAGACTATGGATGTCAGAAATGGACTAAGATCCAAGCTCTTCAAGGATCCTACGAGAATTAAGTTTATTCAATACCCACCTGTAAACCTTTTCAGGATCAAGGATGAAATTGAGTAAACCTCTAGAATTCTTCCTAATTGAATACCTTAAGGGGTTTATTGACAGTGGAGTCGCCAGGTGGATTCAAGTCTAATTTCTTAGAGTGATTTGACTAAAAAATCTACCAAAAATGAAAACTAAAAGGGGTAGTGGAGTTTCCAGATAGATATTAGAATCTATCAAAAAGGTAAAACAAACTACAAAAAACTAAGGTTGTCCAGGAACAAAAAGATTTGTCCCCGTCAACGACGCCAAAGATGTTGTCTGCCGAGATGCACACCAGTAGCATAAATCTTTCGAAAGTTGTTCCCTCACTAGAAGTAGGGAAAGTGTGGCCTTGGGGGCAAGCAATGAGCCAAGTATTGTCACCTGAATCCTAGCTCCTCCATTTAGGCTAACTCCTAACTAAGCCAAGGGGGGTAATCCCTACAAAGAGTTTACTATGGGTCAATGTATTTTAATGTTTTTGGTGTATGGTGATGTGGATGGATGTTGTTTAGGAGTTTTAAAGATGAAAGATCACAAATTTACTTTAAATAAAACACAAGGTAAAATGCAATCCACATTGCGAAACAATATATGAAGACTTTGCGAAAATAAGAAGCATCCACAGATAGATAAGTTCCAAAATTAAATCCAATGGACAAATGGCCCAACTTAATTAAAGCATAAATATAAAATGACTAGTGCCAAAAATGGAGTCAAACAAGTGTAGTGCTTGGGGATGTTGAAATGCAAGTCTCAATAGTAGTTGTTCGTGAGATCGTTGTGCAGATTATCTTGGTAAATTAAAAGTTTTAATGGTCTTGATTATTAGGCTAAGAACAACAAGGTATGCAAAAGACCGGAAAGGTATACTTTTTGTGGCTTCCCCTTCTGATGGTATGTCGGACCACACAGATTTCGAAGAGTAAGTGTCTGAAGACTTAACCACTCTGATGTCTATGACAGCGGTAACTTCCGGCCCCACCAGGTTTAGGAACTTTGCCCACTACTTGGGTATGTCAGACCACACAGATTTTGAAGAGTAAGTGTCTGAAGACTTAACCACTCTGATGTCTATGACAGCGGTAACTTCCAGCCCCACCAGGTTTAGGAACTTTTCCCACTACCTGAGTATGTATCGAAAAAAGCAACGCCGGTTCGTTGGTTGTGGGGTGAAAATTTTATTATGTTATCGAAAATGATCAAATCCAACACCTTTCTGAGTACTAGCCCAAGCTTTTCAGGTTGGCAGAGCATACGGGTGTCGGATAGCAACCAAGATAAATTATTTAGGGGGTGTGAGTTGAAATGTTTTTTAAAAATTATTAGAGTACATAGTTCAACTCTCTGACAGAGAGCGCTATTGAATTTATCTTATGACAAGGTTCAAGAGACTTAGATAATCTATATGCCTAATGCAGGGAAAAATGCAATATTAATATGCTCTCCCACAGAGAGTGCTCTTGACTTGGGTTATTGCAAGTTCAAGAGGCTTTGTTCTTTGTTAAAAATAGAGGCAAATTATACGCAAAGAAAAAGCACGTTTTCCAAAGTAAACAAGCAATGAGAAGAGAAATAAATGGAGAGAAAGGACAAGGCCAAATCAAGCAACAAACCAAGAAATAAACAACAAGGTGGGATCAACCTTGGAACAAGGTGACCACTAGAACCACTAGTCTTGAAAACCTTCCAGCTAGCTGGATGTCCGCAAGGATGCTAATGGGGAAAGAGAAGTAGCCACAAAACTATGTGGCACTTGGGATCAAATCCCAAGCTACTTTCTCAAGGCAAAACTTGGAAGAGAATTATTCTAAGTACAAAATTTGAGAAATATATCTAGAAAAATGAAACAAGTCTAACTAAAACATGCATGAAACAGTCTTCCGCAAATGGGAAAGAAGGAACCAAAGTGTGGGAGGCCTTATCCCACCTAGGCTTTTTATTAATCAATTTACAAGTGCCTTGGGAATTTAACCCGTGTAAGGTCTTTTATGAAAGATAAGATAACTTATGAAAAACAATATAGAGCTCTTAAGAGCTTTTACAAAAGGAGAGTGGTTATGGATCTTCTTGGTTCAAATCTTCCTTTTGTTTTGGATCTTCTTCTCGGTTTAGATATTTCTTCAAGTCTTTTGCTTTGTGGTCTTCTCCTTGGTTTGTTCTTCTCTTCAAGCTTGAATCCTCTTCTTGGTTTTTTGTTTTCTTCTTTTCGAGTATCTACAACAAAGATCAACTCAAACACCCATAGTAGTTAATCAAATCAAATGGAAAATGACAACTAATCTAAGATCTAGATAAAAATGAAAACTAATTAAATATGAAAATAAAAAAATGCGAATGCAAAATTAAATCTAGGATGCAATTAGATTGCTAACTTTTTATGAGATCTTGTAATGCAAACTTCGTTAAAGAACTAGCTAAGATCAAAATGGAACTGACTATGCTAACTTCAAAATGAAACTAAACTAAGAACTGAAATGGAAGGTAAAGTGAATGAAAAAAGGGATGCAAAAGGAAATGGAAGATGGCTTCCAACTAAGACAAGGAGGAATAGCAAGCTAAGAACAGTGGCAGCCAAGGAAAAAGAAGACAAGAAAAAACAAGAGGAAGAAGGCAACAAGCAAGGATGGAAAAGGGAGAAAATGGGACAGTCAAAAGATGCAAAGTAGGGACAGTAGAATAAATGAGGAAAGAGAGAAGGTAAGGCAGCGAACAGTAAGAGGAGAGATCACCAATTGGTGGGGTAACAAAAGCTCAAAACAGTGAGAGAAAACTGCCCAACAGTGGGTAAGAAAAAGGCCCAAACAATGGGCTGTTTGGTGCCCAAACAATGGGTGAAGAAAACTCAAAACAGTGAGTAAAAAAGGTGCCCAACAGTGGGTAAGACAAAGGCTCACAAAGGGAGAACGCTTTGGGAGAAAAGGCCCCACTAGGGCACACCTAGAGAATCCAAAAAATGGTAAGAGGGGAGAAGGAATGAACCAATGGAACAAGAAATCAAAAGAGCAAAAAGGTAAATAGAAGAATGAGGCCAAAAAAACCGAATGGGAAGAATGTTGGCTAGAAGAAAGGGGCTAGCAAGTCAAGGGGAAAAAAATCAAGGACAAAAATGGAGGGCTTGAAGAGATAAGCCTAAGGTAACCAAGTTTGAAAAGAATGTTTTGAAATTGAGGATGGAGCTTAGGAGTAAGATCTTGTTTCATCTTCTTGGAACAAGCCCAACTTTGTAGATCCTGAAAGACAACAATGTTAAAAATTTCTTATGATGATGGAGATGAGATTGATGCAACGGAGCTCTCGCCCTTCTCCAAATGCAAGATCTGTCAAGACAACCAACATGAAACCCTGTGAGATCAACAAATATAACTAGTATGCTAGGAAGAGTTAAATCAAGATCAATACTTCATATAACCGAATACTTGTATTCATCTAAATTATAACAAACTTTGCATAATAATCCAAATTGACAACCGCAAATGGAAAATCTAATGTTCTAGAAATAGACCTCAAAATCTAATTATTTGATACACACATAAGAAACAAGATTGAATGCAAGAAGAGATATCACCTCATAATAGACACATCCACCAATGAAGAACGAATCATATAGACCTCCAAAGTCGAAAAGCTTTATTCAATGAAAGATTGTTTACAAATTTAGCAGATTTTCTATGCCCAAAAGATCCATCCTATGAGAGCCAAAAGGCCTCTCATTTATACAAAAGCTAAGTGCCAATACCCTAGTCGAACTTGGCAAAGAGAGGAGCAGATTCCCAATCAATCTAAAGTCGAAGTCTCCATCAAAGCCAAACTTGGAGTGCATGATTGAATGACAACTTGAGTTATTGGTTGGTGTGAGTGGGGGGGGGCTCCACCTTTGCAAGGCGTCCCCACTCCCTCATTGGAAACTCCATCACTCCATATGTGAGCCTCCACAAAGGTATGATGTGAGCAATCAAGGAATGTGTGAGTCAAGCTTGGAGTTGGTAGCTGCGATAACTCTAATTCATTGGAGTTAGAACTTGTGATGTGGCCCCAATTTGGGGAGGGCACCCATCATTCCATTAATACTAACTCAACCACCCATCACACAATCGCCACATAGCCAATTCGTGAGGAATGTTCATGTATTCATAAAATGAAACCTCAAACCTTAAAAAAAAATTAAATTCATTAAAATTGAAATGATAAATGCTTTAATACTTGCAAGTGGTCGCACACCACATCATGGAGCACTCACCAATCAATGAGTTCGTGAATATGCAAAGAGACCCACGCTTTTCCAAAGATGCGCCCACGTCAACCTCTTCTGATTTAATCAAAATTTCCAATTTTGATTTTTATAAAATGTGACTTTATCTCCAATGTGTACGTGCACCTTAGGAAAATGATATCCAACCTTTAAAAATCAATTTTCTAATCAAATTTGACTTATTTGATTTTTTGGTCAAAGTGCACTTTGTCATCTTTTAGCAATTAAGTGCCAAAATGATGCATTATTAGCCAAAAATCCCCCAGAGGTGACGTAATGTAACTGCCTGGAATCTGAGAAATGAGGCTGCTAGGGTAAAGAGGATGCTCTGAGTGTCAAGACGAGCCTTCCCACACACAATTCCGCCTCCGGATGAGGTTTTTATCGCTTCTTGAAAATTTTCATTTAAACCATTAAAAATGATCTAAATAAAAAAATAAAAAAATAAAAAATAAAAAATAAAAATTATTTTTTGCCGGAATCCAACGAAACTCCTAGGGGACCTAGTGCATGTTTGTACGACTCAATCGAGATGGCTAACACGTAAAAAATCCTAGACATAAGACTCTAATAACCACCTTAGGTTTTGACCACCATGGAAAATACTCCAGCTTTCGAGGTTTGAGTGAAAAACTCAGGGATTATACGCCATTGATGAGTAGCGCATAATTCCTAAGGAAAAAACACTCTAGAGTATCCCCCAAATGGTTAAACCTATGGATAGCCGAGTCTTTTAATAAGGACCCCCATTTAGACCAACTTTTTATATTTTCCCCATGGGGTATGAACATGCAGTTATTATAAATGGGGCAAAAAATGCCCTGAAAATGACTTCTGAACCTCTGAACATTGATGATGAACTTGGATCATGTTCAATAAGCAGGCAGCTCACAAGAAATTCAGCTATTGTACAAAATAGGTGATAACATTGCCTAAAGTTCAAAGTTAGATTTTAGTCTTTGATAGTTAGATCTTAGTTTGTCGTTTTTTAGATCTTACATCTTGTTTACTTTTGGCATTTGGCATTTAGATGTCATTCCTAAAGGTTAAAATTTTCATTTAAAAAGAGTGATTTGCATGTAGATTAATCTCAAGTTTTAAATCTAGATCTATTATTGCATTTGCACTTCCAAGTTTGATTTTCTCAAAGTTAGACTTGCATCATAGATTTCAATCTCTAGATTAGATTAAAGATTTATTTTATGTGTTTTGACTAATGTTGATGGGTGCTTGAAGTAAATTTTTGTGGTAGGAATTTGAGAAGAACAACTCAAGAAAATTTGAAACAAGAAGAGAAAGAAGATCTAAACCAAGAAGAGCATAAAAAACCAAAGGGATGATCGAAACCAAGAAGACACAAATTATAATCATTATCCTTTGTAATAGCTCTTAAGAGCTTGTTTAAGTTTCTTCTAAGTTCATTTTTCTCAAGTTTCTTCCAAGGGTTTTAATCCCAAAGGCATTTGTACTTGATTAATAAAATAAGGCTAAGTGGGATAAGGCCTCCCATTTTTGTGTTTCTTCCCCATTTGGGGAAGAGTGTGGTCTTTGTTGTAAATATATATAGATCCGAAGATCACTACTCCCTCTGGATCAGTCTAAGACCTCAAGTAGTATGAATCTCACTGTCAGTACATACTCATAAAAACATAGATTCAACCACTAGATCTGCATCTACCAACTAACACATAAATGCAATCAACAACATAGACAACAAATATACCCTGGAACCCTTTCGGGAAAACCACCTAACTATGGGGCTATATTCTCTCTTGAGCCCAGAGCATATAGAAGAATAAAGAAGCAGTACAATACAGAATTACCTCAGCTGGTAACTCAATCCCTCTGACCAGGACAACCTCTAATTTGCATGCATCCAGCTGATGTATGCACTGACAAAGTATGCCCTAACTGCCAATCTGGATCTGAGTGCTCTGACGGTGCCTCTGATAGATCTTCCCTCTCTAGATCACTCTGAAGACTTCCCACTGATGAAATCGACCCTCTCTGCATGCACAAGTGCGCCCTCCTCCTCTGGATGTCAAATGCTCGTACTGCTCCGGATCTCAACAGATCTGAGCTCCGATCGTCTCTAACCTTCCTCAAATCTTGAGGCAAGGCTATCCTGAACGTCTCGGACTCCAACTCGGTCAATCCAGCTCACAACGAGCTTCTCCTCCTTAGGAAAAATGTCCTCCTCCAAGAAAACTTGGCCTCCTCCAATCTAATTAGTAATCACACTGTGGAGCTCTCTCAGCTCACAGTACTGGAGATCTGGTCTCTCTGGAACTGAAGGTCACTGATCTAGCTCAGATCTGACCTTCCTAGCTCCTGCAACAACTCCTCCCTATCTCAGAAAGTCGCCCCACATGGACAGATTCGTCCCCCTCACTCTAGTAGTATCTCTCTCTAATGATACAACTGAGTAACCCCATATGGGGACCCCCTGCCTCTATAAATAATCTCACCGATGAATTAGGTTTGCCAAAACCTTAATTCCCAGTGCATGCAAAAAGTCACTTTTGCATGCATGCATGCAAAGGGTCACTTTTGCATGCATTCACTGAATGTTGGCAGGTCATGCAAAACTAATGCATGCATAGGTCAATCTCCCCTTAAGCTCCGCATGCAGCCCCTGCTGGGCTCATGCCACTGAGTAGAGTGCATCTCACTCTCTACTCCATCCTGATGCCTATGGTACTAATGTCCCTCCATGCAAGGCATCTGAGTCATGGAGGACATCCCGAAGTTACCATAATCTAACATTTGTTAGCTTAGATCTTTGTATTTTCTGATAAGTAGATTAGATAGGATTTCATCTCTTAAGTTAGTTTCATTTTGCTGAGAACACTAATTGCTAGATCATTGATTCATTATTTATTGAGCTTTCATTGTGTTCCTTGCTTCAATTTGTTTGTCTTTTAAAAGGAACTAAAGACTCTTGAACTTTCCATAACACAAGTCAAGAGCACTCTCTGTCGGACAGCATAAGCATTGCATTTTTACTGCATTTAGCATATAGATTAGTCAAAGTCTCTTGAAACTCTGTCATAAGACAAGTCAAGAGCACTCTCTGTCGGAGAGGTTCATCTGTGTGCTCTAAATTAAAACACTTCAAACTCACATTCCCCTCTTAAAATTTATTTCGTTGCTTTCCATCACCAAGTATGCTCTGCCTTCCCTAAGTGGTTGGATTACTCAGAATGATGACTGGATTTGTTATTCTTACAAGTGATAACCATAATAAAATCTTCACCCCCATAAACCAACGAACCGACGTTGTTTCAAGAAATACTCAGGTAGTGGGGAAATTCCTACTGGTGGCGTCGGAAATCACCATTGTCATAGAGTTCTTGTTTGCTGGTTAAATCCACTGGACACCTAGCCTAGAATACTGGACGGTCTGTCAGGTCACCAAGGGGAGCCACTGAAGGTATATTTTTTCTGGTTGGACTCATACCTTGTTTTATTAGCCCTAATAATCAAAATCACTAAAAACACTCAAAATCAACCAAGATAATTTGCACAACATTACTCTGAGACTTGTATCTTCAGCATCCCCAAGCACTTCATATATTTGACTCCATTTGGCACTGGTCTTTTGAACTTTTATGCATCACCATTAATCTGGGCCATTTGTCCATTGAAATTTGTTTAAGTTATTTATCTGTGGATGCTATCTTATTTAACAAGTCATCATTGAATTGTTTATCTCTAAATCTTGTGTCTTGTATTGCAACGTGGATTACTTTATCTTGTGTTTATTTTACTCTTATAAAAATTGTGATCTCATTAAAAAACTCCTAAACAACACCCATCCGCATCCGTAACCTTAAAACATTCAAAAACATAGAGCCATAGACAACTCTTTGTAGGGACTACCCCCCTTGGCTTCGTTAGGAGTTTGCCTAAACGGAGGAGCTGGGATTCAGGTGACAGTACTTGGCTCATTACTTTCCCCCAAGGCCACACCTCTCTCACTTGTAGTGAGGAGACAACTTTTGAAATATTTCTGCTGCTGGTGTGCGTCTCGGCAGACAACAGGAATAGTAGTAAGCTTGAAGAAAAGAAAGGGCAGCCAAAAAAACAAAAAAGGGAAGATCAAAGCAAAGAATGAGAGGAATAGAAGAGGACAAGGAAAAAAGGAGAAGAGGAGAGAAGAAGGCTAGAGTGAAAAGGACAACAAATAAGTAAGAAGGAAGCGAAAGCAAACACAAGGAAGATGGAAGCCAAAATAAAAGAGGAAAATGGCAGCCAACAAGAGGAGAAAGCCAAATATTGGAGAGAGATATAACCTTAGAGATCAAATTTTAGCTTAGTAACCAAAGGAACAAGTTGATTTTTTAAAGTTTAAATGGTGAACAAGAGAGTTAGAACCCTTTAGATCTTGAATCTTTGAAGAAACCTTGGATCTCACTTAGCAAATGATTGTTAAATTTATACTGCTCTAAGAAAAGGAGATGCAAACTAGCTCAACCTTTTACTTAGTAGAGTGATCTGCAAACAAATAACTCATACACTTGCAAAAAAGAATTTTAGATCATGTACCATCTACTAATTGAAATAAAAAAGGGCATGAAATACAATTGAATAAGACAATGCTCTTTTAGATCTCTAGAAGTAAATAAATAAATAGATAACTTGAGACTACAAATATCTATTCTTATGTGCTTATGTAAGCCCTCTAAAGCATAGATCAATAACCATAGATTAGCAAAGCAAGAAGAAAAATTGAAATTGTATCACCTCATTCACCAAAGGATGTGCATTCAAGAACCACACCACATGAGCCTCCAAAGACTTTCTTTATTCAAATAATTGCATGAAAGCAACAAGCATTACAATATTTCACCAAAGGTTCTCTGCACAAATCATCCACCCTGATATGGGAGAAGAGACCTCTATTTATACAAAAAGAGAGAGAGCAAGTCGAATGCATGAAGAAAGCTCAAGGAGGGTGCAATCCACCAACTTCTAAGTGATTTGTGCCTTAAACTGTGGTCTAACTAAGCTTGGAAGGTGAGATGAGGGTGATGTGGCCTCCACCTAGGCAAGGCGCCCACCCTCCATCTTTGTAACTAACACCAAGCCAATAAAGATATGCCACACAAGCAAAGTCACCCCAGCTAGGAGAGAAGGCGCAAATCCCAAGACAGAGATGACTGGAGTGCTCTGATACTGATTCCAATCAGGTAGGTGATGATTGGAATCTTCCTAGATGCTCCTTGCCATGTCATTTAACTCTTTACTTTATTCAATTTGGATTTTTCTTGAGAGATTTTGATTATCTCCATTTTATAATTTTTTGATTATTTTTAATTAAATATTCCTCATTTATTAATTTTGAGAAAATATTTAATTAAGTGTAAAATAATCATCAGAAACTTAGGATAAGTGGGTTTAGGGGTTAAATGGGTACTCTGGCTTAGAAAATGAGCCCCCATTTGTCAAAATCCACCCCCAAACCACTTAATTATTACAAATTGAAAATTTTCAATTAAACCATAGGAAAAATGGCTTAATTAATTGAAAATTTTAATAATTAAAAAATAAAAAAATAAAAAAATTGTGCACGTCCGCTAAAAACAATTTCGGACAATGTTTTAGCACACCTAGGGACCTAGGAAATGACCACAGAACACCTCAATAGTGTCTAGTATGTTCATATTTTACAGTTGGACTCTAATAATCCCCTAAGGCCTAGCCGCCAAATTCGGGCATTCCATCTTTGGAGGTGTTGGAGAAAAACTCATCAATTATTACTCGGCTAAAGGCAAAGCATAATCGACAAGGGAAAAATCTCCTTGGAATACCTTATTTGGTTGTCAAGTCCTAGGGAACCAAGCCACTCAAGACCACCATACTAGCACACTTTATTACAAACCCTATGGGGCATGGTCATTTCAAAACAAAAACTTAAAAGAAGGCCAAAATAGGCCAAGTCTGGAACATCTAAACCTCTGAACTCTAGAAATGAACATGAATCATGTTCAATAACTAGCGGCTCAATAGAAATTCAACTATTGTACAAAATAGTTGGTAACACTTGGCAAGCTTGTCAACTAGGGCTAACCTCAATAATCTCTAGGATTCATTGAGGAAACCTAGCCTTAGCAAGACTTGAATACCTAAAGCTCAAGCTTGAATGCTAGGGTGACCAATGACAAAAATGGATTGCAAATCAAGACAAAATTGAAGCAACAATGACTTCCATTCAACCCTAACAAGCATCACTTTCATACATTTGACATAGAGACATCAAACAAAAAAGTATAGATACCTCCAAGTGCATCTTTTAAGCAAACAACTCTAGCTTCACCTTAGCAATGGCATGAACAAAATAAAAAATTCCAAGAAATGCTTCAAACTTGCAAAATATCCTTCATCAAGGAGAGCCTTCCTTCAAAGAGCCCTAGTTAGGGAAAATAGCACACATAATGATCTTATCCCAAAAGTTGATGTCTAAAAATGAAGTGAGGAGATTGAATTTATATGATCTCACACTCACTTTACACAAAATAAGGTCAGTTTAATATTTAAAAATGTCAACTTAAAAATATAACAAAAATAATATAAAATAATCTAAAGATGGCCTATTGTAGGCTACCTGGGGTATTTTACCCCCTAAGCGCTAAAATATGCTAAACAAGGCCAAATTTGACGAAACAAAAGGCCAGACTGTACAGGGGGGTTGTCATGCCCCAACTAACTCCAACAGTGATGAAAACCCTCAACACACCCCCTTTTAGCAAGCAAAACGTCTGCCAAGAGGATGACGTCATCCTCTAAAGGAGGCCCCAAAGAGAGGGCGCTGCTGAACTGGAGGGCCAGGAGGGTGTTGGATGTGCTCCGAAAGATGAGAGTAGGTCTCAGAGTTGGAACAACTGCCGCTGGAGTGTTGAAACGAGATCGTGGTCATGTGACCCAGTGACCCACCCCTGGAAGCCCCAAACACCAACCTCAGGGTTTCAAACCCTTTCATGAGGCAGTCAGCGATGCTATTAAGCCATAGTACTTCCAGAAGAGAATCCATAGGGTCTAGCCATGCCCCTACCTCAGAATGAGCTAGCTAAACACCCCTCCTGGTCAGGAAAAATACACCCTCTCCTTGGGGTACCTCTATAGGCGCACTGGTGATGGTACCATCATAACACTAGATCCTACTACGAGACGAGTACTCCTCCTGAGGGTGCTCTAGAATCCAAGAATCATCTGTGTACCTGTAGACCTACACACACATCAAATGACTGAAAACATCAAAATACCTAGAGGCAGACACTTATGTCCTTCCTTGTTCATCGAATAATACTAAGTAAATGCAAAAACAAGCGACTAACCTATGACAACATCAAGAACGTCAAATGCAATGCATAGATAACAGTATATGCCTAACCTACCTACCTATGCTAACATAAGAAGTAGAAAGGACTGGGTGAAATCATACCACCAATGTAACCATTTGAGTAAGCAATTCATACATGTTTCCTTACCTTTGTCTTTGGATAGAATCCATGATAAAACCTGATCAATCATGAAGCAAACCTCTACCAAGGTCTCCATCATCATATAAGATGAGGATTGGCTGGCTACGGGGATCTGAGGGATGAAATACTGTGCCATGGCCAAGAATCTCTTTCACAAGCCCGATTTATCCAAGCTTCCACAGGACTAATGTATGGACCATCTTGATGATATATTGAGGAAAAAATTCACTTGAAAATTGCTTGATTGTCCATTCGAGAAAGCATTTGTGGAATTGGACCTTGCAAGTCTTCATATATTAGTTGTAACCTGTTTGGACAATCCCTTGGAAAAGTATGCATATTTTTCTTCTTTATAATTATTGTGTTAGTACTCCTAATGATCTTTATCATTTCAAAATTGTCAACTACATAATTCCAGCCTCCACATTTCAATCGAAAAGATAAACCATATAAATCATGACAATGTGAAAATAAGATCATACCTGTCAATTTACCTGTATCGTCTTCATTGGAAAGTATTGTTGACCACTTACTAATACTGCACAAGAGTGGCTGAGCACTCCTCGTAGAATGTAGTTGATTGAGGCTTACCATGAGCTGAAAGATTCTAGAGAAATTTTGCACATAAGCATTGTCAACAGGCACCACATCTTGCACCACTGCATCCTTTAGCAAAGAAAAGGGATTGATCCATTCTTCATCGGGGAGAGAGCAAGCTTCTCTATCCATATATACGCTCAGGAGATGATCCATCACAATGCTACAAGGCCTTGAAGAATCGTACATTGGTGGACCAATGAACCTCCAATAATCATCATTTTCCGCATACCTGTAACTTTCTTCCAAGAGAGCCAACATATCATAAGAAACTGTAACTTGAGGATACAGAGCACTTACCATTTCTGTACACTCTTTAGTTTCTTCAACTAAGGACTCTTGTTCTTCATCTTCTGTAATTACTTCATTTTTCTGGTCTTGAACAACATTTTATTTAAGTAAGACTTCTAAGAATTGATCTTCATGGATTTCTTCGCCGAACAACTTCTTTGCATCTTCAACATAAGGAATCCATCTGTCATGGTCCTCAGGATCCCAGTGGCTAAAAAAGGCTTCTATCAATTTTGCGAACGATGATATTGTTGCTTTTTCTAAGCCCACGAACGAAGCAAGAGGTTTTCCTCCCAGGTGATGAATAAATGTTCTCATGTAAAAGCTTTCTTCCTTTTTGACGTGATTTTCTTTAGCCATCGTCATGAACAATTGAACATGGTCCCAGGCCTTACCACGACTACAATTGAATGGGTGCCAAAAGATCTTTGGTATCTCATCCGAGTTTTCAGGAAACCTTGAAAAATCAAGAGGAGCAAAAGCTATCTCATTTTTTGCATCTGTAGGATACTCAGGATCCTTAAATTTAAATGGAACATCTTCTTTGCAAGAAGAATCCATGTCACCTGGTTTCCTTGTCTTTGTAAAGTACTTCTATTATTTTTCTTCATTCGGAGTTGCAAGGAGAAACCTGCCAAGTTAGCTTAACAAATCTCACCGAAGTACCAAAAACAAATGCGTACATGAGATGATTGGGACTGAGTTCTAAATCGACCAGTGGAGTCGCTTTTAAATGAGTGGAATCGCCAGGTAAGATCTGCAAGATTAGTCCTTAACAATATTTTCAAAATACCAATCAAAGACTACCTCAATCTTCTTACCAAATGTCGTTTTTCCAAGGATGTCGATGACTCCGGATAAACCACTTTGATTTTCGAAACGTCCTTGGCAATGGCACCAAAAATGGGATAACGTTATTGGTAATTTGTTATTCATGATAGTTAATAATAAGTACATTTCTCCAAGATTTTAGTGTTACAATTATCTTATTCACATAATACACTTTGGACTTACAATCGAACGCTAAGAACACATCTTTGCAATTGATGTGGCTGATTGGTGATAGTCCTTGTTATGAATGTGTAAAGCACAAATTTGAGAAACTACATTGGTTAATGGTCATAATTGGTTATGATCATCATAATACAGGCTTGTATTTGATTAATGAATGGCATTGATATGCATTTGGCTTGTTGGTTGAAGTATATTGTCAATATAGTCTTTGATCCAATATTGATTATTTTAATATATGCACGATTGACTATACACCACACTAGATGTTCTAAGTAGGCCACCAATATTTGGCGACATTATTGGTAATTTTGCAACTCACATGATAACTTAGCGGTGAATTATTTTTGGCATTTCATTAGTGGATAGTTGTGATCTCTCAAAGTGTTATCATTGTACTACATACTCATATCGAGATTAATAAATGACATTGACAACTACTACTTAATGGATATCCAGTTGACGGTTGGATTGGTTGCAATATAGTCTTTTGATACATTATTGATTATTATAGTACATGTGTACACATTTAAGTGGATTATTGATCTTTGGTGATTCATTGGTAATTTTTGTCGTATCTGTTGCACTATATGGCATTGATCATAACATTATTGACTCCATTTAGGCATTGGTCTAACTAACAATTTGTCCATAGAACATAGTCTTTTGGTTGTACTGGTGTATTACAGGATTCCATAAGGATACTTCTCCTTGGAGGTTTCGACTTTCGAAGAAGTTAGAACGATGACCGAGGTGACATTGGGTCAATGATCTTATTTTTGCTTACTGGGAATTAGCCCTGCTAATTTGCCTGGTAACACGGCTCATCTTAGCCGTTGATTGTATTGTATTTATCTTTTGATCTCCACCACTCATTTAAAGAGTGGTTAGGGTTTTGGTCTCTCTCATTCCTATTTAAGGAAGAGTCCCCCCTATTGTAAAGGCACCTTTGGGTTCTGGAAATACTGGAATAAAATACTATTTATGCAGATTTGCTTCTCATACTTTGATGACGGTTCTTGTACATGATTATACATCTTTTGCTTGAGACATCCAGGTTATTTACAGGTGATTTCAACAACTACAAAGGGAGGTTGAATTGAACTGTTGCAGGGGTGCGAATTGCTTGGAGGGAAGATTGTAGGGGTTTCTCACATCCCCCTCAGGCAAGACATTTTCATCTTGAAGGGATTTTTTCAATTGTGCTTTGTTCATTGATTTACTTCTTTTGATATGCCATGATTAGATCTTATTCATCCGTGGATCAAATCTCACGTTTTGTAGTTTCTTTTCCAGGCGAAGTAGGACGTTTTTCCTTCTTGGACTAGGACGATTTGCTTGGAATCACTTGGATATAGCTTGATATTGTAACTAAATGCAAGCATCGTCGATGTATAAGGCAATTGCAAGTATTTGAGGTAATATCTACAAGGTCACTTCAAACCCTCATATTTCAAAACCCTTATTTTTTTTTTTTTTAGATCTGATGAGATCTGGCGATTGCATGGACTTAATAATTAAAACCCACCACAATAATAATTAATCAACCTTGGATATAAAATTTGGTGGGCATCTAACTCCATTTACCCCCTGATCTAAGGCACTGGGCCTCCCCAAGGGAGGTCGCACTTCTTGGGTAGGTGGGATTTTGCTAGATCCATCACGTGGGTATTGCTTGTTCATCATCAAATCCATAGATCCATTGAGTAGCAACCCCTCCATTTCCATTTCGTCTTGATCTTCACCTTGTGGACCCCATTTTGACCATTTTCCATATTTTATGGGTGGGCCCCACTAAGATCTTCCTATTTGGCATTAGATCTATCTAGATCTACTAATCTTAACCCATAAGTGGCTTAATCTTTTCTTGGTTGAACATTTTTCCATTCTATAAGCTTCGTCAAGCAAGCCCTAACTATTTGGGTCCACTTATTTTTCCTAGATCTAGATCCACTCACTCTTGATCTCTCCCTATTTTCACATTTCCCTAGGAGGTCTTGAGTAGGTTCGCTAGCCTTCATAGGTTAGTTAGGGTCTCCCCCTTGGTCTTACTTAGGCTAGATCTAAAGTGAAGAGTGGATCAGTTAGCGTGACAACCAATTGTGTTGGGAACCGTGGCATCTCTTGAGTAAACTCTTTAGTTGTTCAATGCCTCTACCATCCTGGATAGGATAACCTTTAGGAACAACTACAAATTGTGTGATAACAGGTGTCTAACAGTCCAGAAAAGTAAGTCTCTAGACAACCTTGTAAAAGTGTCTTTTGTAATACCTTATGGTTAATGGTATTGAAGGGACCATGGTACTAGGTATCCCATGGTATTGACATAAAGTGAATGTTATAAAAGATTATATGGAGATTTGTATAAACAAACAGTTAGGAGTGAGTCATGTCTCTTATGGTGGTCATTGTCAGTGTGAGTAATATCAATGATAGTGAGTGATCAGATTTGAGAGAGGGAGTCTCTCAAAGGCTTGGGAGTGAGGGATTCACTCAAGCCAATGTTTGTTGATATTGCCAAGGGTTTGGGCATAGTTGCAGCAAGGGAGAGTAAGGAGTTGACTGAGATCCGGTGTGTCATATCCGGAAGCCTAGTGTTGTAAGAGCTATTTAACAAATCTGCAATAAAGAAAAACTATTTACCGGATTTCCCCATTGGGGTTTCCAGGGTACTTCTTGTGTTCGGTTTTCTCCGTGTTGTTCAGTTTCCGTGTGTTATTAATTAATACTTAACAAGTTAATTATTTGAGATTATAACCAGATATGGTTCAATAAAAGTTAACAGACCAATGTGCCCTAATTTCGTGACAGACATCTTGAGTACTCCGACCAAGTTTTAGGTATGGTTGTGACATCCCCTGACCCCTTTTCAGGTGCTTGGGTATGAGTGCACGTACCCTACCCTCGGGAACAGGTACCCCTACTACTTAGGGTTTCACTAAAAAAAAAGTAAAAGAAAAATTGGTCCTTCCCTTTGTAATCGCAAGTTGATCCCTCTAATACATCCATTGAGGCTAGGGTTTCCTAGAGCTCTCTCATTTCCTAGATGGTTTTTGAAGCAAGTCCCCCCAAGTTAGAGACCTCTTGACTCCATTTTTCCCTAGGTGGATTGGCATTGGTCCTTTGAAGTGGGTTGCCTTATCCTTCCATCATCCTATTGTATATCTCTATACTACAAACTTTTTCTAGGGAAACCCTTTGGAATCACCTTGCTATTCATTATCTTTGCCTTAATAAATGTTAACCATGGGGAACACTCCCCCTTGAGTTGTAGAAGAGCCAACCCTAAAGTGAGAGAGGATAGGTGTGGTGACATTGGCTTGTTTCCCTTGGTTCCCCTCAAGCTAGTGTGCATATTTTGGACTTTAATCACACATGCTAGTTTGGGATTGCCATATCTATCATCTAGACTTAAATAAATAATGAACTAAATCAGGATATCCCACTAGGCTTAGGTTTAAAGACAACCTGAAGTGATAGGTTGTGAGTCGAGGTGACAGTGACGAGCAACCTTTGTTGCCACCTAGGTTGTGTTAGTGGGTTGGGATCTTTTCTGCTTATGTACAAATTGGGCGGTAATGGGCACACGGATTGAAAATTACAGAATAAGTTTACACTCACAAAATGCAATGCAAGAAAAAGCATATAACATATAAATAGCACAAATGAAGTGCTCTTTCAGTTATTACCAAGATACAACAATCCAAAATGAGAAATTTATGAAAAAAATTATGATATTCTTTAATGTCCATTTGGCATCAACAAAGTACACACAAGAACAATTATTAAAACAGGTGAAACAAAATATATCTTTACTTAATACAGCAACAAAAGAAGATCTATCTCCTTGATTGATCAATAATTATTGTAGTCCTAACTTTGACACATGCATGGTCAATAACTCTACCTCCACTTGAAATGTTCAAATGGAAAAAGATGGACTCAATAAATAAGGGACTTAATGGACTTTCATACTGGAATCCAAGTAAAAGTAGGAGATACGTATTATGGAAAGTAAGCATGAAATTAGTCAACATCAACTTGTTAAAATCGTACTTGAGTTGAGCCCATTTTAGAAAAAAAACTCATGGAGATATAGTTTTGATTGATCTAAACATCATATACATGGAGTACAACAATGAGATAACAAATGTCCATATCCATGTTAGACACTTCAAGGAAAGCAAAAGCTCTTTTTGTGGTTGTTATTCACAATTGTTGATGTCCTAGAGTGCAAATAAGACCAGCGTCAAAGACAACTCATTGGTTAAGCCAACATGGCAGTTACAGAATGCCTAATAAGCTTGCCTGACCACAAGTCCTATTGATGACAAAAATGCATTCATTTGATAACTTGGAAAGGTGACATACATTTCATTAGGACATCATGTTTCTAAATACTAGAGAAAGCTTCATCCTATTAGTCAATGATCAGAGCAATTCTCTAAAGCCCTAGAGAAAGCAGCCCTTGACTCATAAACCCACCCCTAGGTCTTTCCCCATGAATAGTTGGTTCGATGATGAAATGCAAAACCCTCCACAAGCATCTCCACTTCACCCTCACACGTGACCGCTCATCTTCCCCCAGCTCCGCAAAACCTATTGGTGCCTCTTACGCTGTAAGAAGCGAATGTTCCTCTCCCCGAGGAGACATGAACTTTGTGTGGTGTTCCATCACTCCCCAAAAATATTTTTGGCATATCCTTTTCCCTAAACACCATGCTGTCTCCCACAACTTAGACCCCCAGTCCATGATCTCCCACACAACCTCCCTCTAAAACATTCTCGAACAACCCCCCATCCATATCTCCCCACCCCTTTCATGCCATCTCTTCTCTGAGAGAGACATTAGAAGAGCAGTCAAGGTTATGAACACCAACAGAGCAGCAGATGAGGAAGGCATCCAAGCTTAAATCCTCAAACATGGCATTCGATCTCTCAAAACATATATTATTGATTTATTTAACCATGTGGTATGCTCCAATTTTCCCCACTCCTAGATTGGACACATTATTCACGCGATCCACAAATTGAGGAGTAGTTTTGAGTCAAACAAATATCGTCCTATCATGGTTGGACACACATTCTCCAAGATTTATGCCACGGTCCTGCATTTGTGGCTTTCTGACGAGTTGGAGAGCCAGCACCTCAAGGCTAGAGGACAGGCATATTTCCGCCCAAAATATGAGAAGCTATCACATTTTCACACTCAAATGCATTATTGAGGAGGTCCGCCATCGCTCTTCGAAATTCTATTGTTGTTTTGTAGACTTTCGGAAAGCATTTGAACCAGTTCTAAGATAGGCATTGCTCCAACGGCTTCGTGATATTGGCATATCTAAGACCCTCCTAACGACCATCATGAGATTGTATGAGTCAGTTTTGGGTCGGATCCGGTTGACACAAGGCCTTTCTGACTTCATCCATAATACCATCGGGGTAAAGTAGGGATACCCTCTTTCGCTGACTCTCTCTGAGATCTATATAGACAAGCTAGAGTCCTTCCTCCATGAGCACATCCAAGAGGGAGATGGTTTCCTTCTACACCAAGTGTTGATTTCCCTACTCCTCTTTGTCGATGACTTGATCTTGTTGGCGTCCACTCCTGAGGGCCTTCAGAGGCAGATTGACGCTCTAGCTAGCTTCCGTGATCTCCGATAGTTTACAGTCAACCAAGGTTATCATATTCAACTCATTGAAAAGCCTCCACATTTCTACTTTTGAGGGGAAGAAATTGAGATCACAACAGTGTACATCTACCTGGGGGTCTAGTTCATAGGACCCCATTTCAATATGCGACAGGCCCTCCATCCCAGGCTCAACAAAGGCTATGGCTCCCCAGCCCTCATCAAGAGACAATGCTTCCAAGGCCAGTTTCAAGACATCTCATCCAAACATTACCTCATGGAGGTGATTACTAGACCCACATTCCTAACTCCTCTATGGTTCAAAGATTTGGGGACCAAGTTTGCTACAGTCAAACTAAACCCATATTGAGAAAGTTCAGGTCCTGCTTCTCAAGCACATTATTTGATGAAAACGTACAGTTCCCATCATCTAGGCAGAATTCAGAATCCACCCGTTTCGCCATGAGGTCATTTTCGTTTGATCTCTTTCCTATATAGAGTCAGGACCTTTAGAGACTCGGCCTTTGGGAGAGAGAGGTACCCCTACCTTGCACTCTGCTCCTCAAAGGCCCTTGCCTCAAATCGCCACACTAACCATGCACAAGGTTAGTTCTCAGAGGCCTCTCAGCTTCCGTAGTCAATGACCATCTCCCCAAAGCACCATCCCCCCTTTCAATACTCTCTAGATGCTCTGGGCCATCTATTGTTGACTAGACAAGAACTGAATTGAGCCATCTAAGAGGACATCTACGGATTATACATCCATGTTACTTGGACCTCACCTCTAGAAACCCTAGGCCCAAAGACGTCTTTCTACCTAGAGCACTTCCTAGAGTTGCAGGATGACATCATTGTTTTCCCCCATACACACACCAACATTGGATGCACTCACTCAAGATCCCTTTGGGCCACCTCCAAGTTGGGTTTCACAGACTCCGGGTGGAGATAGATCGCCATATTCCCTGACCAAATAGGATCTGCCATATGTACCACTTACATGATCTAGAGACAGAGGTACACCTCATTTTCAGGTGCCCTTTCTACTACAAGATCAAAGAACACTACCATTAACTCTATAGGGACTCAGGGGGCTCCCTCTCCACTTTCTTCCGATATCGAGATGAGAGATGCCTAGACCTCTTCATTAGGGAGTTATCCAACCACAAATCCCAATTATTGCAAGCCCCATCCCACCATGGGACTACGAGGAGGATCACCTCATAATTTCATGCTACTTCATCAAATCGGGGTAACAAGTGACAGGTAGAGTTCCAGAGTACTTCAGACATTAGAATGGTGAGACCTCATGTCTACCCTCAGCCTCCACCCTTGGGAGATAGACCGATAGCTTTAATACCAGTTCAAAGGTGTCGAATCAGACATCCGACTACACATCCTCATAATGAAAGGCGAATCCAGAGAGGGGTGCCTCCTGCTCGTTGGACTACCTCTCAACCCTGACTGAACCACCAGATATCTATTCGTAGTTTCTTTCCTTTGGCCTTGAACTGTAGGAGAGCAGGGATCCCTCGATCCTACGTCCCCCCTAGGATCATACAGCAGGATCCCACTATGGTGCCTGTTATCACACCATAGTAGCAGGGCTACTATTCTCGCTTAGCAGATATCTGCACATTCCAGAGCTTGGATTTTTTCAGAGCTTGGCTATGATGAGTTTATTATTTTGAGATCACTCATGATCAGAGCAGTGTATTATTCAAATTTATGTTTGACCTTGTGTCAATGCTGAGCCTTGAGAGTTCAGATTTGATGACCGATGTGACCCTTTATCCCATACAGTTTCATTTCAGTGCCTAGTAATGTATTGCAGCAGTGTTTCAAATGGTATATGATGATGTTGTATGACCTATGGATGTATGATCATTGACTGTGGATTATTATCTTGTTGTTTTAGTCAGGTTCACAGCATTGGCTTGGTATATAATTCATGATGTGGCAAACTGTATAAAATGGACTATCTTGATAATAATTTAAAATGGACTTTTTACTTGCACATTTAGTTTGTTTGACAAAACTCACTGGTTAACTACCTTGCATAGATATGGTCTTTCTTGACACCATTTGTCTGCTAGCTTAGGCTCCACCTTCACCTGACTCCATCCATCCATGACTTTCCTTATTTGGCTCTAACCCTTGACTTGTCTTACTTGACTTTCTGGTATTGAGGATTTCCCCTTTTTCTACCTCTGTGTTTGGACCGCATCCCTGTATGTTTAGTGTCTCAACTCTGAGTTGGTGACAAAACTTGCCTTTGGTAAGTTGGATTGTATGCCTAAATCATTCTGGTCAGTTTTCCCGATGTTTGGAACTGGCTCGAACTCTCCCTAGTCACTTGAGATGTTGTTGGCTAAGCCTGAAAGCTCATGTACTACGTATGGAAACTTATATAAATTCGCTCATGGAAACTAAAAAGGGCAAGAGCGATGAACTGCTAAAAATACTCCTCGAAGAGTATAAGAAAGGTCCAAGAAGCAATGGTTCTTAAATGCTATATCTAAACAATTGCTGACCTTATATATGTGTATAAACATGCCCTGGATGCAAGCTGCAATTAGTTGTGCTTATCAGCACACCTAAGATCCAAAGGGTTATGTAGGCCAAAAAGGCCATGAAATGAAATTGAATGATCCTAATGAAACTAGATCAACTTGATGTAGATATGATGCCTAAGTTGAATAAGCACTCTCTAAACAACTTACCCATTTGTGAGGCACAGCCATCCCCCATGTTATTTTGTCTAGCACAGAGTTTGTAGCTTCCCATTTATCCCAGTCCAAAGTTGAGTTAGACAAGTCACCTCCTTTGTCCAACCTTGTTCCTAGCCTTCATCGTTAGCTAGCAGTTAGACCATGTCCAATGGGTGAGTTTGTCATTTAAGTTATTATGCAAGTAAATATAAATAACAACGAAATGAATAAATATGATTAATGCCACTGAATGATGTTATACTTAAAGTTAAGCTGTGAATATGATTAGAGGAACATGTCTTGGTCTCTTCATATGATTTATCCTTGGTTGTATATGGACCTAATCAAACCTAGTTTGACTATGGCTATTTCTTGGGATCCGTGATGATGTGGGCCATGAAGGCTTATTGATGATGATGTATGGGCCCA
Source organism: Larix kaempferi (assembly GCA_027924585.1). Taxonomy (NCBI): domain Eukaryota; kingdom Viridiplantae; phylum Streptophyta; class Pinopsida; order Pinales; family Pinaceae; genus Larix; species Larix kaempferi. The sequence goes on along the minus strand of BSBM01001296.1, from coordinate 1,506,281 downwards.
CATACTCCTATTGATGATACTATATGATGGACATATGATTCAGATGATGATTTATGCAGTTCAATAGGTTTTATTATTACTTCATATCATCAAATTATGCACTGTCCATATATGGTGGACCCTACAGTTAGCCCATCAGGGAAACCCATGGTGTATGAGTACACACTCTTGGTACATTTGGGTCTTCTAGATCCAATGAGACACTTATCTTTCAGTTCCGGGCACTTCTGACAGTGATAGATGCAGTTTTACACTTGTTGACAAGATTTGGGGCTGATTTCCTAGCCTGAGCAGTAGGGGCCATGAGAGGCTAATTCACCTAGGATGTTGTATGAGGAGGGGGTGGTCCAGCCACTTTTTATTACCATTTATCCCCCCTTCTGGAGAGCCTGGTAGGCTCAGTTTGACAGCGCAGGTGCCCTAGGAGGCAGTTTCAGCACTTCCACAGTTACCGAGGCAGTCCAGAAATGGGATAAAGGGGTCACTGAGGAATTCAATTTGGGAAATTGAGGCAAGGTTTTGGCACTTGGTTTTCACATAGGTCTTCCAGGGTGAACCCCCTATCTTCCAGCCAGTTTTCATCACTTGGGTGGGTCCACAGAGGCCACAGGAGGCCTTTTACTGCTTGTCTGTCACTGATTTTGAGGACAGATTTGATCATTTGTATTTATTTTGGACATATTATATTATTTTATTGTGCCATGGGGATGCGCTAGTAAGGATTGATGCCTCCTAGCCCCACCATGAGCTCCATGTGTCATATCCTAGTCATATGAGGTGGGATCTTGTACTTTTACCCCATCTAGTGGATGACGTCACCCTCCATGAGTGTCTTTTAGCTATGACATCATCATTATTTGAGTGATCCATGTGTTATATTGTTATGATTCAATCTTAGCCATTGATCATGTATTGAGATCTTTTAATCTCAACCACTCATTTTATAAAGTGGTTTTGAGATCTAGGGTTTTGGCCTTTATTTTCCTATATAAGGAGGAGACCCCCTCATTGCAAAATCATCTAGAGAATTTGGCTCTTGGCTCTTGGAATAAAATTTCTATCTTTTGCAGTACATGCTTGGGTCTTGGAGTGGATGTTGGTTGCTTTGATTGTAAATTCTTTTGTCCATTGCACTGAAGGATCTATTGTAGCTATCATACTTTTTTTACAGGTTGAGGAGGCGTTTTTGGACAAGTGAGAATTGGTGGGGAGGCCTACCCTTCAAACTTGGAGGAGGACGTTTTGGGTTAAGCAGGGAGTGGTTTTGTCTTTGTACCAACTATTCTTTGCTTAACTCTTTCTTGCTTGTATCTACCTTCAACATGTTAAACTGATTGATGCTTTGCTCCTTGGTTTTGACAGGTTAGAGGGACACATGTGTGGCTTCAAAAAAATCGATTTGGCAAGAGGGCATAAAAAATTCTTCATTTGATCTTTGGCAAAAGTAATCCTCATCTCAACTAGCATTCATATCTTCATCCAGACATGCTCCAAAGGTATGGTCTTCTTCTTCCTTAGCTTATCCATAAATTCTAGATCATAAAACCCTAATTTTTCACTTTTTCTTAGATCTACTTGGACCTAGCTTGGCTTTGGGTAAGATATTGAAAAACCACCTCTATAGCATAAACGACAATTCGGATCTATAGTTTGGTGAGGATTGGCCTTCATTTGTCACACTTTCCAAGGCACATTAGTCTTCTTGAGGGAGGTCGCAATTCTTGAGGGAGGCTATTGGGGCTACTTCCAAGAGATGGGTAGGTGAGATCCCACTTGATTCATACTCTCCTCACTTGATAACCTACCCCTAGTGCTTCACCTTGTTGATTTTTGCCTTGTGGGCCCCATTCCTCATTTTGAGGGTTGTGCCCCACTTGGGTCAATTTGGTGATGTATTTTCCATCTCAGATATATGGAGATCTAGCCATTGGATCACTTTGATTTTCTAGATCCACATTGATACTTGCCTAAACTACTTGGATCTAAAGTTTGGTGTTCATTGGACTTGATTTGACACACTTTACCATGCTTTTAACCCTCCTTGGGCAAGGTCGCACTCCTTGGGTGTTTGAGTTTGTCCACTTCTAGGACATGGGTGGTTGAGATCCCATTGGATTTGAAACAAGCATACCTTGAAACCTACATCTAGTGTCTCACTTTGTGAGGTTCTACCTTGGGGGTATCATTCCTCATTTTGGGGATTGTTGTCCACTTGGGTCACATAGTGAAATATTAGATATAGTAAGTTCCAACCATCACATCTTGGGTAACCCACTTGATTTGCATCCTAGGTGTCCCGATCTATAATTTGACATCCTTTTGACTCCATTTTCCCATCCGCTCAAGGCACTAGTCCACCTAGGGCAATTCACACTCCTTGGGAGTAGTGTCATTTCCTAGATCCCATATGTGGGTATCTCTAATTTCATCTTAGATCCATAAATCTACTCATTACATGCCCCTTGGTACCATTTGCACCCTTAAATTCACCCTGTGAGTCCCACTTGATCTATTTCCATAGTTCAAGGAAGTGGGTCCCACTTGTGTATTTCATGGTACTAGATTTGTCCTTTTGGTCTTCATAGGTGGCCCATACCATTCATTGGTTGTGTTATCACTCCAGGAAGCCCTCCTAGGTTGTATTTCAGAGCTGCCTGGTAACTTAAACTTATCTTGAAAGAAGGGGTTTATTTGGATCACGTTGGATGACAGAGATCAAAATTTACATGCTCAAAACATACATAGAGACGTTCAGACAGACAAGGATTTGACTACGGCTATTCAAAGGGTTGATAAAAGATAAAGGGAGTGAATCCTTATCGTGTTTAGCAGACTCATACACAGAAGTATGTATATAAATGGCCAAACACAACAAATAAATGACATATATGTTCAGTTCTCAAATACAAAGACACGATTACAGCTCTCTAGCATAGACAAATGAACATACATGAAATAAACCATCCACTGCGAGTACAAAAATATGAGGAAAAGAAATCTGAAAAGCAAATAGTAAAAGAAGATTATATCTCTGAGAAGTCACTGAAAGTCTGAGAATACAAATATCAATAAGTCTCTTCAAAATCGAACCCTTGTTCTACATGAGTTCTGGGATTTATAGCCTTTACAACATCCCCCCAGATCCTAAGAAGCTGGGTCGAATTTACTCCAGATGAAAAATCCAAAAACCTTTTCAATAAACCAGGAAAAATCATTTTTAATTGGTCAGACTACTGAAAACTGGGGCTCAGAGATGCATTCGATTCTCCCAATCTGTGACACCTGTAGGAAACATGAGAGAGGTTATTGTTCTCTGACATGTTAGGAAGAAAAACCTCCGAGCGTTTTGCAGAATGATTCTCCAGTCGCTTAGAATCATCATTTGAAAATGATGACTCTGCATAGTAAAAACGCCACTTTTGCTGAAACTACTGAAAAAGAGGCTCAGAGATGGGTTCAGTTCTCTAGCTATGTGACACCTGTGTATAAACTGAAAGAGGTTGTTGTGCACTAATTTGTTGTTACCAAAAACCTCTCTCATATCTTTGAAACTTGTTTTCGTTTGCCCGAGATCTGCATTTCAAAAACATGTGTCAAATAGGCATATTTTGGGATCCGAAAATTGGGGCTCAGTGACGGATTTGATTCTCTCAATCTGCAACACTTGTAGGAAAACGGGGAGAGGTTATTGTTCTATGAAATGTTAGGAACCAAAAAATCCTAGATTTTTTCAAAAATATTCTCCAGACGCTCAGAATCGTCATTTGAAAATGATGACTCAGGATAGTAAAAAACGCCACATTTCTTCATTATTTCCATCTTGCTGGCACCTTCAAAACTGGAACAGCACATTGAAACAGATCCTATTAATTAAAACCTTCACTTATAAACCATCCTCATGCCCTTTAGAATGATAAAACTTGGATTTGTGCGAAAATGACAATTTCCTGTGATTTTTAGGCTTTCGATAACTAGTAGGTCTGAGCTTGATTTCTGTTAGCTACCAAAATCTCTATTTCGGTGGTTAATAAATGAATCTGACATGTTTGCCTAAGCCACCGAAACTGCAAAAAATGACCTTCCCTTTGTTAAATTTTCAGAATTTACTTCAATCTGATCTAGGATCTTAACTGAGAGAACAACATGTACAGCATATCTACAACATATCAATCATGGAGACAATAATGCAAGTACACAAGAGACACAAAGATTTACTTGGGGAAAACCATAAAGGTGAAAAACCCCAATAACTTCCTCAGAGATAGATAGAGCAATGATACAACCAACCATGAGAGATAGACATAACCTAGCAGCAGATCCTCCTCGTCCATAAGTGCGCCACTCCTCCTTGAGTGCATGAGTGAGAAGTGAGTAAGTAAATAGAGTGCCTCCCGCACTCTATTTATACTTGACTTGACTTGCCTTTTTGCCTAACTCATGTAGGCTCGAACTTAACCACATAACATAATGCTGAGTGGGCCGACCCCCAATAGGGTGGTCTAATAACCCTTTGACCCACATGGCCGACCCCCAATAGGGTGGTCTAATAACCCTTTGACCCACATGACTTATACAGGGCCAACCCCAAACAAGGTGGTCTAATAACCCATCAAGTATAAGTTACAACACTTACAATATAAATGATGACACTTCCGTATAGAGGAATAATAACATCTTTATAGGAATACAATATACATATATGTGAAATACATTCTGAAGTTACATATTAATCAACACTCCCTCTTAACTAGGAAGGTATTTCTCAGCACAGTTCTTCTAGCACAAGTCATCTTCTCTAGATCATCGTCACTGGATAATCGTCATCGAGTCATCATCATCGTCACTGCTGCTGCTATCTCAATCAATCTCTGAATCTACTCGTCATAGGAAGTTCTACAGAGCCAGTCCTTTTTCATACTGGATGTAGGCCCACCACATGTAGGTCTTCATCATCACTGGCCATACTGTGGAATCCTCAGGACTTATTACGTGCATCACAAAACCTCGAAAGAGCATCCTAGGATATTACGGGTACACAACTCTGACCTGTAGGATCTCCCAGGGCGCTATTACATGTGACCCCACCACAAAACCTCGAAAGAGCATCCCAGGATGTTACGGGTACACAACTCCAACCTGAAGGATCTCCCAGGGCACAAATTACATGTGGTCACCACAAAACCTAGCAAGAGCATCTCAGGATGTTATGGGTACACAACTCCGACCTGAAATCTCCCAGGGCACAAATTACATGTGGTCATGGAAAAACCTCAAAAGAGCATCTCAGGATGTTACAGGTACACAACTCTGACCTGAAATCTCCCAGGGCACAAATTACATGCCATAGGACAAAACCTCGCAAGAGCATCTCAGGATGTTACGGGTACACAACTCCGACCTGAAATCTCCCAGGGCACAAATTACATGTCCTCCCAGAGCAATGTCTCGAAAGAGCATCCCAGGCTGTTACGGGTACACAACTCTGACCTATAGGATCTCCCAGACATGCTCATCTGCACAACTTGATCCACGGCCACAGAGTATCAACCTGATACTCACCATACATCATCCTGATGTACTCATGATCATCCTGATCATCATCATTGCAACGTCCTGCTGCATGTCATCTGGAGCAACATCCTGAAGCTCATCATCCACGATCATCCTGATCATCACTGCAACATCCTCCTGCATGATCCACCTGATCATCAATGCATATACCTGATGCATACCAAGTATCTACCTAATACATATCATCATACATGATCCTCCTGATCATACAATGTATCCACCTGATACATGATACATATCACCATACATGATCCACCTGATCATACAATGTATCCACCTGATACATATACAGATACATGGTCCAAGCATCCAACATGATGCATATACAAAATACATACACATGATCCAACTGATCATATCCAGCATCCAACATGATGCATACATAAATGATCCAACTGATCATATCCAGCATCCAACATGATGCGTACATACATACATAAAAATGATCCAACTGATCATATCCAGCATCCAACATGATGCGTACATACATACATAAAAATGATCCAACTGATCATATCCAGCATGCAACATGATGCGTACATAAAAAAATGATCCAACTGATCATATCAAGCAGAAACCAGAACATCATCCTGATGCTCATCATCCAGCGCTTACATCCACAGCCATGTGAAGGATCCTCCTTTCAACATGCTTGGAATGGCTTCAGCAAAAGTGTCCATCACTTCTTCCTCGAAGTGTCCTCGATCTGAAGAACGCCAAGCCTCTCTCTGAAGTATTCGAACTTCACCCTGGCTAGTGGCTTCGTCAGCACATCTGCAATCTGCTCGTCCGTTGCAACATACAGGAGCTTCACAGCTCCTCTCTACACCATATCCCTGATATAGTGATATTTGATCTCTATGTGTTTTGACCTGTCATGAAACACTGGGTTCTCGGACAGCTTTACACAACTCTGGTTATCACAGAAGATACCAGTAGCTTCCAACGGGAGATCAATAACTCAGACAGTAGCTTCCGTATCCATACTGCCTCACAACTAGCTGAACAGGCTGCAACATACTCTACCTCAGCTGTACTCAGTGCTACGCAGGACTGCTTCCTGCTAAACCAAGAGATCACACCTGATCCCATACTGAAGCAGCACCCAGATGTGCTCTTCCTATCTGCAGCACTGCCAGCCCAATCTGAATCAACATAACCCTGTAGGTTAAACTTTTGATTTGCTTCATACTTGAGCCCATAATCCACTGCACCCTTCAGGTACCTCAGAACATGCTTTACAGCAACCAGGTGAACACTCCTTGGATCCATCAGGAACTGGCTCAATGTGTTCACAGCAAAGCAAATGTCTGGTCTCGTGTTCGTCAGGTACATCAAGGACCCAATCATCTGACGATACATAGAGACATCAACTGGCTCAGATGAAGCATCACATAGAAGCTTTAGATTCGATGCCATCGGTGTGGCCATGGCTTTGCAATCCATCATCCCGAATCTCTTCAGGATATCTACTGTGTACTTCCCTTGACCAAGGAAGATCCCACCTGCACTCTGCCACACCTCCATACCTAGGAAATAGTGCATCATTCCCAAATCTTTCATATCGAATTTAGCTGCAAGCTTCCGCTGCATGTCGACAATCAATCTATCTTCACCTGTAACAAACAGATTATCCGCATACAAAAGTAGTATCACTGGATTTCCTTCCTCAACCTTGTAGTAAAGGTTGGAATCCGCTTTACTCTTGGTAACGCCCAAACTGGATAGAAAGCTGTCTATCCTACCATACCAAGTTCTGCACACATATATGACTACACCATGCTGTCTTGAAATCCATCTGGTGCATCTTCTATTTCATCACTTTTATATTTCTCAATGCTGCCATCTGCAACATGCTTGATCTGATAGTTCCATATGGAATTCATAACAAACTTCCCTTCAGGTCTTGGGACTACATCCCAAACATCATTCTTCATGATCGACTGATCATGGCATTCCATTTCTTCATCCCAGATCCTGGGAACTTCAATATCTTCAATATATATCTTTGTTGCTGGAACAAATGTTGTAGTCCTTTTGTAGGTGAAGATATACAGTCTTTCCTACAAAACAGGTTAAATTGCATGATTAGAAACATCTCATAATTTTCAGAACAAATTCTTACACATAAAGAAATATGTCATACAGTCATGCAATTATCTTAGCCAATGCTTCAATACAACATTTATCCATATCCCGTAACTTTCTAGATGCCTTCCAATCTCTACCAGAACATTGTTAATAGTGTGCACAACTCCCAACATGTCAGCAAAGAGGTTTCATTCTAGATAAGTAGCAATGGAATGTTGTACAGTGCCATAGGCCACTTACCCATGTATATTAGTAGTATATTGTTCATCAATGCAACTATTCTAATATACACAATACATATCCTAAGTCTAGGAACATGAGCATATACATCATTGAACAATTTTATTTAAACAAACACATATGCAAGAAATGATAATTAAAATACTTATCTTTGTTTGTTCGTTGGGTGGACTCCCTCTGATTCTTTGCTTTCTTGCAGGAGCTGCTGGAGTCCTAATCTGCAGTAGCTTCTTCTACACCTTTCTATTGTGGGATGGTCAACTCCCTCTGAATAACTGCATCCTTTCATAAACCACTGGAGTGTACTCCCTCTTGATCTTTGCTCCCTGGATTACCTGTCCTTGAACTTATATACATTCTCGATCCCTATGCATGCTTGTTAGTATCATCATTGTGTTATCCTCTAGGTCTAATATAAAATCATACATTCATTAGTATACTATTAAAACACAATAATCTCAAGCATGTATAGTCATGATCATTTCAAACAGAAATAATAAGCATTAGCATTCAAGGTTTATGTAGTATTCTTATGGTTAGTCAAATCATAAGAAGCATAACATGTCTAAACCTATAATTACTCAAACTTATGACTCTTTAGTTGAATCATCAATCAAGATAAGAGATATAATATGCATAAAACCTGTGATTATTCGAACCTATACCTTCATGATTCTTCTGGTTAGTCATATCATCAATTATGGTAAGAAACATAATATGCATACAACCATGATTATTCAAACTTATGACTTTATGAATAATCATTATCAATAACACAACAGTATAAGATCCTAACCCAAGGTAGGATTCTAGCTTGATATAGGAAAAACATACCTGGATTAGCATGCTAGCTAGTTATGTCTAACATACCCGCATAATGTCTTTTGGTTCTCTTCAGTGACTTGTGCTAGTAACCTGCATGTCTCATATGTTAACCATTACAAAACCAAGTCATACATACCTCGTAAATGGATCTTCTATGAGATGCATGACAATGGATGAATCTTTGTCCTCATGTTATCATGACCATATGTTCTTGGACCAGAACATGATTTGTCTTTCTTGGTGTACCTTTCATGTTAGTAAACCTCATACAACACCATAATGCATTAGTACAATCATAAGTGTCAATACCCTAATCAGTGAATATTTTCTATCGTGCATTCATAGTTTTATTAAGGTGATATGACAAGTCTAAAATCAAGATTGTACTAACCGTAGTAACATGAAGACAAACATACCATAAACTTAATCATGAACAAATATCGAAACATACCTCGATGAGTCATACCTATCGAGATCGCTTGTAATCTTCTTATGTAAGGCCTTAGCCTCATCTCCCTCTGAAACGGGAACTTTTTCACTTATGTAGGTGACCAATCCATCTTCTTCTAGGATTAACCCAATCCACTTGATTTGCAAGAACTGGACCTGGAGATGGATATGGGTTTGTCAGAGAAACCCCAAAAATTCAAACTTTGAATTTCAAACTTCCGAAAGGATAGAAATATGCACCTTGATGAGCTGATCAAGCTAGTATATTCAAAATTTGAAAACTGCAAAGTTTCACTCCTCAAATTTGCCTTTGAAACTTCCGGATTCACTGGACGTGACCCTGAACTGGGGTTTGATGAATCCCACTCTTCTGCCCAATCAAAAGGTTTGATCCAAATCTCTAAGCTTCTATTTTTCTGAGGAGCTTCCAGCCGTGGTCACAGATTTCAAAAATTCTCATTTTTATAGAAGCCTTAATTTTCCACTTTTCTGATCAAAGTCCCGAACTAGGGTCTAATCAAGCCCGGCCTTCTGCCCAACCAAAAATTCTGATCTTGGTCTCTAAATTTTTATTTTTATGAGTAGCATCCAGCCGTGGTCTCTGATTACAAAAATTCCAACTTTCTCCGAAGCCCTAAATTCCGGAAGCCATGAATGAAGGTACTCAAAAATAATTCTGTTTTGACAGAAATATGTACCTGATTGTTTCTGGTGTAACTCTAAACTTTTCAATCCATAGGGTCTGAGAAAGTTTCTTGGGATATCCTGACCTGTTATCTTTTCATCCTGATAGGTCTGACCTCAATTGGATTCTCTGAGAGAGAGTTATGCCAAATGTCGCAACGTGACCTATTTTGGGATAATACAGGAGAGCGAACTTGTACGACGTGCCACGTGTCACTGTTTCAACTTCGCCCTTTGAAAAATTTTCTTGAGCTATCTCAGCCTGTTATATTTCCATCCTGATAGGTCTGAACTCAATTGGACTCTCTGAGAGAGAGTTATGCCAAGTGTCGCAACGTGACCTGTTTATGGGATATAAAAGGAGAGCGAAATTGTACGACGTTCCACGTGTCACTGTTTCAACTTCGGCCTCTGAAAAAGTTTTCTGAGATAGATCAGTCTGTGTAATACCTGCAACATTTTACGAAATTTCATTTGGAGCTTCATAGCCCAAGTTATGACCTTTTTCCCAAGGTCACTTGATTTTGACTCAAATCTGGAAGAGGCAGAAACCCTATATTGTACAGATAATAAATCACAAAGTACAATGAATTAGAGGTTGTCCTTTGGACACAAGGTACATGGGGATCTTAGATTTAGCCTGTAACAATTTCAGATCTGAAAACTTCGCCAAAACGGATTTATAGTAAAAGTTCTACGATGACGGGTTTTTGCTATATCAAGCCCTAGCATCGTAAGTGCAACAAGTGTCATACATGCCATATCATGCCTTCTTTCAGGCTAGCTCTGATACCATGTTAAATTTTCAGAATTTACTTCAATCTGATCTAGGATCTTAACTGAGAGAACAACATGTACAGCATATCTACAGCATATCAATCATGGAGACAATAATGCAAGTACACAAGGACACAAAGATTTACTTGGGGAAAACCATAAAGGTGAAAAACCCCAATAACTTCCTCAGAGATAGATAGAGCAATGATACAACCCACCATGAGAGATAGACATAACCTAGCAGCAGATCCTCCTCCTCCATAAGTGCGCCACTCCTCCTTGAGTGCATGAATGAGAAGTGAGTAAGTAAATAGAGTGCCTCCCGCAATCTATTTATACTTGACTTGACTTTCCTTTTTGCCTAACTCATGTAGGCTCGAACTTAACCACATAACATAATGCTGAGTGGGCCGACCCCCAATAGGGTGGTCTAATAACCCTTTGACCCACATGGCCGACCCCCAATAGGGTGGTCTAATAACCCTTTGACCCACATGACTTATACAGGGCCAACCCCAAACAAGGTGGTCTAATAACCCATCAAGTATAAGTTACAACACTTACAATATAAATGACGACACTTCCGTATAGAGGAATAATAAGATCTCTATAGGAATACAATATACATATATGTGAAATACATTCCGAAGTTACATATACATCAACACCCTTAGCTTGAAGGATTTTTCTTATGAGATAAGCTGCCGAAAACTGGGTTTTTGGTAGCTAATGAACAATCAATATGTTTGCCCAAGCTACCGAAAACTCTGTTTGATATCAACCTGCAAAATTTAACAAAGCTGTGTTTTCTAGTTTCTATTTAATCCTCCTTCTGCTACATTCCCTCATCCTAGGATGAATCCAGATTGTTAGCTATGCTAATTACTGCCGCTGCCAGGGTTTCAAGCTTGGACTGTTTTTGAGTTCTAGGAAAGGTCCTCCTATCTCTTAGTATCTCAATTTGTCTAGTTAACTTGATGTTTTTGGTGGATCTGGGATCAATTCATGATTGCATCGAATGCTTAATCAACTTGCGATCCGCTGCTCTTTGTTCTTTTTGGCGGTTAAGGAATGATGAATCCCCTTTAGATTTCACATATGAGCCCTTGATTAGACATCTCCACCATTTGAAACCGACTTAATTTTGGTAGTCGATGATTTCACCTTTGACCACGTAAGCTGCCGGAAAGTATTAAGAATGCCTCTACTTTCGGTAGCTTCGAACAATTTTGCTTTTGACTTGTAAGCTGCCAAAACTTACCTTTCGGTGGCTAATGAACACCATCGTATTCGCCCAAGCCACCGAAAACTGCCCCCTGACTCATGCTGTATGTCCTTTCACTTTCAGTAGCTAGGAGAGCCTCGAAAATTTCATTTAAGGTGCCAAAAGCAGGGCTTTCGTTAGCTTGGGGACTGTTTTAAATAAGCGCTTAGCTACCGAAACCTGTCTTTTGAAATTTCTGAAATGAAAACACAATCAAATGTTTTTCTAACTTTATTACATGTGTAAAGATATAAAAAATGAGCCTTAAAAAATTTAGAAATGAATTTTCAAATGACTTCCCATCATCTAAAATTGATCAACTCGACAAAATTATTTGGGGAGATAACATCTAGCTCCTACTCGGGGATGAAAGCCTCCCTGTGAGGTTTCAAGAACCACAGATCTGATGCCTTTACTAGATAAACAAAATATAGAACCCAGTCTAGTGCTCCATTAGTCATAGAGTCATTTAAACTGCCATCAAACCTCTGCAAACTGTCCACAAATGTTCAACTGCAAACCTGCTAGCAATGCCTTGCATCCATTGGGCTATGGAGTCTCAAAAGCTACTTTCAAAACATGATCCAAATCCTACAACCCTGCTCATCATTTGAAGCCAAATTACCCCTTCCAATAGTGTCTTATATCCATTGGGCATGGAGTCTTTATAACTACCACCAAAACTTCTACAAACCTGTAGCATGCCTGTAGCCTGCCCTGCTTATTTAACAAAAACTGAAAACTACTGAAAGAATCTACTTGCTCATAGGGAGATCTTATTCTTACTACCTACTCCTATTCTAACCATTGTACTGATGCTTAATCAAGTAAACCCATGCTTCCCATGAAGCCATGTCAGAAATTGATTTACTGAAATTGTTTTTTACCTTAACCCCAAAAATAATGGAGGCCATATCATACCAAAAAGAGGTTTGAACAGATGATAAAGACAATTTTCATCTGACAAAAATATTTTAACGTATATGTTGTTCATAGTTTCCAAATAGTTTGCAAAAGGGTCATTAAAACCATAAAGGAATACCTCTTCAAGCTGTTGTCCCAACTGCCCATATTGCAGTTGTTGATTGCTTTCACTGGTCTCAATGCTGAACGAAGATTTCTCAACCTTTGTCGAAGACAAATGCAAGCTGAACCGCTGTTCTGAAACTTTTTGCCCCCCTTCAACATATCTCTGTAATCTGAATTCATCATGATGATATGCTGGCTTATCACAGCAAACAATTTCCTCTCCAACTATAATATCTTTGCAGGATATATCAAGACTAAAAAGATCTTCATTGGACTTTTGAACAACAGATTCGTGACAAGCATCAATCACAGTATGCACAGATTTTTTATCATCTCTCTGCTGAAAAGAAGAACTAAATTAAATTTGAGTAAACAGTAAGTCTTCACGAACCTCAACATCTTCTTCCTCATCACTGTATGGGTCGAATGTAGGAGTATCAAGGTAAGATCCTGATGACAGAGAGGAAGCTTCTTGAATAGCAGGATTAGCAATAAAATCTTGAAACAGATCCAGAAAAATATCACCTTATGCTTTATGGTTATGATAACTTTCCCTGATCTACAAATCTGGAAGATGTGGGCTGCCCTCAACATCTACTATAGATCCAATACTTTCATCTGTTGATCTGTCAATCTGCTCATCATCTTTCAAGTCTTCAAAGGGGACAATTTGATCTTCCTGACACCCTGAGACAATAGATGCATTTGGTACAATTTCAAAAGCATCTATACTATGGATAACATTGTGAAGGTCATAAATGTCTCGGTCATAGTGAGAGGTATCCCCAATAACAACATACTCTTCATGATTATCCAAATCTTTAGTCAATAAATTGAATTCATGACAACACTCAGGAAATAAAAGGTTAGCTGAAAATATTTCTTTGCAGAACAAATGAAAGGCAACATGAAAATCTGCCAAAGAGCTTATACTGGCAATAGGAAGAGATCAGTACCAATCACGAGAAATCCCCTCTAATGAAAAATAGAAGAGCCGGATCTGAACATCTTCATGCAGAACTTGCAACCGATGAATGTAATCATGAAAGTCCAGTAAATGTTCCACTGGTACTTCCCAATCTTCACCTCGAAATATGGGAAGGCTATTTTCCCATTCATCTCTACTAGGCACTGGATTTGGGAAACCAACAATTTTTGAAAAATCATAGAAAGCATATCTCTTAGCTAAGATTTTGTTCATGTCATACAAATGGAGTCGCCAACAGATTTATGAACAATGGAGTCGCCACTAGATTCGTCCTTCATGGAGTCGCCAGATAGATGATTACAACCGAAATAATGTCTAGGCTTTGTCTATCATCAAAGCTAGAACTATGTCATCTCCCAGCGAAGCTGAGCTTCGAACTCCTTTCCTTGGCAACGATGCCAGTGTGATATCACTCCAGGAAGCTCTCCTAGGTTGTATTTCAGATATGCCTGGTAACTTAAACTTATCTTGAAAGAAGGGGTTTATTTGGATCAAGTTGGATGACAGAGATCAAAATTTACATGCTCAAAACATACATAGAGACGTTCAGACAGACAAGGCTTTGATTACGGCTTTTCAGAGGGTTGATAAAAGATAAAGGGAGTGAATCCTTATCGTGTTTAGCAGACTCATACACAGAAGTATGTATATAAATGGCCAAGCACAACAAATAAATGACATATATGTTCAATTCTCAAATACAAAGATAGGATTACAGCTCTCTAGCATAGACAAATGAACATACACGAAATAAACCATCCACTGCGAGTACAGAAATATGAGGAAAAGAAATCTGAAAAGCAAATAGTAAAAGAAGCTTATATATCTGAGAAGTCACTGAAAGTCTGAGAATACAAATATCAATAAGTCTCTCCAAAATCGAACCCTTGTTCTACATGAGTTCTAGGCTTTATAGCCTTTGCAACATCCCCCTATATCCTAAGAAGTTGGGTCGAATTTACTCCAGATGAAAAATCCAAAAACCTTTTCAACAAACCAGGAAAAATCATTTTTAATTGGCCAGACTGCTGAAAAATGGGGCTCAGAGATGCATTCGATTCTCCCAATATGTGACACCTGTAGGAAAAATGAGATAGGTTATTGTTCTCTGACGTGTTAGGAAGAAAAACATCCGAGAGTTTTGCAGAATGATTCTCCAGTCGCTCAGAATCATCATTTGAAAATGATGACTCTGCAAAGTAAAAACGCCACTTTTGCTGAAACTACTGAAAACGAGGCTCAAAGATGGGTTCATTTCTCCATCTATGTGACACCTGTGTATAAACTGAAAGAGGTTATTGTGCACTAATTTGTTGTGAGAAAAAACCTCTCTCAGATCTTTGAAACTCGTTTTGGTTTTCCCGAGATATGCATTTCAAAACCATGTGTCAAATAGGCAGATTCTGGGATCCGGAAATTGGGGCTCAATGACGGATTTGATTCTCTCAATATGCAACACCTGAAGGAAAATGGGGAGACTTTATTGTTCTATGACATGTTAGGAACAAAAATCTCCGAGCGGTTTTCAAAAGGATTCTCCAGACACTCAAAATTGTCATTTGAAAATGATGACTCGGGACAGTAGAAAACACCACATTTCTTCATTATTTCCATCTTGCTGGCACCTTCAAAACTGGAACAGCACATTGAAATAGATCCTATTAATTAAAACCTTCACTTAGAAACCATCCTCATGCCCTTTAGAATGATAAAAATTGGATCTGTGCGAAAATGACAATTTCCTGTGATTTTTAGGCTTTCGGTAGCTAGTAGGTCTGAGCTTGATATCTGTTAGCTACCGAAAGCTCTGTTTCGGTGGCTAATGAATGAATCTAACATGTTCGCCTAAGCCGCCGAAATAGAAAAAACTGACCTTCCTTTAGCTTGAAGGATTTTTCTTATGAGATAAGCTGTTGAAAACTGGGTTTTTGGTAGCTAATGAACAATCAATATGTTCACCCAAGCTACCGAAAACTCTGTTTGATATCAACCTGCAAAATTTACCAAAACTGTGTTTTCTGGTTTCTGTTTAGTCCTCCTTCTGCTACTTTCCCTCATCCTGGGATGAATCCAGACTGTTAGCTATGCTAATTTCTGCCGCTGCCAGGGTTTCAAGCTTGGACTATTTCTGAGTTCTAGGAAAGTTCCTCCTATCTCTTAGTATCTCAATTTGTCTAGTTAACTTGATGTTTTTAGTGGATCTAGGATCAATTCATGATTGCACCGAATGCTTAATCAGCTCGCGATCTGCTGCTCTTTGTTTTTTTCAGCGGTTAAGGAATGATGAATCCCCTTTAGATTTCACATCTGAGCCCTTGATTAGACATCTCCACCATTTGAAACCGACTTAATTTTGGTAGCCGATGATTTCACCTTTGACCACGTAAGCTGCTGGAAAGTATTGAGAATGCCTCTGCTTTCGGTAGCTTCGAACAATTTTGCTTTTGAATTTTAATCTGCCAAAACTTACCTTTCGGTGGCTAATGAACACCATCGTATTCGTCCAAGCCACCGAAAAATGCCCCCTGACTCACGTTGTATGTCCTTTCACTTTCAGTAGCTAGGAGACCCTGGAAAATTTCGTTTAAGATGCCGAAAGTAGGGCTTTCGATAGCTTAGGGACCGTTTTAAATAAGCGCTTACCTACCGAAACCTGTGTTTTGAAATTTCTGAAATGAAAACCCAATCAAATATTTTTCAAACTTTATTACATGCATAAAGATATCAAAAATGAGCCTTAAAAAATTTAGAAATGAATTTTCAAATGACCTCCCATCATCTGAAATTGATCAACTTGACAAAATTATTTGGGGAGATAATAGGTTGAAACATTTGTCACTCCTTAAGCCTTTTCAACCACTATCTAAACTCTTGGGTCCACCTAACCTTGCATTGGTTTCTATAACTTGTCATTTACACATCCCTAGGAACCTTTGTTTTAGTCCATTCACCTTTGAGTGATCATAGGGTCTCCCCCTTGATCTTGATTTATCTTGATCTAAAGTGAAGAGTGCCTCGGTTGTCGTGACTCCCAGCTTGCATTGGGAACCGTGGCATCTCTTAGGTCACCTCTTTAGTTGTACATCTCCTCTACCGTCCCGGATGGGATACCTTTAGGGACAACTACAAGTTGTGTGATAACAGTGCCCAAGGACTTTGACTGCGAGCCATTTCCCCGGTTGCCCCCCTCACCCTTTGTCATCAGACCCAAGAGACCTTGGCATCATTGATTTCATCTCAAATTCCTCAAGATCTCTTTATTTAATAGCACCAAGATGTTTCCAATCTTGGACATTCTCACTTAATATCACGGCACATATGACATTGTTGTATATACATATTTTGGTGCTGGCTAGACCTAGTGATTTACTTTTCTTCCGTGTATTTTTGCTTTCAGCATTTCCTAGGAGCTTCCTTCACACTCCCACATTGTATTTGTTGCCACCAGATTGCGCACCTGGTTAACGCAGCAGAAATCTATGCTACTGCTCAGTGCGCCATTGGGGGCAAGTCTTGAGTCAAGGTTGTCACTTGATATTGACTCCTTCGTTTAGGCCAAACTCATAACGAAGCCAAGGGGGGTAGTCCCTATGGAAAGTTTCTAAGGTTTTTAGAGTTTCCTGGTGAATTGGTTAAAGGTGTTGTATTAAGTAGTTTTAAAGTATTGATTAAAAGTGTCCCAAGATTATTTGCAAAAGTAAATTATAGAATGCTTTCACCAGCAAAATTGAAATAACTGCCAACAAAAATGCACAATAGTGATATGGTATCAAGCAAATAAAAATGTATAGTAAACTAGTGCCTTATGGAGTCAATATAAAACATAAATAATGTTGTTGAAAGGGAAAATGTTTTGCAATGCTTCTTGGTTACTTTTAGATTATTATTGTTTGAAATTTATTAGGGAAAAGGGGGACTCCCGAGATACCGTGAAGTACAGGGAGGTATGTCCGCAAATTAAAGTTTGGTGACTCCCCACAAGAACGTGTGGGTTGGATGTTAATTTTTGGTAGAATCGGGGTCTTATGCAGAAAAATAACAGTTCAATATACTTTAATGAAAAAAATACAAGTAACAAACAATTACTGAAACTGAATATGAAATAGTACGGTAGTAATCTCTAACATAACATAATTTTATCTCTTTCAATTTCACACCTTTAACACTACCAAATTGATCACCGTGTTAAAGTAATCTTTAGTAACATGTAATTAATAATACAATAATCAACTTGTTAAATTATCAATAAAGAGATAGGTGAAGATACTTACCTCGGTGTGAAACCTTACCTATAATATACTCAGAAATATTACTTTCAGAAAAGACTGAGCCTCTAAGAGGTCAGTCAACACAAGGAAACAAGTGACCCTATTAAAGGGTTAATACAAACTTGAGAGAGAGATGACTGGGTTGTGGTACAGTCAATCGGGAGTGGTCAAAGACAATTAGAAAACATACTGACAGTATCAAGACTCAATAAAAGATTTGGTCAAGAAACTCAGTACAAGATGTAATCAAACAGAAAACTGAAAAGTCTTAATACAGACCCCAACCAAACCAAGAATAGGTCTTTGCAGATAAAATCAGGTTTAGGGCACTTTAAGAGACAAATAGCAGTACCCAACATTTGTGGTCTCCAAGGAGATACTCAAAACAAGCTGGTTGAAATATAAACAAAGAAGAACAGATTCCAAAGCTCACTGACTTCACCAAAATAAACTTTCAGACCTCACGGCCTCTACAGAGATACAACTAACAGATTGAGAAAAGAGGACTCCACCAAAGGCAGAACGGATTTCCACAAAAGACAAGGTGAGCAGAACAAGAAGCTAACTGTCATGGCCTCCTTGGGTTAATAGAACATAGAACAAACCCCGTGGAGGAGCAAACTCGTGGAGGAAAGACCGTGGAGCAAATCCACGGAGGAAAAATTTGTGGAGCGAATCCGTGGAGGAAAATTAGTGGAGCAAACCTGTGGCGAAAAACAAAATGTGGAGGAGAAAAACTGTCAAACTCATGAAGGAGCAAAGGAGCAGACCCATCAAGAATGAACCCATAAAGAAGATGCAGAACCGTGATAACAAAAATAAAATCCGTAAAAGAAAAAGGATGAAGGACAGACCCGTGAATTAGCAAGATCCGTGAAGGATAAAGCATGTGTTAAGATGAAGATAAGTCTTCATATTAAATAGAAGCAAATGGTCCAAGATTATTTAAGTTAAAGTTCCAACAAAAAATAGGAAGTATCACCTTTAAGAATAAAATAATAAAAGAAAAAAAAGAAAAAATAAAGTGACAAAATAAAATAAAGTAAAAGTAAAAGTAAAGAATAAAAAAAATAAAGGGTCATAATCAATTATAAAAAAAGGTTCTAGGATCATATATAATAACTATCCTAACATGAGTGTGGGCATATGACCCATCATAACATAAGTGTGGGTACATGACCCATCATAAAATAAGTGTGGTCAAATAACCATGGTACCCAAAACATCAAGGTAGGAATCAAGAAGCAACTCAAAGTGGGTAGAAGACCCCACTAACCATAAGTCAAGGACAAAGGTACCACAAGATCAATAAACAACACAGTGTAAGGACCAAAAAAATAAAATAACCAAGGTGGGGAAGGTACAACTAGTCATCTTTCTCTCAAATGTACAAATGTTCCATATAACCTGAAAGTTCATCATCACTGTATAAGGAAGGGTCCACACAGATGATGTGATCATGTGGTCCTCTAGACTACACCTAAGGTCAAATGTTAGTGGCTTCATCAAGGGGTGGCTAGTCCCTTGAGAAGACCATCTAACTCAACCATCTCAAAGACCTAGGAGAAGAGGACATCACACATCATCATCTTGGTAACTGACCAAGAACCTCCATTCTCAAGGAATGGCTCTCAGCTCAAAGCTGAGCTTCAGTCCTAGACTGAGTCAAGTTGATCAACCACCTGGTCCTTGACTAGGTTCTTCAGCCCCAGGCTGAAGGTTGACCGAGGTCAACATCTTGGTAACTGACCAAGTGGCTCCATTTGTAAAGAATGGCTCTCAACCCCAGGCTAAGCTTCCAGTCCTAGACTGAATGCTGATCAACCACTTGCAGGACCTACTTGGTTCTTAACCAAGAATCTTCCTGGTCCTAAACTAGGATGTCTCTATCTCAACCTGCAGGATCTACTTGGTCCTCATGACCAAGAAATTGTCTGGTCCCAGACCAGTATACCCTAGAGACAAATAGGGGCCCTAGCCACATGCTAGGGACTTTGCCATGGCATCAACCTGCTTGGTCCCCGTGGAATTTTCCATGGCATCAACCTGCTTGGTCCCCGACCAAGAACCCCAGGAGATAGCTGGGGGACCTAGGGTACCTTCTAGGGTCTTATTCTTTACTCTACCTGGTTAACTTGACCAGGAACCCTAGTTAACTGACTAGGGTACTATTCTCTCTGAGAATGGGTCTCATAGCTACACTAAAAACTTAACAATCCCTCTCAGCAAGAGAGGCATTCTCAACAACACTAAGCTTGTCGAAGATAGAGTCTTAGTCAACACATCTGACAATTGCACCTTGTCCTTGTCATGGTGAAACAACCTGTCATAGAATACAGGATTTTCTGAGAGCTTCAAAGAGCTCTAAATGTCAACAGACACCTTGATCTTATAGATCCACTTGGAAGTTACACCTGACTTTCCTTGTTGTTTGAGAATCACTTTCCACATATCATTATCCATGGTATCTTTCCAAACCTGAATTTTGGCTATCTCCACATCAGTGGATGAACCTGAATCGGTGACATGGCTCCCACTGGAGCAACCTTGGAACCCCTCAATAGGATCCTTAATGAGATGAACTAAAGGCTTCTTGGCCTTCTCCCTCTGCTTTTCTGAATGAGAAGTCTCATAGACTTCTATATCTGAGTCACTGTAAGACTCCCTCCTGATCTCTAAAACTTGATAGGGGTTATTCATTAGAGCTTTAACAACTTGTCCAGAGACCTTGTAAAGATACCCCTCACTGACACCAATCTCAATAGCTGAGCTCATATTTCCACCTTTAGTCCATACTAGTGCCTTTCCTTCTGAGAAAGCTACAGAGAACCCCTTGTCTTCTAAAGTTGCCATTGAAATAACATTCATCTTTAAACCAGGAACATATAAAATTTCCTCAACATGAATTAAAGTACCTGAATCAAGCTTTAAGGAAGTTGAACCAACTCCTTTTATCTCAAAGGTACTTTCGTTTCCCATCTCCACTTTCTCATTGAACTTCTTGGCCTTGTAACCCACAAGAGCCCTTTTCTATCCAGACATATGCTTGGTGGCCCCACTATCAATCCACCATGAGTCTGATGAGTTGGAGATGGAACATGAGAGTGTTGAAATCAAGAAGAACTCTCTTTGATCTTTTTCTTTGGTCTCAGCTTTAGATTTCTTTTGTTGAGGCTCTTCTTCTTCTGTAGCAGTTGAAGCATGATGCTTCCCTTTATGCCAATTCCTATTAGGAAGATTTCTACAAACGTTTGCATAATGACCAAGCTTGTTACATTTAAAACATCTTACTTTTGACTTATAACAGTGCTTACCTTGGGGTCCCTTACCTTTGTTCTGGTACTGGGGGAAACTTCTTTCTTTCTTTGTCTTGGTAGAAACAGCATGATCCTTTTCAGTTGAAGGCCTAGATCTACTCTGGATTCTCCCTTCTTCTTCTAGGCAATCATGCCACAACATGTCAAAGCTTGGTTGTGTTTCTCTTCCATTTACTGCTGAAAGAAATGTCTCCTAAGATGTGGGAAGACCATCTACTGTTGTTTGCACAAGATCACCATCATCTACTTCAACTCCAATTGACATGAGTTGATCTTTTAACTGGGCAATCTTTGAGAAGAAAGAGGCAACTGATTCCTTCTCTTCCATCTTCAATGAACGAAGTTGCTTATTCAAACCCTCTTCTGAGGAGGTGCCTTCTTCTCATAGAGATTTGCTAGGGCATCAAAGCATTCCTTAGTTTTCCTTAGAGGAGCTATTACAAGCATCAAGTTATATTTGACTGAGTCAAAGATGACCCTCTTTGCTTTAGCTTGCTTCTTCTTAAATGTTTCTCTTCCTTGTGCTGTTGTGGGTTCTTCCACAACGCTAGTGACCAATTAATCCAAATCACTCTCCTCTAAAATATTCAAGACCCTAGCCTTCCATGCATTAAATTTTGAGGCTCCTTCAAGCCTATCTTCTGCCTTTACTGAGTTAGAAGCCATCTCAAACCTAAGTTGCACTGAAACGGATACGGATACGGAGGGGGGGGTCATGGATACAGCAAATTTTCAAAAACTCTGGATATGATACGACAGGGAAACGACGTATATATATATATATTTAAAATCTAACTAAAATTTGGCATTCATCATTTCAATTTCAAATTAAAATTTAAAACTACATATTAACATATTACATAATCATCATCATCAACATAAGTCAAATATACAAATTACAAAAGGAATTGAGTGGAAACCTACTATCATATTCATTGTTCCGTGATTGTTCATACTTCATTGTTCAAAAGTTCAAAACATAATTATAAATTACATTTACATATCATCAAAAATGTCCACGTCCATGTGACAAAGATCAACATCAACACTAGCACTTTCATTGCCTCTAGTACTAGAAGTGTGAGCATTGCTTCCATGTCCACTTGATGGTATCCCCTCATCAAATGGATTCATTTGAGACATGGCATTCAATGTCATATCCATGTCAGGTAACTCCAGTTCTAGATCCCATAGTTTGGTGGGCCCTAATTTGTATTCATCCTTCTTATGTGACAGAAGGCGAAGATTGGAATGGACATATACAAGTTCTTCGGCTTTCTTGGAGCCCAATCTATTTCGCTTCACCAAATGGATGAAGCCATATGTGCTCCAGTTCATCTCTGCTGATGAAGAACTAGCAACTTGTGACAAGATCTTGATGGCCAATTTTTGGATATTTGGAATTTCTCCACCATGGAAGTTCCACCAATTAATTGGACTTAGTCTAGCCTTGTCTCGCATAGTCTCAATATCTGCACCCAAAATTCAAATCCTCAGATCTTAAACAAATATGAAATGAACTAAGAAACCAATATGGAATAACAATGATATTGATTCTTAAGATGATAAAGTATCATTACCTACACACAAACCCTATGATCCCACAAAATGTGAAAACTCTTCACGAATCTGATAGGCAATATTAGGATCTACAAATAGCTTTTGAAAAGCTTTCTTAAACCCTTGGAAGACTTCCGGGTCCTTGTTTGGTGCATTTCTTTCTGGATCATTTAGCAACTCTGCAGAATAATATTTAGGATTCACTACATAGGCCAAAAGGTGCAATGAAGTGGTCATCTTGTTCCACCTTTTGTCCAATATTTCTTTTACTTCTTTGTAAAAGACTTCATCTGGGTCCTGCTCCTTGGCATTGATGACCAGCCTTATCTTCTCTATCATGGAGTCAATGCCCTCATACACCTCTCCCAAATTGGGCTTATCTGTGTCAAACATGCGTAGCAAATCCACAATTGGCTTAGTAAATGCCAAGAGGTACTCCACCTTATCCCACCATTCATCATCAACAACCAACCTCTTCACTACTTGTGCTATTTCAGTTTGGGATTGCCTCCATTAATTCCAAAGAGAACTGCATACCATTGATTGTAAGGCTTCTTTCACCTGCATAAGCCTCGTCAAGACTATGATGTGAGAGGAAAAACGAGTCTCTGCAACCTGCAAGTGCCAAGATTTCAATAAATTAAAATTTAGAGTTGTAGGGTCCTAACATTTATGAAACAATTAACAAACTTTACAAGTTTAAACTTCAAACTTTAAATTTTTGGTACCTTAAGAAGCTCCAACTTCACAAATTCCCTGTAAATTCCTTGGGACATGTGGTGGTTTGTGATGAAGGCTTGTATTTCCTTTGCCTCTTCAAAAATAAGTTGCATCCACTCGATTTGAGAACCCATCTTACTCAACATCAGGTTCAATGAATGAACAACACAAGGGGTCCAAAAGATGTGTTGATATTTGCCTTCAACAATTAGGCTCGCTGCTCTACACAACGTTGCATTTTTCGTTATGACTTGGACATCATTTTTTTCCCCCACAAATTCAATTGCTTCAATCAAGATGTCAGCAATGAATTGAGCATCTTTTTGTTGCTCCTCACAATCCACTACCTTCAAAAACATTTCCCCTTTAGGGATTTGAGCAATCACATTGATCAAAGGCCTATTCCTTTGATCTTTCCATCCATCATAAATGATGGAGACCCCTGATATGCGCCGTGAATTATGGATGGGGTTCAATGCACCCTCCAAACGTAACTTCTCACCTGTCAACAATGTAGTGCATATCTTCTCATAACCAGGGCCAACGTATCCTGTTGGGGCTTTGTTAACTTCTCTAATCATCTCTTCCTAGTAAGGAGATCGCACAAGGTTAAAAGGAAGGCCATTTGCATAAATGCATCGGCCTATAGCTTCATCTGCTGAGCCTCGAACATCATTATTAAAACTCTTTTCAAGCGGTCCCAAATTAGACCGCTTTGAGTTTGAACTTGAAGAACTACCAAGTTCATGAGAGGGAAATGGAGTCTTTGATGAATATGCCCCTATTCTTGTTGGTTGTTTGAATTGAAAGGCGGTATTTGACTCATTTGCTTTAGCATCTACCTCATCCTATTCTTTCTTATATTTTGATATTTTTTCTTTGCTCAAACCCTTTCCATATTTTCCATCTGATCTAGGTGGACCGATGCATACTCGAATACCAGTGTTCTTTATACCGAGCAAATTTGCTTTCACTCGGGTGTAGATGCCTTAAATTCCTTTTAGCATTCACTGCAAATCCATATTAAAGACCCCCCTCCTTGGATCTTCCCCACAACAATGACATATTTCCAAAGAGGAGACTTTGGATCAATTTTCTCTATAGGGGCAGATTCAGTTTCTTGTTCCCCAACATTCACATTCACAGATGATGATTCCATGATGCAAATGAATAGTAAGCTGTGCTGCTATACCCTGCAGGTGTAGAAATATACAAAGTGATCAGTGATCATTAAATATACCAATAGTTATACTCCAGATGCACATAATAATATAAAAAACAGATGCACTGAATGAAATAAAAAACGGAATAATGAAAGAAAACAAAACCAAATAAATTAATAATGCATCAAATTTCAAAACAGAAAACATAAAACAAAACCAGTTTGACTTTGAGTTTGAAGTTTGAATCCATGCCCCACCAAACCAAATAATGCATCAAAATAATTTAAAAAGCAGAATATAAATTAATAATGCATCTAACTTTCAAGTTTCAAGTTATATTTCTTTTTTTTTTAAATCTACCGGAATTGGAGGCTGGGCTTGTACTTATATGACAAAGTCGATTGCACCAAATCAGAGGAACAACTAAATTCCTTGCAAGCATACTTCATCCTTTTTGTTTTAGCCTATAAGTTGTCATTTGTAGGGGTGTCACATAATTGAAGATAGTGCTCTATCAGTTTTAGGCTTTTAGCCATTCCTGGAAAGTTGCTCTACTAAGCTCCCTTTTCTATGAAACTTGAGAATTATAAAGGTTAAGGTCATGAAATCTTTACATTTGGGTACTCAATGCATGGTGGAGTTTTCTCTTCTTAAAGCATAGAAGGTAAGATTTTTTTCTTTCCCTTGATTGGCATTCTGATTTAGTATTCAATGTTCTGATATCTGGGTAATAGTTTACAATAAAAAATTCATTGTTTTTACTAGCTGTGTTATTCTACCATTATTTGTAATTGTTTTCCTCTGCCAGTGTGCTATTGAAGGGAAGGAAAACTAGTAACTCATCTCTAACAACATCTAGGATGCAACTCTCAATAAGATTGAAGATTGAAATGTCTCTATTGAAAATTTGAAAGTGTTATCTGGGAGGTAATTCTGAATAGGATTGATTTTCAAGTTATATTTATTATGGATCATCTCAAATCTGATCATTCTAGATAGGTTTGATGCATGTGTTACAATACCTTCCCATATTTTACCTTCCATTTCCTCTGTTTCAACCCCAAATGAAAGACAACCCATGACATGAAAACACATTTTATGTTTCTATTTATAACTTTTTGGCAGTTCATACTTCATTGGCTGATTTAGAATTAAAAAAAATAACTTTTACTTTTAAGTTTTTAACTTTTACCTAAAATAAAAATTTAAAAAAATTAAAAATTCAACATACCTGGAGTTTGGACGTATGTTGCCGCTAGAACAATAGCGAGGTTGAGCTGCGAATACACTGTAAGAGTCAGCTGGAACTTTGGAACCTTCACTCGTCACTGTAATAGCGAGCTGCTTTCAGGCTAGAACCTTCACTCGAACACTGGTCGGCGACTTTGAAGTTTGAACACGACCTTTAGGCATAGCGAGTGCAATCTTCAAATGGGCACAGGTTGAAAGTTTCAACCCTTCGGGAGGTATGTATCAGGTATGTTTTAGCCAAAGGATATATCGGGCCCACTAGGGTTGAACCCGGGTTCAATAAAAAATCGAAAACGGAGGAGTTTGCCGAATCACGATTTTTTCAAATGCCAGATCCATTTCACCTGTCGCCGGATCCGTTTCACCTTTCGGCGGATCCGTTTCACCTTTCGGCAGATCCATTTCACCTTTCGGCGGATTCATATCAACTTCGGGCAGATCCATATCCAAATCACGTTGATTCGTTTCCACGACTATTGATCTGTATCAACTCACTTCGAAATGTATCAATGCCGGATCCCGCCCGTTTCAAATCCGTTTCCGTATTTGAAACGAGGAACGGCGTTTTCGGGGTGCCACTTAGCCTTTTCCGGTAACTTAGTCTCAAACCCTTATAGTCAACTTGCCAACTACACCTATAAACCTGTAGTCAAATTGATTAGGACACAAACCCTTACCTTAGGATCTATGTAGATTCTGTTAGCTTGCGAAATAGAGTTAGCTACAAGAACCTAGCTCTGATACCATGCTAATTTTCGGTAAATCAAGGTTTTATGCAGAAGAATAACAATTCAATATACTTTAATGCAAAAAATACATTTAATAAACAATTATTGAAACTGCATATGAAATAGTACGGTAGTAATCTCTAACATAACATAATTTTCATCTCTTTCAACTTCACACCTTTAACACTACCAAATCGGTCACCGTGTTAAAGTAATCTTCAGTAGCATGTAATTAATAATACAATAATCAACTTGTTAAATTATCAATAAAGAGATAGGTGAAGATACTTACCTGGGTGTGAAACCGTTCCTATAATATACTTAGAAATATTACTTTCAGAAAAGATTGAGCCTCTTAGAGGCCAGTCAACACAAGGAACCAAGTGACCCTATTAAAGGGTTAATACAAACCTGAGAGAGAGATGACTGGGCTGTGGTACAATCAATCTAGAGTGGTCAAAGATAGTTAGAAAACATACTGACAGTATCAAGACTCGATAAAGGATCTGGTCAAGAAACTCAGTACAAGATGTAATCAAACAGAAAACAGAAAAGTCTTAATACATACCCCAACCAAACCAAGAACAGGTCTCTACAAATAAAAGCAAGTTTAGGGCACTTTAAGAAACAAATATCTGTACCCAACGTTTGTGGTCTCCAAGGAGATACTCAAAACAAGCTGGTTGAAATATAAACAAAGAAGAACAGATTCCAAAGCTCACTGACTTCACCAAAATAAACTTTCAGACCTCACGGCCTCCACAGAGATACAACCAGCAGACTGAGAAAAGCGGACTCCACCAAAGGCAGAACAGATTTCCATAAAAGACATGGTGAGCAGAACAAGAAGCTAACCCTCACGGCCTCCTTGGGTTAATAGAACATAGAACAAACCCCATGGAGGAAAGACCGTGGAGCAAATCCATGGAGGAAAAATCCGTGGAGTGAATCTGTGGAGGAAAATATGTGGAGGAAGATCCGTGGAGAAAACCTATGGAAAAAAATAATGTGGAGGAGCAGAACCATCAGAATTGTGAAGGAGCAGAGGAGCAGACACATCAAGAATGAACCCATAAAGAATATGCAGATCCGTGATAAAAAAAAAATCCGTAAAAGAAAAAGGATGAAGGACAGAGCCATGAATTAGCAAGATCTGTGAAGGATAATGCATGTGTTAAGATGAAGATAAGTCTTCATATTCAATAGAAGCAAATGGTCCAAGATTATTTAAGTTAAAGTTCCAACAAAAAATAGGAAGTATCGCCTTTAAGAATAAAATAATAAAATAAAAAATAAAGTGACAAAATAAAATAAAATAAAAGTAAAAGTAAAAAATAAAAAAATAAAGGGTCATAATCAATTATAAAAAAAAGGTTCTAGGATCATATATAATAACCATCATAACATGAGTGTGGGTATATGACCCATCATAACATAAGTGCGGGTACATGACCCATCATAATATAAGTGTGGTAAAATAACCATGGTACCCAAAACATCAAGGTAGGAATCAAGAAACAACTCAAAGTGGGTAGAAGACCCCACTAACCATAAGTCAAGGACAAAGGTACCACAAGATCAATAAACAACACAGTGTAAGGACCAAAAAAATAAAATAACCAAGGTGTGGAAGGTACAACTAGTCATCTTTCTCTCAAATGTACAAATGTTCCATATAAATTGAAAGTTCATCATCATTGTATAAGGAAAGGTCCACACAGATGATGTGATCATGCGATCCTCTAGACTACTCCTAAGGTCAAATGTTAGTGGCTTCATCAAGGGGTGGCTAGTCCCTTGAGAAGACCAGCTAACTCAACCATCTCGAAGACCTAGGAGAAGAGGACATCACACATCATCATCTTGGTAACTGACCAAGAACCTCCACTCTCAAGGAATGGCTCTCATCTCAAAGCTAAGCTTCAGTCCTAGACTCTATCAAGTTGTGTTCTTCAGCCCTAGGCTAAAGGTTGACCGAAGTCAACATCTTGGTAACTAACCAAGTGCCCCCATTCATAAAGAATGGCTCTCAGCCCCAGGCTGAGCTTTCAGTCCTAGACTGAATGTTGATCAACCACTTGCAGGACCTACTTGGTTCTTGACCAAGAATCTGCTTGGTCCTAGACCAGGATGTCTCTGTCTCAACCTGTAGGATCTGCTTGGTCCTCATGACCAAGAAATTGTCTGGTCCAAGACTAGAATACCCTAGAGACAAATAGGGGCCCTAGCCACATGCTAGGGACTTTTCCATGGCATCATCCTACTTGGTCCTCGACCAAGAACCCTAGGAGACAGCTGGAGGCCCTAGGGTACCTTCTAGGGTCTTATTCTTTACTTTGCCTGTTTAACTTGACTAGGAACCCTAGTTAACTGACTAGGGTACCATTCTCTTTGAGAATGGGTCTCGCAGCTGCACTAAAAAATTAACACTGGAATGGAGTCTCTTAGGCGGTGTTCAACACTACACCAACTAGGGTGTAGTCTAACTGTTCCTTGAGGTCGCCTCCCAGTTGTTCCCACTTCCTCTAAGAAATTTCCCCACACAAATATTAATTACGAAGTGTCGGATTTTCACTATGTGGATTGGTAGTTACTTTTATTAAATGAGTAATTAGTTAAATGTAAAAAATTAATAGAGTGGTTACAACCATTTCTGATTTCCCACAGGCCCAGGAAAAGTGCCCGCAAGGGGAAAGAGCATACTCCGATTATAAACCAAATATTTATTCCGATTTGAAAATTGTAATTGTAGAACAATTGTACAAAGATAAAGATAAAATAAGTAGCACAAACCTATGTGTCACTTTTTTGATCATCCACCACTAATCGGCAAAGCCTTTGTGTGGTGATTGTTATCACACCATAGTAGCTAGGATACTATTCTTGCTGAGCAGATCTCTACACTTTTCAAAGCTTTGCTTTTACAGAGATCAGTTATGATGAGCTTGTTATTTGAGATCACTTGTGGATCAGAGCAGTATATTGTATCAAACATTTATTAGACCTTGTGCCAAGGCTGAGCCTTGAGAGCTTAGATTTGATGACCGATGTGACCCTTTGTTCCATACGGTTTCAGTTCAGTGCCCAGTGTTTTAGATGTTTATTGATGATTATTGTGATATGATGTGACCTATGGACTCCTGATTATTGGCTGTGGATTATTATCTTGTTGCTTTAGTCACCTTCATAGCATTGACTTGGTATATGATTCATGATGTGGTAGTACTATTTAGAATAAAATATCTTGGATGATGTTATGAATATAAAATAGATGTATTACTTGCACACTTAGGTTTTTTGACAATACTCATCGGTTTCATTACCCTCCTATGAGCATAGATATGGTCTTTCCTGACATCCTTGTCTGCTAGCTTAGGCACCACATTTATTTGACTCCATCCATCCACGACTGTCCTTATTTGGCTTTCACCTTGACTTGCCTTCTTGACTCCTTGATACTGAGGACTTCCCCATCTCTACCTCTGTGTTGGACCGCATCCATGCTTTTTTTGTGTCTCGGCTCTAAATTGGTGATAGAACTTGCCTTTAGTGAGTTGGATTGTATGCCTAAATCATTCTGGTCGGTTGTCTCGATGTTTGGCACTGTGCAGAACTCCCCCTAGTCACTTGAGATGTTGTTGGCTAAAACTGTGTTACCAACTTTTTGTACCATAGTTGGACTTCCGACGAGCCGCCATTTGATGAGCATGACTTATGTTCATATCCAATGTATCAGAGGTTCCAATTGTCATTCCTAGCCAATTTTGGCGAGTCATTTTTATTTTTTTGCTGAAATGACCATGGCCCCACGGGGTTTGTAATAAGTGTGCTAGTAGGGTTTTGAGTGACTCGGTTCCCCATGACTTGACTATCAACTAAGGCATTCCATGGATTTTTTTTCCTTTGTCAATTATGCTTTGCCTATAGCCGAGTAATAATCGACGAGGTTTTCTCCCGCTTCCTCCAAAGCTGGAATGCCTGATTTTGAGATTTGAGCCTTGGGGGGTTATTAGAGTCCAACTAATGTATACGAATCTACTAGACACCATGTATGTCTTAGATGGTCATTTCCTAGGTCCCTCACCCATTAAAAACAATGTCTGAAAATTTTTTATCGGACGCGTTGGATGAGTTTTTATTTTTATTATTGTTTTTCCAAATATTTAATTGGAAAAATCAAATTTGTAATATGTCAGTCGTTTGGGGGTGGATTTCATAGATTGGAGGCTTAATTCCTAAGCCAAAAATCACATATGAACCCCAAACCCGCTAAGCCTAAGTTTCAGAAAGTCATTCAGCCTATTAATTAATATTTTCTCAAAAAAATCATTTACAGAGAAAATATTAATTAAAATATTAAAAATCAATATTTTGGAGATAATCCAAATCTCTCCAAAATAAACCAAATTGAATAAAATAAAAGGCTAAATGACATGGCACTGAGCATTCATGAAGATTCCAATCAACTCCAGAAGAATTCAGTTCACTATCCAGTCACTGCAATAGATCTCCTTCAAGGAAATTCACCCTCCTCTCCATGATCTGCGAATTGGGTGAGATGGCAATTGATAAATGGTTTGGTGGTTGAGTATTAATTATATGGTAGGCTCCCTCCTCAAATGAAGGGCCACATCACATGAGTTAGCTCCCCAAAGATCAAGTTTGTCCCCTCTCTTAACTCAACGTTGCCTTAGCCTCAAGCTCTCGTTATCTCTCATTGCTCACGTCAACCTTATGTGGAGGTTACATATTGGCATGATGGAGTTTCGAAGGTAGGGATGGGGGTTGCCTTGCCAAGGTGGAGGCCACCTCCCCATCCACATTAATGCAACTCGAATTGCTTGTTGGAGATCTCAATTCCAAGCTTGATTTTGATTGGATTGTGATTGGAGTTTGTCTCTCCACGTGTCAATTCGAATTAGGGTAAGGTAGCTTCTAGTTTTTGTATAAGTAGAGGGGCTTTGCTCTCTCTTTGGGTGGTTATTTTGTGCACGAAACCTCTGCTCGTTTACATTGTAATATTTTTTCCTTTTGTGCAACTTGGAATAAAGTGAGACTTTGGAGGTCAAATTGGTGCATGCATGGTTCATGGTGCCTTGTTGAGGTAATATAATTCAATTTTTATGCATGCTTATTATTTGGAGATTAGATCTAGCTTAGAAGGCTTGTTTTCTCAAGCACATAGGTCAAGTATTTGGGATCAATTTACTTGTATATGATTGGTACTCAAATATATTTTTTAGTAGCATGCTTTAGTTGGACTCAATACATGCTCTTCAAGATTTGTTTTTGTACTAACATACTAAGATTTTCCTCTTCTTTTTAAGCATGCTATTAACAAGTTTCAGGTAGATCTTGGAGCAAGGAATGAGCTAGTTTGGATTCCACCCTTCTTCAAAGACTTCAAAGGCATCCTCATCCTTGAATGCACAATGGCTTTCAATTGAGCTCATCTTCATCCAAAGATCTAAAAAGAAGGGCTTGGATTCTTCTCATCTCCACCATCAAAGTTAAAACAATCTTCTCCCTAGTTACCACAAGTGGATCTCAAGCATAAGGTTCTTATCTCTCATTTTTCCACCTTTTTTTGTAAAAGATCTCAAGTCTTTAAGAGTCTTATTTCAAGCTTGTCCATCTTTTACTAAGGTAGATCTAAGCTTTCTAGCCTTAGATCTATTCTTTAAATTTCACATTCAAAAGATCTAGTTTCATTCCCAAAGCTTGTAAATCCATTTTTTAGTATCTAGTTGTTTGTTCTTTTTTACCAAAGTTTTGCTTTGAGAGGTACTTTCATATTAGCTCTCAATTGACGCATTGTTTTGCGTGCCACTTCTCTTTCCCCACTATCTCTTGCGTATTTCCAACTAGCTGAAAATTTCAAGACTAGTGTTAAAAGGTCATTTTTTTACCTCTTTTTTGCTTTGGAAAGTGTAAGTAACATTTCTTGAAAAACATGCTTTTAAAAACTTTTTCCTTGTTGATTTTTCTGATTTTTTCATCATTTTTCAATTCTGGAAATTCATTAAAAACAGTAAATTTTTGAAAAATTATTTTTAAATTTTTTCTTCATTTTCTCGAAAAATGTGCTTTTTAACCTTGCTGTTTTTTTTACTTTTTTTCTGCTATTTTCCAATTTTGGAAATTAGCTTAAAAATTAAAAAATTTCAAAAAAAATTATTTTTCATTTTTTTCATCATTTTCTCGAAAAGCGTGCATTTTTAAGCTTGCTGATTGTTTGCTAATTTTCTGCTATTTTCCAATTCTGGAAATTAGCATAAAAATTTTTAAAAAATTCAAAAAAAAAATTCCTAAAAAATTTCAAGTCTTTTCATTGAAAATCGTGCATTTTTCACCCTAAAAGGTGAGCTTTTCCCTTCTTTTCCAAGGTCTGCTTTTGGTTTTATTTTCTTGTTTTGGGCATTTTACTCACCTCATTTGGCTTTCCTCATCCCATTTATTTTCATCTTTTCGAATCATAAAGTCAAAACTGGTTTTCTAACACTCTAATTAACTGTTATTTAGATCTCTTATCTACAGATGAACAAAAAGTAAATCAAGCAAGAAAAGAGCCAAAAGGCCAAAAGAACCAAAGCAAGCAAGAAACCTTTTTGACAAATTCGAAAAACCAAAAAGCATTGTAACTTATTAATAAAAAGCAAGTGGGTTTTTTAAGCCCCCACACCCAACTTCCCCCATTTGGGGAAGTTTGTTGTGCCTTTTTCTTGGAGTGATTTCTTAGATTAGTTTCCCATTTTTGCACTTAGAATACTAATTGTCTAGCTTAGTTTCATTTTTGCAATAATTGCTAGTTAATTCATTGTTTGCCTAAGTAGTTCCATTTTTTATATAAAAACTGTTTAAAGTAGAGATCTCTTGAATCTCACCAATAGTAGATCAAGAGTGCTCTCTGTCGGAGAGTTGCTTTTGCTTTCGTTTAACTTACCCCCATGTTCTCCTGAGTACGGTCTTTAACCTGAAAGAGATTCTTGGGTAGATTAGATTTTACTTTCAGTACAGTACTTTAATTCGATGCATCATAAGACTCTTGAACCTCTGTCATAAGACAAGGTCAAGAGCGCTCTCTGTCAGAGAGTTTTTCTTGTGTTGTAATAAAATTCGCAACTCATCTTTCCCCATAATAAAATTTGAATTTATTCATTGTTTCCTTGTCGGAGTATGCTCTGACCAACCTAAAAAATTGGAGTACTCAGAAACGGTATTGGACTGATTAATCTTGCAAGATTCAAACATAATATAATTTTCACCCCATAACCAACGAACTGGCGTTGTTTCGATAAATACTCAGGTAGTGGGAAAATTCCAAGAGTGGGCGTCAGGCTACCCAACCTGGACACTCGTTGGTTAAATTCTCTGAACACCTAACTTATGAGCTAGGCAGGTCCGTCATGTCTTCGAATGGAGCCACTGAAAGTATTTCCGGCTAGATTTCCAGACACCTAAAACAAGATCACTTAAAATTTACAATAAAATAAACCAAGAACAATTGCAAAACGATCTCACAAACATACCTCTCGAACTCTTGTAACAAGCAACCCAAGCACTCAGACATTTGATTCCATAAGGCACTGGTCCTTGACACCATCATTTTATTTGCTTATTATCTATCTGGAGCACTTGTTATTTAATTTCCATATTATATTGTGAGTGCCTTGTATTTAAGTTCATCAAGTGGTTGTGCATCTCAATATCTTGCAATTGGTTATCTTTGATTATATATTTTTATTGTTGTAAATATGTGGTCATCATAAAAACTCTTAAACAACACCCATCCGCATCACCTCACCTTTCAAACATTATAAAAACACAAGAGCCTTAGAAACTCTTTGTAGGGTCTACCCCCCTTGGCTTCGTTAGGAGTTTGCCTAAACGGAGGAGCTGGGATTCAGATGATAGTATCTGGCTCATTGCTTGCCCCCAAGGCCACACTTCTCCCCACTTGTAGTGAGGAGACAACTTTCGAAAGATTTTTGCTGACGGTGTGCATCTCGGCGGACAACAAACTGAAAGCTCATGTACTACTTGTATTGGAAATGTTTTATGAAAGCCCATGAACTTAAAATTCTAGAATGTGTTTCTTAACACACGTGAATAAAGGCTATAGCAATGAACTGCTAAAATACCCCTTGAAGGGTATAAAAAGGTCCAAAAGCAATGGTTACTTAAAATTTATATCTATTATTGCTAACCTTGTTGATGTGAATATGTTCTGGATGCAAGCTGCAATTAGTTGTACTTCTTAGCACATGTGAAATCCCAGAGAGGTCATATAGGCCAAAAAGGCCATGGAAATGAAATGAATGATCCTAATGAACCTGGATCAGCTTGATGTGGACATGATGCCTAAGTTGAATAAGCACTCTATAAACAACTTATCCATTTGTGAGGCACAAAGTGTAGCTTCCCCTTTCCCCGTCCAAAGTATCACCTAGTTGATTTTGGTCAAGTCACCCCCTTTGCCTAGCCTTATTCTTAGCCTTCATCCTTAGCTAACAGTTAGGCCATGTCCAATGGGTGAGTCTGTCATTAAAGCTTTTGTGCAAGTAAATATAAATAACATGAAATATATATATATGTATTAACTGCCAAGTAATGATGTTTATACTTTAAGTTAAGCTGTGAATATGATCTAAAGGAACATGTATTAGTCTTTGTCATAATCTAGTCCTTGGTTATATTTTAACCTAGTCAAACATAGATTGACCATGGTCATTCTTGGGATCCGTGATGAGATGAACCACTTGTGCTTATTGATGATGATTGGTGGTCCCACATACACCTATTGATAATTCCATATGTTGGACATATGCTTCAAATGATGGTTGATGTCGTTACTCAGTTTTATTCTTATGTCCAGATCATCATATTTTACACTGTCCGGGTATGGTGGGCCCTACAGTTGGCCCCACAGGTCAACCCATGGTGCATGAGTACTTACTTCTAGTAGATTTGGGTCTTTTGGATCCATTGAGACACTTACCTTTCAGTTCCGGACACTTTTGATGATGATAGCAACAGTTATCCACCTGTTGACCAGTTTTGGGCATGTTGATCCAGCCTGTCCAGCAGAGGCCTTGGAGGCCAATTTTGACTAGGGAGCTGTCTAGGAAGGGGGTGGTCCAACCACTTGATTTTACCATTATAACCCCCTTTTGGACATCCTGGTGCACTCTGTTTGATAGCATAGGCACCCTGGGTGGCAGTTCGGGGCACTTTGAGGATTTTCATGAGGATTAAAAAATGGAATAAAAGGGTCATTGAGGAATTCGATTTGAGAAATTGAGGCAAGGTTTTGGCACTTGGTATTCACAGAGGTCTTCCAAGGTGAACCCCCCATCTTCTAGTCAGTTGGCATTAGTCAATGGGGTCCACAGTGGCCACATGAGGCCTTTTACTGCATGTATCTCTCTGTTTTGGAGACAGGATTTTGATCATTTGTGTCATTTGGACATGTCATGGTCCTATTATTTTATATTATTGTGCCATGGGGATGAGATAGTGAAGGATTGATACCTCTTAGCCCCACCATGTGTGTCTTGAGTCATGTCCATGTCATATTTGGTAGGCCCATGTATCTTAGCCCCTTTTGGAGGATGACGTCACCCTCACTTAGTCACCTTTTAGTTATGATGTCATCCCTCTTTTGAGTGATCAATGTAATATTATTGCTAGGCTCATCTTAGCCATTGATTATATGTGCGATCTTTTAATCTCAACCACTCATTTCAAAAGTGGTTTTGAGGTCTAGGGTTTTGGTCTTTATTATCCTATATAAGGAGGAGACCCCCCTCATTGTAAAGCACCTTTGGAGCTCTTGAAGATTGGAATAGAAAACTATTTTGTGGATCTACTTCTCTTGTCTTGATGGATTCTTTTGCACTTTGAATATACAACATCTTCTCTATGTATCATTGTGGATCTTGGGGCTACTAGTTGTTTTCTTGTAGGGAGGTCGAATTGGTGAGGAGGAGGACTATTTGAAGGAGGCTATTGTTGGGGGGACCCACATATCTTCTCTTGGGTTGATATTTGTGAAAGGGAGTATCATTATTGTATCTTTGTGACATAGTTGATGCTTTCTCTTACATCTCTTCATCATTTTCATAATTTTTCTACTTGGCTCATTTCTAACTTAATCTTGTCTTGTAGGAGGAGGACGATTTGGCCATGTTTGGAGGAGGACGTTTTGGCTTGGAGCACTAGATCTCACTCTTGAATTACACATAGGGGAATGCTATCAATTTTCAAAGTGGCCACAAACATTTGAGGTATGTACCTAGATCTACTCTTCTTTTTCATTGGTCACCAAACCCTTAAAATCAAAACCCTCATTTTTTACTTTTTCTTAGATCTACTTGGATCTAGCTTGGCATTGGGGACAATTTTAAGAACCCACCTCTATAGCATCCATGACAATTCATATCTATAGTTTGGTGGTGATTGGCTTCCATTTGACCCATTTTCCAATGCACCTAGCCCTCCTTGAGGCAATTCATATTCCTTGAGGAGAGCTAGTGGGGCTAGTTCCAAGTTGTGCGTAGGTGAGATCCCACTTGATTTACATAGATCTACCTTGATAACCTACCCCTAGTGATTCACCTCTTTGATTTTTTCCTTATGAGCCCCATTCCTCATTTGAGGGTTCAACCCCACTTGGGTCATTGGGTGATGCATTTTCCACCTTAGATCTTTGGAGATCTAGCTCATATTTGGGCATGCCCTTTCAAACAAACCTTGATAATTGCCTTAATTACCCCAATCTACATTTTGGTGAAGTTTGGACTCCATTTGCCCTCTCAAATCAAGGCAATAGTCTCCCTTGGGTAAATCGCACTCCTTGGGGTTAGTGTTCATTGCTAGATCCCATATGTATATGTTGTTTATCTCATCCTAGATCCATAGATCCACATCATTACACACCCCTTAGTGCCATCTCACCCCTAATTTTACCTTGTGGGCCTCATTTGGACCATTTTCCACTTTTTAAGGAGTGGGCCCCACTTGTGTCTTTTCATGGTACTAGATCTATCCATTTGTGCTCAATAAGTGGCCTTAGTCATTCATTCGTTGTGTT
The DNA here is from genome assembly GCA_027924585.1 of Larix kaempferi. Classification (NCBI taxonomy): domain Eukaryota; kingdom Viridiplantae; phylum Streptophyta; class Pinopsida; order Pinales; family Pinaceae; genus Larix; species Larix kaempferi. The sequence continues at coordinate 1,468,263 of BSBM01001296.1, read as the reverse complement.
ATCCACTAAATTGCACTTAGTGGATTCCGAGTGAACCGTTGAAGTTGTGAACATGTTCAATGTTCATCATCATTGTTCCGAGATCCATCAAGCCAAATGTTTTTGGCCCTTTGTAAATTTTGCATGTCCAGACCCCTGTGGGGGAATTGTAATAAGTTGGTCTATGCATGGATTTTTTATGAAAGGTTTGTCCTTCCTTAGGGTTTGTTATTAGGAAGATACTCTAGAGTGTTTTTTCCTTAGGGATTATGCATTACTATTCAGTGACGTATAATTCTCGAGTTTTTCACTCATACCTCCAAAGCTGTAGTGTTTCCATGATGATGAATTTTGAGGGGTTATTAAAACCTACTGGAATGTATTTTTGTAACACGCTAGCCATCAGTATTGAGTCATATGGACATGCACTAGGTACCCTAGGATTTTTGAGTCATTCTGAGAAAATTATTTTTTCTCAATTTATGAGTTTTTTTTAATTTAATTAAAAAATGAGAAAAATGATAAAAGATGGGTTAGAAAGTGAATTTTGGCATGGGGGTGCTTGTGTTCTAACCCAGAGCACCCATAAAACCCCTAAACCCACTTTTCCTAAGTTTTGAGTGAATAGTATTCACTTAAATCATTTTCTCTCCAAAATAATAAAAATGAATTATTTAATTCAAGAATAATGGATTTGGAGAAAATCCAAACTCCTAAAATAATGGTGGGTGGTCTGGTGAGTTGACATAGACATAATAAAGGCAAAATCTCAATCCCGCGGATCAGGGAAATTTGTTGGAATCAAATCTCTTTTGATTGGCAATCAAATCTGGGAGAATATTGAGCAAATAAATGATGATTTGATTGAAGATTGGAGATCCACAAAAGGGGGGGGGGCGAATTTGTCGTTGGAGAGGTGTCAAGTTGAGGTTAAAAAGTGTCAAATAGTTGGAGAAATGTGTCATTAACCTCCCCAAAACCCTCACATGTGTCAACAAGCCTTTTCCAAGTGTATCAATGCATTTATCCAAGTGTCAAAGAGGATCTATCTTGGTAAGTGCACCTCCCCCTCTCTCATTTTTCTATATAATCAAGGCTATGCTCCATCTTTCAAAGTAGTGTGGATGCATAGAACCTCTGCCAATTTGTAATTGTTGATTATTAAATATATTGTTGAAGACATTGGAGGTCCATCTTGTGCAAATGTATTGAGCTTATTGAGGTGATATTGTTTTTGTTTACTTTCATACTTCCATGCTTTAGTAGATCTAGCATATTGATATTGATTAAATATTTGCAGTTGTCAATTTGTTTAATTGTGGTTGAGTTTTAGAGGTAGAGAAGTAGCCAATTGTATTCGATTCTACTTAGGCTCTGTTGTGCGCCGAGATGCACACCAGCAGCAGAAATCTTTCGAAAGCTGTCTCCTCACTACGAGTGGGAGAAGTGTGGCCTTGGGGGCAAGCAATGAGCCAGGTATTGTCACATGAATCCTAGCTCCTCCGTTTAGGCTAAATTCTAACGAAGCCAAGGGGGGTTGTCCCTAACAAAGAGTTTTCTATGGCTCTTGTTTTTTAAATGTTTTAAGTGATGAGATGATGCGGATGGGTGTTGTTTAGGAGTTTTTTGATAATGCGAACACTGTAAAAAACACAATCCACGTTGCAATTACAAAACACAATTACAAGGTAAACAATATATGATGACTCGAAAATTAAATAAGAATCCACAAGATAAACTTTAAGCAAATGACAAGGACATATGGTCTAGATTAAGGTGTGTTGTCCACCAGATTGCACACCAGCAGCAGAAATATTTCAAAAGCTATCTCCCTCATTGGAAGTGGGGAGAGGTGTGGCCTTGGGGGCAAGCAATGAGCCAGTTACTATAACCTGAATCCCAGCTCCTCCGTTTAGGCTAACTCCTAACGAAGCCAAGGGGAGTAGTCCCTACAAAGAGTTTCACTAAGGCTCTTATGTTTTATAATGTTTTAAGTGTGAATGATGCGGATGGGTGTTGTTTAGGAGTTATTATGTGATAAGACCAAATTAAAAGATATGACAACACAAGATAATGATGCAATCCATGTTGCTAAATAAGATAACAAGATTAGCAGTATGTTTCAAGACTTATAATCAGATAAAAGCATTCACAATATGAAATACACACAAGGAAAAATGGTCCTGATTGAGAAATAAACCTTGAAGTAACCAGTTCCTTATGGAGTCAAATAAAAACAAAGATTGTGATGCTGAATGTGTGGGTCTAGAAAAAGTGTTGTTCGTGAGATCATTATGAAAATTATCTTGGTAAATTGTAAATTTTAATGGTCTTGATTATTAAAGCTAAGAACAAGGATATCAAAATAGTAGAACCTTAACCAGGAAAAAATACTGGCAACCTCTTAGATGATAGGTCGGGAGCACCCAAATTGCAGAGAGGATAAGTGTACAATGGCTTGACCACCCTCGAGTCTAATAGTGGATTCCCAGCACCACCTGTTTCAGGAAGCAACCTCAGTGATTTGATGTTGGTTTTGGTTTTGGGTAAAGTTTTAATTATGTTAGCACTTGTAAGTTTAGCAAGTCCTTCACCTTTCTGAGTACTATCCCAACCTTTGCAGGTTGGAAGAGCATACGGGTGTTGGATAATCAACCAAAAATAAATTAATTATGGGGGATGTGAGTTGAAATGTTTTATTATTAAGAGCACCATTCAACCCTCCGATAGAGAGCGCTCTTGACTTGGTCTTAAGACCAAAGTTCAAGAGACTTTCCTAATCTAATATGCCTAATGCAAGGGAAAAATGCAAATCTAAAATGCTCTCTGACAGAGAGTGCTCTTGACTTGGATTTGGCCAAGTTTAAGAGGCTTTGTTTATTTTATTGCAAGTAAAGCAGTTTGTAAAATTTGAAGAAATAAAATGAAATTTAAAGTGACTGAAAAAAATGATAACCACAAGATAATATGATGCCTCTACAAATAACAGAAAGCAAAATTTAGTGTTCTAACAAACAGATTTACTCTAAGGTGGGATCAACCTCCGAACAAGGTCAACCTCTAAGAACCGCTAGCACTTGAGAACTTTCCAGCTAGCTGAAACTTTGACCAAGGCAACTAACGGGGAAAGAGGAGTAACCACAAAGTTATGTGGTCCTGCCCTTGGGATGAAATCCCAAGGATACTACCTCTGGTCAAAACATGGAAGAGAAGTATGACAAAATGAAATAAAAGACTACTCTAAAGCACGAAATAAAAGCTCCAAGCTAATCAACCATAACACTCTCCCCCAAATGGGGAAGAAACCCAAAAACTGGAGGACCCCTCCACTTGAACCTTTTATTAACTATTACAAGTGCCTTGGGAATTTAGCCTTTAAAGGACTTTGAAGCGAATAACTAGAAGAATAATATGAAGCTTCTTAAGAGCTTTTTACAAAAGGAGAGTGAGCTTTAAGTCTTCATGGTTGACATCTTCTTGGTTTTGTCTTCCCCTTGGTCTTAGATCTTACTTTTGGTTTATTGCTTCTCTTTTTCTTCTTGGTTTTTTCTCTTACGAACCTACAACAAAGGTCAACTTCAAGCACCTGCAACAAAGATCAACTTCAAGCACCCCTTAGAATTAGCAAGAAACCAAATAAATCTAAGATCTAAACTAGAAACAAAACTAGATGCAAAACTTAGCAAACTAACCAATATGTCAAATCATTTTTTGAATGCAAGCTTTGAGCTTTTTTCAAAATGAGATCTATTTACTTGGAATAATAAACTAGATCCTAAAGAAAAAATCAAATGAAGTACTACTTTGAATGAAACTTCTCAAATCACGGGCTCTTAGAATAAAAAATGCTCTTAGAATAAACATTTTTAAAGATCTAAGCTTGTGCAATTTAAACAACTAATGAAAGAAAATAACTAAAAGATGCTAACTTTAACAATTTTTTGCTTATTTGAAAATAATATGCAATGCCTATATGGAAACATAAACTAGATCATGAGCAGATTTAAAAGCAAAGTATGATGAAAAAAATATCTAACTACTGACTTTTCAAAGAAGTTGAAATTAACTATTACTAACACTTAACAAGTTTGTGGTTTTTTGTTGTGCTTTTTAAGATGCTCAAAGAGGGACGAAAGGAGGGGATAGAGCAGCAGCAAAGGCAAAGAAAGAGCAGCAGCAATGAGAGGACAACAACAAGGTATAAGAGAGAAAAATAGTAAAGAGAAGGTAGTGAAAAAAGTGAGGAAAATGGGGCAGACTTAGGGAGACGAGAGACAAGCAAAAGAGGGCAGAAATAACAAGGAAGATGGCTGCAATAAGATGGGACAATCAAGAAGTGAAGAGAGGGGCAGCCAACATGAATGGATAAGTAGGGAGGAGAAGAAAAACGAATAGGAAAAGTGAAGGTGGAAAGTGGGCAGCCAACAGAATGGACAGTATGGAGAGCTTGAAGAGATAAGCCCAAGGGAACAAGAAGTTTGTTTTGAAAGTAGTTGATGGTGAAGCAAGAAATTCTTGTTTGCTAATGCTTAACAAGCTGAGAAACCTTTGACCAAAAGTGGAGTGAAGGAGAACCTGCAAAAGCCCACAAAACCTTGAGAAATACCTGCAAATCACATATGATCAAGCGAATAGAGAAGATATACATGCATGTGCTAGATTGTTATCCTTCTAAGCATATAAATCCAAACTAAAGAATCCTAAGCATATGAAAAAATGACACAATATCACCTCAGAAATGTGATGAAGCATGGCCACCAAGAGCCCCCAGAAAATTGACCTCCAAAGTCACAACTTTATTAAATGTAAATCTAAATACAATTGCTCAGAGTTTCTTTGCATAAAAGACCATGAGGAAGAGAGCTCCAAGAGCCTCTCTTTATACAAAAATACAAGCTACCCTCCACCCAAATTCGAATTGGCATCTATGAGAGCCAATGGCACTTGACATCAAATCGAATCCTCATCAAAATCCAATCAATACAAATTTGGAGTGAAGATCCAACACCTAACTCGTAGATGAAGTAAATGTGGATGGGGAGGTGGCCTCACTCGTGATTATCATCCCTCCATTCGTGAGCCCACACCTTCCAAACACGTGAACCCTTGAGAAAAGTGTGAATCCCACATGTGTAATGGCGTCAATCATCAAGCATAAGAACCATCACCGATCCAATGAAGAACCACCACATAAGCCGTGAGGTTGGCATGATGGAGTGTTGAACCGAGTGCTGGGTTCGGTGTTGAAACTTGGAGCTCAATCATGGTTGGCGTGATGTGGTATAGGTGGCAGCCACATCACCGTGGGTTTCAATGCCCAATCAAAGGAGTAATTGTAATTGCCCATCATTTCATGAATCGGTGCATGGAGGAGCCCACGCGAGGAGAGACTCACGTCAACCCTTTAATTAAAATTTTTACTCCCATGTTTAATATAACATGTGATTAATACTTCCCAAGTGGTCGTACATCATAAAAATATAACCCAATATTTTCCATGGTTTAAAAAATTCAATTTTTGACTTATTTGAATTTTGTCTTTTATGTGTTTTTGTCATTTTATGGCCACTAAATGCCAAAATGATGAAAAACTGCTCCCAGAGACGATGTAATCACCCGAAACCTTAGAAACGTTGGCACTAGGGTAAAGAGGACACTCTGAGCATCAAAATAAGCTTCCCCACGCCTAATTCTACCTCCGGATGAGGTTTTTATCATTTTTTGAAATTTTTTAATTAAACCATTAAAAAATGGTCTAATTTATGGAAGAAATCATTTTTGTTGGAATGGAACGAAACTCCTAGGGGACCTAGTGCATGTTCATATGACTCAATCGAGATGGCTAACATGTAAAAAATTGTAGACACAAGACTCTAATAACCACCTTAGGTTTTGACCATCATGGAAAATACTCCAGCTTTGGAGGTTTTAGTGAAAAACTCGGGGATTATACGCCATTGATAGCAGCGCATAATTCCTAAGGAAAAAACACTCTAGAGTATCCCCCAAATGGCTAAACCTACGGATAGCCAAGTCTTTTATAAAAGGACCTCGTTTAGACCAACTTTTTACAAATTCCCCATGGGGGTATGAACATACAGTTATTACAAATGGGGCAAAATTGCCCTGAAACTGACTTCTGAACTTCTGAATGCTGATGATGAACATGAATCATGTTCAATAAACTGACTGCTCATCGAAAGTTCAACTATTTGTACAAAATAGGTGATAACAAGGTGACACAAAAAAGATTAAGAGACCAGTGCCTTATGGAGTCAAAATGGTGCTCGGGCAGTGAATGCAAGTGTGGACAGTCAGGAAACTAAGGCAGCGAAATGTAAACAGCGAGGAGCAGCGAATGGAGTGAAAGCTTGGGAAAAGGAGGAGGCTGCTGGTCACTGTTATGGAGCAGTGAAGTTATGAGCAGCCAATGGCAAGGTGAAGGAGAGGACTGTGTGCAAAGCAGCGAATGGAAACTGAGGAAATGGAGGATGTGAATGGCGAAAGAGAGAAGGCTTATGGATGGAGACAAAAGCCTATCTCAAGTGACTAGAACCAAGATTTGTTTTAACTTTAAGGATGGATCTTAGAACATGCTCCTCAAGCCCAAACTTGAAACTTGAAGACAAAATTTTAGGAGACCCTGAAATGCAAAATTTATTAGAGAAAATCTTTGATGGAGGGAGGAAGAGACACCCGAGTTCAAACCTCCACTCTATCCTTTAAAATCTGCACATATGCACCACTTACAAGACAAAAATTAGATCATGCTTAGTATATCAAACAAAATGAAATAAGAAGTACATAAGTAAGAACCAACTACAGTTTGTACTCCTATATTGCATCAAGCCTAATATCAATGGGTAAGTTGGACCATCAAATGCCCATCCTATGTTCTTAACAAAGAATTCTAAGCTAAGCAAGATTAAGAATTGTAATTTGTAAACAAATGCAAAAGCACAATATCACCTCATGGTTTGTAGATCATTCCTCATAACAACAATGGCACACCATGTAGACCTCCAAAGTCTCCTTTTATTCCAAAATAGCAATAGCTAGAACACAGTTACAATTTGGCAGAGTAAGTTTGCCCAAAAGATCCATAAAGTGTTAGTTTTTCAGAATTTACTTCAATCTGATCTAGGATCTTAACTGAGAGAATAACATGTACATTATATCAATGCATATCAATCATAGCAAGCATATCAATCATCACAAGATGCAAACATAAGAGACAATAGACACACAGAGTTTCCGTGGGGAAAACCTTAAGGTGAAAAACCCCACAACTTCCTCAGAGATAGATAGAGCAATAATACAAACCAAGTACACAGAGATAGTCTCCTCCCAACAGCTGATCCTCCTTCTCACATGTGCGCCACTTTTCGAGTGATGTAGAGTGAGATAATGAGATGATGAAAATAGAGATCTCTCGATCTCTATTTATACTTGTCCTGACTGCCCAATAAACTTATGGGGCCAACTTGTCTAGCTTAGCATAATGACCCATGGTCAACTTAATCAGGGCCGACCCCACACATGGTGGTCTAATAACCCATCGGCAAGTTACGACACTTGCGACACTTGTCAATACAAATGACGACACTTCCTTATAGAGGAATAACACATCTCTATAGGAGTACAATATACATAGGTGAAATACATTCCGAAGTTACATATACATCAACACTCCCTCTTAACTAGGAAGGTATTTCTCGACACAGATCTTCTAGCACAAGTCTTCTTCTCTAGATCATCATCAGCAAATCATCGTCCTCGAATCATCATCATCATCACTACTGCTGCTATCTCAATCAATCTCTGAATCTACTTGTCATAGGAAGTTCTACAGAGCCAGTCCTTTTTCATATTGGATGTAGGCCCACCACCTGCAGGTCTTCATCATCATTGGCCATACTGTGGAATCCTCAAGACTTATTACGTGCATCACAAAACCTTGCAAGAGAATCCCAGGACTTATTACGGGCACACAGCCCAACCTATCGGATCTCCCAAGGAGCTATTACATGTGACCCCACTACAAAACCTCAAAAGAGAATCCCAGGACTGATTACGAGCACACAGCTCAACCTATCGGATCTCCCAGGGTGCTATTATATGTGGTCATGGAAAAACCTCGAAAGAGCATCCTAGGACTTATTACGGGAACACATCCCAACATATCGGATCTCCCAGGGCGCTATTATATGCCATAGGACAAAACCTCGAAAGAGCGTTTTCCATATCTCTCAGGGAGCTATTATATGCCAGCGGAAAAACCTAGCAAGAGAATCTGCAAACCTCCCAGGGCGCTATTATATGTCCTCCCAAAGCAAAACCTTGAAAGAGCATTTTCCAGATCTCCCAGGGAGCTATTATATGCTAGCAGCAAAACCTAGCAAGAGAATCTGCAAACCTCCCAAGGCGCTATTATATGCTTATTTGCACAACCTATCCACGGCCATAGAGTATCAACCTGATACTCACCATACATCATCCTGATGTACACATGATCATCCTGATCATCATCACTACATTGTACTGATGCATGTCATCTGGAGAAACATCCTGAAGCTCATCATCCATGATCCTCCTGATCATACAATGCATCCACTTGATGCATACACAGTAACTGCCTGATACATATCATCATACATGATCTACCCGATCATACAATGTATCCACTTGATACATATACAAATACATGATCCACTTGATCATACCTGATACATATCAACATATATGATCTACCTGATCATACAATGTATCCACCTGATACATATACAAATACATACACATGATCCAACTGATCATATCCAACATCCAACATGATGCATATACAGAGCAGTAACTGGAGCATCGTCCTGATGCTCATCATCTAGCGCTTACATCCATAGTCATGGAAGGATCCTCCTCTCACCATGCTTGGAATGGCTTCAACAAATGTGTCCATCACTTATTCCTTGGAGTGTCATCAATCTGAAGAACACCAAGCCTCTCTTTGAAGTACTCGAACTTCACTTTGACTAGTGGTTTCTTCAGTACATCTGCAATCTGCTCATCTGTCGTAACATACAGGAGCTTCACTACTCCTCTCTGCACCATATCCCTGATATAGTGATATTTGTTCTTAATGTGTTTCGACCTGTTGTGGAACATTGGGTTCTTAGACAGCTTCACACAACTCTGGTTGTCACAAAAGATACCAGTAGCCTCCAGCGGGAGATCAAATTACTCAAACAGTAGATTCCAAAGCCATACGGCCTCACAACTAGCCGAACAAGTTGCAACATACTCTGCCTCGGCTATACTCAGTGCTACGCAGGACTACTTCTTGCTTAACCAAGAGATCACACCTGATCCCATACTGAAGAAGCACCCAGATGTGCTCTTCCTATCTGTAGCATTTCCTGCCCAATCTGAATCAACATAACCCTGCAGGTTAAACCTTTGATTCACATCATACTTGAGCCCATATTCAACCGTACCCTTCAGGGACCTCAGAATATGCTTTGCAGCAACTAGGTGAACACCTCTGGGATCTGTTAGGAACTGGCTCAATGTGTTCACCGCAAAGTAGATATCTGGTCTCGTGTTCGTCAGGTACATCAAGGACCCAATCATTTGATGATACACAGTGACATCAACCGGATCAGATGAAGCATCACACAGAAGCTTCAGGTTCGATGCCATAGGTGTGGCCATGGCCTTGCATCCATCATCCCGAACCCGGCAACAAGCTTCCTCTTGGTATCAACAATCAAACTATCATTACTTGTAACAAACAGGTCATCCACATACAGGAGTAGTATCACAGGATTTCCTTCCTCAACCTTGTAGTAAAGTTTGGAATCCACTTTACTCTTGGTAAATCCCAAACTTGATAGGAAACTGTCCATTCTACCATACCAAGTCCTAGGAGCTTGCTTCAAGCCATACAAGGCTTTCTTCAACTTGCACACATATGACTATATGTCATGTGTCTCAAAACCAAGTGGCTGCTCCACATACACTTCCTCTTCGACTACACCATTCAAGAAAGTTGTCTTGACATCCATCTGACAAAAAAAAATGAATCCCCCCAGGGGGGATGGAGTGTGGGCGCTGGGTATCCCACTGCTCTCGTTTAATAATTACAAATAAAAGAGGAGAGAAATATGCCTCTTAGTCCATTTTTGTTTGGATCTAAGGGCTTAGAATGATGTGAAAAAATTATACAAGTAATTGGGTGTCCACCGGGATGTTTTTTGCACTTTTTTATGGTTTTAGTCACCCAAATCTTCCACTTTTTGTCGCTGACCTGCTAAATTCCAATGAGCTAAAGGGATGCAAAACAGTGATTAGAATGCACAAATTTACATAAAAAAATACAATTTCTAACTTGCAAAAATATTGAGAAATTTTAGCACATACAAGTATAGAAATGAGATCTAGATCTAGCCTTCTTTGATGTGAAAATTTTATCACTTCTAGGTCTGAATTTGAAACAAATGCTAAAAGGATTTAAACTTTAGATTCACTATGCTTGTTTCAAATGAAAGAAAACGAAAAAGGGAAAGCTTGCTTGTAGAAATTTTAATAAAATAATGATGGGAGAAAAACCAAAGCTTGTTAGCTTTTAAAGATTGGAGAAGGAGCTTGGTCCCTGCAAGAAAATGAGATATGTGTTTGAAAAGAGGTGATCCACCACCGATTTTGAGAGGAGATTCAAGACAAGATTAGCTCTCAAAGATGGGCACCGAATCTTGTAACACAACCAACAATCTCATACACACAAGAGATTAAATCTAGTAAATCAAATGGTAAGAAACAAGAAGGGAAAAAGTACAACCAAATACTATTTGCTGCTCCTAAATCTCTAAACATCCAATAAACATAAGCAAATCAATAACCTTGAATGCTTACTATTACCAGCTGAATTGCGCATCAGCTGGAATTTAGTGAGCCGCCAGTATTGCACAATTATTTGTGCTTATCAGAGTTCAGATGTTCCAGCCTTGGCCAATTTTGGCCATCTTTTTCATTTCTGTAATAAATGACCGTGCCCTACGGGTTTTGTAATAAAGCGTACTAGCATGGTGGTCTTTGAGTGACTCGGTTCCCTAGGACTCGACAACCAAAGAAGGCATTCCAAGGAGTTTTTTCCCTTGTCAATTATGCTTTGCCTTTAGCCGAGTATAATCGATGAGGTTTTCTCTCGCTCCTCCAAAGTTGGAATGCTCAAAGTGGTGGTTAGGCCTTAGGGGATTATTAGAGTCCATTTTATAATGTTTATAAACATGCTAGATGCTAGGATTTTATCTTTTTGTCATGTACTAGGTCCCCCTGAAGTTTCAGTCAATTCCAAGAAAAATAATTTTTTTGCATTTTTAAGCCATTTTTTAAATGGTTTAAATGAAAAAATTCAAAAGATGATAAAAGTGTGATCCGGAGTCGGAATTTGGCGCAGGGATGCTCATTTTCAAGCTTAGAGCACTCTCTTTACCCTAGTACCTAGTCATCCTATGTTTCGGGTAGTTCAAATCGCCCCAAGGAGCGGTTCCGCCTATTAGAGCTACAAAATGGCATTTTAATGCTAAAATGCATCAGAATGCACCAAGTACAAAAAATCAAATATTCAAAAAATGAAATAAAACACATGCCAAATGACATGGCATGAAGGCATATAAGATTGGCGACTATGGTATAAAGGTAAAACATGTTGTTATAAATCATGTGGTGGTATATTATGTTATATCCAAAGTTTAATAAACATGGAATGCACCCACCATCTTCACGTGGGCATCCACACGACTTGGAAAGATAGCATTGGGGGTGATGTAAACAAGGTAGGGAGCGCCCACCTCATTTGAGATGGCGGTTTCCCATTGGCTTGGCTCCCAATGAAGTCCCAACCACCAAATGGAAGGCTTTGATCCTCACTTTGACTCCTCAACCATGTCATTGTGCCCTCTCTTTCATGCAGGCAACTTCTCCACACGACAATGCTGGATTCGTTGGTGATGTTTCCAAGGTTGGGCTGCCTACCTCATGGAGAGGTGGCGCCATGCCATTGTTTTGGTTTCCAATCTATTTCATATCAACGCCATGATCCTTCAATCAAGCTCATGGGCCATCCTTCACATGGGCAGCCCCTTCTTGCATATGTTATGTTATTTAAGCAAGCTCTTGCTCTCTCCTTCACTAGTTGGTGTTTTGAGGCAAAGCTCTTCTATTTTTGTAATCTATTGAGAACTATCTGAGAAATAAAGAGACTTTGGAGGTCGAATTCTTGTGTTGTCTTTGATGTGTGGATGCATGATCAATGTATTGAACGAAGGAAGCTTGTAGTAAGCTGCTCATCTACCTCTTGCCTTGGATCTTAGTTTACTGAAAGGACAATTATTTATTGGGTAAGTTAGGCTAGTCAAGTTTGTTTACTTCTCTAGTCTTGTTGTTTCATATGTTTAGAGATCTAGCTTTTAAAATATTTCATTTGTTTATGAATATTTTGACATATTGTTTCTTACGTATGTTGCTTCCATATCTCATGTTTTGTAATGAGTTGATGTAAGCTGCAGGTACACTTTTGGTTGAAGGAGAAGAGGACTTGCTTGTCCCTCTTCTTTTTATATAATTACTTTCTGTTTCAGATCTAGTCCCTCGACAATCCAGGAATTCATCTTCAAATCTCGAAGTCTCATATGAAAGAGTTCTTTCCTCTTATCATCTCTTTTTTCTATGCTATCTTTTGTTACCGTTACCTTGGTTTGAAACTCTTACTCTCTTTCTAAAATTTATATATCTTAAGAGTTTGAAAAGTTTTAAATCAATCAAGATTTAGATTAAGTGTTTCAAAGTTATCTTTTTAATTATCTAGATCCATAAGTTTTAGACTTTTAGTGCAAGTTTTCATTCTCTTGAAGTATCTCAAAAAATTTGTACTTTCCAAGTCTTAAAAGGTTACTAGTCTTCCATTTCATATTTGGCAAGCAAGTGCCTTTAATTATTTGGCTTGGCTTTTTCAAAGCAAGCCAAAGATCCTAAGGAAAGTAGCTTTCTAGCTCACTTTCCTTAGTTATTTTTTGACTCCATTTACTAGTTTTTCAAAGTAGAATTTTTTATTTTTTGCACATTAACGAAATACACTCTTAAAGTGTGTTTCGTTAGATTATAAGCTTTTCGTTGTTCGCTGGTTTTTACATTTAAAATATCAGTCCAAACATTTAAAATTAATTAAAAGTTAGTGTTAAGTCCAAAAAAATGTCCAAAAAGCTTCTTTTTACATGCTAGTTGTTTTCCTAGTTAATTTTGGCAACTTGTAGTAGTGTCAGAACACTCCTAAAGTGTTCTGATTTGTTATTATTGATTAACTTTGTTCGCTAGTCTGATATTTCTTTTTATCAGGTTGAACCAAAAGAATCGGGAAAATCACCATCTTAACGCTCCCTGAACACTTCCAAGAACCAGCAATACAAGTGTTGATCATTTTCTATTGAAATAAATTGTAAACTGACTTGTTTCCCTATGTAGAAAGGGCAAGCAGTATTTCATCTCCATTTCCTTTTGTAAATCAAAAAATAAAAAGAGCTAGCAGGCAATTCCAGCGCCTGGACCCCAATCCCCCCGGGGGGGATTCACATTTTTACCTTTTTTTTTTCTTTCCTTTGTCTTAGATTAGTTTACTTGTTGTTATTAGTAATTACAAAACATTCACAAAGCACACAAGGCGTCCCAGGGGGACTTACAATCTTTTACATTTTTTTCATCTAAGTGCTACAAAATGAATCACAACTTGTTCTAAAACTTCAAGTAAAATTAATCCCCCTTGCTCTACCGAAGTACTCCACCTTAAGTGGAAGAAGAGATACTCTTGGGGTTTGCATAGATTAACCATCAATTGAAATTATTATAAAATCTTTCAAGATAAAATCAACCCCCTTGATCTACCAAAGTACTACACCACATTGCGGTGTGAAGAAAAGATACCCTTGGGGTTTAGATTATATTAACCATCTACGTATACTTCATAATAAAATATACCAACACCCCAAACCTAGAGTATGCTCTTGACCGCTGTAGCTTAGTCAGAAGTTGGAACAGCTGGTCAATAAAAAAACAGGTGTAATGTTGATTTTCTTAGCAGCATCGAGTGCCATTCTCTGGGAGAATGGAGGCACCTGGTCAGTTACCAGGATATTGACCTAGTCTGGGACTGGAAGCTCAGCCTGGGGCTGAGAGCCATTCTCTGGGAGAATGGAGGCACCTAGTCAGTTACCAGGATATTGATCCAGTCTGGGACTGGAAGCTCAGCCTGGGGCTGAGAGCCATTCTCTGGGAGAATGGAGGCACTTGGTCAGTTACCAGGATTTCACTATAAGCCCTAGACCGGGTTTAGGCAAGTGGTGTACTCCTCCCCTTGATCTATGGGCTATGGGACCTTCTTAAGGGACTGATCAACCCTTGTTGAAATACCTGGCACTTGATCTTGGTGGCAACATGTTATACCTCAATATTACACATTGTGTATTAGTGTCGCATCCTTGCACTAGCGACCTAAACGACAGTTTCCCTTAAAGAACATTTGAGCATCCATAGTGAAAAAAACTGACTGAACACTGAAAGCAAAACCTCTTTCTGCCATCTGCCAACCCAACTTAGCCTTGTTTGTGAGCACTACTGCTCCCTGCACATCTCCAGGGATGCGATAGTCAGCACTACCACGCATTTCTCCTTCTCTGGGACGCGGTACTACCATGTTATGCTCAGTTATAGGGGCTCGATAGTCTGAAATTAGCCTTTTTTCCTTGGACTCTGGGATCTCAACCTTCGAGGAGATTTTGTTGGGATTACCACCTTTGGTTCGATCCTAACTCCTTCTTTGTTTAGCTAGCTTGATCCACTAAACCCTCCATAGATCCACACTTCTCTCTTTGGTTAACCTTCCCATGTGCTATAAGAGAGACGTCTTCCATGAGCCAAAGGGAGGACTTTTGGGGCATCAAATCTATGATCTTCAGACTTCTGTAGAGATAGCTAGAGGAAGCACTTGGAGCTGGAGGATTGGCTTGGATATCAAGCAACCTTTGTAAGCACTCTTCAAGTTTGTAATAAAAGATAACTTGTCTTGTTTTTTCCATTTCATGTGTATTGTATGGATCTTTGATATGAAATGTATCTGGTTTAGATTTGAACTTAATCTTTGCTTCAAGGTATTTGGAAGCTTGCATGCTTGTCCTTTGTTTGATTTCAACAGGTTCTACATTGGAGCTTCGGGATCAAGAGCTAGAAGCGGGACAAACGTCGAATTGGAAGGTGAGTTACGTCTTTCATCTCTTCTGAATGCATTTAATCTTGTTGTGAAGATTAGTTCAGGAACTCAAGGTAGCATTTGTTTCCTTTTTGTCTTAGCATAGAGTCAGTGCATTCTGCTTTATCCTAAGAGATTTTCTACCTATCCGTAGGGAGAAAAATCTACAGCACAACAGGAGGGTGAAGTAAAGCAATTAATTTATCTCCTTATGACGATGTACTTGGAGTGGACATAAAGACCTTGAAGAACACCTGGCTGGCTTGTTGAAAACCCAAGCACAACTTGGCTTGGTTCGTGTACCCACCTTTTGAAGAAAAGAAATATATATATATATATATTCATGGGTCGGCCTCAATTGAAGAGCCAAGAAAGAAAATAAAAATTATTATGTAACTTGCAGGTCGACCTCAATAAAAGTAAATAAAATATATATATATAAAGTACAGGTCGGCCCCATTATGAAAAATTAATTTTTGGCCACTTATTTCACTATAAATAAGAAGTAAAAATTCTTATTTTAAACCCATCAATTTAGTCTGCTCCAAGAGGACAGTTCGGTGGTGTTTAGTCTGCTCCAAAAAGACAATTCGTGGGAGTCTTTTCTGCTGGTCAATTCATGGGAGTTTTTTTTTTTTTGCTGGTTCAAAATTACCCTATCTCAGCTAGGGTTTGCTGCTATCTGAATTCTTTGAAGTTCTCTACAGTGTATATCAGTCCTACTAGAGCTCTCACCTATGCACCTAAGCCCATCTAGGGCATTTCTTTGTGCACCCAAATTGTGTTAGGATCTATCCCTGATTTCGGCAGCCCTATTTAGAGCACCCACAAGTTACAACAGGTATTGGCAGCCCTGGAAAAGGTGTGTACAAATCACAACACCCTCAGTAGGGTATACACCAAAAATCAGTAATGAACAGGCAGATGGTATGAAGGCAGTTTGATGACAGATCATACTTATACAGGAAGCTTACCTTCATCAATGTTCTTCTTGGCAAATAAAACAAATTCTGAGCTGTTGAAAAGGCTTGTTCTCAGTCTGTTGTAAAAACTCAGTCATCTCATTCAGGAGATAAATTATTAATATTGCTTTGGGGTTTTTGTCCTTGAAAGGTTTCCCCGTGAAAAATACTGTGTTCAATTTTTAGATGTGTATTTATTGCTAGCTATCTCTGCACTATCTTTATTTACAGTCTGTTACTGCTATCAAATTTCAAAATTTTAACATGGTATCAGAGCTCTGCTTGTGAACACATAACATTTGAGCAGGTGACTGTGTCTTACATAGACCTTGGGACAGTACAGACAGAGATAGCAGACCAGAGATGGCTTCTTCTGCCTCTTTCAAACCAGAGGACAGGCTTGAGGGTTCAGCCAATTTCAATTCATGGAAAGCAAGGCTTATGGCCACCTTGGAAGAGAAAGACCTTGATGACTTGGTCATCAATGTTGTAGAAGAAGCCATGTCAAATACAGGAAGAACAGCGTTCAAAAAGAAGCAAGCCAAGGCTAGGAGGATTATCTATGACTTAGCCAAGGAAAATATAATGCCTTCCATAACACCACTGAAGACAGCCAAGGAATGTTTTGACACCTTGACAAATCTGTATGAGAAGAAAGTAACCAGTCAAAAGAGAGTCTTGAAAAACAGACTTCGTACATTGAAGATGGAAAAAGATGAAGGAGTGGCCTCCTTCTTCACAAACATTGCTGATGTAAGAGATCAACTTTTTGCTATTGGGGTTACAGTAGATGATGATGACCTTGTACAAACTGTTTTTGATGGCCTTCCAAACTCTTGGGAAACTTCCTTGGCTTTTGTGAGTGGACGTGAGACTCAGCCAGATTTTGAGAGACTTTGGCATGACTATTTGGAAGAAGAAGGCAGAGTTCAGAGCAGAACTAGGGGTCCTAAGGAAGGGAATCTTGCACTAACAGCTAAAACTAAGAAACAGTTCAAGAAACCCTTCCCTCCCAAGAAGAAAGAGAACAAGCCACAAGGTAAGCAAATTGATATGTCACAAATTGAACGTTTTAACTATCACAAAAGGGGACATTATGCTAGAGACTGCAGGCAGCCACATAGAAGGTTCAAAAGAAATTTCCAAGCATCTACAGCTAAAGAAGAAGAACCAAAGAAGAAGAAAAATGCAAAGTCTTCCAAGCAAGAAGAGTCAAGAAAAGAATACTATTTGATTTCTACCCTAGCTAGGTCCATCACCAACAGCACAAATTCTTGGTTGGTGGACAGTGGAGCCTCAAAACATATGACAGGTTCCCGTGAAGCCCTTACAAGCTACAGAAAGAAGAAATTTGCCACTCAAGTAGAACTTGGAGATGACACCACCTACAAAATTGAAGGAGTTGGTTCAGTTTCGTTTCAACTTGATTCAAGGACCATGTTGCACATTGAAGACATACTGTATGTTCCAGGCTTGAATAAAAATCTCCTTTTAGTTGTTGCCTTAGAAGATAAAGGCTACAGAGTTATATTCATGGACAAAAAGGTTCTGCTATGGTCAAAGAATGAAAGGATGAGTGCAGCTGAATTAATTGGGGTTCGAGAGGGAGGCGTTTACAAGGCATCTGGGCATTCTACTCAAGCATTGGTTCACAATACAATCAACCCTTGTGAGTTATGGCACCGAAGGTTTGGGCACCTTCATTATACAGCTCTCCCTGGTCTTCAAAAGATGGTTATAGGTATGCCTAATTTTTCTAATGAACATAGTGGTATTTGCAAAGGTTGTGCCCTTGGTAAAAATACCAAGAAGTCTTTTTAAAAAAGTAACAGCAGATCAAAAGGGATTTTGGATTTGATTCACTCTGACATTTGTGGACCCATGTCTTCACCTTCCTTAAGTGGTTGTTTATACTATGTATTGTTCATTGATGATTACTCTCGTAAATCTTGGATTTACTTTCTAAAGGCTAAAAGTGAAACTTTTGATAAGTTCAAGGAGTTCAAGGTGCTGATTGAAAATCAGACAGGAAGACACATCCATATCTTGAGGTCAGACAATGGAGGTGAGTTTGAATCTAATGATTTTGATGACTTTTTCCAAGAAGTGGGAATTAAGAGGGAGTTGACTGTACCTTACAACCCCCAACAAAATGGGGTTGCAGAAAGGAAGAACAGAATAGTCTGTGAGGCTGCTAAAGCCATGTTGTGTGATCTAGATCTTCCTTTGTCTCTATGGGTTGAGGCTGCTGGTACTGCTGTCTATATTCAAAATAGAAGTCCTCATGCCATTTTGGGAGAAAAGATTCCAGAAGAAGTCTTTACAGGTAAGAAACCTGCAGTTGACCACATGAGGATATTTGGCACTCCATTCTACATCCATGTGCCAAAAGAAAAGAGATTAAAGCTGGAGCCCTTCGGAAAGAAAGGCACTTTTGTTGGGTACAGTGAAAATTCAAAAGCTTATCGCATCTATGTTCCTGGTCAAAGATACATTGAAATCAACAGAGATGTGATATTTCATGAGGAAGCTGTTTTCCGCCACTCTAAAGAGCTTCCAAAAGATATAGAAGAATCTCTTTCCAACATTCCAGACTCTCCTCATTCAAAGAATCAGAGGGAGGAATAAGATGAGCCTCAAATTCCAAATGCTTCCTCAAGACCAGCTGAAGAACTACTTGAAGATCCTCCTTCCAAGAGAAGACCTGCTTGGGCTAGAAAAATATTGCAAGAAGCAGAGAAGCATAAAGCTCCTTCTGGGACATTCAGAGAAAGCAAGAAGCCCCATAAATACTCAGGTCTTATGAGTAAGCTCATTGATGCAGAGCCTTCTACATTCAAAGAAGCAGAAACTCATCAGGTATGGATTGATGCCATGACAGAAGAATATAATTCCATTATGAAAAATGATGTGTGGGAAATTGTTCCTAGACCAAAAGGGAAGTCTATGGTGACTTCCAAATGGCTCTACAAAATCAAGCATGCTGCTGATGGCAGCATTGAGAAATATAAAGCAAGATTTGTGGCACGTGGTTTCTCACAAAAAGAAGGCATAGACTATGATGAAACATTTGCTCCTGTTGCCAAGTATACCACCATCAGGACCATTATCTCCCTTGTTGCTATCTTTGGATGGAAACTCCATCAAATGGATGTAAAGATAGCTTTTCTTAATGGAGAAGTTGAAGAAGAGGTCTACATTGAGCAACCTGAAGGTTTTGTGACTCATGAATTGCAGTCTCATGTGTGCAAGCTCAAGAAAGCTTTGTATGGACTCAAACAGGCCCCAAAGGTCTGGTATGCTAGGATTGATGGTTACCTTCACAGTTTGGGATTCTCCAAAGACTGGAACAGTGGCATATGTCATTCTAATTTAAGAGTCCATCCTAACCTTTCTCCCCAAGATATGGATAAAAACACCCCATAATTAACAGGTAAGCTACCACCAAATCCATCATCACATTATTTGTTGGGATCTGAGCCAGATTTACAACCAGATCTTTTATAATTCCAATGCAAAGGATAAATTCCTTGTTGTTATTGTCCAACTGCACTTGATGCTTATACATTCACTGGCTCAGATGTTGTAGTACCTTTCCCTAACTGCTTCATAGGATGATAAAACATTTAATGCTATTCTTGGGAAGGCTGAAAGGTAGATTGTAGATCTATCTTATCCATGGCCGGGGTGCTTTAAATGGATCCCAGACCTAAAACCTTAGGTATTTTCTCTATTTTAGGAATCCTTCAAAGACCCTGTTTAGAATTGACCAAGCATCTTCCCCCTTTGTACCCCATCGTTGAAACCATAATCATGTATCCTTCTGCATAAGTTAGGTTGTTTTCCTTTTTATATCCTTTCTAGACCTAGGGCAGCAGAGTTTCTTGGGGTTTTTCTCCCCTTTCCTCCTGATGCTAAAATAGGAACCTCACCAGCTCTTCTTCATAATCTTCATAATCCTCGTGATATTAATCATAAAGTCTAGATAATTCCGTATCTTCGGGGATGGTTCCATATTTTTACTTTTTGGCATGATGTAACTTCTCATCAACCACCATGCACCTATTTGATGTTTATAAAAATTGTCCTCGAGGACATCATCCCTTCAATCATGTGGTAGGGAAACACATTTACCATTATATTTGTTGATTACTTCACTTGAGCATCCTTCATTTAAACGTAAATAGAGAGGGACATGTGGATTTGGTGATGGAAATGCTAGTATGGTGGCTTACTTCAAGTCCTTTCCACCACTTAACATAATCGCATGTAGTTAAAACCACGATTTTCCCTTTTCTAGCCTTCCAACATCTGGCCTACTCTCATGGTATTGAAGCCCAAAAGTCTTATTTCTCCTAGCCTTTGGTATGACAAAGTGGAGGTCATATTTCCATTTAGTAAAAAGGGGAATTTTAAGGAAAATAGTAACTTGGCAGCCTCATGGATACCCTTATGGATACCCTTATGATGAATAAAGCCATAACCTCCCACCCAATAAGTAAAATAAGAGCTCTATTTTAAAAATAGGGAACTAAATTCATTGGCTAATTCCCTCCCTTTGTCTGGGGTCTGGGTGCCAGAATATAGTGGTATAAATAAAAAAATATATATATTAAGAAGGCCCGATCTAGTTCGCGTTGGGACATTTGTAGAGCAGCTATATAGGGGCAATCTACTAAGTCCCTAACCTCATTATGATTTTGGAATTAAGGTAAGTTAGACCACCTTTTCTTCCTTAATTTACCATCCATCTAGGCAAGATTCAAATTCATACCAGATAGGCCCTCTCCCTTTAGTCGAGCACTTCGTCCCTTCAAATTAACTTTTAGATCCTGGATGGAGGAACACATTACCAATAATAGCGAGGGCATAAAAGAGTAATTACATATAATAGCGAGGGCATTAGAGCCGAGTAGACCACTTTGACAGGGCAATTGGTATGAGACGAGGTGAAGCACAGGTTAGATGGCTTATACTTCCTACCTAGGAATACAGCATTATTCGAGGATATAAATGAAGTGTCCCAGATGGAAACACTTGCAGCTTAGGTACTCATCTATGTTTATTAGGGGATTTTACCACTTAAAGGCCACACACTATCTATCATCCCCATACGCCAGCCGTACCACTAGGGAATGAAACTCTTATAATAAAATGCATATACTTTTAATTCTTACTTAGAAAGATAGCTTATCGGAAGTAAGTCAAGGCATAAAAATGAGTATAGATTTTGCACGTAAGATAGAGGTATTTGAGTAATAACGTTTTGTTCTAGAGATTTCACCTTAGACCACCGGACGAAGGAAGAATCTATGATGTGGCGGGGTTTTCAACGAACGAATAGATACCTGCCTGGCCAGAAAGAGCGGCCAGATGTGAAGAGAGGAGGTATGAGGGAGAGAGACAAGGAGATACTTCCCCAAATTAGGCGTGGAGATACTTGTCCAGAGAGCGAGCAATTGAGGGCCAACATATTTTATTCCCTGGGACGTGGTGGGGGAAATAGAAAACTTCCCTTCGACCTAACTTCGACCTCCCTTCCTTACGACTAAAACCGTGGCAGAACGCTTCGCTCGACTAACCCACCCGACCACCGAACGTTCGAACTTAACATCTGAACACATGGGGATAACCCTTCTTCTTGCTATTATTTAGACTTCACTCTTACCAACTTTGTGACAGCCCCCAACCTTATGCCTCCTTAATATGCGAGGTACGCAGTCGAATGCTGAGCGACTCAACTTTTAATATTGAGTGGACGGGCCTTCATATATGTTATTTATAAATACCAGAGCAGATATTTTAATATGTAATCTCGGATATAGTCCTTCTTTTTTATATTCTTTAGGAATAACTCTTATTACATATATAATATGACACTTATTGTGAGCAGCTTTCTTTTTATCGGCGCAACTTACCGTATTTCACAACCCAACCGAGCAAGGATAAGTGCTTCCTATTAACAAACTTAAACACTCCTTGCCTTATTGCATGAAGGGAGCATCTAGGAAAGGAAACTTCCTATTGATTCAGCAAAAACTTATGATATTTCATCGGGGCAGAGTCAACACTTAGACCATTCATTCAATAAATCCCTCCTTAATATGCCTACTTTAGCTATGTAAGTTGGACAGGTTGGACCAACTGGTGTGGGATCCTCAGAACTGCCTTCTTGGATTTCTTCTATACAACTAGAACTGATGAGGAAACACGGTTGGATGGTCAAGTAGCCCAGAGGGTTTAACTTTAGCAGATATCGTGGAACTGCCGGATGGCTAGCCGGCTGGATGTTGGTCAATCAGAGAGCCTTAACGAGCGGACTTCAATAATAAAAACAATTACTTTTTGAATCTTAACACTATTCTTATTTACCTTTACCCTACTACCCCTTATGAAGTCTTCTTTTTGTACCACCAGGATCTTCTGGGTAACACATATATTCTTCTAGTTACCACTATTATCTATTCCAAAGAGCTTATACAATATACTTCAGGAAGTTTAACCCACCGGCTAGGATAGGAATAGAACTACCCGCCTTTAATTTACTCCTACCCATCTGAATTACTAGACCTTTTCCCTATACCACGTGAATCATTCTTAGTTTGGCACTATACTTTTATTCTCGGGATGAAGAACCCAGCAGCCAACCTACATACAGAGTATCACGTACAACAGTGCACACTATGTATACACCTTATCACCTATACCTGTTCTACCTATACCAATTGAGGCATTTATCGAGTGGAGTGGGTACTACTAATTACCATTTAGAAGCACCGGATGGATGGTGGTCTATTAGCTGAAAGAGAGAGAGGGTTTACCTTTAGCAAATATTGTTTACCTTCTTCTGGATGGATTGGATTATGTGGGGCCCATCAGAGAGCCTCGTTGTTGGATGGGATGGGCGGGCTTCAGACTACAAGGAGATCACACTTGCCTTTATGAATCTTATAGGGAATATATAGTATGGGGGATTTAGCGTCACTCTGATATTGGGATAGAGCCTCTAATAGGAGGAAATAGGCTGGCTATCCATCCGGGTGGGAGGCTTAAGCTATAGTTTCTTCCCTGGGGGAAGGATAGTGCTTATGGAATTAAACTACCTGCCCGGTTCAGGATGGCACAAGGAAAGAGAGGGGAAGCCAGAAAGAGAGGGGGAGCCTACCCAACAGAAAGACTCTAACTTTAACTCCTCAAAACAGCTATTGAGCTCCTTCCCAGGGTTTATATAATAGATGCCCCTACCTTACAATAAACCCTTACTGGTTGTCCTTCCAAAGAGTAAGACAGTTGGGTAGGCCCTTTCCTTTCAATAAGATAGAATAAATATCTATAGAAAGAAGGAACTCGCTCACCTAGTAGGGTAAAGAAAAAGACTTAATAGAAAAGATATAAAGAAAAGCAAAAACAAATCACTCTATCAACTCACTAGCATTCGTGGGGAAGGCAAGAGGAACTACTCGCTGGTGCTTATCTCCTGGCTTTTTAAATAAATAAATTATGGTGAGGTGTGGTTTCGCCTTCTTCAACCCCAATCACTTCGTTGTTGTTCGTGAGAAAATAACGGTAACAAGCACTTGAAAAGAAAGGTTATTAGCTATAGAATGAAAGCCCTAACAGTTAGGATTAAAAGCACGAGTTCTATTCTTTGTACTATATGCAAGGTAATGGCAAAGTTGAAGCCATCAATAAGATTAAAAAAACCTTCTATAGCGGACAGTTGACAAGTAAAATCCAGTTGGCATCATATATTTTGACCTACTTTGTGGGCCTATAGGACATATGTTAAGACTGCCATGGGGTTTTAACCCTTTCATCTTTTTTATGGCATAGAGACGGTTTGACCTATTGAATGTGAGATTCCCTCCCTTTATTTAGCCATAAAACTTATTCCTGACACCACTTATATTGAGCAAAGTATAGTCACATTGAAACAAGTGGATGAAGACCGCCGCATTGCCTTGCAGAAGAATAAGGCTGCAAAAAAAATGTTCCAAAGGCCAATATGACTGCCAAGTTAACCCTCGCTCATTATGCGAAGGCTATCTAGTCCTTGCTTACAATCAAGCTCATAACACCTTAGGTTGTGGTAAGTTTGAACCCTTATGGCAGGGCCTTTCTATAATCAAACTTTGTTTGGGGAAGGGAGCATATTTTTTTGTTGGTATTTATAATGGACTCCTTAAGAATCCCCGCAATGGGTTATACTTGAATCAATTTTTATTCATAGTATAGTCGGGCTTTATGACTGTCTTACATGCTTTGTCTGTATGGCTTAGTTAGATAGTAGGCTTACTGGCTTTGTATGCCTGGTGTATGGCTCTTGGCTTATTAGTTAGATGGCTTGGTTGGCTAACTTGTTTGGCAAATGCTTTTTCAATCAGTCAACTATACCCCCTTATCCCCCCTCTCCCTGAGGTCTATTCGATTTGCATAGGTGTTGGACTTGGCTAAAGGTTCAAAGGGGCTTATAGGAGGCTAAAGGGGCTAAAGGGATAGAACATTTAGTTAGTGACTTAGCCTAAAGTCCTTAGAATCTTTGTATATTTACATTTATTAATTAACCTTTATTAAAGTTACCCTAGGCTTGGTATTAAAAGGTTAAATGTGGGATTCTCATGAAGACACGTGGTGAGTGATTGGCATGCAAATATATTCTTTATAATTCGAACATGTATACATTATTGTGGTTGTAGGGGATCGAAGGATGGAGAGAGGATTATTATCCAGTACTCTGTAGTGTAATTCCATGCAGGCTTATGTTTATGTTTAATTTTACTTATGGTAATTATTATAGTGTTGTTGTAAGAGAGAGTTTTAAATTATTTAACCCTTGTAAGTTATTGTGAACTCTGTAGTGAATTGGATTGATGGATGAGGCATAGGGAAATATGTCCTAAACTTAGAATCCCTGGAGTCCCAACAGAGATATTCCCTTGCTAGCTTTTGTTGGAGCACTGGAAGGTAATAGGGATATCCCAAGGGACTTTATAGCATAGAAGAGGATCCCATTCCTACTGTCATGCAAGCTTAGGGTAAGAGTGCTAGTTGATTGGGATAGTTCTAGAGAGATTATTTCCATGTGAGATTTATTATGGTTTATGGGCTGAGTAAGAGGACTTAGAGCCATACTTTACTTCACCCTTGTGGATTCATAGCTTCATCTTAGGCCCTAGCCTCTGTCATAGAAATCTTAAGTGTTACAGAGAGAATAAGGCTGGGTAAAACATTATTATTCTGCACCTATTCCTTACTGGAGAGGAGCAACTGATAGCTCAGTGCAAGAGGGAGCTTACTTAAGAATTTGAAATGAAGGATCTGGGACTCATGCACTATTTTCTTGGTTTAGAGGTCTGGCAGAAGCCAGATGAGATCTTCCTGTCTCAAGGGAAGTATACAGTTGATATCTTGCAGAGGTTTGGGATGCATGACTGCAAACCCATGATTGTACCCATGACATCAAATCTGAAGAAGTTATGTGACTCAACTACTTCTTCACAGGCAGTGGATCCTACTCAGTATCGCCAACTTATTGGATCTTTGATGTATCTAGTGCATACGAGACCAGATATCTGTTATGCAGTGAATGCATTGAGCCAGTTCATGTCCGAGCTGAAGCACATACATTGTATAGCTGCTAAACATGTGCTTAGATATTTGCGAGGTACTATTACTTATGGGCTCAAATATACCTCCAATAGTGGAGTAATGCTACTTGGATATGCTGACTTCGATTGGGCTGGCAGTGCAGTGGACCGGAAAAGCACATCAAGGTACTGTTTCAGTTTGGGATCAGCCATGATCTCATGGTCCAGCAGAAAACAGGGTTCCATAGCTCAGAGCACAGCTGAAGTTGACTATATTGCTACCAGTGATGCTTGCAGAGAAGCAGTTTGTCTTAGAAAGCTTCTATCTGACCTATTTGGTGGAAAGCTTGAGCCAATGATTATCCATTGCAATAATCAGAGTTGCATTAAGCTTTCAGAGAACCCTGTATTTCACGACAGGTCAAAGCACATTGAGATGAAGTATCACTTCATCAGAGATATGGTATAGCGAGGTGCCATGAAGATCCAATACATTTGTATAGATGAACAGGTTGCAGACATATTGACCAAGCCTTTGTCATTGACAAAGCTTGTGCACTTTCGAGACAAACTTGGTATTGCAGAGAATGACCCTCTCGCTGAGAGGGAGTGTTGATTTTCTAAGCAGCATCGAGTGCCATTCTCTGGGAGAATGGAGGCACCTGGTCAGTTACTAGGATATTGACCCAATCTGGGACTGGAAGCTCAGCCTGGGGCTGAGAGCCATTCTCTGAGAGAATGGAGGCACCTGGTCAGTTACCAGGATATTGATCCAGTCTGGGACTAGAAGCTCAGCCTAGGGCTGAGAGCCATTCTCTGGGAGAATGGAGGCACCTGGTCAGTTACCAGGATTTCACTATAAGCCCTAGACCAGGTTTAGGCAAGTGGTGTACTCCTCCCCTTGATCTATGGGCTATGGGACCTTCTCAAGGGACTGATCAACCCTTGTTGAAATACCTAGCACTTGATCTTGGTGGAAACGAGAGGGTGAAGTAAAGCAATTAATTTATCTCCTTATGAAAATGTACTTGGAGTGAACATAAAGACCTTGAAGAACACCTGGCTGGCTTGTTGAAAACCCAAGCACAACTTGGTTTGGTTCGTGTACCCACCTTTCAAAGAAAATAAAAATATATATATATATATATATTCATGGGTCGGCCTCAATTGAAGAGCCAAGAAAGAAAATAAAAATTATTATGTAAATGGCAGGTTGGCCTCAATAAAAGAAAATAAAAAATATATATATAAAGTATAGGTCGGCCCCATTATGAAAAATTAATTTTTGGCCACTTATTTCACTATAAATAAGAAGTAAAAATTCTTATTTTTAACCCATCGATTTAGTTTGCTCCAAGAGGACAATTTGGTGGTGTTTAGTCTACTCCAAAAAGACAATTTGTGGGAGTTTTTTTTTTTGTTGGTTCAAAATTACCCTATCTCAGCAAGGGTTTGTTGCTGTCTAATTCTTTGAAGTTCTCTGCTGTCTGAATTCTTTGAAGTTCTCTACAATGTATATCAGTCCTACTAGCGCTCTCACCTATGCACCTAAGCCCAGCTAGGGCATTTCTTTGTGCACCCAAATTGTGTTAGGATCTGTCCCTGATTTCGAAAGCCCTATTTAGAGCACCCACAAGTTACAAAAGGTATTGGCAGCCCTGGAAAAGGTGTGGACAGATCACAACACCTTCAGTAGGGTATACACCAGAAATCAGTAATGAACAAGCAAATGGTATGAAGGCAGTTTGATGACAGAGCAGACTTATACAGGAAGCTTACCTTCATCAATGTTCTTCTTGGCAAATAAAACAAATTTCTGAACTGTTGAAAAGGCTTGTTCTCAGCCTGTTGTAAAAACTCAGTCATCTCATTCAGGAGATAAATTATTAATATTGCATTGGGGTTTTTGTCCTTGAAAGGTTTCCCCGTGAAAAATACTGTGTTCAATGTTTAGATGTGTATTTACTGCTGGCTATCTCTGCACTATCTTTATTTACAGTCTGTTACTGCTATCAAATTTCAAAATTTTAACATGCAAGCTACTTAGTTTTAATAGGACAATCCATTAGAATCAAATCCTAAGAACTCGGGAGGTTGCATGGACTGAATCCACAAAGTCAGCAAGTTCTTAAGCTGGTTCATCCGTGCCTGGTTGGACACTTGGTAAGGTTGCTAGAGCACTCAATTCGAAGGTTAGGTTTCTTTTGGGCCAAACCAGGAATTAACCCACTCCTTAACTACTCATTTAATAATCATAAAATAAACCAACTGAGACACTGCAATACTTTCACTTGAGACTACGGAAGCAACCCCACACAGCAACAATCACAAGCATTCTACATTCTCGGCATTGGTCTATATTTGCTTATATTTTAAGTTCAATCATATATGTCGTGAATGCTTTCTATCTCATGTCGTGTTGATCTTTTGATTTAATTCATAAAGCAGTATTCAATTATTATCATTTCATTATTTAATAAACTCCTAGATTAGACGTTTATTTTTGTTATAGATTAAAAGCCTTAGTTTTACTTTTATAGGGACCACCCCCCTTGGCTTCGTTAGGAGTAAGCCTAGACGGAGGAGTCGAGTAATCAGGTGACAGCACTTTAATCTGACTTGCCCCCAAGGACACACTAAGCGGCTTGAAGGTTTCCTACCGCGTTCCCCCCAAGTGTGTATTAGGAAACAACACTTACCCTACTAGGATCCAAGATCCTTGCCAAGCTAGATCAATCAACTAGTATATGAAAGCAAAATTGGAAATTTACAATGTTACCTCAATCAAAATTGCATGCATGAAGAACAAAAGCCACCAATGACCTCCAAAGTCTTCAACAATATATTAATCCAAAGAGTATTACAAATCACAGTAGCAGAGGTTTAATGTTATCCACCATATGCAAATGGGGAGCCTTGAGCTTGTTATTATAGCACCCAGAGAAGGAGAGGGCGAATTCATAATGAGGGGGCGCATTTGTGAGAGAGGACAACCAAGTGTTGATCAAAATCCAATCACAATCCCATGATTTGAGTGATGGAGGATGAGAGGGAATCCACCTAAGGGAGGTGCCCCCCTCTCCACATTGGGATCTCCACCCAAGCCACGGGATGATGCCACATCAAGAAGTCGCCCAAGAGGAAGAGGAGGGTGCATTTCCCAAAGTGGGCCACCTCATACAAGCTCAGATCTTGATTGAATCAATCACACTTTGATTGATTTTATCCTTAAATGATCATGCCAACTCAACTGGGCCAACTCACTGGACAAAAATCCACTGATATACGAGTTTGATTTTCTCCATATTTATTATTTTTTAATTAAATATTCCTTGAAAATATTTTTGAAAGAATTTTTATTTAAGGGAAAAATAATCACTTAGAACCTAAGAAACCGGATTCGCTCAAAACCCTCAGCGTGTCACATCGGGATCGAATCGGACACGATGCGGTCTGAATTCGTGTCCAATTCGAACTTTGAGCGAATCCGTTTTCAGGACACGATGGGAAAACGAATCGGACTCGAAATGTGAGCGTGTCTCGACTATTGGACACGAACTGAGAAAACAGGACACGTAAATCGCGGAAAAAGGCATCCGAGTTTGCTTTAAAACAAAATGTTGGCTTTCTTTTTGTCATTTGCAGGGAAGCAAGTGGTTGAGAGTGAGTGATTCGTGAATACTGAATCGTGATTTGTGAATGACAATGTGTAATCATTAATGTGTTTTTATTCTAATTTATATTGAATATTTGTAAATGTTCTAGTTTCTAAAGATTTTTGGATCTATATGTTTATATTTTTAAATTTTAATATATTTAAAAAAATATATATGTATATGTATATAAAACCTGTCCTACGTGTCCTGATTTCGGGGGTCACCGTGTCCGTGTCGGACTCTCGTATTTTCGTGTCCCGTGTCCCCGTGTCAGGTGACTTAGCTTAGAACTTAGGAAAAGTGGGTTCAGGGGTTTTATGGGTGCTCTGGGTTAGAAAACGAGCACCCCCATGCCAAATTTCACCTCCTAATCACACTTTTATCACTTTTTTGGGTTTTAGTTAAAATATTAAAAAATCTTATAAAATGAGAAAAATTATTTTTCTCAGAAAGACTTGAAAATCCTAGGGGACCTAATGCATATCCATATGACTCATTATTGATGGCTAGCATATTTAAAAATATAGACACATAGGCTTTAATAACCTCCCTAGGTTCGAGCACCATGGAAAATACTCCAGCTTTGGAGGTATGAGTGAAAAACTCGGGAATTATACATCACTAGAGTGCAATGCATAATTCCTAAGGAAAAAACACTCTAGAGTATCTCCTTGATAGTAAACCTAAGGTAGGCCAAGCCTTTTACAAAAATACTCATGCTTAGACCAATTTATTACAATTCCCCCGTAGGGGTTTGGACATGCAAATTTTACAAAGGGCAAAAAATTTGCCTGGCGGACTTCTGAACTCTGGCAATGAACAATGAAATTGTTCAAGTCTTCTGTGGTTCACAAGTAGTCCACCTAAGTGCAACTTAGTGGACAACACTATTCACACTCGATGTATCTTTTAATCCAATTGGCCTACCTTTGTGGTCATTCGTTGGACATTAATAAAATTATCTTATGTAGCTTATAAATTTCTAGAAAGAGTTGTGAAACACTGAAATGTGGTGAGGAATGTATTTCCCCTTTTTACTTATTTTGTCCATTTATGCTGTGTGAACAGTAGGTTTAATTTTTCAACCATCATAAATACAAGCTTTAAGATATTGCATGTGTCTAGCCAGTTTAAGATTGTCCAATCTGTCTAAAAACCTTATCTTATAATTTGATGGCAGAAGAGTTTCAGACTTGCAAATCTGTACAGTTAATGAATCTTTTATAGGAGCCACCTTAGCACTCCCACTTTGTACTGACATCATGGTGCCACACGGTCCCATTGACCTAATTTTGTGGTCATTTGTTGATAAAAATATCTTATCTTATCTTATTTACTTCTAAAATAGCTATGCTTACAGAAGATATTCAATTTTCATTCTCCTTTGGAAACAAGAGATTTAAACAGACAAAGGAAAACAATTAACTCACCTTAGAGAGGCATCTTAATTGTGAATTATTGATGTAGACATTCACTACAGATTTTAACCTAGTTATAGGAGGTTGAAAAAGTACACTCGAATACACAGCTTCAAACTTTCATCGACGGGCATGGAATTATACCTCAAATTTGGAGCCTTGAATCCTGGAACAGTACAAAAAGGCAGACAAAGCATTCATGTCAGCCAAAAGACATATTGAAAATTACATTTTAATATTATTAATAAGTTCCAATGCATTTATAAACTATTCAATTCATAGTCCTACCTCATAAGGATTCGTAAAATATCTTTCCTAAACTATTCAGCATATAGTATAATAGTCCCAAGGATGTAACAGTAGAAGATTGATTTACAGAAAGCATGGCTGTCAGCCTGGAGACATTTAAAATTTAAATTAAACATTATTAATTACTTCCATTGAATCTCTAAACTATCCAGCACACAGTCCCAAGGATGCATAAGGATGTATTTCTAAGCTATTTGCATGAAGTACCAGGAATGCAAGACATTAAAAACAGATCTTTTTCATTTACACAAAAATTTAGTGGGGAAATGAAAAGCAAGAAACCCCATAGCAGCTAGGCAATCACAAGATCTTTTAGACTTCAGAAGACAGTACTTTTGATATATTTTAAGCATATAGCAATATGATGAAAGACAACTGACATGGCCCCAAACAGACACGTTGGTAATTGATTTTTAATTCATAGAAATAGTAGTATGCAGTAAACGCTACAAAACTAATATCAGCTCCTGCAGATCCAATCATGCAAGGATGGTACAAACCGATAACATTGGATAATCATTTTCATACTACATAATGTGATTTTCTCACTGCATTCATGTCATTGTGGGACACATGCCCTTCTATTATTGAATCACTTCTCTGAATCAAATGGTAGGCGCTATTATATACCCAACATACATCAATTATTTCAGTACATGTTAATAAGTAATTATTTGTGTGAGATTTAAACACAATTGTCATTTCCTCTAAGGGGTACACTAACTATTAGACACATGTCCCCTACCATTTGCAATTTCAACCATCTTGTCTATTCAATATTTTTTTTAAATGACCTATTGGTCTGTATTGCTTCTTACCTATTTTTTATCATTTTATGTATATCCTAATGGAACCCTGTAACTACCATTGTGTACATTACAAGTGGTATTAGACTTGCCAAATCCCCCTATTAGCTGTTTATAGGCCTGCTAGTGTGCTTCCCTCATTCCTTTCCCATGGGATTTCAAATTAAAAAAGAAAGAGCCCTTATGTCTCTTTCATTCCTTTCTTTTGCTTGTGGTAGCTGCTTTATGCAGCCCCCATTTTTTATAAAATGCATTTGCATATCATTTTTAATAGAGGTTAAAGGAAACATTCTATTCAAAATAGAAATAAAAAAAGCAGAACCATAAGTGGAAAAAAACATTGGAAAAAACAAAGGGAACAGGAAAAAAAGGCAAAAATAAAGCCATCCTGAAATAATATACCAATTATTAACTAAAAAAATTCAAATTCTCAATCATCTACATAACGTGGTAAGTGAACTAGAAGACCATCACTCTATTTCAACTTAGTGTGAGCTAGAATACCATGACTTTCTTTCTTTTCTGAACAAAGATTGCAAATCTTTAACTAACCAACCTCAAAAGTGAGGGGTATCTAAATATGTCAACTCCAACAACAACTTAAATCCATAGAGGTTGAACTAAAGAATTAGATTTAAAATTTTGAATTCATAAAGGCCAACCTAAAGGATTGAATTAGAAAGTCTTTGGTAATATTTTTATTCAAAGAGATGGAAAACGTTCATGATTTCACATAGGACTTGTTGAGAAGCTTGCACTTAAGGAATCTGGTGTGATAGAAAAAATTGAGGAACCATAACTTCCAGAAGACTTATTTTTTGGAAGAAGAAATCGAGAACAAGATGTCTTACAGAGAGATATCGGAACACACAAAAATTTCTCCAAACTACCATAAATAACAGAAGCTTCAACATAATTTGTAGATTGTAGAATATGCAGGGAGATACCTTGGCACTGCGACAGGGTATTGCGCAAGAATTAACCTCGTATTATAGGCAACTCCTAACTAGACAACCAGGGGATAGATCAGAAGAGATAAAGTAAGTTTGTAGCTTACTGAGGAAGAGAATAGTAATTTCTGCAATGTGGTATCCAAAGAAAAGGTCCATTAACCCATGCTAGATTAGCAAAAGGAAAATCTCCAGGTCCTAATGATTTTCCAGCCAATTTCTTTCAATAATATTGGGATACAGTGAGGAAGGATATGGAAAGCAGTGGATGAATCCATACAATCCAAAAATAGTCTCCAAACTTTCCATGTCACATTCATCTCTCTTATTCTAAATAAATAGGAATTGTTTCTGTTGATACATTTGGACCAACTGCCATGCTGAATACCGTACATAAAATTATCTCCAAAGTTATGGCTAATACACTAAAACCCATTTTAAATATGATTCTATCCAAAAAGCAGGGAGGATTTGTCAAGGGAAGACACAATTTTAGATCGAATTATAACAACCCAAGGGACTATTCACTCCCCAGTGACCACTAAAAAAAGAGGCATGCTGATCAAACTAGATATGTCAAAATCCTATTACAAATTGAGTTAGGGATTCAATTATTAAATAATACATGTTCTCAAAGTTGCATATCTTCATCTTTCTTCTCTATTATGATAAATGGAGTTCCTTGAAATATCAACACTTATCCTTAAAACCCTAAAAATTGCCAAGAAGGGAAGTGCACACCACTTAGAGTCTCATGTATACCAAGAGGAATAAAATTTCAGTCATAATGACCCCATGATCTTGCTTACAAAATGAGGAGGAGAGTGCCTTATTTATAATAAAAGTTCTAGCCCTTTTTCCCTTCTAGGCCGACCTCTCAAAATGAGTTATAATTTAATTTTAGGGCTTGTCACCTACAAAACCGGGGACTAGGTCCAAAAGACATAAAAATAATGACAAACGATGATAAGGCTTCAATAAAAATGAAACATTGAGCCTAGAAGGAGGACGCCATGCCCCAACTAACCCCAACAATTTATCTCTTGGCCTCAATGTCCTTTTTTGCTTGGTATGGCCTTCAAAATATCTCTTTAAAGT
Organism: Larix kaempferi; assembly: GCA_027924585.1. Taxonomy (NCBI): domain Eukaryota; kingdom Viridiplantae; phylum Streptophyta; class Pinopsida; order Pinales; family Pinaceae; genus Larix; species Larix kaempferi. The sequence goes on along the minus strand of BSBM01001296.1, from coordinate 1,434,209 downwards.
GGATGTCTTCACTTTCTTTGACCTAGATGACCAAGAGGAGGGGTAATATGACATAATAAGTTCCAAGTGGGCATAAAAGAGGTGTGCAAAAGTGGATGACAACCCTTACAAGCACAATCACCTTTAGAAAGCATAATATCATAAGTGTGACTAGGGGCTCCACAAGCCATGTGTCCTAATTGAGTTATCCCAAGATTTACCAATACCTACCCAAGGCATAAATGCCCAACATAATGAGGAGTTACACCCATCAAGGGGTAGTTAGCAGGGCCACAAGACCAGTACACCTTGAAATGAGGATCAAGAGGACCCGCTTTGACCAACCAAGGGGTCTAGATCACCGATAGACCAACACTTTTACATAAAGTAGCCCCAACTTGGCCTTTTACAATAGTGAAAGGAACGCCCTCCTTGGCACATCTAGTACAATGTGCTGTAGAGAATCTAGGGCATAACACCCGACCATGGTCAGCTTCCTAGTAAATGGGAGATCCTTATGATGACAAACCTAAAGTTTTATTTTGAAGCCCCTAGAGACACCAATCCCAAATAGACACTAGCAACAGCACCACCCCAAAAGGAATGCCCAAATACTTCACTGTCACCCTTGGGTTAATATATGTCTAGGTTACTTCTGTACCTTTTTCTGGTGAAATTGTGCATAATGTATATAATGTGAATATGAATTTTAGATTAGACCCTGTGTCATGGACCTTATTTTTCGATGGCTCCAAGTCCAAGGAAGGAGTTGGAGTGGGTTGTGTTCTTATCAATCCTAAAGGAATGAAAATCATGATTGCTTGCAGGTTAGAATTTGATTGCACTAATAATGTAGCTGAGTATGAAGCTCTTGTGCAGGGGCTCAAGAAGGCCATTGATTTAGGTGTACAAACAATAGAATGCTACGGAGACTCCGAAATTATAGTCAAGCAAGTCAGAAATAAAATACACTGCATATCACCGCATTTGGCTAATTATCAGAAGATGGTAAGGGATTTAACCAACTCATTTTTAGCATTCAATATTAAATCAGTTCCCAGGTCACAAAATTTTGATGCAAACCTATTAGAAAATACAGTGTCTAGACTGATCCCGCCAAAAGGTATGTCTCCTCAAACTTTTTCTATCAAATTGATGTACAGACCATCCATTCCGGATAATGTAACTAATTGGAAAGTGTTTGATGATGACCGATAGATACTTGACTTCCTCACTGCTCAGGATACGTTTCAAGACATGGCCATTGATGAAGCAGAACATGAAAAGTCACTCGCTGATCTCTCAAACGTTATCCCAAAGTCGGTGATCAATCTGGAAAAGTTCTATGACTTACAGGACAAGTTCAAATCTCAAACTAATTGTAAAACTCAAAGCTCATCCTTGAACTATGAGCGGGTCAACCTAGGCACCGAACAGGAACCTCGTTTCATCAATTTGGGAGTTGATTGTACCCCTGAAGAACGCAGAGCCATTATTGCATTGTGTAAATAGTATAAGGATATTTTCGCCTGGACGTATGACGAGTTGAAAACGTTTGACACTAGCATCATGTTTCATAATATACCCATGAAATCAGAGGTTAAGCCATTTCAACAAAAGCTGCGGAAGATGCACCCCAGTTTGGAGCCTTCTATAAAAAAGGAGCTGGAGAAGTTGCTCACTGCTCGAATTATCTTTCCAGTTAGGCACACTCAATGGATTGCTAACTTAGTACTTGTCCGTAAGAAAAGCGGGGAAATTCGACTGTGTGTCGATTTCAGGAACCTAAATCGGGCTTCTGAGAAAGACAACTATCCTGTTCCACCAATGGATCAGATTCATCAAAAGGTAGCCAAGTCAGAGATGTTTTCCCTCCTAGATGGTTTTTCGGGGTATAACTAGGTTATGGTTGCCCTGGACGATCAATTGAAAACAGCTTTCAGGACCCCATGGGGTACTTTTTCCTACAGACTGATGCCTTTCAGGCTGATCAATGCAGAAGCTACGTTTCAGAGAGCTATGGATATAGCTTTCTGAGGGTTAATGCATAATTCTGTTGTGGTTTACCTTGACAATATCACTATTTACTCTAAAAAACGACATGAACATGTGTTTTCTTTGAAACAAGTTTTTGATCGCTGCAGAAAATTTGGTATTTCTCTCAACCCGAAGAAATCTATTTTTGCAGTAACAGAAGGAAAGCTTCTGGGCTTCATTGTTTCGAAAGAAGGTATGATTATCGATCCTGAACGTACAGAGGCTATTTCAAAGATTGGTTTCCCAGGCTCGTGCAAAGCAATGCAATCCTTCTTAGGTAAGATTAATTTTGTACATAGATTTGTACCAAATTTTGCCCAGATTGTTAAACCACTACAACTTTTGGTCAAGAAAGATGTGTAGTTTACTTGGTTGCAGGAACAGAGAGATGCGTTTATCCGAATTTGAAAGGCCATTGCATAAGCTCCTGCTCTCATGTCCCCAGATTTTGATAAGGATTTCATTCTTTATACTTTTGCCACTGACTTTTCTTATGCAGCTGTCTTAACTCAAAAGCATGACAATGATACTGAAATCCCGATCTCTTTTGTGAGCTCAACATTCAAAGGTGCAGAGCTTAAATACTTGTAGATCGATAAGCAAGCCTATGCGGTCTATAAATACGTCAAACATTACAAACCCTACTTGCTGAAGTCTCGAACCAAAGTCATTGTTCCATATTCTGCTATCAGAAATGTCCTCATCCAGAAAGAATTGGGGGAAAAGAGGGCCCATTGGATGACCGCCCTACAAGAATATGATCTTGAGATCATACCGGCTAAAGTTGTCAAAGGACAAGGTCTTTTTCATCTTACTACACAATCCAATGACCCCGCACATCAGCAGTCTGAATGGGATCACGAGGAAGAAATTCCCCCAGGTGTTGTTAATGTTATCAATGCCCCGACATCGGAATGGTACGATGATATCAGATTTTTACTGAACCATGGGTTTGCTCCCGAAACCCTTGATTTTAAGAAGAGAAGGGCTTTGAGATTGAAATATGCTCCTTATCAATTCATTGATTAAGTTCTTTTTAGAAAAAAATATGATGGAGTATTTCTTAGATGCTTGGAAAAACATGAAACTGATGACATTTTGTTTCAATTTCATGTAGGTCCTGCTGGAGGCCATTTTTCAGGAGAGACTACATCACACAAGATTCTTAGGGCTGGATATTATAGGCCCACGTTGTTTAAAGATGCTTATGCTTATGTGAGGAAGTGTGAGCCATGCCAAAAATGCACAGGGAAGTTTAGGAAACCTGCATTTCCTCTACAACCAGTTACAATTCAGTTTCCATTTCAACAATGGGGACTGGATTTTGTTGGGCCTATAAACCCTGCTTCGTCCCTCCAACATAAGTATATCCTCACAGCCACAGACTACTTCACCAGATGGGTGGAGGCAGCTCCTCTTAAACTATGTAACGCTGCCCAAGTAATCTCTTTCCTTGATAGCCAGATCGTCACACACTTTGGCGCTCCAGAGTACTTAGTCTTCGATAATGCATCCTACTTCTCTTCAATCGATATAACTGAATATGCCTTTGAGATGGGGATTAAACTTAAGTTTTCTGCCAATTATTATCCTCAAGGTAATGGTTTGGTTGAGTCATCAAACAAAAACTTGATAAATATTCTCAAGAAGACTGTAGCCTCTCATCATAGAGATTGGCACACACAGTTGTATAATGCATTATGGGCAGATCGAATTACCCCAAAAGCGACAATTGCAAATTCTCCCTACTATTTGGTTTATGGAAAAGAATCCATCCTTCCCACTAATCTTACCATTCCTTCGATACAATTGGCCCAGTATGTCCAAGAAGATGATTCTTCTCCCCTCTAGCAAAGAATTGACACCCTCTTGAAGCTAGAGGAGGACAGGGAAATAGCCAAGAAAAAGTTGCATCATCATCAACAGATGGTGAAGAGATGGTTTGATGAAAAATCTTCATCTCACAAGGAATTTTCTGTTGGTGACTTGGTTCTAAGGTGGGATAAGCAACGTAAAGATAAGAATCATTACACCAAGTTTCATCGCCTTTGGCTAGGACCTTTTAGTATTACAGAAAAGATTAGTCCCAGCACTGTTCGATTACAGACACTAGAGGGAGTTGTAGACACCTTCCCAGTGAATGTGTCTCTTCTCAAAAAGTATTTTGTTTGAACAATCTGATGCACTTGTACATAGGTGTGGTTTGTTTTTTAATCATTTGTTTTATTGCATTGACATTTTGATTGATTTTCTTGTTTTGTTATGGTTTTCATTAATAAGGCTTCACACTTGTGGTAATGGCTTATGATCACTTTTCTTAGCAACAATTGCTTCTGAAGTTTCAGCATCGTTATCAATCTTACTTTCTGGCTTTCGATTAGAATTTGCTCTGAAGAATAAGCTGTCAAATAAATGCAGTGCCTTTGGATACTTTTCACTTTGATCATGATCTTTCACCATGCTTTATTTGTGTAATTGAGGTATGGAGGATGGTCATCATCTCTCTATCTGGTGTTTCAAGGTTGAACGGCATATCATAATAACCTGACCAGTTTCGATTGCTCATGGATCCTTTTACAATCACTTTGAATATGAATTTTGTTTAAAATTATAAGTTACAAGGTGGGTGGTCTTGTTATCAAGCCATCCCATTAGGCTCATAGGTGTTTAAAGTGGAATGACATCTTCACATCAAGCCACCACACTTGGAAGATGACTTTCAGTTCTGCTGGAAGGTGGAAGATCCTATTACAGGTCGGTCCATTCATGATTCGCAAAGCACTAGTGAGTAACATTATCACTATATGGTCACCAAGCCATGGTAATGCCTTGTAGCCTATGCCAAAATAAATTGCTTTGTCTTCCATTATGGGATTTTTGTTGTATACAAGAACAGGGGGGTCTTATCACAAGCCAGCCCTGCTATAATCATGGGTTTGATCTTGGACTGGAGTTATCACAATATGGTTACCAAGCCATGATAATTTCTTTTGGTCTTGCAGCTAAACGACAAGGAGTCTCGTTATCAAGCTAGCTTGACCAGTTTCCGGATCAGGCCTGTGAATGGCGTTGTTTCATCTGATCACAAAGTCAGTACAGTGGTCTCGTATCAACAAGGTTTTATGTATTAAAATAAAAAATATAAAAATATAAAAAAAAAAGAGAAAGAAGAGACAAAAGAAAAGATAAAGGAGTATATATATAATCCATAGAGGATCACTGAGTATACATATAATTAATAAACCAAGGGGATCTCTAATTAGGATATCCATGAGCATTTCTAAGACTGTACCCAGGTTCAACACAAGCTGGTTTTCAATGATTACATCATGGTAAAGATTTGGTATTACTCTCTGAATCTCCTTATCGAATGAGTGTTATCTTTAAAATGGTCATCGATTGAGATCTATCCATTTTCATGTTCACTGTTTGTTGGCTGTTATCTTTTGAGTATCTTCTTTGAATTGAGTTTCAAGAAATCGGTTGATTGACATGTTGTCTTTAGATGGATTTGATTGCGGAGATAACTGGTTCTTCCCAGCCAGTCGCCATTTGTTGTAGCCACAACAGATCCCATGCTTAGCTAATCACGGGAGCCCCCAATTTTAATAAACGCAAAGGTGTTTGGGTGAGTCATCTTGAAAATTTTAGATTTTGATTTTACCTCTAAAATTCTTCACCCATGCTTTTGGTATGCTTGTTTGTAAGGGTTTGATTATTTCTTCCAAAGTGTTTCGGTTTGAAAAGAGCCAAAATTTTGAGTATTTGTTGATTGTTATCATCATCTCGAAACTCGACATTTAGAGAAACCGAAACCCGCAACTCGAAAGGTGCGGGTTGCGGGACTGTTGCTTTTTAATTTTTGGTTTTGGTAATTCCGAAACCCGCAACCCAACGACTGCGGGTTGCGGAATCATTATGTAATAAGACTCAAAAATAATTACCCTGAACGCGAATGGCGGCATTCAGCTTTTGGGATTGGGTTTTTTTGTTTATTGGGTGTGTGCTCCCGAAACCCACAATCCGTAATTTCGAGATGGTTATCTTACGTCACAGTTTAATGTTTCCGAAGCCCGCCACCCGCATAGACGGTTTTCAGCTTTCGGAAATCCTTTTTTTACTTTCATTTTGCATACCCACAAATCTGTACTTACGGGTTTCGGCTTGCGGGATCTTTGAATAAGAACTTTATGAATTTTTTCTTTGAACCCGATTTTGCATTCCACTCCGGTTAATCTCCATCGTCCGTCTATTATGATCTTGCGGTCATGTTGATTTTGGGTAATCAGTTAAGTTAGGCTTTGCCATCTTGTCTTTTGAAAGCTAGTTCTTCCAAATTATCATTTTTCTGTGTAATACATGACAACGGACACTAATACAAGTCTATCAATTACTTCATGTTGGATGGACGCCATCTCTCCGCCTTTAGTTCACCATGTCTGGACTCGAGCATAGACATCTTGTTGTTTTTGTTCCACCTCTTAATGATCGGATTTGTTACGTGCGATGAATTGATAGCCCGTGTACTAGAACTCCAAGTCGAGACCTTTTGCACATCAACTTTATCACCATAACCTTCATCTCCGTTATTAATCACCAGTCATAATTATTGATGGAAGATTGTTTGTAACGATGTGATCGTAAAGGTAGTTCAAAATCATGTGAGTAGTAATTGAACTCGTACTTCGCACAAGCTTTGATCTGACTTGCACATACCTCGGCTCTTTTCATTACAATTGAAGTAATTACAATGAATTGAATGGATAAGTTTAATCATTGCAGATTGCCCCGCCCAATTATCATCGACCTGCTTGTTGGCCTTTAAATAGCAATTAACATGAAATCTCCAGTTCATCTCTTGCCTTCTGGAAGATGTAAGACTCTGTGTGGTATTTTTGCGTCCTATTATCCAAGACTCATTCAGAATGAGTAATATTCATGCAGATGGTGAATTTTCTAATGTTCAGGTTGAAAATGAAGAACTCTACCCCTTGTTGTATCAAGAAATGTTGTCACCATCGTTTGATGCAGGTGTTCCTGATCTTAGCAGCGGTAGCAGTGAAGAAGACTTCGAAACTTTGTCTGCCTACATGCAAAACCCCGAAGAGCAAAGGAAAGAGATTCTGGAGGAATCAACTGATCTCGATACTGATGTTATACAGGACTTTATAATCAATGAAGAACCTAACGTGCCAGCTACTGTTCCTGAAGTAAATCCTCTAATGGATTTCTCTATTTTTGACAGTGGATTCCCCGACCCCGAATTTCCTACAGCGGATGCTCTGCAAGCCACACCACCTGTCGATGATAGTGAACAATCTGTGTTTGAATTTTTATGGTGCCTCGAGACCTTATCTGATTAAAGAACAAGTCTTTCTTTTGTGAAAGGTGGCGGAAGATCTTTTAAGCTTAAAAATAGCAAGATTTCTTGGATCGATGGTTAGATCCGATTTTGTAATCCTTATTTTGTAGAATTTCTCCTTTTGGAACTCTTATGTAAATTTAGTATATAAGGAGGAATGTTTCCCTTAGTAAAGGGTTGGGAATTTTGGAATTGCAATTCAGCAGGAGATCGGACTGAAGATACTCTATTTATCAGTCATTGTAATTTTTGTACAAGACTTCTCTATTCAGGAAAGTTATCTTTTAATTCACCTCCTATTGTTCTTCAAATTTCTTTGGGAATTGCTGAGTTAATGTTTCAAATTTGTCATCAGTTATGTGTTTAATCCTTTGCAGGGCATTCATTAATGCCTAAGATCTCTCATATTGATTTCTCCGTATGTCTGGATTATGCTCAAAATTGTTCTATTAAATTTCTTTAATTGAACGTTTTCGCTTTTTTATATTTATGCAAATGATTCAATGAAAATAAATATGTATAATCAAATGTTAATTTTTCAATTAACACAATGATTACAGATCATATATTTGAATAGGCTTAAACACTTTGAAGAATTGTCACTTAATTTTCATTAAATGATAAAACTTTAAATTAACAAGTGAAGAACCCAAAGACATTTATGTTTAAGGTACTTAACTACTTGTTCCTCACACTTCAACTCTAATCTGCACAACATCAACTTCTCCTTTTAGGTTAGATCTGACTTAGCATAGATTCTTTCTTTTGGTAGGTTAAGATAGGTTCGTTAACCAGCTTTCATACTTTGTTTTCCGTTATAGGAAAACTGATCTTTTGAGATCAAATCCTTTACTCATAGAGTGCCAGCGGAGGCCAAATATCCGTGGGTGATTGCCACACCAAACAGCTCGAGGATAGAATTGCCCTTGCGTAGGGTCTTTCGAAGCCTTTGGCTGGGTTTTCATCCCCTGTTGTGTTCCTTGGAACCCATTCCATCACTTTGCACTCAACCTGCACCCCCGAGGCATCAACAGGGCCTTGGATCTTTTGGAGTCGGTGGGTATCTCGATGGACATCTTTTTTCGTTCAAATACTCCCTTAATGCACCTGGCCACCTTTTATTGACTAAACAATATTTGAAGAAAATCATACGAAAGGACATCTACAGACAGTTTATTCAAGTCACCTGGACAAACACTAAGGGCGTATTGCATCCAAAGATGGCTTTCTACACTGAGCACTTCGTGGAGATGAGGGATGGTCTCATCTCTCAACCCCACTACATAGGAAAGCATTGGGCGCACTCTCTCTAAATCCCCTTAGGCTAGTTCAAAGTAGGCTCCCATAGATTCCAGGTGGAAGCAGACCACCATATTGGTCAATCAAACAAGATTGTTAATTGTGTCATCTTCGAGAGGTCGAGACAGAGGAGCACTTCATCTTCCACTGACCCATCTATTATGAGATTCATGGGCAATTCAATTACCTATTTAGGGGACCCCAAACTCTCTCTAGCTTCTCTAGGTACCCCGATCATAGATGCATAGCACCATACATGTAGGAGGATTTCAGATTCCTCGTATTCTTCAACCGCACTATCCTAGACCAAACTCCACTCAAAGGCTTACTTCATGTTTTACAATGCTCCCATCAGCTAAGGGCACCAAGAGATAGATGGATAGCAACATGGCATCAAACTCTAGATATATCCAAACAAGAGAGACCATGGATCTCCCCCAAAGACCTGATATGGATGATGAAAGGAAAGAGTATGGGGCCAAGATCGCCGGCACATTTCATCCCATTGATTTTTTAGGTATTCTGGGTTTTCCTAACGATGATTTTGACTCAAGTGATGTATATGAATATACCCAAGACTTTCATGGAAATGGTGATGTTATCACATCCATCTTAGTTGGAGCTACCATGGTGCAGCTCCACTGTTAGAGACTTTTTGAGCCAGAGCATACATGGGTTGAGCATAGACAGAGTCATGTGCAATGATGGTATACTACATTTTTGCAAATCCATCCAGAGTACTACAGAGCATCTTTCCAGACCCTCTTTGTCATAGTCGTTCCTACATGACCCCATGGAGATGATTTTGCTTGGTCATGGTGAACTTGGGGCGGTAGAGTTCAGTGTTGGTATGCCTTCCCCTTTCCCGTGCATGTCAGAGGTCACAATTCATATTCACTTCAGCATAGCAGGTATATGGAAGATGCACATAGATGTTATATATTGGCTTGTTTATTTATATTAGTAGTATGACTTAGCATGTAGTGACTTGTTTGGTAATCTGGTATTATTGGTCTGGTTCACAATGGCTTATGGTGAGGGTGGTCCTATCACCTTGATTGCAAGGCTCCCTTGTATGCACATTGGTTACCTCCCCATCTTTGGTATAGATTTGGTCATTCTCCCCATTGTTGCTAGCTTTGGTATCACTTGTCATTATCTCTACCCATCTGACCCATCCATATTGGATTCTCACCCTGACTGAGACTGAGATGTGTGACTTTGAGGATCTCCCCCCTGTGACCTTTATGTATGCTAGATTCCATGTTGCTTTCTGTCTCAGATCTAGAGTGTGTGTCTACACTTTCAAACCTGGGATCCACTTCTGGTCGGTTACCCCCGATGCGGTGGTGCAGTATAGGACTGTGTAGTTCACCGAGATGCTCCCCATTTGTCCTTGAAGCATGCAACCCTGTCACCATTACATGCATATGAGCATCATTGTCCTATCCAAAGAAATGCAACAAATCCAAAAAGGCTAAAGAAAGTCAAATCAAGCCAAATGGAAAAAAGGCTAAAGAAAGTCAAATCAGAATGGAAAAAAGGCTAATGTGAAATTAAATGAAAAAGGGCCAAGTAGATGAGGAACAGATGCTAAATCAAAATGACTGCTTAGCCACATGAGAATTAAATGTAATGGTTATTCCTCACGGAGTCCCAAAACGGGGCATGGATGTGAGATGGAGCAAGGGACCGCTAATTCTAACCTCATGACATTACAGTCACCTGTGTACTTGACACAAGGGTTCTAGAAAAGATCCTCATGGAGCCTGAGGTTGATAGATTTTTAATGATGTAGCAGTATAATTTTCATCTCTTTCAATTATATCATAAGCATACACAGAAACACAAGAGACACAATAGTTTACCCTAGGAAAACCCAAACTCAAGAAAAACCCAGCAATCCTTTCTTACTTGGAGATTCAGTACATAATACAAGTACATCCAGATATAGAAGTGATCTTGAACAAGATAGGTCACAAACAGAGAAAATACAAATGAAAGAGCCCCAAAATTTTGTTTTCTACAACCCAGAGTGAACTTCTCCTTGTTTGAGCGAACTTGAGTGAATGGTACAAATGAGGTGGACGTCATCTCTATTTATACACTGTTTTCTTGGTGACTTTTCCAACTGGGGCTGACTTGTCTTCTTCAACTGAACCGACTTGTCTTTTGGGAAGCATAATAATTTTTTATTTTTTTTTATTTTTGGGCCGACTTAAAAAATAGCTACTATCATCAACACTCCCTCTTAGCTAGGGAGGTATCATCACTCTGGAACATATATGGATATCATTTGATCGTCAAGGCTTGTCTCGTACATCTCATCATCATAAGAAAGGTCTCATCTGATCAAGTCCTTCTGAGCAAAACAACTATTCCCACTGGAACCACATCATCTTTCCAAAGATGATACCTAATCCATCTAATCAGCCTGGTCAACGTAGACCAAAGAGGAACACATCCTCATGCTTTACCAGTCTAAAACCGAAAGGAGGATGCACTCCTCAGGAAGACACTTCTTCCAAGCACTTTATCGATCTCAAATCGAAGGGAGGCTTGACATCCCTAGGAAGACTCTTCTTCCAATTTACCAGTCATTACAACTGGAAGGCGGTGATGACTGCAGCTAGTCCACCCCTTCAGGCCCAAGCTCCACATAGGAGCACTCTTGCTAGTGGAGAACATCCCACACAGGGATCCACTCCACAAAGGATTTTTCTCCACACAGGAGAACGTTCCACACAAGAACCATCCCACACAAGGACACACTCCACAAAGGAGTCCTCTCCACACCGGAGAACGTTCCACACAGGAACCATCCCACATAGGGACACACTACATAAAGGAGTCAGGCACAAGTCTCGGCTTTTGCCTCATCAACAGCCATGCTGGTCATCGATCTCCATTCCTAAGGAAGGGAATCTCCATCACCCCAAGCTTTTCACGGAAGTATGCAAACTTCACTCTGGACAAAGGCTTGGTAAGGATATCTGCAACTTTCTCATCCGTGAAGATATACTAGAGCTTCACCACTCCCTTCTAAACTATGTCTCTGATGTAGTGATATCTGATCTCAATATGTTTGGATCTGTCATGGAACACAGGGTTCTCAGAGAGCTTTACACAACTTTGGTTACCACAAAATATCACTGTCACATCAAGCTCATGACCATGCAAATCTGCTAGCAACTTTTGAATCCATATTGCTTCCTTGCAGGATGCACTGGCTATAAGGTACTCTTCCTTTGCTATACTGAGTGCCACAGAAGACTATTTCTTACTAAACCAAGAAATAATAGTTGATCCCAAGCTAAAATAGCACCCAGAGGTGCTCTTTCTGTCAACAGCACTACCAACCCAATTTGAATCTATGAAGCCCACCAACTTCACTTCATTATCTAAGGTATATCTCAATCCATAACCAATTGTACTACAAAGATATCTCAATATATGTTAGCTGCTACCCAATGTACTTGTCTTGGCTCGACCATGTGTTGACTCAATGTGTTCATTGCATAACAGATATCTGGCCTGGTATTAACCAGGTACAAAAAGGAACCAATCAACTAGTGGTACATGGTAGGATCCACTAGATCTGAAGATATGGTAGAATCATGTAACTTATTTAGATTCGCGTCCATGGGTGTAGCCATGGACTTACAATACATCACACCAAATCTATGCAAGATCTCAATAGTATACGTCCCTTGTCCAAGGCAAATCTCATCAGGTCCTTGCCATATCTCTGAACCCAAGATACAATGCATCAACTGTTAGGGTTAACCTTGACTCAAGATTGAGTCAAAGTTGGTTAGGTCTAGCACATGTTTTTGGGCACATGGTTTTTTGTAGCCCATGGTATTGCCCCATGGTATTGCATGTAAGGAAGCCTTTATAAGGCTTGAGGAGGCTCCATTTTAAAGCGGCCTGGAGGTGAGCGGGTGAGCTCACTTGGCCCGCATGGCCGGTTTTGGCCATGTAATGAAGATCTTCATTGGGTGTTCGTTTTCCCCGCATGGGGTTTCCAGGGAAAATTATGTGTCTATTATGCGATTGCTTGTTTCTGTTTATTTCTCTCGCAAGTTAAAATATGTATGCTCTTGTATAACCCAACAACTGGTATCAGAGATTGGAATGGTATATTGCTGTTGCTTGTAATCTTGGTGTGTGTAGATGAGATTGCCTGCGAGGAGAAATCGCAGATCTGGTTAAAGTGTAGATTTGTTGGTGCCACAGTTGAATGTGCAACTGCCATGAAGAAACCCCAGCTCGTGTCTGGTTGCTGATTTGTTGAGGACATGCCCGGATGAAGCTGCCAACCAGGAGAAGAGCTAACTTCCATCAAAGAAGAGATCCGTGAAGGGCATGAAGGAGTGGATTTGAATGCAGAAGTGATGCCTGCTTGAATTTATTTCGAATGTAGAATGCAGAACTGTGAAGACAAGAGATCCAGCGTCATCCGCGTGAGGCGTGAATATGAGGAGGCGGATGTGGCAGCCTTTAGAAAGGATGCAAGGGAGAAGAAGAGCCGGCATTGCTGTAGCCGTGGAGATCCATCGCTGCTGCAACACGAAAACATTTGCAAATGTGAAAGCTGGCAGAGGAGAAGGCCCTAGCACAATCAACAAAGCCACGCCAAGGTGGCACTGTTATTTGTAATGCTGCCCGTGTGGATAGTTCCCACGATCTGTCAGAATGAAGAACTCTGCATAGAGATTGAGAATTAGAAGGGCCGCCACTCTTTAAGACACATGAAGTCTGCACGCCAAACAATGGTAGGACAGGGTAATGAAGATCGTCGAAGTCATCGCTGGAATCGGCTAAAGAGAAGTTGTTCGAAAAAAAAAGTATAATGGACATTGCTCGAGCCTTAAAGCCATAAAGCCTCCGCGTGGTAACTTTTTCAGAGGAGAACTCCTCATAAAGAGAATGCCAACGAAATGTAAAAGGTAAAGGGCAATAAAATAATAGTTCTCTTTATGAGAGGAAGTGGAGATCATGAAGAGGTGTCCTTAAAATTAAAATGGGAATGAAATATTATTATAATGATATTTCATAAAAGGAGCTCATGCCATATTAAAAAAACACGAGAATGTGGATGAAAGTAACTTTTTAAAGGGGAGTATTTAAAGAAATGTTATTTTTGAATATGGATGTATGTGAATCATGGTTAAAGGAAATTGGATAAATATGGTAAAAAAAAAAATTGAGACCTTTAAAGGAGGAGGAGCTGTTGATGTAGTCATTGATAATAAGTTGGAACTTATAATGAAAAAGCACACATAAGTTTAGGATGAAGTCTTGTTGTGGTCAAGGAAGGACCAAGAACAAAATTGCTATACTCTTTGGCTGAAAAGTGATTCTCAGATCATTCTGTGTGAGGTGCTAAGAAACAGTGTGTTCATAGGAGATAATGGTTGTGACCTGTTACAGCAGGGTGCCCCATCGATGAGTCACCTACGACGTTGGAGAAAGCATTGAAGATGTAAGAACGAGATCGGCTAAAATGTGTGTGGATAATGGAAATGCAAGTACAAAAGGAGCATGGCAAAAAATGAGCAAGAAAGCGAGCATGGAAAAGCGAGAGGATGAAGCAATGGATGGTGATGGTGTAGTCACCATGAAGACACATGAAAAAAAAATTAATGGAGCAGTTTGCATCTAAAAGGGCATATGGCTGTAAGACCTAGTAAGGCATGCATACCCCTGGTAACTCACCAGTAAAGTCGGAAGAAAGACCTAGGTGATAGGGGGGTGTATGTGAGATTCCCCAGTTAAAACTTTGAGGGGGGTTGGTGATTACTCCAAGTCAAGTTTAAAGGGGGGAATGTTAGGGTTAACCTTGACTCAGGATTGAGTCAAAGTTGGTTAGGTCTAGCACATGTTTTTGGGCACATGGTTTGTTGTAGCCCATGGTATTGCATGTAAGGAAGCCTTTATAAGGCTTGAGGAGGATCCATTTTAAAGCAGCCTGGAGGTGAGCGGGTGAGCTCACTTGGCCCGCATGGCCGGTTTTGGCCATGTAATGAAGATCTTCATTGGGTGTTCGTTTTCCCCGCATGGAGTTTCCAGGGAAAATTATGTGTCTATTATGTGATTGCTTGTTTCTGTTTATTTCTCTCACAAGTTAAAATATGTATGCTCTTGTATAACCCAACATCAACCCTAGATTTTTCATCTTAAATTCACAGGTTAACTCCCTCTTGCACCTATCAATCAAACTATCGTCCCCTGTGAGAAAGAGATCATCAACATAGAGTACTAGGATCAAAGGACGATTTTCAACACCCTTGTAATAAAGGTTTTGGTTTGCTTTACTTCTGGTGAAGCCCAACTCTGTCAGGTATCTGTCAATTCTGGAGTACTAGGCTCGGGGTGTCTGCTTAAGTCCATAAAGAGATTTCTTCAACCTGCACACATGAGACTCCTTCCCATGTACAACAAAACCATCAGGCTGCTACATGTATACCTCTTCCTCAATTACCCATTAAGGAAAGCAGTCTTTACATCCATCTGATGTAATTTCCAACCCATGGCAGAAGCAAGAGAGATAATGGACCTAATAGTAGAGTATGTGGCAACAGGAGCAAAAGTCTCATAATCTATTCCCTCTTTCTGAGAGAATCCTCGAGCTACAAATCTGGTTTTATACTTTTCAATGCTACCATCAGCAGCATGCTTGATCTTGAAGATCCACTTGGAAGTCACTACTGACTTTCCTTCACGTCTCAGCACAATGTCCCATTAAATCATTCTTCACATTGGATAAATACTCATCCATCATGACATCTCTCCACTGCTGATGTCCAACTACTTCCTCAAAACTGGAAGGCTCTGAATCACTGATGTGACTCATCAAGGTTAAATATCCTAAGTATCTGTTAGGTATCTTGCTTTCTCTGAATGTACCTTTAGGAGCTACATGTCCTTTTGCATCTTGCAAAGTATCAAGAAGCCATCCTAGCCTCTTCTGAGTAACATTTCTAGGAGGCTCAGGCTTTGAGATAGGCTCTAAAGGGATCTCTAGATGGTTTGAATCATGGTCCTCACGAATAGGAGCCTCATGCTCCTCGGTATCATCATCCATGTGAGATTCTCAAGATCTCCTGAATTCCACCTCCTCATCAAAAGTCACATCTCTGCTGATATCAATATGACGATGCCTCGGAATATATACTCAATATTGCCTAGCAGTCTCACTGTACCCAACAAAGATACCTTTATGTCCTGAAGGCTCCAACTTTGTTCTCTTCTCCTTAGGCACATGAATGTAAGCTGGACAACCAAATAATCTCAAGTGTCCAACTTCTTGTTTCACACTTGTGAAAGCCTCTTGAGGGGTCTTGTTCTCCAAGGCTTTGTGTGGACATCTGTTATGAGCATATACTATAGTGTTGGCTGCTTCAGCCCATAGAAACATAGGAACCCCCTAATCATGGATCAATGCCTTAGTAGATTCAATGATGGACCTATTCTTTTTTTCAACAATCCCATTCTGCTGGGGATTATAAGGTACAGAGAACTCCCTCTTAATTCCAGCATTCGCGCATAAATTGTTAAAATCCTTAGAAGTGTATTCTCCTCCATTATCTGATCTGAAGACCTTGATTTTCCTGTCTGTCAAGTCCACTTGAATTCCTTGAACTTGGAGAAGACTTCATCCTTGCTCTTTAAGAAATAAATCCATGTCTTTCGGGAGAAGTCATCAATGAAAGTAGTAAGATACAAGTATCCTCCCAAGGATGATACTGACATAGGACCACAAACATCAGAATGAACTAGGTAAAAGATTCCCTTGGATCTTCTTGTTATCACACTATCTCTAGCTACTAATGAAAGATGTCTCGTCCGAGATGGTAGAGGGTGAGCAGCTAAGAAGGTGTAACCAGCGATCGCCAAGTCCTAAGTTCAAGGAAGGAATGTCACACCGGACAAGGCTATTGTCACTTCAGACGAGGCTCGTAGCCTAGTCAGGGGGGAGACCCCACTCAACCAGTGATGGTTGAGAGACAAAAATACACCCAAATCCCAGAAAGATAAAGAAAATAAAACCAGATATGAGTGTTAATTAGATCCTAAGTCTGATTTCAGCCAACAAATGGACACAAATGGTAGAATGAGAGTGACATAGAAAGTGACCAGCAATCAAACGTGATGAGATATAGAGATTAGACAAGTGATTGTGTGGCTGAAATAGTCTAAGGATGCACAGTGAATTGGAAGTGAAATGATGAAGTAAACTGCCCAAGGAATGGAGTTGAAATAGTGGATTAGTGGACCTAGGGCAGAGATTAATTGACATTTAAACACACTCCGAACCAATGGTAGCTTGATTTCTTAAGGTAAAATGATGTTTTAAAACCAAATCTAAAATACCCAGAACCCAGAAAATTACCCAACAGCGTGTTTGGCCAGTTTGCCCAAGGAGGGCGAAATCAGTGAAATAACAATGCCTAGTTTTATGGGTAGATGGAGTCAAAAAACAATGAAACTTTGGATATGAGCTTTTAACAGTGTTTCATAAGCGGGTTTAGAAGAAAAACAAATTCTAATGGTGAAATTTTAATATTTCTGGTTTTTTTTATGTAAATTTCCAACTTAACACACACAGTGAAATTGAAATCTATGAGATCAGCAGGAAGAACATACCTGGGAATGAATGGATGGATGAGATTGATCGAAGACTAGCCCCCAAATTCAGTTGTTGAGCAACAGTGTGTCCCCTTTGGCGTTTGAGCTTCCAACTAGCCAAATGCACCCTAGCCACCTGCCACAAATAAGATTAAATCAGTATATGCAGCAAATAGTTAAGTAAACCAGCAAGTAAATGACTGAAAATGAAGGAATCGAAAAGAATTAAGTAATGACAACTCCCTTTGTTAATGCTCCAGAGAAAATGAGCAAGTGTGGAGTTCCCACTCCAAAAATTGCGCCCTCCTCCAGCTGTCTTCTTCACCTGCAATTCATTTTGGCCAAGGAAAGAATGGAAACACCACAATAACCACTCAACAAGGCTAAGGAAACTAGATATCAGTCAAACAATCCACATCCATACATAAACTCTCAAGAACTCGGGTGAAAGATGGCTCTATATCAATCAAGCTCAAGTGTACAATGTGCCAAGAAGAAGTACAAAATGGGTCAGAGTCTTCTCTTATAGAGAATGACTACTCTCAACCCTAACTCTCCCTCCAAAACCAAGGGCTGAGATTGATTATCTCAATGCCCAAATCGATGGAGGAGATGAACTCTAGAGGGGGGGGAGAATTACCCTAAAAAACGCCCAAGTGGATGATGGACCAACTCGTGGGGCCAATAAAATACATATGAATGGTGGTTGGGGGGTGCCTATGGGCTTTTTTAGCCCCCCATACCACTACACTATGGTCTCAATACAATAAAACACAAAAAATATGATTTTTGCTAAGTGGAAAAACGCCCCCTATGGGCAGATTCGTCCCCCATGGTGAGCTGGTCAAAGTGAGGGCCCCACAACACAAATATAATGTCCAAACATAATGAAAATACCTTATAAATCACCCTTGTATTAGCCAACCTTTGCATTTGCCATTTTTCCATAGTTACCTTTGCCATATTTGATTTTCCATTTAATTTACTGCTGGTTTTTATTGCTGAAGATGTAATTTGGGCTTTTTACCCACTTATAATGCCCGGATTGATGAACCGTCTGCTGCAATGCAGTCGTAGACCCAAAATATGGTATATAGGATCACTCGAACGACCCCGATCCATCAATTAGGCACTGTTTGCCCAAAATCCATGATTTTTAATTAAAACAGGTCACTGGTGATCCATAATAATTAAAAATCTCATCAATGCCTCAATCTTTTGGAATTCTGACACTTGGAAGCTCATATGGGACCCCAATAGATAATGAATGACCAAAATCGAAATCTTGATCGTAACATTTTTTAGGGCCCATTTATGGCCTAGTCAACCTGGTTTGACCAAGTCAAATCTGGTCAAAAGGGTAATGGCTGAAAACCTGTAAGCAACATGAAGCATCAAGGCTTACTTATTTACGTTAGTACATTACTTAAAACAATATAATGCCGATATGGTGATCAAAACATAAATATCTCAATAAATACAAGCCTCGGGTGAGGTGGGCCCACCACCTCTAACAAAGACTCGATGCTATGCACACTTACAGACTTGACCACTTAGCTAACTTTGGGTGAGGTGGATAAACGAGGTGAAGGATAAGGGAGGACGAGGACCAAGACCATGTGACCCCTCGGGTAAACAGGGAGAGTGGGACCCACTGACATAAGCATACCACGATAATACGCAGGGAAGGCAGTGCCTCACAAATGGGTATAGTGCAGGGAAACCACCACTGATCATCTAACATATACCTCACAACTCACATCCGTGCCTTAAGAAGACTCCGTGAGGATCTTTTCTAGAGCTGCCAAACTCTGTGTCCGACAAACTGTAACTTGAGACTCTAGGGTATAATTCGCATAGTTGTCCCTTACTCCATCTCATCTCCTTGCCCCGCGGGACTAGGTGAGGAAATAACCACTACAAAACTGATACATATGGCTCACCTGTGTCCATGTGTGTTCAAAAACACATTGCTTGGACTTTTACATTGACTTTCATACTTAGCCTTTTTGGCTTGATTTTACATTTACATAGCCTTTTTGGCTTCTTTTACATTTCAAGGCCCTTTTGGGCTACATACATATCTCAATAGATATAATCAAGGTACTCATACTGCAAAGTAATGGGGGTGAGTGTACATGCTTTGATGACCAATGGGGAACACCAGGTGAATCTACACAATCCTATACTGCATTGCAACATCGGGGGCAACCGACAGGAGCAAATCCCAGGTTTGAGAGTGCATCTCACACACTAAAGAGCCGAGGCACAAAAGACAGGGAATCATGGCATACTCAGAGGTCAATGGGGAAAGGGATCCTCAAGGTCACAAATCAAGGTCCAAGTTGGGAGAAATCAACATGAATGAGTCGGATGGATGGAAGGAAGTGATGGGTGGATCCAAATTTAGCTGCCTAGGAGGACGAAATGACCAAGTCTGTACCAGTAACGGGGATGGGAACCAGTGTGCATATACATGAGCCTCCTAAATGAGGTGGACTGACATCACCAAGGGGTATACACATCATAATAAACAACGAGATCACCATAATCAAACATCACATGTCAAGTCCGTGTACTAACATAAATAAACAAGTCTAAACAACAACATGTGCAATAAACCATAAAGTGATATACCTGCCATACCATATACCTACTGCTGAAGTTGTCTCTGAAATTGGATCTCTAGTGAATCCGGGCAATAAGTGGCAAACCAACAATACTCTGTAGTGCTCTCATCACAATATGGCTAAGTAACTATCTCAAATGGGATCATGCAAAGTCTGGCAAGGAAGGGTGATCCTGTAGACAATGTTGTATAACATGTCTGGACCAGTACAAAACCATCTATCCCCTCTGATATCTCTGCTTGGGGCAATCTGAGTACAATGCATGCCCCCTCTGAAGGCATTTGATCTCTGATCTCGAAAAAAAAATGTAGTATGATCCCTAGCCACACAATCTGCAGCATGGTATCTCCAACTAACATGGGTGTGATAACATCTGGCTCCAGTTGGGACAAGTGCTCTAAGAGAGAGAGTGCTTGAGAACCACAGAATCTCTAGTCCATAGCACCCTTCTCATCATCAAAGCGCATGCACGTACACTATTTAGCCAGTTCCCTTGCATTGAGATTATGAGATGAGCATCTATTATGGATCACTATCAGATTATGGATAGTAGTTATATTCCCCATGCCACGACTGAGTTTTAGGAAACTTAGAGAGATGACCGATGTAGCCATTTAGCCATTTGTGCAAAGCAGTTAGTATTGCCCAGAGTTATAGCAGCAGTTTCAGAGGACATATGTTGGTTCAGATGATGAGCATTCAGTTATATGACTCAGCAGGTATACTTTGGTGTTGTGGTTATACTGCTTTTATATTCATTCTTGTAGCATGTCTTAACATTTAGTATCATGATCTGGCGATCATATAGATATGTGGACCTGGTTGAACTACTATATATATATCATATTTGTCCCTACTCAGACTTAGAAGTTCTTGACCCATACTCATCGGTTTTACCCTCCCTAGGGAGATTAGAGGTGATCATTCCCACCATATTTTAGCTTGCTAGTGTTGGTTTCATTATTCACTATCTTCATCCATCCATGACTTACCCAGTTTGATCATTACCTTGACTTACTACTTGACTAGTGGCATGGAGGACCTTTCCCTACTGTAGCCTCTGTATTGGATGAGCTTCCTTGTTTATTGTGTCTCGGCTCTGAGTTGGTGACAAAACTTACCTTTGGTGAGTTGGATTTCCTCATGAAGTCCCCCTAGTCACTAAAGATGTTGTTGGCTAAACACAAAACTTTTAGTGCTGCCATGAATACAAAGTATGGAAATAAAATGTTGTATCTTGTATGAAATCCCATCCATGCAATGTGTTTCTCAACACACATGAATGAAAGGCAAGCCAAATGAAAATGGTTGTGAAATATCAAATGTTATATCTATTGTGAAATGTAAATACCTAGGTAAACAAGTTGTCTAAAGACACACCTAGAAGTGATCAGGTAAACAAGTGCCTTAAAAACACAACTGCAGCAAGAAGCCTTATGAAATGTAAATCTATGCAATGTGTTTATAAACACACATAGATCAAAGGCTATGGAAACTATAGGCCCAAAAAGCAATGGAACTTAAACTCTATATCAAAAAGATTGTTGGCCTGTTTTGTATTATGGATTGTGCACATCTGTCAAGGTGAATAAACACTCTTTGAACAACTTACCCATGTGTGAGACACCGCCATTCCCTGTGTTTTTGCTCATTCAGTATATGTTATGGTGTTTTTTCCCTTTCCATTTCCAAAGTGTCACAGTGTTAAGTCAGTAAGTCATTCCCTCTAGCCTAGCCTTTGCAGTACAAAGCCTTCACCCTTCACTAGCAAATTGATCACAACTATGAAGTGAGTATGGTCTTGAAAGTCGGGTCCGAGTAATAATAATGATTAATGACCTATTATATTTGGATTTAGATCGCCAGTAATGATTACTTTTTGTTATAATTTCTATTTGAATGGATTGTAAAGCATGTTTTAACCTTTGACACCTTGCAGCAGCTTGATGACAGTTTGAGTTATATTTTGGTCATGTTGACTTGGTCAAACCCAGTTTGACCAAAAGTCAACCACAGGACATGAGGTGGCAAACCTCAAATGTTATAGATAGATGATATATGGTCTGGTATTGGTACAGGTCACCATGGTGGGCTTATGCAGTGGTTTCAGGCTTATGATGATGATTTGTGCTTTTCAACACTTTTACAGATTATTATTATTTGGTCTGCCGGATATGATGAGTATTTATTTTTGACCATGCAAAGGTCTATATTGTGTATGAGTACACACCTTAGATAGATTTGGACCTTCTGAGTCCAATGAGATAGTGTGTTTTCAATTCCAGGCAGTTACAGTGATTTTTAGCCTCAGTTGGCTATCCTAGTGCAAATTTGGTCTGTCAGAGGCCCTGTTAGAGCAGTGATGGGATTTGATTGGTTCACCTAGGGCGTTGTACATGGAGGGGGTGGTCCAACCACTTGTTATTACCATATTACCCCCCTCCTAGATACACTGGTGAGCTTACCTTGACAGCGCAAGCACTCCAAGAGGCAGTTTGGGCAGTTTCACACTTCCCAAGCAAGTCCAGAAAGGGTGAAAATGGCTACTGAAGAATTCGATTTGGGCTACTGAGGCAAAGTTTTGGCAAGGTATGATTAGTGATGATGAGTGGGATGTCTTCCACACCTTATCCAGCAGCTTCAACTTCATTGGGACCCACATTCATCACTTATGGCATTTTTATATGATTTTTTGGCGCCTCCTAAGGCTCACGGCTTTCTCAGAGAGGCACGATTTGGTGTCTAGATCATTTATTTTTGGATATTGTGCCATGGGGATTGACCAAGGGTGTTGGAAATTACCCCTTGGACCCACCATGAGCTAGATCTATTGTTTTATCACTTGATTTTGGTGGGACCCCCTCTCCTAGGGCGATTTGGTCCATGTGATGTATTATTTTATTGGTGATCCATGTATTGTATTGTTGAGCTCATCTCAACCATTGATTAGATATTTTGATCTTCTAATCTTAGCCACTCATTCAAAAAGTGGTTAAGGTTTTGATGCCTCTCCTTCCTATTTAAAGGAGAGAGCTTCTCATTGTAAAGGGGTCTTTGGCTCCTGGAATCTTGATATAGAAAAAAATTTATGTGAAAATTCTTGTGGTCTCCTTTGAATCTGGTGTTCTTAGATGGTGATTGAAAATTCTATTGTATCCCAGAATTTGGGCATTTTTTGGAAGATCTATTTTCGTGGAAAATTTGTCTTGTCTACAGGAGGGCGAATTCATCTTGGGCATTTTTGCAGGGCATCCTCAAATCGCTTGGCTTGGCATTTGCCTGTATCAGGCGGTTATCATTAGTATCATTGTAATCTATGCTTTTCTTTGGTTGCTTCTTCTGTAGCAGTAGTCTTTATCTCTTGATGCAGTAAATCTGATATTGTTGACGTTTATTGTGCAGGAGAGAGGGTGCATTGGCTTCCTTGGGCAAATTGACTTCATAGAAAACTACTTCTAATTGATCGGGTTTGCATAGATCATCATCATCAAGGCATCTACAAGGTTATCCAGGTAAGATCCACAGGTTTGTTCTTCTTGTCTTGGTTCCAATCCATTGGCACAACTACTTCATTGATAAAACCCTCATATAAATATTTCAAACCCTCATTTTACAATTTCTCAGATCTAGCAAGATCTACTTGGATTTTGGGTATAAAATTTAAAACCCACCTCTATAGCATCCAAGGAAATCCAGATCTATAGTTTGATTGGATTGGCCTTCATCCGACCCATTTCCCAAGGAAAAATAGTCTCTCCAAGGGAGGTCGCACTTCCTAGGAGGGGTGAGTTTGCTAAGATCTAGCACCTGGGTAGGTGAGATCCCACTTGATCCATAATCTACACATTTGATAACCTACCCCTAGTGTGTCACTTCAGTGATTTTCACCTTGTGGGCCCCATTCCTCATTTTGAGGGTTGAGCCTCACTGGGGTCACTTGGTGATACATTTCAATCTCAGATCTACTGAGATCTAGCCATTGGATGATACTGATTTTCAAGATCCACCTATCTTGACACCTTAACATCCCTGATCTATAATTTGGTGGACATCTGACTCCATTTGGCCCACTTCCCAAGGCACTGATTATCTCCAAACCAATTCGACTTTCTTGGATTGTTGAGTTAGCGTGTGGTTTGATCTTTGTCTTGTGAGCTTGAACACCTAAACACTATCATATCCATTCATCAAGCTCATCTTTGGTACTGGTTAGCCCTAATTTGGTCCTTAACTACCCTGCATTGGACACGGTTCCCAAGGCAGTGGATTTTCTCATCTTTGACTAGTACCCTGATCCTGGATCTTGTTTCAAACCTCATAAGTCACTCACATAAACATGTTGGACCAAATCTACATTGTTTAAAACTCTTGATCCAACCCATTACTTACCTTGTGACTTCATCCATAGAGCTAGGGTTTACCATACGCCTTACGTACTTCATCCATATTTGATTTGATCTAGTGTCTTGGTCTAATCTCTCCTATCGGGAGTAGATTTGGGTCTCCCCCTTTGTTGTCTTGGGCTAGATAACATAAAGTTAAGATTGCCTCAAATGGCGTGACAACCATCCATTGGGAGTCGAGGTTATCTTGGTTGCACCTCTTTGGTTTCCCATCCCCTCTACCATCCACCTTGGATCGATCTCTAGGGGCAACTACAAGTTAGGTGATAACAAGTCTCTTGTTTTCCTCAGTGGTCGGTTTCCTGTTTGGGTTCCAGTACGGCTTGGGGATGTATGTAGTCTTGTACCTATCTGAGTCCCTATTCTTAGCCAGGTCTCTAGTAAGAAGGGTGAGGGTCTTTATCATTTTCTTCATGTCCTGAGCTATTCCTAACTCAGTGTCTTCCTTTGCAGGCTCTTTTCCCTTGCGGGCATGGGAATCGGTGCATGGGGAAGAAGGAGCATGGTGGTCAAAGAAGTTTTGCTTCCCCATGGATGCAGCATTTGCCTCAACTCTGCGTGCGTTGTCCTGGGCTACCTTTAAAGTGCCCGGCTCTTTGTCTTTAAGGTGATACCCTAGCCATCCTTCGAAGGAATCCAGATAGTGTATTAGGATAGCAGGGTCTTTGGGGTGAATTGTTTCAGGTATTTGCGCCACAACTTTATCAAATCTAATGTTAAATTCATGAGTGGTTTCATTTTCCTTTTTCTTTATCCCTGATAGTTGGCTAAGCAAGAACTTGCCATCTAGTTTGACCGACCACTGTTCGTTGAGTTTGGTCACAAAGTTACCATAACCATTGATTGATCCAGCAGGAAATCGTTCAAACCACTTGCGGGCATCACCCTCAAGTGACATAAATAGTCCTCTCACGAAGACATCCTCATGGGTGGCCCTATAGGCCTCCATGTGTTGCCATATAGATTCGATGTGATCTTCTATTGTAATGGCGGTGCTCCCACTGAATTTACGAATTTTCTCAAAATAATTTTCAGGCATGTTGTGGGGAGCTCCATGAACTTGAGCGAAGTCAAGGGGTGAGGCTCTAGCCATATGGCCAAAGGCACGTGTACCAGGATTGGCATTAGCCATCTGATTGTTGTTCAGAAGTGGATTGAGAGTTGTGGAAGGGGGTGGCACTACAACGCTAGGTGAGGCTGCAGAGTTCACTACCTGCCACAACAAGCTGGGGGAGTGCTCACTAAGATTTCGTCTGGCATAAGTGATAGGTCTGTTGTGTGATGTGTCAGAACGATCTAGGATGCGAAGGTTGTATGAATGGGTTCAGCCTCTAGTGGAGCCGCGGGGTGGAGTCGCCAGGTGAACTAGATACCTTGTTCACCGATGGTGGAATGTCTTGGGGGGAAGTGGAGAATGAAACAAAAATATGTTGGTTGCAATAATTATGTAAATGAAAACCAAATCACCCAACCAAAGTTTAAGTGTAGATGCGAAAATGAAAAGAAAAAGGAAAAAAGACTTAAACTTAAGGAATCACAGGTAGGCCTCTACCTCCCCGACAATAGTGCCAAAAATGTTATCATACTATCTCTAGCTGCTAATGAAAGATGTCTCATCCGAGATGGTAGAGGGTGAACAACTAAGAAGGTGTAACCAGCAATCGCCAAGTCCTCCGTTCAAGGAATGGATGTCACACCGGACAAGGCTATTGTCACTTCAGACGAGGCACGTAGCCAAGTCATGGGGGAGACCCCACTCAACTAGTGATGGTTGAGAGACAAAAATACACCCAAATCCCATAAAGATAAAGAAAATAAAACCAGAGATGAGTCTTAATTAGATCCTAAGTTTGATTTCAGCCAACAAATGGACACAAATGGTAGAATGAGAGTGACATAGAAAGTAACCAGCAATCAAACGTGATGAGATAGAGAGATTAGACAAGTGATTGTGTAGCTGAAATAGTCTAAGGATGCACAGTGAATTGGAAGTGAAATGACGAAGTAAACTGCCCAAGGAATGGAGTTGAAATAGTGGATTAGTGGACCTAGGGAAGAGATTAATTGACATTTAAACACACTCCCAACCAATGGTAGCTTGATTTCTTGAGGTAAAATGACGTTTTAAAACCAAATCTAAACTACCCAGAACCCAGAAAATTACCCAACAGCGTGTTTGGCCAGTTTTCCCAAGGAGGGCGAAATTAGTGAAATACTAGTGCCTAGTTCTATGGGTAGATGGAGTCGAAAAACAATGAAACTTTGAATATGAGCTTTTAACAGTGTTTCATAAGCGGGTTTAGAAGAAAAACAAATTCTAACAGATATATTTTAATATTTTAATTTTAATGGTTTTTTTAATGTAAATTTCCAGCTTAACACACAGTGAAATTGAAATCTATGAGATCAGTAGGAAGAACATACTTGGGAATGAATGGATGGATGACATTGATCGAAGACTAGCCCCCAAATTCAATTGTTGAGCAGCAGCGTGTCCCATTTGGCATTTGAGCTTCCAACTGGCCAACTGCGCCCTAGCCACCTGCCACAAATAAGATGAAATCAGTATATGCAGCAAATAGTTAAGTAAACCAGCAAGTAAATGACTGAAAATGAAGGAATCGAAAAGCATTAAGCAATGACAACTCCCTTTGTTAATGCTCCGGAGAAAATGAGCAAGTGTGGAGTTCCCACTCCAAAAATTGCGCCCTCCTCCAATTGTCTTCTTCACCTGCAATTCATTTTGGCCAAGGAAAGAATGGAAACACCACAATAACCACTCAACAAGGCTAAGGAAACTAGATATTAGTCAAACAATCCACATCCATACATAAACTCTCAAGAACTCGGGTGAAAGATGGCTCTATATCAATCAAGCTTGAGTATACAATGTGCCAGGAAGAAGTGCAAAATGGGTCAAAGTCTTCTCTTATAGAGAGTGACTACTCTCAACCCTAACTCTCCCTCCAAAACCAAGGGTTTGAGATTGATTATCTCAATGCCCAAATCGATGGAGGAGATGAACTCTAGGGGGGGGGGGCGAATTACCCTAAAAAATGTCCAAGTGGATGATGGACCAACTCATGGGGCCCATAAAATACATATGAATGGTGGTTGGGGGGTGCCTATGGGTTGTTTTAGCCCCCCATACCTCTACACTATGGTCTCAATACAAAAAAACACAAAAAATATGATTTTTGCTAAGTGGAAAAATGCCCCCTATGGGCAGATTCATCCCCCATGGTAAGCTGGCCAAAGTGGGGCCCCACAACACAAATATAATGTCCAAACATAATGAAAATACCTTAGAACTCACCCTTGTATTAGCCAACCTTTGCATTTGCTATTTTTCCATAGTTACTGTTATCACCTAAACTGTAGTTACCCCTGTGGATGTATCCATTAGTGGATGGCAATAGGGAAAGGCAACTCAAAAGGTGGAACCACGATCACCTCGACCTCCAATAGTTGGTTGTCACGCCAGTCGAGGAAACCTTCTCTTTATATTATCTAGCCCAGACAATAAAGGGGGAGACCCGATCTACTCCCAACATGAGAGATCAAAACCAAGACACCAAATCAAGTTAATACTAAGTGAAGTAAGGTGTATAGTTGATCCTAGACCTAAGGATGAAGTCACAATATAAGTAAGGGGTTCAATGAGTATAGCTTTGGTTCATTATTGATGTGAGAGTGACTTATAGTATCTGAAATGGGATCCAGGATTGAAGTACTAGTTCAATGTGAGAAAATCCACTGCCTTGGGAACCGTGTCCAATGCAAGGTAGTTAAGTGGTTGGATTGGGGATAACTAGTACAAGTGACAAGCTTGATCATGATATATGATGACATCAAAGGGTTTAGTCCACCAAACAAGGATCAAACCACAAGTTAATCCAATGATCTAGGAAAGTCGAATTGACTTGGAGAGAGATCAGTGCCTTGGGAATTGGGATAATGGAGTCAAAGTGAAGTTAACTTGTGGTTGATGGCTCCTATTGCATGAGACAAGTGGGAAATTAAAGTCTTGATGGATGAATAGGTCTAGATCTTAGAGATTCAAGGTTTGACCTAAGTGGACCACAATCCCTTAAAACAAGGAATGCTACCCCCAAGGCAAGATTTGATGAAGTGACCAACTAGACCTAGGTTTTGAATTATGCCCATTCCAAATCCTCTAAAATATCATGTACCCACGTCCTAGAAGTGGACAAACTCCAATCTCCAAGGTGGTGCGACTTTACCCAAGGAGGCTAAAAAGGGTGATAAATGGGTCAAGACAAGTCCAATGGCATCCAAAATTTAGATCCAAGTAGGTTGATCAAGTGAGAGTGTGTATCTACAATTTCAAGGCAATCCGATGGTTGGATCTTACTAGATATGAGTTTAAAGATACCAAGTGGTCCAAAATGGGGATTAAATCCCTTAAAATGTCGAATAGGGCCCACAAGGTAGAAATCAGAAAAGTGACAATCTGGGGGTAGGTTATTGGATGTGTAGATCATGAATCAAGTGAGATCTCAACTACCCATCAACTAGATATAGGGTAACTCACCTCTCCATGAAGTGCGCTCTCACTTGGGGAAGCCAAGTTGGCTTGGGAAGGGGGTCAAATGGAAGCCAATCCTCACCAAACTATAGATCCAGGATGCCGTGGATACTATAGAGGTGGGTTTTCAATATTACACCCAACAACCCACTAGATCTTAGTAGATCTGAGAAAATGTAACAATGAGGGTTTGAATTAATAAGGGTTTTATCAATTTTATATGCTATGTCAATGGATTGGTTCAAGATAAGAGAAACAAACCTGTGGATCTTACTTGGGTAACCTTGTATATGCCTTGATGATGATGATCTATGCAAACTCGATCAATTTGAGAAGCTTTGAGATAGTTTTCTATGAAATCGATTTAGCCCAAGAAGCCAATGCACCCTCTCTCCTGCACAACAAACGTCAACAATATCAGATTTGATGTAATCAAGAGATAAGACTAATGCCACAAGAGAAGTAACAGAAAGATAGCATAGATCACAATGATACTAATGATAACCCCCTGATACAAGCAAATGCCAAGAAAGTCGATTTGAAGAAGCCTTGCAAAATCGCCCTAGTTGAAGTCGCCCTCCTATAGACAAGACAAAGATTTCCAAAAAAGATAGATCTTACCACAAATTCCAAATGCTAGGATGCAATAGACTTTCCAATCACCATCTAAGAACACTAGATGCAAAGGAGACCACAAGAATTTCCACAAGAAAGTTTTTCTATACCAATAATCCAAGAGCCAAAGACCCCTTACAATGAAAAGCTCTCTCCTTTAAATAGGAAGGAGAGGCATCAAAATCCTAACCACTTTTTGAATGAGTGGCTAATATTAAAAGATACAAATGTCTAATCAATGGTTGAGACGAGCTCAACAATAAAATACATGGATCACTCATAAAATATAACATAAGTGGACAAAATCGCCCTAGAAGAGGGGAATCCCACCATATCATGATGACAAAATATAATAAGAAGCTTATGGTGGATCCAAGGGGTAATTTTAGCCACCCTTGGTCAATCCCCATAGCACAATAATAATAAAATAGTCATCAATATACCAAATCGTGCCTCTATGGACAAATCGTGGACCTCAAAAGGCCTCAAAAATCATCAGAAAGTGCCATAAGTGATGGATGCGGATTTCGATGAAGCTGAAACTACTGGAGGAGGTGTGGAAGACATCAATCCATCATCCCTGATCATCCCATGCCAAGACATTTCCTAAGTAGCCCAAATCGAATTCCTCAATAGCCATTTCTACCAATCCTGAAATGCCTCGGGAAGCATGAAACTGCCCCAAACTACCTCCTGGAGTGCCTATGCTATCAAGGTGAGGGCACCAGTGTGTCCGGGAGGGGGGTAATATGGTAAAAACAAGTGGCTGGACCACCCCCTCCAAGCACAGCAACCTAGGTCAACCAAATAAAAATCCTCTCTGCTCTGACAGGGTCTCTGATAAACCAAAGCTGCACTGGGATAGCCTACCGAGGCTCAATCATCACTATAAGTGCTCGGAACTAAATACAGACTGTCTCATTGGACTCAAAAGGTCCAAATCCATCCAATATGTGTACTCATACACCATATGAGTCTCTGCGTGATCATAAAATATATCCAATATACCGGAACATGTGAAATAATAATAATCTGAAAATGATCAAATAATGCTATAAACCATGAATCATCATCATAACCCTGTATCTGCTGCATAGAATCATCATGTACATGTATATAGACCATATATCATCTATCCATATCATCACAAGGTCCAACCATCTCATGTCCTATGGTTGACCTTGGTCAAACTAGGTTTGACCAAGTCAACATGACCAAATATAACTCAGACCATCATCAAAAGCTGCTGCAAAGTGTCAAAGGTTAATGCACACTCTGCAACTTATTCAAATAACAATTATAACACAGAGTAATCATTACTGGCGATCTAAATCCAAATATATAATGTCATTAATTATTATTATTACTCAAACCAGACTTTCAAGACCATATTCACTTCATAGCTGTGATCAGTTTGCTAGTGAAGGGTGAAGGCTAAAATAACTGGCTAGGCTACAAGATGACTTGACTGACTTGACTTTGTGACACTTTGGCAAAGGGAAAGGGAATACACACCATAGTATATACTGAATGAGCAACAACACAAGGAATGGCGGTGTCTCACAAATGGATAAGTTGTTCAAAGAGGGTTTATTCACCTTATTAGATGCGCACAATCCATAATACAAATGAGGCCAACAATAATTTAGATATAGCATTTAAATTCCATTGCTTTTTGGGCCTGAAGTTTCCATAGCCTTTGATCTATGTGTGTTTATAAACACATTGCATAGATTTACATTTATTTTAGGCTTTCTGCTGCAGGTGTGTTTTTAAGGAACTTGTTTACCTGAGCACTTCTAGGTGTGTCACAGACAACTTGTTTACCTAGGTATTTACATTTCCAAAAGATATAACATTTTATTTTCATGGCCATTTTCATTTGGCATGCCTTTCATTCATGTGTGTTTAGAAACACATTGCATGAATGAGCTTTTCATACAAGATATAACATTTCATTTTCCAGATTTTGTATTCATGGCAGCACTAAAAGTTTCAGGTTTAGCCAACACAACTTTAGTGACTAGGGGGAATTCACAAGGAACTCCAACTCACCACAGGTAAGTTTTGTCACCAACTCAGAGCCGAGACACAATAAACAGGGAAGCTCATCCAATACAGAGGCTACAGTGGGGAAAGGATTCTCCATGTCACTAGTCAAGTAGTAAGTCAGGGTGATAAACTAAAATGTAGGCAATGGATGGATGAAGTCAATAAATAATGGAGCCAATACTAGCAAGCCAAGGTATGGTGGAATGATCACCTCTATTCTTCCTAAGGAGGGTAAAACCAATGAGTATGAATAATGAACTTCTAAGTATGAGTAGGGATAATATAATATATATAATAAGACCAACCAGGTCCACATATCTATATGATCGCCAGATCATGACACTAGGTGCTAAGACATGCTATAAGAATAAATATAAAAGCAATATAACCATAACACAATGATATACCTGCTGAGTCATATACCTGAATGCTCATCATCTGAACCATCATCTGTCCTCTGAAACTGCTACTGCAACTCTGGGCACTACTGACTGCTCTGTACAAATGGTATAATGGCTACATCGGTCATCTCTCTGAGTGTCCTGAGACTCAGTCATGGCATGGGGAATATATATACTGCTGTCCAAAATCTGATAGTGATCCAATATAGATTCTCATCTCAACATCTCAAATGTAGGGGAACTGGCTGGATAGTGTACTGGAATCTGACAAAAAATGTATGGTAGCCCAGCTACTATATATGTGATAACAATTACCTTTGCCATATTTGATTTTCCATTTAATTTACTGCTAGTTTTTATTGCTGAAGATGTAATTTGGGCTTTTGACCCACTTATAATGCCTAGATTGATGAACCGTCTACTGCAATGCGATCGTAGACCCCAAATATGGTAGATATGGTCACTCGAACGACCCCGATCCATCAATTAGGCACTTTTTGCCCAAAATCCATGATTTTTAATTAAAACAGGTCACTGGTGACCCATAATAATTAAAAATCTCATCAATGCCTCAATCTTTTGGTATTCTGACACTTGGAGGCTCATATGGGACCGCAATAGATAATAAATGACCAAAATCGAAATCTTGATCGCAACATTTTTTTGGGCCCATTTTTGGCCTAGTCAACTTGGTTTGACCAAGTCAAATCTGGTCAAAAGGGTAATGGCTGAAAACTTGTAAGCAACATGAAGCATCAAGGCTTCCTTATTTATGTTAGTACATTACTTGAAACAATATAATGCCGATATGGTGATCAAAACATAAATATCTCAATAAATACAAGCCCCGGGTGAGGTGGGCCCACCACCTCTAACAAAGACTCGATGCTATGCACACTTACAGACTTGACCACTTAGCTGACTTTGGGTGAGGTGGATAGACGAGGTGAAGGATAAGGGAGGACGAGGACCAAGACCATGTGACCACTCGGGTAAACAGGGAGAGCGAGACCCACTGGCATAAGCATACCATGATAGTACACAGGGAAGGGCGGTGCCTCACAAATGGGTATAGTGCAGGGAAACCACCACTAATCATCTAACATATGCCTCACAACTCACATCTGTGCCTTAAGAGGACTCCGTGAGGATCTTTTCTAGAGCCGCCAATCTGGGTGTCCTGCAAATCGTAACTTGAGACTCTAGGGGACAATTCGCATAGTTGTCCCTTACTCCATCTCACCTCTTTGCCCCGCAGGACTAGGTGAGGAAATAACCACTACAAATATGATACATATGGCTAACCTATGTCCATGTGTGTTCAAAAACACATTGCTTGGACTTTTACATTGACTTTCATACTTAGCCTTTTTGGCTTGATTTTACATTTTCATATCCTTTTTGGCTTGTTTTACATTTCAAGGCCCTTTTGGGATACATACATATCTCAATAGATATAATCAAGGTACTCATACTGCAAAGTAATGTGGGTGAGTGTACATGCTTCGATGACCAATGGGGAACACCCGGTGAGTCTACACAATCCTATAATGCATTGCAACATCGGGGGCAATCGACAAGAGCAAATCCCAGGTTTGAGAGTGCATCTCACACACTAAAGAGCCGAGGCACAAATGACAGGGAATCATGGCATACTCAGAGGTCAATGGGGAAAGGGTTCCTCATGGTCACAAATCAAGGTCCAAGTCGGGAGAAATCAACATGAATGAGTCAGATGGATGGAAGGAAGTGATGGGTGGATCCAAAGTTAGCTGCCTAGGAGGACGAAATGACCAAGTCTGTACTAGTAACGGGGATGGAAACCAGTGTGCATATACACGAGCCTCCTAAATGAGGTGGACTGACATCACCAAGGGCTATACACATCATAATAAACAACGAGATTACCATAATCAAACATCATATGTCAAGTCCATATACTAACATAAATAAACAAGTCTAAACAACAACATGAGAAATAAACCATAAAGTGCTATACCTGCCATAGCATATACTTGCTGCTGAAGCTGTCTCTAAAACTGGATCTCTACTGAATCCGGGTAATAAGTGGAAAACCAACAATACTCTGTAGTGCTCTCATCACAATATGGCTAAGTAACTATCTCAAATGGGATCATGCAAAGTCTGGCAAGGAAGGGTGAACCTATAGGCAATGTTGTATAACATGTCTGGACCAATACAAAACCATCTGTCCCCTCTGATATCTCTACTCGGGGCAATCTGAGTACAATGCATGCCCCCTCTGAAGGCATTTGATCTTTGATCTAGAAAAAAAATGTAATATGGCCCCTAACCACACAATCTGCAGCATGGTAGCTCCAGCTAACATGGATGTGATAACACTTCTATCACTGGATGGAAAAGAATGCTTGGAATTCTTTCTAAGAGCACATCCCCTACATACATCTTCATGATCGTTTGGAAGTTCTGGAAGACCTAATACCATCTGTCTCAAGACTGGAAGAGCTCTATAATGTAAGTGAGAAAATCTGCGATGCCATAGCTCACTTAAACTATAAGAGTCATGAACAAGAGTTTGAGCTGGTTGACCTGTCAATCTGTAAAGACCCCCAAATCTGGTACGTATGACTCTGGCTGAATCAATGTTTGAGCCTTTAGTCCACATGAGGACTTGTCCATCCACAAATGCAAAGAACATATTTTGGTGGCTGCCCACATTGCACCAGTAGCAGGCCACCCTGGATTTCTGAAAACTTACCGGAAGGTAAGAGAGAAGTTCACTTGGAAGGGCCTCAAAGATGATGTGTTAAGGCATGTGAGGGAGTGTACTACACATCAGCAGAATAAGGTAGAGCACACTCATCTTGCTGGTTTCCTTCAACCACTGCCAATTCCAGAACAGAAATGGGAAAGTGTGTCCATGGGCTTCATCACCGGACTACCAAAATCTCAGGGTAAGGACAACATCTTTGTAGTAGTTGATAGATTGACTAAATTTTCTCACTTTTTTTGTTGTCACATCAACTATTACAACCAGTCAAGTAGCTGCACTATTTTTCAAAGAAATATTCAGATTGCATGGTCTGCCCAAGATCATAATCAGTGACAAAGATAGACATTTTACTAATGCTTTCTAGAAAACTCTGTTTGAGCTGGTTGGAACTAGTCTGAATCTCATCACAAGCTATCACCCTCAGATTGATGGACAAACCGAGAGGGTAAATTAGTGGTTGGAAGGTTATCTCATAAACTATGTTACCGGGCAGCAGAAGGCATGGGTCAACTGGCTACATTTGGGAGAATTCTACTATAATACCACATTGCATATGTCCATCGGAATGACCCCATTCAAAGCTTTGTATGGATATGAATCCCCCACTTTTGCAAATCTGATTTTTGGGGATTACAGAGCACAAAAGGCAAAGGATTGGCTGCAAGAAAGCCAATACATACTCAAAGAACTTACGGAAAATTTGCAGGTTGCACAGAACCAACAGAAATTGAATGCAGATAAAAAGAGAACAGATCGAACCTTCCAAGAAGGTGACTTATTTTATTTGAGGTTGCATCCCTACATGAAATCTACCTTGAAATCGAAGGGGGATGAGAAATTATTGCCACAGTTCTATGGGCCTTACAAGATCATAAGAAAGGTGGGTGAAGTTGCTTATGAATTGGACCTGCCACCTGGAAGCAAGATACACAATGTTTTCCATGTGCCATGCTTAAAGAAAGCAGTGGGATAGCAAGTCACTGCTTCAGAAATATTGTCTCCTCTTGATGATGAAGGACACCTGGTCTTAGAACTAGAATATATTTTGCAGGTAAGAGAGAGTAAGTTGAGGAGCAAAATCATTAAAGAATATTTAGTGCAATGGAAGGGGTTTCCCAGTGAAGATGCAACTTGGGAAGATGAAAAGATTCTACAACATCCTGGTTTGAAACTACTTGAGGACAAGTAGTCTTGGGGAGGAAGGATTGTCATGTCCCTTCTCTAGTGGCCTTGGTCACTACTTGGATCCTCCCATCCCTAGGGGGTCGAAGTTAATTAATTGAATGAGATTTTAATTAATGGGGTAATTTTGAGGCACAATACTATAGCAATTATTTAATTATTAAATAATTATTAATATCTTGAGTTTGAATTATTTTAATAATAAATTCATCATCATTACTAATAAATTTTGGCAAGAATTGATGATGACTTGACTAGGAGGGCGCAATAGGGTCAATGTGGACCTCACTTGCTTAAGTGGAAAAGCTCAAAAAATCAAGGAGCTAGAGAAAGGAAAGATGGCAACAAGAAAATATGGAAACTGTCAAAAGCAGGCAAAAAACAGGAAAAATAAAAAAGAAGAAAAGTAAAAAAGAAGGAAAGCACAGAAAAAAAGTCAGTTAGAAAGCAACAACATTTAGAAAAGCTAAAGGAAGGCGCACTTGCCAGATTCAGTGAGAGGACACACAAGGAAGGAAAGTTTGGAAAGAAATCAATTGCTAATTGGCTCAAGGAATGCGCCCTCCCTCTCTCACACGTGTGGGTGACTTGGAGATGAAGTTACCTCACCCTATAAAAGAATGCTTCCAACTCCCATTCACATATTTTGGTTAATTATTTTTTGCTAATGAGAGCTCTTGCTACTCCATTGTTGAGAGATGTGCCTCAAATATTTTCTTGGGAGATGAGCCCCGAGGCCTTTGATGTTCCAACCGGTTAGTATTCATATCCAGAGCTTCAGATTGTTGTTATTCAGATACATATCATTCCACAGTTGAAGATCCATAGTCATCCAGAGAGAAGGTTATAGTTCCAGTGCCATTGGAGCTAGTTTTGGAGGAGATCATCCAATAGGAGGAAGATAGTTCAGTGAATGTGCCCTGGAAACTCCAGTAATATCAGTGCATCATTCATATCAGTCATTAGACCTGTTTACATTCAGATATTAGTTTCAGATAAGAGATCCATTCACTTCTCTACTTCTTAGACTCATTTAGTACCATTGGAGCTAGTTTTGAAGGAGATCACCCAATAGAAAGAAGATAGCTCAGTGAATGCGCCCAGGGAACTCCAGGAAGATCAGTCCAGCCATCATATCAGTTATCAGACCTGTTGACAGTCAAATACTAGCTTCAGATCAAAGTTATAGTCATTTCTCCACTTCTTACATTCATTCTCTCTCGGAGTGTAAGATTTTCCTAGCATGTGAGGCTCTTGTAATTCTGAATGTAATGAAATAGAAAATATGTATTCTGGAGTTAATATTTCGACCTGTTGATGTCCATAAAGATATATCAGAACCATTTAGTGTCTTAGAACATAGTTTAGTAAGCCCTTGAGGCAGTTTGGGATTAAAGAATGCAAGACTAGCTCAATGAGCCATTTTTAATAACTAGTTTTGCTATATTTACTGCTATTCTTTATTTGAGCATCAGTTTTCTTTTCTGTAAGTTGTATGAGCTAATTAATACAGTATAAAATCCATCCCAACACTTCCCCTAAGTTTTTGGATGCTTCTAACCCGGTTTGGAAGAATATGGAAACTTACTAGCTCCACAATCCCTAGTAGCGCACTTGTGCATTTGACCTCCAAATCCATCTGAATCCTCCCAAATTCATAGGAACTCTATTCCAGTGCATGATACAATGCTCGCTGACTTTTATACCTCTGCCACCATCCCTGGGAAACTCCCCAGTCTAGTATGCATATGTTGGAAGCCCAGGAAGCCTTGAAGTAGGCAACAAACTTGTCTGTTGTTGAAAAGTGAAAGGCTCCAGTACCTTGTGCATAGGACTTACTGTTCAAACATGACTTATCTTGCTGCTGCATATTGTCCATACAAAAACCAGAATCAAAATTATTCCCATCATCTTTGCTCAGTGAACCAGTACTTAATACCTACACCTTGCTCACCATAAAAATTGTTTAAAAAATTACTAGTTAAAATCTTGATCTTTGTGGAAGTGGGAGTTAGTATTATGGCCAATTCTTGGCTGGGATATTACACTCCAGGGAAAGGATACCTTGGGCACCCTCTATTGTTGTACTTGTAAATTGGAACTCCTATAATAAAAGGCTTGGCACACCACTCCAAGGTGATGCTTGGTATACACTTTTGTTATTCTTGTAGTTCTTGGTTGTGTGCACTTTGTTATAAGATGGATTAACTAAGTAAGAATACACATAAGTAAAGTGAGAGGCATACTCTAGAAAAGCCACAACGTATTGGTCAAACCACCAGAAAGTGGAGCTTGGGAAGTGAAACACAACTAACGAAGGAAACAAAGCTTCGGTTTCAAGTTGGATACTTAAGCTCATGACAATATGTTTATTCCAATCACAAAAGGAGGGATAACACACTTTAATTGTTTTGCTTTTTGCTTGTTATTTTATTTCAAGCCCGAAATGCATGGATTAGATTAGACTTAATTTGGTTTAAGTGTTCTTTCTCACATAGATAGCTAGTTCAAAATCTTTCTCCCTTGGATTAAACACTTAAAAATTTAGTAACTTGCGCTAATGTATTGCTTATTTATCTAGGGAGAAGAGGAGGTGCGGTTGTGACACTCTTCCAAGGGAAGATTTAGTGTTGGATTCTTCTGCCTTTTCCAAATAAGTTTGACAGGGTGAACGGTTCCCTGCACGTGCAAGTGACAGAAAAATGAGTCAATGACCAGGATTTTCTTGGCAGGTGCGACCAGAACGTGTCGGATTTGGGCATAGTTTACCTCCAAGAGCACTCTTGGAAGATAGTTGGAAAGGGAACGTGATGGTAAAAGGTTTTGTTGGGAAGATGTTGGACACGGAAGTAGAACCATTGGCTGGGTCTGATGCAGAGACTACTTGCATTAAGGACATCCAAAGAGGATAGGCTCTGAAGACTTTGAAAGCAAGGACTAGGATCATGAAGTTGGAAAGAAATGTTGAACGCATAAAGATGGCTCTTTGCAAACATGGTGAGAAGTCCAAAGGCTTGGAGGAGTGGAGGAGGAGATGGATAGAATGCACCAAGGGTTCAGCAAAGTCGTGAGTGAGTGCATATGCATCGTAGACTTGCTAATGGAGCTGATGAAAACCAACAATGATGAGAAGCTTGTAGAGATGGAAGACTTGTTGAAAGAGCTTCAAGCCCAAGTCCGTGAATAAGACGACACCATTAACTTATTGAAGTGGAATATTGTCGGAGGGAGTAGTGTGGTAACACCCATGAGGATTAATATGAAAGAACCCAATCCATATGATAGGACCCAAAATTCCAAGGTGCTCGACAACTTTTGTTGGGTTGTAGAGTAGTACTTGGAACATTTGAACGATATTTCAGAGGCCAAGGTGAACGCTGCAACGATGTTCCTAACCAACACAGTCAAACTATGGTAGAGGAAACCAATAGAAGATGTGGAAGAAGGTAGAGAGACTGAGAAGACTGAGATCTGGATGCAGATGAAGACAACCTTGAAGGCTCAGTTTGGTCCAGGAAACAAAGGCTGGGTTGTACGAAATGAGCATATGGCGTTCAAGCACACCAGTAGGGTTTAATCCTACATCAATGCTTACACTAGTATGATGTTGGAGATTAAGGTTATGAGTGATGAGGACCACTTGTAACACTTCATGAAGGAATTGCATCCTTGGGTGCAGATGGATATACGACACCAAAACATGCATACTCTTGCAACAACAAATCAACTCTTGGATTATAGAGCAGAAGATAACGGTGGATCCAAAGAGAGTGATGACGTTGCGAATGAGAAGACGTTCAGCAAGGTCGAGAAGAAGATGAAGGAAAAACTAAAATCAGTTGGGAAGAATGATAAAGAGAATGTCATGCATGCAGAAGCAGCCAAGGACCAAAGCAAGCATGTGTCTTATTGGTCGCAGTGCTAGAAGAGCCCATGATCGTCCAAGAGAAACACTATACCAAGTTGTGTTATGTTCATGCAGATATTAATGGACAAAGTGTCCCTACATTAGTTAGTAGTGTGGAAATGCAAAAATTCATAAAGGAAGTAGTTGCGAGGAGGCTCAACTTACACTTAGAGTCGAGGAATACTTCTTTCAAAGTTGTGGACTTGGAGGTAGAAAAAGTGGTTGGTGTTCCCAACCGAGTCCCTTTGAGACTTGGTGATTGGAGTGGTGATCCGATCTTCCTCATGGTGTT
Source organism: Larix kaempferi (assembly GCA_027924585.1). Lineage (NCBI taxonomy): Eukaryota > Viridiplantae > Streptophyta > Pinopsida > Pinales > Pinaceae > Larix > Larix kaempferi. The sequence goes on along the minus strand of BSBM01001296.1, from coordinate 1,394,112 downwards.
GATGGATGATTTAGAGGTTGCCTCGGGGCAGGATTTTTTAAGGAGAGAAAAGGTAGAACCAATGGCCTAGTTAGATTTCTTGGTGATCCTTTCAAGTCGAGAGTCGATTATCATCCATGCAGTGAGGACGCAACATAATGTCATGAAAGTGACTACTTTGAGCATAATATTCACAGCATGGTAAGGAACAATGTGAACTCGTTGTGGAGAAAGTAAAGGCACGGGGAAAGGGAAGCAAATGCCTGAAAAAGAGTTGGAACCAATGAGATATAAATAGGTGGAAAACTTGGAAAAACGGGTGACTAGACTCAAAGAGATGGTGGCATCGATAGTGCTGAATGTCAAGAGTTAAGTCGATGAATGCATGGCAATACAAGAATCTTGAAATGTAGAAGAGAAAGCGACCGATTCAGACAAGCGGGTTGAATACCTCTATAACTACCAAGCCTGAAGATTGTGATGGAAAGCAAATAAGGGGAAGGAACACAACATCCATAAGTGAAAGCGGTTGCGCTCACCTCTGACTCGTTTGAACAAGATTGTCACGATGATCTCGTAGTGAGGAGATTGGTTCGAATATACTGCTCTTGGTGTATCTAAGCAATAAGATTGCTTGCTCGGAGTAGTCGCATAGCAACAATGTTGAGGGTGATGGTTGTGGGTGCCACTCACCCATCATTCATCATTGAAGCAGACCGCAAGGTGGTTGCTACTGGTGGCATGGTAGAAGGGAACCTTGGGACCTTGAGCAGAAGATTCCTCATTGCAACCAAGATAAACTACAAGGTGGAAGACATTGAGGTAGGATTTGGACTGTGGTGGTAGTTTGGCGTGTGATGGTGTAAGTAGTGACTTCACCATGAGTGAACACAGAAACCATTTGAGACACGGAAGAACTTGGAACTAGTTGTATGGAGAAGTGCTAACATGGGATTCAACTTGATGGACTGAAGTGAAGGGTTACCTGAGAAGCAATGATTCGACAATACTCTCTGGATACTTGGTTGCGACAACGAATGACAACGACAACCTTGGCGAAAGGTTTTCAAGAGTAGTATGCATCCTTTAAGACGTTGCAAAGAACAACAACAACTTGGAGTGGGGGAGGATGTCTCACCCTTTACTAGCAAGAGACTCGGGGCCTCTCTTACCCATGGGAGGACTTCAGGTGGTATCGTGTTCAACTAAGTGCCCCAATGGACATGGCTGACATGGATTGGAGAACCCGCCTTGGAATCCTGCATCAAAGGACTAGTCGAAACGTAGACCACTTGGTGGATGAGTGTAGAAGGGCGCATCGGCACGAGGGATTTCAGATGATGGAAAGATGGGCTTGGCACCCATGTCGAAGATGAGGCGTATCGAGAGAGACCACCATTTTGAGGTGGAGGGGATCGATGGCACGGGAAAATTTGGCTGTTGACACATGGACGTGTGGAGGTGGGCACACAAGAGAAGCAATCGAGTGGTGTGTGGTGGAAGAGAACCCTTGGCCAAATCATTGCCTAACGACCAAGAAGAGGTAGCACAGGTCGAGATCTTATAGGTGGAAATTTAGAATGCGAGTCGCGGTGCACAACACGGTCTGGGCGCATTCGACACGCAACACCGTTTGGGAGCACTAGCGGAGTGTTACCGAAGCGGTCAGCCAAAATTAAATGGGCACATGGTAGAGGAGACATGACACTTGGGAGATTTGAGCACTAATAAGAATGAGCTTGGCATGTGGAAACAAACAACAAACTCAAGTGGAAACAATTCCAAGAGATTGCAAGGAAGAGCAAGGTGAGGGAGTCCAAGAGTAGTGCAACTTGGGTGCACTCTACCGCACCTCTTAAGTAGCATGACTTGAGCGCTCTGGAAGGGTGATGGGTAATGAAGACAAGTGCCGCAAGTGGCGGACATGTGGGTGCGACAGGAGGAGAGACTTCAATGAGAGAGAAGTGTTGGTTTTAGAGTTTCTAGGGTTTCTTTATAAGGAGTTTTTGTCATGTTTTGGGTGCACTCCCATGAGAGGATATATTGGGCATCCTCCATCGTTGTACAAGTAAATTGGCACTCCTATAATAAAAGGCTTGGAGAACCCCATTAAGATGATGCCCATTATACACTTATGTTATTCTTTTCGTTCTCAGTTGTGTGAACTATGTTATAACATGGATTAACTAATTAAGAATACACATAAGTTAAGTAAGAGGCATAGTTTGGAAAGACCACTCTGTGTTGGTCATGCCACCATAAAGTGAATCTTCGATAGTGCCGCATAGATAAGGAAGGAAACATAGCTTCGGTTTCGAGTTCGATCATTAAGGCCATGACAATATGGCTATTCCAAGTATGAAAAGAGGGCTTAACCACTTTGTTTGTGTTGCTTTTTGCTTGTTATTTTATTTCAAACCTAAAAAGCATGTATTATATTAGATTTCATCTGATTTAAGTGTTCTTGAACACTTAGGAAACTAGCTCGCCCCTCTCTCTCTCTTGGATTGAACACTATACAATTAGTAACTTATCCTAATTGCCTATTACCTTTTTTGCACTTGGAAAAGAGAAACATAAACATTTTCTTTTGTCATTTACTTATTTATTGTAAGAGCAACGAGCCTTAAGAAAGACCATACCACCCATGAAAAAATACTACATCTACATTGTTTAGGACTTAACGTGCATCATTGATCATTTTTTGCTTCATCTACAAAAAAAAGAGATTAAGAGTTATCTTACACTCAATTACTACAATGCTACAATCACTCTTTGTTCCCTTCCTAGAATTTGGAAAGAAATTAGATTTAATTAAATTAACAAACAATAATAATGTATCCTTAAACCCTCGCATGGGGCATAGAATACACGGTGAATGGGTGTACTGTTAAGGCACTCCTTGTGTAAGATCACCAGTCGAAACTCCGTGGGTGTGAGCCTTAATATTTAAACCCATATTTTATAAATATGACCAAACTATATAAACCTTGAATACATTTTATATATTTTTTAGTCAAACTAGTTGGTTTTCTATATGCAAAATATTTATCATTAGAGGCATTAACAACTACCTATATATAGAAGAAATTTATTGTAGTAAGGTAAAAATTCAATTAAATTAGGCTATCGATGATTTTTGGAGTTTTTGGGCCACACTAAGAGAAATCTTTGTATCTTTCTCAAATGTAAATTTTCTCATTTTTTTTCACAGCAATAATCATATATATTTATAGAGACTTTGATTTGACCTAACTTGGTTAGCATTCAAAATAGGTTACAAACATATAAAGCATTGTTTTTGCAGAGGATAAACAACATTATGCAAGATGTTTGATAAAAATAGAAATGTTTTTCATCCCTATATGTGGCGATATCGACCGAATAAAGATAGAAAATGATAATACATATAAGATACAAACATACTATAACCTCATGGAAACAATGGTAGCCGAATCCACTTGAGATATGGTGTTGGGTTCTTCCATTAGCTTAGCTACATAGGATGGGTCAGGCGAGATTAAATCCATGGCAAGGAAACACAAGTAACTAGAAATTTGCATAATTAGGTTTTAAAGGGTTGAAACTATATCCTCTAATTTCACATTTTTCTCATTGAAGCAATTTAGGGATGCCTCACTTTCGAATCCTTGATCCACAACTAATTGTACTCACCCATCTTTCTCTAGCTTGCATGATCACCTATTCTCTTCTAGCATCCTCGCTAAGTGATCTTCCGACCGAGTCTTCCAGCTTATAGAATAAAAAGAATTGTAAGTGGGATCTCCCTTTGTATCTATCAAATTGTAGTTGTTGATGTCGATGTTCTCTAATAGGTCCTAGACCTCCCTTATTAGTGCGCAACAACAAGAATGACACCTACCCATATCCATTAGAGTATAGATCGTGCGAGAGTGGAGAGGGCAACTCATAGGTGGTTCATAGAGGGCCAATGGAATTATTATTTTTTTTGGGGGAAGGGGGGTGGTGTGGGATAATAGGGTGTTTGGAAGGGAAATGATTTGTAGATAGATGGACAAAGGAGGATGTAATACCTCGGTATCAACCCTTTGAGATTTATCTTGGTTATATTGTAATTATGTTGTTGTTATTCATTATGTGTTTCTTAACACTATGAGGTAGTTTCCATGGTGATTTTGAACAATGAAAAACATGATCATTTTAATATTGATCAAAAGGTTGCAATGATTATTGATGAGGAGGACATAGATGGGGTTGTGTGTCCACCAGAGGGAAGGTAAGGGGATCTAGTGGCAGAATTTACTTTGCCTTAAGATTATGTGTTACCTTATCCATAAATATTCTTTTGATTGTCTTATTTTCCATTTATCCTTAACTTTATGCTAAACTTGAAGTGGGAAAGGGGAAATATGAATATGAGAACTTAGTAATCCTATTCTGTTAGTGCCTAGCTCATATTTTGTAGTAACTACATCCTAATTTTGAGGAACCACGAAAAGGGAAGAGGAAAGACTCCTTCCACACACTCGTTCATTCCATTGATGGATGGAAATTCAAAAGAAGAGAGAGGATCTTGGAAAAAAGCGATATCTTTGAGAGAAAATAAGGGTTTGGAGAAAGAAACCTCAACATGACTCTCATATGAACCATGGATAGATGAAAGAAAGGATGGTAGGTGATATTACACACCATTGGCGCAAGAAACCACATACCATTTCGAATCCTTGAAGGTTGTTGGTTTGTTAGGTTGTCCAAAGAACCAAAAAATCCATTTCCATGAAGCTTCACAATGTTGTATATGAAACTTGAAAGTAGGCAGTGTATTGGGCTCACATTGACCATATTGATGAGCAAAGAGAGGAAGGGCATGCCCAAGGGATTGAAGAGTAGAGAAAGGATGAATTCTTCTATTTTATGGAGCATGGGATGAGTTCTAAGAAATATGTTACCTAAGAGGTTGAACAAAGAACCATTAGTGACTTGCTTGGTTGGTAGCTTCGAAGCCTTTAGTGAAAACAAGAGGGTTTTTGGAAATATTGAAAATATTATTTTCCGTGATGGTCTCATAGCCCAACATGGTAGTGGAATTCCACATTGGAATAGTCTATGGTTTGGAAGAAATCAACCCCCCCACAATCAGTTTCCTTGGAGATTCATCTTGGAGAAGATAAGTGTACTCTTACTTTTATGTATGAGTTTAGCACTATAGAATGAACAGTACATGATACCATTATTGTGATGTTTTGAATGCAATTTTCCTATAGATGATGATATGTAAACTGACATGGATATTCCATTGGATCAGTTCGTCACGACAGATCTTACAACTTAGTTCATTGTGGTTATTTATTTCCATAAAATAATGAATATAATGGAATTGAAAGAGAAATAACTAGAGCAAATAAGTACATAATCCACACAATAACACAAGATATACCCTAGGAAAACTCATTATGGGGAAAAACCCAGCCACAAATGAGGACTATGCCTTTCTCTCCATATCAAAATTCAAATACAAAGGAAATGGCATTCCTTATGGAGTTACCTATGACTCTGCAGCCAGAATGCTACTACAGTATCTCCTTTCACCTATATTATGATATCATATCCACTCCCGTGTTTTTTTCTAAACTATGGGGAAATACAATAACATCAAAAGAATGGAACCCCTTCTTCTCCTCATGGCCCGCTATTTAACATAACCCAATAATACCCATCTAGGGTTAATTTTAGGGGTTTTTATGCCCCAAACCCTGATTATGGTTGTGATTTTGGACCTTCTAGAATGTTCTTCAAAGTCAACACGTGACTAGCTCCACATGTGTGAGAAATGAGCCCTGACTTGGAATCCACTCAATACCATGGTGGTCAACTGGATAGGTCAAATTGTAGGAGGCATAACTTATTCATACAAGCTTCAATTGAGGTGATTTTTGTATCACTAGAAAGTTCTCCAAGGAAACTTTTAAGGGCGAAATTTATCCCATGGGCTATTTTTCCAGTTTTTTTTTCAAAAAAAGATTCGCCAATTTGCATTTTTTGAAGCCTTGTTTTGCCCAATTTTGATGGGGTAAACTTTTTTCACTCTAAAAATCGCCAAATTATTATATAAACTATATAAAATACTTAGAAATTGAAAAAAAAAATAGAAAAATATCGCCAAATATTTTATAGTTGACATTTTAAGAATAGGTAAGATTCGCCAAGGTTTACACACTTTTAAATAAGTATGGATCCTTAAATAAGGGTTTGGTCCAATCGTTTTTTTTGTTGCCTAAAACTAACTTTTAAGCCCTCTAAATGGCCCCATAAGGTTTCATACAGTTTTTTGATCCCAAATGTGAAAAGTGAGATGTGCCCCAGAAATGGTCCCTACAAGCCAATTCATACAATATTCTGGCCCCGAAAGCTCTAAACAGGTGACAAATTATATATTGCTCCATTTCGGATCAGATGACGACATGTTTGCTTGATTAAGTCATGTGCAAAACGTGCGTGAAAAAGTGTTGTAATATCTTGCATGGCAATTGTTTAACAAAATAATTGAGTAGGTGAAAGTTTTCCTTGTACAATTATGGTTGATAAATGGGTGTTATGGATGGTTTGAAACTCGATATTGAGTGGGTAGTAAGTCTCCCTCGCCGAGGAGAGAAAAATTAAGGCTTTTCTTATGGATGCACCTCCTTTCCCTCAATCTATGTTTTCCAAGTTTTTGTATTTGAATCTTATCAAGAATTAAATATTTATTTGAAATTCATTTATATATGAGTATGACTCACCTCGTGCATCCCTAATAAGTTGGTGTAAGTGGAAGAACTCTTGTAGCTAATTTAGAAAGGCAAATATTCTTGAGTTTTGAGCATGGTAGGATTGCGTAGAACACCTTATAAATATTGATATATGTCTTCCAATATACAAATTGGGTAGTAATTAATTATGGCATATAGGATCTAAACATACATGTGAAAATAATTCCAAAAATATCAAATACCCAGGTACCAATTTCAGAGATATTGTTTGTGTAATAGGGGCCTTTTTTAGTTTTCTTTTAGCATTCTGGAGTGTGGTCGCGCTTTCCCTTTAGGAAAGTCATGAGAACTCGCCATTATTATTCATAAGAACCGTGGCCATGCCTCCTTGGCCACTTCTGTCCTTTAGAACAATTGCGAGCATGACTTGTAGGTGCTTGTTTGGGCATGTTTTGATGAATTTTGAGGGTTTAAAGGATTGAATGAAAGGAGAACTTGGTAACAAGCCTAAGAAATATTTTCATACATGTATTCAATGGGAATGAATGGATAAATTATGGATTATAATAAGAGTTACCTCCCTTTCATCTTGTTTTTAGCCTCCTTAAACATGGCTTGCATAATTCCCCCCAAATACCTAGGAAAATCTGGTTGGTGTGCATGCCTTAGAGTTACAAGTGGTTTAGGGATGTCCTGAATAGTTAGAGGTGATGTTTTCCTTTTCTAATAATTGGATTTCATCATACTTTATTGTTGGAATTGACCTCCTCGAAGGAAGAAAGGGCTCAATCTACCTACCCTCCCCTAACACTTGTTAAGGTGTAACTTTTATGGATGGATTTAATGATTATTTTGAATCGCTTACGATAACTGGACCAAGGTTTTTTTCAAGACTAATGATATGTGTATTTAGGGTTTTTAAATACATGCAACTATCCATGTGTATGGAAATCATGGGGCAAGAGGTGTATAGGTTAAAGGATCATTTTGAAATGAAGTTGAAACATTAAAGAGTAGTGAATCACTCTTCTAAGCAAGGAATGAAGTGTCCCATGCATGATATTAGGATCAATGAACTTAAAAGCCTAAATCTATCCTTTTGAGGAGGAAGAAAAATCTAAATTATGTGATGTGTTATGTGGCTGTCAAGATGATATATTGATAGGCCTTTAGGGAAAAGTTACAATGAGATATGATTTCTTATGTGTCATTGAAGGGATGATACCACTCATGCTTAACTGACAGAATCATGAAAATGTGTGATGAGGTTCATTACCACTCCTTAAATTTCCTTTGCATGAATAACTTGAATCTCTATTATAATGTATAAAGGAATTTTTATGTGGACTACGCCTCCAAAAATTTAAATATTGTTTTATGATGTCTAGAGAAAAAATAAACATTGTCATTGCATACATGAATTCAAGGGTATGTTGTTCAATGTTGACATGGTATAACAATGTGAAAAACAGTTTTTCATGGGACACTGCCATAAATGCATGTTTAGACTGATTTAGAACAACAAAACCTAATTTTGTTTAGACATATGAAGATACGTTACAGAGTAGGTCTTGATGTGAGGGAGGATCCTGAAGGTTTTGGAGTTAATGGGGAAGGGGTAATAGGGATGGCATTAAGGAGGATATAGTTCCAATGGGAAAGAAGGAAGGTAGCATCCTTCAGTGGAAGGGAGGATGCATGCAATAATAAGGTCAATGGAAGGCGATGGAAGCACTCATTAGAACAATCCCACCACATAAGATCCCTTTCCAACTTAGAATTTTCATTTGTAAGGAGCACAATGATCATGGCATGTGCTTAATGGTCTTTTTTTATCATTTCTAGCTCCAAAAGGTGACCTTTCCTTCTCTTAAGGTCACCCCTATAGTGGGAGTTACATATGCTTCTTTGTTTGGATGATGCTTGACTTAACAAATGTTGACTATGTTGAATCCTTGAGGAAGGGGAATTTTTCTTTGAAGGGCCTTTTTGACATGAGATGAGGAAGAGTGAGGATTGTTTATGAGGGATTAGAGGATGAAATGTTAATTTCGAAGGATGATTATATATAGGGATGTCATCTCACCTAAGACATTTGTTCCTTGTAATGTTGCAAAATATCATGCTTTGTTATTGGTCGGTTCTCCAATTCCTCAAGTGAAAATTAGTTTTTGTTGTTCACCGGGGTTATAAATGACCCACCACATTTAATTTTTCCAATTGGTTAGTATAAAATTTATTCTTTTATCTATAAAAAAAATAGTATGTTATCTTAAAACTTGATGGTATGGTTGAGAGGCCCAATTCTCAAATGCAAAATAAAAGACAAACAAATTGGGGATTCAAGTATGGAAAACTTAGAAATAATAACTAAATATGCACAAAATACACCATAAAATCAATAATAAATTAATATGATCCACTTCCTTCCTGGATTAAAAACAAGTTTAAGAAGGCTTCATTCCTCCAACAATAAAAAATGCTCCATTTCAACCTACATTTCTCACCTCCAACTTGGAGAAGGGTTTGCAAGATAAACTCAAGACAAGGCATCATCAACAATGACCTCCCAAATCCTCTATCTATCCCATGCCCGATGGACTTGGGCAATAAATTCTTGACTTCCTCCTTTTACATAGAAAACCATTTTTCTAGTTTGATATAGTATTTTACCATTATTACATTTACCTAACTAATTCATTAATGAACACATCCTTAATCCCCAAACCCCTTGGTTTCATTCACACACAACTGGGACCCAACATGCCCCCACCACTATTCATTGACTCGCCCTCAAATCAACCAAGAAAGATAGGTACAATATGGAATCTACAATCACAATTCCTGCAACAGTCAACGACGAAAGAATCTTCTCCTATCTCTTCTCATCCTAAGCTCAAAATTCAAAGCCTCTTGTAGTCACATATCAATGACCATCACAATCATCCATATGTACCTACAACCAAGCATAGCCATCCACAAGTCCAACACTTAATGAATATGGTCATCATCTATGTTCGTAACCAACAAATAACAGTTCCTCCCACCAAGAAGATAGCATAGCCATTAGGGTCACGGGGCTCGATGTTTGGACTCTTGAAAATCCATCCAAGTTAAAACAAGTTCAAAGAGATACAATCAAACAAGGGTACAATAAATCGATCTTGGGTTGGGTCACCGATAAATATCACCCCACAACAACAACTCTATAAAGCTCATCTCAAGTCAAAGCCTAAGTGCACAAAACTGAGAAAATTAAAACCATGGTGCCGCACTCGCCAGTGTAAGATAGGTCAAGAATAACCATCAGTCCCATCTTGCAACCATTGAGACATGTATAAAATCATGGCAACTCCAAACCACGTCTCTAAAAGACAATCTCAAGATGGGGTCAAATGCAACCAAACTATAACATATATTATATATTATATGCAAAAATTCCTTCCAATTTTTATTAATTATGGATAACAAAATTACAATAATTATAACAACTAATTGGAATTTATGGTGTGATTATAAAAACAACTTAATGGAGTTTATAAATTCAAATAACTGGATTTCACCTCCAAAACAATGATATGTATTTTAAAATATACATAAATATGTTTATAATTTTATAAATGATTAATTGAAACTTTTTAAATTAATTACATTATATTTATAGTTGTACCATCTAGGTGTTTGTGGGTGAACTCCATGGCCAATTCTTTTGTCCAACAATTTATTGTTGTGCTTACAAAAGTGCACATTGAAATTTTCCCCTTGGTTAAATAAGCAACCAAAAGAAAAGAAAAGAAAATGGATGTTAATTGTATTATTTCCATCCAAAATGATAGAAAAGAATAGAATATACAGTCACAATGATTAATTAATAGAAATAAATAAATTAATTATTCAAGAACACTGGTGGTGGAAAGCTAGAATTTTTTTTTTTTGTTGACCAGTCTTTCAAGAGTAGAGGTCATCATCCCCGTCCTCCTTTGCGGTAGTTGTGATGGTAACCTCTGGCTCTACGGTGGTTTGTGGAGCGAAAGCTGTGGCTTTGGATGTGGCGGTGGTTGTAGTAGCGGTTCGATCTGGAATACAGAAGTCTGGACCAAGGCAGAGAGACTGAGAAGATTGAGAACTAGATGTAGATGAAGAGATCCTTGAAGGCTCAGTTTGGTCCAGGAAAAAAACGTTGGGTTGCATGAAATGAACTTATGGCGCTTAAGCACATGGGTAGGGTTCAAGCCTACATCAATGCTTACACTAGATATGATGTTGGAGATTAAGGATATGAGTGACGAGGACCGCTTGTACCACTTCATGAAGGGATTGCAGTCTTGGGCGCATACAGATCTACGACACCAAAACATGCATACTCTTGTAGCAACAAATAAACTCTTGGATTACAGAGAAGAAGCTAAGGGTTGATCCAAAGAGAGAGATGACATTGCGAATGAGAATACATTCAGCAAGGTCGAGAAGAAGATGAAGGGAAAACTGAAGTCATTTGGGAAGCATGATGAAGACAATGTCAGGTGTGTGGAAGCACCCAAGGACAAAAGCAAGCATGTGTCGTGTTGGGCACAATGATGGAAGAGCCCGTGATTGTCCAAGAGCAAGATTATACCAAGTTGTGTTATGTTAATGTGGAGATGAATGGATAGAGTGTCATGGCATTGGTTGGAAGTGGGGAAACAAACAACTTCATAAAGGAAGTATTTGCGAGGAGGGTCAAGTTACAATTAGAGAGCCAAGGCATACTTCTTTCAAAGTTTTGGACTTGGAGGTAGAAAAAATGGTTGGTGTTCCCGATTGATTCCCTTTGAGACTTGGTGATTGGAGTGGTGATATGATCTTCCTTGTGGTGTTGATGGATGATTTTGGGGTTGTTTTTGGGTAGCATTTCTAAGGAGAGAAAAGGTAGTGACAATGCCTTAGTTAGATTGTTTGGCATCCTTTCATGCTGAGAGTCGATTATCGTCCACGCAATGAGGATGCAACAAAAGGTCGTAAAAGTGACTGTGTTGAGCATCATGTGCACAACATGTCAAGGAAAGATGCAAAATCATTGTGGAGAAAGTAAAGGCACGTGGAAAGGGAAGCAAACTCCCAAAGAAGACTAGGAACCGGTGAGACATAAATAGGTGGAAAACTTGGAAAAATGGGTGACTAGACTCAAGGAGATGGTGGCATCGATAGTGTCGACTATCGGGAGTTAAGTCGTTGCTTGCATGGTGATGCAAGAATCTTAAAATTCAAAATATAAAGAGGTTGGTTCAAACAGACACAATGAATACCTCTATAATTTATACTGAGAGAACATTGCGAAGGTAATCAAAGAAGGGGAAGGAACGCAACATCCATAAGTGGAAGCAATCGTGCTCACCTCTAACGCACTTGGGCATGACCATCATGGGGATCTAGAAGCAAGGAGATTGTTAGAGCAAGTGAACAAAAATATCAGTTTGAATATGCTTCCCTTGGTGTATCTGAGCAAGAATATTGCTCACTCGAAGAAATCACGTAGCAACAATGTTGAGGGTGACGGTTGTGGGTGCCACTCACCCATCCTTCATAATTGAAGCATACCGCGAGGCATCCTGCTACTGGTGGTATAGTAGCAGGGATGTTTGGGACCTTGAGTAGAAGGTTCCTCATTTCATCCATGAGAAACCATGATGTGGAAGACCTTGAGGCAGGTGTTGGACTATGGTTGCAGTTTGGCATGTGATGGTGGATGTAGTGACTTCGCCATGAGTGAACGCAGAAACGCAGAGACCAACTGAGACACACAAGTACTTGGCGTGAGTTGCATGGAGAAGCAAACTCTGGATTCAAATTCATGGAATGAAGTGAAGGGTTGGTTGAGAAGCAACGATTGGACAAAACTCTTTAGAGACTTGGTTACAACAGCGGATGATACCGAAAACCTTGGCAAACGATTTTCAACAGTAGTAGGCATCCTTAAAGACATTGCACATGACATAAACAACTTGGAGGGGGGGAGGATGTCACACCCTTGGCTAGAAAGAGCCTCAGGGCCTCTCTTACCCATGGGAGGACTTCTAGTTGTAGCATGTTCGACTAACTGCCCCAATGAGCATGGATGGCATGGACCAGTGAACCCACCTTTGAATCTCAAATCGAAGGTGTGGTCGGCACGCAGACCACTAGGTGAACAAGTGTAGACGGGTGCATCGGGATGAGGGGTTTTGGATGATGGAAAGATGTGCATGGCAGCCATGGAGAAGATGAGGCACGTCAAGGGAGACCAACACATTGAGGTGGAGGGGCTTGAGGGAACGAGTAACTTGGGCAGTCGACACATGGATGTGTGGACGTGGGCGCACAATTGAAGCCAATGAGTGGTGTGTGGTGGAAGAGCACCATTGCCCAAAACATTTTCTAATGATCGAGAAGAGGTAGCATGGGTCAGGATCATGTAGGTTGAACTACATTAGGCGGGCCCAGGTGCACAACATGGTCCAGGAACACTCAGCATGCAACACGGTTTGGAATCCCTAGCGGAGTGTTACCGAAGTGGTCATTGAAGATGAAATGAGCACACAGTAGAGGTGACGTGATGCTTGAGAGATTTGGGAACTAATAAGAATGATATTGGCATGTAGAAACCTAACAATGAACTCAAGTGGATACAAGTCCAAGCGATTGAAAAGGAGAGCAAGGCGAGTGAGACCAAGAGTAGTGCGACTTGGAGTAGTCACATAGCAACAATGTTGAGGGTGATGGTTGTGGGTGCCACTCACCCATCCTTCATCATTGAAGCAGACCACGAGGCATCCCACTACTAGTGGTATGGTAGGAGGGATGTTAGGGACCTTGAGCAGAAGGTTCCTCATTGCATCCAAAAGAAACCATGATGTGGAATACCTTGAGGTATGCGTTGGACTGTGGCAGAAGTTTGGTGTGTGATGGTGGAAGTAGTGACTTCACCATGAGTGAAAATGGAAACCAACTGAGACAGATAAGTACTTGGAATGATCTACATGGAGAAGCGAACTCAAGATTCGACTTTATGGAATGAAGTGAAGGGTTGGCTGAGAAGAAAAAATTGGACAAGACTCTTTGGAGACTTGGTTGCAACAACGGATGACACCGACAACCTTGGCGAATGGTTTTCAAGAGCATCATGCATGCTTGATGATACAAGAGGATAATCGGATCGTCGATCAAAGTTAAAGTGTTCAAAATGTTAATTAAATATTGCAGGGATGGAGAGCTCATTAAGAGCTTTCCGACAACGCTTGTTTCATGCAAAAAGACCTCTGAATGTAGACGTTATCAGTGTTTGAAGTTTCGATAGTTTTGGTCAATTTGGCAAAAAAAGGGCTATTTGGGCGAAAAATTCTCATTGTAATTTCTATTAAAATTTGGAAATTCATGGGATTTGACCCCATGACCTCGAAGGGAACCCAAATCCTTCACAAGTCCTCCCAACCATCTCCCCTACACATTGATTCTTAATACTATACGGTTGGATGTTGTATATAACTTTGAACTATGTATTATTTGGAAAAGGGGGGAGGTCGAGGGCTTAGCCCTCGACCCCATGGTCAACACCAAGACCACACCAATGTTACACCATACCATATATTCAAACCATATCCATTGTAACCATATAATATTTGCTGTCTGGTTTTGTTGATAATTGACAGAAAATAGAAGTGTTTCCAGAACTCCCATTTTGTAAGCTTTGAAGACTAAATAAGATCGACCTTCTAATTAGAAGTGGCTCGGAGACGTAGCCCAAGGAGGCTGAACTCCGTTATCAGTTATTTTCTACAAATTTCATGGTTTGCATCTCTTTTATGTGTTTATGTGCTTCAATTATGCCCTTTAATTTTGTCATTTAAGCATCTTTAATGGATTTAAGCATTTAAACTTTCACATGCAAATAATGGTTATAAAGCTCCTGTCATTTTCGGATCACTTGAAGACATCGCACAAGATGGTGACAACTTGGAGTGGGGGAGGATGTCACACCCTTGACTAGAAAGAGCCCCGGGGCCTCTCTTAGTACAATCATGATTAATTTTATATTTGTCTGATCACCTTAGTAAAAGTATGAATGCATGTGAATTATACAAGACATTCATTGATTAAGGGTTATGACACTTATGATTGTACTAATGCACTTGTGATGTTGTATGAGGATGATGTTGTCTGCTAACATGAAAGGTACATCAAGAAAGACAAATCAAGTTCTAGATCAAGAATATACGACCATGATGACATGAAGACAAAGACTCATCCATACTCTTTGATCGCATAGAAGCTCTAGTTACGAGGATGGATAGAAGTTCAAAGGCATATAATCATGATGCTATCATAAAGGGAAATAGAGATCAAGAGGGAGGCAACCACACAAACATAAAATATAAGTATTTGAGTTACTTCTTGAATCTCTGAATAGTTAATGATATTGCTCGTAATAATTGTACGCATATTTGTATTCCTAGAATTAGGAAATATATCTTGCATAGTGTAAGCATTCATATAGCATTGAACAATATACTACTAATATGCATATGATGGGTAAGTTGGACAAACATTCCATTGTTTCTTATCTAGAATGAAACCTCTTTGCTAACATGCTAGGAGCTGTGCACGCTCTTGATAGTATGTTCTGGTAGAGATGGAAGGCATCTAGATAGCCACTGTATGCATACATGATATGGAAAAGTGTTGTGCCAAAGTATTGGTCAAGAGAGTTGCATAACTATGTGAATCATATCAGTATGCATAATAGGTTATCATTGAAATGTCAACATGATTTGATGATTATGAAGTGTTACTAATCATGTAATTGAATTTGATTTGTAGGAAAGATCGTGTGCTATGATCTACAAAAGAAGGATGATGAACACTTGTTCCAAAGAACAAGTGATGATTGTTCAACAAGAAGACTTACAAATCAAACATACTATAGAAGTACAAAGGAAGGCTCGTGGCTAGAGGATTCTCTTAGAAAGAGGGAGAGGATCGTGACGAGATGTTTGCTCCAGTGGCTAGACACACTTCCAGAGATAGATTACACCCATGGATGACAAGACCGTTCTATTGAATGGTGTAATTGAAGAAGAAGTGCATATCGAGCAAACTCTCAGGATTCGATAAAGAATCACATGATTGAAGAAGGATTTGTATGGGTTCAACAAGTACCCAAGATTGATAGTCATTTGATGAGCTTGATGATCACCACGGGTGATGTGGATTTCAACCTTTGCTACAAGGTTGAAGATGGTTTCTATATACAGATGACAAGCTTCTCTCAGATGGATGCAAGAAGGAACTCACCATAGAGTTCAAGTGATCTTGAGGCTCATCTCAGTAGACCCATATGACGGGAGATGGCACATATAGATATGTAGAAGATCACTCAATGCAAAGTTTGCATGATGTTCAGTCACAGAGGGAGGACAATACTCAGATGTAGAAGACTCCACTTTAGAGGGAGTATATCTCAGAGTTAGAGAATCTTGGCATGATTCTTGTGATTAGATATGTGGCTGATATTTTTTCCTTAGCCAAGGAAAATGTGAAGTAGAGATCCGGGATGATGGATGGTGGTTTCTATATTTTACAGACAAATGATGTATTTGACGAATACCAGGTTGAGCCTAGATGTGTTCACTCGGTAGCTACAAAGCATGTGATGAGGTACCTAAAAGGTACGATAGAATTTGGTCTATACTATGTTGGAGATCATGACTATAGATTGTATGGTTATACAGATGAAGATTAGGCCGGAAGTGTCTTTGACAAGAAGAGCACCTCAGGTGGATGTTATTGTCTGGGATTTTCCATGATCTCATGGCTTAGTAGGAAGCAATCCAGTGTTGCTCTCAGCACAGATGAAGCAGAGTATATAGCAGCTTGTCCTGCTAGTTATGAGGCCATATGGCTTAGGAAGTTGATGTCAGGACTATTTGACCTGGAGTTGGATACCACAGTGATTCTATGTGACAACCAGAGTTGTATAAAGATGACGGAGAAACTAGTGTTCCATGACAAGTCAAAGCACATAGAAATCCAATATTTTTATATACGAGATATGGTACAGAAGGGAGCTATAAAGCTCCAGTATGTGAGCACTGATGAGCAAGTTGTTGATGTGCTGACTAAGACTCTATCTCGAGTGAAGTTTTAGTACTTCTGTGACAAGCTTGGTGTGGTTTGAAAGGACCTTCCTCGAAAGGGGGAGCAATGTTGATGCTAATGCTGATGATGTTGCAGTGGGATTGTATCATCCCTAGACACATGGCCTAAAGGGATCCATAGACTCTTGTCTATGAGAATGTGATGATGATGATGTTGTAGTGGGATTGTATCATGCCTGGACACATGGCCTAAAGGGATCCATAGACTCTTGTCTCTGAGAATGTGATGATGATGATGTTTTAGTGGGATTGTATCATTCATGGACACATGGCCTAAATGGATCTATAGACTCTGTCTCCGAGAATGTTATGACGATGATAATGTGGTGGAAAATCCTAGATTTGATCTAGGTCACATCCAGTATGAAAAAGGATGGGCACTGTGGTGGAAAATCCTAGATTTGATCTAGGTCACATCCAGTATGAAAAAGGACCAGCACTGTGGTGGAAAATACTATATTTGATCTAGGTCACATCCAGTATGAAAAAGGATCGGCACTGTGGTGGAAAATCTTAGATTTGATCTAGGTCACATCCAATATGAAAAAGGACTGGCACTATGTGGAAAATCCTATATTTGATCTAGGTCACATCCAGTATGAAAAAGGACTGGCACTGTGGTGGAAAATCCTATATTTGATCTAGGTCACATCCAGTATGAAAAAGTACTAGCACTGTGGTGGAAAATCCTAGATTTGATCTAGGTCGCATCCAGTATGAAAAAGGACTGACACTGTGGTTGGATTGTATCATCCTTGGACTTCATTCCAAAACGGATCCGGTGAATTCTATCCTCGAGAATGTGGTTGGATTGTATCATCCTTGGACTTCAGTCCAGAACTGATACGGTGACTTCTGTCCTCGAGAATGTGGTGGTATTGTATCATCCCTGGACTTATATCCTAAAGTGAGATGGACTGATCATCCCGTAATTGGATCAGGATTGCATCATCCTTGGACTTATGTCCTAAAGTGAGAGGGACTGATCATCCCGTAATTGGATCATGATTACATCATCCTTGGACTTATGTCCTAAAGTGAAAGGTATTGATCATCCCGTAATTGGATCATGTGATCGAAAGATCAAGATGATGATGTTGTTGATCAAGAGATCAAGTGTTGTTGTAGATGATCAAGCGATCGAGTGTTGCAGAAGATGAAGACTCGGTGTTGTAGAAGATGATGCTACAGTACTAAAGATGTTGAAGATATTGAATATGTTTTAGTAACTGTTCCAGTTGCTGATGTTGTTGAAGAAAACTTTCAATGATTTACATATGTGTCACCTTGATGTTGTTGATGTTGCTCTCTCTCCTTTCTCCTATAGTTGATGTTGCTGTTGTCAGTAGAATACCCTTCTCATTAAGGGGGAGTGTTGAAATATTGTAACTTCAAAGAATATTCTGTTGTATTTTATTGTTGTAATTTATTCGGAGATGTTTTATTCCTCTGTCGGGATGTCATTATTGTATTTGATTATGTAAAGTCATTAAGGTAAATCCTCCGTTGTAAATCGGGGCAATAGATCTCCTTTGAGTCAATTGTAATGGGGTGTTTAAGTCCCCTAGAGGAGTCGGCCCAGTCAGCATTAAGTTGAGTGGTTAAGTTGTTGGGGCCAACCTATTTAGGGAAAAAGTCAAGTGAAAGATAAAGTATAAATAGGAGTGATGTGCTCCTCATTTGGACACACACACTCACTAGTGTAATTCGCAATGGAGAAAGAGAGAGAGATATCTGAAAGGAGAAGGAGCACTTGTTTGGGGTTTTGTCTTTGTACTTTTGATCATCTATATTGAGGAAGTTTTGTTGGGTTTTCATCCCCTAGAGGGTTTCCCAGGATAAATTTGTGTCTCTTGTGTTTATGTTGTGCTTGTTATTCTTTCAGTGATCCTCTATATGCTATTGTTGTGAAATTGAATTGAAAAGTGATGTTATCTATCTTAGCATGTTGAATCTTAATAGTTATAACATGGATTAACCAAGTAAGAATAAACATAAGTAAAGTGAGAGGTGTAGTTTGGCAAGCCCACGCCATGTTGGTCACGCCATTGGAAAGTGGAGCTTCAGCAGTGTCGCATAGCTAAGGAAGGAAACATAGCTTCGATTTCGAGTTGGATCCTTAAAGCCATGACAATATGGTTGTTCCAAGTCTCAAAGGAGGGCTTACCCAATTTGATTGTGTTGTTTTTTTCTTGTTATTTTATTTCAAGCCTAAAAATCATGGACTAGATTAGATTTCATCTTATTTAAGTGTTATTTCACACCTATGCAGTTATCTCACCCTCTCTCTCTCTTGGATTGAAAACTATTTTTTTTTTAACATACCCTAATTGCTTGCTTATTACCTTTTTTCACTTGGAAAAGAGAAATATAAACCTTTTATTTTTTCATTTACTTCTTTATTGTAAGAGAAATGAGCCTTAAGAAAGACCGCATCGCCCATGAAAAAATACTACTACATCAAGTCTAGGACTTAACGGGCATCATTGATCATTTTTGGCTTCGTCTACAAAAAAAAGATTAAGAGTTGTCTTACACTCAAGTATTGTGGTGCTAAAATCACCCTTTGTTCCCTTGCTACGATTTGGAAAGAAATTGGATTAATTAAATTAACAAACAATAATAACATATCCTTAAACCTTAGTGTGGCGAATTGGAAATGGGCAATTACTTCGTATTGGACTGGATCCTTGGGTAGGATGTAGGGGGGGACATGTACTGCCTGTGGACTTAAGGACCTTTCTGGCAGCTAGAGGCTGTCATTTCCTGGCTTATATTGCACAACCGGGATTATCCACTCTAATGCACCAGGGGTGGATCTCTTCCCAGCGTTTGGAGGTTCCTGAGGACATGATCGGAGTTTGGGAGGACTATATACAGAACTTAAGATTCACCAATATTCGTCTGACAAATCGGCCTGATGAACTTCTCTGGGATCACCATCCCTCAGGGAAATACACACCAAAACTTGGATATATTCAGCTAAATGTGGAGGTGCATAATAGGGCATTGGTGTGGTGGTGGAAATCTCTGTGGAAATTTAAATGCCCGGGTAAGGCCAAACTACTCTTCTGGGCGATTTTGGAACAAAAGGCACCTACCTGGGACATTCTGAAGAGAAGATTCCTACAGGGCCCGGGTTTTTGTCCACTCTGTAGGGAGGCGGACGAGACTATATCACACCTTTTTGTTCACCGCCGTTTCTCCCAAGCGGTTTGGACAAATATATGCAACTATTTAGATCTCAATACGCGCTGGTGGGGAGAGAGTGTTATTGACGCATTCCAAAATTGGTGGTCTGAACAACAGAAATCAAACATCTGTGCGGCCCCATGTATTTTTTCCTGGGGAATATGGATCACACGTAACAGGATTATTTTTCAGGACTGTAGAGTCCCGATGGAGCAAGTAGTGGCACAAACTGTGGCTATCATTTTACATTATAAGACTACTCCCAAAGCGATTAGAACTCGTCCTGTGATCGCTGAATCGATTGATAAATCAATACCGTGGGCTTTTTTCGATGGCGCATCACTGGACCATCAATTGGTGTGCGGTGGGGGGGTCGTTCTTCACAAATCTGAATCTCATTATTTCCACATAGTGGCTGGATTGGGGAGCGGTACTAACAACTATGCAGAAATCATGTCACTTAGACTGTTGCTGTTATTTGCACTAGAACAGGGTTGTCTTTCACTACAGATTTTTGGTGATTCACTGATAGTTATTGACTGGGCCAATGAGCATACTCAATGTAATGTGATGGTTCTCTCACCTATACTGGAAGATGTTTTACGGTTAAAGCAGAATTTTAATTTTATAACATTTAAACATGTCTACAGGGAGAGAAATGGCATGGCCGACCTTCTTTCCAAAGAAGCGTCGCAGCAACTTCTAAATTTCGGCACATGGCAAATTACATTACATTCTTCTGCTGGATCATACAGTTATTACCATAGGCCTTTCAACGAGGCTTTGGAGGACCGGGTGGGAGCATGATTGGCTTCTGTTGATCAGAATTCACAACAGTTCTGTTTTGGTTATTTTTGGTTTTTGTATATTGTATATTGGTATTATCATAGGCCTTTATGAGGCTTTGGAGGACCGAGATGGAGCATTGGCTCCTGTTGTTTACATCTGTTCTGTTTGGTGCTTTCGGGCTGATTGGACAGAATATCTTTTGATAGGAACTATTTCATTTTGAGACTACTTTTGTTATATGTAACCGGATATATGAGTGCTGTATGGACAACAAAATTTTGGGTTTGTTTGGGTCACTAGACCTGATAGAAACATGAACAGTTAATATGCGATAATGTAGGGATCTCTATGATTCTATTACATCTGCAGAATGTAATTTTGTTCAATCTATTTGAAATAAAATTACGACTTTTTCCAAGGAAAAAAAAAACATATCCTTAAACCCATATTTTATAAATATGATCAACTATATAAACCTTGATTAAATTTTATATAATTTGTAATCACACTAGTTAGTTTTTATGCAACATATTTATTATTAGAGGTACTAACAACTCGTTATTTACAAAAGAAATGTATTGTATTAAGGTAACACTTCAAGGAAATTAGGCTATCAATGATGTTTGGAGTTTTTGGACAAGGCTAAATAGAAATCTTTGTATCTTTGTCAAATGTAAATTTTCTCATTTTTTTACAACAATGATTATATATATTTATAGAGACTTCACTTTGACCTAACTTGGTCAGCATTCAAAATATGTTACAAGCATAGAAAATCATTGTTTTTACAGAGGAGAAACAACATTATGCAAGATTTTTGATAAAAATAGAAATGCTTGTCGTCCCTATATGTGGCGATAATCCTATCTAACATATCGACCGAATTAATACATATAAGATATAGATAGACTATAACCTCATGGAAACAATGGAAACTGATTTTGCTTGGGTTTTGGTGCTAGGTTATTCCATTAACTTAGCTGCAAAGGGTGGTTCAAGCAAGATTAATTCCATGGCAAGGTAACCCAGGTAACCGACAATTTGCATAACTAGGTTTGAAAGGGTTGAAACTGACTCCTCTAATTTCACATTTTTCTCATTGAGGCAATTTAAGGATGCCTAGCTTTTGATTCCTTGGTCCAAATGTAATTGTACTCACCCATCTTTGTCTAGCTTGCATGCTCACCTCTTCTCTTCTAGCATCCCCCCTAAGTGATTTTCCAATCGAGTCTTCCAGCTTGCAGAATGCAAAGAAGTGTAAGTGAGATCTCCCTTTGTATCTATCAAATTGCAGGTGTTGATGTTGAGGTTCTCTGTTAGGGACTATACCTCCCTTATTAGTGTGCAACAACAAGAATGACACCTACCCATATCAATTAGAGTATAGATCGGGTGGGAGTGGAGAGGATGGCTCATAGGTGGTTCATAGAGGGCCAGTGGAACTATTATTTTTTTGTGGGGGAAGGGGGGTGGTGTGGGATAATAGGGTGTTTGGAAGCGAAATGATTTGTAGATAGATGGACAAAGGAGGATGTAATACCCTAGTCTCAACCCTTTGAACTTGATCCTGGTTATATTGTAATTATGTTTTTATTCATTATGTGTTTCTTAACACCATGAGTTAGTTTCCATGGTGATTTTGAATAGTGACAAACACGATCATGTTAATATTGATGGAAAGGTTCCAAGGATTACCGACGAGGGGGGAAAATACGGGGTTGTGTTTCCACCAGAGGGAAAGGTAAGGGGATCCAATGGGGGGGATTTCCTTTTCCTTATGATTATGTCTTACCTTATCAATAAACCTTCTTTTGATTGTCTTATTTTCCATTTATCCTTAACTTTATGCTAACCTTGAAGTGGGAGCCTAGTTAAATGAAAGGGGAAATATGAATATGAGAGCTTAGTAATCCTATTCCGTTAGTGTCTAGCTCATATTGTGTAGTAACTACATCCTACCTTTGGAGAACTAAGAAAAGGGTGGAGGAAAGACTCCTTCCACACACTCATTCATTCCATTGATGGATGGAAATTCAAAAGAAGGGAGAGGAGCTTGGAAAAAAGCTAGATCTTTGAGAGAAAATAAGGGTTTGGAGGAAGTAACCTCAACCCGACTCTCATATGAACCATGGATAGATGAAAGAAATGATGGTAGGTGATATTACACACCATTGGAGAGAAACTACATACCATTTCGAATCCCTAAATGTTGTTGGTTTGTTAGGTTGTCCAAGGAACCAGAAAATCCATTTCCAAGAAGCTTCACAATGCTATAAATGGAACCTGGAAGTAGGCAGTGTATTGGGCTCACATTGACTGTACTAAAGAGAAAAGAGAGGAAGAGAATGTCCGAGGGACTGAAAAGCAAAGAAAGAACAACTTCTTGTGTTGCATGGAGCATGGGATGACTTCTTACGCTACCTAAGAGGATGAACAAAGAACCAGTGGTGACTTGCTTGGTTGGTAGCTTGGAACCCTTTTGTGAAAACAAGAGGGGTTTTGGAAATCTTGAAAATATTATTTTTCGTGATGGTCTCATATACCAACACGAGGGTGGCATTCTACAGTGGAGTAGCCTATGGTTTGGAAGAAATCAGTCCCCACAGAATCAGCTTCCTTGGAGCTTCATCTTGGAAAAGATAAGTGCACTCTTACTTTTATGTATGAATTTAGCAATATAGAATGAAGAGTACATGATACCATTATCATGGTGTTTTGAATGCAATTTTCCTATAGATGTTGATCCGTAAAATGTCATGGATATTCCACTGGATCAGTTCGTCACAACGAATCTTACAACTTAGTTCATTGTGGTTATTTAATTCCACAAAATATTGAATGCAATGGAACTGAAAGAGAAATAAATAGAGCAAATAAGCACACAATCCACACAATAACACAAGAAATACCCTGGGAAAATCCATTATGGGGAAAAAACCAACCACAAATGAGGACTATGCCTTGATCTGCATATCAAAATTCAAATAGAAAGGAAATGGCATTCCCTGCAGAGTTACCTATGACTCCACGACCAGAATGGCTACTACAAGATCTCCTATCTCCTATGTTCTACTACCATATCCACTCCCATTTTGTTTTCTCAACTATGGGAAAATACAATAACATCGAAAGAATGGAACCCCTTCTTCTCCTAATGGCCCGGTATTTAACATAGCATGATACTTGTTGCCTAGGGTTAATTTTAGGGTTTTTTTATGGCCCAAACCTTGATTAGGGCTTTGGTTTTGGACCTTCTAGAATGTTCTTCAAATTCCACACATGACTAGATCCACATGTGCGAGAAATGAGAGCTGACATGGAATCCACTCGGTACCATGGTGGTCAACTGGGAAGGTCAACTTGCGCGCAAGGAAAATTTTAGGGGCGGAATTTATCCCATGGGATACTTTCCAGCCTTTTTTTTCCAAAAACACATTTGCCAATTTGCCTTTTTTTCAAAGATGATTCACCGAAATTCCATGGGATATTTTTTTTTTACTCTAAAAATAGCCAAAATTGTACAATAATTATATAAAGTCCCTAAAAATTTGAATTTTTTTTTTTAAATCGCCAAACATTTTATGGTTGCAAAGTTAAGAATTAGTAAGATTTGCCAAGGTTTCTACACTTTGAGAAAATTATGGATCTTTAAAATTTTCCTTGCTTGCAGGAGGCATAACTTCTTCATACGGACTTCGATTGAGGTGATTCTTGCACCATTGGAAATTTCTCGGAGTGTAGAATGTAAAATTTTGGTCCAATCGTTTTTCCGCTGAAAAATGACGTTTAAAACCATCTAAATGGTCCTCGAAGGTTTCAGACGGTTTTTTGACCCCAAATCTGAAAAGTGAGTCATGCCCTACAAGCCAATTCATCCAATATTTTGGCCCTGAAATCTCCAAATAGGTGACAAATTATATATTGATCCATTTTGTATCAGATATCGACATCTTTTCTTGATTAAGTCATGTGCAAAACATGTGTGGCAAAGTGTTGTAATTTCTTGCATGGCAATTGTTTGACCAAAGAATTGAGTAGGTGAAATTTTTCCTTGTCCAATTATGGTTTATAAATGGGTTCTATGAATGATATGAAACTCGTTATTGAGTGGGTAGTAAGTCTCCCTTTCCGAGGAGAGAAATATTAAGGCCTTTCTTATGGATGCACCTCCTTTCCCTCAATCTATGTTTTCCCAGTTTCTATAGTTGAATCTTTTCAAGACTTAAATATTTATTTGAAATTCATTTATAGACGAGTATGACTAACGTCATGCATTCCTAATAAGTGGGTTGAAGTGGAATAACTCCCGTGGCTAATTTAGAAAGGGGATAATTCTTGAATTTTGAGCATTGTAGGATTGCGTAGAACACCTTATAAATATTGATATATGTATTCCAATATACAAATTGGTTAGTAATTAGTTATGGAATATAGGATCTAAACACACTTGTGAAAATAGTTTCCAAAAATATCTAATACCTAGGTTCCAACTTGAGAGATATTGTTAGTGCAATAGGGGCCTTTCTCAGTTTTTTTTATTTTTTAGCATTTTGGAGTGTGGCCATGCTTTCCCTTTAGGAAAATCACGAGCACTCACCCTTATTATTCACAAGAACCGTGCCCATGCCTCCTTGGCCACTTTTTTCCTTTATAATAACCAGGACCATGACTTGTAGGTGCTTGTTTGGGCATGTTTTGATGAATTTTGAGGGTCTAAAGGATTGAATGAAAACATAACTTGGTAACAAGCCTAAGAAATATTTTCATAAATATATTCAATGGGATTGCGATGAAAAATTATGGATTAGAATAAGAGATACCTCTCTTTCATCTTGTTTTTAGCTTCCCTAAACATGGCTTGGATAATTTTCCCCAAACACCCAAGGAAATCTGGCTGTTGTGCATGCCTTAGAGTTAGAAGTGGTTTAGGGATGTCCTGAATAGTTAGAGGTGATGTTTTCCTCTTCTAAGAATTGAATTTCATCATAGTTAGTTGTTGCAATTGACCTCCTTGAAGGAAGAAAGGGCTCAATATCCCTACCCTCCCTGAACACTTTTTAAGGTTTAACTTTCATGGATGGATTTAATGATTGTTTTAAATCACTTACCATAACCAGACCAAGACTAATGATATGTATCTTTAGGGTTTTGAAATACTTGTAACTATCCATGTATATGGAAATCACGTGGAAAGAGGCATATATGTTAAAGGATCATTTCGAAACGACGTCGGAACCTTAAAGAGTACCTAATCACTCTTCTAAGCAAGGAATGAAGTGTCCCATGCATGATATTAGGATCAATGACCTTAAAATCCTAAATCTATCCTTTCGAGGAGGAAGACAAATCTAAAGTGTGTGATGTGTTATGTGGCTGTCAAGATGATATAATGATAGGCCTTTAAGAAAAAGTTAGAATGAGATATGATTTCTTATGTGTCATTGAAGGGATCATACCAGTCATGCTTAATTGACAAGATCATGAAAATGCGTGATGAGGTTCATTATCACTCCCTAGTTTTCCTTAGCATGAAGAACTTGAATCTCTAGTATGATGTATAAAGGAACGTTTATGTGGAATGCATCTCCAAAAATTTAAAGTTTGTTTTATGATGTCTATAGGAACACTAAACATTGTCATTGCATACATGAATTGAAGGGTGCATTGTTGGCATGGCATAACGATGTGAAAATTAGTTTTTCATGCCACTACCATAAATGCATATTTAGACCAACAAACCCTAATTTTGTTTCGATGTATGAAGGTATGTTACAGAGTAGGTCTTGATGTGAGGGAGGATCGTGAAGGTTTTTGAGTTAACAAGGAGGGGGTCATAGGGATGGCATTAAGGAGGAGAAAGTTCCAATGGGAAAGAAGGAAGGTGGCATCCTTCAGTGGGAGGGAGAATGCATGCAATAATAAGATCAATGGAAGGTGATGGAGGCTCTCCTTAGAACAATCCCACCACAATGATCATGGCATGTGCTTAGTGGTATTTTTTTTTATCATTTCTAGTTCCAAAAGGTGGCCTTTCCTTCTCTTAAGGTCGCCCCTATATTCAGCATTACATATGCTTCTTTGTTTAGATTATGCTTGACTTGTCAAATGTTTACTATGCTGAATCCTTGAGGAAGGGGGATTTTTCTTTGAAGAGCCTTTTTGACGTGAGATGAGGAAGAGTGAGGATTTTTTCTGAGGGCTTAGAGGATGAAATGTGAATCTCCAAGGATGATTACATCTAGGGATGTCAACTCGCCGAATCCATTTGTTCCTTGGAATTTTTGGTTGGTTGTCGAATTCCCCAAGCGAAAATTAGTTTTTGTTGTTCACAATGGTTATAAATGATCCACCACATCTAATTTTTCCGATTGGTTAGTATAAAATTTATTCTTTTTTTCATAAAAAAGAGAGTATGTTACCTTAAAACTTGATGATATGGTTGAGAGGCCCTATTCTGCAATGCAAAATAAAAGACAAAGAAATTGGGGATTCAAATATGTAAAACATAGAAATAATAACTAAATATGCACAAAACATGCCATAAAATCCATACGAAATTTAATATGATCCAATTCCTTCGTTGATTAAAACAAGTTTAAGAAGGTTTCATTCCTCCAACAATAAAAAAATGCTCCATTTCATGCACACTAGATTTTCTACAAATTTTAGGCATTTCAATCCCAATATTCTAAACATTATTCTCATTTAAAATTTCCTTTTCCTATGTTTCATATTGCTTTGAAGATATAATAAAGTGACGGTATATGTTTTCAATGGAATACAAGAAAAATAAGTTAGAATGACACCTAGCTAGAAGTTAATGCTACTTGCCTAGAAGGGGCTTATATTTTATTTTTATTTATAGATAATAAAAAATTATTGTTAAAGTGTATATATCATGAACACTTTTGAAAACACTATAAATGAAATTTGTTAATATGTTTTAACATACATGTGGACAAGTCTAATGATATGTGGTCATTAGTTTTATTCAAATAAGTTAAAATGACACCTCCAAGGCATTTATATTTTATACATTTTAAATACAGTCATCAATCATATTTTTACTATGAAATATTATATGCAAAACTTCCTTCCAATTTTTATTAATTATGGATAACAAAATTACAATAATTGGAATTTATGGCGTGATTATAAAAACAACTTAATGAAGTTTATAAATTCAAACAATTGAAGTTCACCTAAAAAAATGATATGTATTTTAAAATACACATAACTATGTTTATAATTTTATAAACGAGTGATTAAATTTTTTGAAATTAATTACATTATTTTTATAATTGTACCGATGTCATCAATCATATTCTTACAGTCATCAATCATATTCTTACTATGAAATATTATATGCAAAACTTCCTTCCAATTTTTATTAATTATGGATAACAAAATTACAATAATTGGAATTTATGGCATGATTATAAAACCAACTTAATGGAGTTTATAAATTCAAACAATTGGAGTTCACTTACAAAAAAAAATTGATATGTATTTTAAAATATACATAAATATGTTTATAATTTTATAAACTTGAATTTTTTTTCTTTTTCTTTTTTTTCTTGGTTATGGGATGGATGCCAATATGTGAACGGGTAACTAGTTGTGATGAACTCCAACGCCACTTCTTGTGTCCAACCATTTATTGCAGTGCTTACAAAAGTGCACATTGAATTTTTTTTCTTGGTTATGGGATGGATGTCAATATGTGAATGGGTAACTAGTTGTGAAGATAGGAGTGGAAAAACTAGTTACCATAATTGGTTCATAAAAGTACTTTATGTACAAGTCATTGTCAATATTTTCATGTTTTTAAAATTATTTATTAAAAAAATTTCTTCTACATTTTGAAATAAAGTAAATATTTGAAATTTAACATCTTATTTTAAGTCACATCCACTTTAAGTCACATCACTGTTCACTGATTGGTCCTAAGCAAAAATACACTAAAATACACTATTGCTAGACAACTTGGAACTTTGTGGCTGATGTGGCATCATTTTGGATTCGTCACACCTAAAGACCAATATGGTTAGATAGAGAACACACCAAAGTATATGTGATACAAAATTGGAGGAAAAAATAGCTCTGAAACATGGCGAATTAAGTTACACAAAATGGATAAAAAGGCTACACCATGGCAGCTTCAGGGTGTTCGTTTAGTTTCTTTTCTGCTTCAATGTTTTTTTCAATGTGCTCTCTAATGGCATACTTGCAAGCACGCTGACATATTTCATTAACATCAGCCCCACTGAATCCTTCTGTGTATCGAGCAAGAGATGCAATTTCAACATCCCTGGCAACAGGCGACTTCCTCAGACATGCCTTAAAAATATGAAGTTTGGAAGCTTCATTAGGTAATGGAATATATATCAGCTGATCAAGGCGACCAGGTCGTAACAGAGCAGGATCAATAATACCAGGTCGATTTGTAACCCCAATAATGAAAACAGTTTTCTTTGCATTCATGCCATCCATCTCAGTCAGCATTTGATTCAATACTCTGTCTACTGCACCCCCAACATCCCCCACACTACTACCACACTGCATGGACACAAACACCCTCAAATTCAGTCAGTGCCAGTGCCTGCCTAAGACAACAACAACTAACAAGAAGATAATTAATAATGTAGACTAATTATTACTTTCCTGAGTAGCAATTGAGTCAAGCTCATCAAAGAAAAGGACACAGGGTGCTGCCTGTCGAGCCTTGCCAAAAATATCACGCACATTAGCTTCACTTTCTCCGAACCACATTGTGAGGAGCTCTGGCCCTTTCATGCTGATAAAGTTGGCTTGGCACTCATTGGAAATGGCCTTAGCCAGTAGCGTCTTACCACAACCAGGAGGTCCATAGAAGAGGACACCTTTTGAGGGAGCCATGCCAAACTTATCGAATTTATCTAGATGTTCCACAAGATATTGAATAGTCTGCGTGCAAATAGTAATAGGTCAATGGAAATAAACACATATAATCAATCATCATATAATTCAAAGCCCAACACAATCGAAGGGTTAACCCAAGGCAGAGGCCGATATATATTCAAGAGGCAAGAATAAGTGTGTTAGGGATAGGAGTCATATCAAGAGGCAATTGAGGATGGTGTAGGATTGTAGGTAAGGATGGACTACCAAGGTCACCATTCTTTTGAGAGCATGAAAATCTTCCATATTTTGGGTTGCATGCGTATGACAATTTACCATGTATTATGTTTGGTGGATGGGTATGGTTGATTGCCTTACTGGAGTTAAGATGAACAATAATATGATAAGTTTGGGAGGATCAAAATTTTACTAGATACTCGTTATGACCATATTAAATGAAGGAAGTGAGGACTTGTCATCTATGGCATAAGTAAAATTGAATGGAAGGTTGAAGAAGGTAATAAAAAATTTGTGAGGGAAAGGGATAACATGTGTGGGTCTAACTTAACATAATATGTACTTTTTTCATGATATAAATTTAAGCCCCCCTTGAAGTTGGAAGGATGGCTATCATGGAATTGTGCTAGGGTCATCTAAAAGAAGGTTCTACTTAAGATATTGTTTGAGAACCATGAAAATGGAGGACACAATCTTGGGCTTGAGAGTAATGTTGAGAGTTACAGAGATGATCACACACACACACACACACACACACACACATATATATATATATTAAAAACTCAAAAGTAATGTCTGTGGGAGATAAGTTGGTTATACTCTTTCCATGACAAATTCAGAAAAATATAATAATGAGGGTAGACATAGGATCCACATGAATAACACAATTTATCTAAAATTTTCCACATTCTACTTAGATGTAAATAGGGGAGGTTAGATATGTCAAAGGACAAGGTCAATTACTTCTATGGAGTAGTATAAGGGCTTTAAAAATTTCCACATCAAGTCAATGTATAGAAAGGTTAAATTGGCATTAAGAAATTACTTTCCCTTTATTGTATTTTTAATATCATAAATAATTTACTTAACATATATTTATATTGTAGGCGTTCTTTCTATGATATCCTCTCACAGGACACTGTTCCTAGATTCCTTGCTTATGTCTCCAATAGATTAACGCCACGTGTTTGGTGTTTTCCCGCTGGTTTTCACGCTGCTCTGGTGTTTTGTCCTTTGGTCTGCTATCTCTACCCACTCCCATCTCTAGGCAACGTGAAAACCCACTCTTCCATCCTTGTCGAGGTTTAGAAAACCCTCAATTTCATGTATATGGGATGAGCCGAGGACTACATCCAATAGATAATACCAGTTTCATTCCAACGATTGGATTTTGTAACACAATTCCACCATGGTATTGGCACACCCATTTGTCATGGATTCACCGCATTCACAAAATTAAGTTTATTCCCACATAGCTCAAAATACTGCATCACAGTGAGAAAGACGTGTTCTCCGCTCTTTCTCTCAACTCACAACTATTGGACACGGTTAACACAAAAGCTTCCAATGGCATCTGTGAGGAGGTATCACATTATGCAGGCAAGGGAAACTGAAGAAGGCCTTGTATTCTCTGTATCTTACAAATCCCAAATAGTTTTGGTCAAACTCGTATACGTATTCCTCTCAATTGCAAGAGTGTCTCCACAAAAGGGCACTCTCAGAAGACAAAAGAGTACATACGCACATGAGTGAATCTGGATATAACCTAGACATTTTCTTGAACAACAAGCTCATGGTTTTGTATGCCAAGTGTGGGAGCTTGGTGGATTCCCGTTTAGTTTTGTATTAGATTCCTTTGTGAAATGTGGCCTCATCGACCACCATGATTCAAGCTTATTCCAAGCATGTTCATGACGAGGAAGCCTTGGAGTTTTTTTTCCAAATGCAAAGGAATAACACTCAGCCGGATCAATTCACGTTTTCTACTATTCTCCCTGCCTGTGCCAACTTAGCGGTTCTTGAACACAACAAGAAGATCCATGATCAAAGGCATTCCATTCGCTCTATGAGAAGGCTGCATGGGTAGACTATATTTCCAATTTAGAAGCGTCCAACTAATTTTAATTGTAAATATCATTTGTATCTTCTCATATGTACATAACTCAAATGAAAACTTTGCCTACTATTCTCATTTTTGCAATTTCACCAGATAACAAACTCTTCCAAGGCTATATAGTGGTGAACCAACCCTTTTTGTTGTTCATCTATTCTTCTTTGTCAATGAAAACAAATTTCCCTTCTTGAGAAACTATTGCAGAAATGTTTATATGTAATGTGTACTTTTCAATAGATATTATTGAGATTCCTTTTCTCTAAAAAACCTAAATGCTTGTTCATATATTTGTAACAGTGCTATATTTTACTACTTTTTTAGTTCAATGCTCTTTAGTTTCCTTGTTGGAAATGGCTTTTCAAGATAAGCTCATAATGGATTATCCCAAGCAGTAGTGATATAAATATTAATCTTAGCTGATTTGTAAACTGTGTACTCTCTTTTACATTCATAAAAACAAAGCAGCCAAGCAAAGCGACCTCTCCTCATCTACCTCCACGTTGAATAAATACAACCTTTATATTGAGAGCCACGACCACTCCTATTGTGTTATAAGTCTGCATTTTATTGTGCCTTGTTGT
The DNA here is from genome assembly GCA_027924585.1 of Larix kaempferi. Lineage (NCBI taxonomy): Eukaryota > Viridiplantae > Streptophyta > Pinopsida > Pinales > Pinaceae > Larix > Larix kaempferi. The sequence continues at coordinate 1,361,660 of BSBM01001296.1, read as the reverse complement.
GAACTATCTATATTGTCAAAAGACGTGTGAATCCTTGATGCGGTGAGAGTCATTGATAACGAGTTACATTCCTTGGTTTATTAGTGATTTTCAGAAGATTAATTCATATAGTGACAGGTTTGTTCACCTTTACATGATTGAGAAGCATGTAAAGTTTTTATTGTGGACTTGAAATCCTCAATGAGAAGAAAGAAACATATCTGGGTTTCCCACTGTATCTTCCATTCTTGAAGCAAGCATAACGAAGATTCACCACTCCTATTGTGTTGTAAGTCTGCATTTTATTGTGCTTTGTTGCAAACTATCTATATTGTCAGAAGTCGTGTGAATCCTTGATGTAGTGAGAGTCATTGATAACCAGTTACTTTCCTTGGTTTATTAGTAATTTTCAGAAGATTAGTTCATGTAGTGACAGGTATGTTCACCTTTACATGGTTGAGAAGGATGAAAAGTTTTTATTGTGGACTTGAAATCCTCAATGATAATAAAGAAACATATTTGGGTTTCCCACTGTATCTTCCATTCTTGAAGCAAGCATAACGAACATTCATTTACAACTTAGATTGTGGCACTATCAAGAGCTGGTCCATGAAAGAGTTCTATACCTATACTTGTATATGGAGATTCCTAAATTTATTGCTACAACACATGGCATGAAAGCAAACTTTTGTTCACAAGTAGTTTGTGCAGTTTATAAGCTATTATAATAATTGTTTTCATTGATATTATTGCAGAAATATTTTTTCAAATTGCTTATATATTCCAGATATAGTAGTAATCTATAGTGTTGAGATTACTACTATAGAGATTGCGAGAAAATCAATTGTAGTTGGCTCACTGTGTTGATGAACTTAACATTATTTTTTGTTATGGGTTGAGTGCCTATGTGTTTGTAATATGAGATTGTTACAAACTTTGCTCTTTTCCTTCCAGTATCCTTCACTGCCTGTGCCTATGTTTTTGTTCCTTCTAACTTTCCTCTTTTCCTATCGACGTTCATTTTTTCCCCTCAAGGGGCAAATGCTAGTTATAAAACATTATATTGGATTTGTGTAATGTGTGATAACTATATTTTTATAAAACATTATATTGGATTCATGTATTGTGGAACAATACCATTATAAAATTTGTTGAAACTTTGAATAAAAATCCGTTTCTTCAAAAATTCAATTAAAGTTTTAAATTTATAAGTGACCATTAACCTATTTTATCTATTTTATCAATAGTGTAAGTAAGATTCATTTCTTCTCAAGTTCAATTTAAGTCTTAAATTTATAAGATGGTTAGATTTTTCTATCAAAATTCCCATCAAGATTTTGAAGTTATAAGTCTTAAATTTATAACATTGTTAACTTTTTCAGTCAAAAATTCCATTAAGTTTTTGCAGTTATAAAATCGTTAACTTTTTCTATTTTTCTGTTTACTTTCAAATTGTGTGATTTGATGATTGATATAATTCAATTAAGATTCATTTCTTCCAAAGTTCAATTAAGTCTTAAATTAATAAGATCTTAACTTTTTCTATTGAAGTTAGAATCATTAACTTTTTATATTTCTAAGCTTGCTTTCAAATTGTGTGTTTTGATGATTGATATACTCGATATATTATTTATAAATTATATTACGTGTAATTGCAATATCTTCTTTGCAATTTCATGTATAACTCTAATATAAAAATTGATTTGAAAATTATATTTTTCATAATGTAAATGATTTTGACTTTCATTTTCATAGTGTTGATAAAGTCCATATTAAATATTAATATACATTTTATTTTGATTTAAGGGAGAACTGTGCAGGTTACGCAGTAAAGTTCTTATTTTTTTAAATTAATATGGAGTTGACATCATTAATTTAAAACTCTAGAGAATTGTGAATTGCCAGAATGCATTTTTGGTATGATATTTTTTTTATTGATATCAATATTATGTATGAAGATCTCAGAATTTAAAGTGTACAAATTGTTAATAGATGTATTCCATTCCAAGAAATTTCTCTGCATAAACTATAAACATAAACTATAAACAACTAAATTCCATTGGCGATCTTCGGTTTTTTCTTTTATAGTGAAATATTATTGGTTTATCAAGCACAATGATGATAGGTAGTAGGTAGTGGGAGCGATTATTAAGGAGTATATGATTAAAATAATTAAACTCTCACTATGGTATTTGTGGGTAGTTGTTCCATTCAATTATCCAACTGGTTATGAATTTGGAACATACTTCATAACTCACAATCAAATTCGAGGGATTGATTTTGTTAATCATATACTATGTTAATCGTAATAAACTATGGAAAGTTTTGTTAATTTAAATTTGTGTTTTGAACTTAATTTATACCTCTTTTCAAATTTGTGAGTGAAGAGCTAACCAATAGGAGTTTTGTTTTGATGAAGAAGCTCACTTCCATGTAAAGAGTAATGTTATTTAATAACTTGGGGTTTTTTTTTTTGGATAAAAATCTTCTTTTCCTCCAACGGCATCTTCAAAATGATAGTAAAAATTACCCACTTTTTATAAATTTATTAAACAACTTTTGAAATTTATAAATTTTTATTATTTCTCCAAAAAAATTGATTTAATGTTCAGTTTAATACTACTATTAAGTTTTAATACTACTTCATTGCATTAATGTTTGTCCGTCTACAATTAAATGTAAATTATTCTTAAAATTAAAATTAGAGTAAAATGTATTCTTCCTTGTCTTTACATAAATATTTTTCTATGAACTTAAAAGATTCAAAACAACCTTACATAAATATGTATTGACTTTAATACATAAAATTATCATAAATATGTATTCATGGTTTGTAAACAAATAAAAATTGTTCAGGTTGTAAACAAATAAAAGTGGTTCATAGTTTTAATCATTTTATTTATTTTTTAATTTAAAGATTTAGCTTTATATTTATAATTAAAATTTTATAAATATTTTTTAAGATCAAAACCAAAAAATTAAATTATTAAAAATGCATTTAGTAATGGTAGAGACATTAATATGGGTTATCAACCTCAAATGATATATGAATTACCAACATACACAGTTTAGAGCTTTAGTAATTTAGAGCTTCTTTAACCATAACTGTTTTTAAACATGCATTTAGTAATTTTAGAGCTTTTATCATAAGTTATATAATATAAATTTTTTTATGGATTAAATAATAAATTTTATTCTACATATTTTTAGAGGTGGTTGATATGTCAAACAAGTAATGATAGCGTTTTAGGGCAACCATATCACTTAATAAACTAATGATTATAGTTTGAATTGTGGATTTGAGTTTCCTCTTTACATTTGGTGGCAGTTTCAAAAAACTGAAAAATAAAAATAAAAATCCATGGCTTTTTGTTTTTAGCACATATAAGGTTTCTATTTCATTTTAATGATAAAATTAATTATTTAATTATATCATTAGACGATTTTCATACATTATTGTTGTATTTTGGATAAAATTATTTAATTAATATAAGTGAAAAGTTAAAATACATTTTAAAATATTTGAAATTGATTTGGAAATATTAATGTTTTAGCTTTGTTGCAATTGAACAGTTGAGAACTTTCTTAGTTTTCGGTTGGTTGAAACCTCTCAATCTATAATATATAATAGTTGAAATTGATTTCAACAATTCTATACAAAAGTAATATGATTTCAATTTAAACCATTATTTAGAGAAAATAATATAATTTTAAATATTTAAATTATTTATTATTATAATTTTTATTAAAAGTTTTTTTTATTGGTTTTAATTGTTTTAAAAAATTAATTTAATTTTAAATGTTTAAAAAATAATATAATTTTAAGTGTTTAAAATATTTAATATAATTTTCATTTCAAAGTGTTTTCTAATTTTTTAAACCATGGTAAAAAAATATAAAAATAAAATTGAGTATATAAAACATTAAGTTTGTTTGATTTATTTTTTAATAATAATTATATCAAATTATTTTTTACATAATTTTAAATAATTTTTTTTTATTTTTATTTTATATAATTAATTATATAATATAAATTTTTTAAAATAAATTTTTAAACATTTATATATTTTTTATGAAATTATGTTTATGAAACTTTTGTTTCTCCAACATTATTAAATATTAATTTAATTAATTAGAAGTGTTTAATACATAAAATTCAAATGTTCAACTTATTAAGTATTGATTAATTTATTTAAAGTGAAGATGGATTGAAATACAAGATTTGGTTTGGTTCTTGATATTTTGTTTTTTTACAAGAATCGTTAAATTTGAAAATAATTGTGTATATATATATAAAGAAAAAATGAATGGTTTTTCACTTTAAAAGTATATCAATATCAATAATAATATATAAAAAAAATTTCATAATTCTCTTCCATATATAAGTTAAGAATAAGACATTTTGTATTTAAAAGCTACATCAATATGAATCCACATGCAACACCCTTGAGTATGGATCATGCCCAAGAATTTGAATTTGAATATATTTGTCATTTCAATTCCCGTACTAAACCACATCCCCAAAACTAATATATATACCAAAATCATAGTTATAAAAATAAACTATATCTATCTATCTATCTATATATATATATATATATATATATATATATATTCAATCATTGATATTAAATAATCAATACCACAATGAAATGTGTTTCATTAAAACCATACTTAGAAAAAGAAACTCTAATGATATTTTTGTTCACATAGACACAAAATATATACTAGCACAACCACTTAACTTGTGATCGGTGAACACCAATAAGATAGAAGTTAAGTGCCACAAATAAGTTATGTGTTACTTGTTCTCCAAGAATACTTGTAATCATCCGTTGTCTATGCTTCAGCTAGATGTAAACCATGGTTAAACATAGTAAACCATGGTTTACCAAAGTCAACCATGGTCAACCAAATTCAACTATGGTCTACCAAAGTCAACAATTCCCAAAAAACCAAAGTCATCCATGCCCAAACAATCAAAGTCACCCATGCCCAATCGATGTAAACCAAACCCAACCAAAGTTAACCATGGTCAAACAACCAATGTCAACCAAGCCAAAATAAACATGGTCAATAAAAACAACCAAAGTCAACCAAACAACTAAATTCAATCATAGTCAACCAAATACAACTAAAGTCAACCATAGTCAACTAAAGAGAACCAAAATCCAACCATGGTCAACCAAAGCCAATCATGGTTAACCAAAAGTCAACCCAACTCAACCATGGTCAACCAAAAATCGAGCTGAATTCAACCATTGTAAACCAAAGTCAGCTATTTTCAACCATGCTCTACCACGGTCAACCAAAGTCAATTGTTGTCATCCATGCTCTTCCACAGTCAACCGTGTACAACTAAAGTCAACCAAAGTCTACCAACACTCAACCATAGTAAAAAGTCAACCATGGTTAAACAATGTCAACCATGCTCAACCAAAGTAAATCAAAAGTCAACCATGGTTAGCCAAAGTCATCCATGGTCAACCAAAAGTGCACTGTGGTCAACCAAAAAGTTTACCAAAAGTCAACCATGGTCAACCAAAGTTAACCAAAGCCAAAGTCAACCATGGCCAACCAAAGTTAACCAAATCCAAAGTCAACCATGGCCAACCAAAGTCAACCACGGTCAACCAACATTAACCATATTCAACCAATGGTCAACCAAAGTTAACTAAAGCCAAAGTCAACCATGGCCAACCAAAGTCAACCACAGTCAACCAACATTAACCATATTCAACCAATGGTCAGCCAAAGTTAACCAAAAGTCAAACCATGGTCAACAAAAGTCCACCATTGTCAACCATGTTCAACTATGGTCAGGAATAGTTAACCATGGTAAACCAAAGTCAACAATGGTCAACCAAAAGTCACCGATAATCAAACAAATTCAACCATGGTAAACCATAGTGCACCAAATTCAACGAAAGTCAACAAAAAATAAACCAAATTCAACCATGGTTAACTAAATGTGAACCAAAGTGAACTGTGGTTAGCTAAAGTCAACCATAGTCAACAAAAGCCAACCAAAAGTCGACCATGGTCAACAAAAGCTAACCATGGTCAACAAAAGTCAAGCATGTCCAACCAAGGTAAGCTATGAACAACCATGGTCAATCATGGTTAACCATAGTCAACCGTGGTCAACCAAGGTCTACCTTGCTCAACCATAGTCAATTAAAGTCATCCAAAAGTCAAACAAAGTTAACCATGGTCAACCATACTCAACGAAAAGTAAACCAAACTCAACCATGTTTAACTAAAAGTCAACCTAACTCAACCAAAGTCAACCATGGTCAACGAGAAGTCAACCATGGTTTACAAAACGTCGACCATCGTCAACCAAAGTAATCCATGGTCAATGAAAGTCAACCAAAAGTTAACCATTGTAAAGCATGGTTAACCATACTTAACGATTTTCAACCATACTTAACCATGGTCAACCATACTTAACCAAAGTTAACCATTATCAACCATAATTAACCATGATCAACCATACTTAACCATGGTCAACTAAAGTTAACCATTGTCAACCATACTTAACCATGGTCAACCAAAAATCAACCATGGTCAACCATAGTCAACCATTATCAACAAAAAAAAAACCAAATTCAACCAGAGTAAACCAAAATCCAACCAATGTCAACCATGGTTAGCTAATGTTAATTATGGTTAAGCAAAAGTCAACCAAAAGTTAGCCATGGTACACCAATGTGAATCGACGTCAACCATAGTAAACAAAAGTCAACTATGGTCAACCAAAGTCAACAATGGTCAACCACGATCAAGTATGTTCAACTAAAGTCAACCATATTTAAGCAAATTCAACCATAGTCATCCATATTAAACCAAATTCAACAACAGTCAATTAACCATATGATTTTAAATTCAACCTTTGTGTCACCCATGATTAAGAGATAAGTCAACCATATGACATTAAAATGAACGAAAGTCAACCATTGCCAACCATGGTCAGCCACTATTAACCATAGTCAATGAAAGCCAACCTAAGTCAACCATAGCTAACCAAATTCAATCAAAGTCAAACGTCAAACAAGGTTAATCAATAGTCAATTATGGCTAGACAAAGTCAACCATGGTTAATCATAGTCAACCATAGTCAAATTTAAACAAGGTCAACCAATAGTAAATTAGGCTCAAAAACAGATACCCATAGCCAACCACAACCAACCATGGGAAACCATAGTCAATTACTCAACCAAAGTGAACCATAGTCAAACAAAATCAACCATAATAAATCAAGATCAACCACAATTAACCATAGTCAATTATGGGCAACCAAATTCACCCATAGTCAAACATGGTGAACCATAGTCAACTAAAGTGAACCATAGTCAAACGAATTGAACCATAGTCAACCGTAGTCGACCATGGTCAACTAATGTCATTTTAAGTAAACCATAGTCAACCATGGTCAACCAGTAGTCAGTTCTGGCCAAATTAAGTCAACCATAGTAAACCCTAGTCAAATTTAATCAAAATTAAGCAAGGTCAAACAATAATTAACCATGGTCAACCAGTAGTCATAGTAGTCAACCAATGGTCAACCATTATCAACCATACTCAACCATGGTCAACTTTGATCAACCATGATAAACCATATTCAACTATGATCAATCGTAGTTGATCATGGTTGATCGTTGATCATGGTTGATCAAACATGGTCAACCATGTTTAACCATGGTCATCCATGGTCAACCATGATCAATCAAAGTGAACCATGGTCAACCATGGTCAAGCATAGTCATGATCAACCATAGCGAATCATGATCAACCATGGCCAACTATGATTAATCATGATCAATCATGGTTAGCTATAGTCAACCATACTCATGATCAACCATGTTCAACTATAGTTAACCATAGCCATGATCAACCACGATCAATCATAATCAATCATGGTCAGCAATAGTCAACCATAGTCATGCTCAACCAAGTTCAACCATGGTCATCCATAGTCTTAATATTTTATTTAAAAATTAATTAATATATTATTTAAAAATTATTTTATTAATATTTACTTGTTATAATTTATTTTATAATAATAATAATAATATACCATTAAATATTAATATTGGTTAACTATGGGTGACATTGAATATTATTAAATATTATTAATATTAAGCATTATTAAACATTAGAAAAACATTAATAAAGACATTAACATTATTACACATTAGAAACATTAATAAAGACATTAGCATTGGCATTTTTAACATTATAAATATTAATAAAACTAGACACTAGATATTAATAAACATTAGAGATTAATAATAATCACACATTAGACATTAAATATTAATAAACATTAAATTTACACATTAGACATTAAATATTAATAAACATTAAATTTACACATTAGACATTAATAAACATTTAAGCATTGATAAACATTAGTCAACATTGTATTTTCAGAATAATTCAAATTATGTATTTATGTTATGCAATGTTAAACATTAGTAAGATTAGTTTACATTATGCATTAGACATTAAAGCATTAATTTACAATAAACATTAGAGCTTAATATTAATAATACTAATTATTATTATTATTATTAAAGATTAGATATTAGACATTATTAGAATTAGTTTTCATTAGTTCTCTTATTTTCATTTATAATTATTATAATGATATTTTCTTATTTATAACTATTTTTATTATTATAAACATTTAAAAAATTATTATTTAATAATAACAATAATAGTAAAATTAAGAATCTTTATTATTATTATTTCTAATCCTTATTATAAATTATTTTCATTTATTATTATTTTTCTTATTTTAATATAATTATATTTTGTTATTTATAATAATAATAATTATTATAATAGAATACTATTTTTTTATAATTATTATTATAATATACTATTTCAATATTTGTTATTTTATAATAATTATAATTATAATACTTGTTATTATTATTATAATTAAATAATTGTTATAATTATTATAATTAAATAATTATTATTACAAAATATTTAATTATTATTTTAAATGATTTATAATTTATTAAACATAATTATGAATTAATTTTTTTTATAAAATAATTAAAATATTATTCGTTATTAAATAATTAATTAGTACTATAAATTATTTATAATTTATTAATTACAATTATAAAATAACTATTTTTATAAAATATTTTAAAATACTAATACTACTACTACTTATTATTATTATTATTATTTTCACAACCATAATATTAATATTAAAAGTCACGAAATATTTCCTATGGTTGACCGTAAACTAGCAAGCTATATTAATAATTAATATGGCTTATATACATCGATCGACGTATATAGGCTACACACTTAAATGTGGTTGATATACGTCGATTAGCGTATATAAGCCATATTAATTATTAATATGGCTTGCTAGTTTATATATATATACGATTTTAATTTTTAGATAATATGAGTTTGGTCAACGAATTTTTTTAAGTTGGTCGAGTGAAAACTTCAAATCTGGTCAGTGTAAAAATATAGTCTAGTCAATGCTATTTGATTAACCGGTAGTTGAAATTTCAATGTGTCACAGTCATTTTACTTGTCACATTTGTCTGATATTATATTAGTGGTCGATATTTATGGGTGATATAATTATTATAAGTTTGGTCAATAGTGTTCGACTCCTTCAACCAATGATAGATGGTCATGAATTTGGTCGATGTATTTATTGAATTGTTTTGGTTGGTCCTCAAATCTCGTTGTAGTTTGTCAAGTCAATTTTGTCATTACCTATGTGACTCTTTTAAAAATTTTGAAAACAAGAGAAGAGGGGGTTAAACGTGAGTCTCATTTGAGGTAGGAGATCCCCTCCATTCTATGTAAATTGAGTCGGTCTCTTTTTGACCATTATCAGTCGAGTCGAGTTAGTCGGGTCCATAGCAGTCGGTTATGACCAATATCATGTACAACAGTCGGTCCTGACCATGATCAACAACACATGTACTGAACATATAATTTAAACTTGCAAGCATCCTCACGACACAAGCAAACGACAAAGAAGACATTCAAGCAGAAGATATCCTACGCCATACGGACAAACCTTAATGACCAAATTCAGAACACTTGAATTGATCGAGCCCCCCAGTGCAGAATTGCAGAGCAGTTCCTGAGTTGTGATTTCAGAAGTTGAAGGCAGATATATGGTATAGAAAGTAGACGATCCAAAAGACCCAAGCCTGAGTTGAGAAAAGGTTGACCAGATGGAGAACGGGTGAGGCTTTAAACCAAAATACCTCCTTGTGTTGAGGATAGTTGACCGCCTTTGTGAGAGGGTGAAACTTCGAGAGACCACTACCAAATTGAAGACAGATGTTGATGAGTCACTAGTCACGACTTCTTTCTACATACGTGCTCTCTTAGGGACGAAGAAGCATTTTGTTGGTGGGGGAGATGTTAGCGGAGTCTTTAGGCCCTTGTAATTTAGTCATCATATAGTTTACATGAGATTAATGAATGGTTAGTTTGAGCAGGTGTAACCACTCCAACCACATATACTATGTATAAAATACCTTTCAAGATGAATAAACAATTGATTGAATGTTTTGTCCACTTCTTGTTCATCCTTGATATTCTATTGCGTATTCTTTATTCTCTACGTGGATGATGGGTTGAACCTGTGTGTTCAACAGTCACCATTCGATTGGAGTTCCTCCATCACGTGGATATATGCCTCCCCCTTTGTCAGGGGGAAATGTGTATAATCCTATGGGAAATTTTGGGGACATTGCTTTTCCTTCTCAAGGGTTCCTTCTATGCAAATACTAGTTCATCCTTACATGAATCAATTCAGAGGAGGATAATATCCTACTGGTCAAGGTCACGATCTTTATCATAATCCATCATGGCCCACGATCTCGAATCCGATGCTTACGAGCATGTATCGACAAGGTTAGTCTTTCCCAGGAGCATGGCCTCAAGCTTCACAACCACGAATCCCATTTTTAGCCACTTTGAACTTACCAGAATTATTTGGACTTACGAACGATCTAGTGTGTCACGATCCATCATGGCCTTCAGTCCCCACTAAGTGTCCTTCGGAAATCCCAGAGTTCGAAGGAAAGAAGGGTGAGGATCCTTGTGATCACGTTACTACGTTTCACCTATGGTGCTCATCGAATTCTTTAAATCATGATTCTGTTCGTTTAAGACTGTTTCAACACACCCTTATAGGGCTAGCCACGAAATGGTATGTCGAGTTGCTCGGGGGCATGTACCGGACTTTTAACGATTTGGCCTTAGTTTTTCTTAACGACTTTCAATTGTCGGTCATGTTACCACCTAAGTTGTACTTATTTGGACTCCTTGTGAACCTCATAAGACTTGAACAACTTACATTTGTTCATTGCCAGAGTTCAAAAGTCCATCAGGCCAAATTTGTGGCCCTTTGTAAAATTTGCATGTCCAAACCCCCCACGAGGGAATTGTAATAAGTTAGTCTAAGCATGATACTTTTATAAAAGGCTTGGCCTACCTTAGGTTTTGCTGTCAAGGGGATACTCTAGAGTGTTTTTTCCTTAGGAATTATGTGTTGCGCATTAGTGGCATATAATTCCTGAGTTTTTCACTCATACCTCCAAAGCTGTTTTCCATGGTGGTTGAGCCTAGGAAGGTTATTAAAGCCTATGTGTCTATGTATTTTAAACATGCTAGCCATCAATAATAAGTCATATGGACATGCACTAGGTCCCTTAGGAGTTTGAGTTCATTCCGACAAAAATAATCTTTTTCCGTAAACTTAGGCCATTTTTAATGGTTTAAATGGAAATTTTCAAATTGTAATAAAAGTATGGCATGGTGGCGGAATTTGGCGCGAGGGTTCTCGTTTTCACGCTTAGAGTGCCCTATTTACTATGGGACCCAATCTTCCTATGTTTTAGATGATTAAATTATCATTCAGAGCATTTTTCCTTATCGAGCCGACACAATGGCATTTTAATGCTAAAGATGCGACAAATTGCACCAAAATATGAAAAAAAAATATAATTAAATAAAGCATTTGGCATGTGGGAAAAGGTGGAAATCCTATCTCTTATGAAATGCGATTAGTAAGAGGATAAAGCACATGTTGAAAGTCAATTTTTGGAAGGTAGTGACTCCCTTTGATTTAATGATGCGCTATATTTAGTAAGCTCACATGTGGGTTGCTTGGGAGCCATTCATTTGTGTGAAGGAGTTTTCAATAGTTTGAAAGGGGTGCCTATCACATGTGGCAGCCATCCCATCAAGGTCCCATCAATCAAGCCATGTATTAAGGCTTAGATCACTCCAAGATTTAGTGATGTGCCATCCTTCATGCTCACGTGTGCGTTTATGTGGTGGATAAGGAATGGATTGGTAAGGGATTGGAGTGAGGGCGCATCTCTCTTATGAGATGTGGCACCTCCACATTGATATCACATCAACCATCCCATTGATTAAGGCATAAATTATTCTACAATTTGAGAGATGCACTCCCCTCATGCCCTCCTTCTCTAATGCACCCCTCTCCTCTTGGTTTTTCTATTTAAGCGAGTGTTTTCTCCATTGATACGAATGGAGAATTGAAACTCTGCTCATGTACTGTTTAATCTTTTTGGCTATTGTTGAATAATATTTTGAATAGTTTGAAGGTCAAGATTGGTTTCCCATGTTCCATGTTCATGCATGCACTTGCTTGAGGTATATTTGTATAATTTCATTTTGATTTCATATTACTATTGTAGATTGATATATCTTGGTAAGGATCTTGGATCCTAGTAGGGTAAGCATTCATAGTTATTGAGTTGCTTATTTTTGTTGGATGTTTAGAGATCTAGGAGCAGCAAATACTATTCGGTTGTACTCTTGCCCTCTTAATTTCTTGTCATTTGATATACTATATTTAATCTTTCTTTGGTGTATGAGTGCTTTTGAAGTTGTGTAAGATCGGATGCTAAGCCTTGGAGGTTGCTCTAGTATTGACTCTCCTTCCAAGCTTGGTGGCTGGTTGCTTCTATATTTTGGTTAACATATTGGTTTTGCAGGCATCACTCTTCTTCCATACTTAGAAATCTAAATAGTTTGTGGTTGTTCCATCTTCTTCACATAAACAAAGTCTTCTTTTATTTATGTTTTATTCAAAGCAAGTAGGATAGATTCAAAGTTCATACTTTTAACTTCTTGCTTTTCATAGATCTAGATAGCTTCATCTCAAGGTTAAATCATAGATCTAGATCTAGCTTCTTATGCTTGAAAGTGTTAAGTATTTTGAAATATTTTTGTAAGCATAAGATATTGTATTTTTTTTTTAAATGTATTTTTGTATGTTCTAACCACTAATTTCCAACATTTTAGCTCACTAGTGTTTAGCAGCTCCATGACGAAAGTGGGCAGATTTGTGACCAAAACCAATGAAAAAACACTTTTGATGGACCCCCATCCACTTGTACAATTTATATATGATTGTAAGCCCTTAGACCCAACTAAAAGTGGACTAAGAGGCATTTTATTATCTGTTGGAGCATTTTTCAACCACACATCATTTATTTGATCCTTACAGCTTAATTATCCACTTATCCTAAGTATTTTGACTCAATCATGTGCTTACATCATCAACAGATCATAGTTTCAGTCAACTGAGCCATCATCTGAGCCTCCTCCACCATTCAGGGGTTGATTTTCATGACTAATGCGCACTATTGAGCCAACTGGTGATACTAGGGCGCCTTACTACACTGCTTGACCTAATCTGGTGTTCTCACCTACCATTCAGTGCAACTGCAGACATATGGCGCCCTCCCCTGTTTTTGGGAAATTAGTTGAGTTCTGCATTAAGTTAGACTCAGTTAGTTAGTTTCAGAGTATGTTAGAGTCAATTATTGATTAGTTAAGTGGTTAAATGATGTGCCGAGTGGTGTTAACTGCCTAGTAAGCCACTCTCATGCACCAATTCGAATGACCACCTTTGGAGTTCTAATTGCTTGGATTATTGTAGCCATTGTTACGTATCTTCTGAGTTTATGAGATTATTTTATTGTTGTAAACCTTCTGCACAATGTTTTCCATAAATTTTGCTGCATGCATCTCTAGTAGCTATTGTGATTATTCCATAGATCTGTTGTGCTTGAATTTCACATGGTATCAGAGCCATGGAAGGACAAGGCAACTTTTCTACAATGTTTCTACACTTATGCACTAGTGATTCTGCACTTCTACATTAGTGATTCTGCACTTCTGCACCAGTGCTTTCTGCACTAGAAACACATATGAAGATTGAGCAAGATTGCTAAAAAAATATTCCAACTCTGCACTAGAAGCCGAAAGTTTTCCACATAATTCCTGTATATTGTGCATCCGACTCTTCAAGGTTGTTTGATAGTCTATGGTGGGTGTGATGCAACTTGAAAAGTGCAGTTTGTCGACCTAAATGGTTCTTTTTTTTGTGATTGCAGGTTTCTCACTTCCTCCTATTGCATTCTCTATTGCAGAGATGGACTCTTCTTCACAAAATATTCTCACTCCTTTCAACTACCATCAATGAAAGGATGATGTTGAGATTGTGTTGTGCTCTAAGGGCTTCTACAGAGTCACCATGGGCCTAGAACCGGAGCCAAATTATGCAATAGAGAAGTCCAAGTACTTCAATAAACTTGATGAAGCTTATGGTTTTCTTTGTCTCAATATTTCGAAGGATCTTTTTTTCCATTTCAGTGGATTGACTACTCCAAAAGAAGTGTGGAAACAACTTGCCAAGCTTTTTGGTAAGCAGGATGAGATGAGGGCTTATCAGTTGGAGAATGAGCTGATTTCCCTATATCCTGAGAATTTTGAAACCATCAATGAGTTTTTTCACCAAGTTTAAGCATTTGGTATTGCAGTTGAAGCAATGTGGTGTTGAAAAGAAATATGAGCAGTTGATTCTTTCTATCCTTACGAAGCTAGGAAAAGATTATTCAGTGTTTGTCTCTACTTTCCATTCGGGAAAACTCACTATTATGAATTGGAAGATTCCTACCTTGAATGCATTCATTGAGTCCTTAACAAAAGAGCATGATAAGCTTGTTCATATGGGGCTCATTAAAACCTCCAAAGATCAAGCCCTTTTTGCTGGAGGACCCAAAGCTACGAATGGTAAGGGAAAGCAAAAGAAAGAGAAGGCCAATTTTGATCGTCCGAAGCAAAAGGAGAAGACCAAGTAGTCAGATGAGCCCTCCGGTTCAAGAAAATACAAGCAAAAGGGCAAAGAGAAGACAAAGTGTTCTTATTGTTGTAGTGGCTTTCATCTTGAAAGCTCATGCATGAAGGAAACTATTGATCAGATGGTCCTTCTCTTGGAGAAAAACAACATTACTCTTCCAGATGGCGCAAGGAAGAAGGACAACAATGATCATGCAAAAAGAGGTCATGCACTCATGGAAAGTGTTTCGAATTCTACAACTCTTCTCATAGATTTAGGAGCTTCGAATCACATGGTTGTAAGCAAATATTCCTTCTCATCATTGGACTCCGAGAACTGCATCTCCATCCACATGGGAGATGATTCACAAATTTCTTCGAAAGGAAAAGGTACTATTCATTTAGAACATGGCATTTTTCAAAATGTTCTCTATGTTCCTTCTCTAGCTTCGAACCTGCTTTCTGTGTATCAGATGACACACATTAGTTTTCCAAAGAAGGTTGTATTCAGCCCTAATAATGTTGAAATTTATGATATTTCCACTGGAAATCTCATTGCAGTAGGAAAGGAAAATCATGCTGCAAAAACATATGAGTTTTCCCACTTTTTTCCACATTCAAAGCCAAGTGCCCTTCTAACTCATGGAAATGAGGTTAGCCGGCTATGGCATGAGAGGTTTGGACACCTAAATTATAAATATTTTTTGCTTCTACAAAATAATTCCATGGTTGAAGGCCTTTCGAACATCAAATCCTCAAAAGGGATATGCAAGAGTTGCATCATTGGGAAGCATCCCGAGCACAAGTTTGATCAAGTAAAAGATAACTGAGCTTCTTGTATTTTAGGGATGATTCACAGTTATATCAACGATCCCCTGCCACATACCTCCATGAATGGATCAAGGTATGTTCTGACATTTATTGATGATTTCTCCAGATTCACATGGGTCTACTTTCTCAAGAACAAATCGGAAGTGCTAGAAAAATTCAAGAATTTCAAGGCTTCTGTTGAGATCGCTACTGAGATCAAGATAAAAGCTCTTAGATATGATAATGGTGGAGAATATATCAAATCACAGCTTTTGCAATTTTGTGCGGAAAATGGAATCCAAATCCATCACACAGTACCCTACACACTTCAGCAGGATGTTGTAGCGGAGAGGAAAAACCGAGCACTGAAATAGATGGCCACTTGTATGCTTGAGTCGAAAGGTTTGGCTCCAAATCTTTGGTCTGAGGCCATGAATGTTGCTGCATACATTCAAAACAGAGTTCCACACTCATCCATCAAAGGTACTACTCCCTTCAAAGCCTACACTGGTCACAAGCTTGATGTGTCCAATCTCAGGGTTTTTGGCTCCACTGCATGGGCTAGAATTTCGACTGAGAAGAGAAGGTATTAGGAACCACAGAGTACTGAGTGCATCCTCATTGGATATGCTGAAGAATACAAAGAATACAAACTCATGGATATCATATCTGAATAGATATTCATCTAGCGAAGTGTCAAATTTGAAGAACCGCTTCAAGATTTAAAACTAGTGGAGGAAGAAACTGTTGAATTGCCTCCTCTCCAAGAAGAAGATTCGGAAGAAGATGATGAAAGTTTGTGTCCTAATATTTCTGATGCTTTATCAGACATTAATGAACATGAAATATCAAGTTCATATTCAGATCCATATGAGCCCCCCCAGTTTCCAAAGTGGGCAGAAAAGATTCTCAATTCTGCTGGTTCTAACATTGGAAATCCTGTCGATCCAAGAAGAAATCGAGCAGACTTTCAAAGAGTAGTTATGGATTTTTCATATTATGATCCATTAATGTGTGATTTTTTTTTTGATGATAGGTTCATATCCTAAATCATACTATCATGCCCACTGAGATCCAAGATGGAAAACCTCCATGGATGAAGAGTACAATTCTCTTCAGAAAAATACTACATGGGAGCTAGTTTCTCTTTCACCTGGGAGGAAATTAGTTCAATGCAAATGGGTCTACCAAACCAATGTTGCTGTAGATGGCTCAACCTGCAAATAAAAATCTATTTGAAGAGATTCATTATGCAGGAATAGTTTAGAGTGAGGAGGAGCTGCGTTGAACGAATTTGAAACTCAAATTCGTTCAACACAACTCCTCCTCACTCTAAAATAAAAATCTAGGTTGGTGTAAAAATGATTCTTACAAGTTCATGGCGTGGACTACACAGAAACCTTTGCACCGGTTGCAAAAATGGATTCAATCCGCCTAGTTTTGGCAATTTCCGCATCTAAGCACTAGGAGGTGCACCACATGGATGTGAAGAGTGCATTTATTCATAAAGATCTCCAGGAAGAGATTTACATGAAGCATCCTGAAGGCTACATATCAGATCCGACATTAGTGTGCAGACTGAAGAAATCATTGTATGATTTAAAATAGGCCCCAAGAGCTTGGTATGTAAAAATGGATTCCTTCCTTCTGTCACAAAATTTTCCAAGATGAAAATCAGATCCAAATGTGTACCTACAGAAGCATGAAGGTAATTTTCTGATAATTTTCTTTTATGTTGATGGATTTTTTATTACAGGAAGCACTCTTGCTTCGATCGGCAATATAAAAACCACACTACATCTAGCATTCAACATGAGTGATTTAGGCCCGCTGAAACAATTTCTTGTCTTAGATATCACTCAGAATTTTGATGGGATCACCATATATTAGTCAAAATATGCTTCAAACCTGCTAAACAAGTTTAATATGGCAGATTGTAAAGCGGAACCATTCCCATTCCTCTTAGGAATCAGTCTTGAGGATGGTGATTCTACACTGTTGGTGGATTCTACACTTTATCGACAGTTGATTGGAAGTATTCTATACTTGACACACTCTAGGCTTGATATTTATTATGCCGTGAGTGCTGTGCCAAGGTATATGCAGCAGCCCCATGAGCTTCACTGGAAGGAAGCCAAAGGAATCTTGCACTATGTGTAGGGTACTAGACATTTTGGCATTCACTATGCTGCGGATTCCGATCTAGATTTGGTTGGATTCACTGCTTCAGATTGGGCGAGTGATAGCATTGATCGGAAGTCCACTTCTGGATATGTTTTCATGATTGACACATGGCCTATTTTATGGTCAAGCAAAAAGAAGGCCACCATTTCCTTATCTTCAGTAGAGGCAGAGTATCGAGGAGCAGTGAATGCTTGCATTCAGGCAGTTTGGTTGCAGGGTATTCTAGCAGAGTTTGATATTGGTAGCACCACTTATACTATCATCTTTTGTGACAATCAGAGTGCTATAAACATCTCGATAGATCCGGTTCAGAGATAGAGGACCAAGCATATCGATATCCACATGCACTACATCCAAGAGCTTGTGCATGACAGAACCATTGTACTGCAATATTGCCCTACAAAAGAGCAAATTGCAGACATCTTCACCAAGAGCCGCATTGAGAAGAAGTTATTGTAACTTCTTTCACTACTAGGGGTGAGTTCTACTATGGTGAGGACAGATTATATCCTTCATTGTTCAGTTTAAGGGGGGGTTTTCTTTCCCACTGGGTTTTTCCCTCTTTCCTCACTTAGAGTTTTTCTAGCATTTTTGGATTATTTCTATACTTGGTGACCTATGGCCTTTGTTGCTAGGCCCCTTTTATTATTTTTTATACCTCCATGATATTAGCGTAAGGGGGGGTGTTGGAGAATTTTCCAACCAAACATAATTTATTTGATTCTTACAGCTTAATTATCCACTTATCCTAAGTATTTTGAGTCCATGTGCTTACATCATCAGCAGATCACAGGTTCAGTCAACTGGGCCTCCTCCTACATTTTAGGATCCAACTGGGCCATCATCTAATCCTCCTCCTACATTATAGGAGCCAATTGGGCCATAATATGATCCCCCTCCACCATTCAGGGGTTGATTTGCATGACTAATGCGCACTATTCATCCAACTAGTGATACTAGGGCGCCTTACTACACTGTTTGACCTAATATGGTGTTATTCTCACCTACCATTTAGTTCAACTATAGACATATGGAACCCTCCCCTATTTTTGGGCAATCAGTTGAGTTCTGCATTGAGTTAGACTCAGTTAGTCAGTTTCAGAGTCTGTTAGAGTCAATTATTGATTAGTTAAGTGGTTAACTGATGTGTCGAGTGGTGTTAACTTCCTAGTAAGCCACTCTCATGCAGGGTGTATACTTTAACTTAATAATTTCATTTTCACTTCTTCATTTTTCATTTTTGTAAGTGTAGATTAGAAATAACACAAAAACCTCGTTGCCAGGAAGTATGCTCTCACCACCGCACAAAGGATTTGTCGATTAGTGGTGGTTGATCATAAAAGTGACACATATTTTTTGTGTTGCTTTACTTCTGTTTCAAGCTTTGAAGTTTTTCTTTTTCTACAATCATCCACAATTTGGAATAAACATTTGGATCACATATCAAAGTATGCTCTTTCCCCTTGTGGGCATCTTGTCCGGGCCTGTGGGAAATCAGAAACAATTGTAACCACTTATTTTATCTTTCACATTTAAGCTAATAACTCACCTAATAAAATATACAACCCCTCACATAGTGAAAATACGACAGTACGGACAATTAAAATTTGTGTGGGGAAATTTCTTAAAGGAAGCGGGAATAACTAGGAGGCGATCTCAGGGCACAACTAGGCTACACCCTTGTTGGTGTAGTGTTGAACACCACCCTAGAGACTCCATTCCATCCCACATGTTCTTGTGAGGAGCCACCATCTTTTGATTTCTGGACATTACTCCATGTATCTCATGGTATCTCGAGACCTCCCCTTTTCTCTAAAAAACTTCGAATCATTAATAAATTAAAAGTAACCAAGAGACACTTGCAAAACATTTACTTTCAAAATCATTATTCTATCTTGTGTATTGACTCCATTTGGCACTGGTCCACAACAACTGTTTATTTATTCTTTGATTAATATCATAACTTGTTGTGTTATCTCTATCTGTGGTCTTTTCATTTCTACTATTGAAAGCATATCTATAAGGTAGTAACTTTGCAAAAAAAATTGGATTTTTTTAATGATAAACTTCCCAAAACTCCTAAAAACAACATTCATAACTAATTCACCGAAAAATTCTAAATAACCTTAGAAACATTCTGTAGGGACTACCCCACTTGGCTTTGATTAGGAGTTGGCCTAAATAGATGGGTCAAGATCAGGTGACAACCTTGACTCGAGACTTGCCCCAAGGGCGCACCCAGAAGTATCATAGATTTCTGCTGCATTAACCAGGTGCACGATCTGACATCAACATTTTTTGGCACTGTTGACGGGGATAAATATTTCTATACCTGGGTACGAATTTTTTTTTTTTATCCGTTTTGTTTTTTGCTTTGTTTGATGAATCCTTAGATCTAATCTTTATTTTTTCATCTAGTGATTCCACTGACCTTTTTCTTTTTCATAAAATTTTCAAAGTAAAAAATATAAATTTTGTGAGTGTTTTAAAATGCATATTTTTTCTCACATGGCGACTCCACTGAAGGGATAAAACCCTTGTTTCTCATAAATTTGTTGAGACTTGTTGTGTGTAGATGAGCCCATGCAACAATTTTTTTTTTTAAAGCTCATTTTTTAAGCAAACCTCCTGATGCAGTAGAAGATACTTTCCATGGTCATTTCAAATATATGCTTCTGATCACTGAGTATGGATGATGAAGAGTCTGGTGATGAGTTTTCAAATGAATATCCTCCTATTTATTTCTCAAAGATCCCAAGTTTCCCTTATTATCATATTGGTAGAGATATATCTGATCATTTGCCAATCTTCTGGGGAAACGATGATTCATAGACCTAGCATGTCATATCCTTTCTTAAGGTTCTAGCCGACTTCAAAGTCCTATATGAAGATAACATGATGGAAATGTTTGTTAGCTCTTTGCGGGGAAATGCTTGTTATTGGTGGTATAATGGTATTCCAGATAAATGTATTACCTCTCTTCCGAGCTTCCTTAGAATATTTTTGAGGCAGTGGCACAATAAAGGATTTGGTATGGGAGTTTTGGACAGTATCCTTGAGAAATTTTTTCCCATCTTCCTACCTTGGATAGAATATCATGAGTATGACCCTAAGTCTCCTCGCCTCATCATAGTGGAAAAAGAAAAATATTGGGAGCTGCCTCTGAGTTATTATAGTGACGAAGAGATTAGGCAGCTTATTCAAGAAAACCGTTCATTTTCCCATCAAGCATAGTGTGACCCTATTAAAGAGATTGATGAAGATACGATTATTGAAAACGTTATTGAAAACCCTCCTCATGCCACCATGACAAAAAACATTTCATATTGGGAGTTTTCTCAGATTTATTCTAGTGATGACGAGCACATTTATACTCTTGATCTGCCTCCACAAGAAGCCATTACAGAATCCCATATTGAAATTCATGAAGAAATTTGTAATATATATGATGATGAAGGCTTAGAGGGTTTGCTTCCTTATAATTTTTTTTATCAGAAGGATGATTATGAGCATGAAGAAGACAAACATAGCATGGAATATGATATTAATGATGAAGAATCCCTCATGACTGACATAGATGTTGACGATGATAATTGGACATATATAGAGATCCCCATCTATGCCATATTTGAAGAATAGAATGATGAACCATAATATTTTGAGAGCATATTTGAAAATCCCATATATGACATATATGAAGAAATAAAGTTTGAGCTTGAGTCTCTAGGTGGTTTTATTGAGAAACCCATTTATGAGGTTTTCACATAAAGCATGGACATTAAGACCTTGGGATATATTTGCATGGAAAATGAACATGAAATATTTTCACATGATCAGTTTGAGCCATGCATGCGCATCAGCAAGGAAGACCTGAAGAATCAATGTACTAAAGAATCCGATCAAATACAACTAATTGAAGAGCAGTGTCATCCATCGTCTTCATATAAAGAGGTTCCTTATGATTTGGAGCAATTTGGGGCTTATGCTTTCACATAAAGTTACTATCAGAAGAGCCCTTTAGATCATTATGACGAGGTAGTTGGTTTTCCTTATCATTCAATTTTTTTTCTCAGCGCTATCCAGTCATGGATAGAAGAATCCTGCAGGAGGACTTAACATTTGGGGAAGCACTTGAAAGATCTATCATATGTCTTTGATTTCCCATCCAACCCTCCCATCAAGAATATCCATGCAAGTTTGCACTTTCTGATAAATGTATCCTTGATTTGGCTAGTAACCAAAGACAAGGCAAAAATCTGTTATATTGATGAAATGTTAAGATGGTTACATTGGTTTTTTCATTTTACTTAGTTTTTTTATTATATTATGATTAGAGTAGGAAAATAAGCTCCTCAAAGTGAGCATTTTTACTTTCTGCATTCATTTTCAGTAGTTTCCTTTGTGTACTTAGGAATTTTTCTTAGTTTCATTTTTCAAATAAATACAACTGGTGGTTCACTGGCGTCTTCATAAAACTTGTGCTACTATGGGTTTTTCTTGTCAAGCTGAGATGTTTTTACAGGTTGTATAAACCATAGATTTTGGTGTTCTCGCATCCTTTCCTTTCCTGAGGGCCATATCAAGCACACGTCCCGCAGTTGGAGCCATATATTACCACCTAAGTTGTACTTATGTGGACTCCTTATGAACCTAGGAAGACTTGAACAACTTAAATTTGTTCATTTCCAGAGTTTAGAAGTCCATCAGGCCAAATTTGTGGCCCTTTGTAAAATTTGCATGTCTAGACCCCCATAGGGGGAATTGTAATAAGTTGGTCTAAGCATGATACTTTTGTAAAAGTATTGTCCTACCTTAGGTTTTGGTATCAAGGGGATACTCTAGAGTGCTTTTTCCTTAGGAATTATGCATTGCGCATTAGTGTCGTATATATTCCTGAGTTTTTCACTCATACCTCCAAAGATGAAGTATTTTCCATGGTGGTCGAGCCTAGGAAGGTTATTAAAGCTTATGTGTATATGTATTTTAAACATGCTAGCCATAAATAATAAGTCGTATGGACATGCACTAGGTCCCTTAGGAGTTTGAGTTAATTCCAGAAAAAATATGTTTTCCGTAAACTTAGGCCATTTTTAATGGTTTAAATGGAAAATTTCAAATTGTAATAAAAGTATGGTATGGAGGAGGAATTTGGCTCAGGGGTGCTCGTTTTCACGCTCAGAGCGCCCTCTTTACTCTAGGACCCAGTCTTCCTATGTTTCAAATGATTAAATTATCATTCAGAGCATTCTTCCTTATCGGGCCGACAGAATGGCATTTTAATGCTAAAGATGCGACAAATTGCACCAAAATATCAAAAAAATAATAATTAAATAAAGCATTTTGGATGTGGGAAAAGGTGGCAATCCTATCTCTTATGAAAGGTGATTAGATTAAGAGGATAAAGCACATGTTGAAAGTCAAATTTTGGAAGGTAACGACTCCCTTTGATTTAATGATGTGCTATCTTTAGTAAGCTCACGTGTGGGTTGTGTGTGCGCCATTCATTTGTGTGAAGGAGTTTCTAGTGGTTTGAAAGGGGCACCTATCACATGTGGTGACCATCCCATCAAGATCCCATCAATCAAGCCATGTATTAAGGCTTAGATCACTCCAATATTTAGTGATGTGACATCCTTCATGCTCACGAGTGGGTTTATGTGGCGGATAAAGAATGGATTGGTAAGGGATTGGAGTGAGGGTGCACTTCTCTTATGAGATGTGGAACATCCACATTGAGATCACATCAACCATGCCATTTATTAAGGCATAAATTATTCCACAATTTGAGATATGCGCTCTGCTCATGCCCTCCTCCTCTAACACACCCCTCTCCTATGGGTTTTTCTATTTAAGCAAGTGCTTGCTCCATTGATACATATGGAGAATAGAACCTCTGCTCATGTACTATTTAAGCTTTTTCGATATTGTTGAATAATATTTTGAATACTTTGGAGGTCAAGATTGGTTGCCCGTGTTCCATGTTCATGCATGCACTTGCGTGAGGTATATTTGTATAATTTCATTTTTCTTTCATATTACTATTGTAGATTGATCTAGCTTGGAAAGGATATTGGATCCTAGTAGGATAAGCATTCATAGTTATTGAGTCTTTTATTTTTGTTGGATGTTTAGAGATCTAGGAGAAGCAAATAGTATTCGGTTGTAGTCTTGCCCTCTTAATTTCTTATCATTTGATAAACTAGATTTAATATTTCTTTGGTGTATGAGTGGTTTTGAAGTTGTGCAGGATCGTATGGTAAACCTTGGAGGTTGATCTAGTCTTGAATCTTCTTCCAAGATTGGTGGCATCACTCTTCTTCCATACTTAGAAAGCTCAATAGTTTGTGGTTGTTCAATCTTATTCACATAAACAAAGTTCTTTTCTTTATGTTTTATTTAAAGCAATTAGGATAGATTCAAATTTCATACTTTTAACTTCTTGCTTTTCATAGATCTAGATAGCTTCATCTCAAGGTTAAATCATAGATCTAGATCTAGCTTCTTATGCTTGAAAGTGCTTAGTATTTTCAAATATTTTTGTAAGCATAAGATATTGTATTTTTGTATGTTCTAACCACTAATTTGCAGCATTTTGGCTCTCTGGTTTTTAGCAAGTCCGTGACGAAAGTGGGAAGATTTGTGACCAAAACCGGTCAAAAAACACTTTCGATGGACCACCATCCACTTGTACAAATTTATATATGATTGTAAGCCCTTAGATCCAACTAAAAGTGGACTAAGAGGCATTTTGTTATCTACTTTTATTGTAATTATTAAACGAGAGATGTGGGATACTCAACACCCACATCCCATCCCCCCTGGGGGGATTTGCACTTTGTCAAAATTTTGTGAATGATTTTTTCTAACAACACAACAAACATACACACACTTTTCCTTTCATAGGGTGTATACTTTAACTTAATAATTTTGCTTTCACTTCTTCATTTTTAATTTTTGCAAGTGTAGATTAGAAATAACACAAAAACCTCGTTGCCACGAAGTATGCTCTCACCACCACACAAAGGCTTTGTCGATTAGTGGTGGTTGATCAGAAAAGTGACACATAGTTTTTGTGTTGCTTTACATCTATTTCAAGCTTTGAAGTTTTTCTTTTTCTACAATCATCCACAATTTGGAATAACATTTGTCTTACATATCAAAGTATGCTCTTTCCCCTTATGGGCATCTTACCCGGGCCTATGGAAAATAAAAAATGATTGTAAACACTTATTTTATCTTTCACATTGAAGCTAATAACTCACCTAATAAAATATACAACCCCTCACATAGTGAAAATACGACACTGCGAACAATTAAAATTTGTGTGGGGATATTTCTCAGAGGAAGCGGGAACAACTGGGAGGCGGCCTCAGGGAACAGTTAGGCTACCCCTTGTTGGTGTAGTGTTGAACACCGCCCTAGAGACTCCATTCCAGCCCAAATGTTATCATGATGAGCCAGATTTCTGGACATTCCTCCTTGTATATCATGGTATCTTGGGATTTCCCCTTTTCTCTAAATAACTTTGAATCATTAATAAATTAAAAGTAACCAAGAGACACTTGCAAAACATTTACTTTCAACAACATTATTATATCTTGTGTATTGACTCCATTTGGCATTGGTACACAACAATCATTTATTTATTCTTTGCTTAATATCAAAACTTGTTGTGTTCTCTCTAACTGTGGTCTTTTCATTTCTGTTGTTGAAAGCATATCTATAAGGTAGTAACTTTGCAAACGAACTTGGAATTTTTTAATCATAAAATTCCCAAAACTCCTAAAAACAACATTCATAACTAATTCACCGAAAAATTCTAAATAGCCTTAGAAAAATTCTGTAGGGATTACCCCCCTTGGCTTCGATTAGGAGTTGGCCTAAAAAGAGGGGTCAATATCAGGTGACAACCTTGAATCGAGACTTGCCCCCAAGGGCGCATCGAGCAGTAGCATAGATTTCTGCTTCGTTAACCAGGTGCGTGATTTGGCAGCAACAGGTCCATTATGACATAGGAACAGAAATCCTATTGGCGTTCGCCAAGACAAATCCATCCATATTTTTGACCATATTTTGGAGTGGCGTCGTCGAAAGAGGTTGATTAAAGTCGATATTCCACCATAGTTTCTGCTAGAATGGTTCCTTAAGTCACTTTTACCCTATATTGCGAAGGATGTTTCAACATCCGAAGTCACGATTGTAGAACATGCCATCTTTAAAGCTTAGAATATGGACTTGATATATGTTTAGTATGGGATTCTTTATGAGATTATACCTTATGCACCATGATCGAGCCACAATTCCAAACCAACTCAAGGACCTCATGCCGATGGCATCGTAGGTTCCACAAGTGCTAAGGCTATAGACCAGGTGACAAACCAAATGCAGAATTTTTCTATTAACTAGTAGGACAATCTATAGATTCATCCTCTCCCACCTAGTTGTCAGATGTACGCTTTGTGCAATCGGCGAATCCAAAGGGTAACCAACAACTCGGAGGAAATAAGAAAAATAGGAAGAACAACTGTAAGGGTGGGAACAATAATAATAAGAAGGGAAATGCGAATAATGAGAAGAATTAAAAAAATGCTAGTGGGGACAAGAAGCATAAGTGTAAGGTGAAATTTTCTTGTAAGCTTTTCTCACAAGATCACCTCACTCACTTGTGCCCCAGGATGGATGAAGCCTCGAAGCTCATGGCATAGAGCCCAGATGTGTTGACTAATTCACTTACTCATAACCAAAATATGACTTCGAGTGCTTCTACCACTAAGAATGGGTCTATTGGAACTTCAAACCATTTGACTCATGACGGTGGTCACAGATGCGTTAACATGGTACAATCAGAGGTTAATGTTGCTACTTTTTCTCACTATTATAATACTCCACATCCCTCTATGGGGAAATATCCTCCTCCTATGGAGATCCCCTTGTAGATTAATAAGCATGATCCCATGCCATGTATCCCAAAAGGATTCCTTAAGTGCTCGACTCATAATCCTAATGCTCAATCCACCTAGAACTATTCCTTTGTTGAGGATCTGGG
Organism: Larix kaempferi; assembly: GCA_027924585.1. NCBI lineage: Eukaryota > Viridiplantae > Streptophyta > Pinopsida > Pinales > Pinaceae > Larix > Larix kaempferi. Next base: position 1,334,479 of record BSBM01001296.1, on the reverse strand, counting down.
CCAAACATTGTGCGCTATGTTGGCCCTTGATGTTCTCTAGATGTGTCCTTCACAAAGGAATTCCTTGTTATCTACCTTGGGAGCTCTTGATTCTAGTGGCCCTGGTGTCATCAAGTTTGATACCGTAGACGTGCATCCTTGCTTAACTTACCATATGGTTTTTCAAGTCCATGTGGAGTGTCATTCTATGACCATTAAATGCATTGTCGTTGACGAAGGTGCTTCTACGTTTGTGTTGTCGTTATCTTGTTGGAAGGCCCTTGGCTCTCCTCCTTTATCTAAGTCTATGATTATGTTGACTGCATTTGATGGACGTTCGTTTAGACTGCATGGTATTATTCCCTCTCTCCAGGTCTAGTTGGGTGGGAATTCCGTGCCGGTAGAGATCGAGGTGGTTGATGCACCCCTTAACTACAATATTTTACTGGGACATAATTGGATCTATGCTATGAAAGCGACCATTTCAACCATATTTTGAGTGATCTGCTTTCCTCATGAAGGTAAGATCATAACTGTTGACCAGTTGTCTTTTACTAGTTCCAATTCCACTACATTGCCGAGATCTATGGTCCCTAAGATAGAAAATTCTCAGCAGGAAACTGATAATGTTGGTGTCAGGATGTATTCCTCTCTCATGGGAACCTTTAACTTTTCAGTGTCAATTACGTTTATCAACTCCATTTTAATGATCCATGGAATCTTAATTCCACGAGTACATCATGTGAACGACATTCACATGTCAGAATTCCTATGCCACTGTTTGCAGCTGAGGTTTCTTATCAAGTTGTACAACAAGTCATTGCAGACCATGATCCTTCCTCTTCATGGATGGAGGAGGAGTATCCCTCTCTACCGCTGACTTGGGTGGTCAACTCATCTTGTTCGCATGATTTCCTTAATGATACTTTACCTTTGGATGAAGCTATTATCGAGGCCATGAATGGTCCTGACAAGCCTTGGGAAGACCTTCACCATAGATCTTATTTTCTTCTTGAGATTGAGAGGATTGAACAAGACAAGTTTCGGTTGAATCTAAGTGTTAAAGTCGGTCACCCCATGGTCCCCTTGGATACACATGATATATATGCTGAAGGGAACATGGATAACATATCTCCCACCATTGCGATTGACATTTCTTGAACTCCTGGAAAATTGAAGAATGTATACATCGGTGTAGATTGCTCCCCTGAAGAAGTTTGAATGTACACCGATTTATTTAAAGAATTCTGGGATGTGTTTAGATGGTATTATGAAGAGATTCCAGGTATAGACCCGAGTATTGTAAAACATGAAATTAAAACTTATCCTAACGCTAAACTTGTTTGGAAGTGTCTGTGGGCAGTGAATCCTAGGAAGGCACCCACTATTAAGGCAGAGGTAGAGAAGCTACTTAAAGATGGATTCATCTATCCAGTTCCCTTATCCGAATGGGTATCCAATCAAATTCCCATAGATAGGAAGAAAGGAACCATCTATGTGTGCAGATACTTTAGATATTCGAATAAAGCCTGTTCAAAAGATAACTTTTCGATGCCTTTCATTGATCAGATTTTGGATGAGTGTGAGGGAAGAGAGATTTTTTTCTTTAAGGATGATTTTTCGGGATATAATCAAATCCATATCAAAATGAAGGATCAACAAAATACTGCATTTATTTTTCCTTGGTATACTTTTGCATACCGGAAAATGCCCTTCGGCCTTAAAAACGTTGGAGCGACCTTTTAGCGGGCAATGACCTTTGTGTTTCATGACTTTAAATGTATTGTGGAGGCTTATCTTGATGATATTGATCCTCACTCTCACAAGAGAGTGGATCATCCATATCACCTCCATCTCGTATTCGAAATATGTCACCATTATAAGATTCGTTTAAATCCTCATAAGTGCATATTTTGCATGACAATTGGTCGCATTTTGGGATTCATCATTTCGAAAGAGGGGATTAGACTCGACCCCTTAAATTTTGAGGGAATACTTTGGTTTCCTCCCTCGCGCACGATTACTCAACTTCAGAGTCTACAAGGGAAAGATAATTTTTTACGTCGCTTTGTAGTGAACTTTTCCAGCCTTACTAAGGGTTTCATGCACCTCTTGAAGAAGGACATTCCTTTCATCTAGGATGAGTGATCCCAACAATCCTTCGATTCTCTTAATAAATCCCTAGTATTGGTGCCTCTACTACGTCCTCTAGAATACAGTAGAGACTTCTTGATTTATATCGCCATTCCCCAGGAGACGATTGGCATGGTCCTCGTTCAAGAGGATGACGAGCTCCAAGAGAAAATTATTTATTATCTCAGTCGAAATCTAGTAGACACTGAACTCAGGCATACACACGCACAAAAATTGGCATTTGCGACTATTCATGCATTTCAACTATTACATCACTACATTTTACTTCGGAAGACCACTGTTATCGCTTATATCAACCCATTTCAATTTGTCTTGACACGATGTATGATAGGGGGGAAGTATAATAAACGGATTGTGATTTTACAAGAATTTGATCTTGATTTTGTTTCAGAAAAATACAAGAAGTATTTGGTCTTTGCGGAGTTGATGTCTGATTTCCCTAGGCTTGATGAGGACATGGTTCATGATGAATCATTTGTGGATGAACATATATTTCTCATCTCGTCTTTGGACCCTTGGAATGGAGACATCATTCTGTATCTCCAGACCCTGAAGTTCCCTCCACATATTTTAAAGGATGAATGACGTCGTATTTGTCATCAAGCTAAGAACTACCACATCATCAGTGACACTTTGTATCACTGAAGGGTGGATTCCATCTTGCGTCGTTTTTAAACTCATAAGGAAGTAGAACCTTTGCTTCATGATTGCCACAGTGGGGTGTGTGGTTGTCACTTATCCGGGCTTGCTACAGCCCAAATGATTCTGCAAGCTTGTTACTATTGGTCATCTATCTTTAAGGATTATGTTAATGCAGTTAAGAGATGTCACCCTTGCTAGGTGTTTTCTTGGAATATGTGCTCGCATCTTGACTCTTTACATCCAGTTGTCACTGTCAGTCCCTTCACCAAGTTGGGGGTGGATTTCATGGATTGTAATCCATCCTTAGGTGGGGGGAATCATCATATCATTGCGGCCATAGATTATTTTACTAAGTGGGATGAGGCCATGTTGACTGTTAAATCCGATGGTGTGACTGCAACTCACTTCATGTTCAATCATATTATCGCTCGGTTTGAGATCCCGAAGGAGATTGTCACTAACCATGGCAGTCACTTCCAAAATAAAATGATGGTGGAATTGACATTAAAGATTGGGTTTAAACAAGATCATTCATCGTCTTACTATACCCAAGCGAATGGCTAGGTATAGGAGGTTAATAAATATATGAAGTCCATTCTACATAAAACCATTAAACAAAGCAAGTCTAATTGGCATATTATGTTATATCCTATTTTTTGGGCGTATCGAGCCGCAATTAAGACTTACACCAGTTTCTCACCTTTTCAATTAGTTCATGGTGTGGAGTCCATCCTTTTGGTTGAATGTGATATCCCTTCGTTGAAGCTAGCCATTGAGTTCGTTCCTGACACAATGGAATTAGAACAATGTTTAATCCACCTCGAGCAACTTGATTAGCAGCGTCGAGATGCTACCATGGCCATTGAAACTAATAAATGTTGTGTTAAGGCTCAATATGATAGGTCTTTCCATCCTCGATAGTACGTTGAGGGTGACTTGGTCCTCTTGTATGACCAAGCTAAGGAACCACTGGGGGTAGGAAAGTTCAACCCAATGTGGCATGGTCCTTACATAGTGAGGTGTGTCCTAGAGAAAGGAGCTTATGATTTGGAAGACTGCAAAGTGAATGTGCTGACGGAGCATATAAATGGGCTCTACCTTAAGAAGTATTATGCTGGAGTCTCCAACTTAGGCTAGTACCCTATACATTATTGTATAGTTTTGTACATAGTTTAGCTTTTATTTTGGTATCTCGGGTTTTCTTATACGCTTCCTCTTGGTTGGAAGATTTCAACAAATTCTTCAACATTCCTAGGATTCGCAGATGGTGCCAGTCGTCATACACAAAACTTAGCTTTTGTCGCTTGGTTCATCTATTCACCCGAGGGTTAGCTTGTGTCTTCATGAGGTGTATGCCTTGGCCCGTAATCAAATAATGTGGCCGAGTACAGTGTCTTCATTGAGATACTACATGATTCCATTTATAATGGTATTCAGTATTTAGAGGTTTGCCTAGATTCATAGTTTGTTGTGTCACAATTGAATGAGCGATATTGTGTTAGAGATCCTACACTAGTAAGAATATTCTTATGGGTAAGACTGTTGGAACAACATTTTAATTTTATCACATACATTCATATACCAAGATGTTCTAATCAAGTTGTCAATGCATATGCAAACTATATTCTATATTGGCATTTGTCTCATATTTAATCAAAGGAAACAACCATACATTCACACATTTACACACAAATTATAGTAGAGATGAGAACCATAAGTTTTTCATTATCATAAATAAGTCCAAAAATGTGGTGTCATAGTACAAAAATTGAGCTCATATCTCTCAAAATATACATGGACGGTACATATAATAATCACGACATCTAAGCCTTAGGTGCAATATGTGTGTCATGATAACATACTATGATATTGGCTAGATGCCAAAAAATTTGCACCCATAGATGGGGTACTCCTACTACGTCTATATGCATGGCCTCTGGGAGGTCCTCTATCTGCACCATCGGTACTCCATGATTCAACCATGATAGGTTACCCTATATGTTCTGTAAGGTACACTAGGCATCCTTGCTAGCTAACTCCTCTCCTCGGCCTCTGTGTTGGTGCCGTGGGTATCCATTCAATCGTCGTGGACGTATGTTTGGGAGAAAGATTCTAGTGTTAATACTTGATACCACACCAAAGACGTTTTTTCTTTCATTAAAGTCAAAAATACCAAAAAATTTCAATAGTGCTTACCAATCTCACCAAATGCAAACCTTGGTGATAATGGCATGTCTCTGTCACCATAGAAGTTGATTCCCTCATAGGATAGTAGTATATGGTGATCACATGTCGTCGCCACCAATGGAAGAAATAATCATTGTATGGAGAGGGAACTTTGCCACCTCCAAACTGCATCATGATCTCAGTCCATCAGGCCTAGGATGGATCTTGTAGACTATGAGGAGGGACCTCCACTTTCGGGCTAAGTCCGAGAACCTTCTCAAAGAATAAATTGCGTAATATGCTTGCAAACCCAAATTTTTTGGCCCTTCCAAGATTGCATTCAGTAAGTTGGTACTTCATAGTTTCCAACAGTGATGTGCACCAGTCATATAGGGTAGGTCTCAAACACTCTACCGCATAGAACATCATGTGTCTTGAAGCCTAGTATAATGCATCTGAACCCGATATCCTACTGAGCACTAGTATAATGATCTTCATGTGGAGGCTCGTGATGGATGTGATGGGGACTTGAATTCCCACCTTTTGAGTGTTGGGAAGAAAGTATGTAGCAATGCATTCTTGGTCATTCCCCCTCCTATGCCACAATCCCAGAGATTTACTACCTCCCCTCAGCGAGATAATATTGTGAGGAAGTATATGTCTTCAAACTCAATATTTAGAGGTTTCTCGTCCAAGTTGAAGGACTTAGTGTATGGATCCCAATAGTCTATGATCATCTAAAGAAACCTTGGTTTTTCCCTTAGGTTTCCAATGTTCCAAAATTTGTAAAGGCCACATATTTGCAAAGATTGTTGAGCTTCCAAATCACCTTGCAATTGATGATCAATGGCATCATGCTGACTCTCTCTCCACTCTATCACCATCCCGCAAAAAGAAGGGAGAAATTTGGCTTAGTTCTCTTAAAAAAAAACCCTAATAGTGTTGTACGCAAGCAACAGTTATCACAGTCACGCATGTATGCAGGAAAGATTCGCTTTTCCCGCGTGGACCTACCCTTGTACATGGCCTGATGATCCACTTCTTGCGTACACTGAGTTTGCCAATTTCCTTGCTTAAAAACTCAAAAATTCACCACTAAAATAAAAAATTGAACCAATGAAATTGAACAGCATGACGAGAGCACTTACTTGGTCTAGATGGATCATGATTTCGTCTCTCGTAGCTCCCGTAATCATTGATTGAAGAAAGAGGGAAAAATGGCTCCAAATGCACTATTTTGGTAAAAAAATTCAAATGACATGGTAAAAACTCTATTTTTTACTATTTGTAGAAAACTTTTACCCACTTTCTATAGCTTTGACCCTTTCTTTTAATATTTTATGAGCCTAATGGACTAATTTTATGGTGTAAGGTACTTTTTGAAATAGTTTCTTGTGACAGTTATGGTTTTAATCCTTTTTTAACATGATTCATGCCTTTGGAAGGTATATATCCTCCCCGTCATATAGGTTAGGACTCCACTCTGCATGCATTGTTTCATTGACCTATTACTATGATTCATAAACCTTAGGTGCAATCTCGCTTTTTATCGACACAGAACCTTCCAACTGCTTCCAAAAGTGTCATTATTTAAGTGGTATGGCCTTCCTGACCATGGGTACCCTAGTTAGAAACTATTTTGTCATATGGTGCCCATTCTAGAGTTCCCCCTTAGTTTTGGGAGTCTCTTGTAGTCCCGCCATGACTTTGCATTGAAGCCTCATGTGTTGTATTATCTTATATTGTGGCTATCACCCATAGGGACTCCTGATTATGTCAAGTTGTAAATGCATATCATAGACATGCTTGTATTTATGAGCCTATTGTTGGCTCTCGCTTCGTCACTATAATCCAATTGCCTAAGCACTTCTTAGTTATATCCTATCATAGCTTACCATTTATAATTTGCAGTTTGTCTACCCTTTGACCTCGAGGGAACATCCCCTCGAGTGTCCTTATCCTGCACTCGTTTTCTTGCATTGAGCATAGGTATGTTCCACTGCATGGAACTAGTTTTCTTTCCCACAACACTCGTTCCCTTGTACTTGTATTATAAGCACTCTTTTATTCCTTTTCAGGATTTTATAATATGAAAAATACCCAAAAAAAGAAATAAAAAAACATAAAAATATGGACGGGAAAATGTCATCACCTTCTATTGGCATTATCATCTATCCTTTGAATAGAGCACAAATCTTGAGTCCATCCATCAACAGTTTGGGTTTAGTATGGCCTTAGGAAGTTGAACTTGTTACTCGGATATTACTCTTATGATTGATTAATCTTCCAGTCCCTATGGAGATTCTACAGATGCCTCTTGCGTCACATAATTGTGTTAGTATTCAGTCTTAAATTTGTGTTTCCTGAGTCCCCATTTGTCTCATGCTCTTGTTCAAAGGTAGTTTATAAAATTGAGTCGGCCATTCCTTAGATCTCTTGACTTTGCATGTCGGCCATCCCTATATAAGTACATTTTGATCATATGACACTTTTTTCCTACCTAGCACCCTAGGACTACTTTCATCATTGGTAGGTGACCTTGAGCTTAGCAGATGAAACCTCATCATTGGTCGTTAAATGATTGGTTTCCCTTGTGTTCGACAGCAAGACATCTATTCAGACATTGGGATTTTTTTGTGCCTTGCATTCCATTAGACCTCATTGGTGGTTTCCTTTCTTCTTTTAGTAGTCTTCATCATTGGATACTATTCAAATGGTCTCTTCTGTGCACTACTTGCATCTAGTACATGCGAGAGAAGCACTTAGTTCTTGGTTCGTGTTCATCCTGTTCATCCAAGTTCTTCCAAATCCTTCATCCTAGATGTGTACCTCATGTTGGTTAATGCGGGATGCCTTAATTCCCTCCTTCCAATGGATCTCATTCCATCGAATTCATACCATATATTCTAGAATTGATATCTAGAGTCAGATGAGTACCTCGAGGCTTGCAGTCATCAGTGGTAGGTCCTCTCGTCATCGACAGTTGGGAATTCATCAATGTCCCCTGATCGATGGATTCTGCAAGTATTCGACCTCAACAACCTTATTCACACTTTTTGAATTCACTCAGTGCCTTGACACCCATTTTCATCATCGATGGGTAGTCTCAAGTCCGTCAATGGTATACCTTAATAACTGGTAATCATATGATGTTTCATCATGTACGAATCCTTTACCTTTATTCATGTGATGGGACATGCACCATCGACAGTTTGTGTACAATACCTAAGGCTACAGTGGCATTATACTATATGCTAATATTTGTGATCGTGACAATATCTATGGGACCTCATTTCTCATGGCAGAGCAGTTTGTACCCCAGGTTGTACCGGATGTCTTTAGTTCAGTTTGAGACTGGACCTCCCTATATATGGGACATGGCCATGACCTCTTATGACATATATTTATGATGTACTACCTATTCATGACCATTATATAAAAATTGGTATGTACTTCAAAGTTAATGATATGTATACAAAGTCAGCATTGTAATATTCTGATCAATGGCTAGTTCTTCTGGATGGATCTCCACTACTCCACTTTTGAGAGTTATAATGTATTTCATCCATCATGATCTTCCATCTGAACTCATACAATAGGTGGCATCTGTTATAGCTTGATTTTCCACACCTTATGCAACATGCCTTTATGGCCTTCCATGTCCCTATGTAGACTCATATCATCCCTCTTACTCATAGAAACCCATAAAAATCATATTTTGTTGATGTGCATTCCCTAACAGCACTACATCCTACGTATATGCATGCTTCTCTACTACTACCCATATACATTGGGTTTCATGCTCAAAATTAAAAATATTTCGGTGTTTCCATCCCAATTAACGTCCATTTTGATACTTGTCCTTCCATATGTTGGAAAACGCTTTGATTAGACCCTCCACCTCCTTTGAGGGTTATATATTGAGCCATTGTAGAGCATGAGAGGGAGGAGAAACGAGAGAGCAAGGAAAATCTAGAGAAAATTTTCCCCATTGCCATTTCCTTGAGTCTACATTTATTTGTCCTTGTTGTTTGAACTCTTTTATGTTCATCTTCCAAGCTCTTCTATATGTTGTGAAGGAGGAACCCAATTAATCCTTGAACGTGTGGGCTTGATTTTACATGGAGGATTGAAGTGGTGGAGGCCTAGGTGGAGGAACTTAGTTTCTTAGTTCCGATGAGTTTCCTACATAAGGTTTTCACTATGTATTTCTATGCCTTTCATCAATATAAATACTCTTTTCTTGTCCAATACATGTTGCAAATGCTTATGTTATTTTCCTTGGGTATATTTGTTAAATATGTTAATGTATTATGCTAGTTTTTATGCTAACAATTTATATCTATATTCCATATGCTCATATATATTTGTTGTTGAGGACAAGTTGTAGGTAAGGAGCATTGGATTTCAAAATCAATGGTGTTTTTCTTCGAACATCCGGTTGAGGTAAGAGTTTTCTCTTTTGTTGATGGCATGTTACATTTATCTAGCATACTTGAGAATTGAGTTGATTTCTTGGGTCAATCTATCTGTTGTGGTCCACCCCAATACATAGGAAGTTTTTCTCTGTAACAACAATCCAAGAAACTAGTAGATATCTAGTTTGAGTTGAGATGGCTTCCACCTCGAGAGGATATCGACCGCCTCCTGCACCAGATGAAAATTCTTTCAGATCACTGATTCAATCTTTAAGAAAATTCAGTTCAAGAATTGAATCATCATGATTTATCAAGAAGTTGTCTGATATTTCTAAAGTTATCCTTCTTGCAACTACAACCGACAAAATTCCCTAGCGATGTTACAGAGATGGATTATTGGTCAATTTACTAGAATCCAGCCTTCTCCCATATCTATGGAGAATTGGATTCAGAAAAACTGGCTAGTCTTGATCAAAGGAAAAATGACACTATTTCTATGGAAGAGGATTTTATGCTTTTCTATTTGAATTTAAGGAATACAGAGATTTAATCTTTCACAGTGGTCCATATTTCTTTAGAAATAGAGGAATTCATCTAAATAGTTGGAATCCTGACTTCAATTCAGATTCAAACATCCCCTCTACAGTCCCAGTTTGGGTAATATTACCTCATCTACCTCATCATTGTTGGGAAGATGATTCTCTGAAATATATTGGAAATACTCTGGGTAAATTCATAGATAAGGCTGAACCAAAGCAATGGATGTTTCAATGTATTCAAATATGCATGAAATTAGATCTTGAAAAAGGGTTCCCTGAAGCAATCCATCTAATTTTGGATAATTGGAGTCATTACCAATATCTAGACTATGAATAATTACCATTTAAGTGTAAATCATGCTATGCTTATGGCCATTTTGCAAAAGATTGCAAACAAGCAGGAGATTCAACCCCTGCATTTAAGAATTCAGATGATCAATGGAAGCAAGTTCGTAAGAAGTATAAGAAGGATTCCATCCCTATGGACACCCCTTCTTCGTCCTTGGTAACCAATGTGTCACAACCAATGATATATTCCACAATGAATTGCTTTTATCTGTTACTTCAACAAGGAATTCTAGTAAGATTTACTAAGTTTGTAGCCTCATCGTTTAAAGAAACTGGATTAGATTTTCCTCCTAGAGTTTCATCTCTATTACTAGGAGTAGATTTAATAAATATTGGATCAGATAAAGATAAAAAACCAATGGAATTTGATGAATATGAACCAGTACATGAATTGCAAAGAATATCAGTAGGGGTGGTAACAAGAAATCAAGCAAGACAATATGCAATTGAGGAAGAACGAGAAATGGAGGAGGGTGAAGAATGATCCACTCAGAAAATAGGGAGAAAACCAACCAAACAAGTTCATGAATAAATTGCAAATAAGGAAAAGATGTTGGGGTTGCAATCAACATTGGATTGCAGTATTGTAACAATCTCAAATATTCTAAATACTAAAGGAACAGTCACAGTTGGGACTCTGAGAACTCTCAAGGAAGGTTCCACCAAGCCAACAGTTAAATGATGAAACTAGTCTCCTGGAATAGTAGAGAGATCGAAAGTTGAAGTAAAGAGGAAGATATGAGAAATTTGATAAAAAGGGAAAATCCCTTGATCCTTCTTCTCCGGGAGATTAAACTATAGGAATGGAAAATGCAATATATAGGGAAAAATAAGTAAAGGGATATCAATAAGTTCAAGAGGCGCTTCAGAATCAACACTTTATGGGACAATATAGAGCTGGGATTGATAGAATCCAAGTAAACATAGTATTATATCTTTTCTTATCTGGTAAGTAAACCAACTACAACTTGTTTTAAAATTTTTAAGTTATACGTTCCTATGCGTTATAAAGAAAAACAAGACTATTGAAAAAATATCTCCAATGAGAGAGAAAGAATAGGGATAGGGAATTGTATTTTTGTTGGTGATCTAAACACAATTATAACTCAGGGAGAAAAAATGGGAGGAACTAGTATAAGGGATGTTTCAAGAGAGAATTTAGAGGATGTGATATTTGAATGGGATCTAATGGATGTAAAACTAAAAAATGGAAAGTTTACATGGTCAAACAAAAGGATTGGGTCATCATATATAGCAGCTCGGTTAGATATATTTTTAATTAGCAAAACTTTCCTAGAATATGACTTGGATATCTCATCTGATATCATACCTTCAACTACTTCAAATCATAATCCAATTAGCCTTTCTTTATCAAAGAGTTTAAATTATGGGCCACTTCCTTTTAAATTCAATCCTTTGTGGCTTCATCACCCTAAGGCTATTGAGATCATTACAACAACATGAAAAAGGAAATGGGAAGGTTCACCAAGTTTCATATGGGAATCAAAGTTAAAAATACTAAAACATGCTCTCAAGAGGTGGTCTAGTTTCAATTATGTTGAGCCCTATGTTGAAAACAAAAAAAATCAAGAAAAAATGGAAAAATTATAGTAACAAATGGAAACAAGAGATCCAACTAGACAACAGAGAATAGAGTAAATAGAAATAAATAGAAAGCTTCAATCTATATATAGAGCAGAGGAGGAACATTGGAGACTTAAGTCTAAAATCCTATGGTTACAAGTAAGAGATAAAAATACCTCTTATTTTCATAGGCAGGCCAAAGAAAGGAAAAGCATAAATAATGTCAAAGAAATCACCCGTTCTACATGAATCAAACTTACTGATATAGGGATATAAAGGGAGAATATTTCCATCATTTTGAAAATTTACTATCAAAACAGGAGGAATCAGATCATGTTTCATGTACTGAAATGTTAGATAACATTCCCAATATAGTTTCTCAAGCGGACAACCAGGAATTAATCAAAGAAGTTAAGGAAACTGAAGTAATAAATGCAATTTGGAGTCTAGAAATTGGCAAAGCACCAGGTCTAGATGGATTTTCCATAGCCTTTAACCAATTTTTTTTGGATTTAATAAAAGCATAACTATGTAAAAAGATAAAATGGTCTCTGAAGAAAGGTATATTAGGAGAAAGAAAAAAATCCTCCTTCTTGGATCTTATCCTGTAAGAAAAATGTCCAGCAAGTTTCTCTATATTTAGACCAATTTCTCTATGTAATTCATCATACAAAATAATCACTAGGATTCTAGCTACCAAAGTAAAATCTATACTCTCTGTACTAATATTAGAAAACCAAGGGGGTTTCATTCCCAAAACACAATTATGATACTATTATTCTCGTCCAAGAAGTAATTTATTCTAGAAAATTAATGAAAGAGAGGCATGGTCATAAAAATGGACATGGTCAATGCCTTCGAGAGAGTGAGGCACTCCTTTTTGTTTTCTATTCTTAGCAAATTTGGATTCTCACCCACATTTATTGGATGGATTCGAGCATGTATCACCAATCCATATATAGCTCCGTTAGTGAATGGAAGGTCAACTAAGTTCTTTCAGGGAGAACAAGGATTGAGACAGGGATGCCCTCTCTCTCCCATTTTATATATTCTATGGTAGACTCTTGAAGTAGAAGATTGGATTATGATAGGATAATAGGGAATCTACCTAGTATTATTATTTAATAGGAATCAAGGGACTAAATCATTCCCAGTTCGTAGATGACACTATCTTGCTGGAAGGAGATTTAGTGGTGATAGAAGTTCGATTTAAAGTCATCATATATAGGTATCTATTTTCTTTAGGTGGTGAAGTGAATAAACATAAATGTTGTGTTTACGGATGGAACGCATCCTCATCAACCATTCAAAATTTAGAATCTATTTTGGAATTTTTTGCTATAAAATATTGGAACTCATTCAATTATCTAGGAATTGTAATATTTCTAGCTCGACCTCTAGCCAAATATTGGAAGAATGTGATTGGAAAAATAAGGAAAAAGATGGAACAATGGGGAACCCAATGGAACAACCCGGATAGCAGAGTGGTCTTGAAAAAATCAATTCTCTCGACGATAGCCATATACCATAACTCTATTTTGTTAGCACCAATTGGGCTCTCCAATTAGAGAGATTAGCTTCAACATAAATTTCTATGGCAAGGAGGAAAAGCTAACTCTAAAAAGCATCACTTAGTAAACTGGAAACACGTGTTGGATCCAATTGTAAATCGAGGATTAGAGATTCAAGACATGGGTCTACTAAATAAAGAGTAGGGTGAAAAAATATTATGGAACATTAATCAGGTGAATAAGCATGGTGAAAGGTGGCCATCAACGAGAAATACACTCAATATCCTCAAAATAGAAATATGGACTAGTAGTTTAGCAATGACCCATGTACAACTATATGGAACCTATGCAAGGCTTCTATAGAAATTGTTAAAAATAATCTTCATGGATGCCAAGAAACATACAAACTATTCAAATATGGTAGGACCACATTTTGGGAAGGCTTGATTTCAACACATACACTTATTTGAATCAATTACAAAATTGGATGAGGGAGACCAATTTATATACTTTGGAAAACATCTCAAAGTGGGATGCAAATGGGAAATGGAAGGGTTGGAGGATCATTAATCTCTTGGAAGAGATAGATAATCAATGGAAGATCATGGTTAAGCTTTTAAATGGTCTTTCACCTATAGACTGCACAATCATGAACATGTGGGTTTGGAGATCCAAATGTTGCAACTATACATTTAAATAAGGATATGAAATACAAAATAACGCTATATGTGATCTCCCTAGTAATTCAATTTGGATTATAATTTGGAAAAGTGAAGATCTGCCAAAAATAAAGATGTTTAGTTGGGTTTTGTGTCATGAAAGAATACTAACTTTTGATAACATGTGAATAACAGTTCTGTGTTGGAACATTCTATCCATCTATACCTTGGTCATACATTAGTCATGCACTCCATGCATAAATAATTGAGTCTCCTAGCACCTAGGTTATGTTGTTGACCCCCTAGTGCTTAATTTTTGTCATTATTTGCCACATTATCCACTCAGAGTGCCTTATCCCTATAGTTTAGAATCTAATGCACCCTCATGCATGAATTTAGGAGTTGATTGAGTCAGTTCCTTGATTTAAGTTGCCTTGTCCCCTTGATTACCTAGTTAACTGACCCTTATACCTATATTCACTAAGTTTGAGTGTAGTAGCACCCTTTTTTACCACTACAAGTCACCTCATGCACCTCCTTCTGTTCTTCCTTCCCTAATTTCTAGCCTAGTGGCTCAATCATGTACCAACCAACTTCATTTAACTAGCCATTCATCATTAGTTTCCACTATTTCTTGTTGGAAGATGGATCCAATGTTAACTAAGCATGCCTCTTCAGTGGAATTTGAATGCCACCAGAGGCTCACGAATGATCTTGCATGAAATATTATTTAATTTCCCACATCTTGTGGATGAATAATATGAAAAACATTTACACTCAAAACTTTGTTTTCTTTGTGATATTCTTCTCTATTCTTCTATAAATCTTTGTTAAACTTATGAGGTTAGTTTTGTTGGAGATCCACCTATGTGAAGAATTTTCACATGGTATCAGAGCACACCAGCTATCTAGTTCATCTTAGATACTTCCATTTATGCACCAAAAGCTATGGAGGTTCCACAAAAGTCCTTGGGTAAATAACCTTGATAGCCTTGGATTTGCCAAGGAAATCTTCCCATGTGTGAGGCACTCCTGAATGTGCTTAGTGTTGAAGTATAGATTGAGTGAGCCGATATTAAACTTTCTTCCTGGATTTTTTTTATTGTAGGTTATAGGTCCAAGGCTCATCAGGAGTGAAACTATTGAATATGGAGAAGTCCGAGCATATTATCCTTACTCCATTCAATTACTTTGATTGGAAAGCAGATATGGTGATTCGTTTGAGAAGAAAAGGCCTTTACAGAGTCACCATGGGCAGTGAGAACGAGCCAAACCCAATAGTTGAGAAGGCTAAGTGGTACAACATAATGGATCAAGCGTATGGTATGCTATGCCTCAGTACTTGTAGAGATCTTATTTTTCACCTCGATGATTTGACCACTCCAAATCAAGTTTGGAGAAAATTCAAAACTTTATTTGGAAAGACAGATGAGATGAGAGGCCATCATCTAGAAAATGAACTGCTTACTATGAGCCTTAGAATTTTTTACTCCCTACAAGACTTCTTCACAAAATCCAAATCCTTGGTGATCTAGCTCAAGCAATGTGGAATTGAGAAGAAAGAGGAACAATTGGTTATGTCCATACTTTCAAGTTGGGCTCAGACTACTCAGTCTTTGTGTCTACTTTTCACGCAACCAAGTTGGCAGTGAAAAATTGGAAGATGCCTTCCTTGGCATATTTCAAGGAGGCCCTTACCCAGGAGCAGGACAAATTGGTCCAAATGGCCACCATCAAGACATCAAAGTACCAAGAACTTGTTGTAGGTGATTCTAATAAATCCAAAGGGAAGAATCATTTCAAAGATAATAAGATGTAAGATGATGAGGGTTCCAATTAAACTGATGAAGGTTCCAATTCCAAGAAGAAGAACAAGAAAGGTGTATCCAAGTGCTCTTATTGTAGAAAACGGTTTCCATTCTGAGAAATATTGTATGAAGAATAAATTGGACATCATGGCTCAATTTATCTAAATGCATAACATTGATGTTCCCGATCTCATAAGAAACAAAGGACCAGAAAAGACTACTGCTCAATGAGAACACTGTCTTACTGCTACTCATGAAGGTAATCATTTTTATGCTTTAAGTGCTCGAGTAAAAACACTTTCTTATGATTCTAGTATTTTTTATTTAGATTCACATTCTGATATATTAGAATCAGAAATATCCATCCCTTCCTTGGAATAATATCCAGTCAGTCCACCTAAACCACCTTTCAATCCTTGTTTTTTCACATGTTTTTGACATGCTTTCCGGAAACTCCTTCCAATCCCATTCGTATCATTCCTATCAGATATATGATTCTGATTCATAATTTTATAAGCATGTTGTATGGCCCACACATTCATCCTTCCCACCATTATATTCATAAAAGACTCCTCAACCCCCAAGTGTGTCAGTTGACAAACCCATGGTTTCCGAAACTATGTCACTTGTTTCAGTTGCATTCCGGTATTTAATATCTTTCAGTGGTTGTAATTCCATCACATTGGATTTTTTTGGATTGATATTCCACATATTTGGATCTGATATCACCTTTTTTGGTTCGAATTTCAAGGCTACACAGTCTAAAGATCCTATAGGTTCACTCAACAATCAGTATAATTCTGTTGCACAATCTTTCCTTTCCATGATCCTACTCGCTCATGGAGACACTTCAGCATTGATGTTTGCTGCATCATATGATTCCTATTTTGTTGTTTCAGAGCCTCATAATATCCATGGTGAATTTAGGAAGGTGATCAATCAGTTTGAGAAGATGATACATGGCTACATTGTCCATTATGCACCTTCACATGTTAATGATTGTAATGAGTTGATTGACGCATTTTGGGTAGGAGAGTGCAAAAATATCTTGTCCATATTTGATTATGTTTTTAGATATTACTATGTATGTGTTCATTGTGAAATTCTAAATCACAACAGATCATGGAGGTGAGTATACCTCACAGAGAAAGAATGCCGTGAAACTTGCAGTAAAAATGAACATACAATTAATCATGCATGAGAAATTAGATAGAAATAGAATGATGTCACATGATCCAATAATTAGTATAGTCAACAATGATCTTACAATGAAGAGAATTTGATTCTCATAGGATAATTCGAGTCTCAGTCAATCTAGCATAGGAATTGTCACCACTGGAGTGCTCCTGAAGTTCCAAACTCTACTCAACTCAACCTAAACTCAGTTAACTGAAGCTACTTGTTGAGATATTGTAACTTCAAAGAATATTATATTTGTACTTTATTATTCCGGAGATGATTCATTCCTCCATGAAGATCTTATTGTATATCTGGAGATGTTTATTCCTCCGTCGGAATGTGGTAACTTGGGTTATTAGACTTCCCTAGTGGGGGTCGTCCCTGTATGTGTTATGTGGGTCAAAGGGTTATTAGACCACCTTAGAGGGGTCGGCCCAATCAGTTGTAATGGGGTATTTAACCCAATGGTTAAATACGAGCCTACATGATTTGTGTAAAAGACAAGTTGGAGTAGTGTATAAATAGAGGAGGTGTATTCCTCATTTAATACACACACTCACTCACTTGAGAGTAGCGCACTTATGAGAGAGAGTTCTGCTATGGAGAAGGAGGAGCTTATGCTCAGGGTTACATCTTTTGTATTTGCTGGTCATCTATATTGAGGAAGCTTTGCTGGGTTTTCTACCCCATGAGGGTTTCCCAGGATAAATCTGTGTCTCGTGTATTTATGTTGTGCTTGTTGTTTCTTCAGTGATCCTGTATATGCTATTATTGTGAAATGGAATGTAATGCTGCTATTTTATGTCTTAGCATATTGAATCTTAACATGGTATCAGAGCTAACCTGAAGGAAGGCAATGTATGGCACTTACGACACTTGCTTCACTTGGGACAATTTGAAGGTTTGGGTTTTACATAGCAAAAAAACCAGTCATCGTGGAAATTTTGCTATAAATCCATTTATGCGAAGGTTCAGGATCTGAAAATTTTACAGGTCGTAGATAACATCCCCAGGTACCTTGTATCCAAAGGACACCCTTAGATTCGTTGTACTTTGTGAGTTATGATCAGTACCAGTTAGGGTTTCTGCCTCTTCCAGATCTCAGTCAAAATTAGGTGACCTTGGAAAAAAGGTCATAACTTGGGCTAGGAAGCTCCAAATGAAATTTTGTAAAATGTGACAGGTAGTACACAGATTGTACTATCTCAGGAAACTTTTTCAGAGGCCGAAGTTGAACCAGTGACACGTGGCATGCCGTACAAGTTCGCTCTCCTGTTTTATCCCATAAACAGGTCATGTTGCGACACTTGGCATAACTCTCTCTCAGAAAATCCAATTGAGGTCAGACCTATCAGGATGGAAAGATGACAGGTCAGGATACCACAGAAAAAGTTTTCAGACCTTGTGGATTGAAAATTTCGGAGTTACAGCAGAAACAATCAGGTACATATTTCTGTCAAAACAGAATTATTTTTGGAGCACCTTATTCATGGCTTCCGGAATTTAGGGTTTTGGAGAAAGTTAGAATTTTTGGAATCGGAGTCCACGGCTGAATGCTACTCAGGAAAATCAAAATTTAGAGACCAAGATCGAATTTGTTGGTTGGGTAGAAGACCGGGCTTGATCAAACCCCAGTTCGGGATTTTGATTAGAAAGATGGAAAATTAGGGCTTCAACAAAAGTTGAATTTTTTGAAGTCTGTGACCACGGCTGGAAGCTCCTTAGAAAAATAAGAGTTTAGAACCTTGGATCAAACTTTTTGATTGGGAAGAAGGGTGGGCTTCATCAAAACCTAGTTCGGGATCCTGTCTAGAAGATCCAGAAGTTTCGAAGGCAATTTTGAGGGGTCAAATTTTGGAGATTTCAAAATTGAAGTATGCTAGTTTGATCAGCTCAGCAAGACACATCCTTCCATCCATTAAGAAGTGTGAAAGTCAAATATTGAATTTTTAGGGTTTCTCTAGCAAACCCTAATCAAGCTCCAGATCAAGTTACAGGGGGAGTTGAGGCTAAGGCCTTACATAAGAAGACTACAAGAAGTCTCGACAGGTATGACTTAAGGAGGTTCAGGTATGTCTTGAAATCTGATTCCTGATTAAGTTCATAATATGTTTGTCTTCATATTATTTATTAGTACAATCTTGATTAATGTTAGAATTGTCTTATCACCCTAGTAACAGTATGAATGCATGTGAATGATAGAAAACATTCATTGATTAGGGTTATATGATTGTACTAATGCACTGTGATGTTGTATAAGGTTGATGTTGTCTGCTAACAAGATACAGGTACGTCACGAAAGACAAATCAAGTTCCATGACCATAACAACATGAAGAGAAAGACTTATCCATAATATTTGATCACATGGAAGTTCTACTTGCAAGGTATGTATGACTTTGTTCTATTATGCTTAACCTATGAGATATGCAGGTTCCAGCATAGGATCCCTAAATCATTGAAGAGAACAAAGAAGATATTGATTAGGTATGTTATACATAACTAAGCAGGTATA
The DNA here is from genome assembly GCA_027924585.1 of Larix kaempferi. Taxonomy (NCBI): domain Eukaryota; kingdom Viridiplantae; phylum Streptophyta; class Pinopsida; order Pinales; family Pinaceae; genus Larix; species Larix kaempferi. Next base: position 1,314,979 of record BSBM01001296.1, on the reverse strand, counting down.
CTAATCCAGGTATGTTTTCCTATGCCATGTATTAGGATCCCTTATATAAGTATACTTGGTATGATTGGTTATGCTTATTCACAAAGTTAGTAATCAAGGGTTTATGCATATTATGTCTCTTATCTTGATGATTTAATTAACCAGAAGAGTACTATGATCAAACAAGAATATGCATGAGTAAAAGAAGACTTCCTTGAAACCCTGAATACTAATGACTATACATATTCAAGATTATTTAGAATTATGATGTTTTGATAATATTGAGAATATACTAATGAATGTATGTTTGTGTATGAGATCATGAGGATGACACTAGTGCACACTTGAGCATGCACAGTGGTACAGAATGAATAGAAGTTCAAAAGACATATAGAAGATCAAGCGGGAGGCAACCACACAAACATAAAAGATAAGTATTTGAGTTGTTATTTGAAATAGTAAATGATATTGCTTGTATGCATATTTGTATTCCTAGAATATATCATGCTGAGTGTAAACATTCATAGAGCATTGAACAATATACTACTAATATGCATATGATTGGTAAGTTGGACAAACATTCCATTGTTGCTTGTCTAGAATGAAACCTCTTTGCTGACATGTTGAGAGTTGTGCACACTCTTGATAGTATGTTCTGGTAGAGATGGAAGGCATCTAGATAGCCACTGTATGCATACAGGATATGGAAAAGTGTTGTGCCAAAGTATTGGTCAAGATAGTTGCATAACTATGTAAATGATATCTGTATGCATAATAGGTTATCATGTCAACATGATTTCATGATTATGAAGTATTACTAATCATGTACTTAATTTTGATTTGTAGGAAAGATCATGATGAATGATGAAACACTGAACAAGTGATGGATGTTCAACAAGAAGATTTACAAATCAAACAAAATATAGAAGGCTCGTGGCTAGAAGATTCTCTTAGAAAGAAGAAGAGAATGATGACAGGATGTTTGCTCCAAGTGGCTAGATAAGACCACTCTCTTAATGGTGTAATTAAAGAAGAAGTGTGAATCAGGTTCTGTATGGGTACCCAGGATCGATAGTCAATTGATGAGCTTAATGATCATCATGGGTGATGTGGATCTCAACCTTTGCTTCAAGGTTGAATATGGTTTCTATACAAAGATGACATGGATGCAAGAAGGAACTCACCACAGAGTTCGAATGATGTTGAGGCTCATATCAGTAGACCCATTTGACAAGAGATGGCACAGATAGATGGCTGCAGAAATGAAAATGAAAGATCTCAGATTGATGCATTACTTCCTAGGTCTAGAAGTATGGAAAGGCTCAGAAGGAATCTTTCTCAACCAGGGAAAGTATGCCGAGAAATATTAAAAGGACTTGATATGTTGGAATGGCCACTCTTATGGATTCCAACTTGAAGCTGTTAGGGGATGACTCATCAGAGTTAGTGGATATAACTCTATACAGTCAAATTATTGGGTCATTGATGTATCTAACATATACTAGGTTAGATATATGCTTTGATGTGAACACCTTGAGTCAGTATCTAGTGGAAACTAGATGTGTTCACCTGATAGTTGCAAAGCATGTGATGAGGCACCTAAAGGATACGATAGACTTTGATCTATGCTATCTTGGAGATCATGACTTCAGATGGCTACTTAGATGTTGATTGGGAAGAAAGTGTATCAGACAGGAAGAACACATCGAGAGGATGTTATTGTCTGGGATCAGCCATGATCTCGTGGTTTAGCTGGAAGCAGTCTAGTGTGGCTCTCAACACAAGCGGAATATATGGCTACTTGCTCTGCTAGTTGTGAAGAAGTTTGGCTTCAGGGTTGTTTGACTTAGAGATAGAACCAACTGTGATCCTATGTGACAAATAGAGTTGTATCAAGATGACAAAGAATCCAGTGTTCCATGATAAGTCAAAGAACATAGGGATCTAACAAGATATGATGCAGAAAGGAACTATAAAGTTTGAATTTGTAACAAGTTACCGATGTACTAACCAAACCTCTACCTCAAGTGAACAAGTTACCAACATACTAACCAAACCTCTACCTCAAGAAAAGTTTGAGTATTTCCGAGACAAGCTTGGAAGGACCCTCCTTGAAAGGGGGAGTGATGTGGTCACTGATGATGAGATTGCCTCATCGACAGCAAGGTCGATGATGTGGATACTTGTTTACTACACTTGGATACTTAGATCATTTAGACTTAGGACTCTTATACTTAGAATATTTTTTTACTTGCTTTTACTTTGATGATATATGTATCGATGAGGATACATGTTTTGTTGATGTATTGATGAGGATACATGTTTTGTTGATGTATCGATGAGGATACATGTTTTGTCGATGTATCGATGAGGATACATGTTTTGTTGATGTATCGATGACGATACATGTTTTGTTGATGTATCAATGAGGATACATGTTTTGTTCATGTATCGATGAGGATACATGTTTTGATGATATCTGTATTGATAAGGATACAGGTAGGGATTGTATCATCCCCGGACTTCGGTCCCTTGAATTGATCCGTAGACGTATGGTCTCCGAGAATGAAGTCCTTAGTGGACAGGTGGGGATTGTATCATCCCCGAACTTCGGTCCCTTGAATTGATCCATAAACGTATGGTCTCCGAGAATGAAGTCCTTAGTGGACAAGTGGGGATTGTATCATCCCCGAACTTCGGTCCCTTGAATTGATCCGTAGACGTATGGTCTCCGAGAATGAAGTCCTTAGTGGACAGGTAGGGATTGTATCATCCCTGGACTTCGGTCCCTTGAATTGATCCATAGATGTATGGTCTCCGAGAATGAAGTCCTTAGTGGACAGGTGGGGATTGTATCATCCCCGGACTTTGGTCCCTTGAATTGATCCGTAGACGTATGGTCTCCGAGAATGAAGTCCTTAGTGGACAGGTGGGGATTGTATCATCCCCGGACTTCTGTCCCTTGAATTGATCCGTAGACGTATGGTCTCCGAGAATGAAGTCCTTAGTGGATAGGTGGGGATTGTATCATCCCCGGACTTCGGTCCCTTGAATTGATCCGTAGACGTATGGTCTTCGTGAATGAAGTCCTTAGTGGACTAATGGGGATTGCATCATCCCGGAACCACTAGTTCAAAATGTACGTGATGGGGATTGCATCATCCCAGAACCACTAGTTCAAAATGTACGTGATGGGGATTGCATCATCCCGGAACCACTAGTTCAAAATGTACGTGATGGGGATTGTATCATCCCCAGGCTTCGGTCCCTAAATTGACTCGTAGATAGATGTCTCTGAGAAGTGGTCCCTAGTGGACGAGAGGGGATTGTATCATCCTTGGACTTCAATCTCTGAATTGATCCGTAGACATATGTCTCCGAGAAAGTGGTCCTTACATTTTGTCTAAGTTGACGAGTGGACTGTATCGTCCCTAGACATGTTATGGTGTCTTAAATGAATCATGTGGTTTGCAGAGTATGCTGTTATTGAGGATACTTGTATTGGTGTGGATACTTGTATTGATGATCTATATACTTGTATTGGTGTGGATACTTGTATTGATGATGTGTATACTTATATTGGTATGGATACTTGTATTGATGATCTGTATACTTGTATTGGTGTGGATACTTGTATTGATGATGTGTATACTTGTATTGGTGTGGATACTTGTATTGATGATCTGTATACTTGTATTGGTGTGGATACTTGTATTAATGATGTGTATACTTGTATTGGTGTGGATACTTGTATTGATGATATACTTGTATTAGTGTGGATACTTGTATTGATGATGTGTATACTTGTATTAGTATGGATACTTGTATTGACAATGCTGCTGGTCGTGATGATCTAGATGACAATGATGTTGATCGTGATGATCTAGATAACGATGTTGTTGATCGTGATGATCTAGATGACGATGCTGCTGATCGTGATGATCGTATGATGACAATGCTGATGATAGTGTGATGACGATGCTGATGATCATGTGATGACGATGCTGATGATCGTGTGATGACGATGCCGATGATCGTGTGATGACGATGATGATGACGGTGCTGATGATCGTGTGATGACGATGCTGATGATCGTGAGGATCCAGATGATGATATTGTTGTAGCTGTTCAAGTGCTGCAGAAGATAAAGACTCAGTACTGAAGATGTTGATGTTCCAGTAACAGCTTGAGTTACTGATGATGTTGAGAAATCTTCCAATGATTTATAGATGTATCATGTATGATGTTGATGACTCCTTGCTCGTGCAGATGCTTTTATAATATCCTTCTCGTTAAGGGGGAGTGTTGAGATATTGTAACTTCAAAGAATTTTATATTTGTACTTTATTATTCTGGAGATGATTCATTCCTCCGTGAAGATCTTATTGTATATCTGGAGATGTTTATTCCTCCATCGGAATGTGGTAACTTGGGTTATTAGACTTCCCTAGTGGGGGTCGGCCCTGTATGTGTTATGTGGGTCAAAGGGTTATTAGACCACCTGAGGGGTCATCCCAATCAGTTGTAATGGGGTATTTAACCCAATGGTTAAATACGAGCCTACATGATTTGTGTAAAAGACAAGTTGGAGTAGTGTATAAATAGAGGAGGTGTATTCCTCATTTAATACACACACTCACTCACTTGAGAGTAGCGCACTTATGAGAGAGAGTTCTGCTATGGATAAGGAGGAGCTTATGCTCAGGGTTACATCTTTTGTATTTGCTGGTCATCTATATTGAGGAAGCTTTGCTGGGTTTTCTACCCCATGAGGGTTTCCCAGGATAAATATATGTCTTGTGTATTTATGTTGTGCTTGTTGTTTCTTTAGTGATCCTGTATATGCTATTATTGTGAAATGGAATGTAATGCTGCTATTTTATGTCTTAGCATATTGAATCTTAACACTACTGTCAGTTAACTGACCAAGGAGGGTGCAATCATAAGTTTTTCATGCAAATCACTTAGAAAAGGGTGCATGATGCCACAAATAGTGGTAATCGGAGCATAAACCCCCCACAAGAGTCATCGAACTTAGGTGGACTAAACCAGACCACTGAGTTGGCTCCAAAACTTTGTAGGGAACTACCTATAGTGGTCCTAAAATCATGCATGTGGGGTGCATTAGGTGGCTACTGGGTCCTATATGACATATGGACACCACTAGGGGGGAAATGAAATCATCATTTGCTAGGTAAATGGAAATAATTCTAAGTAGGACAAGGATGGAGTATTAATTATCCTAACACCCCCCTTAATCCAAACTTGGACGTTTTAGGCCCTAGTTACTAATACCAAAGGTCACCCATACAATCAAATAAATGATAAAAGAAATATACATGAAACTAAGGAAATGGGGAAAAAACTCATGGGAAAAATACCCCCCCTAAAAAATGAACAACGGGAAACTCAAACAACCTTCACATGTTCAAAAAATTTGTGAGTGAAAGACTTTGTAAAAATGTAGGCAATCTGATCCTATGTAGGATAGTAATGCAGGTGCTAGATTTGTATCTAGATCTAGATCTGCTCCTCTGATGTACCTCCCACTATGTCGAAGCTGTATTTGTCAAAACAAGTCTTCAGAAACAATCTTTGCTACAAGAGAGAATGGCTCATTGTAGTCCAAATCATGAACCTTTGAGTACCCTTTGACACCCAACCGAGACTTGTACTTGGTTGTAGATCCATCATGGCAAGACTCTTTGAATGATTGTAGATCAGACCCACCATCATGTAGCACCTCTCCGAGAGAAGTGGATTTGTATGGCATAGTGCAAGTTTTGCATGATGTTGAGATTTGTTTGTTCTATAGTCAGATGGATCCCTAGCTATGTTCCCATCAGATTCAAGGACTTTGTGAGCCCATATTCGCCTTGGCCATGGATTGGGAGCAAGTATTGGATCTGGATCTACTTGAACTTCATACTCAACATCAAGATCTTGGTCCTCGTCTACAGAATCTGAAACTGGATAATTTGAAGAGACATCATTATGATATTCATTAGATTCCAATAGAGTAGGCCGAGAGTATGGAAAAAGGTGAGAGAATTCATATGACTTTGAGGCATGGTTTGCAAAATCTTTCGCTGTAAGCTTCGCAGAAGAGATATCTGATATCTCAATTGTCTCACGACCAAAGACAACTTTATTCAATGAATCTGCGTGAGCCATATGACAAAAAAACAACAAATTTGTTGACAAAGAAGGCACAAATAGAACATTTTTGAACTTTCCATGCCCTATTTTAATTTTTCCCTTCCCTACAACAAAGATCTAAGAATCATCTCCCATGTGAATACTCAGACCATCATTGATATCTAGAGAATAAAATGATTCTTTGGAGGAAACCATGTGGTTGGAGGCTCCATAATCAATGAGGAAGGCTTCTGATTGTGAGAATCCATCCTTCAGTGCATGGCATCTCTCATGATCATCCATCTCACTTCCAAAATCAGTCTCTCTCGTGCCTTCTGGGAGGTAAATGTTGTGTTGTTCAAGAAGTTTGGTTATTTGATCTATCTTCTTCTTCATGCATGAACTCTTTGGATGGTTTCCTTTCTTGCAATATGAATAGTTGGATTTCTCAAATCACTTTTGCTTATCCTTCTTGGAGTTGGAGGCTCCTTCCGATGGATCAGACTTTTCATTCCGCTTGGATTCAAATTTCTTCTTCTCTTTTCCTTTCTTCTTCCCTTTTGCATTCGAACTTTTTGACTCCCCAACCATAAGAGCCTAATTTTTGGAGGCTTGCAAATCTCCCATCTGAATCACTTTGTCTTGTTCTTGGATGAGAGATTCGGTGAATGCATATAAGGAGGGAATTTTCTAGTTGGGGATTGACAATCTCCCTGAATGGAATGTAGAAATAAAAAAGGAAAACTCCAGACCAAGCTTTCTTAGAATGGATAGCACCAACTGCTCATCCTTCTTCTCAATGCCACACTACTTTCTTTGGATGACCAAAGATTTGAATTTAGAAAAGAATTGATGTATAGTTTCGAAACTGTTGGGTTGAAGATAAATTAACTCATTCTCTAGAATATGGCCCCTTAGCTCATCTTGTTTTCCAAAGAGGGTCTCCAACTTCAACCAAACCTCTCTTGGTTTCTTCAATCCATCGAGGTATAAGATTAGATCTATGGAAATATGAATACACATGAAACCAAATGCTTCATCCAATCTATTCAGATACTTGGCTTCTCAACAACTGCTTTAGGTTCGACCTCCTTGCACATAGTAACCCTCTATAGTGACTTGTTTTGCAATACCATCTGCATATCATCCCTCCAATCAAGATAATTGAAGGGTGTCAGGATCCTCGGAGACAGAGGAACATTCAAATTCTCCATATGAACTGCTGGAGCGAATAAAAATTGAGCTATTGCTACTGCTGCACTGAAAAACGTTCAATATCCGTAATAAAAATCTCAATTTTGGAGATAGACTACTACTGAGCATTGATTTAGGAAAACAAGCACATTTATTTGGATCCTTCACACCTGGCTATACCTGAAAGGATTTCTCCAATGAATTCAATGCAATGGCACAAGGATTTGCCGTGAAAATCCATAGGATCTTGGTGCACTACTAAAACAATATTCTCAAACGACGCTCATTGAGCTCCGATACCATGTGAAATTATAAATCACAACATATCAAGGAGCTGAGTATACCTCATAGAGAAAGAATGAGCAGAAAAGATGAATTACAGTGAAAATTGCAGTAAAAACGGGCAGACAATTAATCATGCATGAGAACTCAGATAGAAGAAGAATAATGTCACATGATCCAATAATCAGTATAGTCAACAATGATGTTACAATGGAGAGAATTCAAATCTCAGAGTAGAATTTGAGCCTCAGTCAATCTAGCATAGGAATTGTCACCACTAGAGTGCTCCGGAAGTCCCAAACTCAATTCAACTCAACCTAAACTCAGTTAACTGAATCTACTGTCAGTTAACTAACCAAAGAGGGAATAATCATGATTTTGTCATGCAAATCACTCACAAAATGGTGCATGAGGCCACAAACAATGGCAATCGGAGCATAAACCCCCCACAAGAGTCAACTAACTCAGGTGGACTGAACCAGATCATTGAGTTGGATCCTAAAATGTAGGTATCTACCTTTAGTGGTCCTAAATCATTCATGCAGGGCACATTAGATGGATACTGGGTCCTAGATGACATCTGCACAACACTAGGGGGACGATGGCATCATCAACTGATAGGTAAATGGAAATAATGCTAAGTAGGACAAGGATGGAATATTAATTATCCTAACATTCACATCCAGAAGCATTCATTTGATGCTGCTCCATCAACAAAAGTTGAGTTCAAAGGGGCTCCTTCACTTGTTTTTTGTCTACACTACATTGAAAAATTTATGCATGATCAAGGCATCTACAACATCTTTATCAAGTATCTCACCAAGAAGCAGTATATTCATCTCTTTCAAGTGAAGAAGAATAAATTGTGAAGACCTTTTTATTTGTTTCATGTCCTTTTTGGAGGGAAGGTATTGTTCCCACTGCGTATTCCTTCTTTCCTCGATTAATAAAGACAAATAAATTTTGTAAAGGGTGACCTTAAACTTTGTTGTTGGGCCCTATTTTGATTTATTTTTTATAATTCGGGATTAAGGGGGGGTGTTGGAACATTCTATCCATCTAGACCTTGGTCATACAGTAGTCATGCACTCCATGCATGTTGGATTCTCTACTTCCTCTTTATCTACTTTCCATGGGGCTGACCCAGGTTCTGTGAGGTTACCCTCTAGTATTTGGTCCCAAAAAATCCCCTTCACTAGCCCTTTCGGCATCAACCTGCGAGCAGGTTGAAGTCTGACCCTAAGCGAATATGGGTGGTTACAGAATCAGGTTTATGTAACCTGGTGACGCGCGGTTATGTTATGTGAGCTGATATGCGCAAATTACTCAGCACCTACTTCGTATATCACTTCTAACATGTATCTACACACTTCATAAATATCAACAAAATAAAAAATCTGTTGAATCTTTGTTACTGCGCATTTTCTATGACTATGCAATTGCCATACTTAACACAACTTCACAATGTTCATAAATGCATGTTCCCCTACTTATCATATCATTCTCATTCACACTCATATGAAAACACATATATAAGCATAAACATTCAATATAACATAGATTCAAACACACAACACAAGTATTTACGTGGTTCACCCCCCAGATGGGAGCTACATCCATGAGAATTGTTCTTATATTTCTTGGAAGGGGTTAACAGTTCCAGTCTCTGCACTCAGTCGTAGACTCTTCTCTACAATATATCTCTGTGCACACAGCTGCAAAGTCTTTTTCCTCTCTTCAATCTCTCTCAGCATAGATCTATAATAATAATCCAACCCTTCCTTATACAAAATTGCCCTTTTTATAGATTGTGCCCGAAGGTCACATCTTTACAATAACTATGGGCCAACCCCCATAGTACCCTTAAACCCAAAATGGCATGGCTCTCCTATTGACCATTCTTTGTCTTTACTTCATTGGAGCTCTGTTGTCCTTTTGCACCGCTTCCTCTGGCTTGACGCTTCTTGACCATCATAGTTCTGACCGCACAGCTTTGACGCTACAGTGGTGTGTCCTTTGCACCATCCCGCTTATTTAATCTTTGCTTCTGCTACTGAAATTCCACCTCTTCATTCATAAATTATCCAACTACTTCGATGGTCCTTAGTACTTTTCATTTACTAAGAAGGCAGATCCTTATCTGCCACTTCTCTGTGCTCCATACCCTGCTCTCGGGAATTGCGGAGTTGTTTCTCCCGAAACTGATCGATGCTAGGCCTCGCTTAAATTGTACCTTCTCCATGAAAACATCCTTTGAGTTGCGCTATGCCCAACATGCCCCTAACAATTACTCGTGACTTGCCCCTGAGCCACTTTGACTGGGATGTTCCATCTGCGCACCCTCTAAGATGTTTGATTTCGCAGCCAACTCTTGAAAAGTTGCGCTTAACTTTACAATTGTATCCTTGGCCTCTTGCTCAAAATCCTTAATTGTTTCGAGCATCTCCTCTGAGATGGGTTCTAGAATTTTCTCCTTCACAGTTTCCTCTGTTGTCTGGAGTTCTTGCAACTTCTGGTCAATTTCTTCAAAAAGTGCAAGTGCTTCTTCCTACATTGGTTGTAACTTCGATGAAGTTTCAGCTTCCTTTTCCCTTAACGCTTTCGGTTCCTTCTAAAGTTCCTTCTTCTCTGCGAACTTCTGGATTCTTTTCCTTGGTGGCAAATCCTTCTTAACCATGTTCATAGAATCGAGATCTTTCTGCCGTTGTTGTACCTCATCCTGTATTTTCTACAACTCGGGTTCTTCCTGCAGCATATGCCATACCTTGGTAATTTTCTTAGGTAGGTCTTAACATCTCGCCACTTCTGCGGAGATGTTTTCTATGGAATCCTTAAATTCTTTGACTCTTGCTTCTTTATCTTGCTGTGAGGTGCCAGATTGTTGTCGAGCTTCCAGATCAACAATCTGCTCCTTATATCCAATCTCCATATTTTCCATCTTACTTTTTAGGTTGTCTATGGCAGCACCAATCCTCAAAATAGCGGCTTCTACCTCAGGCTCTTCTGGGTAGTCTGGGATCTTTCACAAACTTCGGCAACATATTTCTTCAACTTCTTCTGCTTCTCTTGCGCATATGCGAGCTCCTTGGTTTTTAGTGCACATTCATCCTTTATGTTTTTGTAGCTTTCCTCCAGCTTCAGATGCTGGTTATAAGAGACTATGTCTCTATCTCATATTTCTTCCACAACCTGCAGATGCAGATTATGTAATCCCTCGATGGGAAAAATCCCAACATTAATATCTAGGTGTGCAAGCTGCTTCGCACATTCAGTGAGCTCGTGAATTGGAAATATGAGGTTCATCGGCTCAATTATGACTAGCCGAGGTCTCATTGTTAAGGAAGGGGCCTTTCTCTTCCTTTGTCTTGATTCTCCCGACCTATCATCAGAATGTGGTTCTTTCACCAAGTCTCTATGGACTTGTTCAACTCTTGTGACCAGACTCTTTAGTTCTGCGAGGCTCTCCATCATGCTCGTTTGCACTGCTTCTTGCTTGCTTTCCTTCAATGCAAGTGTTTCTTCAATATGCATTGACACTCTGATTGCGATGCAATCATAGTCATTGTCATGCAACTACGCATCAAGTGGATGCTTAGTATATTTCATCTTCTTCCTTGCGTTCCTTCTGGCACGGCTGTGTCGGGTTCCTTTATTTTCTCGCCTACTAACAAGCCAACAACTTGTTGTTGTTTTGCACCTTGACTTGGTTCTAGGTTCTGCGTTCTTGTTGTGTCATCACCTTGGGTTTGTAGATCTCTCTCTTTGCTTTCTTTTGAATTGATAATTAGTGTGGCTGGCACATCAACCTTCCATTCTGGTGGCCATTCTTCCATAATCAGATCGATTTTCTGCGCCTCTAGCTGATATAGTCCTTCAAACCATTGAGGAGGCATGAGTTGTACTCACGGCTGTATGTAAATGAAATGCAATCCGGCTTTGAAAGTCATCTTCCGGATAGAGAGCTGTCACTTCCTTAGTGATACACGGAGTCCTCTACATGACTTCACATAACTACTCAAAGTAAGTAAGCAACTGTATGTTGTTTACCCTTTGTCAATCTGGCTTCGATTTTGCCCACATGTTCGCAAACTGTAGTCCTCGGCAGTCTCCAATGAATATCGAGACATTCTGCTGATAGCGAGGCTCCTTCCATTGTACAAAGGCGACCAATACTAGTAACCAACTATAGTGGAACTGATGTCTTCTAAAAATTTGTTCAACCGGTAGCTTGCCCAATTGAACTGAAAGCCATCCTTAGGATTCGCAGCTAAGGATACTGCAACAGCTGGTACCTCATTCGGTCTGCATTTCCTCGGGATATTTCCTACAAGGATCTGGACTGTGAACCACGTGGCTTGATCCTTGATCTCGACGGTTATGTAACCATGGATTCCTTTGGCTATCCCGAATTCGCTCTTCATCCTTGCAGCCAACTCTTTATCCTTGTTCTTCCCAATGAACTCAGCTGTAGGATCAACACCCCTTTTGCACAAGTGTGTGATCCGGTAGATGAGATCGATTTTAATGTCTATCTTGTGGTCTAACCACAAGTATCACTGGAGCGTACATGAAAGTAGTGTGTGCACCACTGCTGTAATCTCTGGGATTCTATCAAAATGTGGGATGCGCAGTAGGTTCAACAACCCTGATGGCTGCAATGGCGCAATCCAGTCCTATGGGTGAATTGTTGCTTGCTTGGTAACTTCATCATACCTTCTGCACATATATTGATCTGGATGGAATTGTGGAAATTTTGTGTCAGGAGAAAATCATGGTCGGCGAATTTTCACTCTGGAATTTTACCGAGCAAATTCTCCTGCACATGGCTTGACATTGGAGGCATGGGAATTTCATACAGAGGGTTCTTCATGAGAAGTACCTCTGGCACATCTCATTTCCTCAGAGAGATGTATTATGGAATAAGCCATATGGGTCTCTCTTGAGTCGCTGCTAGTGGAAATGGCGATGGAACACTCGCAGCCTTCGACTTTTCCTGTTCAATGGCATTTTGCTTGTCTTTCTTCTGTTGTGGTTGATTCCTTGGTGAGTTTCTAGATGAACCACCACGTTTTGGGACTGATTGCTTTATGGGCGTCTTCATAACTCCTTCCATACCAGAATGTTTGAAATCACTCAAAATTTCTTCTAATGTTGACTGCTCAGACATATACTATCGAATAACTATTGCTTTCAACTGGTAAACACTTAGAAATTTACAGGCAGTAAAAATGAAAATTTGCGGTAAAACTGGTAAGTAAATGGTCTTTACTATTTATAGGCACCTCAACACTAAGCTTTGCCCAAAAACTACTAACTTAGCATTAAATGCTATGTCCGTTGGCCAAATCTTGCATAGATCTTGGTCCTTTCCCTTCATTGAATGCGTCTTCAATGGACGAATATGCTTTAATTGCGGAAACATCCGATTTCCAAAAACACTGTATAATGGCTACTTTTCGATCATAAATGTAACAGCTAGTTTTCCTTTACTTCACTAGCGGTCATGTGAACTGCGAGGTTCACTACGCATTTCTCTTTTCTTGTTCTTAACTTCGCAGTGTGAGTCTTCTTTGCTAGAGGATATGTGAATTGCAAGGTTCACTGCACATTCATATCTCCTTGATGTTAAATTCGTAACGCGATTTCTCTCTTACTTCGCAACTCATCTTGCTATGTGTGCTTTGCAGCACAACTTCCATTTTTGTGAAAACTTCGCATTTTACCAAAACTGTGTGCATGATCTTTATTCTTTTATTCTTAGTGTCCAATTTCAATTGCACTTGACACTTAGAATCTTCTTTCGTTGCTTAACTGATATCTGGAAGAGCAGGGCCATCCCTGTAAGGATTTAATCTACTCCCATTAACAAGTCCTTTCAAATTGTCTCCAAGTAGCATGACTAACTGAACTGAGCCACCACTAGTGACATGTTTAACAATATATGGTCCTAGCCAATGCATTTTGAATTTTCTAGGAAATTTCATAAATTTTCTATCATAGAGGAGGACAAAGTCTCCTACCTGGAAAAATTTAGTCTTGATATGTCTATCATGTCATCATTTTTCTTTGTTTTTTTGCACTTGTTCGTGAAAACCTGCAATGAAGCGATCTTCCTCTAGTCCAACTAAGTGTAGTAGTCTTTCTTGCATTGTCTGATCATCTGCCATATCTATAAATGCTGCAATTCTCAAACTTGGTACTGTGTATTCCATGGGCATGACAACTTCCTGTCCATATGCTAATCTAAAGGGTGTATGACCTGTCAACTTCTTACAAGTTGTTCTATATGCTCATAATACTGCTAATATTTTGAGATCCCAATCATCCCTATTTGTGTTTCATACTTTGGTCAATGCATTCTCCAATACTTTGTTAAAGGATTCTACAGTGCCATTAGCTTGTGGATGATATGGTGTGCTCTTCTAATGGGAGATCTGAAATTATTCTGTCAAGGCTGCAATAGTTCTATTCAGGAAATTAGTTCCCTGATCACTCATTAAAATATTTGGACACCCAAATCGTGTCAAGATATTCTCAAAGATGAACAGCGCGGTTGTAACTACGCTATAGTCCTTCAGTGGTTTTTCTTTGTCCCATCTCATTAAATAATCTATAGCTATGATGATATACCTTGAGCCGGTTCGCTTCCCTGGTGGGTTAATAGGTCCCATGAAGTCAATAGCCCATTTTCCAAAGCCTTGAAGTGTCAGTTTTGGCATCAATGCCATCTCATCAATTTCTTCTTTAACCCTTTCTTTATATCTGGGATTCAATATGTAAGGTATTTTCTTAATAGGCTTCGCATCTAGATTGATAGGTATTTTCATAACTCCCAAGTCACCTAAAATGCATTTCATTCCATAAAACTTGGTGGGAAATAAATATTGATATTCGTGCAGTAGGTCTGCAATCTGTCCTACTGTTTCTTCATCCCAATAATCCCCAATAGAAGCAAACTTTGGTTCATTCTTAGTACCAATGTTCATCTTTTTGGTATTCACAGGACTAGTCAAGTCTGGAATTTCTAAATCAGGCCCCTCAACATCGTGTTCTCCTTCTTAATCAGGTATATGCACATCGCGAGGATCTTCATCTTCATCTTCATCTAATGCGCAGTTATAACATTCAAGGGCATGCTCAAACTGTATAGCACACTCTAGTTGTTTATATATTGGTAGCAGGGTATCGTTGAATATATTCTTTTTAATGACCTGTAGAGCCTCATTGATACTCAGACAATCATCCTCAAAATTGAAAGTGGATTGAAAGTCACTTATCGGTATGTGCCAATCTATTGTGCCTCTGTGAAGTTCTGCTTATGTATACCAATTCTTTGGTATTTGATCCAATGTGTGTATAAACATGTGAACCCATTCTTTATTAGGTGTATGTATCCAAGATTTCAAACAAAGTTCTATATGATCTCTGGGATCAGTCTGTCCATTATATTTTGCTTGTGCTATCTCATTATGTTCTGCAAATCTAATTTCCATCACGTGATGACATTCTTCCCATGTATTCGTGTTCTCTTTATGCGCAGCCCACCATCTAGAAGGTGTAGCTTGCAATGCTATATCTAGAGCGGCTAACTTATGTTCTCCTGGAATTGATACTAGATATTCATGAATAAATGTGTGGATATTTCCTAAACCATCATAAGTAGGAATTTGACTTACCACTGTTCCAATCCAATGTAGTGACTTTGTGATATTCACACATCATCTTGCTGATACTTCATGCATTCGAATTTGCCAATTCTCCATTCCTGCATCTAATTTTGATATGCAAGAACTGTTGCATCTCCAAATTAATGTTCCATCATCCATAGGATCAGTGTAATCTTCCTGATTCACTGTCATCTTGTAAATATTATCTAGTTCTTGGGCTCTACATTCTTCTCAGACTGGTTCAATATATCTAGGTCCTTGTGAAGGATCCAAGGGTGTGATGACCCTAATATCCGGTCCTTCAAATATCATTTGTTTTTCTTGATATTGATGATTGAGAGGTTGTTAATTGCCCAATCAATCCCCAATAATGAAGGATAAGTATTGTTGTCATCTATGATCTCGATAACCTCGAAGTCTTCTTTTCTTCGTACTCCATCAATGTCTACAAGAACACTTGATAATATTCTGAAGGGTATAACCTTTTGTTGATTGGCTAATCTCAATTGTATAGGAGACCAAGATAACTTTGGCTTTCCCATTTGTTCCCATGTTTGTTTTGTCAGGACATTCACTTCTGAGCCTAGGTCGAGAATGACCTGGTTCATTTCATAATCTCCAAACCGCGCATTTAGCCTCATTTCTATTCATGTCCTTCTATGGTTCTTGATATGATGAATTACTCTGTGTGCATCATTCACTGTGTTACGTTGTTCCTAATTTCCCAATAGGTTCTGTAATTCTCCTAAGGAGTTTTCATGCCTTAGCAACTTTATGCATCTCTGTAAGAACTATGTTATAGGACTTATCTTCTCTGGTGAAGTTCGCGATCCATCATACAAGATCAACATATCCAGTATCGGTGTCTGATCACTTTGCAACTAGGTTCTTATGGTCGAAGGTTCTCCATTCTAAAAGCTTTTTCTTGCTTCCATGAATGTCTTTTTCTTTTGGTCGGGGTTAAATAAAGGCATTTTAATAGTTTCTTTTCTTACCCAAGGCCCATCAGTAGGCTTTGGTATGTTTAAGTGATCTTCAGAGGTTGAAGCTTCGTTTGTCCTGTCATCTCCTGTCACGGTTCCACTTCACGTCACAACATGAATGTTGCGATCCTTGTTCCTCTTCTCAGCTGTGATCATCTCTATATTCTGATTCTATCCTTCTGGTCTTTTCTCTTGCATTTTTCCTTGAAAAATGGGACATGCTTCAATGACACGATCAAATGAATTACAGTACTTAAAAGTAGTGCATGGATTCTGACAGTCTCTTGCTAGATGTCCTGGTTGAGTGCAGTTATAGCATACAATCTGACCTCTTCCTCATCCTTGGCCAATGTTGCGTCCTCTTCCCCTGTATCCACCACGTCCTCTATATGTGCCTTGGTCGTACTGTGCATTTTCATTATTATGCGGTGTTTCTCCTTGGACTCTGTAGACATCATGCTTTCTTTCTATCATGAGATCATAAGCTCTGCAATTGTTATCGTCATGTCCAACTGACTTACAGAATGTGCAGTACAGATTCTTTGGTGTCTATACATATTTCTGAAGTAGGTAACAGTCTTCTGGGCAATGTCCTCTACATCGGAAAATCTCACACCATGGTCCTTACTATTGATTCAATAGGTTTGGTGCTCCACTATTAATGTAGTCTCTGAACACAGGACAATGTTCCTTGGAATGTCCTTCTCCTTTACATTTCGTACACCAACATTCTTCTCTGGTTTCTTTTCCTTTCTTCATATCTTGTATCTATAATGTCAAATTGGCTAACTGTGTCTATATTTGTACCATACATGTACTAGTTTCTCCTATGGGCGAAGCTTCTAGCTTCATCGTAATCTCTAATGCCTTTGTTTGTGATGCTACCTTCAATTGCATAAACGGTAATCTAATACGGGGAAACACCGCAGCTTATATGAACCATTCTTGATGCTGTTGTGGTGCTATTTCAAAGCTAACTTTATCTAATAATGATTTGAACTTTTGATCAAACTCCCATATAGTCTCATTAGGTTTCTATTTGATTTCTTTTAATTCTGTGATGCACTGAGATTCTGACATAGGTTTCTTGAATTCTCTAATAAGCGCAATTTTGATATCAACTAGCGATCTGTTATATCCCACAAAATACTTCATGAACCATGTTAGAGATATATCTCTAAATGTGGTAACTAACTGAGCTTGTTTTATAGCATCATCATGTACTTACTTAATGTTCCATACGTCTTCACAGAGAAACCAATGCTACTCTGGGTCTTCTAGGCCAGTTCCTTTGAAAATAGGTAGTTTAATGTCGTCTGCCATTATTCTTCTAGGAGGTGTAGTGTTATGAGATGATGCAGGTATACCACTACTTGATTGATTTTGAGTATTTGCTCCAACAGTATTACTTCTACTAGTGTTCTGCGAACTAGTAATATTTCTTCCCTCAACTATAGGTTTCTGCGGAGTAATAGGCTGATAACTTTGTGCATCTAGGTTCTGTTTCGGTATCAGACTCAACCTGATATGAGTTTCTATCAATTCCTAACTCAGTTTCTAGGAATGTGAGAGGTTTGGCTTCACGAGACCTCTTTCTAGTGATAACTTTATATCTTTTTACACTTCTTAAAATACCAATATCTTTGTCTGTGTCACTATCTATGTTACTGAACATTACAGACTCAAACCCTAGGAATCTGATTGCATTCTCAAGACTCCTTTTTCAACTAGTAGCATTTTAATGTATAAACTAAGGTTTTTCAGGTACTTACCTATAAGTCCTTGAAAGAAATATCCTTCTGTTGCGCTGTAGGACTTCAATGTGTCCACAAAAAACTCTGTAACATAGCCTTCCAGTAAGCTATCCAACCAAAAGTCTACTGCTCTTGAAATTTGGTTGTCAATGCCTTTAAGCCTCTGAATCAGCTCTGGATTCTAAACTGTAGGTTCTCCACCCTGGAAACAATTTTTTCATTCTTCTATCCTCGATATCCACTCATGAAACTCAATAGTGAATGATGCAAAGAAAATTTGATGTAGGTTAGTGAATATATACCTCTACAACCATTGTTCTCTAGTAAGACGTGGCTTTCTTTTCTCTTTCTTTGCAAACTCAAGTTCTGTCTGACTTACCCAGTTCTTTATTTCTGTCTTCTATAGATACCACATAACATATTGCCAGTTCTTAGCGTGGCAATGGAACTTGTTTAATGCACTTCCTTCTTCCCAATCTCATAACATAGCAACATCGCATATCACCAGTTCTTTAGTGCGGCAAAAAAACCATTTGTTGGCTATCCTACTTCCTCTTTGTATACTTTCCTTGGGGATGACCCGGGTTCTGCGAGGCTACCCTCTAGTATTTGGTCCAACAAAATACCCTTCACTAGCCCTTTCAGCATCAACCTACGAGCAGGATGAAGTCTCACCCGAATAGAATATGGGTGGTTACAGAATCAAATTTTTGTAACTTGGTGATGCGTAGTTATGTTATGCAAGCTGATATGCACAGCTTACTCAACCCCTACGTCGCATATCGTTACCAAAAAATATCTACGCACTTCATAAATCTCAACAACCTACAGACTTCCCTGAATTGTTGTTACTGTGCATTTCCTATGACTACACAATTACCATACTTAACACAACTTCACAATGTTCATACATGCATGTTCCCCTACTTATCATATCATTCTCATTCACACTCATATGAAAACACATATATAAACATAAACATTCATAAACATTCAATATACCAGAGATTCAAACACACAACACAAGTATTTATGTGGTTCACCCCCCATATGGAAGCTACGTCCATGGGAACTATTCTTATATTTCTTGGAAGTGGTTAATAGTTCCAGTCTGCGCACTCAGCTGCATACTCTTCTCTACAACATATCTCTCCGCACACAGCTACAAAGTCTTTTTCCTCTCTTAGATATCTCTCATCATAGATCTACAATAATAATCCAACCCTTCCTTATACAAAATTTCCCTTTTATAGATTGTGCCCAAAGGTCACATCTTTACAATAACTATGGGACAACCCCCATAGTACCCTTAAACCCAAAATGGCATGGCTCTCATGTTGACCACGCTTTGTCTTTACTTTGTTGGAGCTCTGTTGTCCTTTTGCGTTGCTTCCTTTGGCTCTGACGCTTCTCTAACAGTCGCAGTTCTGACCGTGTGGCTCTGACGCTATAGTGGTGCTTCCTTTGCACCATCCTGCTTCTTTACTCTTTAATTCTACTGCTTATAGTCCACCGCCTCATTCATAACTGCTCCAACTACTTCGATGGTCCTTAGCACTTCACATTTACTAAGGGGGAAGATCCTTATCTTCCACTTCGCTGCGCTCCATACCCTGCTCCTGGGAACTGCGGAGTTGTTTCTCCCAAAACTGATTGATGTTAGGCCTCGCCTAACTTGTACCTTTTCCATCAAAACGTTGTTTGACTTGAGCTACGTCCAACAATGCATGAATAATTGAGTCTCCTAGAACCTAGACTATGTTGTTGACCCCATAGTGCTTAATTTTTGTCATTATTGGCCACATTATCCAGTCATAGTTCCTTATCCCTATATTTTAGAATCTAATGCACCCTCATGCATGAATTTAGGATTTGATTGAGTTAGGTCCTTTATTTAAGGCACCTTGTCCCCTTGATCACCTAGTTAACTGACCATTCTACCTAGATTTATTGAGTTTGATTGTAGTAGCACCCTGTTTTACCACTACAAGTCACCTCATGTGCCTCCTTTGGTTCTCCTTCCCTACTTTCTATCCTATTGGATCAATCATGCACCAACCACCTTCAGTTAATTGGCCAATCATCATTAGTTTCCACTAGTTCTTGTCGGGAGATGGATCTAATGCTAACTAAGCCTGTCTCTTCAGTGGAATTCAAATGCCATCAGAGGCTTATGAATTCTCTTGCATGTAATCTTATTTAATTTCCCACATCTTGTGGATGAATAATATGATTTTTTTTTACACTTAGGACTCTCTTTTCTATGTGATATTCTTATCTATTTTTCTGTACATTTGTGTTAAACTTGTGAGGTTAGTTTTGCTAGAGATCCACCTGTGTGAATGATTTTCACAGTTTGCAGGGACCCTCCCAATTTCAACTATGTAGACAGAAAGAAGAAAATTCGAGGAATTTATTCTTGAATTATGAGTTTGCAGAATTTATTCTTGAATTATGAGTTTGCAATAGAAATATAACAAAGAATATTTTAAGGACTTAGCATTAATGCAGTTAACCCGCAAAAATGTGAGAGAATCCTTTATAACATGGCATAAGAAATACCCGTTGAATTTCACCATTAAGCCATTAATGAATCAAGTTTGGATGGTCCTTCCCTACTTCATTATCTATAAAATATTGCTATCAAGAAATACTTTCATATTAAAAAACAAAAAAATAGATGTGAGAGTAGTGACAACAAAGACATGGGTTATGATGTTAGAAACTGTCAAAGCCAAGGGACAAGCTACCAAATGTATAACAGATTTGACAATAAATGAAAATTTGTGGCTACGATGTCTTCTAGATCATGTCGTTCAAAGAACCCAAAAGTATAATCCAAAGAAAAAAGGAAAAATCAAATGGTTGCTGAGAACCAAACCTATTGAGCTAAAAGACTAGCTTATTATTCGAAAGCAACATATACTATTTTTGGATGGAGATTCTAAGAACAATCCATGATTGGCAGGAGTTGGGGGGGGGGGGGGGCTATTCAACCCTAGAGGAAAATAAGTATATACTTTTTCCCGGGGATTGGGTGAGTCTAAAAATAATCAAACCGAGGTATTGGCATTTTGGCAAGGCCCGCAACTAGCTCAAAGTAGAAAAATACGACACATAACGATTGTCAGTGATTCAATGATTATAATTTTTCATTTGGCTCTAAAATTTACAACAAAGTAATGAATTCTCTATCGAATTATATGGTGATTACAACAATTGGTAGGTGAATTTGAAGAGGTTAAATTCTTTCATGTTTTCCAAGAATTAAACAAGCATGTAGACCTACAAACCAATCATGCTTGTGATTTAGAGCAGGGAAAAATGGAGATAAATGGGGGGGAGGTGGGTTACTTCATCATCCCATAGCATCATTTTCATTAATCATGATTTGTTTTATGTTTGACACAAATTGGACTAAGAATGAAACCCTACGATGGATGAAGCTTCCATTTAAAGACAGGTGGCAATTTTATCTCATCATTTTACAAACTGACATTGTCATGAAATTAGCATTTAAGGTCGAGATTATTAATGGATTGAATCTATCAATTTCAAGAATTATGAAGAGATGCTCTATGTGCGAAATTATGTTGGAAATGATGGGTGGTATGACTGATATGTCCATCACAGAAGGGAATGATGAAAGGTAGGTTATAGATTATTGTGTAACTCATATGGTTTATCATTTGGTCATTGTTAAAAATAGGGAAGCAATCTACCAAATTGATACAGGTTGGAAGGAAAATTACTAGCTTGATCAAGATGTTCTATGCAAAAGTAGGCATCTAAAGGACTTGAACTATGTGAATTTGAGGAGCGAGTTTGTTATTTAAAGTACTGTTATTTGGTGTCTAAGTGTTCATGATTAGAGTTTGGATTTGGAGGACAAGTTCAATAGGAAGCATAGTTATATTGCTCATTGGAGAGAATGGTCCCAAGATATGGAAGTGAGGTTGGAAATACTAATTTTTTATATTTAATTCGGAGTTGTAATAGTACTTGAAATCAAATAACAATCATACACATAAGCAAAACATTCGACACATGAATTTACCCTGGGCAAACCCTCTATGACTTGAGGAAAAAAAACCACAGCAAAAACTTCCTTAATATATTGATAGATAGGAGAGAATGTATTTTTACATCAAGCACCCCCCAGTGCAATTACAAAGCAAGAGAAAGATATATATAGAAGAGAGACTTAGGAGAATAATTATCCAATCAACCAACTTGCTAATAATAGTCACATGCACAAAACTACTTCATAGAAATTCACTCCAACCTTGGAGACATCAATCTTGCATGTATAAGTGTGCCCCACTTCTCATGCAATGCATTAACTCACTAAACTAACTTTAGGATGAACTCTCCCCTTAAATGAAATCTTTCCCACTTAGTTAGGTGGCTAACTCAAGTGTTTCCATGAAAGTGTCACAACTCGAGTGTTGTCTTTTAGTTGAATACAAGTGCCATCTGTTAGTTTAACATAAGTGTCATCTTTTAGTTTAACATAAATTTTGTCATGCAATAACACTTAGTTAAATATATCTTCTTTGTTATCACTTAGTTAAATCTCTTAATTGAAATATTGTTAACATCATTGTAGTGATCAATTCGACTTCTCCTTTGATTGACTAAAGTCTTCTTTGTTAATATCACTGAAGTTTAACAATTCAAATTCTCTCTTAATTAATTCATTATGTGCAATTCAAATTCTCTCATATCTTATCACATCTTATCTTTATCGCTTGTCTTATGTGCATTGTCCACATGTTCCAGCTTAATTATCATATCAAATGATGTGATCATATTGTTCTACTATCAGTGGCCAGTCTCTAGAGGAGACTTAATAGGTCAACCATAGTTAGTAGTACATCACACACCATACATGTTGTTGTTTGGAAATTAATCCTATGACTGGGAAGTTACTGAGGTCACCAATGTACTATCTAAGACTTACATAACCTAAGGCAATTGGAAAGCATACAACAAGATCTTTCTTAATGAAAAAGAACTAGGGTTAATAAGTTAAGCAAAGAGTACCTTGAATACTAGAAGGTTGGTCCAAGCTTAAAACCCTCAGTTCTCGATCTGTAATCTTGAGTAAAGAACCTGCAAAATAGAAATACCCTCCTCGAAAAAATTGGCTAAATAGACATGAATAATCAAATATGAAACTCATGCATAAACAAAGCATGAAAGATTCACTAGATTCAATTCAAAAATTAAACACAATTGTTTATGGGAAAGAAAAGTCTCTTTTATTGATCATATGAATGACAACAAACAACTATACCTGATTATGTAGTAGCACTGATGGAACCAAGTTCTAGTCTATTGCTACTCTAGCATAAATTCCTCCATCATTTCAATACTTTAAGAGTTATCTTCTTCTCCTATGGCCTTCCCCTTGTATTTATAGCAAGTTTGGGAAGATAGCTTCGAGAGGAAAGCAGTTGGGGAAGGTATGGAAGTTAAAGAAAATTCCCTAACAACCCCAAATATGATTTTGGTTTTTATTTTTTGTTATTTTAAGAGGAACCCATGAGTATAAACTTAACAACAGGCGAGTGACCTGCGAGTAGGCTACAAGCAAGTAGAAGGTGCAACATTTTTTGGGAAAACTGCAAGTGGTCAATGGAGCACCCGCGAGTGACCCACAAATTGTCAATTAGGGAGTCACGGTTAGGTCCTAAAGATGTATCAAAAAAATGTTTGAACTGGAGAAACAATGAATGATCAAGGTCACATGCATCCATAGCAAATTAGGGCTCTTCAATCCATAATGTCCTTTTGTGTGAGCGACATTTTAGTGTCGTCACGGACGGATAAGTGCCAATTTGATTGATAACAGATTCCCCCTAATGTATGAGGTCAGAAGGGTAAATGATGGCCGAAATGCATTACAAAGAAGGAAGTGGAGGAGTGCAAGAGCCACAGAAACAGAGTTCCAACAATATCTAAAACAAAAACAAGGTCAAAGTACAGTATAATATTGAAATAATGTCATGTTCAGAATGATGGAACATGATCTCCAATACATATATGAAACATATGTATATAGCATGGGCACTAAAATACAAGCGTGGATCCATGTCAAAATGGAGAACATAGCCATAACAACAAACCGGATCTATGTCTCATGAGGAGCCAAAAATGAATAAGGCTCAGTCTTGTGCATCTTGGGCAATAACAAATTGGAATAGAGTTATTATAGGCCCAAGGTATTCAAACCAAACAACGATACAAGTATGAATCCTAAACTATGTGAATAAAGGAGTTGAATTTGAACATGGAGGATACCGTTTGATTATCGGTCAATGATGTAAACCATTAACAAATGCAAGGACACCCACCAATGATGAAAATGATGTCCAAGGTACCTAGTACATTCTTACAAGTGTGAATAAAAGGTCTTGAAGTCGAACACTTGAAGAATCTATCGAGTAAGGGACATTGATGTAACCCCATAACTCAACAACGAGAGGATATTCCACTTATGACTACAAATCTCAAGGTAGTATCCAAGACTCTAAGTCTACTTCCCAGAGCAAAATGAGTTGAATTCGATAGGAAGAAACCCGTGAGAAGGAAGGAATTAACGAATCCTTCATGATATCACATGAGTAACACTTGGAGATTGAGTTAAAATAAGACTAAGGATATATTTTCATAAGGGATGGCTGACGTGAGGAGTCAAGGTGAACTGCAGAATGTCCGACACAGGGGTAATCCTTGAACATTGAGCACAATATTAGAGTGACTTAGGTAGCTTGGAAATACAGGGAAAATGATATAATTTTGTCATGTAGGAGGCACAACAAACTCTCCATATGATCAGAAGAGTAACCAATCGGAGGAGAAAACAACTCTGGAATCAGGCTAAATCCTAAATCCAAAACTAAGACCCATTGAATCAAAACAAGTGTTGTGTTCAAGGAGTGATTAGACTTGCTTCCATAATATGAATGAATGACAAAGACTTTATTTTACCTTCTCTTTTTAGATGTATTTTCATTTTTTAACGAGCATGAAAAAGATAAAAGGAAGCTCGATAATACCTTTCTTGTTAAGTTTTAACGAGTCCAAGAAAGGAAACTCTAGACCTTCATTTTGTACAAGCTCAAAGAAGAGAGAGAAGAATGCTTGATAGGGGTCCAACCATGTGTAATTTTATGAGTCCATGGGAGGGAAACTCAGAACTTTCTTCATTGTTTTACGAGTTTGAAGAAAAAATAGAGTAATACTCGATAAGGTACTGATCCATGGATTTTAATATCGAGCCCGGATCTGTTCGTGCTCGCCGGTGTTTTCATATTTAAGGAGTCTGAAAAAATTAAACAATAAATCCATACACCTAATTATGGATTTTAATATCAATCCCGAGTTGGTATATGCTTGTCGGTGTTTTCATATTTAAGGAGTCTGAAAAACTTAAACAATAACTCCATAAGGTACTTTTTCGTAGAGTTAGTCTCCTCGCCCCAAAAAGTGTAAAAGTATACGAGAGAGAAGTCTTCTAGTGATAATAAGGTAGATTATACCTTTTTCGTAATTAATCCACTAAGGTATGGAAACGGGGTAAAATTATACCTAGGTGGATGTCTGTTCAAATCCTTTAGCGAGTCTGAAAAGGGATAAGTACACTCGACAATCTTGTCAATTTTAAGGAGTCTAACAAGAGAATAAAGAAAACTCCGTAGGAAAAAGAGCGTGATTAAAGGTGGTGATTCAAAGGTATTCAAAATGTATTTGGACCACCGTATAAGTGATATGGTGTGTTATATAAGGTAACCCATGTTATGTGGGTCCTGACCATGGAAGAACAACGACAATGGAGGGCAAATGAAAGGTTAATGTCACAGTCCATGGTGTGAAAAAGGGATCCTAAGGCATAAAAAATGATAAGGTATAAATGCAATACAGATACCTAATCTACATGCCAAGGGAATCCAACTCTTTTAAAGAGCACCAATGTGGACATAACTGTGAAAAAATTCCTTTTCGTTCCATGACCTAGTCAAAACAACTGAATTAGTTATCAAGATTAAGAAATATGACATAAAAATGTTTAAAAACTATATGAAGTGGGTTAAAAAAAAAGACAATTACCATAAATAGTAAAAAGAGAAAAAATAACTTATTGTTACCATTTTCCAATCCAAGAGAGAAAAAAATCCCTACGACTTGTTGCGTTGCGTATGATCAATCTGGAGGACGATTTTCAGTTCCGTCACTTGCAGGTAACTTCTATCTATGTGCTCTGCATTTTCATGTGCTTTTTAAAGTTTTTTAATGGATTTTTTAATTTATATTTTTGTTTTAAAAATTGGTTCTGTGTACCCGTGGGTATCCCTAATTAAAGACGCGGGTTCGATAAATAACTACGAGTGGAGAGATCTTCACTCACGGTTTGTGCACGACTGTGCTAACAAGGACCCACAGACGACGCAATTTAAATGAAAAAACTCAACGCTCATGAAAAATAATGGTTGAAATGGTTCCCACATGGAGGGATGGGGGACATGAAGCAATGTATAGGGAGGCTATGAGGGATCCCTTGACTCCCAATGCTTACGATGTTGTCGCCTTTTGAAATTCTTCTGCACATCCAACAAGAGGGCACAACCAAAATTGCTCCAAAGCTTAGTGCATTTGTGGGATCTCGAACAGGGAGTTTTTAACCTCCAGGGTGAAACTTTAGACATCACAGTGGATGACATTTACTTCATAACTGGATTTTCCCAAAAGAGATAGGTTGTTAACCTCAAAGGCACATTTTGGGGCGTGGGGGCCTTGTTGGTGCAAGACTACATAAACACATATTGCATGGTTGGAGTAGAGAAGAGTGGAAGTCAAGTGCCAATTGGGAAAATAGCTAGCTTCCCACTAAAAGTCATATTGAGTACGATGAACAAGATAGCTGGTAGTGCTACTCAACACTTAGCTTCTTACAATTACATGCAAATTGGGGTGGAGTGCTTGTAGAATGTGATAATCGACTGGTGTATACGATTGTTGGTGAAAATGAAGAACCAACTTACCGAGTGTAGAACTATGAAGAAGAATAACTTCGGTTATGGGATTATAATATGCACCTTCTTCTTTGAAAGAGTTCTGAGCTTGAGTCCAAGACTGGCCCTCCCACCTGTTAACCCCCATGATCCCATGATGAATCGATGGGGTGATATCTTCTTACGACGTGGAGGGTGAGACACTAGTACCTCCTATGATGATGAGGACTTCTTAGGTTGGTGGAGCCGACAGGTTCCTGCATTTGAGCAATTTCCTTATGCCGAGATGGACTTCTGTGGTGACCTAGAACTCATGTTACCTCCAAGAGATGCTTGGGGAGATATAGGTACCATTTTTACTTTTATTGTTATTCAATTTTTATAATTTTTTGTTAAGCATATGTACATATGTTTTTTGTGAGTTTAAGTATTAACAACATACTTGGTGCATAAATGGGACCAGTGAGGCCATCCAGACACCCAAGAGTTTTCATACGACTAGCAGAGCCAAGATGAATAGAGGCCATGCTATGAACCATTGAGGGGAATATGAGCCAATTAACTCATGATATTCATACTTATCACATAGAGCGCATGCCTATGGATATGCAATAACATGTAGTGGGTGTACCCCCTGCATGGATTAAGTTACTCCAGAAAGTAGCTAGGATGGTTGTTTGTTATAGGGAGGTTCTAGAAGAGGAGGCTGAGCCTCCTGCCTCTCCTTAGGGATATCTACACTACTTTGAGGCTATTATTCCCAATTTTGTATATTATTATGTATCATTGACCGAGATGGATACTCAAACTCTTTGATTTTTGGACTTATATATATATCTATCTTTCAAGCAATTTAACTTTCAAAAACTGATGTAATAATAAAGAATCCATAACACGATACTCACCCGTAAGCTGGAGTACAACTAACTGAGAATCAAGCCTAACTTCCAAACATGAAATTTCATGGTGTAAATCATCTCGGAGTAGCTCGATAACAGCACTATACTTGTCCATATTGTTCATTGCAGGTCCTAGACAACCACCTCCTGACGAAAGAAGTTGACCCGTAGGTGAATAGATCACCCAAGCAGTTGAGGAAAGATTACAAGTGTGTCGACTAGCGCCATCGGTGAATCCTACAAACCACTCTGTTGCCATCTGAAAGACAACCAAAGGCACGTAAGCAACACAAAAAAGGATAACTCTACATTACTATACAACTATTTACAAGAAAAAGTATATTTGTTAAGCATAATACTTCTTCAGGTAGAGCCCATTTCTAGGCTCAGGAAACTTAAATCCATAATAATCAACCAGTTCATATGACCCTTTTTTCAAAACCTTAGAAACGATATATGAACCGAGCCACATAGACTTAAATTTTCCTTCCCCGGGGGGGGGTCTTTATCTTGATCATAAACCAGAACAAGGTCTCCTTTGGAGAAAATCCTAGGCTTGACAGAATTATCATATTGAATCTTAACTCGCTTTTTATGTGCTTCAGTCGTGATAAGCGCGTTCTTGCATTGTTCATCTAAATGTTCAATATGAAGCAATCATTTTTCTAAAGTAGAAGTTTCAGGTAAAAGTTGGATGGCCAACTTTAATGATGGTATTTTGCATTGAATAGGTGTGACTGCCTCCAACCCATGAAAAAGTTGGAAAGGTGAAAATCCTGTAGCAGTCTTAGCATTGGTACGATATGCCTAAAGATCCGGATATAACATAATGTGTCAGTTTGACCTACTAGCATTAATAGTACACTGGAGAATGGTTTTTAAAGTCTTATGAACTGCTTCTACCTGTCCATTCACCTGCATATAGAAAGGATATGAATGCTCATGTATAAACCTTAGCATAGTGGTCAAATATGACATCATATTATTCTGAAAGTCTCTACCATGATCAGTAACAATATCCTTGGGAATACCAAACCTAGCAATAATTTGATTGAACACAAAATACGCTGTGGTTTCACCATCTTCCTTCACAATAGGCATTGCCTCTGCCCACTTAGTAAAGTATTCTACAGAAATGATGATGTATTAATGCCCCTTGACATAAAATGGGTTACAAGTCGTGTAATCCACCCCCCACTTGGTGAAGGGACCTACTGTGATGACAGGGTATAGGGGAGGAGGGTGTGCTTGCATATTTTTGGTGAATAGATGACAAGGATGACAGTGTTTCACGGCTTCCACGCAATCTTTGAAGATGGCGAGCCAAAAATAACCAGCACGAAGTATTTTCTAGGTTGTTTCCAATCCAGAAAGATGACCCCCACATGCTCCAATGTGGGCATCATTCAATACTAACTCGGCTTCTTCCAAGGTCAAACAACAATGTAAAATGGAATCTACCCCTCGTCTATACAATGTATCAGCGATTATGAGGTAGTTTTTAGCGTGATGACGTAGTTTTCGTCGTTCTTCCCTAGAAAAAGTTTTTATACATCTCAAAGTCTGGAGATAAATCAAAATATCTCCATACCACACATCAGAGGTCGAAATGAGAAAAATATGCTCATCAGGGAATGGAGTATCTTCCGTATTAAATTATTCACCAGTACGAAACTCAAATATGAGTTCTGTGAATACTAAGGACTTTTTTTACTTAGCGGATTGAAAAGTGAGATCGAACTCTTGGAGAATAAAAATCCATTTATTAAATTTACCCTCAATTATGCGTCGGGTTAAAACATATTGAAATGGATTGACATCCTCAATTACTATAGTAGTTCGCAGTAAAATATAATGGTGTATTCTTTGAACGATGTACACAGCGGCAAGTGGCAACTTCTCAACGTGTGAATATTTCAGTTCAGGTTTTATTAAAGCACAAGAAAGGTAATAGATGATGTGCTCTTGGAGCTTATCGTCTTCCAGAACCAAAAATATGCCAACCATGGAATGAAATGCGGTCAAATATAAGATAAAATCGCGCATGTAATCTGGTGAACTTAACAAGGGGGCTGATAATAGTGCTTTTTTAAAAGCTTCAAAATATTTTTGTGCATCCTCATCCCACAAGAATGGGGTGTCTTGTTTAAGTAAATCCATGAAACCTTTGATTATTTTTGAATAGTTTAAAATTAATCGTCTGAGAAAGTTGGAAATACCCTGCAAAATCTGAAGTTGTCTAACATTACGAGGAGGAGGAAATTTGACAATTGCCTCTACTTTTAAAGGATCGAACATGATCCCTCTATTGGGAATGATGAAACCCAATAATCGTCCAGACTCGACACAAAACACACATTTATTGGGATTCAAACGAATTTTTTAGTGTCTACATCGCTCAAACACAAGTCGTAAATGTTCTGGATGATCTCTTCCCTTTCGAGATCGCACATGTATATCATCCAGGTAAGGTTCAATTATATGTTTTATATCTTGAAAGGCAAAATTCATTGCTCCCTTGAAGGTGTATCCAACATTTTTCAAGCCGAATGACATCTTCCTATATGCAAAGGTACCCTAAAGACATATAAAAGTTGTTTTGTGCTGATCTCCGGGTTTGATTTGGATCTGATTGTACACTGAAAATCTGTCCATAAAGGAAAAGACTTTGTTACCTGCAAACGCATCTACGATCTGATCGATAAATGGCGTGGGGTAATTATCTGTGAGACAAGATTTATTAAGATACCTGAAATCAGTACAAAATCATATGGTACCTTGTTTCTTATCAACTAGGACTGGATTAGAAACCCATTCCATCATGTCGATAGGATAGATAAATCCGACTTTGAGGAGATTTTCAACCTCAGCCTTAATGGATGCAGCCTTTTGCGGATTGACTGGATGAAGTTTCTGTCAAATCGGCTGCACATTTAGATACATTTTGATCTCATGTTCAACTATGGACGGTTCGATACCTAGAATCCCCTCATATTACTAGGCAAAGACACCACATAATTCTTTAAAAAGGTCGGTATACAAGCGAATCTCTTCAGGAGAACAATTTACACCGATGAAAATGTTTTCCATGATATCTGGTTTGGTGGAGATATTAATCAGAATGGTTTCTGATATGTTAGCCATGTTACCTTCAACGAAAAATCCCTGTTTTTCTAAGGGTTAATGGATAGATCAACATCTCCACCAAGTCTCACAAAAAACTCACCATTCTCAATCCTGTTTAGGTCTAGAATAAAATAAGATCTATGATGCATGTTTTCCCAAGGTTGATCAAGACCTATCATTGCTTCCATAATAGCTTCATCTAATGGTAAAACAATGTCTAAATAGTCAAAAGAAAGAGCAAAGTCTACCTCCCATGCAGGTGCATAATCTACATCTGACTCCTTGGAGACTAAAGGAGTCGAGATAAAATCTATTGCAGAATATCGTGAAGCTTGATAAGTCACTTCAGCTATAGATAGGGGCACAACTAGTTCATTATGAGTGGGAAAGATTCAAGGATCAGTTGCTTTGATAATTGTAAAAACCTCCTTAGATGTTGAAACGGTGTTTTGAACACTCGTCGAACCAATGTAATTCATGGGAGCAGAAAAATTGAAACTTCCCATAAGTGATGAATACAATCCTACTCCCAAACTATTGCTAGGAGGCCGGGTTTGATAAATCATCGGAATATTAGATTCCGAAGAGGTCGTGTTAATTTTTCAGGTGAAGGAAATTTGATCAATTGTGACAATATTTCCTTCATGAGGGAACATCAATACCTGAAAAACAGATGAAGGGATAGCTTGCATCACATACATCCAACTTTTTCCTAACAACAAATTGTAATCAAGAGAAGCATCGACAGCCTCAACCCCTACCAACACTATTTTTCCTGCTAATTGGATCTTAAAAGAGGTATAATCCCATGTGGATGGAAATATCTTCCACCGAAAGCGGTAAGCAATGTGATCAAGGGGACTAACTCAGGGGAGGCTAAATCTCACCAGCAAGAAATGGACATTATGCACGTAGACGCACCTTCATCTACCACTGTTCATCCAATGGTTTTAGAACAATATTGGATTACTTCAATATGAAAGGATACGTGATATAAAAACTAAGGTTTGATTTCAGACATGTCGAACCTTTCCAACATACTCAATGAATCCACACTTCCTATAGCCACTAGAAGCACATTCCGTTGTGAAGGACAACTTTGCAAGACTTCTAAAGAAAACATGACACATGGCGTTTGGGCTAAGTCTTCCACAACATAGTATTTGGGAGCATCTAGTGCATTAGAATTGTACGATGCACGCTTATAGAAACCATTTGGTATCTTAGAAATAGGATCCGCAGGTCTCTCAATATGAAGATGAGCAGATATTTCAGGAATGTCCTTCTCTTTCCGCGGCAGATCCAGGGTATAATTTCTTGCTCTTGTTTGTAATAAGGTATCTGGGATAACCATGTTTATATAAGATTGATCATATGGTACGGGACCATGGGTGCCCCCAGTACTAGAGCTTCCAATAGTCATGTTTTTTCCTTTGGGAAAAGGATCCTTTAGTACAACAGGTTTCTTTTGTTGCAAAAAATTATGGGCTTCATCGATCGAGGGGAAAAGGTGAGTCAAGTGATCTTCCTTGCAAAGTTTACAAGGGAATTTCACCTTCTTCTTTTATTTTTTCCCCCCTTAGCACTTTCTGTGGTTTTGGGCTTATGTTGATTACCCTCCCCCTTATTTCCCTTTTTCTTTCCACTGAGATGCTGAGAACCCTTTTGGTTTGACTGCACATTTTGTACAGTAGCCATTTGAGAAGGAGGAGTGGCAACCGCAGTTTCCTCCACTACAGAATGCTTCATAGAAATATCATGAAATTGTTTGGCCAAAGCCTCTACAACAGATGAGTCGACTGAACTTACAATGCCATCATCATGTGGTCCAGGGTTTTTTTTACAAGGATCAATGTTTGACCTTTGCGCATCAGGAATGATTTCGTAAAGAATCCCAAACTGAGCGTAAATCAAATCTAACTGTTGGGTTCTTAGGATGGCTTCCTCCTCCGAGGTAACCTTGGAAGTTGAAACATTGATTTCAAAAACCACTCTAATAGTAATTCTTCGGGTATCTCAACTTTAATGAGCCTCTTCCTTCTTCTCCACTGCTAAATATGGTTAGATCTGTGAGTTGCTTTATTCTGCCTAAATGTAGATAGAATATCTGTGCCAGCATCATACCAAACAAGAAGTTGGAAGTGATTCAGAAATACAGTCGCCAAATCATAGAAGTTATGATGAGAAACTGATGGTAGTTCAATGTACCATTTAGCTGTGACACTGGTCAAGTTTCTTTGAAAAATCCTCAACCATATCGAATCATCGTTTAGCGAATTAGAAGAACACCATAAGTGCAATGTTGTAATGTGGTCCCTTGGATATTCTCTAGTCTTTCCTTCAAACTTAGGGTTGTTTAAATGAAGCTTGGTTGGAACAGGAGGCCAAGCAGGGTCATGACGCACAAGGTCATTCATAAGCTTTGAAAGATATGGCAAGTTTAACGTTTCCAGAAAAGGTAAGCGGGGCCTCGACGATGGAATATGAGTTCGGGGAGTTGGGTAGGGAAAACTACCTGAACCATAACTCCCATAAGGCTGGTTGGGGTTTCCCCCGACCATTGGTTGTGATGTGAAAGCATTCTGAAAGGTGCTCCATTTGTAAGCCAGTGGATTACCCCTTGAGGTCCACTCCATTGAGGTTGAGTATAAGTACCGTCAACTGAAAAAGGATTTGAAGTGTATGCAGTAATACCTCCTCCACCAAAGAGTGAAAAAGGAGTGTTCCCTACAGGTGGATTAGATGTTTGAAAATTCGATGATTGCAAACTATAACCTATGAAGGGGTTCAAAATCGCAAACTCTACAATGGAAGGAACATGCATCGAGCCTACAAAAGGTGTTGAAGGATCAATATGTCCTCCATGCCAAGGGAATCCATGAGTAAAAGGAGTAGAACTAGTAGTATTAGTCTGGAAATTGTGAAGAAAAGGGGATGACGTGAATGATACCGTAGGTATCCCAGTGAAGGGAACATTGGTTCCGACGGGTTTGGAGGTTGGCATCGGCGGTTGACATCATCAACAAGTGGTGAGTACCTGAATCGAACATGGGTTGATCAGGAGCTGCATAAGTGATCTGTTGTGGTGGTGCATTTCCCTGAGGAGGAGCTAACGGCTGAGTGTTCACTACACCTTGGTTTGGAAAGGGGTTTTGCAGCACCAAAGGTTGATGTTGAGGTGGTGGAGGGTTGGGTGGCGGCTGAGGAACCGCTTGTCCTTGATGATGGGAATCGTCAATCCAGAGTTTCCGAGCTCGCTCCAAATGTGGGCAAGTATGTGTGTAATGACCATAAACCCCGCAAATAGAACAAGGATGGTTTGTTCTGAGGTTACTATTTTTAGGCTGCCTGGGATTACGATCTGGATTGCGGTTAGGAGGAGCAGCATTGTTATTTTGCGGAGGATTGGGAGGTGGAGGACCTTGCTGATGTTGTTGGTTATTACCGCGGTTACGTCCTCTTCCACGGTTCTGTTGCGCACCTTGGTTGCGTTGGTTGTTTTGGTGTTGGGGCTGGTTGTGCTGTGTGTACACCTGCCCTTGAGCAGTGGGAGGATTTTGGTTCGCCGCAGGTTGCGGTGCATAATGTTAGGGTTTATACGAGCATACACATAATAACTTGCGAGAGAAATAAACAAAATAATAAGCATATAATAGACACATAATTTTCCCTGGAAACCCCATGCGGGGAAAACCAGCACCCAATGAAGATCTTCATTACATGGCCAAAACCGGCCATCCGGGCCAAGTGAGCTCACTTGCTCACCTCTAGGCCACTTTACAATGGAGCCTCCTCAAGCCTTATAAAGGCTTCCTTATATGCAATACCATGGGCTACAACAAACCATGTGCCCAAAAACATGTGCTAGAACTAACCAACTTTGACTCAATCCCGAGTCAAGGTTAACCCTAACAATCCCCCCTTTAAACTTGACTTGGAGTAATCACCAACCCCTCTCAAAGTTTCAACCGGGGAATCTCACATACACCCCCCTATCACCTAGGTCTCTCTTCCGACTTTACCGGTGAGTTACCAAGGGTATGCATGCCTTACCAGGTCTTACAGCCATATGCCCTTTTACATGCAAACTGCTCGATTAATTTTTTTTTTCATGTGTCTTCATGGTGACTACACCATCACCATCCATTGTTTCATCCTCTTGCTTTTCCATGCTCGCTTTCTTGCTCATTTTCTGCCATGCTCCTTTTGTACCTGCGTGGCCATTGTCCACACACATTTTAGCCGATCTCGTTCTTACATCTTCATTGCTTTCTCCAACGCCGTAGGTGACTCATCGATGGGGCACCCTGCTGTAATAGGTCACAACCATTATCTCCTGTGGACACACTGTTTCTTAGCACCTCAAAATGATATGAGAATCACTTTTCAACCAAAGAGTATAGCAATTTTATTCTTAGTCCTTCCTTGACCACAACAAGACTTCATCCTAAACTTATGTGTGCTTTTTCATTATAAGTTGCAATTTATTATCAATGACTACATCAACAACTCCTCCTCCTTTAAAGAGCTCACCTTTTTTTATTTACCATATTTATCCAATTTCCTTTAACCATGATTCACATACATCCATATTCAAAAATAACTTTTCTTTAAATACTCTCCTTTAAAAAGTTACTTTCATCCACATTCTCGTGTTTTTTTAATATGGCATGAGCTCCTTTTATGAAATATCATTATAATAATATTTCATTCCCATTTTAATTTTAAGGACACCTCTTCATGATCTCCACTTCCTCTCGTAAAGAGAACTATTATTTTATTGCCCTTTACCTTTTACATTTCGTTGGCATTTTCTTTATGAAAAGTTCTCCTCAGGAAAAGTTACCACGTGGAGGCTTTATGGCTTTAAGGCTCAAGCAATGTCCATTATACTTTTTATTTTTTTCAAACAACTTCTCCTTACCCGATTCCAGCGATGACTTCGACGATCTTCATTACCCTGGCCTACCATTGTTTGGCATGCAGACTTCATGTGTCTTAAAGAGTGGCAGCCCTTCTAATTCTCAATCTCTACGCAGAGCTCTTCATTCTGACAGATCGTGGGAACTATCCACACGGGCAGCGTCACAAATAACAGTGCCACCTTGGCATGGCTTTGTCGATTATGCTAGGGCCTTCTTCTCTGCCGGCTTTCACATTTGCAAATGTTTTCGTGTTGCAGCATCGATGGATCTCCACGGCTACAGCAATGCCGGCTCTTCTTCTCCCTTGCATCATTTCTAAAGGCTTCCACATCCGTCTCCTCATATTCACGCCTCACACGGATGACGCTGGATCTCTTGTCTTCACAGTTCTACATTCTACATTCCAAATAAATTCAAGCAGGCATCACTTCTGTATTCAAATCCGCTCCTTCACGCCCTTCACGGATCTCTTCTCTGATGGCAGCTAGCTCTTCTCTCGATTGGCAGCTTCATCCGGGCATGTCCTCAACAAATCAGCAACCAGACACGAGTTGGGGTTTCTTCATGGCAGCTGCACATTCAACTGTGGCACCAACAGATCTACACTTTAACCAGATCTGCGATTTCTCCTTGCAGGCAGTCTCATCTACACACACCAAGATTACAAGCAACAGCAATATACCATTCCAAGCTCTGATACCAGTTGTTAGGTTTTATACGAGCATACACATAATAACTTGCGAGAGAAATAAACAAAATAATAAGCATATAATAGACACATAATTTTCCCTGGAAACCCCATGCGGGGAAAACCAGCACCCAATGAAGATCTTCATTACATGGCCAAAACCGGCCATCCGGGCCAAGTGAGCTCACTTGCTCACCTCCAGGCCACTTTACAATGGAGCCTCCTCAATCCTTATAAAGGCTTCCTTATATGCAATACCATGGGCTACAACAAACCATGTGCCCAAAAACATGTGCTAGAACTAACCAACTTTGACTCAATCCCGAGTCAAGGTTAACCCTAACACATAATAAGTTGGTGGGGCTGGAGGTGGTCCAATTACCTACTGGGGTTGTTGGTAACCCTGAGCTATTGGAGGTGTTGGGTTAGCTGTCGCAGCTAGCTGTGGGTAGTACATAGGTTGAGGTGCGACTGAAGGGGTGTATGCGGGAGGTGCATGACCGAAGCACTGAGGTGGACATGAAGGTCCGTGGGTATGGTGGTGATGTGCCATGGGAGCATATGAACTGGTTGCTCCAGATTGAGATGTAGCCCGCGAAAGGTCGGGACCATGGCTAGGATGTGAAATGGAAAAGGGTTGGGGATGCGAGGCCATACAACCAATGATGTCATCTGCGGCATGGGATGCCCCCGGCGCATCGTGTTGGGATGAATCAGCTCGAGGGGCATCCGGTATAATGGTATACAGATAACCCGATTGGGTGTAAATGAGGTCAAACTGTTGGGCTTTGAGGATGGCCTCTTCTTCAGACTGGGGTTGTTCGGATGCCACATCCTTTGCAATGAGAGGGAGGAGGGATTTGAGAAACCAATCTAAGAAGATACGGTCGTCTAACTTGATTTTGCAGAGGCTTCGGCGTCGACGCCACTCATGAATGTGGTCAGTGATGTGGGTGGTCGTGTTTTGTCTGCAAGAAAGTAGGATCTCAACTCCCGCATCATAGCGAACAGGTAACTGAAAGAACTACAGGAAGGTGGAGGCAAGGGAGGTAAAGGTGGTATGCATCCCATGGGGCTGCTCGATATACCACTTAGCTGCAGAGCCAGTGTGTTAAATTTTCAGAATTTACTTCAATCTGATCTAGGATCTTGACTGAGAGAACAACATGTACAGCATATCTACAGTATATCAATCATGGAGAGAATAATGCAAGCACACAAGAGACACAAAGATTTACTTGGGGAAAACCATAAAGGTGAAAAACCCCAATAACTTCCTCAGAGATAGATAGAGCAATGATACAACCAACCATGAGAGATGCCATAAACTAGCAGTAGATCCTCCTCCTCCATAAGTGCGCCACTCCTCCTTGAGTGCATGTGTGAGAAGTGAGTGAGTAAATAGAGTGCCTCCCGCACTCTATTTATACTTGACTTGACTTTCCTTTTTACCTAACTCATGTAGGCTCGAACTTAACCACATAACATAATGCTGAGTGGGCCGACCCCCAATAGGGTGGTCTAATAACCCTTTGACCCACATGACTTATACAGGGCCGACCCCAAACAAGGTGGTCTAATAACCCATCAAGTATAAGTTACGACACTTACAATATAATTGACGACACTTCCTTATAGAGGAATAATACCATCTCTATAGGAATACAATATACATATATGTGAAATACATTCCGAAGTTACATATACATCAACACTCCCTCTTAACTAGGAAGGTATTTCTCAGCACAGTTCTTCTAGCACAAGTCATCTTCTCTGGATCATCGTTACTGGATAATCATCATCGAGTCATCATCATCGTCACTGCTGCTGCTATCTCAATCAATCTCTGAATCTACTCGTCATAGGAAGTTCTACAGAGCCAGTCCTTTTTCATACTGGATGTAGGCCCACCACCTGCAGGTCTTCATCATCACTGGCCATACTGTGGAATCCTCAGGACTTATTACGTGCGTCACAAAACCTGGCTGCAGCATCCCAGGCTATTACGAGCACACAGCTCTACCTGTAGGATCTCCCAGGAGCACATTACATGTGACCCATCACAAAACCTGGCTGAAGCATCCCAGGATGTTACGAGCACGCGGCTCTACCTGTCGGATCTCCCAGGAGCACATTACATGTGATCTCACCACAAAACCTGGCTGAAGCATCTGAGGCCTTTTTCATCTTGTCCAGATCTCCCAAGAGAAAATTACATGCCATAGGACAAAACCTCGCAAGAGCATCTGCCAGATATCCCAGGGCACCGAATTACATGCCATAGGAAAAACCTCGAAAGACTATCTGCAGATCTCCCAGGGCACAAATTACATGTCCTTCCAAGAAAAACCTCGCAAGAGCATTTGCCAGATGTCCCAGGGCATCGAATTACATGCCATAGGCAAAACCTCGAAAGACCATCTGCAAATCTCCCAGGGCACAAATTACATGCTTACTTGCACAACCTGATCCACGGCCACAAAGTATCATCTGATACTCATCACACATCATCCTGATGTACACATGATCATCCTGATCATCATCACTACAACATCCTGCTGCATGTCATCTGGAGAAGCTCGTCATCCACGATCATCCTGATCATACAATGCATCCATCTGATGCACACCAAGTATCCATCTGATACATCCATAGGTACATGATCCACACAATGTATCCATCAGCATACATGATCTATCTGATCATACAAAGATACATGATCCACACAATGTATCCATCAACATACATGATTTATCTGATCATACAAAGATACATGATCCACACAATGTATCCATCAACACACATGATCTACTTGATCATACAAAGATACATGATCCACACAATGTATCCATCAGCATCCAACATGATCCGTACATACAAAATACATACACATGATCCAACCGATCATATCCAGCATCCAACATGATGCGTATACAAAATACAAACACGTGATCCAACCGATCATATCCAGCATCCAACATGATGCGTATATAATGATCCAACTGATCATATCCAAGCAGAAACCAGAACATCATCCTGATGCTCAACATCCAGCGCTTACATCCACAGCCATGTGAAGGATCCCCCTTCCAACATGCTTGGAATGGCTTCAACAAATGTGTCCATCACTTCTTCCTCAAAGTATCCTCGATCTGAAGCACGCCAAGCCTCTCTCTGAAGTACTCGAACTTCACCCTGGCTAGTGGCTTCGTCAGCACATCTGCAATCTGCTCGTCCGTCGCAACATACAGGAGCTTCACAGCTCCTCTCTGCACCATATCCCTGATATAGTGATATTTGATCTCTATGTGTTTCGACCTGTCATGAAACACTGGGTTCTCGGATAGCTTCACACAACTCTGGTTATCACAGAAGATACCAGTAGCATCCAATGGGAGATCAAATAACTCAGGCAGTAGCTTCCGTAGCCATACTGCCTCACAACTAGCTGAACAGGCTGCAACATTATACCAGTAGCATCCAATGGGAGATCAAATAACTCAGGCAGTAGCTTCCGTAGCCATACTGCCTCACAACTAGCTGAACAGGCTGCAACATACTCTGCCTCAGCTGTACTCAGTGCTACGCAGGACTGCTTCCTGCTAAACCAAGAGATCACACCTGATCCCATACTGAAGCAGCACCCAAATGTGCTCTTCCTATCTGCAGCACTACCAGCCCAATCTGAATCAACATAACCCTGCAGGTTAAGCTTTTGATTCACTTCATACTTGAGCCCATAATCCACTGTACCCTTCAGGTACCTCAGAACATGCTTTAAAGCAACCAGGTGAACACTCCTCGGATCCTTCAGGAACTAGCCCAATGTGTTCACAGCAAAGCAAAAGTCTGGTCTCGTGTTCGTCAGGTACATCAAGGACCCAATCATCTGACGATACATGGAGACATCAACCGGCTCAGATGAAGCATCACATAGAAGCTTCAGATTCGATGCCATAGGTGTGGCCATATCCTTGTAGTCCATCATCCCGAACCTCTTTAGGATCTCTACTACATACTTCCCTTGTCCAAGGAAGATTCCATCTGCATTCTGCCACACCTCCATGCCAAAACAAATAGTGCATCATCCCCAAGTTCTTCAACTCGAACTCAGCAGCAAGCTTCCGCTACGTGTCGGCATTCAATCTATCATCTCTTGTTACAAACAGGTCTTCCACATACAACTATTCAAGAAAGCTGTCTTGAAATCCATCTAGTGTATCTTCTATTTCATCACTTTCATATTTCTCTATGCTGCCATCTACAGTATGCTTTATCTTGATAGATCCATATGGAAGTCATAACAAACTTCCCTTCAGGTCTTGGGATTACATCCCAAACATCATTCTTCATGATCAACGGATCATGGCATTCCATTTCTTCATCCCAGATCCTGGGAACTTCAATATCTTCAATAGATATCTTTGTTGCTGGAACAAATGTTGTAGTCCTTTTGTAGGTGAAGATATACGGTCTTTCCTACAAAACAAGTTAAATTGCATGATTAGAAACATCTCATAGTTTTCAGAACAAATTCTTACACATAAAGAAATATGTCATACAGTCATGCAATTATTTTAGCCAATGCTTCAATACAACATTTATCCATATCCCATAACTTTCTAGATGCCTTCCAATCTCTACTAGAACATTGTTAAGAGTGTGCACAACTCCCAACATGTCAGCAAAGAGGTTTCATTCTAGATAAGTAGCAATGGAATGTTGTACAGTGCCATAGGCCACTTACCCATGTATATTAGTAGTATATTGTTCATCAATGCAACTATTCTAATATGCACAATACATATCCTAAGTCTAGGAACATGAGCATATATATCATTGAACAATTTTATTTAAACAACCAAATATGCAAGAAATTAAAATACTTATCTTTGTTTGTTCGTTGGGTGGACTTCCTATGAGTCTTTGCTTCCTTACAGGAGCTGCTAGAGTCCTAATCTGAAGTAGCTTCTTCTACACCTTTCTGTTGTGGAAAGATGGTCAACTCCCTCTGAATATCTGCATCCTTGCAAAAACTACTGAAGTGTGTTCCTTTGCTTTCTTGCAGGAACAACTGGAGTGTGCTCCCTCTTGATCTTTGCTTCCTGGATTACCTGTCCTTGAACTTACATTCATCCTTGGTCCCTATGCATGCTTATTAGTATCATGATTGTGTTATCCTTGTGAACTCATATAAAATCATACATTCATTAGTATACTATTAAAACACAATAATATCAAGCATGTATAGTCATGATCATTTCAAACAAAAAATAATAATAAGCATTAGCATTCAAGGTTTATGTAGGATTCTTATGGTTAGTCAAATCATAAGAAACATAACATGTCTAAACCTGTAATTACTCAAACCTATGACTCTTCAGGTTAGTTGAATCATCAAACAAGATAAGAGATATAATATGCATAAAACCTGTGATTATTCAAACCTATACCTTCATGAATCTTCTGGTTAGTCATATCATCAATTATGGTAAGAAACACAATATGCATACAACCATGACTATTCAAACCTATGACTTCATGAATAATCATTATCAACAACAGTATAAGATCCTAACACAAGGTAGGATTCTAGCTTGATATAGGAAAAACATACCTGGATTAGCATGCTAGCTATTTATGTCTAACATACTCACATGATGTCTTCTTGTTCTTCTTCAATGACTTGTGCTAGTAACCTGTATATCTCATAGGTCAACTATTACAAAACCAAGTTATACATACCTCGTAAATGGATCTTCTATGAGATCCATGACAATGGATGAATCCTTGTCTTCATGCCACCATGATCATACGTTCTTGAACAAGAACATGATTTGTCTTTCTTGGTGTACCTTTCATGTTAGCAGACAACATAAACCTCATACAACACCATAATGCATTAGTATAATCATAAGTGTCAACACCCTAACCAATGAATATCTTCTATCATGCATTCATAATTTTGTTAAGGTGATACGACAAATCTAAAATCAAGATTATACTAACCGTAATAACATGAAGACAAACATACCATAAACTTAATCAAGAACAAATCTCAAAACATACCTCGATGAGTCATACCTGTTGAGATCGCTTGTAATCTTCTTATGTAAAGCCTTAGTCTTATCTCCCTCTGAAACAGGAACTCCTTCACTTATGCAGGTGACCAATCCATCTTCTTCTAGGATTAACCCAATCCACTTGATTTGCAAGAACTGGACTTCGAGCTGGATATGGGTTTGTCAGAGAAACCCCAAAAATTCAAACTTTGAATTTCAACCTTCTGACAGGATAGAAATATTTTTCTTGATGAGCTGATCAAGCTGGTACATTCAAAATTTGAAAACTGCAAAGTTTCACTCCTCAATTTTGCCTTTGAAACTTCCGGATTCACTGGACGTGACCTTGAACTGGGGTTTGATGAAGCCCACTCTTCTTTCCAATCAAAATGTTTGATCCAAATCTCTAAGCTTCTATTTTTCTGAGGAGCTTCCAGCCGTGGTCACAGATTTCAAAAATTCCCATTTTTACAGAAGCCCTAATTTTCCACTTTTCTGATCAAAGTCCCGAACTAGGGTCTAATCAAGCCCGGCCTTCTGCCCAACCAAAAATTCTGATCTTGGTCTCTAAATTTCTATTTTGATGAGTAGCATCCAGCCGTGGTCTCGGATTACAAAAATTCCAACTTTCTACGAAGCCCTAAATTCTGGAAGCCATGAATGAAGGTACTCAAAAATAATTCTGTTTTGACAGAAATATGTACCTGATTGTTTCTGGTGTAACTCCAAACTTTTTGATCCACATGGTCTGAAAAAGTTTCTTGAGATAGCCTCACCTGTTATCTTTCCATCCTGACAGGTCTGACCTCAATTGGATTCTCTGAGAGAGAGTTATGCCAAATGTCGCAACGTGACCTTTTTTGGGATAATACAGGAGAACAAACTTGTACAGCGTGCCACGTGTGACTGTTTCAACTCAGGCCTCTGAAAAAGTTTCCTGAGATAGCTCGGCCTGTTATCTTTCCATCCTGACAGGTCTGACCTCAATTCAACTCTCTGAGAGAGAGTTATGCCAAATGTCGCAACATGACCTGTTTATGGGATAATACAGGAGAGCGAACTTGTACGGAGTGCCACATGTCACTGGTTCAACTTCGGCCTCTGAAAATGTTTTCTGAGATAGTACAGTCTGTGTACTACCTGTCACTTTTCACAAAATTTCATTTGGAGCTTCCTAGCCCAAGTTATGACCTTTTTCCCAAGGTCACCTGATTTTGACTCATATCTGGAAGAGGCAGAAACCCTATATTGTACAGATCATAAATCACAAAGTACAACGAATTAGAGGTTTTCCTTTGGACACAAGGTACATGTGGATCTGGGCTTCGTCCTGTAACAATTTCAGATCCGAAAACTTCTCCAAAACGGATTTATAGCGAAAGTGCTACGATGACTGGTTTTTGCTATATCAAGCCCTAGCATCATAAGTGCAACAAGTGTCATACATGCCATATCATGCCTTCTTTCAGGCTAGCTCTGATACCATGTTAAATTTTCAGAATTTACTTCAATCTGATCTAGGATCTTGACTGAGAGAACAACATGTACAGCATATCTACAGTATATCAATCATGGAGAGAATAATGCAAGCACACAAGAGACACAAAGATTTACTTGGGGAAAACCATAAAGGTGAAAAACCCCAATAACTTCCTCAGAGATAGATAGAGCAATGATACAACCAACCATGAGAGATAGCCATAAACTAGCAGTAGATCCTCCTCCTCCATAAGTGCGCCACTCCTCCTTGAGTGCATGTGTGAGAAGTGAGTGAGTAAATAGAGTGCCTCCCGCACTCTATTTATACTTGACTTGACTTTCCTTTTTACCTAACTCATGTAGGCTCGAACTTAACCACATAACATAATGCTGAGTGGGCCGACCCCCAATAGGGTGGTCTAATAACCCTTTGACCCACATGACTTATACAAGGCCGAACCCAAACAAGGTGGTCTAATAACCCATCAAGTATAAGTTACGACACTTACAATATAATTGACGACACTTCCTTATAGAGGAATAATACC
Organism: Larix kaempferi; assembly: GCA_027924585.1. NCBI lineage: Eukaryota > Viridiplantae > Streptophyta > Pinopsida > Pinales > Pinaceae > Larix > Larix kaempferi. The sequence continues at coordinate 1,270,238 of BSBM01001296.1, read as the reverse complement.
ATCTCTATAGGAATACAATATACATATATGTGAAATACATTCCGAAGTTACATATACATCAACACAGTGAAGGTGCACTGTAACAGACGGAGGTGGACAGAGTCGTCCACTATGGAGTTGGAGGAACACCATAGATGGAAGGACATGATATGGTTCTGGGGGTCCTCACCTGCTTTGCCCTCAAACTTAGGGATGTCGGAGGGGAGTTTGGTGGGCATGTGAGGCCACGCAGGATCATGTCTGATAGGATCATTGGTGAGCCTGGCTAAGTCTGGTAAGTTCATACTTGCCATGTAAGGTAAGGTAGCAGACGGATGTGGCGTAGTGACTGGGACATGACTAGTCATGATGGTATGATGTAGGGGTCCAGTAGCGCCTAAGGGTATGCTAGGTATTGAAGGTATGTGTCCTCCAATAGCTGTGGTCTGGTATGGACCAGCGTTTTCGAGTGCAACATGGGTTACACCGGGGTTAGGAATAGTAGTGGTGATTCCCGGAATGTGGGTTGTGTTAATCAGAGGGGGTGTGACCCCTATGTTGGGCATACCCATAACAGGTGGTGGCCCTGTGTTGGGAATTCCTATAACAGGAGGTGGCCCTGTGTTGGGCATTCCTAAAGGTGGGGTGTCCACCATATTAGGCATACCTAGGGGGGTGGTGGTTTCCATGGATGGCACCGCATTAGAAGGGTTGATGGACGTCTCTCCTATGGTGCTGGTAAAAAGTGGGTCGAATGGTGTTCCATCTATAAGGTTGGTTGGGAATAACTCTGTGGGGTTTTCAGATTCTGCCTCAGAATCAGATGTGAAGTGAGGCGTGTCAGAATCCGATGACTGTATGGTTGACCGACGATGTGTCGAGTCAAGGGATAAGGCTCTACGTCGGTGACATGGAGAGCCAAGTAGACTGAACTCTGGGAGTTCGCCCTGAAGACGATGAGAGCGTCTAAAATTCTCAATGGTGAGAAATAAGTTCTTGTGTAAAAAATCTGTTTTGTGTAAGGTGGTAATGTATAAAAAACTCTAAACCCTAATGCAACAAAGGGTGCAAGAAGGGGAGTGAAAATGAAGGCTCTCAGGCCAAAAAATCAACCTCAAAAAAGGCACTTATTATAGCAGCTGTGCTATAATAAGTGGAGGGATGCAAAAAATGGTCAGAATACCAACATGCAAACAGCTTCTAGAAAAAAGAGGTGTAACTAGACCAAAGGTGGATTGTATCATGCAAACACCTAACTAAAAGTATTGTGAATCAACAAACGATATTCTCTGCAAGGTGATGAAATCCAAGTCAGACAATATTGAGTGTTGAGTCAACGGCTAGATATCCCCCTACCGGGAGGGACACCGGGTAATCAATCCTAAAGAATGGCAATTAGGATACTCCGTTCATGACATGTCCAGAAAAGGTAAATCTGCCGTTTGGTCCTTTTACCGCAATACCCCCATACAGGGATATCCCGAGAACTGCGAATGGTAGCCCTTCGGTTACTGAATGGATTTCAGTATTCCACTCAGGCTTCCAAAACCATCCTCGCGACTTCAACCCTCCTAGGGGAGAGGCCTTCCGATAAACTGGTTATGACCGTGCCAATAAATACTAGGAGATTTTGGTTCCCTAATGGACAACTTCTATGTCTCAAATGTAATAACTGAGGGGTGTTATTGGAACACCTATCCCCCCAGTTCTACCTAGCTACAAAGTTCTTTTAAGTGTTCCCCAAGTGGGGTTAAAAGTTGGTTTGAAGTTAGGGTAAATTTTAAGGCTCAGTTTAAATTATGTGTTTGAGTGGGTGCACGTGTGATAGTTTAAACTGAAATTGAAAAAGTAAATGCTAAGTATTCAAAAAACAAAGGATATTTTGAAATAGAAAAGCAAATAATATGACTTTTTCAATAAATGGAAATTAAATGCTTTGCAAAGACTATTCAAAAAACAAAGGATCTTTTGAAATAGGAAAGCAAATAATATGAAGTCTTTAAGAAATAAATGGATTTCTTTTTCAAAAATTGCTATGGGCAAAATATTAAAGAAGTAAACAACAAAATTTTAATCTAGATAAAATGCAAACAAATCCTTCTTTCAATTTCTGAAAATTTTTAAAAAGACTTTTTCAAATGTGCATTCCAAATAGTAAAATTTTTCTATGGCTGTAAACAATGCTGGAATTTTTTGATACTGTAAAATAGCTAAGTGGGTAGAAAATACAGTAAAAAATTAATTTTTTAACGGATTGGCCGAATGGAAAAAATTGGCATCGCGGGTTTTAACAGAATAGCCGCGATGGACCGCGCGGGTTTCAGTCGCACAGTCGCGATGGGCAGCGCGGGTTTCGGCCGCGAAGCAGCGATGGACCGCACGGGATTTCGGCACACAGTCGCGATGTGCAGCACGGAAAATGTCCGCGAAGCCGCGATGTGCAGCGCGCAAATAGGCCACGAAGTCACGGGGAACCGCGCGGAAAAGAGCCGCGCAGTCGCGATGAGCCGTGTGACTGTCAGGCAAAAAGCCGCGAGGCGAAAGTTGTACGCCGACGCCGAAAAACGAACCCAAAAATTGAGAATTTCGGGTTGTTAATGGCAATAAAATGGGCCAAGATCTAGAACAGTAATGGATCTGCTGTCTAGGGTGACAGATCTATGAATTAAACTAACTAATACAATCAAAAACTAAGATCTAAAGCAAAAGTGAGATCTAAAAGTTTGAAAGCAGCGGAGTCGCCAAAAAACTGTTGGCTTGGTTTTGCAACCAAGCTTAGTGCTATGGGCACCTGCTAACTAGTAGCAGCATTCTCAATATTAAGCAAAAACAATAAACTAAATCTAAACTAAAACAAAACTAGCATGTGCATTTTTGAATTAAAAAACAAGAACAAGAAATATAGAAAATAAATTTGTATTGAAAATGGGGGCAAGCAAGTGCTTGCAATAATAATACCTCCAAGTGATGAAGATAGTTGAGAAGCTCCAAGGATGAGCAGCTCCAAACTCCAAAGGGTCCTTTCTCCAAGGTTGCTACAATGGCCAAAAACTCAAGGGAGATTTTGGCAGCATGAGGATAGGAAGATGGATGGATGTGAAATGAGGAGCCCCTACCACCTTTTTATAGGTTTTGGTGGTGGGGAATACCATTTGTGGTTTTTTGGAAACCAATGGTATTGACCAACATGGTTTAGCTACTTTTCCCTCCTTTTTTCTTTTTTGAATATTTTTATTATTTTTATTCCCTTTTTAATATTTTTGAGAATTTTGGACCCTTTTTGAGGGTTTTTTATGCTTTTTTAGGAAAAATACTCATTTTGAGTGGAAAAAGGGGTGTATTAAGGCCTTTTGGTGACCTTTTGTTGGCTTCAGAGGCTCAAATGGTGAAAAAGTGGACAAATGGGTCATGTGAATAGGGAAATGAGTTAGTGAGCACTTTTTGGGTGTTAACAGAAGGGTATAGAAGTTGAAGCAATCTAAGTGCTCTATGACCCTAAGTATCCTGTATTAAAGTTCAATGAAGCGATTGGAGCAGAAGACATATACAATGAGCTAGGTACCGGAATGTTCACATGAGGAGGAGAAAATCCTCCCGACATAATGGAAGATGTGGGAGTGTGTAGACCTCCCGATCCACCCCCTACATGGTCCATGGTAAATCCAAATGTAAACCTATACACACTTAACTCAGATAAACCTAAAGAGATGACTTGTACTAACACCAGATCGTCAGGTCTAGTCAATGGTGGGTTAAAAGGTCTCAAAAAACCTTCAATTTGCAAGTTTTCAACCTCGATTATGTGTGGAACCAGTGAAGTTTGAGTAATAAGGTGAGGTTCCCTAGGTGATTCAATCATACCTACTGTCTCAAAAGAGCCACTTCAGTTTATCCCATGCCACTGAGGTTGCGGTGGAGGCTCCAAAATGGGTGGAGGAAGGTTTTGCAACCTTCTAGACCTATGAGGAGGTTCGTCCTCCACAAATAAAAATATTTTAAACAAATAAAACCTAGGGCCAACTAGAACATGAGTAAACAATTAGAACACTACTAAAAATGTCCTATGGTGATCCAACCCAGACAGTCAAATAACCTTCCAAGGAGAGTATGGGATGCTAAGAGCCCATAACATACCAATGAAGGGATGGAGAATAGTTATCTGTGGTCCACAATACAGACACGATGGGGCCAAGCACTAGAATCACCCAACCACCTTCCCAAATAGCTGCAAGGGATTTCCTCCCGAATCTGTCCTATGTGCAATGGAAATATCCTTCCACTGCCACTCGTGTGGAATCCTAAGAGTCTGGATACTAAGGCTACCAACACTATATAAAGGGTCCAAGGGAACAATTGTAGGTCGAATCAATATGCATGGGTAGGGTAGCTGAGCCAAAAATCCAAAAACACTAGAAGGTACTAGTGAATCCCCGTATGCGCATGGACTCTGGTAGATGCTTAATCAAATAGTGGAGGGGTATCTCCATCTACTCAATCTCGCATGACCTCGTGCCAAAATCCAGTGTGACTGGAGCTTCCCGGTTCACCTTCTATAGAGGTGGATTTACCTAACAAATAAACACTATGATTTGAGTCTCACTGCTTTGGATAGTTAATAACAACTTGATCCAAAGCACTAACCTAAGCTAGTTGGTGTAAAAACCTAAAAAATAAAAAATTACTACTTGATTTATGATTATTTTTAAGATTTTTGTTACTCAAAGGGTAGTGTATGTGTGCATGGTGCTATTACAACTGAAACGGAAAAAGCATGATAAGTGTGTAACAAAATGTAAAAAATGCTTCTACTTGTTTTATTTTTTTGCTTTAACCTTTCTAAAGTGAAGTATTGATGACGTAAATCCAAATGAAGTGGAATTCTTTTTCTTTTTAAAAAATAAAGGTCTGCAACTACTACTATTTCTGAAAGGAAAACTAATGCACTTGTTAAGGAAATATTCTAGCTCTTTTTGAATTTTTCGTTTAAAAGAGAAAAGAAAAACTAACTACGAACAAGTAAAAACACACTTCAAATACTCTAAGTGTATATAAAACTGTACCTAAGCTTAAAAGAATAGAAAACTAACCCTCATTGAATTCTAAAGACAACAAGTGCAAATAGTTAACTCAAACAATGAATGGAATTATCTAACTTGGTAAAAAACACTTTGAAACTGAAAGACAAGAAAAAGAAACCAATGAAACTTCTTCAATACATCGAACCACTCTTAGTTAGACCAACAATCAAGAAATATCACTCAAAGTGTCTTCAAACCAACTACTCAAACTTGAAAAACCTAGGTAAAACCTCAACAAGTTTAAAATATAAAAAAATATCTAATGGAAGAGCAAAGAACTATCTAGAGACTACAAACAAGCTGAAATGGTCCCTTAAAGAGTAAAATACTTCAAAAATAATCAAATCAAAGACCAATAAATTCAACCTAAGGAGGAAAAACTGAATCCTATAGGGGCACCTGCGACTGTAACTACAGAAACTAGAGGGTCACTCGTAGGTGTAACACAGACAACCTGTGGGTAACAAGGTAAACTCGCGACTGTAAGTATTAGCCAGCCATGGGTCTACTTTAAAAATTTTCAAAAAAAAAAGAAAAACTTAAAGAAGACTAGATCTAAGTCTAAATAAAGGGTAAATACCTTCTGGAAACCTTTCCAGGAACTCTAAAACTAACTCATACTGAATAAAATTACACAAAGGACCCCCAAAGCAATAGAGGACTCCCCAGTGGAATTGCCAGTTCCATTGTTCGAAAATTAATCCTATGACTGGGAAGTTACTTAGGTCACCAACGTACTATCTAAGACTTACAGAACCTAAGGCAATTGACAAGTATACAACGAGATCTTTCTTAATGAAAAAAAACTAGGGTTAATAAGTTAAGCAAAGAGTACCCTGAAGACTAGAAGGTTGGTCCAAGCTTGAAACCCTCCGTTCTCAACCTGCAACCTTGAGTAAAGAACCTGCAAAATATAAATACCCTACTCAAAAAATTTGGATAAATATACATGAATAATCAAATATGAGACTCATACATAAACAAAGCATGAAAGATTCACTAGATTCAATTCACACATTAGACACAATTGTTCATGGGAAAGAAAAGTCTCTTTTATTGATCATATGAATGACAACAAACAGCTATACCTGATTTTGTAGCAACACCGATGGAACCAAGTTCTGATCTCTTGCTCCTCTCCTTTAGCATAAATTCCTCCAACATTTCAATACTTTAAGAGTTCTCTTCTTCTCCTATGGCCTTCCCCTTGTATTTATATCAAGTTTGGGAAGATAGATTTGAGAGGGAAGCAGTTGGGGAAGGTATGGAAGTTAAAGAAACTTCCCTAACTACCCCAAATACGATTTTGGTTTTTATTTTTCATGATTTTAAGAGGAACCCGTGAGTATAAACGTAAGAACAAGTGAGTGACCCGCGAGTAGACTACAAGCAAGTAGCGGGTGCAACATTTTTTGGGAAAACCGCAAGTGGTCAATGGAGCACCCACAAGTGACCCACAAGGTGTCAATTAGGGAGTTGCAATTAGGTCCTAAAGATGTATGACAAAAATAGTTTGAACTAGAGAAACAATGAATGATCAAGGTCACATGCATTTATTGCAAATTAGGGCTCTTCAATCCATAATGTCCTTTTGTGTGAGTGAAATTTTAGTGTTGTCACAGACGGATAAGTGCCAATTTGATTGATAACACATGCTTCAACATGCAAAGAATCACCTCAACACACGGGGGACCACCTCAACACATGAGTATCTGTATTTACACACAAGAACTTTTGCTTGACTAGCAAGATTGTACAACATCATCACTTTGACATACAAAGCCAATGCCTCAACACATGAAGCTTAACCATTCTTGAGTCCAACTCAAGATTCTTCTCCAAGTTTCTTGAGTCCAACTTAGGCTCCTATAGGGCACTACATCAACACATGAGGCTCAATATTGACACACAATATTGACCAGGAGAATGACTCATGATGTTGTAAATTTAACACTCCCTCTTAGTGAGGGAGGAATTCTCTGCCATTCCAAGCTTGTCTCAGAAGTATCTATGCTTTGTCATGAACATAGGCATACTCAACATATCTACAATATGCTCACCAATAGAAGTGTACTGAAGTCTTATGGAACCTCTCTGGACCATGTCTCTCATGGAGTGATATTTCATCTCAATGTGTTTCGATTTTTCATGAAGCATGGGATTTTTTGAGAGATTAATGCAGCTCTGATTATCAGAGCGAATGACAGTAGTCTCAAGATTCTCACTGAAAAACCCAGCAAGCAGTTTCCCAATCCACACACCTTCTCGACAGGTAGTATTGGCTACAATATACTCTGCTTCTGTAGTTCTCTAGGCTACAAATCCCTACTTCCTGCTCGACTAAGAGATCATAGTTGATCCCAAGCTAAAATAAAATCCAGATGTACTCTTTTGTTCCATAATAATACCACCTCAGTCAGAGTCAGCATATCCAAGTACCATCACTCCACCACTGGAAGCATATCTAAGTCCATAAGAAATAGTACCTCGAAGGTATTTAAGCACATTCTTAGCAGCAAGCCAATTTCTATGCCTTGGATCAGACATGAATTGACTCAATATACTCACTGCATAACATATGTCTGGTCTACTATGTATCAAATACATCAAGGAACCAATGAGCTATCTATACATGGTAGGATCCACTAGATCTGATCTGAAATCTTACTCATGTAGCTTATTTAGATTAGATATCATAGGATTGGACATGGAATTACAGCCCATCATACCAAATCTATGCAACACATCAATTGTGTACTTTCCTTTGCCAAACTTCTTGACCAAGAAAATATTGCATAATACCTAAGTTTTTCATTTCAAACTCAGAAGTGAGCTGCCTCTTGCACTGAGCTATCTGTTGCTCCTCTCTTGTAGGGAACAAGTCATCAACATAGAGAACAATTATCAATGGATGGTTCTTCACAACATTGAAGCAGAGGTTGGGGCCAACTTCACTTTTGGATAAGCCTAAGCTCAGAATATAGTTGTCAATCCTTGAATACGAAGCCCTTGAGGCCTACTTAAGCCCATACAAGGATTTCTTAAGTTTTCATACATGGGACTCCTTCCCATGAACTAAAAAATACTTAGGTTGCTGTATGTAAACCTCTTCCTCAACCTCACCATTGAGGAAGGCAGTATTCACATCCATATGGTGAAGTTTCCAACCCAAAAATAAAGCAAGGAAAATTATGGTTCATATAGTAGTGTACCTAGCCACATGATCTAAAGTATCATCATAGTCTATCCCTTCTTTCTGTGAGAAACCATAGGCCACAAATCTTGCTTTATACTTTTCAATACTTCCATCGGCTTCATGCTTGATTTTATAAATCCAATTGGAAGTTACTATTGACTTCCCATCAAGTTTAGGAACCACTTCCCACACATCATTATGCATGATGGATTTGTATTCTTCCACCATGGCATCTTTCCATACTTTCTTCTTAGTAGCTTCTTCATAGGTAGAGGGTTCTGAATCACTGATGTGATTCATCTGTGCTACATCTCTTGAAAATATTTCAGGTCTCTTTCGCTCTCTAGATGAGCTTGGTGGTGCACCATTCTTTTCTTCCTCTTGCAGAATGTCTCGACACTATGCATATCTCCTCTTATCAGGAGGTTCATAAAGGGATATTTCTATAAGCTCTACTGGTTCTTCATGATCAAGCAAATCTGAATTATCTTCTGAATTCTCCCTCTCAACATCTCAAAGGGGAGAATTAGAAACTGGATACTCCATCATAGGAGTATCATGCTCCTCCATATCTGAATCACACTGAATTTATTTGGAGTGCTTGAATAAAGCATCTTCATAAAATGTTACATCTCTTCTGACTTCAATGTTTCTTTGTCTTGGAAAATAGATTTTGTAAGCTTTGGAGGATTCACTATATACAAAAAATGTTCCTTTCTTTCCATATGGCTCCATCTTTGTCCTCTTCTCTTTTGGTACATGAATGTAGACAAGACAACAAAAAATATTCAAGTGTCCAACATCTGGTTTGCCACTAGTGAAAACATCTTCAGGAGTATTTTTTCCCAAGATAGCATGAGCGATTATATTTTGAATATAAACAACAGTGATGGAGGCTTCTTACCACAAGGATGTGGGAAGATCCTGATCACACATCATGGATTTTGTAGCCTCACATATTGTTCTTTTCTTTCTTTCAACAACCCCATTTTGTTGGGGGTTGTAGGGTACAATCAATTGTCTTTTATTTTTGCATCTCAACAGAATTCATTGAATTCATGGGACTCGAATGCTCCTCCATTATCATATCTCAAAGCACGAATGTGCTTTCCATTTTGATTCTCGACCAATGCTTTAAACTCTTGAAACTTGTTGAAAGTTTCACTCTTTGATTTCAAAAAATAAAACCATGACTTGTGAGAGAAGTCATATATGAAAATCACATAATACAAATAACCACTCAAGGAGGGTGTAGACATAGGACCACATAGATCAGAATGAATCAAGTCAAGGATCCATTTGGATATTTTGGTACTACTTGGAAAACTCTTCTTAATGTTCTTTCCAAGAGCGCAACCTCTACAAACACTATCAAAACAATATTTAAATATGGGCATACCTTTAACCCTCTTCTACAATCCATGTAGCTCTTTGAAATGGAGATGACCAAGCGTTCTATGCCACAACTCACAAGGATTGGTTGTGTCATGGATCATGGCTTGAATGAGTTTTCCAGGAACTTTGTAGATACCTCCCTCTCTAACTCCAATCACAGATGTATAGTTCAAGTATTCATGCTTAGGCCATTAGGAGCGCTTTGTTGTCCATAAAGATAAATTTGAATCCTTTATCTTCTAGAACCAAAACAAACAGGAGGTTCTTCTTCAATCCAGGGATGAACAAAATTTCATCCACATGCAGTACATCTCTTGAACTGAAAATAAGTGGATCCAATACCTTGGATCAAATAGGTGGTATTACCTGCAAGCTCCACCTTACAGGAAAACTTCTTTTCCTTTAGATCTGTGATAACGCTCATATATCCAGTCATGTTCTTGGATGCACCACTATCCACCAACCATGTCTCATCACTAGTGGTAAGGGCCAAGTCAATATAGTACTTCTTCCTCGTCTCTTAATCATCGAATGAATTATTTCTTGTAGGTTCATCTTCTATAGTAGTAGAAGCATGAAACCTACCCTTGAACTTTCCTCTTTGCTTTGCACATCATTCTCTTGCATAATGGACCTTCTTATTGAAATTGAAACATTTAAATTTAGCCCTTATCAAATTTATTGAAATCATTCTCCTTTTGATGAGATAATTTCTTGTGAGATTTCTTATCTCTCTTCATCCATGTCGCAAGAGCGAGGTTCTCTTCTTTCGAGGCAATATATTTTATATAGATTTTCCCTTCTTCTTGTAGGAAATCATGCCATACTCTCTCAAAGTTAGGTTGCACTTATCAACCATTTATTGCAGCCAATAATGTCTCCCATGAGGATGGAATACCATCAACATCAATCTAAATGAGATCATCATCATCAATCATTACATCAATGCTCATGATTTGATCACTTACTTGAGAGATATTTGTGAAGAAGGAATCCATAGCTTCGTACTTTTCCATCTTCATATTTTGAAGCTTATTCTTAAATGCTCTCTTTTGAATGGGTACCTTATTCTCATAAATATTTTTCAAAGTTTCGAAGCATTCCTTTGTGGTCTTCAATGGAGTAATCACGAGCGTCAAGTTGTCTTTCATGGAATCATAAATGATTCGCTTTTCTTTGGATTGATTCTTCTTGAAGGTAATGTGACTTGCATTAGAAGTAGGTTCTTCAATAACATTGGATACATATCCATCCAAATCATGCTCTTCCAGTATATCCAAGTCCTTGTCCATCCAAGTATTGAATTTTGAAGTTCCTTCAAGATGGTCTTCCGGTCTGACTGAGATTGAAGTCATTGTTCTTCAAGTACTGTTCTCACTCAAGATCTACGTAGCCTCAAGCTTGATTGTTGAACTTAGCTCTTTCACACCCTAAGCTCTAATACCATGTTAATTTTTTTTATCTTTAATTTAGATCTGCAATAGTACTTGAAATCAAATAACAATCATACACATAAGCAATCACATTTGACGCATGAATTTACCCCGGGGAAACCCTCTATGACTTGAGGGAGAAAACCTCATCAAAACCCTCCTAAGTATATTGATAGATGGCAAAGAATGTATTTTTACATCAAGCACCCCCCAGTGCAATTACAAAGCAATAGAAAGATAGATATGGAAGAGAGACTTAGGAGAATAATTCTCCAATCAACTAACTCGCTAATAATAGTCACACGCACAAAAATACTTCATAGAAATTTGATCCAACCTTGGAGACATAAATCTTCCATGGAGAAGTGCACCCCACTTCGCATGCAATGCATTAACTAATTGAACTGACTTTAGGATGAACTCGCCCCTTAACTGAAAGCGTGTCCACTTATTTAGGTGGCTAACTTAAGTGTCATCATGCAAGTGTCGCAACTCAAGTGTTGTCTTTTAATTTAACACAAGTTTCATCTTTTAGTTTGACATAAGTGTCATCATGCAATAGCACTTAGTTAACTAGATCTTCTTTGTTATCACTTAGTTTACTCTCTTAATTGAAATCTTTCTTGTTAACATCATTATAATGATCAATTCGAGTTCTCCTTTGGTTGACTGAGGTTTTCTTTGTTAATATCACGGAAGTTTAACAATTTGAATTCTCTCTTAATTATTTCTTTATGTGCAATTTGAATTCTCTCTTAATTAATTCTTTATGTGCAATTTGAATTCTCTCATATCTTATCACATCTTATCTTTATCTCTTGTATTATATTCATGGTCCACATGTGCCAACTTAATTATCATATCAAATATACTAAGTATATTTTCCCAATGATGTGATCATATTGTTCTACTATCATTCCACGTGGTCATATGCTAAAGTAATTCACTCTAGAGGTGGCAAATCTCTAGAGGAGACTTAATAGCTCAACCATAGTTAGTAGAAAATCATACACCATACATGCTTCGACATGCAAAGCATCACCTAAACACATGAGGCACCACCTCAACACATGAGGATATGTCTTGACACACAAGACCATATCCTTGACTAGAAAGACTGTACAACATCATCACTTTGACATTCAAAGCACTTGCCTTAACACATGAAGCTTAACCATTATTGAGTCCAACTCAGGATCCTATAAGGCACTACCTTGACACACGAGGCTCAATCTTTACACACAAGATTGACCCAAAGAATGACTCATGATGTTGTAACTTTAACAGGAAAACGTAAAAGACAGTTCCTATGAGAATACCTGTGGGAGGTTTGGATTTATTAGCAGTGCACTCATACATTTGAATGTAAGCACTATGTCAATTGAGAGTTCATTTGGAACTTTGCATATGACAAAGGTTACAATTACTAGGTGTATATATCATTCAGATGGAATCAATAGCACACAATTTGTCTTTCCTGTAGTATACAATCTCCTCTATTGTGATTTGCCAATTATTGGATATCCTATAGTTGGAGAAAATTTTAGGATAAATCAGTGCATTATGGAAAACCCTGGTGAGCAAATGGATTTAATGGTTAGGGAAATTGACAGTCTACATGGTGAAGGGAAAGATGTAACAACACATATTTTGCATAAGGTGGAGGAGAAGAACATAAATTTGGAGGTTATTTTGGTAAGAAACACCTCCATCTCAGAAAACCAGTTAAGGATCTAAGCGAGTAGGTGAATAAGATGACTTCTAAGCTTATCATGGTTCAGGTCAAAATAAAAAAATATCAAAGGTAAAACTATTGATCAAGCAAATCAAATCAGGCAATTGAAGCGACACGTGAAGAAACAAGATATGGCTAATTTTCCAGAACTTGGAGAACATATAAGGTTCTTAGACCTTGATGCTTTAGACAGTTTATTTGGTGGAAAAAAAAATTGAAAGAGATACAGAACGAGGTGGGTCAACCAAGAAGTGAAGTGTATGAAGCAAAAATTAATCCTTCAGATGAATGAAATATTGGATAAGTCCCATAAAGGATAAGATTTCTTTATTGACCAATTTTGTAATGGCTTTTTATATCTTCCTTGTTGACAAGTTTTATAGGATTTATTTTAGTAAAATAAATAGTCAAAATAGAAGAAGGATAGAAGTATGCAACTGGTATGAAACCAACATTTTGAATTTTGTAAAGATTTATGTACAATTTTATTTCTTAGAAGCAAACTTATGTACTCACAAGTTGACAGGATAGGCCACAACCTCTTTTTTGATGTCAATACAAAGTAAATTTTCTTGTAAAAAAATACCTCTCATGTGATTTATCTCTTAATTTATACCTGCTCATAGGCCAACTATCCAAACAGTCAATCATTAGCGTTAAATTGGGAAAATTCACATTACCAACCTTGGATCATTCGTTAATTAATAGGTTTAAAAGTGACGCTCACATTGACATTGTTACATGGTTAATGTATTTGCATTAAGAAATACTGTCCTCAACCTTCAAAATAATTTGTCATGACAAATAAAAATCAATGGTTAACTGAATGGGGAAAGGTCTTCATTGAAATATGAGCATCCATTCAAGTTTTGAAAGTATCACTTTTTAATCTTTGGAATAGCATATAAAGACAATAATTTTTTCAGACTGGTAGTACAGCTGCTGCATGCATGCAAGGTGAAGGCGCCGTTGGACATATAATCTGGGGTTCGATCCGGGGTGGGTACAGCCACAACCGACTGCCCCAACCACCCCACCTATTAGCAGGACCCCATATAAAGACAATATATGCACAAGTTCTCAAGCAATCACTTTTTGATTTTTTTGAATAGCATATGGATGCTAAAGCATGTTCCAAATATTTTCAAGTATTCATTTAATTCTTTACCATGTCAAATTAAACAAAAGAAATAGAAGACCGAGCGGTGTGGTGGTGGCGGTGGGGTGGTGGTAGCATGAAGATGTGAAGGAGGTGCCATACAAGGGAGGCGGAAATGAAGAGATGGATAACTCCTAGATTAAGGAGGACTAAAATAAAATGTTACATAATAAATCTAACTAATGTTAAAATTTGAGATAGTATTATTTTAGCCTCACTTCATTTGATTGACAATGGAACCAATTTGTATGTTTCACCATAGTTTTAAACAATATAGCATTGATTGACCTTGATTTGAGGCTAAATAAGACCTCAAATAATTTGATTGGTGAAAATAGTATAAAATTGATAAAAATAACATAAATAAAACAACTAGTATAGGAGAGAGTGGAAAAGCTAGGATTAAAAAAACATTGGTTTCTGTGCAATGAAAGAGGAGAATTGGAAACCCAAATTCATAGAGTCCTTGATGATTTATGCCATGATCAAAAAGTCATAGTGACCATAGTTGATTTATTATTTTTAAATTTCAAGTTTCCTATAATGTTTATTTCATGGGGAAAATTTGTATAAAAGAGGTTCAATGCTTAAATTTGAAAGATTCAAAAAATATGAAAAAATAATTTGTAAGATTAAATTATATAAGGGTTTATGAGAGCTAAGTGCAATGCTTAATCAATGTCTTTTTGATAAAATTATAAGTGGGTCAATGCCAACCCTTTATAGTTATTTTTTTAGTGGAGAGTGAAGTGTAACATGGTACTTATGGTGTCGATCATGTGTTTCATTTGATAATTAGATCATTGGTGTAATTAGTGCAAACACTCAAATAAAATTCTTACAAGGTAAAATGTTAGAGAAAAAGACATAATGAAAGTTTAGCAAAGCAAGACAACAATTCAATCATACACAAAGCATTATGTAATCTCATGTAACAAGAAGGGTAAGTGTTGTGGTGCATTTTCTAACATTCAAGGGTACAAATAAAATTTGCTGCATGTCAAGTTCATTTGCACAATTTATGTGATCCATATGCTTGACTTGAAGTATTGTTTTGAGTCCATAGTTAGTTAAATCATTTCCTTGTACAAGTGACCCACCTAAAATTGAGTGAGGAGGCCTTACATTGTCAAACCATTCATAATTATTTGTTTTTCTCAAATTTAAGAATATGCCTTACATTGAAAGAATATTAAAATAATCACAATCACTTCTGAGAGGAAGAAAACAATAAGGTGTATTTTTGGTATTACTCGACACCTTAATATTGTTAACAAGTAGGCATGAAAATAAGATAGTACAAACAAGTGTGACAAAAGAGATGTCTAGAATCATAGAAATGAATTCCTTGTTGAGAGCATTGATTTCTACAACTAAAAACACTTCACTCACAATCCACATAGAAAATTTGCGCAATGTTCTTACCTACTTGTGAGTGATGCAAAACAAGGTATGCATGCCACATATCCAATCACAACTCTAAAATACTGAGTTGAGAACAATGAAGCATCATGAAGTAACTAAGAATTTTGAACTAGTTTGTGTTCAAAACAATCCTTTGTTGGAAGAAGATGATTTGTAAGAAGTTGAAGGTGTCAAAATAGAGAATGACACAAAAAGTATCAGTGGATGTGGAATTTTTTTTTCCTTTTGGAGTTGCAAAAGAAACATTAATGAATGTCTAGAAGCACATCCACAAGTTCAAAATTATCTTTGCAAAATCATTGTCAAACCTTGGGAAGAATTGCAATTGAACCAGATTTGACATGGCTTAGGATATGGAAAAGACATCACCTTTCATATTCCATACTAGTGCAAACCAATTTAGTTTGTGAGTGGAGGTTTTATTGCTGAAAATTTGAAGGGTTAAGATTTAGATTATCAATAGGTTGATGTAAGAGTTAATGAAGTTGATGATAAACACATTGATAAGTGCACAAAACAATTAATACAATATTTTAGGGTGGGTGGGGGGGAGAGAGAGATTCATTTTATCAAAGAAGTGATAACAAGGTAGTTATATACATGAATTCATGTTGCAACACCTCGTTCACCAAGTTCTAGATTCCTCCATCCCATAACACTAATGAACCATCAATCTAGTCTTTCTTCTTGATCTTGAAATTATGAAGGGAAAATTGTGGGAAATTGAGATCCCAAGTCAAACATGAAAGGGAAAATGATAAAAATAGGGATTAATAATGGGAATGTGAATTTAAAATCCATAGACATTTATTGCTTGATTCCTCCAACATGAGGATACAAAATCAATGTCATGTCCCTTCTCCAACTCAATGCATTCTTTTATACTTGTGAAAGGTGGTTGAAGCAGTTGGTATGAGCTATAACCATGTCAAGTTATATGGACCACTACAAACTTACTTATGAGCATGAAATTAATGAACAACTTATTATTTTTTTCATTTTTTGGAATGCACTTGTGTGTTTCTTTAAGGAAACATACAGGGCCGAATGGGTTAGTCAAGGGAAACCCAATACTAGGTCCAAATAAAATCCATTTTTCAAGAAAATCCGTAATGGTTTTGATGAAATAGAGGGATAATGGCATGTTTCATGCATTGGTGGACCTGATAATGCTATAACAAATGCCCCATAATGTATGAGGTCATAAGAGAAATTGATGGATGACATACATTATAAGAAAGCAATGGAAGCCTAATGAGTGGACCTAGGAAAACTGCACAAAAAAATGGATCAGAAAAGGTACTTTCAGACAAAAAACCAAGGTATCATATTAATGTCTTCCCCAAAGTGGGAACATCCATGCTCAGGTGAAAAAAAAAGCATGGATAGCAAATCAAGTACATTATGGATCCATGTAAAATGAAAAATCATGGCCATGAAAAAGATACATGGTGGAACCATGTCAAACATGCATCATAACCATGAACATATGCAAAGTGGATTTATGTCTCAATATACATCAAGAGGATGTAGGATGATGGATGCAATTGAATCCTCCCATTAAGTAACATTGTTAAATAATTGTGTGGTATGACTTGTGCAACTCAAGCAATAGAAAAATGGAAATACTACTATAGGATCAAGGTATTCAATACAAACCCAATGAAATGTATGAATCTACACCGTGTGAATAAATTATCTGAGTTGAACATGGGAGAAACCATTTGATTATCGATCATTAATGAATACCATTAATAAACATGGGACAACCCATTGATAATGATAATGGGTATCAAGGTACAAAAATCAAATCTATCAAGTGTGAATAAGTGAGTTGGAATCAAACACTTACTATAATCTATCAAGTATGGGACATTAATGAATTCCCATTGTCAATAGTGAGGGAACCTATTGTTGATTATTTTGTTGTGCCCGCAACAAATACCATTATATTTTGCCTTTAAACAAAAAATATATGGGCCCCCTTGCTAAAATTTATGGTTGAATATGGATGGGGAAGAATGAGACTTAATATTGAATTTGTCTTCTGGTTTTAGTCTTGCATCTTGTCCAAATAATCTTGTTTAAAGCATGCAATCTGGTCCCTTGTCTCAACCTTTCTTAACTCGACTTCCCTTGTATCAATTGATTTCATCGAGTTTTTGAATCCATTTCTTAACTCCCAAGTTTTGAGTTTAAATTTCAATGAAATTCATCAGACTTAGCATATCGGGAAATATACAAGTAATCTCAAACAATAATTCTCCAAAAACCCATCACCTGAAAGACTTCATTGGATACCTCATATCGGGATTGTCTCATTGAATATATAATTAAGGATCATATTCAAAAAACCCTAATAAGCCTTTCCCATCAATGTTTTCACTGATGAGCTTCATTAGGATAGCTAGTCAGACCTACTTTGCAAGAAAACCTGACAAGTGAAATATCGATATCGGATCATTGGTTATTGAAGATCCCACATCAAGGTTTGTAATAAATGCATTGTTGTGAACTCCTGAAATTTGTTTCTCAATATCGAGGCCTCTATATTGGAATTTCCTTATTGGAATTATTCATGACACATCTTTTTTGAATCCCCAATAAGTGTTTCTTGAAATCTCCCTATCAGATACTCCTCATCGAAACACTCTCTAATACACCTTTTGTGAACTCCCGAAATGTGTTCCCCGACATCTTTATCGCTAAATCGAACTGGCTTTATCGGGACATCACTCAATACAACTTTTTTGAAACCCAAATAGGAATTATATGAAAGAACTACACTGGAAGTTTCTCATCAAACTCGCCATATCGAAGTCTTGATCGCGTTCCATCGAATATTTTCCCAAAAATGCATATCTGACATGGTTGACATCAGACCCCTTCCCATCGGACTTGGCTAATTTTATTGAACCGAACAAATCGGAGTTTTCCCATGTACTCTCCTCTTGTTAACACCAATGATTCATCCCCGAGATCCATTGGCCAATAGAGTATCCAATCTCTTCATCAAACTTACAAAATAATCGTTGTGCAAAACTCCTCAAAATTAAAGATGGATGATATGAGCAAGGCATATGTCCTATTTATGAACAATGACATAGTATAATTATTTTCATATAACTACTTCGAGAATAACGTTTCGGGGATTCCATACTAATAAATGACTCTATTATTAGACTCTTCTAGGCCTATTAGGGCTATTTTATTACTTAGATTGACTTAAAATTGAGTTTTATCATTTCGCCAAAGATTTGGTTTTAATACTCAATTGAGTTAATCAGGTGTTTTGGCATGTTGGAATAAATTATTTAAAAGGTTAATTTGATAATAAAAAAATTGCATCTTAAAAATTACATATTAAAGGTTGAAGGTGAGATGATAGATTCTAATTTGAGCAACGAATTGTGTTTTATGGATCCCATACTTTCATTAAAAAATTATATCTTTTGCGCAATTTTGCCCCTAAAGATTTGATTACTTCTCCCTTGATTTGCATTGTTCATCAACTTATTATAACTGATAAATTGTAATCCAGTGCGTGAAAACACGATGACACACAATTAGACGCACTTATGTTTGGTTTTATGGAGATAATGACATGGTTTTAATATTAAGATTATTATGAATTAATTATCATCTAAAATTACCTATCATTAATGGAAGGAAATTACCAAGTTTAATTATTATTTTTGGATCATGATAAAATTAAGTATTATTATATTTGTCAAAAGGTGTACTAATTGATTTTAATTTTTCGGGAGCAATGTGGATAAGGCTAAAAGAGAAAATGATTCTTGCTTTTCAAGAAGGATAATGATAAAAGATTTTAAAGGGATGATCCTAATGTTAATTTCTTTTTACCATTTAAGAAACCTTATTAGTCCTTGTTGACGAGCAGCAGGGACTATAGAAATCACTCTATAGGAAATTGTATTAGTTTTCACATTTTTCCATACCTTATATCCTAAATTTTTTAGATGAGTTTGTGTTTTCGCCAATAAACATAATGGAGGCCTTATTTAACTTCTTATCGAGACCGTCCCCATACACAATTGTATAAGACGCTCCACACATGACAACGTTGCACCATGGTCGGCTGCATGACATGCTTTGGTGGCAGGTTGTATGCATGACTGGTTTGCGTGTAAATTCCCACATTTGCATTTGAGCCAAATATCCACACCTGTATTAGCTAAAAGATTGGACATGTACTGTAATGGCTGTCTTCCCTTCAGATGACATAATTCTTGTCAAATATGATATTTTCTTTAGAATAGGCTTGCTTGGTTGTTGTCCATGCCCCTTCGGATTGCAACCATGATTGGAGGAAGGGATTTCACGGCCATGGAAGAGTGTTGTAAGCTAGTGTATGGAGTTTGTTTGCTTGTATACGGTCTCGGGAATTCTATCAAACATGGTTGTATTTCCCATGGAAAGCGGACAAGACAGAGCGCTATATCAGATTTTGCAATAGAATTAGACCGCATCATATTCATTTATGTGTAGTATGTAGTGCTTCTTCTTGTATATTTTTCATGAGGCATTCTTCTGACCTCTAAATTGGCATTCATTCATGAAGACTCTGTGATAAGGTCATTGCTTGTGTTATATAACATGGTTTGGGGTATGTACAGTTCAATGAGAGCTATTGGTCAACCAAAACTAAGAAAGATCAGAAACATTACATGTGCTCACTAACAACTATAAAAGGATAACCCTTATCATTGTTAACAAAGAACTCAGTGAATCCTTTCTAAGATCAATTAGCAACTATTGCTTTGTTATTGTGTAATAATATTGATTCAACCGTTGTTGGTTGGGCTATGGTGTAGAGGTATACTGGTGGTATTTCTCCACAAGTAGCCCAGGTTTAATTCTCAACCAATTCCTGTGTGGGCTCTACCTGAAAATATCGAAAGGAACATGTTTGAGGAGTTTCTTCTGCCAAAAATTGAGTGGTTATGTTTGAAAATTTGTTTAAGCTCTTCCTGTTACAAAATTGAGTGCTTTCTATTTAAAAATGTGTTTCAGATCTTGTTATTACCAAGAAAAAACAGTATCTATACAAAAATATTTTTTCATGCATGCCCTTGTTCAATCTAGTTTGTGGTTATATCATTTTGCACGATTATGCAGATAAAGATGCAGACAAGATGAGAAATGTAAATGAGTTTATGTCATCGAGGACTGCAACCTGGTGGTACTCTGCAATCCATAATGTCATTGCTATGGTTGGTGTTGGAGTGCTCAGTTTACCATTTACCATGGTATTATTAGGATGGTAAGCAATGAAATCCTAAGATAGAGACTTGAGTGGATGGATTGATTTTGTCATTCTAGAGTAAATTGCAATGATGGAAGACTGGTGATTCTCCATAACAAATCCCTTATCAAAAAGACAATTTGAAATTTACCTTAAGGGAATAATTATGTGGTTCATGGACACCAGATTCACATAATACTAGATTGAAATTTTGAATACCCTCAAGGATTTGAATACCTCTGGGCGCCACCAGGTTCATATATGTTCTTTTGATCTTTTCCACAAGGATCGTATATGCTCTTTAGAGGTTACAACTGTTGCGTCTCTGAACATACAATATACCTCTTTTCTTTATGGAAAACATGTGTCTATTAATAAAAAAATTGCAAAAGGTTTGGCATATTATGAAGTCTTTTTCATAGTGCAGGTTTTTATATTGCATGTGGTAGGCTGTATTGGACCATAGTCCGCATAAACAGGCCACAGGCCCAATTTATATTTGTTTGAAAACTAATGGGGTTATCACAGGATGTTTAGGACGAGGTTGAATAAGAGAGTGCTTGAGGTGCAGTAGCAGAAGCTATGCTTGACATTGCTTGCTCTTGTACTGACTCTGGACATTCTTTGGTAGTTTATGGGATTCAAATTTCAAAATTTTGTTGTTCTGATTTATTTTTCTTAATATCATCTACTTTATTGACATCCTCTGTCAACTAATCTTTGTATGAACATGTTGATGTAGTATATTTCACTAAAATTTCCTGCCATTCTTTCCTCTGGACATTTACATTTTGCTAAAAGTACAGATGGGCACAATAATATATCTTCAATCAGAAAAATCAAGGCCTACCATGTTCTGCCTCCACAACGAGGAGAGGATCATGAGGGTTTCCCCTATATGCCAATCATTGATAATGTGTTGGACCAGGACATGATGCATTAAACAATGAATTGATCGAATAAAAATATTGATAAGTGATTACAGGGTGCGTGAAATATCATAATTCTTTTATGATATGGAAAAACAACATTTTGAAACATCATAGTTTTTTTATGATCCATCGATTGATCATTATATTTTAACAATTTTATATATGCAAGACATCACAGTGGCTTTCTTAATTTTACTCAAATTTGAATTTGACAAAATTTTCCAGAGCTTACCAAATCTCTTATTCACTATCTGCTTTTGGGTGAAGTTTTACTAAGTTAGAGTACCAAGGATTTGTTTCGAATGGCTTAAATAGAACTTGTTATATTGACATGTATTAAAAACCTTGATAAATGATGTTAAATATATCATTAAAGGTTATCCATATATGTTAGAACAGCAATCCAACACTTAGCACCTTGTTTCATAGCCTTAGTCAATTTTATTGCCTTTTATGCATTATTACATTATGGTTTGGGCTTAGGTGGCTTTAATTGGGCAAATAACCACTTATGAGGAGTGTTCACACTTATTTTGAGAAACCCAACTCATTCAAACTCCACATTTGTCCACAAGTGCACCCTCATTTAATGTTGGAGCGCTCTCCTTCCTTGAAATGGGGAATAGTTGTTGACTTGGAGCGCTTGGGTGGATTTGGCCCAATTTTGGCATGATTTGGAGCATTTAATGCCTCCTTGGACCTCCCACTCACCTTATTTTGCTCACCCCCGCATGCCTATGACCCATTATTGATCCAGCATGCCTCAGCCATGTTCACACCAAAATTCGTGACCATTTGGGCTGAGTTGGATTGAGTTGGACCCACCTAGGGGGGATTGAGGCCAATTTGGCCAATTAGCAATGTACACTCATTTTGGGATTCCTAAGCCTCACAAATTTCTCCAAATGTAATACAAACCTGTTCTAAACATATTCACATGTTAGACAGTCTGATAATACCAAGTTTCAGTTCACATTGTGTGTGTAAATTTTTCTTCTATCAAGATATTTTGCTGGTTTTGGCATGTAATTCAATTTTGTGAGGTTCTCTAAGGCTCCTATATCTTGTTGTAGATAAAAATACTCACATGGTATCAAATCCTTGTGGATTTTAGTGAGTTGCAGATCAATCTTGAGCGTTTGAGTTGAATTCTTGAGAGAATTTCCAGATAAAAATTGAGTGTTTTTTGTAGAACTTTCAGCAGTTTTCTCACCATCAACGCAAACAAAAATGGAAGCAACCCATCTATTGCTCACTCCTTTCAATTTCTTCGATTGGAAGGCTGAAATGGACATTAAACTGAGATCTAAGGGTTTCTATAGAGTAACCATGGTCACAGAAGTGGAGCCAAACTATGCTGTGGAGAAATCCAAGTACTACAATGGACTTGATGAAGCATATGGAGTGCTATTCCTGAGCATTTCGAGGGAACTCTTGTTTCATATAGACATTTTGACAACCCCAAATGAATTCCGGGTTAAGCTAGAATCACTCTTTGGGAAAACGGATGAATTGAGAGGCCATCAGCTTGAAAATGAGCTCATCAGCTTGAGCTTAGTGCATTTTGAAACTATCCAGGAGTTCTTCACTAAGTTCAAGTCACTAGTGCTTCAGCTGTAACAATGTGGAATTGTTAAGAAAGAAGAACAATTGATACTGTCCATCCTTTTGAAGCTAGGGCCAGAATTTTCAGTGTTTGTTAGCACCTTCCATTTTGCCAAAATGACCCTTCAAAATTGGCAAATGCCATCACTAGCAACCTTCATGGAGTGTCTTACTCAGGAGAAAGACAAGCTAGTTCAAATGGGAACCATCAAATCAAAAGATCAAGCCATGGCCATGGGTGTTTCGAATAACTCCAAGGGAATGTAGAAGGCAAAGAATTTGAAGTAGCTAGAGAAGACGAAGTTTGACAAAACCAAATCTGCTGATGGGGCTTCGAATCCTTTCGAGGAGAAGGAAAAGAAGGGAAAAGAGAAGACCAAATGCACCTATTTCCACAAGGGATGGAATCCAGAGAGCTCCTGCATGAAGAAAACCATTGAAACTATGGCGCAGCTGCTGGAGAAAAACAACATCCCTGTCCCTGATGGTGCAAAGAAGAAAGATGGCACCTCCAATCCTGACAACAAGGATAAATGTCATTCTTTGGTAGCAAGTACTTCTAATTCCTCATCCTTCATTATTGATTCAGGGGATTCTAGGCACATGGTTTCATCTAGAGAGCTCTTCTCCTCTATGCATTCGAATAGTGGCCCAACAGTTCGAATGGGAGATGAGTCTAAAATCCAGACCAATGGGATTAGTAGGATTGATTTGGAGCATGGTTATTTCAGTGATGTGCTCTATGTACCTTCGTTGGATGCAAATTTTTTATCAGTATATCAAATGACCCATACAGGAGAATCCAAGAGAGTAACATTTACTCCTGAATTGGTATAGATTTCATAAATTTCTTCAAACCAAGTTGTGGCAGTTGGGTATGCAGATCATCAAGAGAGGATGTACAAGTTCTCAAATTTCCTCCCTAGTTATAGTGACCAAGCACTCCACTCTCATGCCAATGAGACCTCCAAGATTTGGCATGAAATATTTGGCCACAGGAACTACAAGTATCTCCAAGCATTGCACAAAGATGAGATGGTGGAAGGGCTTCTTGAAATCAAATCTTCAAATGGAGCTTGCATAGGTTGTGTAATTAGGAAACATCTAGAGCGCAACTATGAGAAGGGAATGGAAAGGAGAGCCACTCAACCACTTGTATTGGTACATTCAAACCTCATTGGTCCTCTACCCACTCCATCCTATTGTGGATCAGGTATGTACTCACATTCATTGATGACTACTCTCGATTCTGCTGGGTTTACTTCCTAAAATTAAAATCTGAAGTGTTTGAGCAATTGAATATTTGGAAAGCCTTAGTGGAGAATCATAGTGGGCATAATATAAAAATCCTTAGGAATGATAATGGGAAGGAGTATGTGAACAAAAATCTGCAGCATCTTTGTGAGGAATGTGACATTCAAATGCAACATTCAATCCCCTACACACCATAGCAAAATGGAGTGGCAGAGAGGAAAAATAGATCTCTCAAAGAGATGGAAACATGCATGATTGAAGCAAGGAATATAATCCCTAAGATATGGGATGAAGCCATCAATTGTGCTGCACATATTCAGAATAGGGAATTCCACAAATCAGTAAAAGGAAAAACCCCCTACGAGGCATGGTTTGGAAAAAAACCAAATGTCTCAAATTTCAAGATTTTTGGATCTAGAGCATGGGCTCGAATTCCATCAGAAAAGAGGAAGGATTTGCAGCCATAGAGCAGGGAATGTATCATGGTTGGCTATGGTGAAGACACAAATGGTTATAAGTTGTTTGACACATCCACACTCAAAAATTTCATTGAGAGAAGTGTGCAATTCGAAGAGGAACCAATACTAGATTTTGAGCTTGCATCGGGGGAATGCTCTTCTCCTCCACACCTTGATGAAGTAAGTAATGATTCAAGCTCTGTATTTTCTGATAATTCTGATAATGACATGGCTGAAGATGACATTTCTGTAGATGAGTCACCATCAAGGCCCAAGTGGGATGAAAAAATCATACAAGCTGCAGGTGAATTGGCAGGCAATCCCCAAGAGCCTAGGAAGACTAGATCTCAAACAAATAATGCTTCCTTTGAAAGTGAAAGTTCCCTTGTTGATCACTGTTATATGATGATTGGATCTGATCCAAAATCATATCAGGAATCTTATCATGATCCAAGGTGGAGATCAGCAATGGAAGAAGAATTCAATTCTCTTCAAGAGAATGAAACATGGGATTTGGTCCCCCTTCCTCCCAAGAGGAAGCTTGTGCAAAGTAAGTGGATCCTTTGAACCAAACTTGCTAATGATGGTTCTGATCTGAAGTATAAGTCTAGGTTAGTGGCTAAGGGAGACTCACAAATCCAAGGTGTGGATTATACCGATACCTTTGCACCGGTTGCAAAGATGGACTCAATTAGACTAGCTCTAGCCATTGCAACTAGTAAGGGTTGGCAAGTGCACCATATGGATGTTAAAAGTGCATTCTTACATGGTGAGCTACATGAAGAGATCTACATGCAGAAACCTGAAGGTTTCCAAGAGGATCCTTCACTTTTTTGCAGGTTGAAGAAATCACTCTATGGACTCAAGCAAGCCCCCACGGCTTGGTATGCTAAAATGGATGCTTTTTTGCTCTCAATTGGTTTCATTCGATGCAATTCTGATGCAAATGTGTATTTGCAGCAATGTGATGATATTTTTCAGGTAATTGTACTGTACGTTGATGATATTTTAATTACAGGGAGCTGCAACAAACAAATTGGTTCAATTAAGGCATCTCTACACAGTGAATTTGACATGAGCGACCTAGGATTGCTAAGGCAATTTTTGGGTTTGGAAATTGAGCAATCTGAAAGAGGCATCATGTTGATTCAACCAAAGTATGCTTCAGACCTGTTATTGAAGTTTAAAATGGATGAATGTAAGGCAGCCAAGTTCCCATTCCTTTCAGGCATAAAACTAGGTGAATTTGGTGACTCTCCTTTGGTGGATTGTGCACTCTACAGGAAGCTAGTTGGTAGTTTGTTGTACCTTACACATAAAAGACCTGATTTGTCTTATGATGTAAGTGTTGTAGCAAGATATATGAAGCAGCCACATGAGCTCTATTGGAAGGTAGCCAAAAATATCCTCCAGTATGTCCAGGGAACAAAGAATTTTGGGGTACACTCTGTAGCTAGTTCTTCACTACAGCTAGTTGGATTTTCTGATTCGGATTGGGCTAGAGATCCCATTGATAGAAAGTCCACTTCAGGTTTTGTTTTCATGTTTTTTGAAGGTCCCATTTTCTGGTCAAGTAAGAAACAACATACTATTTCACTTTCATCAGCAGAGGCCGAGTACAGGGCAGCAATGAATGCAGCTACACAGTTTGTTTGGTTGCAAGGAATTCTTCAAGAATTTGGTGTTGCTATTGATTCTCCAACCAACATTTGGGTGGACAATCAAAGTGCCATCAAGATATCTACTGATCTAGTTCAAAGGAAAAGAACAAAGCATATTGAAATCCATATGCACTACATCTGGGGCTTAGTGCATGACAGAGTGATTTCCTTGCAATATTGCCCATCCACCGAGCAAACTGCTGATATTTTCACCAAGTGTTTTACTTAGAAGACCTTCACTCGAGAGATTTTCTTGGAGTGAGTGATGGATGGTGATTGCTGCAATTTTATAGCAGGTTCAGCCCCATGTCCATTTTAGAGGGAAGGTTTTATCCCATGAGGTTTTCCTTCTTGTCCTCAATTTACATGGACAAATAAAATTTTTGTTTTGTATGAGGTGACTTGAGCCTTTGTTGCCAAGGCCTCCCACTTTAATTTCATGAGATGTACTAAGTTTTGGTTAAGGGGGGTGTTATAATAGTAATCCAACACTTAGTACCTTGGTTCATAGCCTTAGTCAATTTTATTGCCTTGTATGCATTATTACACTATGGTTTGGACTTAGGTAGCTTTAATTGGGCAAATAACCACTTATGAGGAGTGTTCACACCTATTTTGAGCAACCCAGCTCAGTCAAACTCCAAATTTGTCCACAAGTGTGCCCTCATTTAATGTTGGAGCTCTCTCCTTCCTTGAAATGGGGAATAGCTGTTGACTTGGAGCGCTTGGGTGGATTTGGCCCAATTTTGGCATGATTTGGAGCATTTAATGCCTCCTTGGACCTCCCACTCACCTTATTTTTATCACCCACACATTCATATGACCCATTATTGATCCAGTATGCCTCAGCCATGTTCACACCAAAATTCGTGACCATTTGGGTTGATTTGGATTGAGTTGGACCCACCTAGGGGGATTGAGGCCAATTTGGCCAATTAGCAATGTACACTCATTTTGGGCTTCCTAGGCCTCAGGAATTTCTCCAAATGTAATATAAACCTGTTCTAAACATATTCACATGTTAGACAGTCTGATAATGCCAAGTTCCAGTTCACATTGTGTGTGTAAATTTGTCTTATTTCAAGCCTTTTTGCTGGTTTGCATGTAATTTGATTTTGTGAGGTTCTCTAAGGCTCCTAGATCTTGCTATAGATCAAAATACTCACAATATATTTCATTGATTGTCCATGAAACCATATAATTTTGCAGTATATTCTAATTATTTTAAGTGTATGTTAATAGGATATCAATCTTTGATCAAATAAACTGGTTTTCCCTTGTAATGTATAATGCATAAGCAAATACTCAGTTAAACAAATGCCTCCTAGTAAATTGCATGCTTGACAAATCAATCATCTCTATTTCTGGATTCATTGACGCTTATCAACAAAGCATATTTCAGAGAACACTATGGATGATTTTGGATATTTCAACCCCCATCAACAATTTGAATGGTCTATATTTTCTAGAACATACAACATACCTTTCGTTTTTAGCTAGCGATCAAGCCCGATTTTCAGACTTGGCTGCATTATCTTGTGATAGATCTCTAGGAAATGTGAGCATGCTTAAAGACTATCCCAGTAGACTTTCCTAATATTAAATATCAAGGAAATGGAGAATGAAAATGGTTGTTTCAATAAATAAATAATTTCCAAGAAAAGAAGAATGAAAATGGTTTTCTACTTGATGAAGAAAAAAAAAAAATTGAAATTATGAAAACTTATTCTATTATATGCTGATGAACAATTACCTACTATTATGATACTCCATGTTTAATGTTATTGTCTCTAACAGTTTCAATATGGTATAAAGGATAAATATCTTTCGGGTGAAGTGTTCTTTTTGTTAAGATTCAATATGCTAAGATAGATAACATCAGTGTTCAATTCAATTTCACAACAATAGCATATACAGGATCACAGAAAGAATAAAAAGCACAGCATAAACACAAGAGACACAAATTTATCTTGGGAAACCCTCTAGGGGAAGAAAACCCAGCAAACCTTCCTCAATATAGATGTCAAAAGTACAAAGACAAAACCCCAAACAAGTGCTCCTTATCCTTGTAGATATGTCTCTCTCTCTCTCCATTGCGAATTACACAAGTGAGTGTGTGTGTGTGTGAATGAATGAATAAATGAGAGAGCCTAGCTCTCTATTTATACATTCACTTCTACTTTAATTTTACAACTTGACATGTTGGCCTCAACTAACTTTACCACTCAACTAATGTTGTCTGGGCCGAATCCTCTAGGGGACTTTAAAACCCCATTACATTTGACTCTAGGGGATCTATTTCCCCGACTTACATGGGAGGATTTACCTCATGACTCTATGATGACCAAATACAATAATAACATCCCAACGGAGGAATAAAACATCTCCGAATAAATTACAATAATAAAATACAATAGAATATTCTTTGAAGCTGTTACAATATTTCAACACCCCCCCTTAACGAGAAGTTTATTATACTGACAATGGAAACATCAACTGTAGGATCAAGGAGAGAGAGCATCATCAACAACATCAAGGTGATACATCTATAAATAATTGGAATTTTTCTTCAACGGCATCAACAACTGAAACAATTAATGGAACATCTTCAATATCTTCAACATCTTAAGTATCAGAGTATCATCTTCTATAGCACTGAGTCTTCATCTTTGATCGTCATCTTTTGTAGCACTTGATCACCCGATCGTCTACCTCAACACTTGATCTCTCGATCAACATCATCATCTTGATCTTTCGATCAGCAACATCATCATCTTGATCTTTCGATCAACAACAACATAACCTGCAACACACATGATCCAATTACAGGATGATCAATCCCTTTCACTTTAGGACATAAGTCCAAGGATGATGCAATCCTAATCCAATTATAGGATGATCAGTCCCTCTCACTTTATGACATAAGTCCAAGGATGATGCAATCCTGATCTAGTTACGGGATGATCAGTCCCTCTCACTTTAGGACATAAGTCCAAGGATGATACAATCCCACCACATTCTCGAGGACAGAAGTCACCGAATCAGTTCTAGACTGAAGTCCAGGGATGATACAATCCCACCACATTCTCTAGGACATAAGTCACCAGATCAATTCTGGACTGAAGTCCAAGGATGATACAATCCAACCACATTCTCGAGGACAGAAGTCACCGGATCCATTCTAGAATTAAGTCTAAGGGTGATACAATCCCACCACATTCTCGAGGACAGAAGTCACTGGATCAGTTATGGACTGAAGTCCAAGGATGATACAATCCAACCACATTCTTGAGGACATAAGTCATCGGATCCGTTTTGGACTGAAGTCCAAGGATGATACAATCCAAGCACATTCTCGAGGACAGAATTCAGCGGATTCATTCTAGACTGAAGTCCGAGGATGATACAATCCAACCACATTCTCGAGGACAGGAGTCACCGGATCCATTCTGGACTGAAGTCCAGTGATGATACAATCCCGCTGCAACATCATCATCATCACATTCTCGGAGACAAGAGTCTATGGATCCCTTTAGGCCATGTGTCTAGGGATGACACAATCTCACTACAACATCATCATCATCAACATCAACACTGCTCCCCCTTTCGAGGAATGGTCCTTTCGAACCACACCAAGCTTGTCTCGGAAGTACTCAAACTTTACTCGAGACAGAGGCTTGGTCAACACATCAACAAATTGCTCATCATTGCTCACTTACTGGATCTTTATAGCTCCCTTTTGTACCATATATCGTATATAAAAATATTGTATTTCTATGTGCTTTGACTTGTCATGGAACACTGGGTTCTCCATCATCTTTATACAACTCTAGTTGTCACATAGAATCACTGTGGTATCCAAATCCAGTTCAAATAGTCCTGACATCAACTTCTGAAGCCATATGGCCTCACAACTAGCATAACAAGCTGCTATATACTCTGCTTCAACTGTGATGAGAGAAACACTAGACTGCTTCCTGCTAAACCATGAGATCATGGCGGATCCCAGACAATAACATCCACCAGAGGTGCTCTTCCTGTCTGAGACACTTCCAGCTCAATCTGCATTTGTATAACCATACAATCTATAGTCATGATCTCCAATATAGTATAGACCAAAGTATATCGTACCTTTCAGGTACCTCATCACATGCTTTGCAGCTACTAGGTGAACATGCCTAGGCTCAACTAGATATTGAATCAAGGTGTTCAGAACAAAGCATATATCTAGCCTGGTATTCATCAAATACATCATCTATTTATAAACTGTAGAAACCACCATCCATCATCCCGGATCTCTACTTCACATTTTCCTTGGCTAAGGAAAAATATCAGCCACATATCTAATCACAAGAATCATGCCAAGATTCTTTAACTCTTCGATCTACTCCCTCTGAAGTGGAGTCTTCAACATCTGAATATTTTCCTCCCTCTATGACTGAACATCATGCACACTCTGCATTGAGTGATCTTCTGCATATCTATCTGTGCCATCTCCCGTCAGATGGGTCTACTGATATGAGCCTCAATATCACTCAAATTCTATGGTGAGTTCTGTTATACCTCTATATTTCACAGTGTTGCATCCCCATCACAAAACAAGTTGACGACACTTTCCCTACTGTTTTAAACCATCCAGAAGAGACAGATGATGAGTCAACCTTGAAGGTGAATCCACCCTGGCAAGTTTTGACCCACCTTGGACTTTATTTTTACACACTACCGCGCCTTGCTATCTTCCCAAAACGCGGTACTAGACACTACCGTGTGCTGCTTTTTCCTCAAAGCGTGGCAGTGCCGCGTTCTGCAGACTTTGCAAAACGCGGTACCCTTTTAATAGCTTTTTGCCCTTGGCTTGTGGGATTTTGGATTTTTGAAGATAATGGAAGATTGGGTTCCTTGATTCGATCTCAACTCATCTCCTTCGATTAGAAACCCTGATCCACTTATCTCTCCTTAGATCCACCCATCTCTCTTGTTGGTTAACCTCACCATTCACTATAAAAGAGAGGCATGCCATTGGAAAAGGGGGAGGACTCTTGAGAGCACCAAACTTATGGTCTTGTAGCATTGTGGAGATAGCTAGAGGAGAAGACACTTGGAGTTGGAGGATTGGCTTGGACATCAAGCACCCTTTGTAAGTAATCTTCAAGTTGTAATGGAATAACTTGTCTTGTTTTCCCAAATCATTTGTGTTAATCTTGTTTTAATGATATGATTTGTATCTTCCATAGATTTAGATCCTAACTCATGTTTCAGATTGCTAGAGAATAGTGCATGCTTGTGTTTTGGTTCCATTTTAACAGGTTTACTTGTGAGGACTTGGAGCTTGGAGCGAATACCAAAAACAAGCGTTTGGATATAAGGTCAGTTAAACTCCTTCTATTCTCTTCAGCATTTTAATACTGGAATGTTTGTTAGATCTAGGGATTCAAGGTTGCATTTGTTTTGTTTTGTTCTTAGCCTAGAGTTAGTTTAAGTCTGCTTTAGTCTAAGGGAATTTTGACTTATCCGTAGGGCAGAATTCCACATAACAAGAATGGCGACTCCGCTGGGTTTGATTACTGCTTGATTGGTTCAATTCACAGTCATTTATCTTTGAATTGTGAGTTTTTATTGCATTTCAAACCAGCTTGAATCTTGGTCTTTTTCGACCCTTATTCACCCCTCCTCGCAGTATTTATCTCCCTGTTTAATTACTGAGTCCCCTGGGTTAGCAACAACCCTGAAAACTTTATTTTTTCTTTTCCAGTTGCACCTTTTTCCTCTTGCCACAGTACCGCGCCCTCATAACCACTTCCAGCGTGGTAGTACCGCGTCCTAGTCCTTAATACCAGAGCGGTAGTTACACAGTGCCGCGCTTCAGTCAGGCTATAGCCCGCGGTAGTGTCTGCAAGTGTGTAAAATTTTTTATCTTTGCTTGGTTTCCTGAATTCCTCTCTGCCTTAAATAGTCTTTACTGTTGCCTGTTAGCATCCTGATTAATTTCCAGTTTGTATGGTCTGCTTATCATCTAGTTTGTGAGTTTGATTGATTGATTGAATTAAGTGGCACTTTTGACATATTGGTCATTTTTCAATTTGATTGCATTGACTTGACTTTTTCCCCACAACCAACTCAACACCACTGTCTTCTGTTACTGAACACTGTAGTTTTACAGTCATATCGTCATTATCATTTTCAGTAAATTAAAAAGATCATTGGTTGAAAGCAAATTTTGTTGTTTAAATTGAAAAAGTCTAGTGGTATTTTGCATAGGGAAATGAACCATTAATTTTGCCATAGAAATTCTCATTATAGAAGCATTGTAGATTGTAAAATCAGTGCATTGAAAAGAGTATTTACTTCAGTTTGGCTTTGTTTATAAATCGAAAAGAAAAGAAAAATCTTTTACTTTGATTGCTTGAGAAAATTGTTATGCATATTTGATCGAAGAACCTCTATCTTTACCTTAGCTAGATTTCATCGAAGGCAAAGGCTTGCTTGTGATTCATTCTCATTTGCATGGTTTGAGTCGTCATAACACCATCAAGTTTCACGTCCACTACCCGATTGAGTAAGGCAGCCACTAAAATTAATCACCCTAATTAAACCAACTTTAACCTCACTTGAGGAAATCAAAAGAATTTGGTAGTTAGGTAGGACACCGGGGATAGGCATCAAAATAATTCCCCCTTGTCACTTTCATCTGAGACATAGTCGTTGTCTTTAGGGAACTAAAATCCTCTAGTACTTATTGACACGGTCACAGCTAGTTTGTGGAGGGGCCTCCTGACTGTTTCCAACTTTCAGGGGTTAAACGGCCGCGAGATTGAGAACCGGACGGACTCTGTGGAATACCGCACTCCACTTAGCCCTAAGGCAACATCGATCGCTGTCTTCTTCGGAAGGCTGAAGTGCCCAAAACCTTTTCCGACGTGTCATGAACGAGGTAGCTTAGTATCTATTCTACTAGGGCTCTTTTACCCAGGATCCCTTTCGGTAGAGGGATATCCTTCTTATATCGGTCTCTCATGTTGTATTGTTCGACTTGGATTTCATCACCTTGCGAAGGATACAGCCTGTTGAGGTCTCCAGCTCTTAGTTAGGAGTTTGCTTGCTATCTCATCTTTGTAGAGGGTCATTTTTTATTTATAGGGACTGCTTGTTGGCATTCTGGCCAGTTTTGTTGATTAGCTCGCTTATTGAGACACCGGTCTCAGTATAGATTTTAGAGCTTGCTTTTTCTAGCTCCTCTTTTGCACACTCGGCTGCATTAGAGTTTTTGAGTTATTTGTTTACGGTACTGCCCCCGATTTTCATTTTCCTGTCATCATGTCAGATCAACCACGAAGATCACGAAGACAACAGGGCCTAAGCCCTCCACCACCACCACCGCCACGGACTTCTGGTCCGCCTGCATCACGCATTCCTGCTCCTCCTGGCCGCGGTGCTGGTCGAGGCAATATTCCACCGCCGATACGTACAACATCTTCAGTTACGCCCGTAACTGTCACACACAGCACAGTCTCAGAATCTATTACAGCTTCTATAACCACTAGCATGTCTGAGACTTCCACTGTCACCTCACCCACTGTCATTCCAGATTTATCTGTAACAGTGGACACAGTTACAGCAGCTGAACCTAGCACAACCCAGAGTACTAGACCAGAGGTCATCCTTCTACCGGATGCCAACACTTCTCGTCCATCAGACACTTTCCACGACGATATAGACGGATCTATTGGCACCACAGAAGGGTCCGACCAGGACATACCTGGATTAATTTCAGTCCCAGGCGGATACGTTGAGATCATTGAAGATACTCGTCTACCTGACACACCTTTTGAACCTGATTATGGCTTTATTACTTCCCAGACGGAATTTCCGCCTGTTATTACTACGTCACCCAGTGTTCATCCTCAGGAGACAAGTTCTTCTAGCAACGTACCTCGCACTTTACATCTACCCAACATCCCACCGGGACACGAAATCATGGCTTCCATCCAATCTAGCATGGTTAGCCTAGCGAACTCTCCGTTAGCATCGGCACAATTTAGACGCAACACAGAGCAAATGCTTTCGGCAGCATCTAGATACCCCCCTGTTTCTCATCCTTCTGACTATAGGGATCCCAACGTCCCGTCTAGCACAGAATTTCATCACTCTTTTGCAGACGGCTCAGGACCTTCGGACTTTACTACACCTAGGTTCCTGCCGGATCCCCAAAATCTTTTTCAGGATATGAACTCGGACCCAGTTCTCGTTGGTCCTCCTATCATTGAACACGTGATGGACGACGCTGATACCCCTGGGCTAAATTCCCCACATTTGCTGTCATCACCAATGTTTGGTGCACATTCTATGAGGGATAACCCAGTTTTTTCTCCGTCCTCACCTGTCCAATATGGACGACCTCCTCCGCAAATCGGTACTTTTGGCGCCGTTGGCCAATCCATGCTATCATATTTGGCTAGCGGCGGAAGAACACCTAGTCATACTGCTGGATCTTCCGTTTCGACCGGAGGATCACCTTCAGCCACCATTTATACTATTTCAGGAGGTGGACAACCGACTGCAATGGTCCCTAACTCCAACATCCAAACCCTCCCTGGTGGGCCATCAACCCAACCATCTGGGGGGCAACCTTCTGTAGGGAACCCCATTGTCAGTCAACAACCTCCCACTGGTGGGCCATCAACCCAACCAGTCGGAGGACAACCTTTTGCTGGGAACCCAGTTCCCAGTCTACAGCCTCCTCATATAGGGCCATCCAACCTAACTGCTGGCGGACAACCTATTGGCTCGATTTAACAAGTTTCCCAACCAGCAGTTTCTACTCAGTTTGGTATGTACAATCCACCTGGCAGCGGGCAACCTTATTCCGGTATTCCAACCGAACTTTCTTCTCAACCTCCCCCGTCAGGTATGCTTCCTTCTTGGGATCATCAAATCCCACAGAGTGGGGGGTACTCACTTTTCAGAAACTGGAACCAAGCTGGGGGGCAATCTCATATTTCCCCCAACTTGAATTCTGGTTTCCCTTACCCTTCGGCTGCTACAACTCCATGGAACCCGTCACTTCAATTTCCACTCGTTCCTCAAGCAGGAACGAGTCTTCCATGGACACCACCGTCGCAGCCACCCCCCAACCCTGCTATGGGAAATCCTCCACTTACACAGTATGGTGGCAACATCCCTGGAACACAACAATTCCAAGGAACTTTTCCCCAACAAGGAACAGCAACCATTCCTGGGTATCAACAGCCTTAGGGTACTATACCCACTCAGCAGAACACTTACCAACCGGTTGCTTACAATCAACCGGTTAACCAGATGCCTTACTATCCGCAGAACTTCCAGCAGTATCCCGCGGGAAACACATATGGGTATAACACACAGCAGCATGCTATGCAGGGCCCTCCAGGGTTCTCTGCACCGCATGGTTATTACTCATACCCGCAGACCAACCGTCAACTTCCCTTCTTGGCCACACTTGACTTACCAGATTTGTCGAGGCTTATCAACGATCCTATATGGCACGAACCTCACTGGCCACCTATCCCAGCCAAACTACCATCGGACATTCCCAAGTTCGATGCCAAGCCCGGGGAAGACCCCAAAAACCACGTGATGACCTTCCATCTTTGGTGTTCATCAAACTCCTTGATGGATGATTCCATCCGACTTCGGCTCTTCCAACGCACGCTTACCGGAACGGCAGCAAAATGGTACATCGAGCTACC
Organism: Larix kaempferi; assembly: GCA_027924585.1. NCBI lineage: Eukaryota > Viridiplantae > Streptophyta > Pinopsida > Pinales > Pinaceae > Larix > Larix kaempferi. The sequence continues at coordinate 1,233,934 of BSBM01001296.1, read as the reverse complement.
ACAGCACTCTTTTCGTGATTTCAACACTTTGGCTATGCAGTTTCTGACACATTTCCAGCTTCCCATCCGGTATGAGACTGGAACAGAACTGCTAACTTCACTGCGTCAAACCACTTCCACACACATCTCGGATCACATCCACGAGTGGCGAAGACGCCGTAGGCTAATAAAGGAACCTATTCCAGACCAACTACTTGCTGATTGGTTTACAAAATCCTTTTTGCCTCCCATAGCCAGAGATATTGCTATGCGCGGACCAGTTACGGAAGAACAAGCCATCTCGGCAGCACAATACATGGATTTAGTATATACTCAATCCGGTACTTTACATGAACTTCTTCCACATGCTTCCCGCGTTCACACTGATCCTACAAAGCCTACTACTGAACCACCCATTGATGGTATCATTGGTTCAGTTAAGGCTCAGCCTGCTACCAACTCGACGGGGCAACAAGCTTCTGCTTCCCCCGCTTTTACCCAGGCCGCTTCAAAAGCTTCCACCTCTCCTGCTGTCTCCTCCGAAGTGAATGCAGTCCAATCTACATCACAACCATCCGGAGGAAAGAAGAAAAACAATCGTGGTAAACCTAAGAAGAACCAGCAGGAGAACCCCAAACCACAACCTACCCAGAATGACCAAAAACCACGTCGGAAAGCTAAGTTTCCCTGCTTGATTTGTCAAGATGATCATTATACGCGTGACTGTCCCTACAAGGACGAGGTCCATAAGTTCGTTAAAGGATCCTCTCGACCGGCAGTGCTAACTGACCCTTTCCCCCAACAGCAACAGCAAATGGTTGCCCAAGAAACCCCACAAGGGGGCTACCCGACCAATCCTTCCCGTGGAGAAACGTCCACAAACCGCGAAATCCTAATGACAAGTAATGAGGAGATTAATATCACCACTCGTTCAAAGACGTATGACAATCCTCCAAGTTCAACCAAACAATCGGAGACAGCCAAAGGCAAATCTCCTGCTGAAGATCCGATTCCTATTCCCCCCCCTAATGGTCATCTCCATATCGAGAGACCACTTATGGATACAGTGCTACGCCCACCCAAGGGCACCATACGAAAGGCGACATTCAATCCGAATGCGCGAGCTGCCCAAAACTACAACATTGTTGAAGATTTGGCTCAAGCACCTTGCGCTATGTCAACTCTCGAGGTTCTCCAACACTGCCCCACGCAGCGTAGAACCCTACTTTCAGCACTGGGGGCATTGGACCCAGATACTTCAAACCCCATCATGTTTAACTTGGAGCACGCCAAACCTAGGATTTCTCACCAGTTAGCCTTCCAGGTGCATACGAAAATCCGTGGAAATGTTATCCACTGCACAGTGTTAGATGAGGGTGCCTCCACGTCAATTATGTCTTTGAACTGCTGGAGAGCCCTCGGCTCGCCTGAGGTCACAACTTCTCCCACTACTCTTAGAGCGTTTGACGGACATGGTTTTCAACCATACGGACTCATCCCCTCAATCGGTGTTGAACTGGGGGGCAAAACAGTATCCGTACACATCGAAGTCGTAGATGCACCTTTGGATTACAACCTCCTACTTGGTCGAAACTGGTTCTATGCCATGACTGCCATAGCATCTACAGTCTTCCAGATTGTACAACTTCCTCATGAAGGGAAAATTGTCACTATTGATCAATTGGATTACTGTATCCCAGACTCCCATCCGAACTCCACCAATACCATTCCGTTATTGGATCAACCTCGGTACCGGTTCCAAGACATAGGTGTTGGTCTCATGAAGGATTCATCCCTCATTGGAGTTTTTCCAGAGCTGGGAACCCATCTTCAACCAGTCAACATGATTTCGTCGCATGTCACCCCGTCCGATGATTCATGGGTGATCCCGAGTCCTACTTAGATCCAAGGCTATGGCAATTCCATGCCCTTGAACAAAAACCTTGTAGCATATGACGCGATCCAATCAGCCACAGATTGGGTCGACTGTTCTACTGATCACACAGTGGCACAGCTCTCGACTGAAACTCATACACACCCACCATTGTTTGATCCTCTCAACTTGATTTTTCCCACCGACGAATCAATCATAGAGGTTATGTGCGGTAATGAGCCACCATGGGGAGATTTTCATCATCGATCTTCATTCCCCACCATTCAGTCACTTGAGCCTGACACCAAATCCAGTGCTTCACTTGGGATGGTTCAAACCAAGTTCCCCACTTCCCTCGACGAAGTATTTTCTGAAGGCAACTTGGCCAATCTTATGGCAACCACTCCCATCGACATTTCAGTAAAGCCTGGTATCGTGGAAAATGTACACATTGGCAAAACATGTACTCCTCTCGAGACGAAGTTCTATAATGCCTACTTTAAAACTTTCCGCGATGTTTTCGCTTGGAGTTATGAAGAGATGCCAGGAATCGACCCGTCGATTGTGGTCCACAAAATTCCAACTTTCCCTGGCGCCCGACCTGTTCGGCAAAAGCTTCAACCCGTTCATCCTCGTAAGGCAGCCGCCATTAAAGCAGAAGTTGAAAAACTTTTACGTGCTGGTTTTATCTATCCTGTCCCATTGACAGAATGGGTATCCAACATCGTCCCTGTAGCCAAGAAACAGGGAACGATCAGAGTCTGTGTTGATTACCGTGATTTGAACAAAGCTTGTCCCAAGGACAACTACCCAACTCCGTTTATTGACCAGATCATCGATAACTGTGCCGGAAGTGTTATTTTTTCATTTATGGATGGCTTTTCTGGCTATAATCAGATCGATATCCTCCCAGCCGACCAGCACAAAACGGCCTTTATCTGCCCTTGGGGGATCTTTGCATATCGGAAGTTACCTTTTGGCCTCAAAAATGCCGGGGCAACTTTCCAACGGGCGATATCCTACGCATTTCATGACATCAAACATATCGTAGAGCCATATCTCGATGACCTTCCCGCTCATTCTCGAACTCGGGAAGAACATCCAGATCAATTGAGTGCCATTTTCGAAAGGTGCCGACGCTACAATATACGTTTGAACCCGCATAAGTGCGTCTTCTGTGTAGAAGCCGAAAAACTGTTGGGCTTCATAGTCTCCAAAGACGGGATACGTCTAGATCCCGCAAAGGTAGCAGCTATCATAGCCCTGCCTTCACCTACCAATATTCCAGAACTTCAATGTTTGCAAGGGCATGCAAACTTTCTACGCCGTTTTATCTTCAATCTGTCCGAGATAACAAAAGGCTACATGCGGCTTCTCAAAAAGAATGTTCCCTTCATATGGGATGATGAAGCCCAACGCTCCTTTGATAATTTAAAGGCAGCCTTAACCAAAGATCCTGTGATTCAACCCCCCAATTACACACAGGACTACATCCTTTATCTCGCAGCCTCGATTTCCACCATTGGTATGGTGTTAGTCCAGGAAGACCACAACGGCATAGAACATGTGGTGTACTATCTCAGCAAGAGTCTTCTCGACTCCGAAACTCGCTACTCACATGTTGAAAAGCTGGCTCTGGCAACAGTATTTGCTGTCCAGAGATTCCGTCACTACATCTTACTCCGTCGGACCACCGTTATCGCCGATTTCAATCCAATGTACTATATCCTCACACGACAAGTGCTTGGGGGCAAGTACTCCCGTTGGATTGTCATCCTTCAAGAGTTTGACTTGGAATTTGTCAAAGCCAAGTCTAAGAAATCTCTAGTCTTCGCTGAGTTAATTTGTCACCTGCCCCGTGCTACTGAGCAATCCGAGCCCATTGATTCTCTTCCCGACGAATCATTGTTCCTCATTAGCACGTCTGATCCGTGGTATGGGGATATTCTCTTATATCTCCAAACCCAACGCTTCCGTCCCGATCTCACCCACGATGAACGACGACGTATCAGACATCACGCAAAATATTACCTTATCGTGAACGATACTTTGTATCGACGTGGTGTCGACACTGTCCTTCGACGCTGTTTAACCTTAGATGAGGCGGAACGCGTTCTCAATGACTGCCACGCTGGAGCATGTGGTGGTCATCTCTCTGGGATGGCTACGGCCCAGAAAATACTGCGAGCGGGATACTTCTGGCCCTCAATTTTCAAAGACTGCATTGAAACAGTCAAGAAGTGTCCGCCATGTCAATTCTTTCATAGCAAAACGCGCTCGCATCCTGCTCCACTCCATCCTGTCATTGCCGTCGGCCCCTTCTCCAAATGGGGCATCGATTTTATGCACTGTAAGCCCACTTCAGCCGGGGGGCATAGCTATGTCATAGTAGCTGTGGACTATTTTACAAAATGGGCTGAAGCGATGCCTACATATGCTGAAGACGGCAAAACAGCAGCGCAGTTCATATTCAATCATATCATAGCTAGATTCAGTGTCCCACAGTCTATTGTGACCGATCATGGTTCCCATTTCAGGAATCATATGATCGAAGAACTAAGTGCCAAACTGGGTTTTCGCCACGAAAACTCAACCCCGTATTACCCACAAGCTAATGGCCAAGTTGAAGCCATTAATAAGGTCCTGAAACGAATGATTCAGCGCATTGTGGGTACCCAAAAATCCAATTGGCACTCAGCCCTGTTCTCAGCACTGTGGGCATACCGAACCTCAGTGAAAAGTGCTACTGGGTTTACACCATTTCAATTGGTGTACGGCCTGGAAGCCATTCTCCCGATTGAATGTGAAATTCCATCACTCAAGATAGCCATAGAGCTACTTCCACACACTACTTCCGAAGAAGAACGGTTTCTATACCTAGCCAAGCTAGATGAAACCCGCCGCGACGCCGCTTTGGCTAATGAAGCTCACAAAAAACGCGTCAAAGCTCAATACGACAAATCCGTTCAACCTCGGATCTTCAATGAGGGTGACCTCGTACTTACATATGATCAGATGCATGATAAGCTTGGTAAAGGTAAACTTGAATCTATGTGGTACGGCCCCTTCATTGTAAAACGTGTCTTAGAAAAAGGAGCCTATGAACTAGTCGATTGTGATGGTACGCCATTGGCACGGCCCCGCAACGGGCTATACCTCAAGCGTTTCTACGCGTGAGGTTACCCCACGCGGGTTACTTCTTGTACATAATGTACTTAGTTTGCTTTTTGCTTTGTTTTTAGTGTGCGCGTGGATCTCATGTATCTACTCTTACTTTGACTCGTGCCTTTATGCGCAGATGTCTACCTACTTTGGATTCGCTGACGGTGCAAGCCGACATACCCAGAATCTCGCTTCCGCAGCATGGGTGATCTATTCCCCCACTGGCGAGTTGATTTCTTCAGGAGCCAATTGTTTAGGTCCCGCAACCAACAATATCGCAGAGTACCATGCAGTCATTGGTCTCTTGACAAAGGTTGCCTCACTCGGGGTTGATTCCTTATCGGTCTTTTTAGACTCCCAACTCGTGGTTTCTCATCTAAACCGTGTTTACACAGTTCGCGATCCTACATTACTTCGTTTATTTCGAAGAGTACGCCTCTTGGAACGGTCATTTGATTTTATCACATATCAACACATACCGAGAGAATTCAATTGTATTGCCGATTCATTGGCTAATTACATTTTGGATTGGCATCTTGCCCATACATAAACACATCATAAAAAATTAAAATGCACAAGTCATTGTAAATATTTAGATCATAAATAGGTCCTGTATATAAAAGTGTGTTTTTTCCAAAATACATAAAGTTTGTGTCAAAGACAAAATTGGGGATCAAATCCCGTATACAAAAATTGGCCCTCAAAGCCTACATATCGTGTACATGCCGCAAAAAGATCTAAAGACCATCTATGGAGATCTAGGAGACCTATCATGTCCCTCATCAGACTCCTCCCGCTGATGGTGGTAACACATCACAGCTCGAACCACCTTGCGAAGAAGTCGACTAATACGTCCAGGTACACCCACAGTATGCCTCTGGAGGTGGTAGGGGACATCATCCATCCGCATAGCAGGGATACCATGGGTCAATCCCTGCAGGTTCCTCTCAATGTCCCGGACACCTCCTGCCTCGTCTTCATCTTCTTCTTCGACAGGATCAGCTTGACGATCTACACCGCCACGACGTAGTGGAGAGTATCCAGCTGGCCTCTGTGGTCCACGATCTGCAACATGCGTACGAATATACATTAGAAGTCTTTTACACATTCTAAAAAAGCATTAAAAATTAAATATTCAAAAATACATGTCCATGAAGGTCATTCCAGAGTTGTCCCAGTCATCATCTTCTGGCAAAGCCAAGTCAATATCCTCACGGAAATCTACCCCTGAATAGGGATAGTCGTCTATCATGACTATCTGCTCCTCTAGCCAAGAGAAAAAGTCCTCTCCAAAGGCTAGCCGCTGAGGTCCCCCAAGGCGTCCAGCGTAGTCACTCCATCGAGCCATCCATGGCTCAGTAGGTGGACGAGGACGCATAGATATATGTGGACGCAGTAATGGCACTCTTGCCAGAAAGAAAGTAACCAGGATGCTCCCATACCCAAACTGGGTATTTTTCCCAGTTCTACATTTGTGCACCTGTTCCTTCATGTTGGACAACACTGCATCACACCAGTTGAAAACTGTTCCTCCCATGCACTCTGCTGCGAGATTTACCTGCGTGCGGGTTGCCTGATGTGGACTCACGCTTCCTGCTGCACGTGTAATAGTGAATAGCAAAGTTTTGAAAGGAAGATTTGTGACCTCTTTTATGGCCATTTTCCCGCTTTTCTTACTCGAACCTGCCTGACAGTATCGAGCAATCAAATCATCCGTGCTTGATTCTGAAGCGGTGTACCCGGTAAAATTCGGCCGGGCCCCTCTTTTCGAGAGGCCCGTGAGAAAGTAGATGTCTTCGAGTTGGATTTCAAGCACATGCTCTCCCACTCGGAAATCTTGGATATCGGGGTCCCACAGTTGAACAAGGTGAGTAAGAAGCTTAGGTTGTTGGCGGATCCCTTTAGTCTTGAAAAACTTTAGCAAACCACATTCTCGCAATGCGGTCACGGTTGGTAGGTCATTTTCGGCTGCAAAATCATCCGCTTCATGCTCCCTCTCTTTCCAACTCACCATTTTGCTCCAAATAAGTTGCAAATCCCTGCAAAAGGGCAAACAAAGTAATTAGTAACTATTTAACAACTTACTTCCAGCAAAAAATTGAGGAAAATTTGATTTTTTGAACTCAAATTTTGCACGTGCCGCGCCTGGAGGACACCCTACCGCGCGGCAGTCCACGGTGCCGCGCCTCATTTTGGGGTTACAGCGCGGCACTGTTCAACAGTGCCGCGTTTTTCGATAGGGGACCCGCGCGGTAGTACGGCAGGCGTTTCTTGCCTAAAAGGGCTTGCCAAAAAATTAAATTTTTCCCGGTGAAAACAAAAATTTCTTGCATGAAATGAAAGAGGGGCTCAAGCACTCTTACCTGGCGCAGACGGCGGTTGAAATGGTGTCCCAGAACTCTCGGTATCGATCCTTGAAATTTTGCTCCAAAATGGGTAAAAATGCCTCCTTTGGGTAAAAAACACAAATGAATAGTAAATTCTATTTTTACCATACCTTATATAGCATTTTTTCATATTTTTTAATTAATTAATTACTATTTCAAATAAATAAACCCTTGTTCACATTGCTAATGCCCGGTTATTGAGCATTTATTGACAGGATCTGCGGTAGAAATGGGATGCATTCACACTGGTGGTTATACATAATTTGACCTTCATATTGAGCCCACTTTATCTTTTTCGTGCTCTGGATTTAAAACTTGAAAAAGATTCCAAGCGCTTTCACACCTGTGTCGTGCTTGTCAAACGCAAGTAAACGGTGTCGAGTACGGTCAACTTTACTCATGCTCGTTAAAACGATGAGGAAAGTATTATCTTGGTTGCATTTTATTCTTTTTTCGGACCAGAATAATTTAAAATTTACGAAAAAGACCATAGGAGTCCATAGTTAAGCTCTTTTCAGACTCCTTAAAATTGAAAAGATTGCCAAGTGATCTTGATTCTTTCACACTTGTAAAAGTATTTGAAAGGTCATCTATTCGGTGATAGGTTACCCCTTTTTCGGCCCGTCTAGACTATTCACGAGAAAGGTATACCTCAGTCAATCTCGGCTGGGAGAGTTCTCTCGGGAATTGTTTTACACTTTTTCGAGACCGAGGGACTAAATTTTACGAAAAAGTACATTATGGAGCTTCCTTTAAGTTTTTTAGGCTCTCTAAATATGAAAAACTACCGAGTTTTCCTTCCTTGGGCTCGTTAAAATATTAACATCGAAGGACCCACTTTGGGACGAACCCCTCCTTTCTCAGGTTCGTAAAACATGTGAGATTGGACTCATCCACAAGATGAGCTACACCGAGCATCTGTTATCCTCTTCAAGCTCGTAAAACAAGAAAGAGGTACTCGTCCATCATGTCGGGGAAATATGGGGGAACAAGTCAAGTTTATCCATGGCAGCTTTTTCGGTCGTTACCTTTGAACATGGCATGTGTCCATCTCTTGTCTATATTTGGGTATCCGTCTTTCATTGATTCATAGTCATCATCATGGTCGTCTCCCTGGCCACGAGTCCGCTCATCCGGTGTCTATCCTCTATTTTATCAATAATCCCTGCTGCCAAGTCTTGTTACATGCCGTTATATGTTCAAAGGGTTGCATTGTATCGAGTCATTCATTGTGTCAGGCCTCCGCTGTGTCAGTACATACTCCATTACTTCATCATCCCATCATATGTGCCGATTTCGTGTCGATGATGTGGGAATCATTATGGCCCACCTTCGACGAGTCTATTCCTGTCGACACCAAATCACTATCCAGGAATTAGACTTAGAAATCAACCATTAGTACCTTGGTACCTGCATGCCTCAATGGCAGGTTTCCTCGTGTTTGACAGCAGGTTCACCCCATTGACCTTTGATCAAGCGATCTCTCGGATGCTCGACATCAACTCATTCATTCACATTTCGTTGAGATGTACTATTGATACCTTGGGAATCATTATCATTATTGATGATCTCCCTCGCATTTGTTAACGGTCCACATCATTGACCGGTAATCAAATGGTTTCTTCCATGTTCGACTTCAACACCTTGTAATCACATGGTTAGATTCATATCCTTATGCGATCGGGTAGAAGACCCTGGGCGCATCACTGTATCTTGACTGCGTCCAGGCTGCGATGGAGATGTCTCTTGTATTGTCACACAGATCCACTTATTGTATTGGTCGTGGCTGTGTCATTATTGTCTCATGGATCTACGATTGTTCATAGTAGCCATGATCTGTCCACAGTTTACATTATCTCAGTACTCATGGATCTGCAATGTATTGGTCGGCAGCCATGCTTTGAGTCATTTGTTTCCGAGCATGGGAATGCCCGCCTCGGTGGTCTATCTAACACTTTGTGTCTATTTCAGCTCCGTGTCGCTCTCCTCGATGCTATCTCTACACATTATATTCGTAAAGTCTTTCGGCCATCAGTCCCTTCTGACCTCACACTTTAGGGGGCATCTGTTATACCTCTATATTTCACAGTGTCGCATCCCCATCACAAAACAAGTTGACGACACTTTCCCTACTGTTTTAAACCATCCAGAAGAGACAGATGATGAGTCAACCTTGAAGGTGAATCCACCCTGGCAAGTTTTGACCCACCTTGGACTTTATTTTTACACACTACCGCGCCTTGCTATCTTCCCAAAACACGGTACTAGACACTACCGCGTGCTGCTTTTTCCTCAAAGCGCGGCAGTGCCGCGTTCTGCAGACTTTGCAAAACGCGGTACCCTTTTAATAGCTTTTTGCCCTTGGCTTGTGGGATTTTGGATTTTTGAAGATAATGGAAGATTGGGTTCCTTGATTCGATCTCAACTCATCTCCTTCGATTAGAAACCCTGATCCACTTATCTCTCCTTAGATCCACCCATCTCTCTTGTTGGTTAACCTCACCATTCACTATAAAAGAGAGGCATGCCATTGGAAAAGGGGGAGGACTCTTGAGAGCACCAAACTTATGGTCTTGTAGAATTGTGGAGATAGCTAGAGGAGAAGACACTTGGAGTTGGAGGATTGGCTTGGACATCAAGCACCCTTTGTAAGTAATCTTCAAGTTGTAATGGAATAACTTGTCTTGTTTTCCCAAATCATTTGTGTTAATCTTGTTTTAATGATATGATTTGTATCTTCCATAGATTTAGATCCTAACTCATGTTTCAGATTGCTAGAGAATAGTGCATGCTTGTGTTTTGGTTCCATTTTAACAGGTTTACTTGTGAGGACTTGGAGCTTGGAGCGAATACCAAAAACAAGCGTTTGGATATAAGGTCAGTTAAACTCCTTCTATTCTCTTCAGCATTTTAATACTGGAATGTTTGTTAGATCTAGGGATTCAAGGTTGCATTTGTTTTGTTTTGTTCTTAGCCTAGAGTTAGTTTAAGTCTGCTTTAGTCTAAGGGAATTTTGACTTATCCGTAGGGCAGAATTCCACATAACAAGTTCCTTCTTGCATCCATATGAGAGAAGCATGTCATCTATATATAGTAACCATCTTCAACCTTGTAGCAAAGGTTTAAATCCGCATCACCCGTGGTGATCATCAAGCTCATCAAATGACTATCGATCCTGGGTACCTGTTGAACCCATATAAAGCCTTATTCAATCATGTGATTTTCTTTCAAATCTCGGGAATCATCCATGGGTTTAATCTATCTCTGGAAGTGTGTCTAGCCACGAGCCTTGCTTTGTACTTCTATAGTATGTTTGATTTGCAAGTATTCTTGTTGAACAGTCATCACATGTTCTTTGGAACAAGTGTTCATCATCCTTCTTTTGTAGATCATAGCACACGATCTTTCCTACAAATCAAATTCAATTACATGATTAGTAACACTTCATAATCATCAAATCATGTTGAAATTTCAATGGTAACCTATTATGCATACTGATATGATTCAAATAGTTATGCAACTATCTTGACCAATACTTTGGCACAACGCTTTTCCATATTGCATATGCATACAATGGCTATCTAGATGCCTTCCATCTCTACCAGAACATACTATCAAGAGCGTGCACAACTCCCATCATGTTAGCAAAGAGGTTTCATTCTAGACAAGCAACAATGGAATGTTTTTCCAACTTACCCATCATATGCATATTAGTAGTATATTGTTCAATGCTATATGAATGCTTACACTATGTGTGATATATTTCCTGATTCTAGGAATATAAATATGCATACAACTATTACAAGCAATATCATTAACTATTAAGAGATTCAAGAAGTAATTCAAATAATTATCTTTTATGTTTTTTTGGTTGCCTCCCTCTTGATCTCTATTTTCCCTTTATGATAGCATCATGATTATATGTCTTTGAACTTCTATCCATCCTGTACCACTATGCATGCTTAAGTGTGCACTAGTTTCATCATTGTGTCATCCTCAATATCTCATACATAATCACATATTCATTAGTATAATATCAATAATATTAAAACCATTATAACCATAAATAATATTAAACACGTATGGTCATAATCATTAATCAAACTAAGAAACACAATATGCATAAAGCCTTGATTAACTAAACTCTATTTTCAGGAATAATCATTATCAACCATATGAAAGTATACTTATCTAATATCCTAACACAAAGTAGGGTTCTAACTCGATATAGGAAAACATACCTGGATTAGCATGCTTTCTAGTTATGTCTAACATACCCAAACTGTTGGTTGTGGAGCCTAATCTTCCAGTCTCATAGATGATGATTCAATTGTGTTTGAACCCCAGGTTTGGTTATGATCCCATCATGATCCCTGGGGATGATTCAGCCGTGTTTGAACCACAGGTTTGGTTTCTCCAATAGTTTACGGGCCCATGGTTTTGGGTAACCCGTGGTATTTTCCCATTGTATTTCCCTTATAAAAGAAAGACATTGTAATAAGGCTAGGGTTGATGTATTAGGTATTATGCATTGTAAAGATCTCTGAGATCATGAAGAGAGACTGTGAGACAGTGAAGAGGAAGTGCAGCAGCTGTGCTGGAGGTTGTATCCCTTTACTTTGCTGGATGGTATAATAATAAGGACTGTCAATTTCAGTGTGGACGTAGCCCATATTGGGTGAACCACGATATATTGGTGTCTCTCTTGTAATGTGTTTGTGTGATTATATTTTCATTTCTGTTTATTTTTATTGCTCTGCGATCCTGTTTTTCTAACACAAACAATATCTTATTTGTTCTCTTCAATGATTTAGAGACCTTGTGCTAGTAACCTGCATATCTCATAAGTTAAGCATAGTAGAACCAAATCATACATACCTTGTAAGTAGAGATTCTATGTGATCAAATACTATGGATGATTCTTTGTCTTCATGTCATCATGGTCATATATTCTTGATCTAGAAATTGATTTGTCTTTCTTCATGTACCTTTCATGTTAGTAGACAACATCATCCTCATACAACACCACAAGTGCATTAGTACAATCATAAGTGTCATAACCCTTAATCAATGAATGTCTTCTATCATTCACACGCATTCATACTTTTACTAAGGTGATCAGATAAATATAAAATTAATCATTATTTTACTAACCTAAATAATATGAATACAAAAATATCATGAACTTAATCATTAGATAAATAAAACATATTTCAAAACATACCTGCATCTCCTCAAGTCATACTTGTCGAGATTGATTGTAGTCTTCTCTATAAGGGTAAAACCCTAATCATCCAAGGTAGATCACTTGTAAACATATTATATAAATTCATGGTTCTAGAATTATATAATACCAATTCCATTTAAAACTCCTTCATTGCATCAGGTCCTTCCATACCTAAAAAACTGAAAACCCTAAGTGAGAGCTTCTTCCTCCTCTTCTTTGATTTCCTCCGTTGAGATATTTCAAATGTTCCTTATTTTTTCTGGTGTATGTATGAAATTGAGGATCCTCAGGGTCTAAAACGTTGGTATGTGGTATCATGACCTGTCATCTTTCCAACCCCATATATTTTAGCTTCATTGGATTATCCATGAGAGAGATATGCTAAGTTTCCCAACATGACCTGTTTATGGGATGAAACATCATAGCAAACCTGTACGGAGTTCCACGTGTCACTATTTCAACTTTTTCCTCTGACACTCAGACTTGTGAAACTACAGTCCGTTCCCTAACTGTTTCTTTTTACGGAATTCCATTTGGATATTCCTATCCTAAGATATGACCTTTTCCCTAGGTCACCTGTTTATGGGATGAAATATCATAGAGAAAGTGTACCACGTGCCACATGCCACGTGTCACTATTTTAAATTCGGCCTCTGATACTTAGACCTGTGAAACTACAGTCCGTGTCCTAACTTTTGGTTTTTACGGAATTCCATTTGGAGCTTCCTATCCCGAGATATGACCTTGTTCCCTAGGTCACCTGTTTACAGATGCATTCTGGAATAGGCATAAACCCTAACTTGTATGGATCACATCTCACAAAGTAAAATGAATATGAGAATAAAAATCGAAAACAAGGTACATGCATAGTTCATCTTCGTCCTTTCCAATTTTCAGATCCCGAACCTTCCCCAAAAGTGATTTATAGAGAAAATTCCAAGATGACTAGTGTTTTCTATACAAAGCCCTAGCTTTCAAATTGTCACAAGTGAAGCAAGTGTCGTAAATGCCATACATTGCCTTCTTTTAGGCTAGCCCTGATACCATGTTAATATTCAATATGATAAGATAGATAACATCAATGTTCAATTCAATTTCACAACAATAGAATATACAGGATCACTGAAAGAATAACAAGCACAACATAAACACAAGAGACACAAATTTATCCTAGGAAACCCTCTAGGGGAATAAAACCCAACAAAACTTCCTCAATATAGATCATCAAAAGTACAAATACAAAACCCCAAACAAGTGCTCCTTCTCCTTGCAGATCTCTCTCTCTCTCTCTCCATTTCAAATTACACAAGTGAGTGTGTGTGTGTGAATGAATGAATAAATGAGAGAGCCTAGCTCTCTAATTATACATTCACTTCTACTTTAATTTTACAACTTGACATGTCGGCCTCAACTAACTTTACCACTCAACTAATGCTGACTGGGCCGACTCCTCTAGGGGACTTAAAAACCCCATTACATTTGACTATAGGGGATATATTTCCCCGACTTACATGGGAGGATTTACTTCATGACTCTATGATGACCAAATACAATAATAACATCCCGATGGAGGAATAAAACATCTCCGAATAAATTATAATAATAAAATACTATAGAATATTCTTTGAAGTTACAATATTTCAACACATTTCACTCACAATAACTATAAGAGGTTTTAGTATGATATTATTATATTAAATAGGTTTCCACCATTCGGTGGGTGCTTATCTTCATTTAGTTGTATTCACTAAATTGTACCATTTAGAAATTTAAATTGTAGAAATTCTATTATAATTTTAACTAACCTTGTTTTGAATATAACCTATTTAATCTAGGTTTTCTTAGGATTTAGATTTCATCGGGCCAAAATTCAATACTTTAAGTGAAAAGAGTGAAATAAAATTGTTGACATTGTTGCGCCCACATTGGTTGTAATATGCGTTCTATCATCTGGAAAAAGTTTAGCAATCCAGAATCTTTTATTTTTTTATGCAGATTGTCATCAAGAAGTATGTTGGTAGTTTTGACATCTCTACGCACAATGTAAAGCCAACAATTTCCATGCCAACATAGTTAGCAAGTTTGTCCATACCAGGTAAATTAATACCCAAATTCACAAATTTGATTGGTTTCACTAATTTCTGGGAATAATTCAGTTCACTCTGGTTTAATTTGGTTTCTTCAATTTAAAAAAGAATAAATTTCAATTTAAAATTGAAATCGTTGGACTTAAACTGATGCTTTTGGGTAAGAGGGTGGTTACCTAGATATGACCCAATATACATCCCCAATCAATTCTACAATCTTGTATATATTATAGAAGATATTAGATGATTAGCTGAAGGATTTGTTCCTATTATTATTTAATGGAAATGGTCACCTATTTCTTATCATTTGAGGAAGTCGATCTCTACAAAATACCAAATACTAGAGTGAAATTGAAATACTAAATGGCCTTTCGCCATGGGAAACTGATCCTTAGATGCTTGTCCTTTAGTAGGTATCTGGTTCCTGTTTTTTGCTCTAGGCATCAAAAATAAAAAAAATTTATCTACAACCAATGCTGACCAATTTTTACAATTTTTGTATTCAAGATTTTGCAAATAAATTATTTTGTAAGCTTAATCAATTTCATAAGCTTTTTCAAATCTTGACTAAGTAATGAAGAATCTTTAATAAAGAATTTTAATTTGTTTGAAAATTTTGTATTGTTTAAAAGGTATATACACTAAATTTCTTAGAATAAAAAAATTGGCACTCCATTTTTTTTTGGTATCGTACCAAATCTGAATTAGAACAAGGTAACTATGCGTACAAATATGCAAGACCTCGGGCTATCACTATTATTATTTGAAAACGAACTTCCCATTCAAGAAAAAATTCTCTCCCATGTTTATTTTTGACAGATGGGTTGGGCTTTTAGAAACACACTTCCATGTTTATTTTTGACAGATGGGCTTGGATTTTAGAAACAAGTGTGAGGCATTGAAATAACATAAAATTTCTACAATCTAGTATTGCTTCTCAATGGATGAATATAGTCATCCTCCTCTTCTTCTGAGGTGTAGCTTGGAATTGATATAGGTGGCATTTTCTCAAAACGTGTTCCAAGCTCAATCATACCCAACATATGAAACATGTTCCAAGAAAAAGATGGGCGAACAACGTGTTGGGGGCATAAAAATACCCACCAAGTTGTATTGGACCCCAGTCTGCATAGCTAGGCCATAGTCCAAGTCCAGAGTTGTTTGCAAACTAATGAGGTTAGTGTCATATCTTGCAACACACCATATATTCTCTTGTTCTTTGATTTGACTCACAACTACTATCAAGTCTTATATCAAAGGTGAGAGTAAAATTTGTTTATATAATCCAATGGTCAAGTTCTATATTAAAAGTTAGAGGCAGGGACTTGCTGCATTAGCAGCTCTCCTTCTTTAAATAGTAATTGAAAATTAAGGTTTTTACTTGTTTTTCATTTTTATTAGTTCTATTGAGTTGATTTATATTTACGATGCGAAGTTAGTGTGCATATGTTTACATGATTAAGAAAGAAAATAATAATAATACAAAGGAAGCATAATAAATGAAGAGGAATTAATTTAATGAAGATTTATAAAGATTAGATTTTGATTATGAATGCATATAAATGTAATAAAGTATATTTTGTAAAAATATATATATTTGTTTGGGGAGGAAGGTGCGGGTGGGATTATTTTTTATCCCGGCGGAAACAGAGTCACAACTTTCTCTTAGAGAATAGGAAAGAAAATAAACAATGAAGCAGAATGGTTGGGATTGCTCCATTCTCTGGAAATTGTTGTTTCTCTTAATGTTTGTAAGCTAAAGGTCTTCAGTGACTCAAGGCATGTTATTCAATGTATGAGATCCGGATCTAAAACTCAATGCTCAAAAAGCCACAGAATTCATAGAAGAATCCTCACCCTCTCCGTCCCCAAAGACATCCTCTTCTTCCATATTCTTCGGGGAAATAAATCTCAAGCTGACAAAGCAGCCAACAAAGGGGTCACCTTGGATTTAGGCCAAGTCTTATATAATAATGAAAATTTGGGGTTTTTAACTATTCCCTAACTTCTCCATGCACCCTAGCCACCTTTGGTTTCATCCCACCCTTGTCCTTTCGCAGCTGGTGCGTGGTTTGTCACGTGCCCATCACATGGCCAGACCTCCCTCCATCAGTTCCTCTGTGCTTGCCTTAATTTCTCATCCCCCTCCTCGACCCTTATCCTTCTTAATGGTTCGTCTCTATTATATTAACCTGCTTTCGTCTGAACTCGACAGTCTCTCCATCAACGTGCCTTTGAATTGCGAACACCCCCCCCCCCCCTAGTGATTTTCTTGTAGCTCTCCCTCCTTCGGTTACGTCTAGCTTCTCCATGGATGGGGTTAAGGAAGCCTTGGCAGCAATAAATTTCACCATGGAGGACATAAAACTCCACCTTCGCAGATCCTACGAGGCGATATGCACCAATATAAAGCAAAATGATGAATTGGCTACCGAAGTTCGTTACAACTCCACTCAACTTTCTTGCCAGGATACCAGGATCAATGATCCGGAGAGAAATATTTTTGAGTTAATGGGGAAGGTGGACAGAATCTAGGAAGATGTTTCAAGCTTCATCGGAAAGACCCAAGGAAGCTATTTCTAGGAAGCCCCACCAGTGAATCAAGAAATGACTGACGCTGCCTATGTGCAGCAGCAGAATGTCGGATAACTCCCCTCTATTTGCAGGTTTTCCATTTTTGCAACAGTCTTTGAATGTTTTTTTGCACTATATTATGCGGCCAATATGTAAGGATTTACTCCACCACCAGTATAGGAAGTATCAAAATTGGAAATCCATAGTTAAAATCAGCACTATTCTCTGCTATTGTGACAACTCTCTCCTTTTGGAAAACTTTCTCTATTTTGTAATGTATGGTTGTGCACGGCCTTTTAATTATATAAATATATACTCTGTTTCTGTTATATAGATAGATAGATAGATAGATAGATAGATATTTGTCATTGCAAAAGAGCAAAAATATCTAAAAAATAGGAATGAAACTAATGTAAATGTAAGATTAAAAAGAAGCCTAATGTAATTAAAATTTGTTGTAATTGGAAAAATTGAATTGTTATACTTAGAGAAAAAAGTCTCCCACATTAATATAAAATGGGAATTTTACTTCAATGAGAGGGTGGTGGTGGTGGGAAACCCTTTTTCAAAAACTATGTACACTACTGTTCGGGTTGATTGAAGAAGTGAAGCCCAATATAACTGTTGAAGGAATTATTTTTTTGCTAGCAGAGCAAGAAAGACTATTCCTTCATGTTTTGGTGATTTTTATAGTTATGTTTTTTCATTAATACAAATAGAAACTATTTTTTGTTCTTATATGAAAGATTTCATAATTCAATTCTTCAATAGTTTCATTTAAATTATTGGGAATATGTGTTATGCTAGAAATAATTATTTATTTTGATGTCGTGCTGCATATTTTGAATATAGATTTATAAGTGATGATGAAATATTTCTCATGTTGTATATTTGTATTCAGTAAGTGATTAACACCTTCCCATTATAGTTTTTATCCTAATCAGGATAGAATTAGTTATGCTTTTAAATGTTTTTTTATAGAATATATTGATATCCTAAAGACAAATAAAAAATCATTTTAGATCGGGTTGTTAGATCAAATTAATTAGAAAAATATATAATCACAAAATTACAGTGGAAACTAGGCCCACATACTAGTCGAAAAGTGTCATTCCAAACGTGACCGAGCCTAACTTAGGGCTTGCAACCGGGCATTTTCCCTTATTATTGATGTTGGTCATTTTTACCCATCAACAAATTGGTGCTAGAAGGAGGGATGGATGACAAGCCAACCCATGTAGAGTCAGTATTTTATATGTTTTAATAGCACATGGATCCTATCCATATCCTTGCATGGCATGACAATGATGCTTTGATTAATTTCAAACCATTATTTGACCTCCCAAGTAAAGCTGCAAAAATATTGTCTCAATTGCCAAGATTTAACAGTGAAGGAGAAACCTTTTCATTTACACATGTTTGATCTTGTGAACTGAGATTTCACTTACTAAACAAATTGGAAGAATGTGTTAGATGCAAGTTATTCTCTCTTCCTTTTGAAGGGTGAATAAAATCTTGGTACAAAGCATTTCTGGATGGACCAATTCACAGTTGGAAGCAACTCACATAACTATTCTTAAATTCACCAAAACTACGATTATGATGAACCATGTAATGAACTTAGGAGTATTTGGAAAGGAAAAGAAGAATTAGAGGATGACTTTATGAAAATAATTTTTCATATTTACTTTAGGTTTCATGACCATGACAGATGTTCCTGGGAGAAATATTTGAAAGTGTATGTTGGCCTTTTTAGTGTTTCTCTGTTAGAATAAGAATGTCAAAGAAAGAGGGAATAATAGATTCAGGTAATAGATGATGAGGAGGTGTGTGATTTTGAATTACCTTATGATCCTGGAATTCCATGTTGGGCATGGCCCAAGTTGGCACAGTTTTTGGCGAAGCGAAGTCTAAGTAAGCGCAGTTGGAAAAGCGAAGTCCAAGCATGGCACATTTTTGTTGATGTGTAAAGCCAGCGCAACAGTTATTTTTGGCAGTGAATTACAAGCGAAGCGAGGTCCAACAACAACCTATTTTGGGTAATCCACTCCGCATAATCCTGGGAGCAGGGTGAGGAGCGGCGCGAAGTTGGAGGAAAGTGACTTGTCGCCTTAGTACAGACAAAGTACTAAGACAACCAAAGCAGTGGACCAATAGGAATAGATGAAGCAAAGCAACGGAAAGGGATGTGCCAGTACGCAGTCAGAGCCGCGTAGTCAGAACTATGGCTGTCAGAAAAGGCGTCAGAGCTAGAAGCGACGCAGAAATGTGGTAGAAGTTAAGTGAAGTAGCTGTCGAATACGACAGGCCTGGTTAGCAGGATAACCACACCATTTTGGGGGGATTTTTGGGTAGTATAGGGATTTTGTCCATAATCATTGTAAAGATGTGACCTTCGGGCACGATCTATAAAGAGGGAAATTTTGTAAGGGAAGGGTTGGTCATTTTTGGGGATCTTATCGGTATTATTGAAGATCTTATGTGGGTCTCTATTTGTATTATTTTGATCTCTCATGATATTTTGAAAGGCTAAGTATTGTAAAGAGGCTCTATAGCTGAGTGTGCAGAGACCTATTATAGAGAGAAGAGGCTTTGCAGCTGAGTGTGCAGAGACCTATTGTAGAGAGAAGAGTCTACAGCTGTGTGTGTAGACTGGAACTGTTGACCCTTCCCATTAATATAAACAACAGTTCCCGTGGACGTAGCTCCCATACTGGGGTGAACCACGTAAATAAGTGTGTTATGTGATTGAATGAGTGTGATTGTGTATGCTTATGTCTATGTTTACATTCATACTTATTTTTATGTGTGTTCTCTCTTTTATATGTATTTTCACATGTATGGTGGATGAGAATAATATGCTAATTACTGAGCATGTATAACTAAATGAGCAAGCGATTCTGAGTAAGTAGAATGTGCAGTTGCATGGTTAAACACTGAATCAACGGAGCCTGTAATGTGTGTGGTTTCCTAGTAGCGCAATCTGGCACTACGCTGTCATATTGTATCGCGGAAGTCACAAGGTGCGCAGTCCTGTAGGTGTGTAGTCACGTTGAAGGTTATATGCAAAGAGTAAAGGGTAACTCCGCAAGAGCCAGTCCTATAACCACGCATCACCTGATTACATAAACCTGCTTCTGTAATCCCCCATAACTTATCCTCGGGTGAGACCTCATCCTATTTGCAGGTTGTTTCCGAAAGGGCCGGTAGAGAAGTGGTATTGTTGGCCCCATGAGTGCACATAACCTAGGTCAATACAAGAAAGTTAAAGAATGAAGTAGTAATCCAAAAAATGGTTCTGTTGTCGTGCTTAAACTGGTGATGTGCTCTGATAATTGGAATCCCGAACGGACATAGATACAAAACTGGGTAACTAAGACAGAGAACGAGTTTGCGAAGACAGAAAACAAACATCCACGCCTATCTATGGAAGAGTGGTTGCAGAGATATCTTTTCTATGGCATACATGAAATTTTCTTCGCATCCTTTGGAAACGAGCTACACGAGTGGATATTGAGTCTCATTGAGCGGAAAAATTGCTTTAAAGGTGGAGAATTGACAGTGTGGACTCCAGAACTGATTCAGAGACTTAAAGCAAGGGATAGCCCAATCTCAAGAGCAGTAGATTTATGGCTCGATACTGTACTAGAAGGCTACGTTACAGAATTTGTTGTGGACACTTTGAAGTCTTACAACACAACAGAGGCATATTTATTCAAAGGATTTAGAGGTAAGTACCTGAAAAATATCAATCTATACATTAAAATGATGTTAGCAGAGAAAGGTGTCTTAAGAATGTAATAAGATTCCTAGAAATTTGAATCTGTAATGTTCAGTAATATAGACAGTGATACTGAGGAAAATATTTATACATTACGAAGTGGTAAAAGATACAAGTATAGTACCGGGAAGAGGTCTAATGAACATGAGCCTCGCACCTCTCTAGAAACTGAGTTAGGAAGTAATAGGGACTCATATCAGGTTGAGACTGATAGTGAAAGACTTACTGGTTATTAGCCTATTACTCCGTAGAAACCTCCAGCTGAAGACAAAAATACTACTAACCAACAAAACAACAGTAGTAGTAACACCGCAGGAGCAAGTACTTAGAACGTTCCAAGTAGTAGTATACCTAAGACATCATAGAACACTACGCCTCCTAGAAGAAGAATGACAGATGACATTAAGCTGCCTATATTCAAAGGAACTGGTCTTGAGGACCCAAAGCAACATTGGTTTCTTTGTGAAGCTGTATGGAATGTTAAACAAGTACACGATGATGCTATTAGACAAGCAAATCTAGTTACCACATTTAGGGAGAGAGCCTTAACATGGTTTATGAAGTACTCTGTTGGACAGAATAGGGCACTAGTGGATATCATACTTGTGCTCATCAGAGAGTTTAAAAAACCTAAGTCAGAATCACAGTGTATCACAAAGATGAAAGAAATCAAGCAAAAACCGAGTGAGACAGTATGGGAATTTGACCAAAAGTTCAAAGCGTTGTTAGATCAAGTGAGCTTTGACATAACACCACAACAACACCAATAATGGTTCATAGTTGTGTTGTTGCAACATATTGGGTTACCATTAATGAAACAAAAGGTTACTTCGCAGATAGAGGCCCTAGAAATCGAAATGAAACTAGAGGCTTTGCCTATAGGAGAGACTAGCGCAGGGATGGTCTAGAAACAGACCCAGTTAGCATATTTGATACTACAACTACAAGATATGAAGAAAGGAAAAGAAACCAGAGAAGAGGTTTGGTGTACAAAATGTAAAGGAGAATGTCACTCTAAAGAACGTTGTCTAGTATTTAGATATTACATCGCCAATGGAACTCCAAACCCATTAAATCAACAGCAAGGACCATGGTGCAAGATTTTTCGATGTAGAGGACATCGGCCAGAATACTGTTTCCTAATTCAGAAGTATGTACAAACACCAAAGAACCTATACTGCACATTCTGTAAGTCAATTGGCCATGATGATAACAACTGTATAGCGTATTACCTCATGATAGAAATAAAACATGATGTCTACAGAGTTCAAGGGGAAACACAGAACAACACTAAAAATGCATAGTATGATCAAGGCACGTACAGAGGACGTGGAAGATTCAGAGGAAGAGGACGAAACATTGGACAAGGACGAGGAAGATGTCAGATCATATGTTATAACTACGCTCAACCAGGACATCTAGCTAGATACTGTACGAATCCTTGTACTACTTGTAAATACTGTAAATCATTTGAGCATGTCATTGAAGTATGCCCTGTTTTGCAAGAAAAAATTCAAGAGAGAAGACCAGAAGCACAGAATCAGAACATACAGATGATCATAGTTGAAAAACGAAATACAGATTGCAACATTAATGTTGTCATGCAAAGTGGATCCACAACAGGTGGAGATCAAAGAACTGAAGCTTCAACTTCTGAGGATCACCAAGCTAGACAAAAGCCTACTGAAGGGGCTTGGATAAGAAAAGAAACTAGAAAAACACCTGCTGTCAACTTGAATAAAGACAAAGAAGTCTTCATGGAAGCAAGAGAAACCTTCAAAGAATCAGAATCTGTGACTCCAAGAATCAAGTTGCGAAGTGAGACCGCACTTGTGATGGATATGTTCGCTTCGTACGATCGATCTCATACTGCAACAAACCTGGTGAGTCCTGCTGTGCAGCTTTTACAGAGCTGTATGAAGTTGTTAAAGAATGAAAATGACTTAGCAGAACTATAAACCCTGCTGAGTCATTATGAGCAACATAATGTGCTAAACGAAGCACATAGAGTGGTTCATCATATTAAGAATCATAAAAGAACCGACAGATAAATGAGACTAAGTGCGTAGATCAAGGAATTTGAAAGGGATGAGATCATCCTTAACTTAGGCTCAGAAGTGAATGTCTTGACAAAGTAAACATGAGAACAAATGGGAAAGCCAAAGTTATCATGGTCACCCATACAGTTGAGGCTAGCTAATCAGCAAAAGGTTCTACCATTTGGGAGATTATCAAATGTCCTCATTCACATTGATGGAGTGCGAAGTCAAGCGGACTTCGAGGTTATTGATATTATAGATGGAAACAATCCATATCCTGCATTATTAGGCATAGATTGGGCAATTGATAACCTTGCAATTATCAATTTGAAAAAGAAGCATATGATATTCGAAGGAACAAATATCAAGGTCATCACACCTTTAGACCCTGCACAAGGACCTAGATAAACTGAACCAATAAGAGAGGAATGCAGAGCTCAAGATATGGATCATATCTACAAGATGATGATGAATCAGGCAGATTACGTCAACCCAACTGATGATGGAACATTGATTTGGCGATGTGACAATTCTTGCATATTCGAATCAGATGTAGGACTTGAAAACTGGCAGAGCAGAATGCACGAAGTATTTGCAAGAAGATGTGCGCAACTCACTAAATCACTGCGCTGTATCATAATAGAGGTAAGTCCAATCCCTACTTACGATGGGTTGAGTAATATTCATGCATTTTTTCAAGAATATCTTATATCAATCTCAGATGAACATAAGTTAGCAACATTGGATACAACGTTGCGCGCTACACCTGCTAGATGATGGGATGCACATAAGAAAAATTTGACCACATGGGAAGAATGTAAGCACATGATGAAGATCATATTTCTAGAAGAAACCGAACTTGTACAAGTGAAATATAATGGACAAACTGATCCTAGAGATCACATAGACCTTTTTCACGAAAGCATGGACACACATACCGCAAGCAAAATGGGTCCATCGGTTTGTGCACACATTGGAGCAAACTCCGAAGAACTGGTACACAGAAACAAAAATTCGCAGAGGGACCGTAGAATGGTCTATCATGGCTCAAAACTTCCAAGAAAATTTCAGCTTTGAGGATGAATGTCCAAGTATAAATGAGGCACTGCAGAGAGTCATCAAAAATAAGGTATTCAATGACACACCAAAACATGTGTATCAACAACCAAAATGGGCAAGATAGCTAGAACATGCCCTGGAATGTTACAACTTCGCTTTAGACAAAGATGAAGAGGAAAGCGAATATGATGACCCACGCAATGCTAACATACCTAATTCGGTAGGAGAGCGTGGAGTCGAAGGACCTCCATTGGAAATTCTGGATCTGAGTAATCCTGTAAAAACTCAGAAAGTGAACATTGGAACTACTGAAGAACTGAAGTTCACTTCTCTAGGTAATTACTGGGATGAGGAGACGGTTGCGCAGATAACATATTTACTCCGTGAATATGAAGAATTATTTCCTACGAATTTTTCCGAAATGAAATGCATTTTGGGTGACTTGGGAGTCATGAAAATACCTCTCAAGCTGGATGCAAATCCCATTAAGCAGAGACCTTATCGACTTAATCCAAGATACAAAGAAAGGGTTAAAGCAGAGCTGGATAAGATGCTTGAGGAAGGAATCATTGAATCTGTAGAAGAGTCAGAATGGATAAGTCCCATGGTGATCCAGGAAAAAAAACTAAAGGCGAAATTAGGATCTGCATAGATCTTCGGAAGCTGAATGATGCATCGTTGCATGACCCATTTCCTACTCCATTCACAGATGAAGTGCTAGACAATGTTGGAGGGAATGAGGCATACTCTTTCACTGGTGGATTTTCTGGATATCATCATATCAGAATTGATACAACAGACAGGCACAGGACCACATTTTCCACCAAATGGGGTTCATTTCAGTACACAGTTATGCCCTTTGGTATGAAGAACGCACCTGCTATCTTATCGAGAGTAGTTGTTGCTGCATTCAAGGATTTTATCCATAAATTTTTAGAAGTGTACTTTGATGATTGGACAGTATTTGGGTTATTGAAGAACCATTATGACAACTTAAGAATGATGTTAGAAAAGTGTAGACAACATCATATCTCCCTCAACTTGAAGAAAAGCATATTCTGTGTTCCCTATGGAATTCTGGTGGGACACATTGTTTGTAAACAAGGACTCATGGTTGATCCAGCTAAAATCGTAGTTATTGTGAATTTTCCAGTGCCTAATTTAGTAAAACAACTACGCACCACATTGGGACACACGGGCTACTACAAAAATGTCATCAAACGATATGCGCAGATCACTGTGCCTATGGGAAAATTATTGATGAAAGAAGCGAAGTTCATTTGGACTGAGGACTGTCAGAAAGGATTGGACACATTGAAGAGAGGATGGTAACTGCACCTATCTTAGTTTTTCCAGCCTAGAATAAACCATTCCATGTGCATGTGGATGCTTCATCCATCGCACTTGGCATTTTGCTAGCTCAGCCAGGTGAGGGAGGCATTGAACATCCTATTGCATTCTCAAGAAGGAAGCTATCCTCAGCAGAAAAGAATTATACCACAACAGAAAGAGAAGGCTTAGATATGTGTACGCACTATAAAAGTTCATACACTATTTGCAGGGAGTGCACTTCTGTATGTTTACTGTCCATTCAGATTTGAAATATCTGGTTAATAAATCAGTGTTAGGGGGAAGAATCTGTAGATGGTTATTACTCTTTCAAGAGTATGATTTTGAAATCATTGTTAAGCCCGAAACGTTGAAATCAGCACCTGAACACCTTTGCAGAATTGAGTCAGGCGAAGAACCTACCATCCTGGAAGATAATCTACCAGATGCGTAGTTATTTGTTATTCAAATAGCAGATGCCTATTATAAGGATATTGTAGAATTCCTAACCACAAGGTTGGCGCCTCCAGAGTTTACTGCGCAACAGAAGAAATAGTTGGTAGTAAAAGCAGCTGACTTCGCCATAATTGCAGGAAAATTATACAAGCTCGGACCAGATGAAGTACTGCGCAGATGTGTGCTAGAACATGAGAAACCATAGATACTTGTTGAAGCACATTCAGGGTTGTCTAGAGGCCACTACGCAAGAAGAGCCACTGCGTAGAAAATATTAAGAGCAGGGCTATGGTGGCCTACACTCCACAAGGATTCAAAGGAGAATTGTCATAGTTGTGATGTTTGCCAAAGAACAGGGAATCCATCTCGCAGAGATGAGATGCCATTGAGGCCGTAGCTGACATTGCAAGCATTCGATAAGTGGGCTATTGATTTTGTGGGACCTATAAACCCACCAGGAAATTGAACTAGTTCAAGATACATTATTATAGCCATAGACTACCTAACTAGGTGGGAAGAGGAAAAACCAGTAAAGGACTGTAGCGCAATTATTGCCGACAATTCATTTTTGAACACATCCTCACAAGGTTTGGATGTCCAAAGATCCTAATGAGCAATCAGGGAACCCACTTCTTGAATAGAACTATTGAAGCCCTAACTGAGGAATTTCATATTTACCATCAGAAGAGCACACCATATCATCCACAGGCAAATGGTACTATTAAAGCTTTTAACAAAGTGTTGGAAAATATGCTGACTAAGGTATGTAATACAAACAGGCATGATTGAGATTTGCAAATACCAGTTTTGTTATGGGAATATAGGACAACTTGCAAGAAGTTAACAGGTCATACACCCTTCAAGTTAGCATATGGACAAGAAGTTGTGATGCCAATGGAATACATAGTACCAAGTTTGAGAATTGCAGCTTTCATAGACATGGTAGATGATGAGACAATGGAAGAAAGGATACTACACTTGGTTGGGTTGGAAGAAGATCGCTTCATCGCAGGCTTTCACCAACAAGTGTAGAAAGACAAAGAAAAAGCGTGGCATGATTGCCACATCAAGTACAAATAATTTTAGGTAGGAGACCTTGTTCTCCTCTACGACAGTAAATTCATGAAGTTTCCTGGAAAATTTAAGCTGCATTGGCTAGGGCCATATGTGGTCAAGCATGTTACTAATGGTGGTGTAGTTCAGCTTGCCACATTAGCAGGAGAAAACCTACTAGGTCTTATCAATGGAAGTAGAGTAAAACCCTACAGGGATAGTCCTACTTCACCAGACTCTCATTGATCAAAAGCAAAGAAAATTTTAAGTGTCAAGTACAGTTGCAATTGGACACTAAAATTTGCACAGAGTCTATACACAATTTTGTTGAAACGCAAAGTCACATAAAACATGGATGCAAAGTGCACGTCGGAAGCTTTGACACGAAGTCCACATAATAAGCGTAGATGCAAAGTTAAAAATAAAGGAGCATAAGTGCACAGAGGAACTTCGCAGAAATGTTTTGTCTGAGCCATGAGCGCAATTCGAAGAAACTAACCGTTAAAATGTTGGTCGGAAAATATTCGTTATACAGTTTTTGCCAACGGCCGCTTTTGCATTTAACGCAAATTTAGCTTTTTCTGAAGCATTCAATGAAGGAAAGTACCTAGATCCTCGGCGTATTTTTTCAATGGTTACAACATTTAATGTCTATCTAGTTGTTTGTGGGCACGCCTCAAGGTTAACTGTGCCTATAAATAGCGCTAAGCCCAGACTCACGGGCTTTACCGTAAGTTTTCATTTTTTCCGTAGGAATAGTTTTAGTTTTTACCAGTGAGTGCACAAGCAATCTCAAGAGCATACAGGCCAATTTCCAAGTGAATGTATGAACAATCCACAGTCCAACAGGTTTTGAAGGACTTTAAACACTCCGGGATGGAGGGGTTGATGAAAATGCCCGTCAAGAAATCTGTTCTAGAAAGGGGTTCTGGGTCAAGAAGCTTGTTGCACCACGCACCAACTATGCAACGAAAGGATAAGCAGTCGATTAAGGATCCTTAGAAGCCAAAGGTAGGAGGAATGCCGAGGCCCAAACCACCACTACCACCAGGGGACAAGCCCATCTACCTCACGCATGAGTATATTCCATCTAGAAGGCTTGACGCGCCAATGGTTCACCTGCTAAGAAATGCACAGTATGACATTCTGTTACCACTGATTTCCATCCATGTGGGTATCCAAGAGAACTTACTCGGAAATATAGCATTATGTAATTTATCGGACCATGATCTCTTAGAGGGGAAGGACCCTAAAGAGCCAAAATTTCCTTAGTTCCATCCCAACCAATATATGTGTCGAAGGGATGATGAGAAAACGAGACAACCTATCATCATCGCACAGGATTGGATTAATCCATTAGTTCCATCTGGATTGCTGCATCTCCTACGTATACTCCATTTTGACCGAAGTCCCAAGTGTACTGTGATGGTGCGCACTTTGTTGTCTTGCACGCACCAAGGCTACCTGTGGCTTGACTGCAAAGTCAATATCAATATCGACCTAATCCACAGAATCACTCATCTTAGAAAGCGAGGTGATGATGTTGCAGCGGAGTTTGTGGGAAATTCGAAGGACAAGGAACTTTCCAAGCGAATGAAGGAAGAATACAAGCTAGTAAAGGGGAGTCGGGGCTATGTCACAGAAGGAATTGATGACCTAGCTACACGGTTCACTGTCCAGCTGTTAGCGGGAATTTTTTTTAGGAAGTGCAGACCAGCAGAGGTGCCGACCGCAATAGTTCTCCTCGCTGCGAAGGCCAAGGATGGAAACCCATACAATTGGGAAAGCTATTTACTAAATGAGTTCTTGGACGATGTCCGCGAAACTCAGGAGACTGAAAACGCATTTCACTATACTTGGCTGCTTATACTAATTGCTTTTATAGGCTGGAAGGATCCATTGTACTAGAACAACCTTCCAATGATAACGGAAGATTACGAGCGACAAAATATGCCAACATGTGGGCAAATGCACGGCCTGAAAAACAACGCTTAAACAATGAACAGATGTACACTTATTACGGCCAATTGTGCGATGTGATACGGTGTACTCCATGCTTATCAAAGGACCTGACAACCATGTACCTCCAAAAAGTGATATTCAAGGTTGACTTGCACTTTATCTACATTTAGCCAAGGGCTGAATAACAGAATCCAGAGTGAAGCCCAGGGAACTATCAGCTTGATGCACATAATATCGAGCTCATCATGGATGATTGGCCACCAGAGTGGAAGGTCGATGCACCAATGGAAATACATACCACCTCGAAGGAAAGCAAAGTTAAGGATCCACCGGATAAATAAGAGACAGGAAAAGACGAGACACAAAAAGATACTACTGAAGTACAAACAAGGGAAAAGAGAAAGGACCTTCAAAGTTTGACACTGGAAAAAGAACCTAGGAAGAAACATAAGGTGACCAAGACTCCGCTAGAGGAACAGATACACGAAGACGACTACGACTACATTTCATTGTGCGTAAGAAAGCATATAGAGGATCCGATCGCTATAAAAGACAGCAAGAGCAAAGAAGCTCAAGCGCAACTGAACTAGAATCTCGCAGAGTTCAAGAGTATGGTTGCGAAGATAGAACAAGTCCAATAGGACTTGGTTCAAGAGTCTGACTCTAAAGGCAAGATGGGTGAATCCAGTCAAAGAAAGAGAAGGCCATCTTCCTTGATAACAAAACCCCACCTAGTCAGAATGCAGCCGATTAACATCATCTTCCCAAATGATTAGTTAACCAAAGGTGCGAAGAGGTTGGACCACCTTGACATTAATGTTGGTATGATACCTTTTGAGGGGTTGCACAATCTACATCTGCAAGTTGTAGAAGAGATCAGAGATAGAGACATAATCTCTTACAATCAAAACCTACATCTAGAAGAGAGCTACAAAGAGTTGAAAGAGGTATGTGCGTAGAAAAAAAGAGAACTAGCTAAAGAGCAGGAGAAGCGAATAAGGCTGGAAGAAACAGTTGCTACGGTATGTGCGCAGATACCAGAATGTGAAGTGTAGCCGGAGATAGAAGATACCATAGTTTAGATCAGCAAGGTGGTCAGCGATCTTCAAGCAGAGATGGAATATATGGATATCTCCCACAAGGAAGAGGTTGTTAACCTACAAACTCAAAAGCTACCTGGTACCCCCGTCAGGTATGGGAGAAGCAAGAGTTGCAGCACTAAGGGATTTAGCAAAGAATATCTCAGTCAAAATAGAAAAATGCCAATACTTACTGGAAGAAGATACTAAGGGATGGGCTACACTTCAGGAGGATCCTTCCCTATATCAAATTTAGGATGACTTTCATCAATAGTAGGAAGAGCTAGACTCTGTGAACGTAACCATGAAAACCTTGAAGCCTAGAGAGAAAATATAGAAGTTCACAGAAGTCAAGGACTTGACGAGAGAACTGAAAGTTCTAAGGGACAAGGAGGATGATACTGTAGCAAGGTTACAGCCAATGTAGGAAGAGGTGCTCTCCCTTACCGAGGAAATCGAAAAAAAATTACAAGAACTCTGCACCACGAAGAAGACAGTAAAGGAGTATGCTCAGGAATACGTCCCACAGGAGATGGTGGAAAATGTTAAGGACTTCGAGCAAGAAACAAAGGAAGCAATTGCGAAGCTAAGCGCAACACTTCAGGACTTTGCTGGAAAACTGAGTCACCCAGAGGACGTGCAGCCAGAGCCAAGTGGATCCGAGACAATCCATGAGTAAGTGTTAGGGGCCTATTGGGCATGGCCCAAGTTGGCACAATTTTTGGCGAAGCAAAGTCCAAGTAAGCGCAGTTGGAAAAGTGAATTTCAAGCATGGCGCAGTTTTTTTGATGCGTAGCACCAGCATAACAGTTATTTTTGGCAGCGAAGTACAAGTGAAGCGAGGTCCAGTAATGACCTATTTTTGGCAAGCCACTCCGCAGAATCCCAGGAGCAGGGTGAGGAGTGGCGCGGAGTTGGAAGCCAAAGTTAAGTGAAGTAGCTGTCGACTACAATAGGCCTGGTTAGCGAGGTAACTGCGCCATTTTGGGGGGATTTTTGGGTAGTATAGGGATTTTGGCCACAATCATTGTAAATACGTGACCTTCGGGCACAATCTATAAAGAGGGAAATTTTGTAAGGGAAGGGTTGGTCATTTTTTGGGATCTTATCGGTATTATTGAAGATCTTATGTGGGTCTCTATTGGTCTTATTTTGATCTCTCATGATATTTTGAAAGGCTAAGTATTGTAAAGAGACTTTGTAGCTGAGTGCGCAAAGACCTATTATAGAGAGAAGAGGCTCTGCAGCTGAGTGCCCAGAGACCTATTGTAGAGAGAAGAGTCTGCAGTTGTGTGCGCAGATTGGAAATATTGACCCTTCCCATTAATATAAACAACAGTTCCCGTGGACGTAGCTCCCATCCTAGGGGTGAACCACGTAAATAAGTGTGTTATGTGATTGAATGAGTGTGATTGTGTATGCTTATGTCTATGTTTGCATTCATACTTATGTTTATGTATGTTCGCGCTTTTATATGTATTTCACATGTATGGTGGATGAGAATAATATGCTAAGTACTGAGCATGTATAATTAAATGAGCAAGCGATTTTGAGCAAGTAGAATGCGTAGTTTCATGGTTAAACACTGAATCAGCAGAGCCTGTAATGTGTGTGGTTTGCTAGTAGCGCAGTTTGGCACTGCGCTGTCATATTGTATCGCGAAAGTCGCAAGGTGCGCAGTCACATTGAAGGTTATATGCAAAGAGTACAGGGGAACTCCGCAAGAGCCAGTCCTATAACCACACATCACCTGATTACATAAGCCGGCTTCTGTAATCCCCCATAACTCCCATAACTTCGCCTCAGGTGAGACCTCAGCCTATTCACAGGTTGTTGCTGAAAGGGTTGGTGGAGAAGTGGTATTTTTGGCCCCATCACTGCACAGAACCTGTTTCAGTACAAGAAAGTTAAAGAACGAAGTAGTAAGCCAACATTCCACATAGTTATTTTGAACAGTCTTCCCATCTTGTATTTCCTCCCTCCAAAGATGAGGAAATTGGTCGATGCATTGAAATGATGTCCAAATATCCTTATCAAGAGGATTTTTGAAGAGATGGATATGTGATTTTAAGTGAGGATGTGATTGAATATCTAATCAGTCATAAACTTCTTCTCCCGACTCAAGCATGAATTCGACAATGGAAGGTTGCAAAATTTTTATTGAAGTTGAATGGTCCCCTTGTATTGTAATAGAATGATTTTCATCTGAACAGAGTTTGAATCATGCTAAATTAATGGAAATTTACTCTAAAATTGATAGTGTTGAAGCAGTGACACATCACATCATCAAAATGGTTTCATGTTGTAGGGAAGCATTTAACGATTTAAACTCTAACTCTTTTTATTCTTTGTATATTGATTTATTTGGTGTCCTTAATGTACAGGGAAGCACACAAGTCTCTTTTGATTTGTTTCCTGCAGGGAAAAATTCAAACAAGGAGAAAGAGGAGATGAAATCATAACTCAAAATGAGGGAAAAGTGATAGCACCTTTTGTATTCAATCCACGTAATTAATTGTGAATCTATATCGAAGGGGAAGAAGAGTTATTCGAGGAAAT
This sequence comes from Larix kaempferi, assembly GCA_027924585.1. Taxonomy (NCBI): domain Eukaryota; kingdom Viridiplantae; phylum Streptophyta; class Pinopsida; order Pinales; family Pinaceae; genus Larix; species Larix kaempferi. The sequence continues at coordinate 1,201,328 of BSBM01001296.1, read as the reverse complement.
ATCTGAAATGAGAAGTACTCATGAAGTTGGCCCATTCTATGAACTAAAATAAATTGAGTTCAATGATGATCTTTTTTCGATGTCTACTGGAGATAGGAGTGAGGAAGAATAGAGAAATCCAATTTGTGTTGAAGAAGTATCTTGTAAGACAATGGATTGTGATGACATTTATACTTCATTGATCATGAACAAGAAGAGATTATGGAATGTCTAGAAGAAGAAAAAAATGGAGGATATTGAGGCACTTCAACCACTCTTAGGGGCTAAGGTGATGGTTATGTTAGAATCTTGATGTAAGTCTCCACATTTTCAAATGCACAAATTTTCAAACTTTGATACATATTTGAGTATTAATGACATATGAACAAGTAAACATGCCTATGATTAGTTATGTGTTTTTTCCATAAACCCATTCCATGATTACCATTTCTCTCAATACATTTTTTATCATCCAATAGAAACTTGCTTATAATATTCGTATTTGAAAATTTTTCCCACGACCATTAAGTTTGTCATTCAAATTGATATGAATAGTGGATCATGTGAAGAATTAATTCTTTCTGATAGTTTTTCAAAATTTACTTCAATCTGATCTAGGATCTTAACTGAGAGAACAACATGTACATCATATCTACAGCAAATCAATCATGGACACAATAATGCAAGCACACAAGAGACACAGAGTTTACTTGGGGAAAACCAAAAAGGTGAAAAACCCCAATAAATTCCTCAGAGATAGATAGAGCAATGATACAACCCAAGCATAAGAGATAGACATCTCCTAGCAACAGCTTCTCCTCCTCCACAAGTATGCCACTCTCCAAAGAGTGTGTGTGAGAATAGAAATGATGAAATAGAGTGCCTCCCACACTCTATTTATACTTGACTTGACTTGCCTAATAACCTTTACTAGGTCGGCATCAACTTGACCACATAACACAATGCTGACTGGGCCGACACCCAATAGGGTGGTCTAATAACCCTTTGACCCACATGTCCGACCCCCAATAGGGTGGTCTAATAACCCTTTGACCCACATGACTTATACAGGGCCGACCCCAACAAGGTGGTCTAATAACCCATCAAGTATAAGTTAGGACACTTATAATATAAATGACGACACTTCCGTATAGAGGAATAATAACATCTCTATAGGAATACAAACACTTTCGTATAGAGGAATAATAACATCTCTATAGGAATACAAACACTTCCGTATAGAGGAATAATACCATCTCTATAGGAGTACAATATACATATATGAAATACATTCCGAAGTTACATATACATCAACACTCCCTGTTAACTAGGAAGGTATTTCTCGACACAGATCTTCTAGCACAAGTCTTCTTCTCTAGATCATCGTCAATAGATAATCGTCATCGAGTCATCGTCATCATCACTGCTGCTGCTATCTCAATCAATATTTGAATCTACTCGTCATAGGAAGTTCTACAGAGCCAATCCTTTTTCATACTGGATGTAGGCCTACCACCTGCAGGTCTTCATCATCACTGGCCATACTATGGAATCCTCAGGACTTATTACGTGCATCACAAAACCTCGAAAGAGCATCCCAGGATGTTATGGGTACACAACTATGACCTATAGGATCTCCTAGGATCTTTTACATGTGACAGTCACAAAACCTTAAAAGGGTGTCTTGCCAAGCAAGAACCCTAAACAGCATCTGAGGCCTTTTTCATCCTGTCCAGATCTCCAGGTCTGATTACATGTGGTCATGGCAATGCCTCGAAAGAGAATCCGAGGCCTTTTTCATCCTGTCCAGATCTCCCAAGTCTACTTACATGCCATAGGATAATGCCTCGAAAGAGCATTTGAGGCCTTTTTCATCCTGTCCAAATCTCCCAGGTCTACTTACATGTCCTCCCAGAGCAATGCCTCGAAAGAGCATCTGAGGCCTTTTTCATCCTGTCTAGATCTACCAGGTCTACTTACATGCTCACCTGCACAACCTGTCCACGGCCACAGAGTATCAACCTAATACTCACCATACATCATCCTGATGTACACATGATCATCCTGATCATCAACACTGCATCATCCTATTGCATGTCATCTGGAGAAACATCCTGAAGCTCTTCATCCATGATCATCTTGATCATATAATGCATCCACCTGATGCATACACAGTATCTTTCACCCGATGCATACACAGTATCTTCCTGATACATATCATCATACATGATCTACCTGATCATACAATGTATCCACCTGATACATATACAAATACATGATCCACCTGATCATACCTGATACATATCAATATACATGATCTACCTGATCATACAATGTATCCACCTGATACATCTATAGATACATACACATGATCCAACTAATCATATCCAGCATCCAACATGATGCGTATATACATATACATATAAATGATCCAACTGATCATATCCAGCATCCAACATGATGCGTACATACATATAAATGATCCAACTGATCATATCCAACATCCAACATGATGCGTACATACATATAAATAATCCAACTGATCATATCCAGCATCCAACATGATGCATACATACATACATATAAATGATCCAACTGATCATATCCAGCATCCAACATGATGCATACATACATACATATAAATGATCCAACTGATCATATCCAGCATCCAACATGATGCGTACATACAGAGCAGTAATTGGAGCATCGTCCTGATGCTCATCATCTAGCGCTTATATCCACAGCCATGGAAGGATCCTCCTCTCATCATGCTTGGAATGGCTCCAGCAAATGTGTCCACCACTTCTTCCTCGAAGTGTTGTCAATCTGAAGAACACCAAGCCTCTCTCTGAAGTACTCGAACTTCACTTTGGCTAGTGGTTTCGTTAGCACATCTGCAACCTGCTCATCTGTCGCAACATAGAGGGGCTTCACTGCTCCTCTCTGCACCATATCCTTTATATAGTGATATTTGATCTCAATGTGTTTCGACCTGTCATGGAACACCGGGTTCTCAGATAGATTCACACAACTCTGGTTGTCACAAAAGATACCAATAGCCTCCAGCGGGAGATCAAATAAATCAAACAGTAGCTTCCAGAGCCATACTGCCTCACAACTAGCCGAACAAGATGAAACATACTCTGATTCGTTTGTACTCAGTGCTACGCAGGACTGATTCCTGCTAAGCTAAGAGATCACACCTGATCCCATACTGAAGCAGCACCCAAAAGTGCTCTTCCTATCTACAACACTGCCTGCCCAGTCTGAATCAACATAACCCTGCAGGTTAAACTTTTGATTCACATCATACTTAAGTCCATAGTCAATTGTACCCTTCAGGTACCTTAGAATATGCTTTATAGCAACCAGGTGAACACCTCTGGGATCCGTCAGGAACTGGCTCAATGTGTTCACCCCAAATAAAATATCTGGTCTTGTGTTCATCAAGTACATCAAGGATCCAATCATCTGACAATACATCGTGACATCAACCGGATCAGATGAAGCATCACACAGAAGCTTTAGGTTTGATTCCATAGGTGTGGACATGGCCTTGCAGTCCATCATCCTGAACCTCTTTAGGATCTCTACTGCATACTTCCCTTGTCCAAGGAAGATTCCATCTGCACTCTACCGCACCTCCATGCCTAGAAAATAGTGCATCATCCCCAAGTCCTTCATCTTGAACTTGGCAGCAAGCTTCCACTGCGTGTCAGCAATCAATCTATCTTCACCTGTAATAAACAGGTCATCCACATACAAAAGTACTATCATTGGATTGCCTTCCTCAACCTTGTAGTAAAGGTTGGAATCCGCTTTACTCTTGGTAAAGCCCAAACTGGATAGAAAGCTGTCTATCCTACCATACCAAGTTCTGCACATATATGACTCCCTGTCATGTGTCTCAGAACCAAGTGGTTGCTCCACATATACTTCCTCCTTGACTACACCATTCAAGAAAGTTGTCTTGACATCCATCTGGTGTATCTTCCATTTCATCACTACAGCTAGAGCAAGTACTGATCTAATGGAAGTGTATCTAGATATAGGAGCAAAATTTTCTTCATAGTCAATTCCTCTTTTTTGGGAGAAGCCACGAGCTACAAATCCCGCTTTGTATTTCTCTATGCTGCCATCTGCAGCATGCTTGATCTTGTAGATCCATTTGGAAGTCACAACAGACTTCCCTTCAGGTCTTGGGACCACATCCCAAACATCATTCTTCATGATCGACTGGTACTCCTCGATCAAGGCATACTTCCCAAATCCTAGGAACTTCAATATCTTCAGTAGATAACTTTGTTGCTAGAACAGATGTTGTAGTCCTTCTTTTGTAGGTGATGGTATACGATCTTTCCTACAAAACAAGTTAAATTGCATGATTAGAAGCATCTCATAGTTTTCAGAACAAATCTTACACATAAAGAAATATGTCATACAGCCATGCAATTATTTTAGCCAATGCTTCAAAACAACATTCATCCATATCCTATAACTTTCTAGATGCCTTTCAATCTCTACCAGAACATTGTTAAGAGTGTGCACAACTCCCAACATGTTAGCAAAGAGGTTTCATTCTAGATAAGTAGCAATGGAATGTTGTACAGTACCATAGGCCACTTACCCATCACATGCATATTAGTAGTATATTGTTCATTAATGCAATTATTCTAATATGCATAATACACAACCTAAGTCTAGGAACATAAGCATATACATCATTGAACAACATTATTTAAACAAACAAATATGTAAGAAATGACAATTCAAATACTTATCTTTGTTTGGTTGTTGGGTGGACTCCCTTTGAATCTTTGCAACTCCATTCTGATGTGGATTGTGAGAAGTGGTTGACTCCCTCTGAATATTTGCATCCTTGCAGAAACTATTGGAGTGTGCTCCCTCTTGATCTTTGCTTCCTGGATTACCTGTCCTTGAACTTATATCCATCCTCGATCACTTTGCATGCTTACAAGTATCATTATTGTGATATCCTCGAGATCTCATACATAATCATACATTTATTAGTATATTCTCAATACTATCAAAACACAATAATCTTAAGCATGTATAGTCATGATCATTTCAAATAGAAATAATAAGCATTAGTATTCAAGGACTCTTATGGTTAGTCATATCATAAATTAAAGTAAGAAACATAATATGCCTAAACCCATGATTACTCAAACCTATACTTTCATGACTCTTCTGGTTAGTCATATCATCAATTAAGGTAAGAAACATAATATGCATACACCCATGTTTATTCAAACCAATGAATAATCATTATCAATCATGCCATGTATACTTATATAAGAGATCCTATCACAAGGTAGGATTCTAACTTGATATAGGAAAAAACATACCTGGATTAGTATGTTAGCTAGTTATGTCTAACATACCCACATGATGTCTTCTTGTTCTCTTCAATGACTTGTGCTAGTAACCTGCATATCTCAGAAGTTAACCATTATAGAACCAAGTTATACATCTCTCGTAAATAGATCTTCTAAGTGATCCATGACAATGGATGAATCTTTGTTTTCATGTCACCATGATCATATGTTCTTGAACTAGAACATGATTTGTCTTTCTTGGTGTACCTTTCATGTTAGTGGATAACATAAACCTCATACAACACCATAATGCATTAGTACAATCTTAAGTGTCAACACCCTAATCAATGAATATCTTCTATCATGCATTCATAATTTTATTAAGGTGATACGACAAGTCTAAATTTAATCAAGATTGTACTAACCGTAATAATATGAAGACAAACATACCATAAACTTAATCATGAACAAATCTCGAAACATACCTGGATAAGTCATACCTGTCGAGATTGCTTGTAATCTTCTTATGTAAGGCCTTAGCCTCATCTCCATCTGAAACAGGAACTTCTTCACTTATGCAGGTGACCAATCCATTCTCTTCTAGGATTAACCCAATCCACTTTATTTGCAGGAACTGGATCTGGAGTTGGATTAGGGTTTGTCAGAGAAACCCTAAAAATTCAAACTTTGAATTTCAAACTTCTAAAAGGATAGAAAGATGTGTCTTGATGAGATGATCACGCTGGTATACTAAGAATTTGAAAACTGCAAAGTTTCACCCCTCAAAATTGCCTTTTAGATTTTTGGATTCACTAGGGAGGACCCTGAATTAGGGTTTGAGTTTCCCAGAGCTTCACCCAACCAAAAAGTTTGATGCAAAGCTCTAAGATTCGATTTTTCCAAGGAGCTTCCAGCCATGGTCATAGATTTCCAAAATTCCAACTTTTGCAGAAGCCCTAATTTTCCATCTTTCTGATCAAAGTCCCAATCTAGGAATTGATCAAGCCCGGCCTTCTGCCCAACCAAATAATCTGATCTTGGTCTCTAAATTTTGATTTTTATGAGTAGCATCCATTCGTGGTCTCTGATTAGAAAAATTCCAACTTTCTCCGAAACCCTAAATTCCTAAAGCCATGAATGAAGGTGCTAAAAAATAATTATGTTTTGACAGAAATATGCACCTAATTGTTTCTGGTGTAACTCTAAACTTTCTGATCCACAGGGCCTGAAAATTGTTTTTGTGGTATCCTGACCTGTCATCTTTCCAACCCCATAGGTCTGACCTCAAATGGATTCTCTGAAAGAGAGTTATGTCAAGTGTCGCAACGTGACCTGTTTATAGGATAAAACAGGAGAGCGAACTTGTACGACGTGCCACGTGTCACTGGTTCAGTTTCAGCTTCTGAAAATGTTACCTGAGAAAGTACAGTCCGTGCCCTACCTGTTACGTTTTACGAAATTTCATTTGGAGCTTCCTAGCCCAAGTTGTGACCGTTTTTCCTAGGTCACCTGTTTATGACTGAGATTTGGAAGAGGCAGAAACCCTAACTTGTACTGATCATAAATCACAAAGTACAACGAATTAGAGGTTGTCCTTTGGACACAAGGTACATGGGGATCCTATCTTCGACCTGTAATATTTTCAGATCTTGAAACCTCTCCGAAATGTATTTATAGCGAAAGTGCTTCGATGACTGGTTTTTTCTATATCAAGCCTTAGCATCGTTAGTGCAACGAGTGTCATAAATGCCATACCATGCCTTCTTTCAGGCTAGCTCTAATACCATGATAGTTTTTCAGAATTTAATTCAATCTGATCTAGGATATTAACTGAGAGAACAACATGTACATCATATCAATCATGGACACAATAATGCAAGCACACAAGAGACACAGAGTTTACTTGGGGAAAACCATAAAGGTGAAAAACCCCAATAACTTCCTTAGAGATAGATAGAGAAATGATACAACCCAAGCATAAGAGATATACATCTCCTAGCAGCAACTTCTCCTCCTCCACAAGTGCGCCACTCTCCAAAGAGTGTGTGTGAGAATAGAAATGATGAAATAGAGTGCCTCCCGCACTCTATTTATACTTGACTTGACTTGCCTAATAACCTTTAGTAGGTCGACCTCGACTTAACCACATAATACAATGCTGACTGGGCCGACACCCAATAGGGTGGTCTAATAACCCTTTGACCCACATGGCCAACCCCCAATAGGGTGGTCTAATAACCCTTTGACCCACATGACTTATACAGGGCCGACCCCAACAAGGTGGTCTAATAACCCATCAAGTATAAGTTGCGACACTTACAATATAAATGACGACACTTCCGTATAGAGGAATACTAACATCTCTATAGGAATACAAACACTTGCATATAGAGAAATAATAACATCTCTATAGGAATACAAACACTTCCGTATAGAGGAATAATACCATCTCTATAGGAGTAAAATATACATATATGAAATACATTCCGAAGTTACATATACATCAACACTTTCAACCATTAAACTATTGGTAATTCAATATTTTTCCCTGACACGATGCTTAGATTTTCTTGCAAGATTGAAATTACTTGGATTGTTGCATTGGCTATATGATTTCACTTAGTTGACGTTTTGTTGGAGTAGTTTAGGAGTAGTAGTAGTTTAGTTAATTTTTCTTTTATTTTATGTTTTTTATTCTTTTAGATTAGTATTAATTTCATTCACTATCTTTGATAACTGTCTTTGATTAGAGAAATATGCTTTCAATAAAATCATTTGTAACACAATATTGAGCACTGGTATGGAATAAGATATAATTGTTCTTACATTTTCCCTCATTAACATCTTAGTAAGGTCGGTCTTCTTGAGAAAGACACTTGATTAACAAATCCTCTCTAAATAATCCAAATCAATATCGGGTTATCCTAGTGAATAAGTATAAGAAGTCTTCATTCATTCCTGTTAGAAACAAAAGCAATATATCATAATTAAGTGTTTTGACAACAACCATATATGCTTTGGTGTTTCTCTTTCTACCACATTGGATGATCTTAATTTCACTTTGAATGTTGATAATTTGGAACAAAGAGTGCAAACCACTTCTTCATAGCTTAAAACACTTAGGGGTCATCCAATGGATATCCTAGGACCTTATTATCCAAATTTACTTTTGAAACCAAATGTTATTTTCAGCTGCAAATATGAGAAGGAAGAATGATTCATTACATTTTTTCTCACAAGGATGAATTTCATGATCAAATTGCAGAATGCTCTAGAGTATTCTGAAAATATTTCGAGGAATGGTAAGGTCTTTATTTCCTTATTTATGAATAGAATATCGAATAGTAAGCATGATGTAATTCATTCTATCTTTCAGCTAAGAATATTTCAATCATATTTGCTAATTCTCGATGTTAATATGTTACAGGATTGGAAACACTTAGATGGTTACATTGGTTTCAAAAAAAGAAATATAAGAAATGTACTTAATACTTTTGGAGTAAACTATCTGCCATACATGAAGTAATGTCCACATAATTTTTCCAGGTAATCGTAGTAGAATTTATCCAAGAAAGAATGCATTCATTTTCGAAGCAAGGAATACATCCAAAGAGTATAGCTATAAACATGGCTTTAATTCAAGGAAGATATTATTGCACCCTATGTTATGCTTCAAAGTTGTGTTTTATTTAACTATCATTTATTTGGTTCAAACTTTGAAATATCTTAAAGCTTACTTTTCTTCTACAAATAAATCTAATCATTTCTTTACTCACCTTGGTTTTACTGAAATGCGCCTTATTATTGTTTAAGGAGTTTAAAAGAAGGATTGTACTTTGAAATTTCTTCGTTAAGGGTCACCTTTCTCATTTTCTAGGGATATTGATGAGTTATATCAATTGAAAAGTAGGGTTTTCAACTTGTGTGAAATAGTAATAGTTGGTAGAAATTTATTAATGAATGCGACCGAAACACTACGAGGTTTCTCCAAGATAGGGAATAATGGTAACATAATTTCCATTTAAGTTTTACCTTGGCAACATAATTTCCATTTAAGTTTTACCTTGGGGACATTTGGGAGTCTATAATAGAAACATGTGTGGTGTAGATATCGCAATGTTTTGAATTGATTGGAATTGCATCCTATCGTCCTACGTTTTGATTGATTTACCATTGAGTGCTTCTTGTCAAAATGCTTGAATTTTTTCGGTTGAGTCTTCTTGGGGAATATGAAATTGGTCTCTTTTATTATTTTATTGAGAATTTTTCCTAATGGCTTGACTCTATTCTTCATGTTCAGATTTCAATTTTTACCAGTTGATCTTTCACTTCTATTTTTTATCTAAAAGGAATCACTTTAAACTATGTTTCTTATGAGTTTTTTTTTATTTTTTTTATGATTGATGATTCTTTTCTCTTCACTGGTTGATCTTTCACTTTCATTTTTTTATCTCAAAGGAATCACTTTAAACTATGTATTTATGAGTTTTCTTATGATTGATAATTCTTTCCTCACATGGTTAAGATAGTTGGATTTCCAAAGTTTTCATTTTTAAGCTTACATGCCCATTATTTTTAAGCTTACATGCCCATTATTTTGATGCTAGTAATTAGAGAGTTATTGAATCTCAATAACTAACAACAAAACATTAGGATTGATAAATCATCCAAGTCTAGAGTACTTAGAAATTTTGCATCTAGGGAAAACTTTAAAAATTTTAATATGAAATTGTTGTATGCTTTTTTATGGGGAAAATCTCATCAAGTTCTAAGGCTTAAATGTGAACATTAATATGCCTAGATCTAGGTGTATTTTGAGGTACCGTCTGACAGCTCCATCCATCACACATACTTAAACACCAATTCTACTATGCTTTGAAGTGGTACACACATGGGTGCAACAAACTTTGACTAGTCTAGCAAATCAAAGTGATTCTTAACGCCATCCCATGCCTTTAAGAGGATTTTGAATCTTCTCTCCCATCCATTAATATTGTAAATAAAGAAAAAAACGTATATATATAACCTTCTAAAGAAAATCTAAATGCCATCCCACGCCTTTAAGAGGATTCGAAGTTAGTTTCCCCATCCACAAAAAAGTGTTTTGGGACATAATAATTCAGGTAAAATGGGTTGTAAGAGGTAACTATGTTGAGGCTATAGACACCTGCAGGTAGTAGATCCATGCCTATGGTTTTAGAGATGAGGACCACACATTGGTGTTGATCATACAACTAGTTGTTTCTTGCAGCGTTGTGCTCAAGAAAAGAATATGTGTGAAAATGATGGAATAAATGAACCCCATATTTTGGATTACAAATAATGATTAGAATGTTACCTTAAGACTGTTATTAATGATTCATATCTTTCAAAAAAAACATATTTTGATGTGGAACCCATGATGAAACAAAAAATATTTATTCTTTGAGGACTTTATCATTAACACTCCAAATCCATGTTAATATTCAAGGTATCCTTAAAAGATAGAGATAACCGGTTTGTCCCGTGTGACACCATTTTTTGTGCTCGCAATAACTCCCATTAGATTTTTCCTCCAAAGGCAAAATTTATGGCCCCCATTACTAAAATTTATGGTTGAATATGGATGGGGAAGAGAGAGACTTAAGAATTTAGCTTGTGGTTTCAACCTTGCATGTTGTCCAAATAAGCTTGTTTAACGCATGCAATCTGGTCCCTTGTCCAAATAAGCTCATTTAGCATTTCAGTTGATGAGCTTCATCCATATAGCTAGTCAAACTTGCTTTGCGGGAAACCCCGATGAGTGAAATTTCGATATTAGATCGTTGGTTATCAGAGATACCACATAGGGGTTTGCAATAGTTGCATTGTTGTGAACTTCTAAAATTCATTTCCCAATATCAAGATCATTATATCAGACTTACCTTATCGGGACGCTTTTCGACACACCTTTTTTGAATCCCCAATGAGTGTCTCTCGAAATCGCTCTATCGGATATGCCTCATTGAAATGCTCTTGGATACACCTTTTGTAAACCCCTGAAATGTGTTCCCCGACATCGGTACCGCTATCATTCATATTTTCTTTATTGAAACATCACCCAATACACCTTTTTAAAAACCTTGACAGGCATTATCCGAAAGATCTACACTGGAATTTTCTCATTGTACTTTCCATATCAGAGTCTTGATCATGCTCCATTGAATATTTTCCGAAAAATGCATTTCCGATAAGGCTCATGTCAGACCCTTTCCCATTCAACCTAGCTACTCTCATCGGAAAAAACACATCGGAGTTGTCCCATGTAATCTCCTTCTATTACCACCAATGATTCATCCCTGAAATCCCTTGGTTGATAGAGTATTTAATCTCCTGATTGAACTTAAAAAATAATCCTTGCGTGAAACTCCTCAAAATTAAATATTGATGATATGAGCAAGGCATATGTCCTATTTATGAACTATAACATAGTAGAATTATTTTCATGTAACTACTTTGGGAATAATTTTTCACGGATTCCATACTAATAAATGACTCTATTGTTGGACTCTCCTAGGCCTACTAGGCCTATCTTATTACGTTGATGAGCTTAAAATTGTGTTTTATCATTTCACTAAAGATTTGGTTTTAATACTCAATTGATATAATTCGGTGTTTTGACAGGTTGAAATAATTATTTAAAGGGTTTTTAATAAAAGTCATTTTGCATCTTAAAAAATTACATATTAAAGGGTGAAGGTGAGATGACATATTCCAATTTGAACAATGGATTGTGTTTTACGAAGCACATTCTTTCATTAAAAAAGTACATGTTTTGCGCACTTTTGCCCCTTAAAGATTTTATTATTTCCGCGATGAGTTATAGTTGCGCATCAACTTGTTGTAACTACTAAAACTATAATTCGATGCCTGCAAACATGATGATGCATAATTAGATGCACTTATATTTGATCTTAGCTTGATTAAAAATATTGTTCGATTTTACCGAGGTTTTAATGTTGAGATTATTATGAATTTAATATCATTCCAAATTATCTACATTAATGAATGGAAATAATCAAGTTTACTTATTGTTTTTGGATCAAGATAAAATTAAGTATTTTTATATTCGTGAGAAGGTGCGTTAATTGATTTTAATTTTGCAGGAGAAAGGTGGATAAAAATATGAATTATATTTTAATTTATTTCTTGACCTAATAATAAGTGGATAAATGAAATTGTGGCATTAGTTTTAATATCATTTTTTAACTTTGAAAAAAGAAAAAAATGAGTGAAAGAAACCATAAGTCTCGTTTATTATTACATAATTCATTTCACGTAAAAATAAACATTGAGTTCAACTAATATTTTTATTTTAAAAACATTTTTATTATTAGTTTTAGTAAATTCATTGATGTTTTTATAACACCCTAAATTCTGTATATGGAGTATAACTTCCATAAAAGGTGCTATGCATCTTTCATAAAATAAATTTACTTAAATATGCAGTAGTAACATTAAATTTAATTATCATAACGGAATTAATAACAACAAAGCTAAGTTTCCAAGACTGAATATTAACCAAATATTATTTAAACACATGACATGGAGAAAGGCATACATGAAATAGAAATTCGTATTTATAGAGATACCGTAGAAGTGATTAGGACCACAGCAACCGTAGAAGTGATTAGGACCACAGCAATAGTAATTGGAAAACCACATTTGGGGGACTACTCTCCTCCCAACCAACCCCTTGGTCATACATTGAGAGCCCCTGATTCCTCACCCAACAATACCAAGCCAACCCAAACATCATAATAAAACTCCTACTCTACCCTTAGCCTCCAACCCTCCATTTCCCTCATAGCTCACATAAATCCTCATGAAGTGGAGGAGGTAAGAATTCCAACCATTTCTCCATCTCCTTTTCCCTAGCACTAATGCAATATGCGATGGAGGGGTGTTACATACTCCCCCCCTTCAAGGAACTTCATCCCAAAGTTATTGTTACCAGCTTCCTAAGCATAATGCTTCTACTTCCTCCCTTACACGCCCTCTCCAATAATCATACCATCCGATCAACCTATGAACACCCTGTTGGATCCCAAGTGATAGTGAGAGGGGGGTTGAATCAGTATCATGCACTTTTTATTCTTTTAAACATTTGTTATAACATGTCATCATGCATTAAAAAATTTGGATTACAAGTTATATCCAATACAAAGAATACTATGCAAAGAAGGAGTAGAGAAATATTATATAAAAATATTCTTATTACAAACAATGTTGGGAGACACCAATCTCCAATACAAGTGTGATCACCAACTCAATGGTATTGCTGACACCAATCAGATAGGAACATCAATCCCTTGCAAGCACCAACTTGTTGTTTTACAGGAACCAACATGTGATGACACCAATCCTCTTATGAGAACCAACTCATATCAACAAGCACCAACTTGCGTGGTCAAGAACCAACCTGAGCTTCCAGGAACCAACCTATAGAAAACACCAATCTTCTATCCTTTCCCTATCCATCCACCTAGATATAGATTTTTTTTTGTTTTGTACTTCGTTCACAAGCCTCTCGATGAGTCTTGAACTGTTTCCTCTGTTTTGCACAAACTGCTGAACCAACTATTCTTCATCTTTTCAACTCTTTCTGTGCAATTATTCCTTGTGTCCGTATGTTCAAATGCTTCTTATCCAAATGCTCCTTGTACTCTTCTCAAATTATCCTCATGTCTCTATGTGACTATACCTTTTATTTCACCTTGTCTTGTAACCTCACACACTTCCTCAAGTCATGCTTCCATTGATTCCCCTGAGCATTTCATATATTCCCCGAATCTTGCAATTTCAAAATATTACATCTTTTTACACGCTCAAGCTCCCCCAAATACACATCAAAATTATTCTTATTTCTATCGAACTTGTTCAATTGAAATTTCTACAAGTTTGGGTTTCTCTAAGTCGGTAACATAACATCTTCCTTTCTTCTCAGTCAAGTTTACCACCCCTCTTATTCTTTCATTGGCACACCTATTTGTATGTTTGATGACTTCACATTAATTTAGCTACTTGTCATTATCTTGCGCTGACTTGGTGGGTCTTGTGCACAAGAGTTACATAACTTGGTGGGAATTGCGCACATACAACCTTATTTTGTATATTTCTTCAAACTAGCTTCGTGGGACTTGCGCACTAGAGTGACATGACTTGGTGGGATTTGCATGCTTACAACCTTATCTTGTATATTTCTTCAAACTAGATTCTAGACTTCAATGCCATCACCAAGTTCAACAATCTCTTTGACTTTTGGTAGGACTTGCTAAGACTTGCGTAAATATTTTCTATGTACTTATTCAAACCGGCATTAAGACTTCAATGTCATTATTGGGTTCAAAAATCTCTTTGACATCAATGACAACACCAAGCTCAACAAACTCCCCCTTTGATATTGATGTCAACACCATGTAAAGTTGACTCGGCTTCCTCTTCATGTTGGTTCTTCATTGAAGCCTTGATACATCGAGAGGAGTGAGGTGCTCTACAACCCAATATGGGGGAGATGTTGTCTCATACGTAACATAACACTACATTACCAAAAATAAAAAGTAATTAAAAAAAATTATGTCGGCTCATAAAATAAAAAATTATGAAAAGTAATTTAAAAAATCCATGTTGTCCTATAAAATTAAAAAAATTAAAACTTAAACCCGGATCTTTCAAGCAAGAGAGGTTTCAAATTTCTTAAGTTTAAAATTAAAAAACAAATAAGTTTAAAATAATTTTTAAAAAAATATTAAGTTTAAAATTTACACCTCAAAAAATTAGATCCCTCTCGGTGCTTGATAGATCCGGGTTTAAGATGGATCTATGTTAGTATTGTACAATATTATTTGTGGATTTAATTGCTACTTTCTCCCCCTTTGATATCAATGGCAAGGGAATATTCAATTATCTATAATCGGTATGCTCCCCCTTCGCAGTTGCAAGATCTCCCCCTGAACTTATACTTCGGTTCCTTTCTTTTATTGCTCCTATGTGCTGATCACTTCTGTTTTAAGGGATCCTTGAGTAATTTAATGAGGATTGGGGATTAATCCTAATTTTTGTCTAATATATTCAAATACATCCCTTGGGAGAGGCTTTGTAAATATATCGTCAATCTGCTCCTTGGATTCAATGTAGTCCATCTTAACAGTGTTTTCAACAACTTATTCTCTTAAGAAATGATACTTGATGAGAATGGGCTTTGCTTTGGAATGCATTATCGAATTCTTGGAAACACTGATCGCGCTTGTGTTATAACATAAGATCGGTAAAGGCTAATCAAACTCCCCTCACGAATATCCTTCAAGGTATGCTTCATCCAGAGGACTTGTGCGCAACATGTTGCTACTGCGACGTATTCTGCCTCTGTTGTTGACAATGATACTGCAGATTGTCTTTTACTTAGCCAAGACACTAAGTAGTTCCCCAAAAAGAATACAGCTCCACTTGTACTTCTTCTGTCATCGATACTTCCTGTGCATTCTGTGACAGTATATGCTAGCAGGGTCAAGTTTTCATTCCGTGGATACCATAGACCAAAATCCAAGGTTCCTTTCAGATATCTTAAGATTATTTTAACAACTTGAACATGTGTTTCCTTAGGGGCTTCTTGAAACTTGGAAACTAGTCCTACAAATTGCATAATATCTGGTCTTGAAGCAGTCACATACAATAAACTGCCAATCATTAACCTATAGAGTTTTTTATCTACTTCCTTACCTTAATCTTCTTTTCTTAACTTGCAACCAGTTATCATGGGAGTACATACTGGTTTGTAGTATTCCATTTTGAATTTTTTTAGAATTTCCTTTACATATTTGGTCTGAGAGATAAAAATTCCCTTGCTAAGCTGGGATATTTGCAGACCCGAAAAGAATGTTAACTCTCCTAACATAGACATTTAAAAATCATTCTTCATTTATGCTGCAAATTGTTTACTCAGGTTATTATCATTGCTTCTAAGGATAATGTCATCTACATAGAATTCAACTATAATCATATTTTCATGATCATTTTTTATATATAAATTATTGTCATCTCCTCTTATTCAAAATCCTTGTTCCTGAACGTAATTATCTAACCTTGAGTACCACGATCTGGGAGCTTGTTTTAGTCCATACAAGGCTTTCTTTAGTTTGCATACATAGTCTTTATTTTTTGATAACTAAACCCCTTTTGGTTGCTCTATGTAGACTTATTATTTTAGATCTCCATTTAGAAAGGTTGATTTCACATCCATATGATATTATTTGATATCCTTGGAGCACGCATATGCCAAGAACATTATGATTGCTTCTATTATGGAAATAGGGGAAAAATTATCATCAAAGTCTATCCCCTCAACTTGTGCATATCCTATGCACACCAATATTTCTTTATTTATAATTACCCATCCTTCTCCATTTAATTTGTTATGAAAACCCACTTGGTTCCAATGAGATTCTTATCTTTGGGCCTTGGAATGAGTTCCCACGTTTTAGTTTTCATAATTTGATTAAGTTCTTCTATCATAGCATTTATCCATGGTTCACTATTTGTAGCTTCTTAAAAAATGTTTGGCTCTATTTTGATAAGTAGAGAGAGATGTACTTCTTCAATGGCATCACTTTCCCGATTACTTCTTCTTTTCTGTACTCCTACATGTTTATCACCAATAATCAAGTTTTCAGAGTGATTCTTTTGGACATACCTAGAGGGAGCCTTTGTATCTTGTCTTCCAGCTTCCTGTTCTTCTAGTAGTAATTCTTCTTGTGGTTTTTATTGTTGTTCTTCCTCTAGTGGTTCTTCTTCTTGTTTTTTATTGAATAATGGTTGGTCATCCTCATCCATATCTACTGATCTTCATGATCTCTATGCACTTGCTTCATCCACTTTCACATCTATACTCTTGACTAATCCTTTTAGTATTGAATTGTAACACTTATAGGACCTGATCCTTGAATAGTATCTAAGGAATATTCCATCATCAGTTCTAGATTCAAAAGTCTTCATCATTTATTTTAATGTAGCACTTGCTTCCAAACACTTTAAAGTGTTTAATTGTTGTTATTCTAGCTTTCCAGAGTCCATAGGGAGTCATATTGTTGCCATCTCTAATTTGTCCTCTGTTTAAGATATGAATGGAAGTGTGAATTACTTGTGTCCAAAAAAATATGATAATTTGGAATCATTTAACATTGTTCTTTCCATTTCTTGTATAGCCTGATTCTTTCTTTCTGCTACCCCATTCTATTGTGGTGTTCTAGCGGTTGAAAAATGCCTCTCGATTCCATGTTCCTCATAGTATTCCTCAAATTCATTTGAACTATATTCCCCTCCGTTATCTGATATTAGACATTTAATTTTCAAGTCATTTTCATTCTCGACTAGTTCTTTGAAGACTTTGAATGAATCAAAAGCTTCTGATTCTTTCTTAAGAAAGGAGACCCCTGTCATTCTTATATATTCATCAATATATAGAATGAAGTATAATTCACTATTTATACCTTTTTTTCTCATTGCCCCACAGAGATTGGTGTGAACCAATTCTAATGGTTTTGTTGCAAAGTATTCTTTTGTATCAAAACTTACTCTTGTTTTCTTTCCATGTAAGCAATTCTTGTAGAGTGAATTTAAGGGATTTGTAAGTTTTGGTATGTCTCTTACAACTTGCCTTTTTCTAATTTTAATAAAATTATAAAAATTTATATGCCCCAATATTATATTCCAGAGCCAACATTCATTTGTCTGCCCCATACAACATTTTTCTTCTTCTTTCAAATCTAGGATATAAACATTATTTGGAGTTCTTTATGTCGTTGCTACCAACTTGCTAGAATATTTCTTCCTTATTTTACGCTTCTTGGAGTCAAAGGTAATAATATGCCCTTGATCACACATTTGACTGACACTAAGGAGATTATGTTTCATATTTTCAATGAGAAAGACATTTTATGCCTTAGTTTTTTCATTTCCAAGACTTACTAGACCTTTTCCTAATATTTTGGCAGCACCATCATCTCCAAAGTAAA
Organism: Larix kaempferi; assembly: GCA_027924585.1. Taxonomy (NCBI): domain Eukaryota; kingdom Viridiplantae; phylum Streptophyta; class Pinopsida; order Pinales; family Pinaceae; genus Larix; species Larix kaempferi. The sequence goes on along the minus strand of BSBM01001296.1, from coordinate 1,182,982 downwards.
CATTGCCTCCTTTTTCCCTTTGTAGATCAATAAAATTCCCTTTGTCTCATGTCATGTGTTTGTAGCATCCACTGTCAATATACCAGTGATACCTTTTGTTTAGAGCATGCAAGGCCAAGTCACACTCTTCTTGGCATTGTTCTTTACTCCTTTTCTACCAAATATTTGTTTGGTCATTCTTGAAGAAGGACCTTTTGGCTTCATCCTATTGCACAATCACTATCATTTTTTTATAGTCTCGATCTTTATGCCCATAGTTGTGACAATGATAGAATTCAATTTCCATATCCAAAAGGCTAAACAGATTAATAACTTCATTAGACTTCCTATTTACATCATGATCATCTCTGAATTTCTTGAGGGGACTTCTATTTCTCTCAATATTATTGTTTGTAAGTGCTTTGAAATTCATAGCATTATGACCAAAATTATTGCAAAAGTAACAATTCCCCAAAAGGATAATTTGATACTTGGTAGTGAGATGTCTTCTGGACGGTACAACTCCTTTGTTTTCATAGACATGTTGTTGGTCATTCTTTTTGTTATCTTTTTATTTGATGGGACTCGTAAGAACCTCCACATAGGTCCTTGTTCCAAATTCATGATTAGGTGTACTTGAGATTGAATCCTTATCACTGCTATTTTGTCCATACCCCAATCCAGACTCATCTAAATTTTATCTTTGATTATTGATGATTTCATCCAACACCTTAGAGCTTCTGCCAAAATTTTGTTGATATCCTAAGTGAATGCTTACCCTTTGTAGTTCCTTCTTCAAGGAGATGTTTTCCTTCTCCAATTCCTCACACATTGTTTCTTTCTCTTTTAGTTTTCCTGCTAGATATTCTTTTACTCTTTTGTCTTTCTCGACCCGTTCTTCATACTTTAGTAGTTGTTCTTTTAAGTACACATTCTTCTTCCTTGAGGTTTTCAAATCCTCTAAAGCACTTATAAGTTCTCCTTCAAAGTCCACTTCAACACTTACTTCTTCAAAATTTTCACTTTCACATTATTTTTCTATTTCCATAAAGAGCACTTCTCTTTCATCATCACCATTGTCATCGTCATCTGCTGAGTTACTATCCTCTTTGGAGTATAGACTTTTCTTTTGTCTGCCAAACCTTTTATAATTCTCAGATCTACTTCCTTCATATGTCTTCTTCTTTTATTCATTATCATGATCCTCCTCATCATCACTATATCTATTCTCTTTGTAAGGACATTTAGAATCAAAATGACCTATTTTACCAAATTCAAAGCATTTGAAAGGAAGCTTACCTTTGTATTTTCCTCAACCTTTATGAAGTTTCTTCACAAATTTTTCTTCTTCAAGATCAGATTCTTCAGAAGAACTCTTATTGAAATCTTGCTTGCTTCCTTTTGTCTTATTTGATACTTTGAATGCTACTTCCCTTCCCGAAGGATTCTCCTTTTAAGTTCTCATTTCATAGGCAGTAAGGATTCCATGGATTTCATCCATTGTTACCTTGTCAAGATATTTCCTATCTTCCAGGACTGATACTTTAGGATCAAATCTCATAGGTAGAGATCTCAACATCTTTTGTACAATTGCTTCTTCAGGAACTATTACCCCAAGACCTCTGATATTATTAAGTATTTCATCCACATGCAGAAAGTAGGATGCAATGTTCTCATATTCCTTCATCTTCAGACTCTCAAATTTTCCTCTGTAAGTTTGTAGTTTTTCCTTTTTCACAGTGTCATCTCCTTTATAAATGCTCTGAAACTTGTCCCATATTTCTTTTGCTGAGTTTCAGTGCATGACCTTTGTAAATTCTGAGTATTCTAGGCCACTTAGTATTGAATTTTTGGATTTTGCATTGCACTCATATCGCTTTTTATCAGCAACATCAGTTGGAGGAGTATCTAGAAATTTATAACCATTCACAACTACTAGCCAAATATCAATTCCAAATGACTTTATGAAGACTTCCATTCTTATAATCAAGAGAACATAATTGGATCCATCAAAATATGGTACTCAGTTTGTTGAAAGACCTTCATGTATGTCCATCTCTACGCAGAAATATGAATTGCACAATGATCTTCCTTCCAGTTGTTAGAATGTATCTAGAGGAACCCTATCTGATACCAATTGTTGGACCCTAAGTGATACTGAGAGGGGGGGTGAATAAATAGCATGCAATTTTTATTCTTTTAAACATTTGTTATACCATGTCATTATACATTAACAAATATGGATTACAAGTAATATCCAATACAAAGAACACTATGCAAATAATGAGTAGAGAAATATTATATAAAAATCCTCTTATTACAAAAAATGTTGGGATACATCAATCTCCAATACAATTGTGAACACCAAATCACTGGTTTTCCTGACACCAATCAAACAGGAATACCAATCCATTGCAAGCACCAACATGTCAGGACACCAATCCTCTTATGAACACCAAATCATATCAACAAGAACCAACTTGCGCGGTCGGGAACCAACTTAAGCTGCCAAGAACCAACCTATAGAAGACACCAATATTTTGTCCTTTCCCCATCTAGACACCCAAATATAGATTTTGTTTTGTTTTGTAATTCATTCACAGGCCTCTCTGCTCTTCCTAAATTGTTTCCTTTGTTCTGCGCAAACTGTTGAAACAACTATGCTTCACCTTTTCAACTCTTTTTGCGCAATTATTCTGTGTGTCCATCTGTTCAAATGCTTCTTATCCAGATGCTCCTTGTGCTCTTCTCAAATGCTCCTCATGTCTCTGCGCAACTATACCTTGTATTTCACCTTGTCCTATAACCCTGTGCACTTTCTCAAGTCATGATGCCATTGATTCCCCTGAGCATTTCATATGTTCCTTGAAGCTTGCAATTTCATAATATTGCATCTTTTTACACGCTAAAGATCCCCCAAATATGCATTAAACTTATTCTTATTTATATTGAACTTGTTCAATTGAAATGTCCACTAGTTGGGGTTTCCCTAAGTCAGTAACATCCCATCTTCCTTTCTTCTCAGTCAATTTTATCACCCCTTTTATTCTTTCACCAATGCACCTATTTGTATATTTTCTAAATTCACAGTAATTTAGCCACTTGTCCTAATCTTGAGCTGACTTGTTAAGCCTTGAACACAAGAGTTCCATTACTTGATGGGACTTGTGCTCATACAACCTTATTTTGTATATTTCTTCAAACTGGCTTCATGGGACTTGCACACTAGAGTGCCATGACTTGGTGGGATCTATGCGCTTACAACCTTATCTTGTATATTTCTTCAAATTGGCTTCTAGACTTCAATGCCATCACTAAGTTCAATAATATATTTGACTTTTGGTTTGACTTGCTAAGACTTGCGCATGTATTTTCTATATACTTCTTCAAACTGGCATTAAGGCTTCAATGTCATTATTGGGTTCAACAATCTCTTTGACATCAATGGAAACACTAAGCTCAACACACCCCCAATACTCTGGATGTTCCTTCTTTCCATGGCACGGGCCCTTTGCTACAAATAGTATAAGGGTCTCCTATCATGGTGTGACCGTAATAAGCATTAGAAGTCTCATCATAGATCCAATGAGGTGTGAGTATAGCTCTCTCTATATCCTCAATTCCTAGCATCGGTCTAAGGCTTAAGTCTTTTCGACCATCACTAAGCTCTATGGCCCTAAGGCCTCATCTAAAGGGTACCAAGCACCTGGTCTAGTGCACTAAATCATGCACACCAGGCATCTCATAAGAATGGCCCAAAAATCCCTCCACAACTCCCACTAGGAAATCAACCCCGGGCATCGAAATTCCTTCTCCATATACCTACCCATTGGATAAATACCATAAGACGTGGACTTTCAACAACTGTACAAAGAAAATGAACTGTTATCAAGGTATTATTGAGTGAGTTGGTCCCTAGCCCATAACTCCCTTGTGGTATGGGCTCCCAAAAGATTGTGGTTTCTAGTATGAATTGGCCTCAAAGGCCCCAGAGTGGAATTCCTATAACATTTACATTGGAAATCATATAGTTATTCATTAATCATCACAAAACAAGTCCATATACATTACCGCATCATCTCATAATCATCTCATATCAACAAATCAAGTGCAATTATTGCATCACATCATGTGTATTAAGAAATCAAGAACACATGTTATCATAACCATCTCACATCACCATGATTGATGTGATCATCATCATCATGACTAGAATCTCATAACATAACTATATAAAAAAAACATCTGAAACCATTCTCAACGTAGGATTGCATAACAACCACAAAATAACAATATATGTGGATCATAATAATGGGTAATTCATAAACCAAGATTGTAGATATTTCATCAACTATCATGTAACACCTCCCTCATTGACTCCCTCATAACCATCTTCTAAGAAATGTTGGAAATATTTAGATGGAAAATTACAATAGAAAAATATAACAAAGGCCAATTTATAATGCAAGAGAACACTACATGAACCACTTTTCCATTAGTGACACTTTGTTCATAACAAACCATATGTTGAAAGTTTGCAATACATTTGTGAACATAATTGCATTATGACTTATATCTATAACCTCATTTATATGCCATTACAACAAAACCATTAAATATAAATTCAATATCACATCCTAGTAAATAAATATGTTATGCATCATATGGAATCACCATCTTGCGGGATCCTTATCACAAACAACATCACATACTAGAAATTAAAATCATTACATGAAATCATCATGTCAACATATCATTGTAACACCCGAATCATAAGCTATAATTCCACAAATAATCACAGGTCATACCATCAAATCATTTATCAATGTATACACATGTTAAATACATAAGTGTTCATAACCTTATGAATGTGATAATAGTCTCAGCACATAGGATGTGTAGAGAAAATAAGACATCAAGAAAATTCATATCATGATTAATCGTCTCTAACCAATTTCAGTTGTATGCATGAATAATTAATAATGCGTATGGTATATCACATATAATGCCATAGAATGATCATCAAGTACCATCTAGTATTTGGATATGATTAAGTTTTCCAATATAGGTTGTCTCTTATACAAAAGGCTCATCATGAAATACATTCATGAATGCCATGAACGATAATTTGTGGGATAGGTTTAATCAACACATAAAAAAGATGTAGAATTTGTATATATTTTACCACTAAATCATTTTATTAATCCCCAATCATCTATAGCTAGATCAATGCATTCTCATGTGGAGACTGAAATTCAACAATAAGTGAATAATGGCATCTATCCTAATGTTACTAGTGCATCAATTAGCTTAACTATTATATGCACTAGTACATACAGAGTTGGATACTAGTATGTCATCAATTAAGCTTCTTATTATGCTTAATCCATTTGTATGAAGGAATGGTTAAGCCTTCTCCTAGTTCATGCTTAGAAAGGTTATCTTACCCAATGCAACTACATAATTTAGACATCGGGATATTGTCTTCTTACTTTATGTTTCTTGTTTTCTCCTAATTTCTAAGAATGAACCTATTGTTGTGAGGAAAACTATCCTATGAATGTGGTCAGAGATGTGAGTGGACTTGTATTGATGAAAGGAGTTCAAGAGTTCAGTACCAGTTTCATAACGAACTGGAAACTAAAAATGGTTTAAAAAGGTCATTGCAACGAAGTTAAAATTTTGGAAAGAAGTGCGCGGTAATTTGATATGCCACTTTGTTTCCATACCCGTTAAAGTTGTTTGGAAGAGTCTAAGTCTTATAGAATCATCCATCAGAGAGTTGGATAGACACCATCGATGAAAATTCATCACATGGTTTGCAGAGTATTCTTTAGGTTTTCCTTTGAACTTAGGGATTTCTAAAGGTAATGTTATCTCCCCAATAAACGTAGACTAGTCAAGTAATCTAGGCGATAGGGAGTCTTTTATTTTCGTTTTTTTTTGTCTACACATGTCTGAGTTCTAGTCTGGTAGGTCTGAGAAGGTAACGGAGTCTAAATTGATTTTTTTGCGTCGTCCTCCTTCCGAAGGCAAAGTTTCAGGTTTGGGTAGCTTAGGCAGGCCTGGTATTGGCTCATTAGCTACCGAAAGCCGGGTTTTTAGTTGTTTATGGTGTAAAAAGACAGAACACTCCAACCACCAAAAGCAGAAAAGTTACAGCGTAAAGTGGAGAGACGGTTTTCGGTGGCTTGGGCGAACATGACGATGTTCATTATCCACCGACAGATCAAACATTTTCGACATCCCGAGGGGCAAAGTCGAAACCTTCCCTAGCTGCCAAAAGGAAAAAAGTCATGCCCGCATTCACGAAGCCGTTTTGGGGGTTTGGGCAAACATAACAGTGTTCATTAGCCACCGAAATCCAGGCATACCTCCCGCAGCTTGCCTTCAAATGGGCTAGGTTAGCTTCAGCCGCTGAAAGCAGAAGACAGTAGCGAAAATCATTTTCCGGCGGCATAGCAGGTTTGAAGATGGATTGTCGGCTGTCGAAAGGGAAGTCACGTCAATTGACGGACATGTCAAATCGAGGGTTCGGGGTCATGGTGCAGGGAACCCATCATGGTTTAATCCGCTGAAAGGGTCATTTCAGCAAAATTCTAACTTACCCCAAGGGCAGTCCGGATTCCACCACCATACTTCTGACCAGACGGACCCCTTTTCCCATCCACATAACCACTTTTCTCAATTTTTGTTCCATTGCTGCAATCATGTCTCAGCCACTATCATTTCACCCTCATGATTTCCCACCTTTGCATACCCTCGGAGTTAGCTCCCGAAAGGCCACACCGCCTTCCCATTGCCGTCCCCACCGTGTCGATTGAGCCCCTTTCCTCCATGTTTCCTGTCGCCTTCTCAGTCCGGGTTTGAGCAACAAGCACCACCAAGCAGGTCATCGATGCTAAAAGGGGGAGGAGCAGTTTTGAGAAAGGAATTAAGTGACACCTGCTACCTGGAGGCACACCCCGAGGTAGGTCAGTTTTTCAAGAATGTTGGTTGCTATAACTTCTGTAAAAAACTTCAGTGCTCTCACCAACAAGTGGCTGAAGATTTCGCCCTCACATATGACGGAGAAAAGGCAGTAATTGACAAGGAAGAGTTCCATTTGAATGAGGCCCTCATTGCCCAGGTAACAGAATTGCCCATGATCGGGGAGAGCTGGTTTAAGACCAAAATTAAGAAGGATTTTGAGTTTAAATCGTATATGAAACTGGAGCACAGGAGTCAGGTTTGGAAGAAGTACATCCCTATGTCACACCTCAAGGACAATTGGAAGCTGTTATTGAAGTCCATCCTAGCCTATATAACCTGTGAGGGCATGTATAATAGGGTGTTAATCTATCACTTCAGATTGCTGGATCATTTCGTGGGCAAGAACCCTCTAAATCTCCCTTTCTACCTCCACAAGAGCCTCACCAAAATGGTTCATCAAGTAAAGGCTCAGCCCTCCAAAATTGCAGGGAGGCTATTCCACCATGGTCTGATCAAATTGTTGGTCTTTGAGTTATTGCAGAGAAAGGGCATGAAGTGGACTTTCTTTCTCTTCTGGAGTGGGCTCAAAACCGAATTACAGCCAGAAGGTGGAAAGCAATCCTCAAACCCCAGAAGTGGAAAATGGAGAAGGAGGGCTCTTCCCCCAAATTCAGTCAAACCCCTTTGCTCAGCTCCACCGGCGAGGAAAACCAAAAGGAAGCTGACATTTGATGACAAGGTTGAGGATGAGGGGATGGTTTCAGAGGAAATTCCTTCGAGAAGTACAAACCCTTTGAACATCCCTTACACTGATTCTGAAGAGGAGGGGGAGTTGCAGAGAGCAGAAGCAGAATTTGATGAGGAGAAAATAGAACGGGTATCCCAGGAAGAAGCCCCAGCCCTGATGGAGCAGGAGAATGACTATGTAAAGTTTCCCCCATCTGCCTCTATGGAAGAGCAAGGCTTGGACTATGTGAATTTACCCTCCCCTACACTTGTGGAGGAGAAGAGTCAACAAGTGGCAGACAGGCCAACCCAAAAGGCGAAGATTTCAACTTCACAAAAAATTAATCGACTCCTTCAGCAAGCTTATGAACGCGAGTTACTCCAGAGGGTCATTAAAGAGAAAAATGAAAGGCTGAAAGAGAGGTATAATGAGCTTTACAGATCCTTTCATGGATTAACCAAGAAACATGGAAAGATGAGGGGCAGAAACATAAGGCTTATCAGGGAAAACATCCCATTGAGGAGGAAGGTCGAAGCTTTAGAAGGAAAGGGAGGAGCTTAAATCCCCCAGCCCATGGCACATTCAAACCTGGAGACCTTAGCTGATGTCACGATTGACTTGGCCAATCCTCCGACCTCGGCCTAGGAGGAAGAAAAATCCAGGTAACATGAGGATGGAAACACAGTTTTGCCATGTTTTTTGCAGGTTGGATCTCACATGGTTTTTGGCTGCTTGGGCGAACACCGGAACTGTTCATTAGCTACCGAATCCCGTTCTGGTATCTTATGGTGTGCAAGCGACGTCCTCCCAGATACCGAAAAAGAGATAAGGTTTTCCAGCACCCTAAAGCGTTTCGGTGGTTTAGGCGAAATGTTACTATGATTCATTAAGCACCAAACGTTAGGCTTTCAGTTGCTTGTCACCTTCAAGCCTAGTTTTGTTAGCTACCGAAAACTAAAATAAACACATGAATATATCAGCAGGAAGCAAACCTTTTTGGTATGGTTCCTAACACCTTGAAGACATTTTCCAGAAGACTGACAGGCGTTCAAGTGTACCACGATCACCTTTGTTCGCAGACTGAGAGCGCTGGCAGATTCGACAGCAAAATATTCCTGCCTATTTTCTGAAAACACCCCTACAGGTTTCTGCAGAATAGCATTTTCACACCTGCCCCCGACTCCAAGATGCTCGTCTCAAACTTCCAAGCACGGTGTCACTTACAAAGAGCAGTTACTTTGATCATGATGCACTGCCGCATCTATCATTTGTTGTTTTCAGTAGTTATTTTTAGTATATTCGATCCATCTGTTTGGGATCTAAAAACTGTGTAATGGCTATAAAGACAAGGACTGAAGTAGATTAGAGGTTCGATTTTGGGAGATTTTCACACATTGTACACTCAGACATTTTATGTTATAGCAGTAAAACCAGTTTCTTTCGCCATTAGTTGTTCAGTTTTCCATTTTCCTTCTATTCTGCACTTGTATTTGAATGTTACATTCACACTATTATGTTTGTTTACATTTGATGACTATCATCTTATCATTGTATTCACAAGCTTAACTCTGCAAGTGTTCTGTGATTATTATAATCTGCCATTCATATATATGTTTTGTGTATGATTTTGCTGATATGATAGTTATTTCTCCATGCAATCACTTATTTTTAAACCCTCTGAACACTAGTAGTTGAGATCCTTGTCTATCTGAGTGCATTAGATATGTTTTGAGTAAAAAAAGAGTGTTTGAATCGTCCAACTTGATCCACCCCCTTTTATATTATTCATATTCCGGTTAAGTTACCAGGCTCTTTCAACTACAACCTAGAAAGACTCCTGGAGTGATAACAGGTAACTTTGTAAGGAGTGGCAGTCATCTAGGGTCATGTAAAAATGGATCATTGGTCAACTTAGTTAAATATGACAAATTTAAAGTAGCCAAAAAGGGAAACTTTGTTTGAGCCATGGTATTCCAAGATCAAGGAGCATTAGCTACCCACTTATTTGTGTTAACATTGGCGAAAAGTGGTTTATAGTGATGGAAATTCTGGCCAACTTGAGGTTGTGGGAATGGTTGGGTAAATCCTCATGATGTGTCCCCCATACCCCTCATAGGTTGGATATCAATTATAGAATTAATTGTATGGTTAACAATATTTGGCCCACTTGTCCCAGAAAAGGGGATATTTCCAAATGGAGCAATCTTCCACCAAGGAAATCTGGCATTGTTCCCCCCTTGTCCAAATGTGTTACCATATGGAATAGTTGATGAAAGGGGTTTATTAGTGCCTATGCTTCCAATCAATTGAGAAGGAAAACTATTATGAGGCATGTTGGAACCACTAACAGTTCCACAAATAAGGGTGGGGTTGGGAGTGGACATGTGTCCACAAACAAGATACCGACAGACCACTACATGAGGCAGTAGTATATGTATATGTAGGATGCATGGAGGTAGGTATAGATTGGAATCCTGGGAAGTTAATCCCAAAATAAAATGGGCTTTTACTTTGAAAACCATAAGAAGGTCCTCCCATTAGAATAATTGATTATGTTGGATTCCAACCATAACCTGTGGATGGATATGCATTTGCACCGGCTCCTTCTATAGAAAAAGTATTAATTGGGGGATTTACCTCCCCAATACCTAACACTTCACCATGTTTTCCATGTCAACCCATTGGAATGATGGATCCTTAGCCCATAACTATTAGACTCAATACCTTGGCTAGAGTTTGGGTCTTGTAGAGGGTTGAATCATACTGAAGGATATGTAAGATCCTCCATAGTAGGAAAATATATGTTCTCCTCAGGATGAGAAGAAAATACCAGATAATATTTATTTAAATATTCATCCACATTTATAAAGTGTCCTTCCTCTGATGAGGTCTCAGATTCTAGAAAACTAGAGTTGTTTTCTTTGTTTGGTTGTTCACTGTTTTGTCCTAGGTTTTTTTCATCTGCCCCTTGAGGGGGTGGATTATTATAATCTAGTCTTCGCCTAGGTGCAGGGACTTCTCTATGTTCAGGAGAGTGTCCTTAAATTCTTTTAGAATTGTGTGGAGGTTGATCAGCCATAGTGGCTTGCAGAAGACACAAAGGATAAGTATACAAATATAAAACAACAAACAACACTTGCTAGAAACTCCCTAAAAAGATTACAACAAGCAAACAAATCTCACAATAAAAATTACTTGGATCCAAGAACCATTCAATAAAGAGCCAGTATGGGATCTTCTAAAGATCATACTAGGATGATCAGGGCCCAATTCTGTTAAGTTTAGCCTAAATTCACAAGCAATATCACTGAAAGAAACACAATCACAAGATAGACAAAGATTTACCCTGGGAAACCCTCCTAGGGTAGAAAACCCAGCAAAGCTTTCCTCAATATAGATAATCAACCAATACAAAGATGTAGTCCCCAAACAAGATCTCCTTCTCCTCCTATGTAGATCTCTCTCTCTCCTATGCACCAATCACAAGTGAGTGAATGAGTGAGTTAAATGAGGAACACACCTCCTCTATTTATACTCAACTCCTAACTGAATTTTCACCCTAACTGGGATGACTTCTCCTAGGAGAGTCTAATAACCCCTAAACAACTAACTCGGGTCCGACCCCACAAGGGAGGTCTAATAACCCTAGTTACAACATTCTCCCGGAGGAATAAACATTTCCGGATATATGATAAAGTCCCGACGGAGGAATGAAACATCTCCGAAATAATAATATTCTTAGAAGTTACAATATTTCAACACTCCCCCTTAACGAGAAGGATATTATAACAACATCTGCAGGAGCAAGGAGTCATCAACTACATGATACATGATACATTTATAAATAATTGGAAGCTTTCTTCATCATTATCAATAACTCAATCAGTTACTGGAACATAATCAATACTGGATCATCAACATCATCAGTACTAAGACTTCATCTTCTGCAACACTTGATCAACTATAGAATCATCATCTGGATCTCCTGATCAACAATATCATCTACATCTCTCAATCAACAGCATCATCATCTGGATCTCTTTATCAACAACATCATCTGGATCTCTCGATCAACATCATCATCATCTGGATCTCTCTATCAACATCATCATATGGATCTCTAGATCAACAACCTCATCATCTGGATCTCTCTATCAACAACATCATCTAGATCTCTAGATCAACAGCCTCATCGTCTGGATCTCTCTATCAACAACATCATCTAGATCTCTATATCAACAACACCATAACAACATACCCTACAACATACATGATCTATTTATGGGATGATCAATCCTTATCCATTTAAGACACCATATCATGTCTAGGGATGATGTAGTCCACTAGTAAACTTAGACAAAGTCTAAGGACCACTTCTCGGAGACATATGTCTATGGATCAATTCAGGGACCGAGGTCCAGGGATGATACAATCACTCTTGTCCACTAGGGACCACTTCTCGAAGACATTTGTCTATGAATCAATTCAGGGACCGAAGTCCAAGGATGATACAATCCCTCTCGTCCACTAGGGACCACTTCTCAAAGACATCTGTCTACGGATCAATTCAAGGACCGAAGTCCAGGGATGATACAATCCCTCTCGTCCACTAGGGACCAGTTCTCAAAGACATCTATGTACGAATCAATTCAGGGACCGAAGTCCAGGGATGATACAATCCCTCTCATCCACTAGGGACCACTTCTCGAAGACATTTGTCTCCGGATCAATTCAGGGACCGAAGTCCATGGATGATACAATCCCTCTCATCCACTAGGGACCACTTCTCAAAGACATCTGTCTCTGGATCAATTCAGGGATCGAAGTCCAGGGTTGATACAATCCCTCCTCGTCCACTTAGACAAAGTCTAAGGACCATACATTGATCTCATCGTCAGGACCAGTAACCTCATCATCAACCTCATCATCGGAGCAGGTAACCCTATCATCGATACAAGTATCCTCATCATCGATACAAGTATCCACATCATCAATATAGGTATCCTCATCATCAACCTTACCGTCGATATAGGCAATCTCATCATCGATACAAGTATCCACATCATCGATATAGGTATCCTCATCATCAACCTTACCATCAATATAGGCAATCTCATCATCGATACAGGTATCCACATCATCGATACAATTATCCTCATCATCGACCTTATCACTCCCCCTTTCGAGGAGGGTCCTTCTGAACTACACCAAGCTTGTCTCAGAAATACTCAAACTTTACTTGAGACAGAGGTTTGGCCAATATATCAGCAACTTGTATGTCAGTGCTCACACAATCAAGCTTTATAGATCCTTTCTGCACCATATACCATATATAAAAATATCGGATCTCTATGTGCTTTGACTTATCATGGAATACTAGATTCTCTATCATCTTGATACAACTCTGGTTGTCACACAGGATCACAGTGGGGTCCAGCTCTAAGTCAAACAATCCTGATAACAACCTCCGAAGCCATATCGCTTCACAACTAACAGAGCAAGTAGCTATATATTCTGCTTCAGCTGTGCTGAGAGCCACACTAGACTGCTTCCTGCTAAACCACGATATCATGGCAGATCCCAGACAATAAAATCTGCTCGATGTGTTGTTTCTGTTTGATACACTTCTGCACAATCAACATCTGTGTAGCCATACAATCTAAAGTCATGATCTCCAAGATAATATAAACCAAATTCTATCATATCCTTTAGGTACCTCATCACATGCTTTGCAGCTAGCAGGTGAACATGTCTAGGCTCAACTAGATACTTACTCAAGGTGTTCACAACAAAGCATATATCAGGCCTGGTATTCGTCAGATACATTAATGACCCAATAATCTATCTGTATAGAGTTACACCCACTAACTCTGATGAGTCATTAGCTAACAATTTCAAGTTGGAATCCATGGGAGTGGCCATAGATTTACATTCCAACATATCAAATATTTTTAAGATTTCCACAACATACTTTCCTTGGTTGAGAAAGATTCCTTCTAGGCCTTGCCATACTTCCAGATCTAGGAAGTAGTGCGTCAATCCGAGATATTTCATCTAAAACTCTGTATAGAGCTTCTTCTTGTACTTGATAATCTGTTTCTCATTTCTTGTCAGAAATAGATCATCCACATATAGCAACAATATGACAGGTTCATAATCCATAACCTTGAGATAAAGATTAGGATTAGCTTTACTTTTGGTAAAGCCCAATCTTGTCAAGAAACTATCAATTCTTCCATACCAATCTCTGGGAGCTTGCTTCAACCCATATAATGCCTTTTTCATTATGCATACGTGGGTTCTTCTATCTTCAACCTCAAATCGTTGTGGTTTTTCTATGTACACTTCTTCTTCAATCACACCATTCAGGAAAGCTGTCTTCACATCCATTTGGTGTAATTTCCACTTCATCCTGTATGCAAGTGCCATGATGGTTCTAATGGAAGTGTACCTTACAACTGGTGCAAATGTCTCTTCATAGTCAATTCCCTCTTTCTAAGAGAATCCTTTGGCCACAAAACTTGAATTATACTTTTCAATGCTACCATCCACAATATGATTTATTTTGTATATCCATTTGGAGGATACCACACTTTTGTCCTTTGGTTTGGGAACTATATCCCAAACATCATTCTTCATTATTGATTGGTACTCCTCCGTCATTGCTTCGACCTACTCTTTCTTATGAGCTACCTCATCATAACTAGTGGGTTCTTGTTCTACAAGATCACACATCAAAGCCAAATAGCTGGAGAATGGCTTTGGTTTATTGCTTACTCTTGTGGAACCTTCAAGAGATCCATACTTTTATACTCCCTGAATAATGTCTCTTTCCCATCCTGGCTTTCTTTTTCTTGATATGTTTAAGGTAGGGAGTTCTTGTGGTTCTAACATGTCATTCTCTTCTGGTGTTTCATCTTCAAGAATGGGTGCAGCTTCTACAGTTTTGGAAGGTGCATCTTCCATATATACTTCTTCATATTGGCACTTCCTAGATCTTTTGAGAGCTTCTTCTTCATCAAATGTCATATCCCTACTAATTTCCATATGATGAAATCATGGGATGTATATTCTGAATGCTTTGGATGCTTCACAATATCGAATAAATATTCCCTTCTTTCCGGAAAGGTCCAACTTGGTTCTCTTTTCTTTTGGTATGTGAATATATACTGGGCACCCAAATATCTTGAGGTGGCTCACCTCAGGCTTCTTCCCTGTGAACACTTCTTCTGAAGTCTTGAATTCAAGGGCACTATGAGATAGTCCATTCTGCACATAGAATGCTTTCCTGGATGCTTCAGCCCATAGATGCATAGGTAGATCTTGATCATGTATCATTGTCTTCACTGCTTCCATAATGGTTCTATTCTTTCTCTTTGCAACACCATTTTGTTGAGGATTGTAGGGATTGGTTAGTTCCCTTCTGATTCCAGCTTCTTTACAAAATACTTCAAAATATTTTGAAGTATATTCTCCACCATTATCTGTTCTGAGTGTCTTGATCTTCTTTTCTGAATGTTTTTCTATCAAGGCTTTGAATTCCTTGAATTTTCCAAAGACTTCATCTTTTCCTTTCAGAAAGTATATCCAAGTCTTTCTTGATTAGTCATCAATGAATGTAAGGTAGTATTCATATCCACTCAAAGATGTGGAGGGCATGGGACCACATACATCTGAATGGATCAATTCCAAAGTAATTTTAGTCTTTGTTTCACTCTTTGGAAATGGGTTCTTGATATTCTTCCCTTTTGCACATCCTTTGCATGTGCCTTTATGATCAATCTTCAAATCTGGTATTCCTATAACTACCTTGCTCACATGAGGTAGTGCTTTGTAGTTAATTTGACCAAGCCTCCTATGCCACAGCTCACTTGGGCTAGTGGTTTCATGAACAAGGGAAGCTTCTGGATGACCCTTGAGTTTGTATAGACCTCCTTCCTCTTCACCAATAACAGCTGCATGCTCAATTGATTTCCCTTTGGGACACATGAGTACTTTTCCATCTATGAATTCAACTCTATAACCTTTCTTATCTAATGATGAGATAGAAAGTAAGTTCTTCTTCAACCCTGGTACATATAAGATCTCCTTCATCTTCAATGGAGTTCTAGAATCAAGCTTGTCTCTTGCTTCACCAATTCCCTTGATGGGATATTGATAGTCATCTCCCAAAGATACCTTCTGAGGAGAGGGCTTCTCTTCAAGTTTTGAAAGAGTCTTCTTTTGTCTTGTCATGTGCTTTGAAGCACCACTATCAATAAGCCATGTATCTTCTCCAGGTGTTACTGACCTAGAGAGTGCAGAGAATAGAACATACTCTTCTGCATCTTCTTCTTCTACTACTTTAGCTTTCTTATTTTGAGGCCTTTCCTCCTCTTCTTCTTCACTATCATCTTCTGCTAGATGTGCTTGATGTTTTTTGTGGTGGAACCCCTTCTTATTCTTTGAAGGACAATCTCTAGCAAGGTGTCCTAATTTGTGACAAGTGAAACATTGAAATGAGGAGTAATCTCTTATTTGATTAGTACCTCTTTTATTTTGAAATATTTGTGGAGCTTGAGACTCCTTATGACTATCCTTATTGAAGTTGGATTGAATCCTTGTTCTCTTGGTATGAGTGGCTAATGCTTGATCATCTTCTTTGAGCAAGACTTCTCTATTGGATACTCTAGCTTCTTCTTGAATGCAATCCTCCCATACCACATCAAACTTCATGCTTTCTTTTCTGGAACACATGGTTTGGATGAATGAATCCCAAGGTCTAGTGATACCATTGAGAATAGTCATGACTAGTTCATCTTCATCAAGGTTGTCTCCAATGGATTCTAGTTGTTCTTTGAACTGGGAGACCCTTGTGAAGTAATCTTGAATAGATTCTCCTTGATTCATCTTAGTGCTCTTCAACTGAGTTCTTAGGTTCATCTTCCTATTGTTGTTCCTCCCTTCATACATTCTAGATAGGGAATCATACATCTCCTTTGGGGTATTCTTGGATGCCACTTGGGGAATCAAGTGATCCTTGATAGAATCAATAATGATTCTCTTTGCCCTAATCAAGTCGTTTTTATACTTCTCTTTGGCTTCATCTTCCGCAGGTTCTGCAACCTCATCTTTGATATATTGGGCAAGATCATTCTCTTCAAGAATGAGACCAATCCTATATTTCCATGCCCGGAAATTCTCTATACCCTCTAGCTTGTCTTCAATCTTAGTGCTTGGAGCCATCTTATCCAGTAGGTCACAAAAATTGAAGTTTCTCAAAATGTAGAATAGATCTTACCAGGAGATGTGCTTTATTGAATTTAGATGACTGGTGTACTCTACTTCTGGAAACTTCAACTTTTCACCCTTCAAATTTGACCAGCAACTTTCGGATTTGCAACAGGTTTTTTGGCTTTCTGGTTCGCACTTTTTTTGGTTCACTGGTGCACATGTTCGCAGCTTTTCTGGTTCACTGTTGCACAGGTGCACAATTTTTCTAGTTTTCTGGTTTTTTGGTCCAAAATTCAAACTAGGGTTTGGCAAAGCCCAGGGTTCTACCCACTCAAAAAGTTCGATCTAGGGCTTAGAATTTTGATTTTGAGTTTGAGCATCCGGCCATGCTCTCAGAATCCAAAAATTCCAACTTTTGCATAAACCCTAATTTTCACCGGAGGAGGAGAGAGAGGTATTTTCACCTTGTGAAAGATGTCCTATTCAGGCTAGCTCTGATACCATGTTAAGTTTAGCCTAAATTCACAAGCAAGATCACTGAAAGAAACACAATCACAAGATAGACAAAGATTTACCTTGGGAAATCTTCATGGGGTAGAAAACCCAGCAAATCTTTCCTCAATATAGATAATCAACCAATACAAAGATGTAGTCCCCAAACAAGAGCTCCTTCTCCTCCTATGCAGATCTCTCTCTCTCCTATGTGCCAATCACAAGTGAGTGAATGAGTGAGATAAATGAGGAACACACCTCCTCTATTTATTCTCAACTCCTAACTGACTTTTCACCCTAACTGGGATGATTTCTCCTAGGAGAGTCTAATAACCCCTAAACAACTAAATCAGGGCCGACCCCACAAGGGATATCTAATAACCCTAGTTACAACATTCTCACAGAGGAATAAACATCTCTGGATATATGATAAAGTCTTGACGGAGGAATGAAACATCTTTGGAATAATAATATTCTTAGAAGTTACAATATTTCAACACATTCCAACCAACGAAGATAGAGTAATAGTTACACTAACCTTTAAATCACCAAAGGTGCAAGTATTAGCCTTCCTCCAACACCCTCCCAAGGAGATGAAGATTCAATGTATGTCTTGGGTCCCACAAGATATCCCTTTGTGGAAACCTAGGAGGTACTTAGGAACAACAACAATAGTCACCACTTCATGCTCAATATTCAAGCGAGACATTCATTGGATGGAGCTTCTGTGAATGAGCAGGGAACGTAGGCCTTGTATAACAAGTCCTAGTCCCAAAAATGTCAATGAGTAGTGGTGTCACCTCGAGGACTTGCCACACTTGATCAGTTCAAGCAATAGGAGTATTCTTTGTACTTTAAATAAGTTTACCTACTGCTTGACACCGATGTTAGTGGTGCTTTCTCTACAATTATTTTATGCTACTAATGGGTTTAACACTCTTTAGTAGTTTCTTAGTTTCTTGTTGAGTGTGAAAAATGAATCTATTATGTCCTTCATTTTGCTTACCCTTTCATCACTATTAGTTACCTGTTTGCAACTTAACTACTTATTTTGGGGATGTTGGCATAGGTTTTGGAATTTGTATTCTTTGATCTTGTATTCCATGTTTAAATAGGTTTTGGATATGAAAAATGCACTTGCCACTGCCTTTTGAGATTCTAATGCAGGTTCCAAGTGAAAGGCTACATTTTTTAAGATCGGGCCATAGATCTTATCCTAGAATTGCATAATGAAGTTGTAGATCCTATTTTTAAAACACGGCTGATAGTTTTGCTTCTCACCACACACCAGTTGTCTTTCAGAGGGTTGGTCCACGACATCTAAAGAAGATACAACAAACTTTTGCTATATGTATGCTCCTTTGGATCATCAAAAAGTTGATTCTGGATGAATGAAGACAAGATTGGAGATGATGCAATGTTTTGTGTATGTGGACGCAACTGTGGTTTTGAGGATCATGGAATCCAATTCTAGAAGTTGATTCAAGCTACCTCATTTTGGGATATTGTTATGATTAGTTTCTTAAGTTAGAAGTAGCTCAGCTTTTGTGGACGGAGAAAACTAGTTTTTTATTTGCAGTTACTCTTATTATGAGCAAATCGACTCTATTGATTCGACCATGCTTTTTTCTCATTATGTATAAATATGTCTCTAATATAGGACTAAAGAACAAGCTTGATTATTGAAATAGAAATGTGTTGTTGTTAATATCCATTAAATTGCAACTTTTTTCAATGGTGATTGGGAGTGCATGAATGATTAATCCATTGTAAGTTTATCTATGGGTGGTGTTGTGCCTGATCAAATCAAGGAGGGGCCCCTCAGCAGAGGTTAGGTACAACCTTATAGATCTATTAATTTTGTTTCTTTGATATATTAGATTATTTTGGATTATCATATCAGTAGGTCATATATCCATATTTTTGTGCTTAATCATTTCCTTCTTTTTAAAACATGAATTCTGAGGTGTGGATTTTTATTTGAAATGAGAACAAGAAATCCTCTTTAGAATTGTGAGACTGATTTAATATCTATCCTAGGTTCGATCCAAGTCATCATCTCTTGCTATATATTGGATGATATGTTCGAAGTTTTTAATTCTTCTTTTCTACGTTTGATTATCACAACCAAACAAGTAATATACACTTAACTTGTATTTTATCATAAGCATAGGATCTGTGTGAATTTAGATGTGGTTGATCACCGCAGTCTTGAACTCAAGGATTTATGGTTTGATTTAGGAAAATTAAGGAAGGTTGTGGACTAGTGTGACTTAGTGTGGGAATTTTATTAAATTTCTTGAAGTGAGTTTCCTTTGAATCATATTTAACCATTCTTTATAACCAACATAGATTTTTCAAACGGCCTTTAAAAGGACAGACTTACCCTCGTTGATGATTAATTACTAAGTGATATGGATGTTCTAAAATACATTGATTTGCACCAACATTTTGGAGTCATTGCCGGGGAGGTTGTCAATGGTGTAATAGTATGGTTTTGTATTAATTTTCATATTTTCTTTCTGAAATTGTATTCATAACATGGTTTGAAGTGCAGGGTAAAGGAGAACCTTAAGAAAAGAGGTGTGCTCTCCCATCCTTATTCCTAGTTCATGTAGAATGGATAACCCATGGAATAAATTTACATAGTGTAGGTAGAGTTATTACTTCTCCTCTCACAACACCTCGAGGAAGAGGTACCCCCAATACTAACCATGTTGCAAGAAGAAAGGGAATAGGAAGATGAAGGCCGAATAAAACCATGAACATGGACTTCCCTCCTTACACAATATTGCATCCTCCTCTGCATCAACTGAATTTGAAGGACCCCCAATTGTGGAGGTGGTGACAAACGATCTGATCATTGACCATTCTGGACATAGTGATCAAGAATCTGACACAAGATATAATATTCTTCACAGTCCAAAAGAGTCTTTGCAGGAATCAAGGGTAGATGAGAGCATTCATTCTCAGGAAGCTTCAGAAGACATGATGGGCCGATGGAAGATGAAGAAAATGTGGATCAAATGTTACATTTGGATTCCTTATTGGGACTATCAGAGTAAAGGAACCTATGAAGAACATTCCACTTTCAACTTTTCCTACTTTCCATGGTTTGGTCTCTAAAGGTCCCAATACCTTCCTTTTTGAATTTGATGTTTTATGTTGCAGCTATGATTATCTCTCAGATGCCCAAAAATTGAAACTGTTTCCTACTATGTTGAAAAACACATCATTACGATGGTTTATGGGACTTGGGGGGAAGATTATCCATACATGGGATGATATGAGAAAAGACTTCCTTGAAAAATACTAGGATTATTGTAATGCCAAGGACCTATGGGAATAAATCTTTAGAATGACGTAGCATGATAATGAAACTCTATAAGACTATGTTGAAATATTTTTTTATAATTTACAAAGATCTCAATATAGAAAATTAGACAAGGAAACATGTAAAACAATTTTTATTAAAGGATTAAAGGATGAATATGTTAATATTTTAAATTTTATGGGGGAAGGTGATATTTCCAAGACTAATTTTTCCAAAATATGTGAGCTCTGAAGGAAATACTCAAGATTAGGAACAACCAAATATGGAAAGGGCATTCCTAATGAACTACCAAAAGCTGTGAGATCAACCTCAGGAGGAATCGCCTGAGCAGATATAGGTAATATGTCAGAAAATTTTAAAACTAACATTTTAAGTTCATTAGCATCACAGATTGATGCATTTCAGGAAAAACAGAAGCAGATAGAGATAAAAAGATGATGATTATCTTATATCCAAAATGCTAACAAAAGCACCCCTTAAAGGAGTGCCCTCTCAATCATATTGAGTTATGTGGGATATGTGATCAATGTTATCCAACTGATGAATTTCCATCTCATCCTAGCTTGAAAGTAGTCTTTGAAAAAGAAAAGTATGAATCTGCACTAGTTTTCTTTATTACTCCAAAGAGGCCTTGGCCACCTAAGCCCATAGGTTTTCCACAAGATCCTATGCAATTTTCAAATACTTACTGGTTTAATCAACAGAATACTCAATTTTCAAATCCCCAGATGCACTATCCCTCTCAATGGTATCCCCCTCCACCCGGGATGCAATGGAAAAATTCAATACCCCAAAATGATCCTTGGACCCGGGGATGGAGAGGACCCTTGGAAAGAAGTTTGCATAACCTTGTGCAACTATCTTAGCCACTACAATTGCATCCCCCTCCAAACACTCCTCCATGTCCTCAACTTCTTGCAAAACCCACCCCAAATCCTAAAAACAATAAAATGGGTCAGCCAACATATGTTGCTAACACTCAAGGGTGTCCCACCTACTATGTCTCTCTGATACAATGTCAAAAAATCACCTTAAGATACAGGAGAGTGCTATATCATGGGAATTCTCCAAACATCAGACAATAACAAGAGGAGGAGGTACAAGAAAGAGATTTATATCAACCTAAATGGAAACAAAATTTAGAAACTTCTTAGGCCTCCACACCTTAAATTGTGGATTAGAATGTAAGTCCCCCATCTTGTCCTTTCCCTGAAATCTTAGGGATGGAAATACTTCACCCAAATCTATGTTTGACTTGTTAGGAGAGATAAGAAATTTGTGAGTCGAGATCCATTTATTTCAAGCAATAAGGGACACTTCTATTTATGCTAAAACTATCAAAGAACTTTGTGCTAAGAACTAGGGAGGAAATCTAAGGACCCCGCTACCATACATGTCATTGGGAAGTTAGATTATATCATGATTAGAAAAGTAGTAATCCCTAAGTATAAATACCTTGGAAATCCAATGGTGAGTGTCTATATCAAGGGAACCCATATTCCTAATGTCTTGGTAGACCTTGGGGTTGCAATCAACATACTGACCATGGAAGTGGTTGAAAAACTTGGATTGGATCCAAGAGGAACCCCTGCTATCCTAGAGTTAGCTAATCGATCAACCATATGACCTGTTGGGGTCCTCATGGACATAGTTATCTTAGTATATTCCTAGGAGTATTCTGTTGATTTCATGGTTTTGCAGCCTAAAACACAGTTGGGGGGGAACCCTCTCATACTTGGCAGGCCATGGCTATCCACAGTTGATGCTTATATCAATTACATATATGGAAATATGACTATATCCCATGGGGATTCTACTAATAAAATTACATTATATCATGCTGCTTATCTTAGCACGGAATATGAAGAACCCCTATCAATAGGAGAAGAGGAAGGGGACATACAAATAATATGACGTGTATTGACTATTGAAAGAGCATTATCAGTCAAATATGATATTGAGGATGATATAATTAGTGTCTTCTTTAGCCATCCTACTTCATCCTCTCAGCCAAAATACTAGTTTTTAGAAGCTATCGTGCAATCCTCCACTCAGGAACCGGATGAGGAAGAATTTCCTATGGATATTCCAACCTCAATTCTCTGCCCCATAACTAATTCAACTAGCACACTGGTAGAAATTGATCCAGGTAAGCTCTTGAATATTACCTCCTGAGCAAAAGGAACAATTGATTTATCTTCTAAGAGAGAAGAAGGAAGCATTTGCACAAGAGTACACATATATGAAAGGGATACATCCTAACCTGTGTACCCACCATATTTATATTCAATCGGATGCTTGACAAGTTAGACAAACTCAACAACGGATGAATCCTCTCTTAAGAGATACAATGAAAGAGGAACTGCAAAAACTCTTTAATGTAAATTTCATCTACCCCATTTATGAAAGCCAGTGGATCTCACCTTTGGTAATTGTTCCCAAGAAAAATGGGAAATGGAGAATTTGTGTTGATTATAGGGAATTAAATAAAGCTACTCAAAAAATAACATTTCTCTTTACCTTTCATTAACCAAGTTCTTGATACTTTAGCAAGGAAAAAGTATTTTTCTTTCCTTGATGGGTTTAGTGGATATAACTAGATCCAAATTTCCCTCGAGGACCAAGATAAAACTACTTTTACTTGTCCTTGGGGAAAATTTTCTTACAGGGTGTTACCTTTCGGGTTGTGTAATGCACCGACCACTTTTCAAAGGGCTATATTAGGCATCTTTTCTGATCTGCTCCATGACTGTGTTGATATTTACATGGACGATTTTACGACATACAATAATACATTTGAAGAATCCTTGGCTAATCTAAAGAAAATACTCATTTGATGTAGATAAACTCACCTCTATCTTAGCAACGAAAAATTCCACATGATCCTTACACAAGGTATAGTATTGGGGTATCATATCTTCGCTGAAGGGATTAAGTTGGACCCAAAAAATATTAAGTTAATCATCAATATGTCAGCTCCTAAAACACAAAAAGAGGTACGGATTTTTCTTGGACATGCGGGATACTATCGTAGATTCATTGAACATTTTACTAAATTAGCATCTCCATTGTTTTTATTACTTTCTAAGGACATGGATTTTTGTTGGACTGGTGAATTCCAATCAACTTTTGCAGCTTTAAAAGAAAAAATATTTGAAGCACTGATCCTAAGGGGCCCTGATTGGTCTTTTCCATTCCATATTTCCATTGATGTGTCAGATTCAACTATCGGTGCAATATTGGGCTAGCGGGAAGAAAATAAGCCTTACTCTATTTACTACATCAGTAAGAATCTGTCTCCAGCTGAGCTAAATTACATGGTAATAGAAAAAATAATTTTTAGCTATGGTATATGCAATTAATAATTTTTTCCATTATATCACAGGCTATCAAGTATTTGTCTATATTGATCATTCAACAATTTTTTACTTAATGAATAATTCAATCACCAATGCTAGAATGATTATATGGTTGTTACTTTTACAAGAATTTGATATCACTATCATCGACAAGCCCAGTAAGGAAAATGTTGTTGGAGACTTTCTTTCCTGCCTTACTAATGATAGCGATCCTATTCCAGTTGAAGATAAATTTCCTTATGAACACCTTTTTGAAATTTTGACTAACACACCTTGGTAGATGTTGCTAATTATTTGGTTGTAAGAAAAACTTCCTAGTCATCTTTCTCCAAGGGACAAAAGCACATCATTAGACAAAGTGCTCATTATTCATGGATCGATGGATTCCTCTTGCTTAGAGGGTGGGATATGATTATTCAGCACTGTGTAAGGAATGAAGAAGTTTATGAAATACTTAAAGCTTGTCATGAAAAGCATTTTTGCATTCATTTTATAGATAAGAGGACGGGGCACAAATCCTTGAGGATGGGATACTATTGGCCTACCTTGTTTCGATATGCCAAGAAATATACAAAAAAAATGTGATATTTGTCAGAGAATAGAGTGTCCTGTGAGAGGAAACGAGATGCCACTTTAGAATCAACTTGTGATGGAACCTTTTGAAAGATGGGACTTGGACTTCAAACCCCCATATCAATCCAAATTTCATATCTTAGTTTGTACAGATTACGTCACAAAATGGGTCAAGGAAAAGGCTATCACAAGGGCTACAAAACAAGTTGTAGAAGATTTCTTATTTGAAGATATTTTTGTTAGTTATGGGGTTCCTCAATAAATAGTAATAGATGGGGGATCACAATTCACCTATCAATTGATCCAGGAGCTGACTCAACAATATGGAAATAAGCAAAAATTTACTCCCCTTACGGTCCTCAAGATAACGGGCAGGTTGAAAGTACAAATGAATTGTTGGATTCAATCATGACGAAGACTCTGAACCTTCATCAAACAAATTGGGCTTCAAATTTTCCAGAAGCCTTTTGGGATTACAAAAATACTTGGAGGCACACAACTGGACATACTCATTATGAATTGGTATATGGTAAGGATGGCATTTTTCCTATTGAATTTGAGGTCAAAACTCTTAGAATTGCTATGGGAATAGGATTAGACCTCACTCAAGCACAACATCATAACCTAAATCAGCTTAATGAATTGAATGAGTACCATCTAGAGGATTTTCATCGAACTATTGTTATTCAACAACAACGAGCTAGATGGAACAAAAAGTTGATAAAAAAGAAATCCTTTCAAAAAGGAGATTGGGATTTACTCTGCGACTCCAGGTTTGAGAAATTTAAAGGTAAATTATGCACAAGGTGGATGGTCCCATATGAAGTATACATTGTCTATGACAATGGCACTATACTGTTGAGGAATATTTATGCGGAGAGGATCCATTTCTTTTCAATGTTCATCGGGTCAAGATTTATCATAAACTAGTTTCAAGGCAGACCTTCATTAAACAAGTTGCTACTCTTTCAGAATTTCATATCGTAAATGAGGATGCCTTGCCTTCTACATATTCCACTGAATGATCTACATATGATATTGAAAGAGAGAGAGAGAGAGAGAGAGAGAGAGAGAGAGAGAGAGAGAGAGAGAGAGAGAGGAAAATGATAAAATATCTTGTGGAAAAAACCATCTTGCTGGAAACACGGGACTTGGAAGTGGGGGAAAACCATTTTTTGGTATCCTATTTTCAAGGGAAGAAAATGGTTAAGAGAAAAGACTGACTATCAAAACGCTTTTTTTTGGCATAGTCAAGCGGGGTATTGCCTGAAAACTAGGATT
Source organism: Larix kaempferi (assembly GCA_027924585.1). Taxonomy (NCBI): domain Eukaryota; kingdom Viridiplantae; phylum Streptophyta; class Pinopsida; order Pinales; family Pinaceae; genus Larix; species Larix kaempferi. Next base: position 1,157,052 of record BSBM01001296.1, on the reverse strand, counting down.
TTGGCAGGCAGTACTTGAAAAAAAATGAAAAAAAAAGAAAAATATGAAAATAAATTTTGGTCATGTTTATTTCTTTTGCTGCAAATAATCTTTGCTTCCAAATATTTCTTAGTTAATTGATTTAGGGTTCTAATGCTACAGTTGGAAGAATTCAAGCTGCAAGGTCGTCTTGGTTGCATATCATAGAAAGGCTATGAATTCTAGTGCTGAGAGATTTAATATAATCCTTCCCACCATCTGCAACATTTTCATCTTTGATATCTTCTTCCATGGAATCTACAACAACTTTATCTCCATCATACATAAAACACTCTCTTTTACATCATCTACAAATTGCTCATTTAAATTATCTGCAACATCAACACCTTCATCTCCAACAATCACAAACACTTCCTCCCATAGCGCTATAATCCAAAGCATATGTGGAACATTCGCTTATGGCATCATCATCTGTAGCATCTGATTAATTATCATACGTAGGCAATTTTTCAATAAGTTAGATCCTTCCTTCAACTGGAGAACTCATAGATAAGTGGCAGGTATATCTTTTTTTCCATAAACCTCATTTGAATATGAATAAAGGATAAAAGGATACATGTGCTAAACTTTTTCCAATAATCTACGATTTTTCTATTGTTCCTACTGCCAGAGAACTGGCTCTATTGTAAGTTGGGGGGGGGGGATAAAAACCATCATAATATCGCATGAGTCTCCATAATTGTTATTGTCTTGATTAAAATTTTCATATTTAATGTGATCAAATTGATTTATGATCCATTATTTCGGAGTAAGGATTGCACATGTGGACCTCAATCTTATGATTATCCATAAACGACCATCTGTGTAGGAGCAATCATTCCAAGATCGTTATTGTGAAAGCAATAAACCCCTTCATAAACCATCATTCCAAACCGTAGATAGTGATTTTCCTCCATATTATTTATTTGTATGACACCATCACCTTTCTTAAGTAGCCTAAGCTTGTAAACCGTGACCTTCTCCTGAGTTAATCTCTTGAGCCCCTTTTTTTCAACATAGTAACCTTCAAACAAGCCATCCTTCACAGTGGGGACAAGGGTTCAAGGAAAAAAGACATGGGTGGGCCACCCATGAGAATTGAACCTACCAATGCTACAGATGTATATAAGGATGCAAGAGTTGTGACTATTTTCATAGAAGTAGGATGGATGGATTAGATAGAGAAGCTCCACGGATTCGATTCCATCATTGTGCTTGATTTTTCCCTCACATTGGAAAATTCGGTTTCTAAAGTAGGAGGAGTCGACATTCTAGCCACAACTGAAGCAATAATAAGGGTGACGGGACTAAAGGCGGAAGGGGAGTTGTGGTTCAAGAGAAGGGGACTGTCTATGGCTCTAAGAGATGAATTCGTCCAGGGAACCAATGAGCAGTTGGTTAGAAATGATAAGTGGGTCCAACGGAGTTCACTAATTGAGCCATGGAAGCAGGTATCCTACTACATTCAATGTTTCTTTACATGTGAATGTAGGTACCATCTCCTATATGGTTACCATTTCTGACTACTTATTCATATTCGACACCATAGAAAAATTAATATGCATTATTTTCTCTCACAGTCTCTAGAGATAATGAGGCTTGAAGGAAAAGGATATTTCAAATCCTAACACTAGCATCACAAAACATGGATTGGTCAGGATTCAGGTGGCAGATGCATTACAAGAAACACAATGGACATGGGTTTCATTGGTGGAAGGAATTTTAGAAGACCGAGAGAAAAATAAGAAAGGAGATATTCTAGATCCGAGTAGGCTGACAGAGGTCATAGACAATGAAGGTGATAGGGAACCTATGGCAAGGAGGTAAAAACGCCTCCACACTGACAAAAATGAGATTCTGGCGCCGAAAAAAATGATTTCACTGCCAACCGCCAAATTCAAACCTATAGAGGAAGAGCCAGATCAACCAATAGAAATCTCAGATGAAGATGATAATGTACCTCTTTCTTCTTTGATGGTAAAAAGGTCTAGATGTTTCCAGTTTAAGAATGACGAGGCTTCGATCCTTACGAAGAAACGATCCCATCCACTAATTGAAATTGATATCGATCCAAGGAAAGAATTCCAAGCACACTTGGTGGATATTCTATTGAAATTAGGAGTAGAAAAATAGGACAAATATAATGAGGAATCTAGATAGGAGCAGGAATTCCTCCAAGGGGAAAAACCGGTAGTTAAATAGAAGAGGAAAAAACAGCCTGTATTCCCCAAGAACAAACCTTTATTTCTCATCTCTCACCTCTAGAAGTCCTACCAAAAGGTAAGAAAAGTTAATTCTGAATTGATGGAGTCCAATCTTAAGTTACAACAAGAATTAGAAAAATTAAAAGAAAAGTTGAAAATCCAAGAATGTTGACATGGACTAGATACCGTATTACAAGCCATAGATGTGGAGAATAATTTTCTATCGTCCACTAGGTGTGATGATATAAAATCAAAATATTATAAGGATAAGGTACCTTTGAGAGAGGAGGAAAAGATGACAAGGGTAGAAAAATATCAAGTCAGTACTGGAGGAGCCAACAAAGAAGAGATTAAGTAGCAGGTCTTGGGACAACAAGTGCAAGTAGAATTTATTCAGAAGAAAGTTGACAAGCTCACTCAACATTATAAATCTATGGAACCAAAAAGGGAGGTTGAGAGAATTAAATTGAGACAGGAAAGGCTAGAAATTTCCAAGCTCAATCAAGAAGTTGAATTACATAGAATCGATAAGAAATACATGTGCTACCTGGGGCATGCCATAAAGAGATATTCATCTCCATCTCCTCTGTATTCCATATTTATCTAGTGCCAACTCGCTTCTCTACGGTCAAGGGAACTGGTTGCTAACAATAAGAGCTATGTGGCCAATGAAGCTCAGTTTGCACAATTATATCATAAACGTAATGAAGAGGAAAATAATCTATTGTGTGAGATTTATCTCCATGATCTAGTATTGCTTGGATATAATTCATGGGATCCTAATTATTTGGTTGGTGACATACAACTTAGTGTTGTTGTGGAAAAAATTGGACAAGGATACATCCTTCCAATTGGTAAGGGGATAAGCCTTGTAGGTTGCAACAAGGCTTCAGTCCTTGGAGACCCTTGGGGGGGGGAGTGAGTTCTACAAATGATCTTGGAAGTGGTTGTTAGTGGAATTTAAATAAAAGAAAGAAAATTAAACAAAATATAACAAAGTAAATGGGGGAATAATGCAAACTCAAACAACCAAATGTATCCAAAACCACTTTATATTCCCAATTGTCAAGCATGTACAACACCTAGGAGATGTAGGATTCAAGGGAACCAAAAAATATCCCTTAGGTAGGTCCCTATTGTCCAAACTAAATGCTAAGTGGGTGAGAGAACAATGGAGATAAAATCTTGCTCCTTAGAGGAAGGAGGCAAGGGATCTTTGGAATGATTTCAAAGGTGGGAAGAGGTGAGCTATGAAGGAGCTCTAACACAAATACAATAGCATGAATTTGATCTTTTTCCTCTCTACAAGATGCATTCCCATGGATTCCTTTTATAGGCCAAGAGGTGGCCAAGAAACAACTAGCTCCAAATGTGAATACCATCACCTCATGAAGTGGTTCCAAGTACAAAAGAGGGGATATTTAATTCCAAAAGGAGTGTAAGGAGACCAATTTCAAATTGTGGAAGTGATGGGCCATTGATGAGCCTTCATTTGTGCTACTGGTGGGTGATATTTGACAGTTGCGTAGATATCAAAGGAATTTCCGCGCTAGGGTCACGTGGGTTCTAAATTGGTAACATGCACTATAGCACAAGTTAATAAGGGTTCAACAACGTGATCTATTTATTTGACTATTCTTGGGAACTTTTGGACTCATGTTGATTTTTGGATTTGTTGAAGGTGCCTTTGGTGTGCTACATTCTATATGTTGATGACGCCTTACTACAAGAATCACCAAAGTGTTTCATGTTTGTGAGATTTAGGCATTAACAGATGCCCCCTGATGTTTGAGTTTTAGAAGGGACTGTAGAGTTGATAATGCATCATCGTTTCTTGTGTTTCTCTCATATTCTATAGTGGAAAAAGCATAGTTGGACACGAGGGTACTCCCATGGGGGAATATTGCTAGTGATGACCGGTGAAGATGTAATAAATAATGTCTTAGTATAAAAACAAGGCGGGCATACCCATTCTCATTAAAAAGTTGTCAAGAAGATTACATAAGAGAAGATCAATGGGTCAACTCAAAGTTACTGTTGGGACTAGGATGAAGGTGGCTTCAATCCATGTGAAACTAACTGAACTTGGAACTACTGTTGAATACTAAAGAAGCAAAACTACTAATGATCATGAAGATCCTACAAGGGTGGGGACCAGAGTAGTGGTGAATTTGTGCAAGGAAGAACTTCACTATACCAGATGTACTGCTACCATGATTTTGCAAATGTGAACACTACTACCTTCAAAAGTACATTTCCCCTTAATGTGATAGAGGTGTTGTCATCGAGCATAGGGGAAACCACTAAGTTAGGGAGCACTAATGACTTTCCCTACTTAGTTCGAGGTGATCCCTTATAGTGATTGAAAGGGACCCAAGGTAAAAATACAACTACTGCAACTCTCAGAATATGGTGAGATGATGCTGGTGAGAGTTGAAGCATATGAGAAGATGAGGGTCTCATCATAGGAACCAAGACCATATTGTAACCAATTGTATGACTCACAGAATTGACACAAGACTAGATGATAAGCATGGGGCTCATAAATTCCTTTGATCGATGTAACCATGGGGAGGGATAACGGCAACATTCCTTTAGAAAAGGTATAGAGTGAAATGGAGGGAGACATACTACACATGAAGGGTATTTGGTGGAGACACAATACTAAGAGTAATGGTGAATGACAAAAATGATAATGTTGGGGATGTTGAGACTCAAATACATCAATCAAAGGTGACCATTGGTTGCTTCCAAAATAATCAAGAGTTCTTGTGGTTTTATGTAGATTGGGGAACTTGTTTGTACATAAAGAATAATTGGTGGGGTCCCCATAGTTTTATGTGTGTCAAGGGGCCAATTTGATGATGAGCGGAGTCCCCATGGTTTTGAGTGAGTTGAGGAACCTTTTCCATAATGATGTGAGGGTTGGTTTGCAAACACGAACATGGGTGCCCCATGAATTAATGCCATGTAGATTGTTCCTGTAGGAATAACTGGATAGAATTTGTTGCTTTGTAGGGTGGGGGGCCCATTAGTGTCTTCGCGGGGGTGGTGGTAGGAAGAATATTGTAGAGTGATCATGGAGGTATGAGTGGTCAACTGTGGTTCTTGATCATAACTTATACCGAGGAATTTGATGGTAGTTGACTACTGAAGGTGGGGGGTTAAAAGCACAACTATAAAATGATGAACTATGGGTTTATCATTTCAAAGGGTATCAAATTCCTCGAACTTGTGGTGGATCGACATCATGGGTGTAAAATAATGACTAGGATGAAATGGTGACCGGCAGGGTCGTGGTACTCAGGAATGAAGAGGTGTCTGTGACAACTGGGAGTTGTCTTGATCCAAAATGGTTGTGATGACCTTGGGAGGGAGCATGTGCATGTGATTGCCAAAGGAGGAGCATCCATTATGTGGTGTTGTTACCGTAATATTAGTAGGTTGGGGATCTTATGGCGTTGTAGGCTCCACAATGGAAACTACCGTAAGGGAAGGTTGTGTGGGAGGAGAAACTAGTGTTGTCGTTGATGTAGTGACAACATTGATAGAAGTTGCATCTTGAGTTGGTGGGAAAGAGTTCTCAACCGTCAGTTGAGTGAGGCGAATGGTTGTCAAGGTGTCTCGAAATCGAGGGAGATTGGGACAATGGTGGGTGTAATTCCCAAATTGTGAACAAATCAAACATGTGTGATTCATATGCAATGACTTGGACTTGGGTGTGGGTGATGATGATGTGCCCCCTTCTATGGTCAGTGGGGCATGGGTGACACTAAACAAGGTGTTGAGAAAGTTCTAAAGTTTTGGAAAGGTGGGGCACATGTTGGTTGCACAGTCTTGTTTCCTGCAAAGAGAACATGGTGGAGTGACTCTCTAGGTGGGGGTATTGGTCGTTACTGGGGATTTTAACCATTGGTGGTTGATGCCCCATGATTTAGGCTGAGCGACCTCCAACGATTTAGGTGCAGGGTTAGGTAGGAGGGGATATTTAAACTTTGGTTGTTTCATGCCCCCTGTGGTGGCCTTAGTGGCAAACGGCTATGGTTTAGTTGCGAATGTCATAGGTCTGACTGGCGATACGTAGGGCGTAACTGGAATAGTAGGCATAATAGCCAAAACAAGGACAAAATCATAATGGGATACAGGTTTAGACACCATTTTTGGGTAGGGTGTTGTAAGGAATCACACCGGAATACCCAAAGTGAGCCTAGGTAGAGTCAACTGAGGCATAACGAACGTCCCTTGTACATTGGTGGGGGGTACAAGAAAGGGATTTGGAAGATCAAAGGTACCAATGGAATCAATGTCTCTTTAATGCCATGACTCATTGGTGGTGCTGATGATGGTGTTGAGGAGGAGGTGGGCCCATTTTCAATGGTGAAAACTGTACACATTAGGCCATCGATAGATGTGGGGATCTTGGGCGGTGGACCATAATACACACCTAGTACATTGGAGTCCTTGTACATGCCGGGGGAAATATCAACATAGGTAGGTTGGTTTTTTCCGATGACAGTATGTAGGATATTGTCAGGGTTACTAGTGGCATTGGGATCATAGTAGTTAAGTTTATAAAGGGTGACAATCTTCTCATTTAAGGGAAATATCATGATACGAAATACCGAGGAGGAGACCGCCTTCATGGAATCCATATAACTATGCCCCAAGAGGATGTTGTAGTCGATTTGAGCATCGACTACCTCAATATCAATCATGATCATCTTTCCCCCCAACTCTATGGATACATTTTGGTACAATCCTCTAGGTTGGGATGCTCTCCCATCATATGCGAGAAGGGCGATAGACGAGGGAACCAACTAAGGTGACCCTAACCATTTCCAAACATTAGAGGACATGATGCAAGTGGATGCACTTTCATCAATGATGCACCGATGAATCATAATGTTCTTTACAATGACAGGGACTTGAAATGCGACAGAAGAGGGTAGTCGTGGTTCACCTTTGTCAAGATCAAAGGTCATGAGGTGCGAGTTGGAAGGGTTAACAACACCGAGTGCATTGAGTAAATACTTTCATTGTGTTTGGTGTGACTGTAGCACTTCTAATGTGGGCATGGCTATAGGGGACTGAGCCAAGTCATCCACAATACTATAATTGCGGGTAACTTTCATATGGGGGTTATTAGGTGTACGTGGAAGTGGAACCTTGGGAATCCACATGATTTGTTACGCACTTGGGCATGGTATTTGGAAAGGGCCCCACGAGGGGAGAGGGATGTCTTCCACTTGGGGAGATTCAGGACTATCATAACCATTGGGTTGAATTTGAATATGAACATCTAGTGTATTGATATTTTGGAAAGAGCCATTGTCGGAGGGGAAGGGGTATTGCTTTTGTGTAATGACCCCTTGATTGGAAAAAGGTTGTTATAAGACATCAATTTGGGGTTGGTGAGGGTTTCGGGCCTAAGGGGTATTTATCACGGTCTTCTTCTTGGATTCCACTAATTATTGGTAGTCGAGGATAAGAGGGAAGTGATGGGTGTAATGATCATATTCTCCGCAAATAGAGCAATATTAATTGGTCCTTAGGTTGGAATTCTTCCCTTTCCTAGGGGGATATTTGTTTTTCCCCACATTTTAATTACTCAGGTTCTGGCTATGCTGGGTAGGAGGGTTTCCCCCTTGCCCCTGATGTTGGTTTTGTTTATTCTTCCCTTTCTTCCTTCCTTAAATCTGTGGGTTCTTGGGATTTGTGGTGTTCAAATACTAAAACGGTTGAGCTTGTTTTTTGAAAGAAGGTTGAACAAGGTTGACCACCATATGATATGTGGGTTTTTGACCAGCTAGGCATGGAAATGGATAGTAAGGGTTATATCCTGGGGGTGGGGATAAATGCAATTTGTGCTCGATAAGTTGTGGACATAGGAACGACTTGTGCCATTTGTAGTGTAGGAACTGCTGCTTCCTAGGTAACATTTGAATAAGAGGACTATAGGGTCCATACTATAACTAACCAACTGATGGGGTTGGTACTGGAGGAGGGGGTAATGAAACAGGTGGCATGGGTGGGTATTGCAGATCCATATTGAATGGAACCATAGTAGTAGGAGGAACCTTTCCTAAGTGGGAAATGTACCCAATAAGCCCATCTGCTAAGTATGACGTGTTGATGTATTTGTAACTTCGCAAGATATTCACTTGTATATTTTATATTGTATTTGTATTTTATTATTGTACCTCCGACGAAGATGTTTATTCCTCCGGTTGGAGAAGTCATTATTGTACTTGGGTCATGTAAAGTCATTGAGGTCAATCCTCCCATGTATGTCAGGGCATTAGACCCCAGAGTTAAGTTATTAATGGGTTATTAGACTCTCCTAGAGAAGTCGAGCCAATCAGTTACACTTAGGGGCTGACCTGTTTGGGGTTAAGGCTAAGTGGAAAGTAAAGTATAAATAGAGGGGGTGCTCCTTTCTATTTGATCATTAACACACTCACTCACTTTGCATTAGTGAGAGAGAGAAGGAGTTCACACAAGTGAAGAAGAGGAAGCTATTGGAGACCATCTCTTTGTTTTGGGGTTTTTCATTATTGCTCATTCTATCTCTGAGGAAGTTGCGGGGTTTTCTCCTTTATGGTTTCCTCGGTGAAATGCTTTGTGTCTCTTGTATCTTGTGTTTGATTTGATGTGCATGTTATTCTCTCAGTTAAGATCCTAGATCATATTGAATTAAATGATGAAAAACTAACATGGTATCAGTTCTAGCCTGAAGGAAGGCATTGTATGGCATTTACGACACTTGTTTCACTTGCGACAATTTGAAAGCTAGGACTTTGTCTTGCAAAACCTAGTCATCGTGGAACTTTCACTATAAATCAATTTTGGTAAATGTTCAGGATTTGAAACTTGGACAAGACGAAGATGTAATTTTCCTGTACCTTGTGTCCGAGTTTTAGCCTCAGATTCGTTGTACCTTCTGAGATATGATCCGTACAAGTTAGGATTTCGACCTCTTCCAGAATGAATCCCTAAATAGGTGACCTAGGTAAAAAGGTCATATCTCAGGCTAGGAAGCTCCAAATGGAATTCCGTAAAAAGTGACAGTTAGGGAATGGATTGTAGTTTCACAGGTATGAGTTTCACGGGCCTAAGTTGAAACAGTGACACGTGGAACTCCGTACAAGTTTGATATGTTGTTTCATCCCTTAAATAGGTCATGTTGGGAAACTGAGCATATCTCTCTTATCGAGAATCCAATGAAGCTCAAACCTGTGGGGTTGGAAAGATGACAGGTCAGGCTACCACAGGCCAAAGTTTCAGACCCTCAGATCTAAAATTGTAGAGATACACCAGAAATAAGACAACACATATGAAATGGCTCAACAAAGGAAATCAAAGAAGAGGAGGAAGAAGCTCTCACTTAGGGTTTTCAGTTTTTAGGTATGGCATGACCTGATACAATGTTGGAGACACCTGATGCAACATTGGAAACTTTGAAAATGGATTTGGAATCCATTCATCATAGATATTAATACTCCATCAAAATGTTCTGGGAGGAAGGAATTGAAAATTAGGGTTTCCAAGTAAGAAGAAACCCTAGCAAAGTTGGGAGACTCATAGGGAAGCAATGAAGGAGGTTTAAATGGAACTGATATTCTATCATTCTAGCACCATGAACCTATATAGTATGTTTACAAGTGATATACCTTGGATGGTTAGGGTTTTACCCTTATAGAGAAGACTACAAACAATATCGACAGGTATGATTGGATGAGATACAGGTATGTTTTGAAATCTGTTTCATGATTAAGTTCATGATATGTTTGTCTTCATATTATTGAGGTTAGTACAATCATGATTAATTTTTAGACTTGTTTGATCACCTTAGTAAAATTATGAATGCATGTTAATGATAGAAGACATTTGTTGATTAGGGTTATGACACTTATGATTGTACTAATGCACTGTGGTGTTGTATGAGGATGATGTTGTCCGCTAACATGAAAGGTACATCAAGAAATACAAATCAAGTTCTAGATCAAGAATATATGACCATGATGACATGAAGACAAAGACTCATCCATAGTCATTGATCACATAGAATTTCTAGTTACAAGGATTGATATAAGTTCAAAGACATATAATCAGGAAGTAAAGATCAAGAGGGAACACACTCCAGTAGTTACTGCACGAAAGCAAAGATCAAGAGGAAGCACACTCCAAAATTTCTCACAACAAGCAAAGATTGAGAGGGAGTCCAACCAACAACCAAACAAAGATAAGTATTTGAATTGACATTTCTTGTATATATGATTACTTAAATGATGTTACTAGATTTAGGATGTATATTATGCATGTTAGAAAAGTTGCATTAATGAACAAGATACTACTAATATGCAAGTAATGGGTAAGTGGCCTATGGTACTGTACAACATTCCATTGCTACTTATCTAGAATGAAAACTTTTTGTTGACATGTTGGGAGTAGTGCACACTCTTAACAATGTTCTGGTAGAAATGGAAGGCATCTAGAAAGTTACGGGATATGGATAAATGTTGTATTAAAGCATTGACTAAGATAATTGCATGACTGTATGACCTATGTCTTTATGCGTAAGAATTTGTTCTTAAAACTATGAAATGTTTCTAATCATGCAATTGAACTTGACTTGTAGGAAAGATCGTATACCATCACCTACAAGAGAGACTTGTTTCGAGGAACAAGCGACGAAGAATCAACATACTTCAGAAAAATACCTATTGAAGATATTGAATAACCTAAAGTTCCCGGGATCAGAAATACAGTAAATGGAAGAAGCGATTCCAGAAGAATATGAATAATTCAAGATGGAAGACCCACGGGAACTTGTAGATACAACCCGTGAGAATAATTCTCACAAGAGGAAACCAACATGGGTACGAGAGGCAAGTCAAGATGCAGAGAGATATGGAGCTCTAGAAGTAATGCAAAGAGACCGAGGCCATACTCCAGTTATGTAGCCATGCTGTGCAAAATTATTAAGAAAGAACCTTCCAACTATGAAGAAGTGGCAGAAAAGAAAGAATGGAAGGATGCCATGATCGAGGAGTATCAGTCGATCATGAATAATGATGTCTGGGATGTGGTCCTGAGACCAAAAGGGAAGTCTGTTGTGACTTCCAAGTGGATCTACAAGATCAAGCATGCTGCATATTGCAACATAGAGAAATACAAGGCAAGATTTGTGGCACGTGGCTTCTCCCAAAAAGAAGGGATAGACTATGAGGAGACATTTGCACCTGTAGCCAGGTACATTTCCATCAGAACAGTTCTTGCTCTGGCTGCAGTGATGAAATGGAAGATACACCAGATGGATGTAAAGACAACGTTCTTGAATGGTGTAATGGAACATGAAGTGTATGTGGCAGCAGCCACTCGGGTTTGAGACACATGACAGGGAGTCTCATGTGTGAAAACTGAAGAAAGCATTGTACGGTTTGAAACAAGCACCCAGGACATGGTACAGCAAGATAGACAGCTTCTTGACTAGTTTGGGATTTACCAAGAGTAAAGCAGATTCCAACCTTTACTACAAGGTTGAGGAAGGAAACCCAGTGATACACCTACTTTATGTAGATGACCTGTTTGTGATAGGTGAGGATGGGTTGATTGGTGACACGAAGAGGAAGCTTGCTGCCGAGTTTGAGATGAAGGAATTGGGTATGATGCACTATTTTCTAGGCATGGAGGTGTGGAAAAGTGCAGATGGAATCTTCCTTGGAAAAGGGAAGTATGCAGTAGAGATCCTGAAGAGGTTCAGGATGATGGACTGCAAGGCCATGGCCATGCCTATGGCATCAAACCTAAAGCTATTGAGTGATGCTTCATCAAAGTCGGTTGATGCCATGATGTATCGTCAGATGATTGGGTCATTGATGTACCTGACGAATACGAGACCAGATATTTTCTTTGCTATGAACACATTGAGCCAGTTCCTGACGGATCCGAGACATGTTCACCTGAAGGGTACGGTTGATTATGGGCTCAAGTATGATGTGAATCAGAAGATTAAACTAGATGGTTATGTTGATTCAGATTGGGTAGGTAGTTCCATTGATAGGAATATCACTTTGAGGTGCTTCTTCAGTATGGGATAAGGTGTGATCTCTTGGTTTAGAAGGAAGCAGTCCTGCGTGGCACTGAGTACAGCCGAAGAAGAGTATGTCACAGTGGCCAATCTCGCAAAGGTGGCATGGGATGATCTCATTAAGTTCACGTTCCATTTGGTTGTCCTTCTATTGAGGGTACACTGAAAGAGGTGCATTGTCACAAAATATTCCACTATGTTGTTGGAAGAACACCACAGGTGTAAGGACATGACATGGTTGGCGGGATCATCCCCTTGCTTCCCTTAAAAGTTAGGAATGTCAGAGGGAATTTTATCCATCATAGATGACATGTTGGATAATGTGCAATAATGTCATTGATCAGTTTGGCCAAATCAGGGAAACTTAGACTAGCCATGAAAGGTAGGGTAGGAAGATTTGGTCCTGCCATTGTATATTGTGTGTGATTTCCATGAGGGGGAGATTGGGTTGGTTTTGAAAATAACAAATGAACTCCTACAAGAGAGGAGGGATCAAAGTGTTTCAAAGGACATATAAGAGGAGAAGCTCAAGGGGAACTTCTTCCAAGAGTATGAGGGCTAAATGCATCTAGATTCTCTCCAAAAGGGGAAAATGAATGTGACCCTCTTTCGGCGGTGGAGGAGGTAGAAGGATCAACACTTTCTTCAAGAGGAGAAAATGAACCGATAAAGGAGTGGCCTATTCCAGATAATCCTATCAATGTGGCTTGTGAGAGGCCTCGGCTAAAGCGAAATCTGTGTGAACCATGGGGAGATGGTATAAAAACACCTCTCATGAGAGGGGATAGGCCTTGAAGTCTTGAATACTGCCTTAGGGGGTTGTTTTGTTCCTCTATGGTAAATTTTTTGTGTCAAATGAGAGTGATGGCAGAATTAAACACAATTGGACAAATGTAAAAAATATTCCAACCACAACAGATGCAATATGGTGCAAGAAGTGAGTGATATGTGCAAAGTCATTTTAGTGCAAGAGTTCCCATATGTAGGTTCTTTTTAATTACAAGTTGGTGAACTTGTATTTCAAAAGAAAATAAGTGTAAATTCCCTAAAAAGACCTAATGTCCTTCCTCTCAAATGTAACTAGGCCTTCCAAAAGCACAACTAATGGTGATGATGGGATTCATGCACCAACTGACTAGTGAAGGTAAAAAAGAGCCAGTTCTACCAACAATGGGGCCAATGTTCCAATCAAGAAGAATTGGCAATACCTCCCAATGGAAATAGCTAACTTCAGGAGTCAATTGCACCCACAATTTCTCCTTGGTGATGTCCTAAGTTTGGACACTAATGTACCTTGCATCAAGTGTGGATCAGTGGTTCGGCCTGTACGATATAGTGTCGTATCCCTACAATGAGCTAAGTGAATCGTAGGGGAGAGCAGGTCGATTATACCTTGGCTTTCACTTCCTTGGTCATTGTGCACTTCTGATCCAAGTTTTATTTGAACACTTTCTTATAGCAGTATTTTTAAAGTACACTATAAGCCAACAATGCTATGTTTCAAAATATCACTAATGAAACTAGTTTGGTGGGCATTAATGGATGCCTAACTCCATCAATCCTACCTAACTAAAATGTTGTTTTGTGACCTCCTGTGGAGGATTTAGTTCGTTATAAATTTACAAAGTTGATTTTAAGGGTCTTGAATTCATTTAGGGAGTGTAAGAGAGGTATTTCAGAATTCCCTTCCTTTCTGATTCACCAAGCTCATAAGAAGTGCGAGGTGAAGAGCATACTTGGAGTGGAAACGTTTTTAGGTCCCTCAGTGTGTGTAAGTGATGCAAAAACATGTGAGGTAAGAAAATTGATTGTTGCAAACTAACTAGAAGAGTATAAAGTAAATGCAAATGGAGATCAACTTTTAACTCTAAAAGATGCTAAGGGTGCTTTGCAAACAAAGTGCTAATTAATTAAAAGTGTGCAATGGAGGTATTTCATACTTCTCACCCCTTTCTGATTCACCAAGCTCACAAGAAGTGAAAAGTGAAGAGAATACTTAGGGAGACAAGAGTCTTTAGGTCCTTGCTTTTGTGCAAAAAGTGGATTCTACACTAGATTTGATCCTAAAAACATGTCAAGTAAACATAAACAAGAGATGTATTGAATACTAGTGACAACAATGAGGCCCATTGAATTCCTCAAGGTTGACTACCTAAGTAAGTTTTGAGAGATGTGGACTCTTTACTCCCTAATATTTGTCTAAGTGTGATAATTACTATATAATTAATGAAAATTATTGCAAGTTATTAATCTAGTTCATTTGTGAGCATCCATTGGGGCTCAATACGGTTGCATGCAGATAAAAAGAAAATCAAATGATTGTAGTGTGGGAAAACAACACTCTGCCGTGCAATAGTGTGGAAGAATTAAAAATAGATGCATGGTAGCATGGACAAAACACAAAAAAGGTGCACGGGTTAGATAGAAGATTATCACGTGGGTAATGAACTTCTTATCTACACAAGTAGTGCGACTCTCGAAGGAATTTTTGTAAGTGTAGCGTAGCCGAGAGGATGGGATCCATGCTATTGTGTAAAAATTAAGTGTGGCCAATAGGGGGAGAATTATGAAGTTGGAGGCGGTAAACTTGATCTCCTGCAAATGACAAGCACCCAGAATTAATCACTTAGCATAAAATAACCTAGTTGAAAAGAAATAAACAAAAATAAGTGGAGTCGCCATTAGAACTATTATGGAAAAAATTGCACAAGGGTGCATCCTTCCACTTGGTAAGGGGATAATCCTTATAGGTTGCAGCAAGGCCTCAATACTTGGATCCCCTTGGGGGGGAGTGAATTCTCCAAATGATCCTGCAAGTGATTCTTAGTGGAATTTAAATAAAAGAAAGAAAATGAAACAAAATATAACAAAGGAAATGGGGGAAGAATGCAAACTCAAACAACCAAATGTATGCAAAACCACTTTCTATTTCCCAATGGTCGAGCATGTACAACACCTAGGAGGTGTAGGATTCAAGGGAATTCAAAAATATCCCTTAGGGAGGTCCTTCTTGTCCAAACTAATGCTATGTGGGTGAGAGAACAATGGAGATAAACTCTTGCTCCTTGGAGGAAGGAGGAAAGGGAGATTTGGAATGCTTTCAAAGGTGGGAATAGGTCATATATGAAGGAGCTCTAACAAAAATCCAGCATCATAAATTTGTTATTTTTTCTCTCTACAAGATGCATGACCATGTCTTCCTTTTATAGGCCAAGAGGTCTCCAAAAAACAACTAGCCCGAAATGTAAATTCCAGCACCTCATGAAGTAGTTCCAAGTACACAAGAATGGATATTTAATGCCACAAGAAGTGTAAGGAGCCTAATTTCGAATTGTGGAAGTGATGGGCCATTGATGATCCTTCAATTGCACTGCTGATGGGTGAGATTTAACAGTCACGTGGATATCAAAGGAATTTCTGTGCTAGGGTCGCGTGGGTTCTAAACTAGTAACACATCCTATAGCACAAGTTAATAAGGGTTCAGCTGCACAACCCAATTATTTGACTGTTCTTAGGAACTTTTGGACTCATGTTGATTTTTGGATTTGTTCAGGATGACTTTGGTGAGCTGCATTATATATGTTGATGACACCTTACTGCAAGAATTGCCAAAGTGTCACATGTGTGTGAGATTTAGGCGTTAATAAGGGCCTTCACATCTTATATGAAAAACTAGATTGTATGGATCCGAGCTACCTCTTATTTGAAGAATACCGATAAGGTGGAAGACTTGAAGATCAAACCAGAAATCAACCTCCGGGTCTTCTACATGCAGAGAAGGGATAGAATGCAGGATGTTAAGTTCATGGATACTTTTAAAGAAAGAAAAAATGTATCTCTCACTTCTTGTGAACAGTGGATTGCAAAAATTAGACTAGAGACCCTATTTTTGCATAGTAGGCGGAGACAAGAGGCACTTACCAGTGAGATGTGAAGGAGAGAGCCTCTCTCTTTCACCACATTTGGTCTAGAATTGGATAGGGTTACCAGATATATAAGTTGTGTTAAGTCCTTGGGGACCCAGTGGTTGGGCATAAAGTTTCATTTCCATATCTTTTGGGCTATAATAGATAGCAAGGAGGAAGAGTATTGGGATGAATTCATGGCATAGTTTGGGTTTCGAGCTCTAGAATATCTATGACATCCATATTATGATTGGAGCAAAACGTATTACTTATCTCTTCCTCCAACAAATGAATATTCTAAGAGTTCAAATTGACTGCAGACACCTACAAGGTATTGAGTTTGGGGGAGATGTTGAGTGTGAAAGATGCCTCTATTATGTCCTCCATATACTTACCCTTTCATCACTATTGATTACCTGTTTGCAACTTAACTACCTATTTTGGGGATGTTGGCATAGGTTTTGGTATTTGTATTCTTTGATATTTTATTTCATGTTTAAATAGGATTTGGATATGAAAGATGCACTTGTCACTTCCTTTTCATCTTATTATGCAGGTTGAAAGTGAAAGACTCCATTTTTTAAGATCAGGTTGCAGATCATATCCTGGAATTGCATAATGAGGTTGTAGATCCTATTTTTACAACAAGTCCGATAGTTTTGCTTCTCGCCACACACCAGCAGTCTATCACGGTGTTGGTCCATGACATCTGAAGAAGATACCACAAACTTTTTCTATATGTATTCTCCTTTGGATCATCAATGATCCGATTATGGATGAATGAAGACAAGATTGAAGACAATGCCTAGTTTTGCGTATGTGGACACAGTTGTGGTTTCGAGGATTGTGGAAGCAAATTCTAGAAGTCGATTCAAGATACCTCATTTTTGGGACATTGTTATTATTAATTTCTTAATTTATAAGTATCTTTGATTTTGTGGACTGTAACGCCCCCTTCCATCATCAAATGCAAGGAAGGAAACGTTAACAACACACAGGCTTAAGGCAGGCTTAGTCCCAATAATTTAACTCATAACGCATGCAATTTAAAACTTATGGGTGCAGACATAAACTCAATAGCTACACAGCGGAATTAAACTTCACATATACACATAGTTTCCTCACGCATTCAACAGATAAACAACAGTCATTAATTATCCTATTGCATAAACATGACGCCTTTCGTTCCATTAATCATGTATGCATTGCAAAACACAGACTGTATATAAATTAAATCACAAGAATACTCATCTTGAATTGCAACGGTCCAAACGAATGGCTATGGAAGGGCAACGTTCCTCCCAACCGTAGACCTCTGTCCAGCTTGTGTTCTTTCAGCCGAGAGGTCACCCCCGAGCTGGGCTGTGTATCCACTAAGGAGGACTAGCTGGGTTCACTCACAGCCATGGTTCTGGTCAAGCATCCAAGAAGATAGAGGAGGGTAATGCTAAGCCAGTGAGCTCAACCACAGAGCTACAGGCATCTCAAGTGAGCTCAACAGTTAGGCACCCACATTACCTACCACATCCAACACAAGGAAGATCCCCTTCTCTGTTACACAGTCCCTCAGGCAACTCTTCCCTCCAGTGCTCTTCAGGATGGGCATAGAAAGGTCCAGCTGCTGATCCTTGAGATCCTAGCCTTCACTGGGTTTATCAAGCACACCCAACCTCTGCTTAGTCAATCCTCTCTTGATTCCTCACCATTCTGCTCACCAAATACTCAAATCCGTCACTCGTTTTCTGAGCTGCAAAAACTGGGTTTTTCCATTGATTTCGGGGTAGCTAATGCTCCCAAATTCGCCCCAAGGTTCATGCTAATGGATCCCCCATTGGATTTCCCTGTCCCATGCCAAATCTGGACGTTTTTGGTCTTTCAAAAACTGGGTTCTCTCAAGGTCGCGATTTCTGGTTTTTCCTCACTGCTGGCACTCGTTTTTGGATGGGAATGATGCTAGATAGTTTCACCATGGAATGGGGTGAGAATGAAGCAACCTCCCATGAGGTTGAGTGACTTCTTGCCCAAGCAATCAGAGCCCATGCCCACCCATACGAATTTCAGGGCTGCCCATGCTCCATTGAAGCCATGGGCTGAAAATCTCAACCACCTTCTTACAACAGGCATTAATGTCACCTAGGGAAGTCAATGGGTTCTCATAATGACAAATGGCAGCCTAGGGTTTAGTCCCATAGCCCCCTCACCACTCCCTAGTGGATACACATGTCCCCTTCTCATTCGTTGCCTCCATAGCCAGTTTTTGGTATTTTATTTCAATGTTAAATATTTACATCAATTTACAATATCCCATGGCTTAATAGCACGTGGGTAACAAAATATCAAGCGTGTCTAATTTAAATAAAATCCGAGCATAAACTAGCGGGGCCTTGGCCTTGAGCTCCACGCTAGGGAAACATACATCGTGTGTTTACAATATTTACATTAGAGCCAATATTTCCTAAGGGTCAAAATTGGGGTATTACATGGACCGAGCAAACTATTTCCGTATTTGCAATTACTCTTATTATGAGTAGATCGACTCTATCAAGTTGGCCAAGCTCTTTTCTCATTATGTATAAATATGTCTATGATATATGACTAAAGAACAAGCTTTATTATTGAAATAGAAAGGTGTTGTTGTTACTATCCATTAAATTACAACTTCGTTTAATGGTGATTGGGAGTGCATGAGTGATTAATTTGTTGTAACTTTATCTATGGGTGGTGTTGTGCCTGATCGAAGTGAGGAGGGACCCTCAGGAGAGGTCAGGTACAACCTTTTAGATTTGTTAATTTTTTTTCTTTGAGATGTTAAATTATTTTGGATTATCGTATCAGTAGGTCATATATCCAGATTTGTGTGCTTAATCATTTCCTTCTTTTTAAAACATGAATTCTTAGGTGTGGATTTTTATTTGAAATGAGAACAATAAATCCTTTGTAGAACTATGAGACTGGGTTGATATCTTTGATAGGGCCAATCCAAGTCATCCTATCTTTTTATAGATTGGATGATATGTTCGAAGTTGTTAATTCTTCTTTTTTGCTTTTGATTATCACAACCAAACATGTGACATACACTTAACTTGTATTTTATCATAAGCATAGGATCTATGTGAATTTAGATGTGGCTTATCACTGCAGTCTTGAACTCAAGGATTTATGGTTTGATTCAGGAAAGTTAAGGAAGGTTTTGGACTGGTGTGACTTAGTGCAGGAATTTTATTAAATTTTCCGGATCGAGTTTCCTTTGAATCATATTTAACCATTCTTTATTGCTAGCATAGATTTTGAGACAACCTTTAAAAGGACAGACTTACCCTGGTTGATGATTAATGGCTGAGTGATATTGATGTTCTAAAAAGACATTGATTTGCACCAACATTTCCCAATTTTATGTGATTATGGAGAAGTTAAATTTCAAATCCCTATCTCCAAAATCCCAGCCTAGACTATTAGGTGGGTTTATTACTAAAAGAAAACCTAGTAGCCTATTATGATTACTTTTTCTTGTTAAAATGCAATTTTCTGAACTTTGAAAAGGATGAAAACCAATGCACCTAAAAACAAATATAACCGATTGAATGTACAATTTCACCCCTTTTTAACTGAAAGATAGAGCACCCTCTTACCGTCTACTATGCACTTTTCAATTTTCCAATGTTTTTATGCACAATGCAAGCTTAAATGCAAATTTAAAAAAATGTACAATGCGAAATTTTTGGTATTTTATGAAAAATGAAAACTATGCTTCATATGCCAAATGCAAGTTTGTCCTAAGAATCAAGTACATAACCACTTACTAAAATGAAAATGCAAGTTCAATTCCTTCCATACACTTACAAACTTGACGTTTCTAGATACAAATACATTCATTTAGTTGGTAAGCCAATTCCAATCCTAAGATATGAATGAAACTTCAAATTTTACATGCACATATGCTTCAAGGACAAAAATGGAAAACAAATTTGTTTTTATATACAAAATGCAAATATGTACTTGAAATGAAATTTGATGCACACAACAAAGCAAAAAAATATATAATTTTGCTTTTGTTTTTGTTTTTCAAAATGCAAAATACAATATCCTAAGAGCTTGCAAAACAAACACAAATTCAACTTGTAAGAGATCCAACTAGTTTTTTGTTTTTAAAAATAAAACATGAAAACATACTCTCAAAAAATCACACAACTAAATTGAAGTAACACACTCTTGACAAGCCTATCACACATAAGTGAAAGCAACCTAAAACTCAAGACATTTCAGTCATACAATAAGCAAAGGAAAGTATATGAACTAACTTTCAAACACCACTGGACAAACAAACCTACTAGGTTTCTAGGTTTGGTTAGGCCTAAGTCTTTCTCCCAACCAGTGCAATTAAGGACTGGAAACAACCCAAAGATAGGGCCTGCACTTTCACTTTAAGGAGGAATCAAAATTACTAGATATAAAAGGAGGAAAATCAATCTAGCAATGAAAGATTATCTTCAATACTTTTTCATCAATAACTTGAAAATACAGACTGAAAAAAGAGTGCAAACTGACCACAGTACTTGTTTAAAGTCTATGCAATGCATAAACAATATGAATCTTCAAAAGATATTAACCAAACATGAAAGGGTATTAGAACCAAATAGTATTTTGAAGAAGATGCTTCACTCAAAAACACCAAAAGGATGACTAAAAAAAGGCAATGAATAGACACTAACTCTTAGAGGTCTTAACAGACAATTCTTTGAGAAAGGAAACAAACAAGCGGTGAAAAGGATAGAGTTACAAACACCACTAAAAAATAAATAAAGCTCATACAAATGAAAAGATTCAACAGGAAATGATTAAAACAAGTGGAGAAACAACCTCTACAATTTCATAGCAGAGCCCTACCAGTCAAAAGCTCTTCATACCTTTCAAAACAATGATGACAGGAACAAGGGCATAAATCTTCCCAAACAAGTTTTTAATAAAAAAGTCTCATAAACAAGTTACAATTAGGATTACATTAAGCAAAACACTTCTAAAGAATCTCAATAAGACCCAAAGAAGTCATCCAAATCAAGAACAAATCGAGAAAACCTAAGGGTCGAGAAAGTTGTAAGACAGTTGTAACCTACAGGAAAAAACAAAATTGTATCTTCCGCAAACAGCATGTAACACACACATGTGCATATTACCACTAGAGTTTTTATAGGGAAAACACAACTGTAAGTGTTACCACTAGCATTTATGTCTTGAATGGTTCAAAAAATTAAAAAAAGGCCAACTTCATGGAAATGAAAGTATGATATTGAACTAAGGGTTTTGAACCAACATAGACTTGAAAACATACACAAATCAAACCACTAAACTAGAATAACAAGAATGGAAACCCCAAATCAAATAGGCTTCTCCCTATTGGAGTCGCCAATTCTGTTGTGAGGAAAACTATTTTATGACTGGGGTGAGGTCACCAACATACTAGGCTTTCTAAGAAAGACATCTAGGGTTGTACGGAAATGAAATGAGGGTTTGCATTCAAACAAAACTAGACCGGGAGTTCAAAAGATAAAAATTATGCACCTTATTTATGTAGATTGATCCAAGCTTTTGTTTCTCCTTAGATTTTCTCCAAACCTTTGGCCTCTTGATATAAGAACCTGTAAAACCATAGAAATACCTTCCTCAAGAGATTTTCACCATAGTAAAATAATTGAAAATTTGAGAATAAGACAAGAATATAAGCATATGACTCTACTCTCAATATAAAATATTAATCATTCCTCAATCAAATCATAAAATCAAAAATAGGGAAGGGAAAGATGTCAATTCTTAATTGATAACGGAAACAAGTACAATATTACCTTATAACTGCTCTAGCACCTCATGAAACCTCAAATCTGTATCTCTTTGCTTCTCTTCTCCAACACACCCAATCATTCTCCAAGTCTACAAAGGATATGACAACATATGCACAGGTCAAAGGGGGATGTAGATAACACTAATCCTCCAGCATAACATTACTTGTGGGGAAAAATGGTCCCCCTCATGTCCTTACTTCCATATTTTTATAGTAAGTGTGTATAGATAGGCTCGAATGAGAATAGGTTGCAACCAATGGGGTAATTACCAAAACCACCCCAACTGCTCCAATTTCGATTTTTATTTTATTTTTTGGATTTTTAGGGAAAAACGTTGGTCACCAAGGGGAAACATGTACTTGACATGCACTTGATACAAGAGCAAGGTGTGTTTTCAACATTTTGTTGAAAACATTGGTGGAACAGATACCACTAGTGATTAACACACAAGTTGCTTGACCACCAACAATGTTTTTGTGATAACACTAGGTTGCAAATTTCATTTGTGCTAGAGAATGAGTGAATGATTAAGGCCAAGACATAAAATACCAAATATAGGATCTTCCATCCATATTTTCCTTTTGTGTGATCAATAGCTGTAATGTTGTCATGGTCAAAGAAGTACCGATTTGGGTTATAACACCTATCACACACATTTTCTTCACATTTGAAGGTATACAAATTGAGAATAAAACAATGATTAAACTTAAGTATATCATTCCTCAACAATTATGAATGATATAGTTCATGATTTCCTATCTAGACCCCTTAAAATTATATTAGTCATGACCCTTAGTCATCCATTATGTAGTTCATTCCACTTGTTAATTAAGAAAACTTGCCACTTGAGAGAGTCACCCCTATGTTAGTCTTTATTACAATTCCATAATTTGTCTTCCTTTATTATCCTGTAGGTTCCCATTATTTATTACCTCTTTACCCTAAGGTCTCCATGCCTTCCAAATTCATTATAATGACCTATATAATCATCCTAATCATTTAACTCCAACAAGTTTAATTGTGAGCATTGATTTCCCTTTTTTTCAGACATCTTGATTTTTAGTGTTGCTTCATTTCTTACTCTGAAAAAGGACTTTTTAGAACTTGTACTATATATATCCATAGAAGGTTTTGAGATCTAGTTTTATTTTCTTCTTATTGAGATGATCCTATCTAAAAAGTGTAACTATATAACTTGGATTATAGCTTGTATTGAAGTTTCCAAACCTTTCACTTTGTCTTTTAACCATAGTGATATCTTGAAAGTTGAAATTATGCTTTATTCTTTCGTGACAAGTTGGACTCACTAGAAGTTTTAATGGAAAACCTCTTATGGAAGCTAAATTCTTTATTTAGGTTTTTGATGGTCCCCAACCACTATTTTGTTTCTATTAAATTTTCAACATGAAAAAAATAAATTTGACTAATAAAAGTTGAAATATAATAATGTAGAAATTGTGTTCTTTGGTGTTGTGTTCAAATATATATTAATGTTGTTGTTTGGAATCGTATTATTTAGCATGGATATCTCAAGATATAATAATATTGTTGTTTGTTTACCAGATATAATTCCAATGAGTGTAAAATAAGTCAATTAAAAAACATCTCTACTTTTGTGGTAGCTGCATCTTCCAAGAAACATGGTGGTGGCCTCGTCCTGTCCAAGTCGTTATATGCAATGCAAGTAGGATCCAATGATTTTTCCTTTCACATTATGAACTAAACCTACCAAACAACATGTATTCTAGTGATTTCCTTGAATTGCTACTTACCGATTCAAAGAATACCCACTGGCATGATTCAATCCTCCTAAACTTATAATTCTCTTTTTTTAGTACAGACATAATATCATGAAGCATTTCTTGTAATCATATGGGATCTATACAACAGTGGAGCGAGGAAATTCTTTGTAGGATATCTCTTCCTCATTTTGTTGAGTTCTTGGAAGTGTTTAGTAGAATGAAGAATATATATATATATAAGTAAACACATGCCTTTCATAGATGTAAAAGAACATATTTCCATGTAGTCTTGAACAATTGTTAGGAGACAACTCTTTTTCTGTGATCTTGAACATCTTCTTACAGATGTACAGAAAATCCCAACGAAATTGGGGGATGTTGATTCCATACTCGCATGGCATGAAATAGGTGGTGAAACATATTTGCATTCATAGACCATAGTCCTTCATCCCATAAATAATTTTTTTACTAGTACTATTTTGTTATTTGTGGCTAGGTGTTTTATAGTAATGATTATTAATTATGATATGCATTCAAAAACTTCCCACTTGTATCAATTGTCTTCATTTCCTTAAAACAAATTTAACCAACAATGTCATATAGGCCCTAAGAGCTATGGCTCTGATACTAGAATGTAACACCCTGAATTCTTTATACAAAATATAACTTCCATTCAAAAGTGATATGCATCTTTCATAAAACAAATTTACTTAACTATGTAACAATAACATTAAATTAACTATCATAATGAAATTAATAACAAAAAAACTAAGTTTCCAAGATTGAATAATAACCAAATATTTGTTTAAACACGAGACATGGACAAAGGCATACCTGAAATAGAAATTCGTACTTACAGGGATACCATAGAAGTGATCAAGATCACAACAATAACAATTGGAAGACCACATTTGGGGGACCGGTCTCCTCCCAACCAACCCCTCAATAATAGACTGAGATCCCTCGTGCCCTCACTCAGCAATACCAAGCTAGCCCAAACATCGTAATCATAATCCTACTCTACCCTCATCCTCCAACCTTCCATCTCCATCACAGCTCACAAAACTCCTCTTGAAGTGTAGGAGGTAAGAATTCCAACCCTTTCCCCATCTCCTTCCTCTTATTTAATCTTTTCCAAGCCCCCCTAGGATGGACACATGTCCACATGCAATAATACCTATGAAAAATTCCCCTAAATGGATAAATAGATCATAGTTTTTTTTGTAAGTAAGGAAGAGTCCTTTCTATTAATTTGAAAAAAACAAAGATACAATGTTCTTTTTGATGTACATAATCATCCTCTCGCGAGGAGAGACCAAACTTTAAAACTAGGTTTGCATACTAAGATTATGCACAAAATTTTGGATGCAACTAATAGGAGATTGCTTCTACTATATGTGTCCATCGTGATTTCCAGTGGAAACAAAATAGTATTTAGAAAAAATAACAAAATATCCATCACAGGCATAGAAACTTATGAGTTTGGAATATAGTCTAAGGAAGACCTAATCATTTTGTTTCTGGAGTTGCATCATCCTCGATGGTGATTGGGTTTTTGTTGGTACCTCTAAATCTGTTAATCCAAATGATCAACCATAACTATCATCTTCCTTGCCATGATTTTGTTTAGCTTCCTCTGGTCCTTTGTTGTATTAATAGTTTCCCTCGGCTCCACCACAAAGGGACTTCCTTCCATCAACATTCTGCAAGTTAATGTTTTGAGAACCCAGTGGAGAATCACTAAGCATTCATATAGCATGTTGGCACAAGATTAGTCTGTAGGAAGTGTGGAAGCCAACACCTGCAAAAGGAATAATCCGCAGAAGAAAGGGTCATTCGCAGAGAACACGGAAGCACAAAAGTAGTTAGTTTGTTAGATAAGGGTCATGTGGACCATTTTGTAACCACTTAGCTTTGTATAAATAGGAGAATGATTGTAATCCTAAGGGCATCCATCAATCCAGTGATGAATAGAGCAATCGACCTTTTGATTTTTGATCTAGTTGTTGATCTATTTTGTATCCATGATATGATGTATTGACTGTTTCTGCGAAGGCCATTCCGTAGGATTTAATGAATGCATGAAGATGTTCGATTACAGTTCTATCTTTGTCTTTGTTTCTATTAGATGATAAATGCGAATGTTTATGAGATGTTTAATGCTATTTTCATGCTAATGAGTAGTTAGATCATGTTGTAGCGAATGTCTATTATGTGTTGACTTTGCGATTGATGAATATGTGAATGGTGAACTGCTAGCATAGTGCAAATGACATAATCTTTGGTTTCTGCGAGTGCAATGTGTGATTAATGCATATCCTCAACTCCACTGTGGAAACTTGGTTCCTGCAGCCCCCTTGTGCAACTCCGTTGAGACTTCACTCGCTCTGGGAGTGTTGCTGGAAAGGGTAAAACCTTTCTAGGCCGATGCGTAAGGGAGTTCGGTTGATGGTTTGTTGACGACGGTGCAAAGTGAACCCCTATAGATAGTCGTCATGTCAACAAATGGTTTCATTACTAGGACCTTGAAGAGGAAAAGAAGAGGATATGTTGTGGGACCCAACAAAACCGGAGATTCAAGAGTGGTTTGACAGAAAGACAAAAGAATTCGTAGAAGGAGAGAAGAAGAACCCTAGACAGATGGTAAGCAATGGGTTGCAGAAGTACATTTATTCAGATATCCACGAGATATTTTTCTGCGAATTCCCAGTACTGCTGCATGAGTGGTTGGCGCAGCTAACATTCTAGAAGAACCATTTCCAAAAGACTAAGCCTGACCATTGGACCCCAGAACTGATTCGACAGCTGAAATGTGTCGACAACACAGTATCAAGGGTTGTCGATTTCTGGGTGGATAGTATCCTAGAGGGATATATTACTGAGTTCGTAGTAGACACAATCAAATCGTACAGCGACGCAGAAAGGAATTTTTTCAAGGGACCGAGGGGAAGGTTCTTACTGTTGCTAAAAATGTGGATTAAGATGCTTATCTACGAAAAGGGCATATTGAGGATGACTTCCGATGATTAGAAAGATCGGTGTGCGGAGGTTGTGGGTATCGCGTGAATGTAGATCCGATAGAAAGATGCAAGGTAGATGGACATGAGCAACGATGAGTTTCTAAGGGAAGCTGACGAAGAGTGTGGTACCTTGAGGTGTGGGGTGATAATCCGACGTCCTGAGAAGAAGAGGAGGACTGAGAAAGAGTCTCCTGAGAGGACTGGAACAGAAGACTGCAAAACAAGACCACAAGGGAGGAAGCGACCTTAGTGCGATGAAGACGATGATGAGGCTATCCCAGAAGCAGAAGAAGGATGGATCCTAAGATACAACATACCTACAACCCCGTGCACTACTCATAATTTACAGGAAGAAACACAAGTTATTCACAAAGTTTCCCTACGTGCAACGGAAAAAGAATTGCATCAATAAACAATAACAATAGGAACGTTAGAATGGCAGACAACACAAAGATTCCCACTTTCCAGGGGAACGGGAATGAGGATCCCGAGTAGTATTGGTTTATGTGCGAAGCAGTCTGGACTATGAAACAGGTCTAGGATGAAGATATAAAAAAGGGGCATCTAGCGACGACCCTTAGGGTCTGGGCATTAGATTGGTATATGAAGTTTACAAGGGTTCCAGCAGGAACACCAGACAAATCGTTGGCACAAATCAAAGCAGGAATGATCGATGAATTTAGGAAGCCAAAGTCAGAGTTGCAATATGTCAACGAGCTCAAGGAAATCAAGCAATACCCAAATGAGCCGGTGTGGGAATTTGATCACTAGTACAAAACGTTGATAACAAAGGTAAGTTTTGGGATAAATGATATGAAGCACAAGGAGTGTTTTATCACAGGATTGGTACCACACATACGCAAATCATTAATGCAACAGAAGGTTGTGACCCAAGCCGAGGCATTGGATATTGCGATGAAGCTAGAGGCTTCACCAATTGGAAAAACGGATTTGGGCATGGATCAGATACAGG
This sequence comes from Larix kaempferi, assembly GCA_027924585.1. Lineage (NCBI taxonomy): Eukaryota > Viridiplantae > Streptophyta > Pinopsida > Pinales > Pinaceae > Larix > Larix kaempferi. The sequence goes on along the minus strand of BSBM01001296.1, from coordinate 1,129,266 downwards.
TGAAGCTGTCAAACTTGACGATCCATCTCCAAGACATGAAGAAAGGAGGCCCGCAAAGACGTTTTGTGCACTAGGTGTAGGACAGAAGGTCACCACAAAGATCAGTGCCCAGAATTCTGATAATACTTGCAATCAGGTGCACCAAATCCCCTTAGCCAGGGAGGATTTTCGTGGTGTTGCATCTGCCAGACAAGAGGCCATCGAAAAGAAGAGTGTGTGTATTTGCAGAAGATAGTGTCGAAACCAGAAAACTTGTATTGCAAGTTCTATAAATCCGTTGGCCAGGATGAAAACAACTGCAAAGCTTATGACCTACTCCAGGAGAGGATTGCGGCTGCATACTTCATGGCAGGAGAAGAAAAGACACCAATTTAGCAACAACAATAGTATAATCCACCGTCGGCCCAGTATAATCACCAACTACAGTAGTATGATCAAGGGCAGTATGGTACACCGCAGTATGGTCAGCCACAGTACTCCGCACTGCAGCATCCAAAACTGCAGTATCTGCAACCGTAGTACCCACCATATGGGCCACCGCAACAACCGCAGTATGGGAAACCATGGTACCCACCATATGGCCCACCGCATGGAGGGTCTAGAGGAGGATTCCATGGAGGTTGAGGTGCTGGCGCAGGATGAGGAGGAGCTATTGGACAAGGACGAGGACTGATTACATGTTACAATTGTGGGTAGTAGGGACATTATCATAGGGATTTCCTGAATCCGGTGCCATAGTGCACTTATTGAATCACTGTGGATCATGGCGTTGAATATTTCCCGCAGCTCATCGCAGAATGGCAGACCAAGAATCCACCACCACCTCCATAGAACTAGAATCATAATCCACCACTGGTTGTACAGATGATATCAACGGAGGCTCCGTGACACCATGTGACCGTGAGAGTAGTGACATGAGGAGGACTTGTGAAAGGAACTGATAGGTCACAAGATACTGTCCGACCAACAACACAAAAACATGTCACCTTTGACGCGGAGGTCGAAAGGAATGTTTTCTTGGAAGCGCAGGAGGCGATGAGACAGAGGAGGAAGTTACCTCTTCAGGAAGAAATTATCTATGATATGCCACCGACGTTCGACCTGAAAAAGTTGCGAGGGAAGGATAACATCTTAAAAGCCTTCTTGAAGAGTTTCTTGGAGTTGAAAAAGGATCAAGATGCGCTGGAAGAGATATCCAATCTATTGAATCGATGGGAGGGTGCATGTCAAGAACAAAAGGTCAATTGCATACACAAGAGGAAGATGGGGAGAGAGATGCAAATGTCAGCATAAATTGGATCATTTGATGTCGACTCAATTATCTTGGACCTGGGGTCGAATGTCAACATTCTGACCAAGAAGACATGAGAAACAATGGGGAAACCGCAGTTGGCTTGGTCACTGGTACAACTGCAATTATCAAATCAAAGTAAGGTTATTCCACTTGATCGGGTGTGCCAGCTTCCCGTAGAGATTAAGGACCCCAACACTTATGTAGACTTTGATGTAATTGAAATTGTGGAAAATACCAGCCCCTATCCAGCGCTGCCAGGGATTGACTGGGAAATCGATAATCTAGCTGTTATCAACTTCAAGAAGCAGACTATTTCGTTTGAGAATCGCGAGATGAGGGTCGTTGCAGCACTTGATCCTGCTGAAGGGAAGCGATACGTTGAACTGGCGAGAGATGAATTTACAGAGGGATGGGATAGTGTATACAATATATATGAGGATTACATTAATCCTACTACAGACGAAGAATTGGAATGGCACAATGTTAGTTTGGCGTCATCAAATTCAGATGAGGTGCTCGAGAATTGGCAGAACTGGATGCATGAAGTGTCATTTAGAAGGTGTGCCCGGATCACACAGTCACTGCGATGGGTAGCCACAAAGGAGTGTGCGCTACCAACATATGAAGGATTTCCCAATTTGGCTACATTTCTCATGGATTTTGAGGAGAAAGTAGCGGAACCGCAACGACTATTGGCCTTGGAGGAATCCTTGAAGGCAACCTGTGCGCGATGGTGGGAAACACACAAGTCCACCATAACTACCTAGCCACTATGTCGCCACCTAATGACGGTTAGGTTTGGCGATGCGCAAGGATCTGACGAAAGGAAATTTGATGGTAGAAGTTACCCGAAGGTGCATTTGGCTGAGTGCGAAAGAAAATGGGGATTACAAGCAAAAGTACCATGTGAATAAACACATGGCTGACTGTGAAGAATGGGTCCATGTGTTTATTCACACACTTGATGAAGTACCGCGGAGCTGGTATGTCGCAGCAGAACTGCGACGCGGAACGAATTCTTGGGAGCAGCTAACAATTGGCTTCAGCCAAACATTTTGTTTCTCAAATGAGAATCCCTTCATCCATAGTGCACTGCAGGTCATTTGAGAGAAGGTATTTGAAGCAGTACCAACAAAGAAACCATTAGAACTTCAGTGGAATGCAACACCATAAATGATGATGGAGTGTTATAACATCACAGGAGATCCGGATGATGAGGATGATCCGAGGGATACGCATGTACCAGATTCGAAAGGAAGTCGCAGTGTCGAGGCACCAAAAATTCCTTCCAACAAATTCCAGCAACTGTTGAAGATCAAGAAAGTAAACATTGGGTCGGAGGAGAACCCGAAGTTTGCAAGCATTGGGGATTATTGGGATGATTTCACTATTGAGAAGATGACTGATCTGCTGCATGAGTTTCAGGATCTATTCCCAACTAAATTCTCGGAGATGAAAGGAATTTTCGAGGACTTAGGCGAAATGAAGATCCCCCTTAAACCCGATGCGAAGCCAGTCAAGCAACGACCCTACCGGTTAAATCCAAGGCACAATGAATGGGTACAATCCTAGATTGAAAGGATGTTGGAAGCAGGCATCATAGAACCAATAGAAGAATTAGAATGGATTAGCCTGATGGTGGTCTAGGACAAGAAAACTAGCGAAGTCTAAATCTATGGTAACTTACGGAAGTTGAATGATGCATGTTTACATGATCTGTTCTCGACACCATTCACAGACGAGGTGCTTGAAGGAGTAGGGGTCAGGAAATATACTCATTTACGGATGGGTTTTCATGATATCACTAGATCAAAATCACAAAGGAAGATCGGAATAATACTATATTCATCACATAATGGGGCTGCTTTAAGTATACAGTGATGCCATTTGGACTAAAGAATGCTCCAATGATTTTTTCAATATTAGTAGTTTCGACGTTCAAAGACTACATTCATTAATTTCTTACCGTCTATATGGATGATTGGACAGTGTATGGGTTGGTCAAAGATCACATCGCAAACCTGAGGCTAATGCTAGAACGATGTCGACAGTACCAGATTTCATTGAACTTGAAAAAGTGCATTTTCTGTGCTCCGTTCGGGATTTTGCTGGGGCACATTGTCTGTCGGTAAGGAATGCTAGTAGAACCGACGAAGATCGCAATTATTGTCGACCTCACATCGTCGACAACCGTCAAGCAATTAAGAGAGACATTGAGCCACATAGGCTACTACAGGAATTTTATCTGAGGGTATGCAGCAATCACAACACTAATGGAGAAGTTGTTGAAGAAAGACACCAAGTTTGAGTGGAACGAAGAGTTCCATAAGAATCTAGAAATATTAAAAGAAAATATGGTTGCCGCACCTATATTAACATTCATAGATTGTACGAAGGAGTTCCATGTTCACGTGGATGCGTCATTAGTTGCATTAGGAGTCATCTTGGACCAACCAGGAGAAGACGACATCGACCACCCGATAGCCTTCATAAGTAGGAAGTTGTATACTGTGTAGAAGAATTATACAACCACGGAACGGGAAGGGTTGGAAACGATCTATGCCTTACAGAAATTCCAACACTACCTATTAGGGGGCCACTTTAAAATGTTCACCGATCATTCAACATTAAAATACCTGGTGAACAAGCCTGTGTTGGGGGGGAATATCTGTCGACGATTGTTACTATTTCAGGAATTTGATTTTGAGATATTGTAAAACCAGGATGACTGAATGCAGGACCAGACCATTTGTCATGAATCAAGTCAGGGGAAGAGCCAAGGAGCATTGAAGAAGGATTGTCGAATGCTCAGTTGTTCAGGGTTTCCATGGTCAACGACCACTACGAGCCAGTCATTCAGTTTTTGGCAATACGGGAGGCGCTGGAAGGCTTCACTACCAATCAAAAGAAGCAACTAGTCGTCAAAGTTGCATATTTTCAATTGATTGCGGGACAATTGTATAAAATGGGGCCAGATGAGATACTTCAACGGTACGTCCTTCCGCATGAACAAGAGAGGATTCTTGCAGAATCTCATGACGAGGTCATTGGGGGGAACTACGGAGGACGTGCCACTGTGAGGAAGATCCTTCGAGTAGGACTATGGTGGTCGACGATGCATGGAGATTCTGCAAACTATGCTAAAAGCTGCAATGTATGTCAATGGACAAGGAAGCCATCACGAAGGGATGAAATGCCACTAGTACCTCAATTGACATTACAGGCTTTCGACAAATGGGTAGCTGACTTCATGGGACCCATCAACCCACTAGGAAAAAGAACAAGGTTGCACTACATCATTATTGCGATGGACTACTTGACGTGATGGGAAGAAGCAGAGTCGGTGAAGGATTGCTCAGCAGCGACGATAGGACAATTCCTTTTCGACAATGTGGTCACCAGGTTTGGGTGCCCAAAAATACTAATGAGTGACCAAGGGACTCATTTTGTTAATAAGACAATCGCAGCAATGATAGAGGAATTTCAAATATAACACATAAAGAGCACCCCTTACCATCAGCAAGCAAACGGAACAATGGAGGCATTTAACAAAATCCGGGAGCATGCGCTCACAAAGGTATGCAACACGAATCAGAACGATTGGGATTTGAAGATCCCTATGATACTTTGGGTGTATCACACAACTTGTAAATGTTTGACTATCCAGACACCGTTCAAACTTGTCTACAGGAAGGAATCCATAATGTCGATGGAGTATATCATCCCCAGCCTGCGGATTGCAGTGGTCATAGGAATGAGTGACGATGGAGCACTGGAGGAACGATTGGCACAATTGGTACAGCTCGATGAGGACCGGTTCATCGCATTCTTTCATCAAAAGGTAGAAAAGGACTGACAGAAGGCTTGGCATGATCGCCATGTTAAACAAAAGAACTTTCAGCACAGGGATACAGTTCTGCTATATGACAGTAAGTTTTCTAAGCACCCAGGTAAGTTACAAATGCATTGGTTAGGTCCCTACATCATAAATTTTGTCACTGACGGGGGTGCGGTGCAATTACAAAGCTTAGATGGGGTATGTGATCATATCTGTGCAATATAAGGAGCATCGGGTTGAATCCAATATTGACCATTGGTATATGATATAAACATTGGTGCTTGACACAATCATCATTTAATTGTATGTCACAAAAAAACAAATTTTAAATCATTTTCACAATAATTTTTCTATAGCTTGAGTTAGGAGGAACCCCTCATGGATTCCTTTGCTTCCTTCTCATGCTTTAACTTACAAAAAATCATGAAAAACGATAAAAACATTTTCTAGCTTGATATATTAACTAAGATTCTCAGCTCCTTAAATTATTCCAAAGTCTCTTTGATGGTGAGCAATTTCAAGTTGAGTTCTCCATTCTTCACAGTTATGCATGCCGGTGGTAACAATATCATATTAATAATGATGGTTGGGATCCATGGCACATTCAAATAAATCTAGATACAAAATTAGTAAACTTCAAGCTAGCTTGTCATCCCTACTAACCTTGGGAATTAAGCCTACTCCACTACAACAAAATATTCATATCCTAACGAGGAAAGTATTCCTCCATTAAAACAAAGTTCTTGAGATAGTTAAGATAGTGTATTAGGTTGTATCTCAACTTATTTTCAAGAATATGAGACTTCAAAGCCTCAACTATTGTTGAGGTACACTCAACTTCATCACTCAATTACTATTGTCAAGGGCCGCTCATGTGCTATGATGAGATCATTTTCTTCAAAAGGGGATGATTTTTTACATAAATCATAATAATAAAAATAAGATATAATTATTACTTATCACAAATAATAATGGTTTATTAATATTTTATTGCAGTGCATCTTTGTATGACTTCTCTCTTAGATTGTTTATGTCAATCCTCATTGTTGCATGGAACATTTTTAATGGTAATATCCAATACAAATATATTTTTATGACTATATACTCGTAATCATGTGTGTCATACCATGCCCGGTTTTTTAACACGACAAAGATGAGCTAACATGTTATCCTTGGAATTAACCTATAGATGATCAATATTTTCCTCAAAATGCTTGGCTTTGTAATTTGAGCAACTACATCAACTTTCAAGGCTAGAGATTGCCACAAATGAAGTCTTAGTGTTACACCTAAAATCTTCCCATCATCAGTTTCAGTGCATACATACCTAAAGTTACCCTGATTGAGTGATTGACCTAGAAGGATTTGTACACATTTGTGCTAGGTTTTGAGAGGTCATCGCAGGTTGCACTCCTGCAACCTGCGATGTCGCACCTTGCTCCATTATAGGGTGCGACGAAGTCAGTTAGATGGCAAAAATAGCTTCTTCGAGTTCTTTCTCGAAGCTTGCTGACTTGGGACCCTATCCCTAACCTCTTGGGAGAGTTGGCATTCAATTCCTAACACTTTGGAAAGATCCCTTAAGCCTCTCCTATCATATCTCAACCTATCCTATCCATATCCTATCCACTTAGTCCTATTTAAATGAAGCTCACTCCCATTCTAAGGGGAGGAAGTCTATGGTGTCTACATGCTTGTGAAATCACTCTTGAGAGATCTCTACCCATCCTTGAGAGACTCAAGCTTCCTTAAGAGGAAATGGAAAATGGATTTGTTGGAGAAGGGCTGCAGCGTTAAACCTTGGTTGTAGTTCTATATCTCTGCTATGTACTTCCCTATTTTTACAGTAATACAAATGCTTTCCACCAATATTGTTCATGTGTGCAATGATATTGAGTAGTCTACCTACTTAATTGTTCACTTAGATCTCTTATTGTATAGATTCCCTTTACTTGTTTCTCTTGTTTCTTGTCTTGACAAGTCTTGCAACTTGGATCTGATGACCATGAGACGTGGAGTAGCATTCAGGAGAAAGGATAGCGAAGTGAAAGGTAAGACATCTAGTACTCAATCCTTAAGTAGATCTAGGAAATGCATTCATAGCCTGTCTTATTTGTTCTAGACTCACGTTGAGCTAGGGAGATCAAGCCTTGAGTCTGCTCTTGGTAGATTGTCCGATAAACAAATTTGGGGACCATACTGGGGAAACATGTCTGATTATGTAATTGCTTGAGAGTCATTTTCAGTTGATTGCTTGACACAAGCCTTCCATTTTTCATTTGCTTCGTGAGTTGATTTCACTATCAAATCTTCGTCTTGAAGACTCTGATCTGCTTCCTCTGAGTTTATACTACTGATTTTCAAACCATTCCATAGTTCATTGCTTGGAGATCTGAATCATTTTTGGACTTAGATCTCTCCTGTCGCACCTGCTTAATGGAAACAGAGCGACATTGTTTCATTTCTGGCCTCTACTAGTTACCTGTTAGTCACTCGTCGCAGCCCTTTCATTGGTATATTGCGACGTCGTCGCACTTCCCACATTGGTGAACTGTGATGTCGCACTGTGTATAAGCACAGAGTGCGTTGATTTGTCAAAAAATTTCATGAAGACATCCCCTCTCCATTTGTCAATCTGAACTTTGGTTTTCTGTATGAACTCCCTCTATGCTACAAGATCCAGCCAGAGATCACATTCCTTGATTCGTGTATTGAGTGTTTGGTTTTGTTTGGATTGATTTTGGGTTCCGTTTTGGACAAGTCTGAGGACCGGTAGTGGTGGATACTCTTGTCTCCTCCACCTTCATCCACTCACCCTTGCATTCCTTTCCTTCCATCTTTGATCTGATCATTTACATTAATTTTTGAGCTTTGCTTTCTTGGTTTTCCTTCTACTATTTGATTTTGAGTTAAGTGTGTCTTTCAGCTTGATTGAGTGCTTGTCTTTTCTTGAGTTTTCTGAGTGTTGCAAGTAGTGTTTTCTTTTCATTCTTTTAGATCTAAAAGCTCAATTGTTATCAAGTTTATTCTTTGATGCATCCATTGAAAAGTTAAAAGTGCTTCTTTCCCATCATTTCTTGAGTGGTTTTGAAGAAAATCGTTCTTGCATTGGAATGTTTCGTCTATCAATCTTTTGGAAAGTTGAATGAATGTATGATCATTTGTGTTTTTCTTGAATTGTGAATCGCTCATCTCTTGAAAGACTCAAGCTACACTTCCAATTTTGAAAAAGTATTTCCATGCTAAAGAAAGATAGGTGCATTTTTTATTTTTCATTGCTTTTGGGCCATTGAAAGTGAAATTGAAAAACTTGCATACTCCATCTTAGAATTCTCTCTTTTCATTACCTAATATCATTTTCGTTTTGAAAAGAAAAAGAAAAAAATGTTGTGATTTGGATCAGTAATGTTGTGATTTTATGTTTCGCAAAAATGAAAATAATACTTTCAGAGTCAAACTTGTTTGAATTGAGAACCGTTACATTGTGTTGTTTTGGCAATCTCGTCGGAAAGAAAATATTTCTCCTTCCCATAGCTAGAATTCATCGAAAGAAAAGAATATTTCGTGCATGTAGCTAGGACTTGCATTATGCTTCCGATTAGGTACTCACCTCATGCATTCACCTAGCCATCCAGATAAAATTAACGGTAGAACTAGGTAAAATTGTATAGCAACTTGTGTGTAAGTTAGAGACGTGTTCCGGCATAGTTAAGCGTGGTAGCTGTCGTTATTTGCTAGCACTGTATCCCGGGGGTATTGTAGTCTTCCACATACTTAGCGGTATATAGAGCTCCTTCACATACCCACCAAGTAACATAATCCATACTTGGCGTATATCGAAGGGTGTATCACGTACTCGGTAGTATATCAGAAGGTCTCTTGCCGAACAGTTGTGCATTAGACCGCACCACTACGGATTTGAGCTCCCACGTACCTTGCGTATATCAGGAGACACCACTAGGATTCCTGAAACCAACTGAGTTAACCATTTGGTCGTCTTGGCAAAGCAATAAACTGAGAACAACACTCGGGGAGATTAGCACACATGTACTGTCCAGGTAATCGGGTATGCAGGAAAGGGTATGGTCCCAATCCTCCTTGTCGCATCATATTGTTGGACCCTGCAGTATATCATGGTTTGCAATGCCTTGATAATCCTGTGAGGTTCCATACTTTTGAATCCAATCTATCACATAAGACTGCATGTTGCCTTAGTTTGAGTAGGTTTTTCTGGATTGCTTTTCTTTTGTAGCATACCCTTAGGAGAAACGATGTTTCAGCCATCCTAGCTGACTTTCCTGACGCTCTGGAGGATTTTCCCTAGAGAAGGTCTTGTAGGATCTTAAACTTATCACCCAAATATACCCTTAAACCGGAGGTTATTTCGAGGGTAAGAATGGATCAGCGTAACACGGTCGTAGTTACTGAAGTGGAAAACCCCACTCTAAATATTGGAGGACATTTGTTTCCACAAACTCCTCCAGATTCACCTGCTCTCATCCCCCATAGGATTAAGAAGCACAAATCCCCACTTCTCAAGACCTTTCTCCCGTCATCCCGGGAGAACCTGGATTGTTGGAATGGATAAACCAACCCCGGGACGACCCTATGACAGCTGTTGGTCCTTCAGCAGCTTACTGGACATCTTCTACTAGCCACCCAGTGGCTCATTTTTCCATCACATCATTACCCAACTGGACTACTCTAGAGCTCTCTAGACCCTTCTACATGCTCGACCCCGCTGAAATCTTTGCACCTATTCAAGAATGCTTGGATCGGTTACATATTAATGGTAATGAACTTCAAAGACAAAGTCTCGAGCAAAGAACTGGATATAGAGATACCTCAATTCATCTGATATCTTATGGTTTGCCTGAACCATCTTCCCACCACGCAACCATTAATGAGACTGGTCATCCCTCGCAAGAGTCCAATCCTGCACTTCAAACGAACCAACCGGTGGAAGGACAACAGTCCAACACACCTATTACTACCGCAGTTACTTTACCAGCACCTCCCCCACCTCAAAATTCAAGGGGAGGATATTCCATTCCCCCATATTATCTCATTGGTAACGTTATTACTATGGTAGCTAATCAACAACCTACGTTGGTTTAACCTTTGAATAATGGTCAATCTATCATGGCTGGGGGAAACCCCCATTTTCTAACCAGAATGTAGGTGGTGGAATCCCCAACGAGCCTCCCATTGGAACTTCTCAACCCGCTAGATCATCCACCATGGGATTATATCATGTTGGGGGGCCATCCAATGTAAGTCAACCCTCATGGAGTCAAGCATATCTAGGTTTCGTTAACCTTGTGCCGGGTCAAACTCACCCCGGAAATGCGCCATACGGGATCCCTTATCCTGGGAACCCATACACTCTATGGGGGAAACAACCCATTTTACAACATGGACCCCAACCAACTATCCCTCAAGCACCACCACCCCCGACCGTTCCACCCCCACCTCCTACCGGAGGCGGTGGGCCCCCACCTAACTTTGGAGGAGGCAGACCTCTACCTTTTGGCGGAGGTCCAACCCATTCTACCAAGAATGACCCCCACCCTTTTGACAGGGGCAGGAATGGTCCACCACCCCCCCCCAGGTGGAGGACCACCCTATTATGGTGGGGGAGGACATTTCCCCTTGGGTGGTGGAGGTGGTCCCCCACCCCCTCTGGGTGGGGGCAGTGGCGGGTCTAATTATTATGGTGGTCGTGGTGGAGGCCCTCATCCCTCCGGCGACGAAGGTGGTGGGGACCCCCATCCTTTTGGTAGTGGAGGTGGTCCACCACCCCCTCCAGGCGAAGGCGGTGGTGGCCCGCCTTATTATGGTTATGGACCTCCACCTCCCCCCGGTAATGGCGGTGGACCTCCACCTCCTCCCGGTGGTGGAGGTGGAACCCTGCCTTATTGGAATGGACCATCTTATGGTGGAAAACCCCCTTACGGTCCGGGCGACACACCCCCCTACGATCAGTTTCCCCCGTGGTCACCTTTTAATCAGTCGATACGAGATCCTACCGGTCCTTACATACCTTATCAGTATTATCAGTACCCACAGCCTAATAAACAGCTACCCTTTTTGGCTACTTTGGACCTACCCGATCTCTCTCGACTAACGAATGACCCCATCTACCACTGAACTAACTGGCCCCCAATTCCGGTGAAACTTCTATCGGATATCCCCAAGTTTGAAGGCAAGTCAGACGAGGATCCTAAACACCATGTGATGACATACCACTTGTGGTGTTCATCCAACTCTCTGATGGACGACTCGATCCATCTAAGGTTATTTCAATGGACTCTCACTGGTTCGGCTGCCAAGTGGTATATCGAACTACCACCACATTCTTTTCATGATTTTGGTTCTCTTTCTATGAACTTCTTGACTCATTTCCAACTGCCTATATGGTACGAAACTGGTATGGACCTTCTCACCTCTCTCCGTCAGAATACCGCTACTCATATCTCTACTCATATACATGAGTGGCGAAGGAGAAGATGTTTAATTAAGGCTCCCATTCTCGATAAACTCCTAGCATATTGGTTCACGAAGTCCCTCATCCCTCACATAGCTCGAGATGTTGCCATGGGCAGTGCTATCACTAAAGAGCAAGCTATCGCTCGTGTCCATTACCTATACTTGGTATATGCTCAATCGAGTACCTTGTTTGAAATTCTTCTTGACGCACCCCGCGACACTTATGACCCCACGAAACCTCCTAAGGGACCCCAAACTATTGGCATCATTGGATCCCTTACCACCCAGCCTATTGGATCATCGAGCCTTCATAGTTCCTCCTCATTACCAACTTAGGCTGGGAACAAAACCACCAAACCAACCACTCCTGCTGTAACTGAAGAGGTGAATTCTGTCCAATCAGCTTCATCTCAGAAGTCCGATGGAAATAAGAAGAACAAAGGGAAACCTAGGAAGTCTTCCTCCCCGCAAAAATAAAAGAGCACTCCTGATGACGCCAAATAGAAACAGAAACTAAAATTTCCTTGTTTATTGTGTGGAGATGATCATTTTTCCAAATAATGTCCCCATAGAGATGAAGTTCAAAAGTTTCTTAGGTTTAAACCACCTCGCGCACTCCTCAATGATCCGTTTCCCACTCAAAATCAGCAAATGATTTCTCAAACCCCCAGCCCAAGGGAACCATCCAATACCATGCACGTTCTCATGGTGCGTAATGAAACGATCAATTTGAACACTCATTCGTGATCATATGACTCGGTCCCTTCGAAAGAACCCGTTGGAAGCAATGCTGAAAAAACTTCCAACTCTATACCTGATGTCACTGTACCGTCAACTTATCTCACCATTGAGAAGCCATATTTAGATTCGATATTGTGACCACCCAAGAGCGCGATTCAAAAATCTGTTTTCAATCCTAATGCTCGGGCAGCACAAAATTACAATATCGTGGAAGACTTGGCACAAGCTCCTTGCGCCATGTCCACGTTGGAAGTTTTGCAGAATTGTCCCAATTAACGTAAAAATCTCCTCACGGAAATTGGTGCAGTTGACCCTGATTCTTCGAGTACCATCATGTTCCGACTTGACTACTTCAAGCCGAGGCTTTCCCATCAGCTCACATTCCAAAACATTGCTAGGAAAATTGTCCATCGCTCCATTTTGGACGAAGGTGCCTCTACTTCTGTCATGTTGATTTCCTGTTGGAGAGCCATCGGCTCTCCCGAATTGAATCGTTCTCCTACTACGTTGAAATCATTCGATGGGCGTGGCTTTCAACCTCATGGGCTCCTACAAGCTCTCGCAGTTAAGTTCGGCGGAAAGACCGTGACCATTAATGTGGAAGTGGTATCGGCCCTGATAGATTATAATCTCTTGCTTGGTCACAATTGGTTTCATGCCATGCAAGCGGTAGCCTCTTCAGTCTTTCACATAGTACAATTCCCCCACCAAGGACGAATTGTTACTATTGACCAACTAGATTTTTGCACATCGGACACTACTACTCATCCTGGTGACCATGTTCCTTCCTTTGGACAAATTTCTAAACAGTATGAGAGTATAGGTGTTGGCCTTTTGAAAGATTCATCTCTCATGGGAATTTTTCCAATCTCGGACCCCCCTAATCATGTTTCCTCGGTGAACATGATCTCCGTAGAGATCCCATCTCACTCCACTAATACTTGACTTGTACCTGACAAAGCCACAACACACCTGATTGGAAATGCGATGCCTCTTTCACCCGCTGAATGTATTTACGAGGCTATCCAATCAGCACCGGATGACCACTTAACTTTGGCCTCCCCATCCTGTTCTCTGCAACGGCCATCATCTTTACCTGATCTCTTACTTCAAACTTTTCAGTCAAATGAGTCCATCATGGAAGTTATGAATGTTGATGATGGTCCATGGGATGACCTGCACCATAGGTCATCCTTCGTTCCCCCGTTGGAGTACATAGAGAACAACATCAGTTCCATCTTTTCACCGAATATCTACCCGTTCCCCCAGACCCCCTTACTTACATGTCTTTCGGACACTAAAGGTAACTTGGCCAACATTGAGCCTACCACCCCGATAGACATCGCGATAAAACCTGGTGTAGTGGAACACATTCGCATAGGCCAGAAGTGTTCCCCTGAAGAAATAGCTATGGGTACGGCCTTATTCAAGCAATTTCGAGACGTATTCGCTTGGTCCTATGAGGAGATGCCAAGGATAGACCCCACGATTGTTTCTCACAAAATAAAAACCTATCCCGACATCAAACCTATACATCAAAGTTGCGACCGGTACACCCCCGGAAGACTGCAGCGATCAAGGAAGAGATTGAAAAAATATTAAAGGCTGGTTTCATTTATCCTGTCCGATTGATGGATTGGGTCTCAAACATTGTCCCTGTGAACAAAAATCAGGGCACCATTCGCGTCTGTGTCGATTATCGGGACCTTAACAAGGCTTGTCCAAAAGACAACTACCCGACCCCATTCATTAACTAGATTATCAACAATGGTGCCGGAAGCGTCATCTTTTCATTCATGAATGGCTTTTCTGGTTACAACCAGATTGAGATCAACCTAGCCGACCAACATAAGATGGATTTCATCTATCCTTGGGGGACATTTGCATATCGCAAAATCCCATTTAGCCTTAAAAATGTTGGCGCCAAGTTCCAGTGAGCCATGTCGTATGCCTTCCATGATATTAAGGACTTTGTGGAACCTTACCTGGACGATCTCCCTGCTCATTCAAAGTAGCATGAGTTACACATGGATCATCTGATGGCCATTTTCCTCAAATGCAGACGATACAATATCCGTCTGAATCCTCACAAGTGTATCTTTTACATTGAATCTGGACACCTCTTAGGATTTATCGTCTCAAAGGATGGGATTCGCATCGATCCCTTAAAGGTGGAGGCTATTGTCAACCTACCACCTCCAACCGATGTGACAGAACTTCAAATTCTCCAAGAGAAGGGGACTTATTTACGGTGTTTTGTTTGCAACTTCACAGAAAAGACTAAGGGGTATATGAGATTGCTTAAGAAGGACGTCCCGTTCATTTGGGATGATCAAGCGTAGAAATCCTTTGACAACATCAAACATGCCATCACACATGCCCCCGTAATCCAACCGCCAAATTATTTCCGAGATTACATCTTATATCTCGCTGCTTCTGCTACTACTATCGCCATGGTTTTGGTACAGGAAGATCAAAATGCCCAGGAACATGTAATATACTATGCAATTAAGGGTCTCACTGACACTGAAACTAGATATTCACATGTCAAAAAACTCGCTTTCGCGGGGGTCATCGCCGTCCAAAATTTTTGCCACTATATCTTCCTCCGCACCACCACCATCATCGCAGACTCGAACCCCATGTACTACGTACTAAAACATCAGGTGCTTGGGGGAAAGTACTCACGCTGGATTGTGATACTACAAGAATTCGACCTTCTATTCAAGAAAGCCAAGTCTAAAAAGTCCCTGGTGTTTGCTGAGCTTATTTGTGACCTTCCCCGTTCTGATGTAGAAGTTGAGCACAATGACTCTTTTCCAGATGAATCATTGTTTCTCATCAGTACAATTGATCCGTGGTATGGAGATATTTCATTATATCTTCAAACCCAATGCTTCAACCCTCAACTATCACGCGACGACCATCGTAGAATGCGTCACCATGCGAAGTATTATCTGATCATCAGTGATACTTTGTACCGCCATGGCATCAATTCAATTCTTCAACGTTGTCTGACTCACGATGTGGCTGAACGTGTTCTGAATGACTGTCATGCTGGGGCGTGTGGCGGTCACCTCTCTGGGATGGATACAGCCCAGAATATTTTGCGTGCAGGATATTATTGGCCTACTATCTTCAAAGATTGTACTGCGACCGTGAAAAGATGTCCTCTATGTCAACACTTCCATATGAAGAAGCGCACCCATCCCACCCCATTACACCCGGTTATTTCCGTGGGCCCCTTCACAAAATGGGGCATCAATTTTATGCATTGTAAGCCTACCTCGGCTGGGGGGCATAGTTACATCATTGTAGCTTTGGATTACTTCACAAAGTGGGCCGAGGCAATTCCTACATACCAAAATGACGGCAATACCACCGCACTCTTCACGTTCAATCATGTAATAGCACGGTTTGGAGTTCCACAAGCGATGGTGACCGACCATGTTTCTCACTTCCACAACCATATGGTCGATGAACTGAGCGATAGATTGGGTTTTCTCCATGAAAACTCAACACCCTACTACCCGCAATCCAATGGACAGGTCGAGGCCATTAACAAGGTCTTGAAAACTATGGTCCAATGGATGGTAGGTATGCATAAGTCCAACTGGCATAATATGCTCTTTTCAGCATTATGGGCCTACAAGACTTCCGTTAGAACCACCACAGGGTTCACTCCTTTCCAATTGGTGTATGGATTGGATGTTGTCCTACCTATAGAGTGCGAAATTCCGTCTCTACAACTCGTTGTCGAACTTCTTCCTAACACTACTGCCAAGGAAGAACGTTTCCCGTACTTAGCCAAACTTGACGAGTCTCGCCAAGATGCTGCTCTTGCTAAAGAAGCACATAAGAAACACATCAAATCTCAATACAACAAGTTAGTTGAACCTTGTATCTTCAACGAGGGTGACCTAGTCCTCACATATGACTAGAGACATGACAAACTAGGGGCAAGAAAGTTCGAGTCCATGTGGCATGGACCTTACATTGCCAAATGTGTTTTGTAAAAAGGAGCTTACGAGCTTGAAGATTATGACAAAATGTCTTTGGGTGAGCCCCATAATGGGATTTACCTGAAGTGGTACTATGCCTAACCCTCTCGTGCATAGATTTTCATGTATATACTGTACATGGCTTGTTTGTGTGTTTTTGCATGGTGTGACGCGCTTGTTTTTTAGTGTCTTTAGATCTTGTTTCCGCTTCTTATACCATGTTCTATCTGCATGTGTAGATGGAAACATGCTACGGATTCATAGACGGTGCCAGCCGGCATACCCGTAACCTTGCTTCGGCAGCCTGGGTACTATATTCCCCAACATGAGAGCTCATCAACTCAAGAGGAAGCTGCCTTGGATTCGCAACCAACAATGCCACGGAATACCTGGCAGTTGTTGGAACCTTAACCGATGCAATTTCCTTGGGTATGGACCACATGGATTCTCAATTGGTGGTTTCCCATCTTAACTGGGTTTACGCTATCCTTGATCCTACCTTACTCCGTCTCTTTAGACGAGTTCATCTCCTGGAAAGGTCATTTGAATCCGTTCAATACCTACACATTCCACAAGAGTTAAACACAGTTGTTGACTCGATGGCCAACTTCATTCTAGATTGGTATATTTCACACACAAGATACTCATAACATGTAAAAACATTCACCACATGTAAATAATGCATCGTATAAAAAGCAAAGCATATAAACAAGATCACATCATTATTTTTCTTAAAAACATAATGTATAAATCGTCGGACTATCTGTATATATAAATATAATCTCAAAAAGGTAGTGTTGATACAAAAGTCTGAAGCACGATAGCTTTCAATAAGTCTCTACAAAATCTGAAGCTCCGTAGCTTTCAGTAGTACAAAATATGAGGCCTCTAAGCTCTCAGTACACACACAATGACAACATGTGGCCTATCACCTGGCCTGTACAACCCTAGGTGGTCTAGAAGCCCTATCCGGCTGAGTCTGGAAACAGTCCACTGCTCTCGCAACCCTGTGAAGCAGTGCGACGTTGAAGCGCGAAGTCTCTCCAACCGTGTGCAACTGCATAAGCCGCAACACCTCATCTACCGTTGGCTCAGGAACCGCCAATGTCAACCCACTCAGGTTGGCGTAGACTCTATCCATCTCCAAGATGGCAGCATGCACAGCTAGATCCACCATCGCTCTCTCTCCTCTCTCTCTCCTAGTCAGAAGAGAGGTCCCCACTAGTCGCATAAGCCCCACATCTGCACACACATGTTATTCACCTGTCATAACTATATAAAAAAAAATCATAAATGCACAAAACTTAAAAATTTCAAGGGTCATTTGTTCTTACCGGTGTCTCCCCATGTTACTCCCTCCGGCAACGGCAAGTCTGGGTCATCTGTGAAGTCAGTGCCACTATATGGAAAGTCCTCCACCATCAATAACTGGCCCGCCAGGCAAGTGAAGAAATCAGAAGGGAATCCGATGATAGGACCCCCACCATGCCGAGCCATCACATCGGTCCACCTGGCCATGTGTGGATCTCTGAGGTCCCTATCCTCTAGTGGTACCTGAGGACGCAAAGGGGAACCCGTTACAACAAGAACGAGATCACTATAGATCCATAGCCTAACTGTTTGAGCTCTCCCCACCTACACTTTGTCAGCTAAGCTCGCATGTTTGCGAGGACCCCCTCGCACCAGTTAAATATATTTAGAGACAAACAGTCCTCCGCATAAAGCATCTGTGCCCTGGTGGCTAAATGAGGAGCTTGACTCCCCACCATCCTCATAATGGTGAATAAAATGGCCCGCAATGGGCGCTCCCATACATATTTAATTCAAATCTTCCCACTAGATGCATGGGCATTGGGACCACAATGATGTTGGATCAAATATTCCACGGTTCGATCACTCCCACATGATCCAGTGAGTGTCACATTGTCCCCCCTTCAGGACAAACTAGTCAAAAAATAGATGTCCTAAACATCTATGTGAAGCTCATGCTCACCAACCATGAAGTACTATGTTAAATTTTTAGAATTTACTTTAATTTGATCTAGGATCTTAACTGAGAGAACAACATGTACAACATATCAATCATGGACACAATAATGCAAGCACACAAGAGACACAAAGTTTACTTGGGGAAAACCATAAAGGAGAAAAACCCCAATAACTTCCTCAGAGATAGATAGAGCAATGATACAACCAGAATACAAGAGATAGTCTTCTCCTAGCAGCAGAGCCTCCTCCTCCACAAGTGCGCCACTCTCCCAAGTGTGAGTGAGAGAATAGAATGTGTAAAATGAGAGAGACACACTCTCTATTTATACACTAACTTGACTTGACCTTGACTCAACTAGGTCAGCCTCAACTTAACAACTTACCATAATGCTGACTGGGCCGACCCCCACTAGGGTGGTCTAATAACCCTTTGAACCACATGGCCGACCCCCAATAGGGTGGTCTAATAACCCTTTGACCCACATGACTTATACAGGGCCAACCCCAACAAGGTGGTCTAATAACCCATCAAGTATAAGTTACAACACTTACAATATAAATGACGACACTTCCGTATAGAGGAATAACAACATCTCTATAGGAATACAATATGCATATATGTGAAATACATTCAGAAGTTACATATACATCAACACTCCCTCTTAAATAGGAAGGTATTTCTCGACACAAGTCTTCTAGCACAAGTCATCTTCTCTGGGTCATCGCCACTGGATAATCATCATCGAGTCATCATCATCGTCACTGCTGCTACTATCTCAATCAATCTTTGAATCTACTCGTCATAGGAAGTTCTACAGAGCCAGTCCTTTTTCATACTGGATGTAGGCCCACCACCTGCAGGCCTTCGTCATCACTGGCCATACTGTGGAATCTTCAGGACTTATTACGTGCGTCACAAAACCTAGTTGCATCATCCCAAGCTATTACGAGCACACAGCTCTACCTGTCGGATCTCCCAGGAGCACATTACATGTGACCCATCACAAAACCTGGTTGAAACATCCCATGCTGTTACGAGCACACAACTCTACTTGTCGGATCTCCCAAGATCACATTACATGTGATCTCACCACAAAATTTGGCTAAAGCATCCCAAGCTGTTACGAGCACACATCTCTACCTGTCGGATCTCCCAAGAGCACATTACATGTGGTCCACCAAAAAACCTGGCTAAAGCATGTGAGGCCTTTTTCATCCTGTCCAGATCTCCCAGGAGCAAATTACATGTGGTCAAGGCAAAACCTGGCTGAAGCATCTGAGGCCTTTTTCATCCTGTCCAGATCTCCTAGGAGCAAATTACATGCCATAGGACAAAACCTCGCAAGAGCATCTCAGGATGTTACGGGTACACAAATCCAACCTGAAGATCTCCCAGGGAACAAATTATATGTCCTCCCAGAGCAATGTCTCGAAAGAGCATCCCAGGCTGTTACGGGTACACAACTCCGACCTATAGGATCTCCCAGACATGCTCATCTGCACAACCTGATCCACGGCCACAAAGTATCATCCTAATACTCACCATACATCATCCTAATGTACACATGATCATCTTGATCATCATCACTGCAACATCCTGCTGCATGTCATCTGGAGAACCTCGTCATCCACGATCATCCTGATCATACAATGCATCCACCTAATGCATACCAAGTATCTACCTGATACATATCATCATACATGATCTACCTGATCATATAGTGTATCCACCTGATACATACACAGATACATGATCCACACAATGTATCCACCTGATACATATCAACATACATGATCTCAGTATCCACCTAATACATATATAGATACATGGTCCAAGCATCAAACATGATGCATATAAAAAATACATACAAATGATCCAACTGATCATATCCAGCATCCAACATGATGCATACATACATAAATGATTCAACTGATCATATCCAACATCCAACATGATGCATATATATATATGATCCAACTGATCATAACGAGCATCCAACATGATGCATATATACAGAGTAGTAATTGGAGCATCGTCCTGATGCTCATCATCCATGATCCTCCTAATCATCATAGCATCGTCCTCTTCAGGTCATCTCATTGTCCACGAAGCACAGCCCAGATGCACATCATCCAGCACTTACACCACCGACATGGGAGAACACATCTACCACCATTTGAGGAAGGCTCCAGCCCTTACTTTTTCACCATGGGAGAACACATCTACCACCATGTGAAAAATGGCTTCAGCCCTTACATCTACACCATGGGAGAAAACATCTACCAGCATGTGAGAATGGATCAGCAATTACATCACGACCATGGGAGAACACATCAACCATGTCAGAAAAGCTCATGTGCATCTACATCTTCCGGACTCATCACTTCCCTTTGGAAGGAACCTCGATCTGAAGTGCACCAAGCGTCTCTCTGAAGTACTCAAACTGCACTCTACCAACGGCTTGGTCAATACATCTGCAACCTGCTCATCCGTCGCAACATACTCTGCTTCGGATGTACTCAGTGCTACGCAAGATTGCTTCCTTCTAAACCAAGAGATCACACCTGATCCCATACTGAAGAAGCACCCATAAGTGCTCTTCCTATCTGCAACACTGCCTTCCCAATCTCAGAATATGCTTTATAGCAACCAGGTGAACATCTCTCGGATCCATCAGGAACTGGCTAAATGTGTTCACCGCAAAGTAAATATCTGGTCTCGTGTTCATCAAGTACATCAAGGAACCAATCATCTGACGATACACAGTGACATCAATTGGATCAGATGAAGCATCACACAGAAGCTTCAGGTTCGATGCCATAGGTGTGGCCATATCCTTGCAGTCCATCATCCCAAACCTCTTCAGGATCTCTACTGTATACTTCCCTTTTCCAAGGAAGATTCCATCTACACTCTGCCACACCTCCATGCCAAAAAACAAATAGTGCATCATCCCCAAGTTCTTCAACTCGAACTCGACAGCAAGCTTCCATTGCATGTCGGCAATCAATCTATCCTCACCTGTTACAAACAGGTCATCCATATACAAAAGTCGTATCACTCGATTGCCTTCCTCAACTTTGTAGTAAAGGTTGGAATCCGCTTTACTCTTGGTAAAGCCCAAACTGGATAGAAAGTTGTCTATCCTACCTGTTGTTGCAGCAACATCCCCCCACAAAATTTTTTTGTACATATTGGGGGCCCCTCCTTTTTTTTTTTTTTGAAAAGCTTCCTTAAGAGTCCATTTCCATCTTTCGTCTTTGTTCTAAATAGAAAATCTTGCTTTGAAAGTGTCCGAGTTTTCTTCCAAATGATAGAATTCGTGAAGCCTTCCCGAATATGCAGATCTTTTTAGAATCCTTCCCCGCAGTTCGGAAGCATTCGAGTTTTCGTCCCAAAACAGCGGGAGTTAATTGCATAAGCCTTTCCAAAAGGAACTTAGAAACTTTTCCAAAACATCGCGGAAGAATTCGAGGAAGCCACCCGAAACTTACGGAAGCCACTCACATAAGCTTCCCGAAAAGGGACTTAAATTTTTTGCTCATAAGTTGCGGGAGCCATTAGCAAATTCTTTCCGAAACGGTGGAAGAATTCAAGAATTCCTTCCGAAGCTGCGGACGTCTTCACTTTATCTCCCCGAAACTCTAAAGGGACTTAGAAACTTTTGGAAATTTGCGGAGCCTTTGGACTTTTCCTCCCGAAACGGCGAAGCCGTTCAAACTATCTTTCCGAAACTACGGAAACGTTCGCCTTATTCTCCCGAAAAGCCGCCGGAGGATTCCCTTTAAAAAATGCTTAAGTCTTTTCTCGACTAACGCAAAACCGTTCGAGTTTTCTTTCCGCAATTGCAGAAGCCGTTTGCGGAGACCTTCAGGTTATCCTTCTGAAACCCCGCAGACACTTAGAAATTTTGGTTTGAGTTGCAGATGTTTTCACTTTATCTCACCGAAACAGCGGAGCCATTTCGTCAATTCCTTCCGAAACGGCGGAAGCAAATTACGAGATCTTTCCGCAACGTCGGAAGCAAGCCCGGTCGATACTTAGAAAATTTTCTCCGGTTTTCGGAAGCCTTTTGCGGAAACATTTGCAAAATCCTTCCGAAACTGCGGAAGCCATTTATGAAAGCTTTCTGCAATTTCGGAAGCTTGCACGATTATCATCTCAAAAAGGGCCGCCAAAAGGACTCAAATGCTCATTTAACTGCGAGAGTTGTTCGCCAATCCCTTCTGCAACGTTGGCAACCTTCACGGAATCTTTCCGCAATTGTGGAAGCCAATTGCGAATAGATATCCATAGTCCTCCCGAAGCTAAGCCTCCAAAGGTTAAATTGCAGAAATATTCATGATTCTCTCCCGAAACACCGAAAGGCTTTGGCGTAACCTTCCGCAAACGACGGATGAAATTCACGGGTTTGTCCCGCAGACGGCGGTCGCACGCAAATCGAGACTGCTTGACATGACCGAAACGGACGATGTATTAAAACCCGTTTTAAATGCGCCACCCACCCCGCACGTGCCAGCTCATTTAAATAGACGGTGGAGGTTTCGAGCCAAACATATTGTTATTTTTCGATTGGCAAACGACGTGGAACGTCGTGCAACCGCTCCAGCTCAACTCGCTTGCCCACGTACTCGTCCACCTCATTCGGCTATCGTCGTTATTGCCAGGTAGGATTCTAACCGTTAAATTTTGTCTCCCACATGTCAGATTACCTTTGGGTTTTCTTGTGTTCTAAAACGATAGGAATTGGTTGGATTTTGACGGGAAAAATGCCCGTCATGGGTTGTTTTTCCCGTCAAATGCAGTCTGAATTTCGTATTTCCTATCGTTAAAAAAAAGGAAAGAATTTGTGAAAATGTTTTGTAAAGACCGTCGGTTCTGACGGGTAGAATCTTTCCAAATTCCTACCCTGGCCGCATACATCGTTATTTTTGCTTTTAAATCGCCAAACCTCGTCAAACGTCTCGTTCCTTTCAGCTGAAACCATAGAATGACCGCCCGAGAATTTAAACCAGCCATACCTCGCTCAAATTCCTAAGCATGGCCATAGGGCTTCGCGTCAAACTACGATAAATAATCCCTGGCGGCCGACCGAGCCCCTCACCTGTTCATAAGCGCGGAGAGCCATTTCTAAGCTTCGTGTTAAAATTTTATCAACCCAAGCTAACCAGCCATTTACCATTTGAACCTAAATGAAGGACACCCTTTCCCCTAGAGCTAGACCGAGAGCAGATTGCTTCCGCAACATGCTTATCCTCGCAGGATCATTCCAAACCTACCCCTTTAAAAGAATTAGGATGATTAAAATCTAGAATTCTTGTTTGGAATGGTGTATTTTGGCTTCCTAACATGCAGCTTCACAATTTGTGCATATATATCATTAGCATGTTAAAATGGTGATCTCACAGTATGTTGCACATTTTTATAATGACTTTTATTTGGTTGCTATCAGGGATAAGTCAAAATTCCAAAAGGTAGTAGGAAGAAGGCTAAGATGACAGAGAAAAATCCTACACCACCTAAAACTGAGACCACACTCTAGGATACTAGGTGCACCACCGGTATTCCTCCTGAAAACCGATGGGGTGACATCTATAGGATGATCTGAGACCAAGAGATCCCGGATATGTTGCTAGAAGAGGAGCAGATCTATATTAATATCAAGACTTCAGGCATAACCAGAGCTGCTACCCGCCCTGAAATATTCCCATGTGCTGAAGTAATCGGGTGGATACTCCAACATGCCGATGTAGAAGGAAGAGTAATTCATGACAGCGGGAAGAAAACCATTGCCTCATTTCACCCCGCATATCTTTCCGCAGCCTACAAATTTCCCCGCTCCCAACAATCTCTGACTGATGAATGGCTGGGCCAAATGAATAACGTTGAGATGGCCAAAAAGCTACTAGTCGCAGGCAAGCATTTGAGAAAGAAAGGTAATGACGAATACGACGTCCAGAATTTGAGACCTCCATCTAGGCTGATCGCCTTGATGCTGTGCAAAATCTTCGGCATGCCTGATGGCACCGTGTATAAGATTCAGTGGGTCCCCATCATCCACTTTGTGGCATTTAAAGGAACTGTGTTTGACTGGGCCACTCTCCTATCAGACAGTTTGGCCTCAATGATAGTTACTGCAAGAGAAGGACCGACCTTAAAGAAGGCAGAATTCTACATGTCCTCATACCTCATTGATTGTGTTTTGTCCAAGTTATCCTTTCCTAACTTAGGCTGCACATGGGACAAGGCCATCACTCCGGTTTATACCACTTTTAGGATGATGTGGGTCCAGAATTACAAACCTAACTACAAACTCATCTGTGAGGGGTTCATCATGCCCCTATATGAGAAGATATTCAAGGAAGAGCCCAACTTCCTGTCGGAGAATGCTATGGAATTCCTTGAAAACTACGGGGATTTTTATTGTTCAGAGCAAGGCACCTACCTCAGAATGTTTGGAGGAACTAAATCTCCCTATATTTTTCCGAGGTATTCCACTAACTATGTGGTCCTTAAAGAGGCAGTAAGGCAGATGTTCCTGGATGGAATTGGAGTCGTACTCAACAAACAACATAAGGCCTCCTTTCCCCCTCTACCTTTCTGCATAGGAGCTTACAAGTTCTCGGGGGTCGCCTCAGCCGAAGAAATTGTTCAGGAGCTGAAATCCTTCCACTTCGGTGAGGTGATCTTCCACAGGAATGACAGGAAGGGAAAAGTTGTTGAACACTGTAAGGAGATTTATGCTCATTTCGTGTACTCTCATTATCATGATGCCGAGGAGGAGGTATTCGGGGGCATCAACAACATGGCTAAGCTGCGAACCTTTCGCCAAGGAAGTGGAGCAAGTTTTAGCTCCACCAAGACCAAAGTCTCTAGCCAGCAGAAGGAGAAAGAAGCTGATGATGCCCGAACCCAAGAAGAACAAAGGTTGAGGGAGGAAGCAAGGGCACAGCAGGAAGCTGAGGAAGCAAGGGCACTGCAAGAAGCAGAAGAAAAAAGGCTGCAGAAAGAGGCTGAGGAAGCCTAGCAGCAGAAAGAAGCAGAAGATGAAAGGCAATGGAAAGAGAATGAAGATCAGCTGCAAGCTGAACAAGCTGAGGTAGAGCAGAAAGAAGAAGAAGAGCTTAAAGCAGGTAAGGATGCCCAAGCAGGTGGCTCCGGTGCACAGGACATGGAGATTGACATGCCTCAAACAAGTGTATCCGGCATTCAAGATATGGAGACAGACGCAGCCCAAGCAGGTGGCTCTGGTACCCAAAATGTGGGAATAGATCCAGCTCAGGTAGTCCAGACCCCACCAGCTAAAGAAGAAATAGACATTATGGACCTCCCAATTGTCCCGTACACTCCATCAGGAAAACATACGGTGTCTAGGTGGAATGAATTTGTCTATGATAAGAAAAGGAAAGCGATGGTCCTTAGATCGAAAGAAAGGATCAAAAGCCCCTTCCAGGAGGATATCATTACCCAACGGGAGATCATTGTAATGCGGAACACAGATAAAGATCCCTTAGCTATGGCATCCGCAGTTGTAGAAACAACAAAAACATCACTAGACAACGTAGGTGTTATAGTTAGAGAAAATGAATTGACAAAGAGGAGAGCTCGTACGCTACAACAGACTGTGGCTAATGAGCAATCCTAAAGGGATCTTGTGGTAAACAAGTATAATTGCCTATATGTCGAGCATAAAGAGCTATCAGGCAAGTATAACCAGCTGGAGGAGGAAAAGGACCAACTAACACTCCAGATGATTATTGTGGAAGCAGAGAAGAACGAAGCGGAAGATAAAGCATCCCATCTAGAAACAAGCAAGCTGCCATTAGCTGAGCAATTGTAGCAGGCTGAGGGCAGACCAATAGACATGTCTCCCTTCCATGAGCTGTCGTGCAGCATCCTGAAGCAAATGCATGACACTTACGAGCTAATCACTAATGATGTATGCCAGCTCAAGGCCATGGTGGTCAGGTTAAAAGAGGTTAATGCAGAGGCCCATAGGCTTAAAGCTAAGCACACTCGGGTTAAGGCAAATATCTTGAGCCAGATAAAATGGCGAGAAGGTAAGGCGGATTTCCCCACACATCTCCCATTCAAATCTGTGGAGGGTTTTAATGAAGACATAGCCCTTTTGGACTTCTGCTGAAACTGTGGCAGTAAGCTAATGGCCAGTGTACAAGGGACAAGGGATAGGATCAACGGTTTATATAAAAAAATCCAGGGAGTGCATGACAGGTGCAAATTGAGTTTCCCATAGTCCCTCGATGACTTCCCGGATTCAGAACAACGCTTGGCTGAGCTAAAGGAAGAGTTGGGCATCCAAACCGAATACGAGAAGAAAATTGATGTCCTAGCAATTGACGACCTCCAACATTATATTGGAATATCATCATTCCACAGCCATTTGCTTAAAGAAGTGCATCAAGCTGCAGTAACGGAAGTTCAAGGCATTGGAGCTGAGCTTAGAAAAAATGTGACTTCTCAGAAAATATTGCTCCCTTCTTCCGCAAACATAGTCATAAGAGACACTGGCATTTGGTATAGCTACATAGCAGAGGAAGAGAAGAAGGCAGAAGTAGCAGATGTGACAGCAAATCCAAACTCTTCTCTCCTAGCAGTGACAGAAACTCCAGCTGGCTCGACTCCTTCCTCCCAAACCATTCCAGCTGCAGCAGTGAGCTCAGTTCCCGCCTCCCCGGCAGTGGCAGATATTCCAATCAGTTCGAGTCCTTCTTCCCAAGCTGCAGCAGCAGTTCCAGTAATCTCGAGTGCCTCTCTTCAAGCACCATCGACATCTTCAGCAGTAGCAACTGGTGGATCGAGTGCTTCTCTTCCATCTGAAGCACGTGTGCAGGGGTAGAGCGTTGATGATAGAGCATTATTTCTGCTGTTTTGTATTTTGGGCCCACATATGTATGATACGTAGAGCTAAGGGACAGCTGTCCCTATTTTCTTTTAAAATAATTTTTGTAATGAAAAGGGAGTCACATTTTGTCTGTTAGATGAGAAAATTTCTGTAGATGACAAGTGGAAAAGGCCAGGTGGCAGCCCAAAGGGCAATTTTGTAACTATAAATAGAAGCTAGGAAGAATATGTCAGGACTTTTTGCAGGGATTTAATTTTCAGACTTGTACGAGCTATCTTATGGATGTTCTATGAAAGTAAAATCTTCTAATAAAAGCCAGGGAGAGGACGTTTTGCATGGGAATGAAGGATGGATGTATATTGGACTATTCTGGTGACTTTCATACTGTAATGTGAGATCTTTTTTTCTATCTGAATTACTTCTTTGCAACTAATGATTTCACTCCTTTCTGTGCAAACGAATTCTTTGTTTCATGAGTAATGAATGTGTTTACATTAAATCAGAAGCTATCTTTTGATATCTCTCATCTCTGCTGTAGCATTCTCTTTCAGATTTAATGGCTAGCTGTTCTTTCTTTAAGCTAACTGTTACAGCTCATTGCTCATGCGTTAATTTGGCTCATTGCAAGGACAATTAGATTTATTTCATGTGTGTTTTAGACTTAGATCTGTTCTTTCAGTTTTGCATCTAGATTAAATAAATTTGCTTCTCTCTTTGATGAGTAATGAAAATGTATTATTTGTAATTAGAAGCTATCTTCTGAGATCTTTTATCTTGTTGTAGCTTTCTCTTTAAAGATTTAATGGCTGCCTGTTCATTCTTTAAAGATAACTCTTACAGCTCATTGCTCATGCTTTAAATGTGCTCCTTGCAAGGATAGTTAGGTGTATTTCAGTTTAAATACTTAGATCTTTTTTTCAGTCTTGCATCTAGATTAAATATAGACTAGGCACTTGCAGTTCAACATAAAACATAAAATCCAAAAGAAAGGTGGATCGGGCCATAACCGGTATAATTGGAATTAAACTCCAAACCCACGGTTGCCGGAACCGCTAACCGGACGGATTCCCTATACCAAACGGTAGATAATCTAATTGGGATCATCTATCGGGGAGAATCCCTTTCTGATTGATGCTACGATATCCGAGGCATCAACACTACCATACCAAGTTCTGCACATATATGAGTCCCTGTCATGTGTCTCAGAACCAAGTAGCTGCACCACATACACTTCTTCTTCAACTACACCATTCAAGAAATTGTATCTTCCTCTTCATCACTGCAGCCAGAGCAAGTACTAATTTAATGGAAGTGTATCTAGCTACAGGAACAAAAGTATCTATGCTACCACCTACAGCATGCTTGATCTTGTAGATCCTCTTGGAAGTCACTACAGACTCCCCTTCAAGTTTTGGGACTGCATCCCAAACATCTTTATGATCGACTGGTACTCCTCGATCATGGCATTCTTCCTAGATCCTGGGAACTTCAATATTTTCAATAGATAACTTTGTTGCTGAACAAATGTTGTAGTCCTTCTTTTGTAGGTGATGGTATACGATCTTTCCTACACAACAAGTTAAATTGCATGATTAGAAAACATCTCATAGTTTTCTATACAAATTCTTACACATAAAGAAATATGTCATACAGTCATGCAATTATCTTAGCCAATGCTTCAATACAAAATTTATCCATATTCTGTAACTTTCTAGGTGCCTTCCAATCTCTACCAGAACATTGTTAAGAGTGTGCACAACTCCTAACATGTCAGCAAAGAGGTTTCATTCTAGATAAGTAGCAATGGAATGTTGTACAGTACCATAGGCCACTTACCCATGTATATTAGTAGTATACTGTTCATCAATGCAACTATTCTAATATGCATAATACACAACCTAATTCTAGGAACATAAGCATATACATAATTGAATAACATTATGTAAGAAATGACAATTCAAATACTTATCTTTGTTTGGTTGCTGGGTGGACTCCCTATGAATCTTTGCAACTCCATTCTGATGTGGATTGTGAGAATGGGTCAACTCCCTCTGAATATCTGCATCCTTGCAGAAACTACTGAAGTGTGCTCCTTTGCTTTCTTGCATGAACAACTGGAGTGTGCTCCCTCTTGATCTTTGCTTCCTGGATTACCTGTCCTTGAACTTACATCCATCCTTAATCATTATGCATGCTTATTAGTATCATCATTGTGATATCCTTGAGGTCTCATACATAATCACACATTTATTATTATAATCTTAATACTATCAAAACACAATAATCTTAAACATGTATATTCATGATCATTCACAGATAATAAACATTAGTATTCAAGGTTTCAGGTAAGTCTTCTTTTACTCATGCATATTCTTATTTGATCATAAGACTCTTCTGATTAGTTAAATCATCAATGCATAAACCCATGATTACTCAAACCTATACCTTCATGATTCTTCTGGTTAGTCATATCATCAATTATGGTAAGAAACATAATATGCATATAGCCATGACTATTCAAACCTATGGCTTCATGAATAATCATTATCAACAACACAACAGTATAAGATCCTAACACAAGGTAGGATTCTAGCTTGATATAGGAAAAACATACCTGGATTAACATGCTAGCTAGTTATGTCTAACATACCCGCATAATGTCTTCTGGTTCTCTTCAGTGACTTGTGCTGGTTCTCTTCAGTGACTTGTGCTAGTAACCTGCATGTCTCATAAGTTAACCATTGTAGAACCAAGTTATACATACCTCGAAAGTAGATCTTCTATGTGATCCATGACAATGGATGAATCTTTGTCTTCATGTCACCATGAGCATATGTTCTTGAAGTAGAACATGATTTGACTTTCTTGGTGTACCTTTTGTGTTAGCAAACAACATAAACCTCATACAACACCATAATGCATTAGTACAATCATAAGTGTCAACACCCTAATCAATGAATATCTTTTATCGTGCATTCATAATTTTATTAAGGTGATACGACAAGTCTAGATTTAATCAAGATTGTACTAACCGTAATAATATGAAGACAAATATACCATAAAATTAATCATGAACAAATCTCGAAACATACCTAGATAAGTCATACCTGTCGATATTGCTTCTAATCGTCTTATGTAAGGCCTTATCCTCATCTCCCTCTGAAACAAGAACTTCTTCACTTATGCAGGTGACCAATCCATCTTCTTCTAGGATTAACCCAATCCACTTGATTTGCAAGAACTGGATCTGGAGCTGGATTAGGGTTTGTCAGAGAAACCCCAAAAATTCAAACTTTGAATTTCAAATTTCCGAAAGGATAGAAATATGCACCTTGATGAGCTGATCAAGCTGGTATGTTCAGAATTTGAAAACTGCAAAGTTTCACTCCTCAATTTTGCCTTTGAAACTTCCGGATTCACTGGACGTGACCCCGAACTGGGGTTTGATGAAGCCCACTCTTCTGCCCCATCAAAAGGTTTGATCCAAAGCTCTAAGCTTCTATTTTTATGAGGAGCTTCCAGCCGTGGTCACAGATTTCAAAAATTTCCATTTTTGCAGAAGCCCTAATTTTCCACTTTTCTGATCAAAGTCCCGAACCAGGGTCTGATCAAGCCCGGCCTTCTTCCCAACCAAAAATTCTGATCTTGGTCTCTAAATTTCTATTTTGATGAGTATCATTCAGCCGTGGTCTCCGATTACAAAAATTCCAACTTTATCTGAAACCCTAAATTCCGGAAGCCATGAATGAAGGTACTCAAAAATAATTCTGTTTTGACATAAATATGTACCTGATTGTTTCTGGTGTAACTCCGAACGTTTAGATCCACAGGGTCTGAAAATTTTTCTTGAGATATCCCGACCTGTTATCTTTCCATCCCGATAGTTCTTACCTCAATTGGATTCTCTGAGAGAGAGTTATGCCAAGTGTCGCAACGTGACCTGTTTATGGGATAATACAGAAGAGCGAACTTGTACAATGTGCCACGTGTCACTGGTTCAACTTCAGCCTCTGAAAAGTTTTTATGAGATATTACAGTCTGTGTACTACCTGCCACTTTTTATGGAATTTCATTTGGAGCTTCCTAGCCTATGTTATGACCTTTTTCCCAAGGTCACCTGATTTTGACTCAGATCTGGAAGAGGCAGAAACCCTATATTGTACAGATCATAAATCACAAAGTACAATGAATTAGAGGTTTTTGGATCTAATATTCGACCTGTAAAAGTTTCAGATCCAAAAACTTCGCCAAAACGGATTTATAGTGAAAGTGATACGATGACTGGTTTTTGCTATATCAAGCCCTAGCATCGTAAGTGCAACAAGTGTCATACATGCCATATCATGCCTTCTTTCTGGCTAGCTCTGATACCATGTTAAATTTTCAGAATTTACTTCAATTTGATCTAGGATATTAACTGAGAGAACAATATGTACAACAAATCTACAGCATATCAATCATGGACACAATAATGCAAGCACACAAGAGACACAGAGTTTACTTGGGGAAAAACATAAAGGTGAAAAACCCCAATAACACCCTCAGAGATAGCCAGAGCAATGATACAACCAGAATACAAGAGATAGTCTTCTCCTAGCAGCAGAGCCTCCTCCTCCACAAGTGCTCCACTCTCCCAAGTGTGAGTGAGAGAATAGAATGTATAAAATGAGAGAGACACACTCTCTATTTATACACTAACTTGACTTGACCTTTACTCAACTAGGTCGACCTCGACTTAACCACTTAACATAATGCTAACTGGGCCGACCCCCACTAGGGTGGTCTAATAACCCTTTTCCCACATGGCTAACCCCCAATAGGGTGGTCTAATAACCATTTGACCCACATGACTTATATAGGGCCGACCCCAACAAGGTGGTCTAATAACCCATCAAGTATAAGTTACAACACTTACAATATAAATGACGACACTTCCGTATAGAGGAATAATAACATCTATATAGGAATAAAATATACATATATGTAAAATACATTCTGAAGTTACATATACATCAACATATTGTTGGGTTGCATCCCAACATTGGAGCATATGGTTCAGTAGTGGAAGTTGGGTTCTCATCCCCTGAATGCAGAAGAACTTGAGGAGCCCATAGTTCCTCAATGCTTCCACATAGTTTGGATCATTTGCAGCTTGTTCATCATCTAATTCATGTTCCCTTTCCTGCCATTCCAAAACCATTATGGATGCTTAGAACCTGTCAATAGGAAGTTTTTAACAATGTTAGGACTTGCTTCACCCACTGGAAGTCCTTCTTTTGAGTTTTGTTTGAGTTTGGGGATGGACGTCGCCGTCGTCGCACCCCGTTTTTTAAAACAAGGCAATGTCGAAACAGTCCATGTATAATCCATTTGTGATGACTCGGTCTCGTCGCAGTTCCCGAAAAGGAAAACTGTGACAAGCCGAGGGCGTAATGGCCCTTCCCAAATCAAGCCAAAACCCAAAAAAATGACTAAAAATCAAAATTGTAAACCACTACGATTTTGCTGGCTGAAGTTTAGGGTTACCTGTTCCTGACAGTAGGTGAAATGGCTAATCGTAGCTCCCAGAATCGACAAGTGAATATCTGGCAGCAGATGGCACTATTCCTCCCAAATTTGGCAAAAAGAACAATGGTGACTATATTTGGTTTTTATTTCTATTTATCAAACAAAATGGAATATTCCTTTTTTAAATATTCGATGATGTTATGCTATTTGCTATAGTTTGGATCAGTTTTATTGTATTTGAACGTTCGGTTGACTATTTGACCTAGTTTCCGAGTGTGCAAGAGTTGTGAAGTTCCTTTCTACGCCATTTTTCATATTGGAACGGTCATCTTAGGTATGAACACCCCTTGTGAGTTTTTGTCGTTTACCCATTTTTTCATAGATTGCAATTAATGAGCTTACTCTTTGTTCTTTCTCGTGCTCTTGAAACTATGAGAATACGTTACCAAGTTACGATTTATCACTTTTTCGGGCTCGTTAAACTCTTACGGAAAAGGAACTCCCCGAAGTCTACCTTTAAGCTCTTTTTAGGATCTCAAAATACGAAAAGATTGCCAAGCGAACTTGTCACGTTCACACTTGTAAAAGAATTTGAATGGTCGTCTTCCTGGTGATAGCTATCCCTTTTTCGAACTAGGGGGCACTAGTTACGAAAAAGGTATACTTCAGCAAATCATGACTATAAGAGTCCTCTCCTGCATTGTTTTACCCTTTTTCGAGCGATGAGGCTAACTTTACGAAAAAGGACCGTTGGAGTCTTCTTTAGTTCTTTTCAGACTCTCTAAACATGAAATGATGACCGAGTTTACCTTCTATGGACTCGTTAAACTCTTACATTGAAGGGCCCACCATGGGACGAACCCCTCCTATCCCAGGTTCAAAAAATATTTGGGATTGGACTCATCTATGAGATGAGCTATACCGAGCATTTGGTTACCCTCATCAAGCTCGTAAAAAACATATGAGGCACTCATCGTTCATGATGGGGAGAAAGGAAAGCTTTTGTGTTACATACCTTGTTAGTGGTAGTACGTAGTCGTTCTTGAACATGGCACTCATCTACATTTGCATATAGCACTTGGATCATCCGTTTGTCCTCGAGTTCCACTTACTTCCTAAGTCTTGTTACTCCTTTGAATCATTCAAAGAAAGCTTCCATCATCAATCGCGTTAGGAATTCGTGTTGCACTCGTCATGTCAATACTGCCAAGTCATGCCATGCCCATGTTAAAGAATACATCCATCATTTATCATCTGCAGTTAGTAAACCTTCCATCATGTCGGTCTACTCTGATTCAGTCTTGCATACTACTATACCATCCAATCTACTCTACACATATTTTGTCATGTTTCGTGTCAATTGATGGGGGACTCATCATGGCCCTCCTTCGACAGATTCATCCTTGTCGACTTCAACTCATCATCCGAGGACTGAATCTAGAAACCAATCAAGTACCTTGGCCCTGCATGCCTCAATGGCAGGTTACCTCGCTTTCAACATGAGTTTACATCATTAACTCTTGATTGAAAGATTTCATGTGTTTGACTTCAACTCACTTATTCACGCTTGATGATATGTACTGTGATACCTTGGGAATCATTGACATTAATGGTGACCTCCCTTGCGCTTGTTAACAATTTACATCAATGACCGGTAATCAAGTGGTTTCTAGCATGTTCGACGTCAAGACATTTGTAATCACATGGATAGATTCGTATCATTGCGGGTTCAGTTTGAAGATCCTGGGGAGTCATGTTTTACCCAGGTTACGATGGAGTTTGTATTGAGTTATATTACACGGATCCATATTTTTATTGGTTGTGGCTATGTTATCATCTCATCATGGATCTACGCTTGTGTCTAGTAGCCATGATTGTGTTCAGTCGGTCATTACTACCATGGATCTGCATTGTATTGGTCGACAGCCATGTTGAACATCATATGCGATTGTCAGTTCAGAGTCGATTGTACTGCAGCAGTGTTCTTCGTCCGACAAGTCCATTGTCATTCCTTTTATCAAAGCATTTCACCTGTCCAATCTTTAAACAACTTCATGCTTTGGGGGCCATTCTGTTACACCTAAAATCTTCCCATCATCAATTTCAATGCATACATCCCTGAAGTTACCCTGATTGAGTGATTGACCTGGAAGGATTTGTACACATTTGTGCTAGGTTTTGAGAGGTCATCTCAGGCTGCACTCTTGCAACCTGCGACGTTGCACCTTGCTCCATTACAGGGTGCGACGAAGTCAATTAGATGGAAAAAATAGCTTCTTCGAGTTCTTTCTCGAAGCTTGCTGACTTGGGACCCTATCCCTAACCTCTTGGGAGAGTTGGCATTCGATTCCTAACACTTTGGAAAGATCCCTTAAGCCTCTCCTATCATATCTCAACCTATCCTATCCATATCCTATCCACTTAGTACTATTTAAATGAAGCTCACTCCCATTCTAAGGGGAGGAAGTCTATGGTGACTACATGCTGGTGAAATCACTCTTGAGAGATCTCTACTCATCCTTGAGAGACTCAAGCTTCCTTAGGAGGAAATGGAAAATGGCTTTGTTGGAGAAGGGCTCCAGCATTAATCCTTGGTTGTAGTTCTATATCTTTGCTATGTACTTCCCTATTTTTACAGTAATACAAATGCTTTCCACCAATATTGTTCATGTGTGTAATGATGTTGAGTAGTCTACCTGCTTAACTGTTCACTTAGATCTCTAATTGTATAGATGCCCTTTACTTGTTTCTCTTGTTTCTTGTCTTGACAGGTCTTGCAGCTTGGATCTGACGACCATGAGATGTGGAGCAGCATTCAGGAGAAAGGATAGCGAAGTGAAAGGTAAAACATCTAGTACTCGATCCTTAAGTAGATCTAGGAAATGCATTCATAGCCTGTCTTATTTGTTCTAGACTCACGTTGAGCTAGGGAGATCAAGCCTTGAGTCCTCTCTTGGTAGATTGTCCGATAAACACTTAGCATATTTGTAAAATATTTAATCCTTACTAACTATGTTGATAATTATTAGGAAGGGTTGTGTACATTAGCCTTGTTGAGTATGTGATGTCTTATACACAATAGTATATGGATTTCAAATAAATAATTGTATCTTTCAAAAAATATATAAATTTAACTGTCATTTTGTACTAAAAGACCTTGTGGGATTTCTTATGCATGCCTATGGTATCTCATGATTCTCTCAAGGTACATTACAAGTGGCTTTGATACCACTCTGAAAATATCTTCATGTAAAGTTGCATGTTGATAGGAAATATAAAAATACATAGATAAATCATTTTTTAAAAATAACAAAATGATGCATCTAACATTGTATATGTCTATATATAGTACAATAAAGGATGGGTCACAAATTTCAACATATGAATCCTAATGAAGGTCTCTTCCAGGTTTCCTCATTGCCCTATATATCTTTCATAGGAAAGAGAGACCTAGAAGTGAGATAGTGATTTGAAGCTCTCCACCATGTAGCATAACAATCTCAAATTCCTTATTACAATACCCTCCACAAGAGAAACGCCATGAATAGCACAAATAATTCTATTACAATCCAATCCTTGCAATCCTAGCTCATCCTTCAACATCCACCTAAACCCACACCATGCCCCTCTTCCCCAAGAAGATAATAATAATAATAATAATAATATAATAAACAAAAAAATCCATTAGTGGATATAACATATTGCAACCTAACTTTAGTAGTCAAGATATGGTCAAGCACCGTCAATTCTAACATTTATAGACTTTTAAATGAAATTTCCTCTTGTAATCTCTCTCTATCCTTTCAATATCTTGCACACATATCTATTTTTTTTTGTTTATTCTTCTTTCTTTTTAGGGGAAACCCAAGCGATGCTCCCCACCATTTTTGGATGGAAACCATAGTAAACCCACCAAAATAGACTAGTGCACCTAACCCAAGGATAATCAAACCAAACACTTACCAACACAACATTAACAACACATGATTGTGCCAAACACCTGGGTTATTGATCATGTTTGTTATTTAGATGTTTTGTCTAATCCTATATAAGTTCTTAGTGTTATATCAAAACAAGGGTCCCCATAATTCTGGTAAGTCCTTTCCAAATGGGACCTAAAATGTTAAGTTGTGTCCTAATCAACGTTATCAAAATTAGACCGGTCATCAAACTAGTTGTTACCACTCAATTTAGCAACTAAGTAGAAAATTCCTAGTCCATTAGTGCCAAAGAGTGCAAATTTGAAATAAAAATACCACTGACACATAAGTATTTATCTTTCCACTTTTTAGGCCTGCTCTCAAGGTCAAGGGAGGCTTCCATATGGGTGATTGGATTTGAGGTTTGAGAAAGATTAAGGGAAAAGGTCTTCACTTGTTTGTTTATGTGAATATGTTTTAAGTAATGTTTTTCACACAAAGTGTTATGATCATGAATATATGAAATATTCAATGTATTAAAAATTTCAAAATAGATTTGTTCATGCATATGATGAAATTTAAATCATAGACATTTAAATAAATTTACTCATGGAAATAAAATACCATAATGCTAAGAATAGTAAATATATTTCATCAATGGATTATTTACCCAAACACATCCATAAGAAAATATCTTCAATGGAAGCAATTCATACACATTATCACTTGATTAGTTTGTAAATTTTATCCTTGAATGAGGCCCTCTCGGACAAAAATCTCTGCAAAAGGGTGTCACCCAATTTATAAAATTTCAAAATTGGAGTGATTAAAATCATTTTAGCAAATATGGTTTCGAGTTAAGTGTTTAATTATCAAAAACTTGAAATTAACTTATTGTGTAAATTACCTTAGGCATCCATGATCCATGTATATCACCAAGAGAAATGTGCTAGATAAAAACAATTAAGCTTAGCACCAAAAAAGTTTCCAAAAATATAAATGACAAGGCTATGTTTGATAGAGTTTACAAAAAACCATTCATCAAAGACAAATCCAAATTTTAGTATGTAACTTGCTTATAAATATATGAGAATTTAACCATCATGTGATACTTTGTTGTTCAAAATAACTTAGGACATGAATTATTTAATCAGAATTTCCAAAAGGTTTAAGTAGCCAAAAATTAAGTGATTGTTATTGTTTAAGTCTTACTTATCAACCATCATATAATTTCCAAAAAATGATTCCTTGCTACCCGAGTAAATTACAACAGAAAAATAAAAAAAGTGCTTGAAATAAAAACTCAGATTTAACTCAATATTTTTTGCAGAAATTTATATAGAGAAAATCCAAGTGTTGGATGTGATGTCCACTCAAAATAGCTTTCAAGATTTGTATATTATGTAGAAATAATCTCCATATTTAAGTTTTATAAGTTAAATCACCTAAAATACATTAGGAACTTGAAGAAAACTTAGATATTTATGCCAAGACATTTTTATTGTAAGTTCCAGCAATTATAAAGCTCCTTATTAATGGTAAAACTTGAGGTTTCAAGGTTGTTTTCAATGTCTAAATGAGGTAGAAAATAAATGTAACCTACAAAACATTAGGCACCACTAATCTAATGCTAAGAATTATCAATCTAAATCCAAAGAAATTTATAAATATTTTTAGGAATTTTTAGAATTTATTTTACCCTAAGAAAGCAAGAAAATTGAGAGATTTTTGATGATTTTGGTTGTAAAAATTTAATTAGAGACTAGTGCCTTTCAAATCTTGGGCCAATGGGGCATTGGGATTAAATCTCCATAAACCTTGAAGTGTAAGTGGTTGGCTGCAATTTTCTACAACAAAGAGAGAAAATTTCCTACCAAAACTATTGAGATCTCCTACTATTTTCCACCAAGGGATGGTGGCATTTAAAACTCACACCTCCAATATAGAACATAACTTGCACCCTAGCTTATGTTCATTAATTTGCAGCTCTTAATATTGTGTTGATGCCCAGAAAATCCTAGCATCGATAGTAGGGATTCTCCCCAATGAATAATCCCAATTATATCACTCACTGTTTGGTATGGGGAATCAGTCTGGTTAACGGTCTGGCTACCATAGATGTGTTTGTTTGATTATGTATCGGTTGCGGCCCAGCCCACCATTTATATTTTATGTTTAATGGTATGAATATGCAAGTGATTCTAATCTAACTAATGCATCTAACCTATAATTGACAGGCAGAAACCACACAAGTTGTGATGCATAGGTTCTTACCTCCCATCTTACTGCTTCTACCTATCAATTATCTAACCATATTCTACACTAATCTAACCTATCCTTGCAAGGAGAGAGTTTAAATAAGAGTAATAATCTGAAAATGCTCATACAAATCCAACAGATAGCTATTAAGATAAAGTATGCACATTCGGGATAGAAAATTATCAAAGATAGCTCTGATTATTAAAACAATGTATTACTATGTTAACACATAGATATTTGCATAGATAAGGAAATCATTCATCACCATTGAAGTAGTTCAATAAAGTTAGAAAGACATCACAGCATGAACATAAACATAAAATAAATAGTTCTGATCTATTGTTCACACGTCCCATGCAAACATCCGTGCAAGCTTTCCCCAGCAAATAGACCTTTCCTCATTAGCAGAAAATTAGTTCTCTTACACAATGTATCTAGTCTCTATTTCACTAGTCCTAGTCTTCTATCTAGTACTCTTCCCCCATATTTATATTACAAGAGAATTGTTTGTACATGACTGATCATTTTGGCTCTCTCTGCGTCCTTTGGTTTTCCAAATTTGGCTCTTATGTCTAACGTTTCCTTTGCGCGCAACGTTTCATCTCCCTCTGCATCCTTTGGTTGCCGCAATTTATCTTTTGTGCTCACCGTTTCCTCTATGCTCAGTATTTCAATTTCCTTCGCATATGATTTCTCACTTTGGCTTCCTCTGCGTCCTTTGGATTACCAATCTTGTCCTTTATGCCTGTTTTT
Organism: Larix kaempferi; assembly: GCA_027924585.1. Lineage (NCBI taxonomy): Eukaryota > Viridiplantae > Streptophyta > Pinopsida > Pinales > Pinaceae > Larix > Larix kaempferi. The sequence goes on along the minus strand of BSBM01001296.1, from coordinate 1,089,610 downwards.
TCCTTTTGCTCATAGCCTTTCAGCTCCCACATGTCTTGAGGAAACAGCAAAACCAATGTATAAGCAAACCTGTTATTAAATGAACAAAATACAAATTTAAGAAGCTTTATTCGCCAATATGGTTTGCAAAACAAAGATTTAACTTCCATGATCTAATTTCAGTGTGAAAATCGCAGAGGAAAAAGGTCGAAAAAGCCCTAAAAATGGCCCAAAAATCGTTTTTCCGCAATCGGAAAAGCCCTAAAAAATGGCCCAAACTTCATCCTCTTGCAATCGGAAAAAGCTTAAAAAATGGCCCAAAATTCATCCTCCCGCAATCTGCAATGCGTATCTACGGGATTGCGTGATTGCGGGCTTGCAGGTGCCATTTTCAAACATTCAAAATTGCAATCCGCAATGCAGGATTCTGGGATTCTGGGATCATGGGAGTGCGGGAACGCAGAAATGCAGACATGCGGAATGCAATTCCAAAGTTGGAAATGAAATCCGCAACCCACAATCTGCAATCGAAAATGCGGGAACGCCGAGGTGTGGGGTTGCAGATTGGGGGAAAGCAAGATTGAGGGATTGTGGGGGGGGGGATTTTGGAAAGTCAAAAATATAATCTGCAATCCGCAGTTGGGAATGAGGGAGTTCGACAATGTGGGATGCGGAACGGCTAGATGTGGGACTGCGGATTGCGGACCTGCGGAATTGCAAGAATACGGATTGTGGAATTGCGGGAGACTATTCAACAAACCAAAAAATCAGTCCACAATCCGCAGTCCAAAATCGGAACTGCAGAAAAACAGGATTTTGGCATTACAGAAGTGCAGGATTGCGGCATTATGGAAGGTAGGGATTGTGGAATTATGGAAATGCCTTTTCTTTTGTTATTTTTTAAGAAAAAATAAATGTCAAGGGTAAGATAAGCAAGCTTTGAGTAAGATCAAAGGAGGGGCCCTCCAATTTTACAAAAAATTTGGGGATCGGGTTGTAGCTGCAACAATTGGAGACTAGCTGGTGAAAACAAATCTCTGAACAAACCCCTTTTAGAATCACAATTGCTTGTATGTTATTAATTCTGATTGTAAAACTGTACCCTTGTCATTTTACCAGGATTTTAAAAGGCTAAAGCTTTATGCAGGGAGAGGAGATTTCTTGAATCATATTGGTCATTCATTTGGGAAATAGGGAAACCTAGACCAGATCCTAACCACTCTCCTGAGGCCATAATATGGAGTTCATTATTAGTCCCATCTTTTGGTTACCTCTACATATGACTCCACATTATCGTAACAAAATCAGACAGGTGTATTCATTTGTTCTTCATTCCCATGCTATCAACATTTCTTTAGATGCTTTCTTTTGACGAGTTTTATCGTCCGAGTCTTTCATAAATAGATTTCTTCAGTATTCAACATTTGACGTGGGTTCTTCCATCCATAATGTCATTTTGTGTGAGTGATGAGTTTTCTTTGTTTTTCATACTCATAGATGGAGAAGACCCTTTTAGAATTATCATCTAGGCAATCTTCTTGATTGGATGTATTTATTTTCAAAACCATTTCTTTGATGGAGATGAAATTTTTTCAGAAATTTTGACTCTCGATTATAATCCTTTTGGCTGTAACTTTTGTAGCATGGGACCATTTTAATTTCCATATATCTGCAAGACTTGCTTCCTTTCCATGGGTCAATCATAGTAGGTTGGCTGATATGGTTATTTATGTGTAAGTGAGTGGAGCCCCAAGATAGTAATTTAGAATTCATAGATCTTGGTTATTTCACAGGGCTTACATTGACTCAACATAAAACATGAATCATGTTTCCCCTTTTAAAACAAAGCAACAATTAAAATCACTAATGACATTGTTTTTTCCAAAAATAATTCCTTTTGTTATGAATCCAATTCTAATCCTTTTAGTGATTATGGCAATGTTTCACATGAGATTGTTCATATTTATACATTCCTGCATATCACTCTGAAAGCTAAGCTGAGGTTTATTAAACAAAATCAAGCAAGTAAAGAAAAATCAAAACAACGTAGGATAAAGCTGAAGCTAACTATCCTAAGGTGAAATCAAATGAGATCAAACAAAAGGCTAAAATCAACAAAAGGATCAGAAAAGGATCAACAAAAAGGATCCACAAAAAGGATTAGCAGAACAAAATCATGAAGCAATAGATATACAATCAAAACAATCCATCATGGATGATCACATAGAAAGGCAGAGAATTAGAAGCCAACATAAGTATCTGGTTGTAAATCGGCAGAACCAAAAACAAACCAAAACTTCATATTAGATCCGGGCACAGCGGATTCTTTTTTTAGATTTAATTTTCAAAACAAGAGACACCAGTGAAGGGTTGTAAGCAAGACCAAATATCATATCATCAAATCCAACCTTAACAATGTGGAAATTTGAAGACAAGTAAAAACACGGCTTTAGGGAAAACGAACAGGAAAAAATCCAAGCCAGATTACAACATCACTCAGTCCAACATTTCATTGCCCAAAATTATTTCATAATTTCAAAATTGTTCCCAAATTCACTTGCCACCTAAACCCTTGATATTGCTTCAAGATATCCAGCATATAGTTGATTAAGTGTTTCATCACTTACTTCCCAAACCAAATTCTGATAACTCTAGTCTGAGGGTTGAGTCAACAAGAAGGAAACTAAGCTCACTTAGCGAGGGCATGATTGGGCCGACTGTTAAGTTGAATGAAGGATAGAACAAACCAAGGTATTGTCAGGGGATTAGAAGGAGTCTTAACACCACATATTTCAGAGCATCTTTTAAGATTTAGAACATGAGGTCAAGTATGTCTAAAATTTCATTATAAGGCCAATAGTTCCATTGCATGATCAAAATTATTTAATTTGCCAAAACTACAATCACATAGTTTCAAAATCACTCAAAAAGTAATGTACTTGAGAAGACCTTTTCAGGGCTCATTTTCTAAGTGGAAGAGTACTCCCTGTGAATCTGGGCAAGGTATTTCTTCACTTTCAATTAGTTGGTACACTCCCTTCTAGAAAATACCTGTCAAAACAATATAATTGAATAAGAATAATGAAATCATGGAAGGCAATAAAATGTAATCAAAACCTCTGTTGTTCTTACCTTTTACTGATGAGCATTGCTAACTAATTTTGATGCAAAAATAACATGTCAGCTAATAAAACATTCCAAACCATATTTATCAGTTCAATCTCAGAATGCCTTTCAAATGTAAAATTTGTTTTGGAGGTGTCATTCACATTTATGGGGAAATAAGAGATATCAACCAGATATCATATTTGCTTTATGATCTCTGTGCAACCAAACTTTTCAGTCGTTGGTCTATGGAATATCGGATTTCAAAATTGTTTTCATGCATTTGTATTAACATTTCCATGCTTTGATGAATAGAAATTCTAATGAAACATATCTGTGTTATCAACTCTTCAAGAATCTTCATGAAAGTTTTTTTTATTCTTCAATCGGTGCGATAGTACAATGCTTTCTTCTTTCATCGTTAACTAAAAAGTTTACTGGTGTTAACCCTAATTGTATCTTCAATGATTTCCCTTCCTTTTTATTTTTGATGTTCACTTTTATCTTGCATTCAAAATCAAAGAATGTATTTCCATAATTCTGCAAATCTAAATTTTCTTCAGTTTGTAAAGATTTTGAATGTGGCCTCTTTCATAAAACACGTCTGTTTTCATACTCATTCTCATGAAAACAATTATATGCAACTAGTGAAGACATCTCGTGTGTATACCTTATGAATGTTTAGTTCATTCCAACAGATGCATCAAATAAGGATATCATCTTTCATTTCCAAAACTCCAAAAGGAAAAAATGATAGTAAAGGGGAAAATTTAAGATATCGAACAAAACTCAAACGACTACCTAGAAGCTAACTTATTCAAAAGAAAATAAACTACATGATTCAAACTCTTATTCTGGAAGCTTAGAAAAATAAAATCTATGCTACCCCTAACCTAACTTCATTGGTTAAACAGAGTCAAGTAAAATCATAGAGCTAGTGCAGCCATCGACGAAAATTTAGTCCCATAGGGAAATGAATTCCATGCATAGGTCTGTAGGACTGATGCATTATGCAATTCAAGGTCAGAAAAGTAACACCAGTCCTAAATCCATTCACAACAGGAAAAAAAATAAAAAAAATCAGGTACATGTTTCATTGTGGGAACTTTTCATAAAATGACAATTCCAGCCATATATCAACATAATCATAAAAATAATTATATAAGTTGTGTGGTTTATGTGAAAAAGTTGAATATGAATAATGTATGTTCATGGGACCATGCGATGAAAATCCAAAGTCAATTTTCATAGATATCATCTCATTATTGGATTCATAGTGTGGATTAATGATGTGAGAACCGACATAACCATCACCGGACAATTAAGTGCCTTATCATTATCATCAATGCATTCTTCCTTACCATGAAACTCTTTAATATCAAAGATGTCATCTTCATTAGGATACACCAGAGTATTGCAGATAACCTCCTGTTGTTCCACATCATCAGTACAATCACTATTAGCTTGAGTTTCATTGAAGGCATTTTTGGAACAATTTTCTACTTCATTACAACCTTCAAAATGAACATTAGAAATCTCGACATATTCACCCTTGTCAATATTCCTTGACATGCAAAATTCAAACTCAAGGTTATTCAATCCAAGCATATTTTTGGCTTTTGTTTTAGTTGTATAGTCTGTAAATATGTCCGGGTTGAAAAAGCTTCTTTTAACTTTTGGAGATTCAAAGGAATCATGAATCACTTGCTGCTCCAATAATAAATTATCAGTCAAAGCATTATAATTTTGTTCAAGATGTGTTTCAACAATAGAACAATCATCAATAATCATTTTTTCCACAATTGGATAATCCATTCTCTGATCAAATATTGATTCATCCTCTTTTACAATATCAACAAACAAGTGTGAATACATAGAGTAAAAATTTTCAGAATGTGAATCCATCATTGTTTCTTCATGATTAAACAAATTTCCTTCAAAACTTGCATGTTCCATAGAATTGTAAGTTAACAAATTATCAATCAAATCAACATGATTCTGTCGTATTTTAGCAACAAAATGGTCATTACCATCAAGCACATTTGCAACAATTGGATCATCCATTTTATCAACAAACACTAATTTATCTTCTTTTACAATTTCAGAGAGAGGTGTTATTTGATAATATGGGACATCCATCCCTATAGCTGGAAATTCATCTTCAACATTTCCTTCTATTATTTCACATGGGATGTGAGGGCATGGTACTTCCAAATCATCATCCAATAAATTCAAATAACCTAATTTATTCATATGTCTCAAATATTCCTCACAAAATTTTCCATTCACTTCACTTTCTGATGGAGTAGAAATTTCTTCATGTGCACGTATAGAAGACAATGGACACTCATTCTGTATATTAGACCTTTTAAGAAGGTTGTTTGAGAAATCAATCTCTTCTATATTTTTCTTCCCACTATAATTTAACATCCCTTGGTCCAAAGGTCCTAGGTTAGTATCATTCAAACAACTACAGTTTCCTTCATCATCAAGTGGAACTTCATCATCTTTGGTCAAAGCAAGGAAGTGAAAATCCCAATCAATTAATTCTTCCTTATTTGGCTTGTCTTCTTCTCAAAACCTATGATAAATCTGAGCCATTATAAAAATTAAATCGTCATATGAATCACATTTCTTTCTTTGAATCCCTTCAAGCTCAACACATAATTCCTCATAGTCATAGTATGGATGGGTAGTGATAAAATTTTCCATGAACTGTTTCCAACTGTGAATAGACTTAGGTGGTAGTGTTTTGAACCAATACCTAATCCGTCCTTCGAAACTAAGGGTAAACAACCTGCATATTTCAGCATCTTGCTCAATTTTGAGATTTCGACGAGTGACATCAAAATGACCAATATGCCTTGATGCAAAGGTGTTTCCTTCACCATCAAATTTATATTGCGACAAGAGATCAACTGTCTTCTTGGAAATACTTCTAGATGGTCTCATTGAGCTGAAAGCATGTTCCAATATAGGGATATGGGAAAAAGTCATTAATATTCTGTCAACTTAAGAAAAAATGACTTCACATAGGTTGGCTTGTCATCCAACCCTCCTTCTAGCGCCAAAATTGTTGATGCCCGAAAAATCCTAGCATCGACAGTAGGGATTCTCCCCAATGAATAATCCCAATTAGTTCAATCACTGTTTGGTATGGGGAATCTGTTTGGTTAACGGTCTGGCTACCGTAGGTGTGTTTGTTTGATTATGTACCAGTTGCGGCCCGACCCACCGTTTATATTTTATGTTTCCGACCCACCGTTTATATTTTATGTTTAAAGGTATGAATATGCAAGTGATTCTAATCTAACTAATGCATCTAACCTATAATTGACAGCCATAAACCACACAAGTGATGCATAGGTTCTTACCTCTCATCTTACCGCTTCTACCTATCAATTATCTAACCCTATTCTACACTATTACAACCTATCCTTGCAAGGAGCAAGTTTAAATAAGAGTAATATTCTGAAAATGCTCATACAAATCCAATAGATAGATATTAATATAAAGTATGCACATTTGGAATAGAAAATTATCAAAGATAGCTCTGATTATTAAAACAATGTATTACTCTGTTAACACATAGATATTTGCATAAATAAGGAAATCACTCATCACCATTGAAGTATTTCAATAAAGTTATGAATATCTCAGAGCATGAACATAAACATAAAATAAATAGTTCTGATCTATCAGTCACACGTCCCAGAAAAACATTTGTGCAAGTTTTTCCCAGCAAATAGACCTTTCCTCATTAGCAGAAGATTAGTTCTCTTACACAACGTATCCATTCTTTATTTCACTAGTCGCAATCCTCTATCTAGTACTCTTCCCCCATATTTATATTACAATATAATTGTTTGTATATGACTGATCATTTTGGCTACCTCTACATCCTTTGGTTTTCTAGATTTGGCTCTTGTGTCTAAGGTTTCCTCTTCGCGCAACGTTTCATCTCCCTCTGCATCCTTTGGTTGGCATGATTTGTCTTTCATGCTCACCGTTTCTTTTTTGCCTAGTCTTTCAATTTCCTTCGCATATGATTTCTCACTTGGGCTTCCTCTGCGTCCTTTGGATTACCAATCTTGTCCTTTATGCATCCTGAGGAAACAACAAAACCAATGTATAAGGAAACCCGTTATTAAGCACAATCATAATGAACAAAATACAAATTTAAGAAGTTTTATTCATCAATATGGTTTGCAAAACAAATATTTAACTTCCATGATCTAATTTCAGTGTGAAAATCAAGAGGCAGAAGGTTGGAAAAAGCCCTAAAAATGGCCCAAAAATCGTTCTTCCGCAGTCGGAAAATCCCTAAAAAATGGTCCAACCTTCATCCTCCTACAATCGGAAAACGCTTAAAAAATGGCCCAAAATTCATCCTCCCGCAATATGCAATGCGTATCTACGGGATTGCGGGCTTGCGGCTGCCATTTTTGAACATTCAAAATTGCAATCCGCAATACGGGATTGCGAGAACGCGGAAATGCGGACATGTGGAATGCGGAATGCAATTCCAAAGTCGGAAATGTAATCCACAATTGGAAATGTGGGAACACCGAAGTGTAGGGTTGTGGATTGTGGGAAAGCGGGATTGCAAGATTGCGGGAATTTTTTTTTGAAAGTCAGAAATATAACCCGCAATCCACAATCCGCAGTTGGGAATGCAAGAGTTCGGCAATGCGGGATGCAGAATGGCTAGATGCGGGACTGCGGTCCTACAGAATTGCGGGCATGCGGATCTCGGAATTGTGGGAGACTAGTCAACAAACCAAAAAATCAATCCGCAATTAGAACTGCAGAAAAGTGAGATTTTGGCATTGCGGAAGTGCGGGATTGCGGCATTGCGGAAGGTAGGGATTACGGAATTGCGGAAATGCCTTTTATTTTGTTATTTTTTAAGAAAAACTAAGTTTCAAGGGTAAGATAAACAAGCTCTGAGTAATATCAAAGGAAGGGCCCTACAATTTTGCAAAAAAAATGGGGATCAGGTTGTAGCTGCAACATATTGCTAACCCACAAGACAAACAACAAAACTAACATGCAAAATCTAAAATTCCACTTGGTTAAGATTGCCCCTCGAAGTAAACTAGGAAATCAATTTAATAATTGTAGAAAAATAACAATTCCTCAATATGTGATCCATCAAGTAGCTCTCCATGAAAGAAAAAAAAAACCTCAATAGACAAAGATCCTTTGATGCAAAATAAGTGATAGTATTTCTCTCCAATACTAAAAAAAAAATGACAAAAGAGAGGTGAATTTCTTGTATAAGAGAACTCAATTTTTTGTACAATAGAACAATAATAAAAGTTCTAAGCCCCTATATCTATCCTAAGGACTCTCTAAGTTAAAGGAAAAATACATAAAATAATACTCAACTCCCAACAAACTCCTAAAAAAGGGAGGGTTCCCTCATAATCATGGTTAAAGTAGATGAAAACAGTAAATATAAGCTCAACAAAAGAGGTTGATCCACCCAACAGTAGTCCAATGCATAAAAATTGGTATGGTTTCCTCCTTACACACACTTGGGGGGAAACACAACAGAAATATTAAAGATGCTTGGTGTGTCCTTGGGGGAAAGTATCGAGTCAAGTGATGTCACCTAATCCTAACTCCTCCATTTAGGAAAACTCCTAAAGAAGCCAAGGGGGGTATACCCTAAGAGAAAGAGTTAGTAAGGCTCTTTAGATTAATTGTTACTAGTTTGGGTGAGATTGTGTTTTAGGAGTTAAAAATGAAACCAATATAAACAAGATACTACAATATGAGATTATTAAGTGCAACAACATAAAGAATAAATGAAATTCACAACATGAATGATTTGAACAAAATAGTGGTTGCAAAATAACCAATGCCAAAATGGAGTCACAAAATAATGTGCCGCCGAAAAATGTAATTTTTTTGTAGTGTACTTGGTTAGTTTTAGGATTATTAGGATGAATGAATTAAGGGAAAAGGGGATTCCCAATATACCATAAGGTACTTGGGAATATGTCCATAGTTTTACCTTATGTGGTTATGCACAAGAACATGTGGGCTAGATGGAGTCATGGAGATATGTCCAACACTACACCAAATGAGGGTGTATCCTAATGGGGCCCCACTGTCACTTTCTAGTTGATCCCACTTCCTTTGCAAAATTTTCCCACAAAAGGAAACATTTGGAGCAACGCCGTATTTTTGTTATGCTTTGGGGAGGTTACTTTTATTAATGATGATTTCTTAATTAGATGTGAAGGATTGATAAATGCACACTTCCGCTTTTGGTTATCCCAAAGCTTAGGGAGAACCTACGATGGGAAAGAGAATACACGGAAGGAGTGAATAGTAAATTCCAATCTTAAGATTTGCAAGTACATTATTAGCAGCATGAATCTCTTTTCCACGCATTGTTGTATTGGGAAATCCCTTGCATAGCATGGTACTTTGGGAAATCAACTGTCGATTAATGTTATAAAGAAGAAAATTGTGAAAATTGTAGACAACAAAACGGTAAAAATGAGACTAATTGCTATAGAAAATAGTCTCTTTTCCCTTGAGGTACTTCAGGAAAGCAATGCTAGGTTAGTATTTGTTTAAAAAATAAGCAAAGAAGTGAAATAATTAAGCCTACTTGATTGATCTAACTTTATTTGCAAAAAAGGAACTAAAATTACTATAAATTTTGTAGGTATAAAGCAAAATAAAGAAACAAAGGGAGATATGGTCTTCCTCCAAATGGGGGAAGAGGGGTGTAGGAGCCTTAAATCCCACTTTCTCTTTTATTCACTTCGGTTACAATATGTTTTTGAGAAAATGTCTTTGATCCCTTAGAATGGGATTCAAATGGCTTACAAAAGCTTGTAAAAGTCAGAGAATAAAAGGGACTTGGAATAGATCTTCTTGGGAGGCTTAAAGCTCCAAAAATCCCTCAAATTCCTCAGCTTTCATGTTAACACAAGAAAAAACTAGCAAACTAAATTTTTTGGATTAGTGGATTAGTCCCAAAAAATACAATAAAAAGTACATAAGCTAACACTTGAGAAATTATGGAAAAAATTGGACTTAAAGCATTAACTAGCTAGGACTAGATATAGGCCTTTGATATGGTAAATATAAGACTCCTTATATATTCCTAAACATCAAACAAGAGATGATTGAATAAGTTTTAAAGAATTAAATCTACTTGTTATGAAATAAAAGTAACCAGAAAAATATTTTTTTTTTCAAGAGAAGATGAGAAGGAATGACTCAAGCCCAAGCTTGAATATTGTGACGAATCTAGAATGCATGTAGAACAATAATCATTAGTAAATTATGAAAAGTAGCGAAGAGAAAGAGGAAGCAGTTGAGCTCCAATTTCTCCTTCACCTTCGATGACCTACAAAGCTACACAATCTTCCAGCAAACAAGATTAAATCTAGTGTGATAAACAAAATAAGACCAAAATATCATTAGTATAACCGACTACAATTTGATACGTTTAAACCTTATATAACCTAGAAACAGTAAACAAATTGAAAACATCAAATGTCTACTCTAGGGATCAATAAAGAGCCTTCTAATCTAGCAATCTTGCATATGAAAGAAAAATATAACTAAGTTAATATCACCTCCATTCAAGCATACACCATGAGATATTGCACCATGCGGACCTCCAAAGTCTTCACTTTATTCATAACAATAGCCAAAATAGCAGATCATTACAATATAGGCATAGGTTCCTTGCATCCATACCAAACATGGAGCAAAACCTTTCTTTTATAGAATTATGAGAGAGGGGGGGGAATTAGGGCAATGAGGGTGCATCACTAGAATGGAGGGGATATAAAAGCCTTGATTCAAGCCTTGATTGAGGCTTGATTTGATGAAGTGGTTCCCACCTCACAAGAGGGGAACCCTTCCTTCCTTGGAAACTCCAACATCCAACCATGACTTGCCACATGAGAGTAGTCGCCCACCTTTCAGGAGAGGGCGCATCCCTCACTGAAGATGAACTCGTTCTTGCTTGGATTTGATGCCAATCACCTAGATTATGATTGATTCAATCTCTAGTGATGAATTTCAGTTGAAATGGTCCTTTACATGGACCAAATTCCTCAAATTTAAGAATTTGATTTTCTCTCATATCTTTATTTTTTTATTTTTGTAATTATCTTTTATCATTTTCGAGAGAATTTTGATTTAAGTGTGATTAATAATCACTCAAAAATTAGGAAAAGTGGGTTTAGGGGTAGTATGGATGCTATGGGTTAGAAAACGATCACCCCCATGGAAAATTCTCCCTCTAGACCACAATTTTATGATTTTTTTTTTATTTTTTAATTAAAACATTAAAAATTGACCCGTTTTATGGGAAGATTTTATTTTTGTGGAACTTAATAAAAATCCTAGGGGACCTAGTACATGTTCATAATGACTCAAAATAATTCCTAACATTCTCATAAACATTGACACATGAAATTTAATAACCTCCTAAGGCCTAACCACCAAGACGGCCATTCCAACTTGTTAAAATTTAATATGCTAAGACATAAAATAGCAGCATTACATTCCATTTCACAATAATATCATATACAGGATCACTGAAGAAACAACAAGCATAGCATAAACACAAGAGACACAGATTTATCCTGGGAAACCCTCATGGGGTAGAAAACCCAGTAAAGCTTCCTCAATATAGATGACCAGCAATATACAAAGATGTAAACCAAAGACATGATCTCCTCCTCCACCATAGCAGACCTCTCCTCCACAAGTGCACCTCTCTCAAGTGTGTGTGTGTATCAAATGAGGAACATACCTCCTCTATTTATACACTACACTGACATGTATTTTACACAAGTACATGTAGGCTCGTATTTAACCATTAGGTTAAATACCCTATTATAACTGACTGGGCCAACCCCCACATGGTGGGTCTAATAACCCTAGTTACCACAACCAATTCAGAGGAATAAACATCTCCGGATTCATAGTATAATCACATCAGAGGTATGGAACATCTCCGGAATAAATAATATATAATATTCTTAGAAGTTACAATATTCAACACTCCCCCTTAACGAGAAGGATATTATAACAACATTCGCAGGAGCAACGAGTCATACATCATACATGATACATCTATAAATCATTGGAAGCTTTCTCAACATCATTAGTAACTCAACCAGTTACTGGAACATCAACATCTTCAGTACTGAGTCTTTATCTTCTGTAGTATTCAAACAACTACAGCAACATCAATATCTGAATCCTCACGATCGTCAGCATCGTCATCACACAATCATCAACATCGTCATCACACGATCATCAGCATCGTCATCACACGATCATCAGCATCGTCATCATACGAATATCAGCATCGTCATCATACGATCAACAGCATCGTCATCAGCATCGTCATCACACAATCATCAGCATCGTCATCAGCATCATCATCACACGATCATCAGCATCACCATCACATGATCAACATCATCATCACACGATCATCAGCATCGACATCACATGATCAGCATCGTCATCACACGATCATCAGCATCGATCATCAGCATCATCATCACACGATCAGCATCGTCATCACACGATCATCAGCATCGTCATCACACGATCATATTACAGGATGATCAATCCTGCTCTCTTTAGGACATAGGTCCATGGATGATACAATCCAGATCAAGTTCCAAGATGATCAATCCTTATCTCTTTAAGACAAGTCTCATGTCTAGGGACGATCTAATCCCAACCACAGTGCCAGTCCTTTTTCATACTGGATGTGACCTAGATCAGATCTAGGATTTACCGCCACAGAGCCAGTCCTCTTTCATACTGGATGTGTCACGTCTACAAATCCAGCCCTGTTTCATGCTGGATGTATCACATCTACAGAGCCAGCCCTGTTTCATGCTGGATGTATCACATCTACAGAGCCAGCCCTGTTTCATGCTGGATGTATCACATCTACAGAGCCAGCCCTTTTTCATGCTGGATGTATCACATCTACAGAGCCAGCCCTGTTTCATGTTGGATGTATCACATCTACAGAGCCAGCCCTGTTTCATGCTGGATGTAACCTAGAACAATTTCTAGGATTTGTCACGTACATTTTGAACCGAGGTCCAGGGACGATCCAGTCCTATCATGTACCTTTTGAACCGAAGTCCAGGGACGATCCAGTCCTATCATGTACCTTTTGAACCAAAGTCCAGGGACGATCCAGTCCTATCATGTACCTTTTGAACCGAAGTCCAGGGACGATCCAGTCCTATCATGTACCTTTTGAACCGAAGTCCATGGACGATCCAGTCCTATCATGTACCTTTTGAATCGAAGTCCAGGGACGATCCAGTCCTATCATTCAATTCTCAGAGACCTCATGTCTACGGCTCAATTCAAAGGACCATAGTCCGAGGACGATCCAATCCCTTTACCTTTTCATTCAGGATTTAGTTCTCGGAGACATCATGTCTACGGCTCAATTCAAAGGACTATAGTCCAAGGACGATCCAATCCCCTTACCTGTTCATTCAGGATTTAGTTCTCGGAGACATCATGTCTACGGCTCTCTTTAGGACTGAAGTCCAGGGATGATCCAATCCCCTCAAGTCCACCAAGGACTTCATTATCGAAGACATACGTCTACGGCTCTCTTTAGGACTGAAGTCTAGGGATGATCCAATCCCCTCAAGTCCACCAAGGACTTCATTCTCGAAGACATACGTCTACGGCTCTCTTTAGGACTAAAGTCCAGGGATGATCCAATCCCCTCAAGTCCACCAAGGACTTCATTCTCGAAGACATACGTCTACGGCTCTCTTTAGGACTGAAGTACAGGGATGATCCAATCCCCTCATCACTATGGGTACAAGTATCTTCATCCATACAAGTACAAACACGTATCAATACATCAAGGCATCATGTAACCTCATCATCAAAACATGTATATCAAAACATGTATATCATCATCAAAACATGTATATCATCATCAAAACATGGATATCACTAATACATCTATCATCAAAAGCATGTATTCTCACTAATACGTCTATCATCAAAAGTAAAAAATATAAGAGTCCTAAATCTAAATAATTATAGGTAACTAAGTGTAGTGAATAGGTAACCTCATCATTGATGAGGCATACTTGTTATCAGATACTATGCTACTCCCCCTTTCGAGGAGAGTTCTTTTGAACTATACCAAGCTTGTCTCGAAAGTATTCAAACTTCACTCGAGATAGAGGTTTAGTCAAGATATCAGCAATCTGTTCCTCAGTGCTTATATATTCGAGCTTGATAACTCCTCTTTGCACCATATCTCGTATATAGAAGTAACGGATCTCTATGTGTTTTGACTTATCATGGAACACAGGATTTTTAGTCATCTTTATGCAGCTTTGATTGTCACACATAATCACAGTGGGATCCATTTCTAAGTCAAACACTCCATATAAAAGCTTCTAAAGCCATACTGCTTCACAGCTGGCAGAGCAGACAGCTGTTCGGGTACACATGGTACTACCAAAGGATCGAACACCAAGAGCAACCACTTCACACAAACAGATCACAGATCAACACACCGATGTTTTGACGTGGTTTAAACCCTCTTGAGGGAAACACTCCACGGCCCCGGCCAAATAGATTCTACGGGACAATTTATTATGCAAAGAAAGAAAGTTACAAATGAGCTTCTCATAATCGATCAACTAAACAATGACCCTCCATGCTCTTTAAATAGAGATCATGGACCAATCGGGTGTTAAGCCACGGATCAAGGTTAGGTTTGATCTAAGAGAAGTTGAGCCGTCGGATCACTCTATGTCGGAAACATATCGTGACCGTCGGATTAAGTATTTACAAATGCATACTAATGCATACTAAAGAAACACACTATCCCTAACGGATATATTACACAAGTTGATCTTAACTAACTCCTAAGTGTCTAAATATCCTAACATCCCCCCTTAAGAACAACTTGGGATAGGATTGAAGGATTTACAAAAGTGACACTATTAGGAGAAGGAAGGAGGCATTAGAGCCTATCCCCCCTTAATGACAAGTTCCTGAACTCCTAACATAGATCGAAGTTTAGAAAACTTCGCTTCTGTAAGAGACTTGGTGAAGATGTCTGCAACTTGATCATCTATAGGGCAAAAGAGCACTTCAAGAACATGATCATGAACAAGATTTCTGATGAAATGCATATGTAGCTCAATGTGTTTGCTGCGTTGATGTAGAACTGGATCTTTGGCAAGCTTGATGGCACTTTGATTGTCGCACCAAAGTGGAGTAGGCTGCTGCTGCTCGAATCCAAACTCTGAAAGGATCTGTCGAAGCCATAAAGCTTCCTGACTGGCATTAACTGCTGCTCGATATTCTGCCTCTGCTGAAGAAAGAGCAAGAGCTTGTTGTTTCTTACAAGCCCAAGTAATAGGTCCAGATCCCAAACTGAAAACATACCTGCAGTAGACTTTCGATCATCAGGATCGCCGGCCCAATCTGAATCAGTGAAACCAACCAACAAAGGTTTCCCCCCTGTACTGTAATGAATCCCAAACTGAACTGTACCTCGAATATATCGAAGTATTCTTTTAGCTTCTTTCCAGTGACTTTCATGAGGTGTCTTCATATAACGGACAACTCGACCAACGGCAAAGGAAAGGTCAGGACGAGAATGAGTCAAGTATAAAAGACTACCAACCAACAAGCTGATGATACAAGGTGGCATCTACTTCAGGTGAAGTACAAGTGGCAGAAAGTTTGACTCCAGACTGGAAGGGAGAAGGGGCTGGTGTACAATCTTCCATGTGAAAGCGACGAAAAAGGTCACAAGCATACTTAGACTGAGAAAGAAAGATTCCTTCTTTGGTTTGCAGAACTTGGAGACCAAGAAAATAATGCAAATGTCCTAAGTCTGACATTTCAAAAGTTTGTTTAAGACTGGATTTCACATGGGTTATAAGATTAGGGTCACTACCAGTAAGAATAAGGTCATCAACATATAGAACAAGTATGATGAGATGGTTTCCTACTTTCTTGGTATAGACATTGGGGTCAGAATGGCATCTAGAAAAACCAGTGTCAAGGAGAAAGTTATCCATTTTGGCATACCAAGCTCTAGGAGCTTGCTTAAGGCCATATAAGGATTTCTTAAGGTGGCAGACAAGGCTAGAGTTATTTTGAACATAGCCAGGAGGTTGTTCCATGTAAATTTCCTCCTGTAAATCACCATGTAAGAAGGCAGACTTGACATCCATTTGATGGACTTCCCAGTTGTGTAAGGCTGCAAGGGAAAGAACAAGGCGGATGGAGTTCATTTTGGCGATGGGAGCAAAGGTTTCATTGTAGTCAATCCCTTCAACTTGAGAAAAACCTTTGGCAACTAACTTTGCCTTAAGTCTTTCAACACTTCCATCTGATGCATACTTAGTTCTGTAGACCCATTTACATCTGACAAGTTTTCTTCCTTTTGGAAGAGGTACAAGATCCCAAGTATCATTCGCCATTAAGGAACGATATTCTTCATCCATGGCTGCATCCCAATCTGGATTCCCTGAAGCTTCTGCAAAAGTTTCTGGATCATGATTCTCGGAAACTTGAGCCAAAAGAGAAGAGGCTCGCTGAAACTGAGAACGTGTTCGACGTTGATCTCTAGGATCACCGGCAAGATCACCAGCTGCTTCACATGTTGAACGGACCCATCGAGGAAGCACTTGTGTTGGTGCAACTGGAGGAACATGAGCAGGCGGAGGTGGATTTTCATCCTCACTGTCATCATCAGAAACTGGAGTTGGAAACCTATCAAGGAAGTTGGAAGAAGAAGAAGAAGGCACAAACGCCGAATCAGGCTCGCAAGCCAAAGATGGCACACTCGCCGAGTTAGGCTCGCAAGCCAAGATATTTTCATCAAATTTAACATCTCTTCTAATGATTATAGCATGAGAATGTGGTTGAAGAAGTCTATAACCTTTTACATCTTCAGAATATCCAACAAATATGCACTTTTCACTTTTAGGCTGCAATGCTTTCCGTTTTTCATCCGGAATGTGAGCCCATGCTTCACTACCAAACACACAAAAGTGACTTACATCAGGTTTAATTTTACTCCATGCTTCTTCCGGTGTTATACCTTGTAATGATTTTGTGGGGGTGCGATTAACTATGTAATTTGCACAATTTATGGCTTCAGCCCAAAATTGAAGACTTAGTCCCTTAGATTGGATCATACAATTAGCCATTTCTTTTAAAGTGTGGTTCTTCCGCTCAGCTACACCATTTTGTTGTGGTGTATATGGAATAGGTGCTGTTGTTGGATGCCTTGTTCAGTGCAGAAAGTAGTGAACTGTTTGTTAACATATTCTCCTCCATTGTCAGATCTTAACTTAATAATTTGATGACCAGATTGTTTTTCAACAAGGGCCTTGTAGGCCAAGAACATGTTAAATACTTCGCTCTTAAGTTTTAGGAAATAAACCCAAGTGCGTCTGGTGTAATCATCAATGAAAGTTAAGAAATATTTGAAACCAGAAAAGGAAGCAGATCGAAGAGGACCACACAAGTCACTATGCACAAGCTCCAAGGGAACCGAGGCGTGCCAAGAGGCACGTTTGTAAAAACTGTCCCGATGATGTTTTTCGAGTACACAACTGGAGCAAACACCATCTCTGCAAGATACCATCGGAAGACCTGTCACCATATTTTCTTTACATAGTTGTTGCAATGAGCGATAATTTAAGTGACCAAATCACTCATGCCAAAGTTTGCTCAAGTTATCACTATGAGCAACAAAAACTGAAGGGAAAGGTGATGACCCAAAGTTGTTAAACTTGTACAACCTGGTAATATCATCAACAATTCCAGTAGCTAGGACCTGTTGAGGATCTTTAAAATCCTTGATTACAACTTGGTGAGGTGTAAAGGTCACAGTTTTACCTTCACCAGAATGAGTGATCTGATAGACTGATAACAAATTGCAGGAAATTCTTGGAACACATAGTACATTACTAAAATGACCATTATCTACTGGAACTGTTCCAGCTCCTACAACATTTAGAGATTTATCATCACCAACAAATATTTGTTTGGTGTTACATTCATGCATAGTAGAAAAGATGGCTTGATCCTTAGCCATATGATAAGATGCTCCATAATCAATGAGCCATTCATTTGAAGTAGAAGAAGAAGATGCATTATAAGAATAACCAGAAGCACAAAGTGCATGTCCATGAGAGGTAGATTCTGAAGGCGAATCTAGGCTGATGTGGTGCTTCTTCATTGCTGCTTCCAAGGCTGCCATCTTCTTGAAACACTTAGATTCATCATGATTATCTTTCCCGCAATAGTTGCAATGACGCTCAGTCTTCTTTCCTTTTGGCTTGGATCCTTTGTCATTTTTTAAAGAAGGAGCTGACTGAGAGGGTTTGGGACCCTTGTTTGACTTATTATTGCGAAAATTTTGTTTCTTGGGAGGCTTGAACTTTTCTTTCTGTTGGGACAATAAGGCTTTCCCAGATGTATTTGCATTGTTGATTATTCCAAGATGAATGAGTTTATATTGTTCTCTAATCAGGGAATCACAAAAGGATTCAAGACTAGGCTCTTGATAGCTAGCTGCATTCAAGGATGCTTTCATGGAGTAAAATGTAGATACAAAAACAGAATATGCAGGTCCAAGTTTGGAAAGAATATGATAAATGCACTGTTTGTCTTCCCTCTCAATCTTACATTCTGCACATAAGAGTTTAAGAGTTTTGTACTTAGATAAATAATCTTGAATGCATGAAAAGTCACTTGGATTTAAAGAAATCAACTCATTTTCGAGTTGATGACCTCGAATTTCATTGTGTTTACCAAACACAGTTTCCAACTTGTCCCAAGCAGCATTAGGTTCATCAATTCTAGATATGTGGAATCGCAAATCAGTAGAGATTGACATCCCAATCAATCCATGAGCTTCATCACATCTATTTGCCCATTTTATTTTCTTATCATCATCAGTGGGTTCTTTTTCTTTCCCTGTTGTAATTCTGAAAAGTCCCCTACTTCGTAGAACATCCTCCATACGAGATTTCCATGAGAAATAGTTGGAACTATTAAGTAGAATATCACAAGGGGCGGCCATATTTGTAAATTAATGGCTGTAAAAGCAGAAACCAATAGTCTGGATGTGAATAGCTTGAAAAAATAGGCGGTTTCAAAAAAAACGGCACTGAAAACTGACTCTGTATGATGAAGTTATGCTTGAACAAAGAAACTGTTGAAGATGTCCCCAATAGTGACGTGGCAGCTAGAGAATGTTCAGCTAAAAAAAAAAGAACCCCCCTCTTCCCAAAATGAACCTTTTGACAATCACTTTACAAAAAAGTTGCTTTAAGTGAACCACTTTTGTAAAATAAGTGATTTCACTTTTACAATGATATTACTTTTAAATAGTGCAACAATAAATAAAAAAACTTAAGTGACTCACTTGTATTTTTATTTTTTTATTATTTAAGTGAGATGCACTTTTACAATAAGGTAACTTGAAAATAGAAATTGCATGCACTTTTCTTTTTAAAAGTAACTTCCTAAGACTTGAACTCAAGACCTATTAAGGAATAAAGCAACTTTGAACCAAGTGAGCTAGATTAAAAGGTATGTAAAATATGGGAATGAGGAAGGGGTTTTTTTTTTTTTTTTTTAACTCTTCTTGCTCGGTTTGCGTGCTTGCCCTTTTTCCTACAAAATAGAGCACAAATCGAAACAAAAAAACTTTTCCACACTTGTGGAGTTAGATCTTGTTAGCTTGCCCGGAAAGTCTACGTTTTCTCTCTGTTTCTGATTTGCCGAGATCACGCAAATTGCACGGCAAAGAGCATACGCAGCTGAAAAAAACCCTTTCCCTTTCTGTTTCTGATTTGCCGAGATCGCTCAAGGTGCACGGCAAAGAGCATACACAGACGGGAAAGCAACAATCCGAACCAAAAAAAATCTAACAGTAAAAAAAAATGAAATATGAGATTTTTTCTTTTCAAAAACGAAATAAAAAAAAATGCGTCACTGTAACATTATACCTTCAGATCTGATGAAATACACGTTTCTGGAGCAACCGGGAACCGTTTTCGATCAAAAAAAAACTATTTTCCAATGGAAACGACGCTCCGGACGCAATGGAACACCTCCCACAGCCCAGAAATGCACAGAAATACCAGAACTAGAAACCCTTTCAAGTTTCGGCAACAACAGTTCAAGATCTAGATCATAACCGGAAGCGGCACTTCATAAAAGCTCTGATACCATGTTCGGGTACACAGGGTACTACCAAAGGAACGAACACCAAGAGCAACCACTTCACACAAACAGATCACAGATCAACACACCGATGTTTTGACGTGGTTTAAACCCTCTTGAGGGAAACACTCAACGGCCCCGGCCAAATAGCTTCTACGGGACAATTTATTATGCAAAGAAAGAAAGTTACAAATGAGCTTCTCATAATCGATCAACTAAACAATGACCCTCCATGCTCTTTAAATAGAGATCATGGACCAATCGGGTGTTAATCCACGGATCAAGGTTAGGTTTGATCTAAGAGAAGTTGAGCCGTCGGATCACTCTATGTCGGAAACATATCGTGACCGTCGGATTAAGTATTTACAAATGCATACTAATGCATACTAAAGAAACACACTATCCCTAACGGATATATTACACAAGTTGATCTTAACTAACTCCTAAGTGTCTAAATATCCTAACAACAGCCATATATTCTGCTTCAGCAATACTGAGAGCCACACTAGATTGTTTCTTGCTAAACCATGAGATCATGGCAGATTCAGGACTATAACATCCACCTGATGTACTTTTTCTGTCTGAGACACTTCCTGCCCAATCAGAATCTGAGTAACCATGTAAACGGAGTTCATGACCTCCAAGATAATATAGACCAAAAATCTAAAGTACCTTTTAGGTACCTCACTACATGCTTTGTAGCTATTAAGTGAACCTTTCTAGGTTCTACTAGATACTGACTTAGGGTATTTACAACAAAGCATATATATGGACTAGTATTTGTTAAATACATCAATGACCCAATGATTTGTCTATATAGGGTTAGGTCCACTAAATACGATGAGTCATTAACTAATAACTTCAAGTTGGAGTCCATGGGAGTGGCCATGGATTTATACTCCAACATATCAAATCTTTTTATAAACTTCACAGCATACTTACCTTGATTTAAAAGATTCCTTTTGGATTTTGCCATACTTCTAGGCCTAAGAAGTAGTGCATTAATCCGAGATCTTTCATTTTCATTTCTGCAGCCATTTTCATGACCTGTTTCTCATTCCTTGTCAGAAAGAGATCATCGTCATACAATAATGGTATGATAGGTTCATCATCCACAACCTTAGGGTAAAGGTTAGGAACAACTTTACTTCTGGTAAAGCCCAAGCTTTGTCATGAAGCTATCAATTGTCCATTATTCACACTCTGCATTGAGTGATCTTCTGCATATCTATCTGTTCCATCTCTCGTCAGATGGGTCTACTAATATGAGCCTCAAAATCATTCGAACTCTATGGTGAGTTCTTTCTTGCATCCATGTCATATGTGTATAGAAGCCATATTCAACCTTGTAGCAAAGGTTGAGATCCACATCACCCATGATGATCATTAAGCTCATCAATTGACTACCGATCCTAGGTACCCATACAGAACCTGATTCTCACTTCTTCTTTAATTATATCATTAAGAGAATGGTCTTATCTAGTCCCTTGGAGAAAAACATCTCATCATGATTCTCTTCCTCTTTCTAAGAGAATCTCTTAACCAAAAGCTTTCTATAGTGTGTTTGATTTGTAAATATTTTATTGAACATCCATCGCTTGTTTAGAGTTCATCATTCATCATGATCTTTCCTACAAATCAAAACTTTTATGTTTGTGTGGTTGCCTCCCGCTTGATCTTCTGTATGTCTTCTGAACTTCTATTCATTCTGTACCACTGTGCATGTTCAAGTGTACACTAGTGTCATCCTCATGATCTCATACACAAACATACATTCATTAGTATATTCTCAATATTATCCAAACATTCTAATTCTAAATAATCTTGAATATGTACAGTCATGATCATTAGTATTCAGGGTTTCAAGGAAGTCTTCTTTTACTCATGCATATTCTTGTTTGATCTAGTTAGTTAAATCATCAACCAAAATAAGAGACATAATATGCATAAACCCTTGATTACTAACCAATCATACCAAGTATACTTACATAAGGGATCCTAACACAAGGTAAGATTCTAACATGACATAGGAAAACATACCTGGATTAGTATACCTACTTAGTTATGTACAACATACCTAAACAATCTCTTCAATGATTTAGAGATCCTGAGCTAGAACCTGCATGTCTCATAGGTTAAACATAATATAACAAAGTCATACATACCTCGTGAGTCTTTGTCTTCATGTTGTCATGGTCATGGAACTTGATTTGTCTTTTTTTATGTACCTGAACCTTGTTAGCAGACAACATCAACCTCACACAACACCATAATGCATTAGTACAATCATATAGCCCTAATCAATGAATGTCTTCGATTATTCACATGCATTCATACTGCTACTAGAGTGATAATACAATTCTAACATCGATCAAGATTGTACTAAATAATATGAAGACAAACACATTATGAACTTAATCAAGAATCAGATTTCAAGACATACCTGAACCTTCTTAAGTCATACCTGTCGAGACTTCTTGTAGTCTTCTTATGTAAGGCCTTAGCCTCAACTCCTCCTGAAACTTGATCTAGAGCTTGATTAGGCTTTGCTAGAGAAACCCTAAAAATTGAATCTTTGACTTTCACACTTCTGAATGGATGGAAGAATGTGTCTTGCTGAGCTGATCAAACTAGCATTCTTCAATTTTGAAATCTCCAAAATTTGACCCCTCAAAATTGCCTTCGAAACTTCTGGATCTTCTGGACAGGAACCCGAACTAGGGTTTGATGAAGCCCACCCTTCTGTCCAATAAAAAAATTCAATCTTGGTCTCTAAATTTCAATTTTCCTGAGTATCATTCAGCCGTGGACTCCGATTCCAAAAATTCTAACTTTCTCCGAAACCCTAAATTCCGGAAGCCATGAATAAAGGTGCTCCAAAAAATAATTCTGTTTTGACAGAAATATGCACTTGATTGTTTCTGCTATAACTCTGAAATTTTTGCTCCATAGGGTCTGAAAACTATTTCTGCAGTAGCCTGACCTGTCATCTTTCCATCCTGATAGGTCTGACCTCAATTGGATTTTCTGAGAGAGAGTTATGCCAAGTGTCGCAACGTGACCTGTTTATGGGATAAAACAGGAGAGCGAACTTGTACGGCATGCCACGTGTCACTATTTGAACTTCAGCCTCTGAAAAATTTTTCTAAGATATCGCTCCCTGTTATCTTTCCATCCTGATAGGTCTGACCTCAATTGGACTCTCTGAGAGATATTTATTCCAAGTGTCGCAACGTGACCTGTTTATGGGATAAAACAGGAGATCGAAATTGTACGGCGTTCCACGTGTCACTATTTCACCTTCGGCCTCTGAAAAAGTTTCCTGAGATATTACAGTATGTGTAATACCTGTCACTTTTTACGAAATTTCATTTGGAGCTTCCTATCCCAAGTTATGACCTTTTTTCCAAGGTCACCTGATTTTGACTGAGATCTGGAAGAGGCAGAAACCCTAACTTGTACTGATCATAACTCATAAAGTACAATGAATCTGAGGGTTCCCTTTGGACACAAGGTATCTGGGGATGTCATCTTCGACCTGTAAACGTTTCAGACCCCGACCCTTCGCAGAAATGGATTTATAGCGAAAGTTTCACGATGACTATTTTTTGCTATGTAAAACCCTAACCTTCAAATTGTTGTAAGTAAAGCAAGTGTCGTAAGTGCCATACCTTGTCTTCCTTCAAGTTAGCTCTGATACCATGTTAAAATTTAATATGCTAAGACATAAAATAGAAGCATTACATTCCATTTCACAATAATATCATATACAGGATCACTGAAGAAACAACAAGCATAGCATAAACACAAGAGACACAGATTTATCCTGGGAAACCTTCATGGGGTAGAAAACCCAGTAAAGCTTCCTCAATATAGATGACCAAAAATATACAAAGATGTAAACCAAAGACATTATCTCCTCCTCCACCATATCAAACCTCTCCTCCACAAGTGCGCCTCTCTCAAGTGTGTGTGTATCAAATGAGGAACATACCTCCTCTATTTATAAACTACACTGACATGTATTTTACACAAGTACATGTAGGCTCGTATTTAACCATTAGGTTAAATACCCTATTATAACCATTAAGTTAAATACCCTATTATAACTGACTGGGCCAACCCCCACATGGTGGGTCTAATAACCCTAGTTACCACAACCAATTCGGAGGAATAAACATCTCCGGATTCATAGTATAATCACATCGGAGGTATGGAACATCTCCGGAATAAATAATATATAATATTCTTAAAAGTTACAATATTCAACACAACTTTGGAGGAGCGAGTGAAAAACTCGAAAATTATACATTGCTTTTTCAACATTACATAATTAACAAGAGAAAAAATATCTTGGAATGATCAAATTGATGTTTAAGTCCTAGGAATCTAATTTCTTTACAAAAATTCATTATGCTAATACATTTTATTACAATATCTTGAAGGGGTATGAACATGCAATTATTAAAAAAAGAGGCCAAAATTAGCCCTGAAAAGACAACTGAACTTTTGAGCACTAATAATGAACACTTGGATTGTTCACAACTTCAACGGATCACAGGAAATCCACCTACATGCATCTTGGTGGATAACATTCGGCTCCAACTGCGGGACATGCACTCGTTTGATATTCAATTAAAAAGAGTGGGAGATAACTCCAGAATATCTAGTTCCCGCACAAAACTTAAGTGCATTAGTTCAACATATACATGAACATGCTAAATGAAATATAAGTTGCAAAATAATATACAAGTTAGTATACAAAAAAGTAATGTACAACAACTAATATACAAAAAATATTGTACAAAAATAATATTCAAAAAGGAAAGACGGAAAAGACAAGAGAAAAGGATTTAGAGAAGCCCCGAAAATGCCCCCATGGCCATTTATGTGTCACTGCTATAGAACAACTTCAAATGTTTCCCATTCACTGGTAAGAGAAAATTTTCTCCTTCCATGCGGTTGAGCATAAATGAATTGGTGCCCAAAAATTCATAGATGATGAATGGCCCCTTATAGAGGCTATTGAATTTACCATGCTTTACGGGCTTCTCTCTTCTTTTGTCCCATAAGAGTATTGTGTCACCTATCTAAAAAGGCCTCGGCTTGGATGAATTTTCAAATGTGTTCTTCATACTTTCCTAATGCCTAAAACTTTGATCCAATGCCACCCTTCTCCTTTCATCCAACTCAATGATTTGATTCACTGTAATCTCCATGCCATCGTCTTTTGACCATACTCGAGGAGCGTCTGAAATACTAGCACTTGGAGATAGATAGGAAAGGAAGCCGTCAAACCATATACTAGTTCGAAGGGTGTCTTTCCAGTTGCACTTTTCCTAGTTATTCAATGGGACCAAAGTGCATACTTTAGTTTTCTATCCCATGCCTTCTTATTATTCCCCATTGTCTTCTTTATGATATTCATCAAATTCTTATTAGTGGAATCAGCAAGGCCATTTTCCTGGGGATAATAGTTGGAAGAGTGGGATAGGGTAATTCCATGCTTGAAGTAGATTGACGTTAGATCTATTGAACTGAAGGCTTTGGAATTATCAGTTTCTATTTTGCAAGGAATACCAAATATCATGATGATTTTGTCTTCTAGGAAATCAATAACAATTTTATCTATGGCTTCTTTGGTGAGTATGGCCTCTACCCACTTAGTGAAATAATCGGTAGCTGTTAGAATACAAGTAAACCCGTTACTTAAATTATCCTTGAACTAACCGATGAAATCAAGCCCCCGCTACTAAAATGGGGATATGACCACTATTGGTTTCAAAGGCAAAGCCGGAAACCTCTACTTCCCAGTAAAAATATGACACTACTGAAAACACTTGACAAATTTGTGAACATCTACGAAATGGATGGCTAGTGGTAATCGGAAAGTTAGGAATGAATCTTCTGATGAAGTTGATATGGCCATTAAAAAACTGGAGATATTTTATATTCTTAGGCAAATGAATCTTCTTAATGGCCTCAATTCTTTCTGGGTCAACCTTAACACCGTCTTTTGATATGATATTCCCTAGAAACTTTCCTTCAACGATTCCTAAGACTAATGATCTAGATTTTATGAGCAGAACGAAATGAATACAGATTATTATTAGATGCTTAACACAAAATAACAGAGATATAGTAAAACTGGGTTTCTATTCAATAAAGGAATAAGCTAAAACTGTAAAATGTAGCGGAAAACAAGCTTGTTGGAATGGTCGCGGCTTATCTCTGAGAAGAGATGTGACGGTTGTGCTCATTCACAAGAAGATGAATACAAAGAGAGGCCCAAAGGGCCTATTTATCATAAGCATGAGAGAAATAATCCCAAACATCCAAAAACCTAACCCTAGAAGATGAACCGTCATAAAGTTTGCAGCCCCAAGGTGGTTAGTTGAACAGTCAACTTCCCAGGGTCATAACTTTTGCATACGATCTTCGTTTGGGGCGCTCGGTAGCCCGTTAGAAAGGTCTATTCGAGATTTAAAACTTTCAATTGGGGATAAATGAATTTTATTGGAAACCATTTGGCCCCCCAAATTGCCAAAAAAGGTCGTTTAGGGTCTCAAAAAGGCACCAAAAGTTCAGGACCCGAAAAAACTGCTAAAAATAATAAATTACCAAAATTGCCAGAAAACTGTTTTGAGCTAGTTGGAAAGGTGGGTGGCCACCGATATCCACTTGGATCAATCCTGCCTCCTTAGGAAGCAATTTTCTCCATTGCGTTGAGTTCCCCCATCAAATGAGGAAATTTCTGTTGAATTTGGCCCCGGGTGAGCCACTTGCCTTGGTGCAGGAGCTGCCCTGCTTTGACAACTCGATAAAGCTGGATCCTTTGATGTCAAGTGCCCTTGATCTGTGTGTCCGCAATATGATCATTGGATTCCTGTTGCAAGAAGTCAAGGTTAAGCTATGTTGGTGTCAACTACTCTGCTATCTCTGAGGTGTCTAATAATGGTGGGAAATATGGCCGAAGGAGAGCCACGTTGAAGACTGGATGCAGACCAAGGAAGGGGGGAATGTTGAGCTCAAAAGCATTGTCACCCACCGCCTTGGTGATGATGTACATCCCATAATGGAGTGGGTGAAGCTTCTGATGGGGCCCTGTAAGGCTTTCTTTCTGCAAATGCAACCAAACTTTGTTTCCCACCTGAAACTTACGTGGCACCCAATGTTGATCATGGCGCTGCTTGTACTTGGAATTAGACTTCTGTAGAATATCCTGAACCTGTTGGCGGATATGCTGGATCCGTTCAATGAACCAGGTGTCTTTGTCGGCTTTAGGGGACGAGTCGGTTGAGGTGGTCGCCAGGGGAAGTGCAACATCCATGGGGCCCAATGGTTGGAATCCCAACCCCACCTTAAAGGGGTTGTGGCCAGTTGAGCTATGCAGGGCTCGGTTGTAGCTATGATGGACATAGGGAGGACTCTCATACCATGTGCAGGGGTGTGTTTAATTGTACATGCGCAGGATATGTACAACCATCCGATTGATGACCTCGGTTTGGTCGTCTGTCTAGGGGTGTAAGGCAGTGGATTTGGTGAGCTTGGTATCCAACAGTGACCAGAGGCTCGACCAGAATGAGCTGAGGAACCCACTGTCACAGTCTGAGATAATGGTCTGTGGGATCCCAAAATGTACCCATACTCATTCAAAGAAGAGCTTGGCAGTGGCGTCTGCTGTGATGTTCTTCTTGTAAGCGGCTAGAATCACCATCTTGGAAAAGAAATCAACAACCACAAAAACATAATCATTTCCACTCTTGGTGGACGGGAGGCCCAACATGTATTCCATTGAGATGGATTCCCACAACCTGTTAGGAGTAGGCAGAGGGGTGTACCAGCCCTGTTTCTTAGTGGTCGTTTTGGAAATAGCGCAAGCGGTGCAAGACCTGATATACTTGCCGACATCCTATCGAAGTTTCGGCCAGTAGAAATGTTTCTGTAGCACTGCCACTATCTTTTTTACACCAAAGTGTCCTGCCACCCAACTGTACTGAGCTTCCCAAATCAGCTTCGCGCGCTCGCTTGATGGAACGCAAATATGGCCCAGACGACACAACAACCCGTCCTGTAGATGGAAATTAGCGACAAGTGAGTTGGTGCCCAACATTTGGTAGGTGGTGGAGAAGTCAGGGTCTGTCTCGTAGAGGTGGGGCCATCTGGAGGTCTCGTGGCCGCAAGAGTCTAGCACCGTGGTGAGTGCCGTGACTAGAGGTCGACTGAGGCATTGAGCAACTCGGTTGGTAATCCCTGTTTTATATTTGATGTTGAGTTGGAACTGCTGTAAGTATGTTGACCACTTCTAATGGCGGTCATTCTGGAACTTTCCTTGGGTTTGCATGAACTGTAATGGATTGTGATCAGTGTGGATGACTGTCTCCTTCCCAAGAATGTAATGTCTGCACTAGCGGCAGGCTTTCACAATGGAGTACATTTCTTTGTCATAAGTAGGGTACTTACGGACAACATCTGATAGTGTCTCACTATGATATGCCACAGGGTAGCCATGTTGAGTGAGAATGGAACCCACAGCATAATCCGAAGCATCTGTCTTGATCCCAAAGGGATGTTGCAGGTCCGGTAATGAGAGTACCGGCAATGAGCACAAACGCTTCTTCAAGTCATCGAAGGCTTGTTGTTGGGACAGGCCCCACACAAATTTTTCCTTACCGCCACCCTTGGTTACTTGGCTGAGGGCCCATGTGATATGAGAGAATCCCAGCACAAACCGGCGATAGAAATTGGCGAGGCCCAAGAAGCTCCAAAGTTTAGTGAGTGTGGTTGGGGCGGGCCAGTCACGGATGACCTGGATCTTGGCTAGATCCACATGCACACCATGTCGATCAACAATGTAGCCTAAGTAATGGACCCTATCCATGCTGAAGGAGCATTTTTCCAAGTTTGCATATAGTTTGTGCTGCCATAGGGTGTGCAGAACCTGTTGAATATGTTGCGAGTGTTCCGCCCAAGTCTTGCTGTAAATGAGGATGTCATCCAGATACACCACTACAAAATTATTGGTGAAAGGTCATAGGATATCGTCCATCATCCTCATAAAAGTTGTTGGAGCATTTGTCAAACCAAAGGGCATGACCAGCCATTCAAAAAGACCTTCTTTTGACTTGAATACAGTCTTCCATACATTTGTCTATTCTATTGGGACCTAGTGGTAGCCATACTTCAGATCAATCTTACTAAATTATTTGGCCCTCGCGAGCTGATCAAGGAGGTCATCGATTCAGGGAATCGGGTACCGGTTGCGGACTGTGATTTTATTCAAGGCCCGGTAATCAATGCAGAGTCGCTAGGTCCCATCTTTATTCTGCACTAGCACAATTGGGCTCCCACAAGGTGATGAGCTGGGACGGATGTGCCCCTTGTGGAGCGATTCTTGGATCTGCCTCTTGATCTCCTCGTTTTCCAACAGAGAGCGACGATAGACTGGCCCATTGGGTAGCGGTGCGCCTGGGGTCACATCGATGGGATGCTTGACCTAGCAGTGCAAAGGTACCCCGGTAGGAAAGGAGAAGATCTCTGAGTATTCTTCCACCACCTTATCCACTTGCTTCTATTGTGTGGAGAGATTGGTCGTGGAGGCCCTTGATGTGGCTGCGATCTTTCTCTCACTCTGAGAGCAAATCACGAAGAAGACAAATTTCCTCGTCTGAGAGATGACCTTCCTACATTGCTTGGCAAAGATCAAGGAAATAGAACTGGGAGGGGATGCCTCAGGTATCCTGTACAATTTCATGTTCAAAGAAATAATGACACTACGAGGCCTGGAATCATATACAACATGACGTTTCCATAAATAAGGTTATCCCAAAAGAACATCTGAAACTTCGAGAGGAGCAACATCACACAATACCTTGTCCTTGAAGGGCTTGATGTCATACAACAGTCGACACTGTTGGCTGACGTGGAGATCGCTTCCTTTGTGAAGCCATCCAATGGTGTAGGGTTGTGGGTGCGGCATTGTCGGCAGGGCCAGGCACTTGACAACCTTTGCTGAGATGAGGTTCTTCTAGCTACCGCTATCAACGATGAAGTGCAGCGGGGTACCTTTTACCCACATCTGTGAATGGAAGAGGCGTTCTCCTTCTTCGTGCTCGTCTAGTTCATCAGGCTGGAACTTGGTGGTAGCAATGGTGGCACTAGGTTCCGCGTCGATGATCCATCTTCTCCTTTCTGGTTCGGACTCAGAGTCACAATATACATATGATTCAGATCCTTTCACTTCAGGCACCAGCGACTGCTTTGAGCGGTAGTCAACAGTGTTATGCCAAGGGATCTTATGGAAGTCGCACCACTTCCCGGTATCTTTCTTTGTCTTTCCAGTGTTTTTCTTTGCTTGCGACTTGGACTGGTTGTCTTGATACTATCCATCTTTGCTTTGTCCTTTATTCTGTGGGTTAGGGCCTCCCATTCCTGTCTTTTGTTGTGAGGGGTTCCGAGGCCCAAATTGCCACGTCTTTTGTTTGAGCTTCTGCTCAATTTTGACGGCGTATCAGTAGGCCGCGCCCAAGGAAGAGATGTCTAGAAATTCCATTTTGGTCTGGATGTATCTATGCATACTACCGCGATACTTGAGCACCAGATGTCGCTATGAATCTTTGATACCCAGCTTGGTGCATAAGGTATGGAAGGTATTTGTGAACTCTGGCATTGCTTGGTCTCTTTCTTGTCGCAGTGTGGTCCATTTGGTATACAAGTCGTCATAACTTCCAACAAGGTAGTATTGTTCCTTAATAGCATTCATGAAGGATTCCCATGTGGTTGTGACTGAAAATAATGAGGTTTCATCTGTGTTCTTTTTCTCGCAGAAATTTTCCCACCAATTTTTGACATGGGAAACGGCTTTGAGGAGCGCAAAAGTAATATTTTCTCTATTCGAAAAGTTATGGACAGAAAAATACCCTTCTAGTAGATTCAACCACTTATCTACAGCATTTGCGTCTATCTGACCTTCAAATATAGGAATATCAAAGTTGATTTGTACCTTGAAGGGGCGGCACCTCCGCTCGAGGAAGATGCGTCGCTTGTTGGTAGCTGCCAAAGGATTTGCGTGAAACTATCCATCATCTCGTTCCTCTGTTGCATGAGGGCTTCCTTAAGCAACATTTTGAAAGATCTCTTGTCCCGTCATCTTTCTTTTCTCCTACCATGAGAGGTCGCTTGGGTGTGTGAGAGCTTTTGTCCTCAAGAGAAACAAGCTTGAGACCCAATTCTTTGTACCCTAACCTCGTTGGGGACATGCATTAAGACGACAAGAAGCAGACCGCTCTGATACCACTAATCCATATTTTATGAGCAGAACGAAATGAATATAGATTATTATCAAATGCTTAACAAAAAATAATAGAGATACAGTAAAACTAGTTTTCTATTCAATAAAGGAATAAGCTAAAACTGTAAAATGCAACGAAAAACAAGCTTGCTGGAATGGTGGCGGCTTATCTCTGAGAAGAGATGTGACGGCTGCGCTCATTCGCAAGAAGATGAATATAAAGAGAGGCCCAAAGGGCCTATTTATCATAAGCATGAGGGAAAGAATCCCAAACATCCAAAAACCTAACCCTAGAAGATGAACCATCATAAAGTTTGCAGCCCCAAGGTGGTTAGTTGAACAGTCAACTTCTCGGGGTCCTAACTTTTGCATACGATCTTCGTTTGGGGCTCTCGGTAGCCCGTTGGAAAGGTCTATCCGAGATTTACAACTTTTGACTAGTACCAAATGGATAGCATTGGAAACCATTTGGCCCCCCAAATCACCAAAAAAGATCGTTTAAGGCCTCAAAACGGCCCCGGAAGTTCAGGACCCAAAAAAACTACTAAAAATAGTAAATTACCAAAATTCTCAGAAAACTGTTTTGAGCCAGTTGGAAAGGTGGGTGGCCACTGATATCCACCTAGATCAACTAACTTGTTGGATTCATAGAAATGCCATACTTCCTACATATTTCAAAAGCATGCTTTAGATTACTTATATGGATGGATCTTTCTTTAGAAAATACTGTTAAGTCGGCTAGGTAGATTTCTATGAGTTTTCTGATTAACTCTTTGAACACATAATCCATGACTCTTTGAAAAGTAGCACCAGCATTCAGCAAGCCAAAAGGAATTCTCAAATATTTGAAAGTACCCCAGGGTGTGGTGAAGGTAGTATTATGCATGTCTTCCTTCTGTATCACTACCTTATTGTAACTAGAGAACCTGTCCAACATGGACATCATGCCATCACCTGTAACTCTTTGGAGAAGATTTTCCATGTTTGGAAGTGGATAGTTGTCCTTTTGACATGCTATGTTGAGATTTCTAAATTCTATACATATCCTTATGCTTCCATTCTTCTTTCTCACAACCACTAAGTTAGAGCACCAGGGTTAGTGCCTTGTTGGTGCAATGATTCCAGCAACCAACATTTTTTCAAGTTCCTTTTTTACTATGGGTGCTAACTTGGTGTTTATTTTCCTTATTTTTTGTCGAAAAGGCTTATTTTATTTAATTTCTTGGTTAAGGGGTATAGTATGTTGGAAAACATCTTCTCGATATGATTTTAGTTCATCATATGTAAACGAAAACACATCTCTATACTCCTTAACAAGACTAATTAAATCATTCCTCTCCTTTTCTGAAGTGCCTTTTCTGATTTTTATCATTTTTTGGTATTTGTCTATTCCAATATGTATTTCTATGTAGTCCCTCATTTTTGGGTATTTGTCTATTCCAATATTTATTTATATGTAGTCCCTCAGTTTCATTGAATCTATCATGTTCTTTTTTTATCCCGCCTATCAAAGATGTGTTCAAGTGATACTAGACCACGAGGAACTTGATTTTTTAATTGATCGCCTTCTCCCTGATACTCTTTACCCTCTTCATAAAATTTGACTTTGAAATTCGAGAATTCCTCAACATTATGAATGAACCTTGGAATTTGTTCATCATCTCAAAAAAATTTCCAATGCTCCATGTTGTCTGGAACTGATGGTCTAAAATTGATCTCTAATATTCCATCACCATTTAAGAGTTCCTCTAAAGGTTGAAGTGTTGATGTTGAGACTAATAACCTATCTTCCATGTTGTTATGTTCTCTATCAATGGTAACTATGTTCAAGGAATCAAAAAATTCCATTGTATCTCAAATTGAATTCCTATACTTTTTCAATATTTGACACTTACATGCAAACTGGTTCTTTACTCGGAGGAAAACTAAATCAGAGTCACCTTTAATGCTTAACATTTAATACCCAATATATTTTTCTATTTCCAATCCAAGTACAAGTGCCTTATTTTCTACCAAATTATTAGTTGCTTCAAATTCCAATCTAAATGAAAATTTGAACACTTGACCTCTTGGAGAAGCGATGACAACCCCTACCCCTTTTCCTGCTCTTGAATGAGCACCATCAAATTTCATTTTCCATATCTCATCAACCTTTTCATCCTTGATCTGTTCTTTAATAGGAGACAAAAAGGTAGAATTAATAGCATAATTTCCAATGTCGTCAATGTTATACACATATTCATTTGAAGGCCTCTTGGGATTCTCTACATGATGTTTCTTTTATTTTTCGCTATGCAATTTAACTAATGAGACTTCTGATGTGGGAACTGTGGCATAAGTCCAATCCATTTGAATCCAACCTCCTAAGGTAGAAGCCCACTTTATTGAAAGTAACATTCACCACTTATCTGGCACGTCTATCACAAAGATATCCATAGTTACATGGATATCAGGGTACTTGGACAATCTTACTGGTTGATTTACAATGATGCCCACTACATCAACTTTCCTAGAGTCCATGGCACAAACATTCTGATAAGGTCTGGTTGTCCTCAGTTTCAGTTGATGCATAACCTTATTTTCATTTTGTTGGATGAAGACCCGGAATCTAACATACAACTATGTAGAAGAATATCACCTATCATCAAGGATACATAGAAAGGCGAATGATCTTCTTTTCTTGGATCCATGGTATGTAAAACAAGTGATGGATATTCAATGACATTATAGTTGCTTGGAGAAGGATTTTCTGGATTTTATTTAAAGGTTACTCTTTGGAGGGGGAGGATTTATAAGTCTCGTTAACTTTTCTCTTTGCTCGGGAATTTTAAGAACTTTAGTTGTAGGCATTGGCATTTTAATTTTTTCAAACCAATTTTTACATCATTAGGGTCATAGAGAGTTGTTACCTTAGGGGCATATTGGTTTCCCTTTGAAGTTCCAACATTCTCTCTTCTTTTGTATGTGAATCCTTTGAATTTGGGCATCTCCAGGATTTGCTCTAGTGAGGGCATCTCTCCATATGTTTTGTAATATTGTCATTTTCTTGGCTATACTATCTATCCCGCCTCCATTTTTTTTTTTAAATAAGATGAACATCACCTACAACATTTATGAAGTCATGCTTGTTTACATACTATTCAATACTACATGATTTGTGGAAATCATGTTCTAAAACATAACGTGCAAAGTAACAAGTAGATTCTTCATGAAAATATTTGCACG
Source organism: Larix kaempferi (assembly GCA_027924585.1). Lineage (NCBI taxonomy): Eukaryota > Viridiplantae > Streptophyta > Pinopsida > Pinales > Pinaceae > Larix > Larix kaempferi. Next base: position 1,054,749 of record BSBM01001296.1, on the reverse strand, counting down.
CTCTGCATAAAGGTGCAAACTCTTCGACCGTGTTAGTGGTTTCTAGTTGATTAGGAGGCCTCTTATCCTGAGGTGGTCCCTTTTTCTGCCCATTTCCCTTGGGAGAAAAAATGCTTTGAATTGGTTGATACTGGGACCTCTCCATGGCTATAACTCGGTTTTGCATTTCCTTCAATTGGTCCACATACTTAATTTTCGTAGCTTCCATTTTCTCATTCATTTCCTTAATTATTGTATCATGAATATTTTTATTATGAGTTGTGGGTGCCTTCTCCTTAAGCTCATGTTGTTTGGTGGAAAAGATTCCTCTTGTGTAACCAAGAATATTTGACTTGCAGGAGGACTGCATATTCCTATCAAATTTGACGGCCATGTCTTGGGCAATTAAAAGCGTGGCAGTCTCCTTATTCGTTATTTGATGTTGCATCTCACTACTGAGTGCTTCTATGTAATAGACCAAGACAGACCTAGTTGATGGCTTGTAGTAGGCATGCATACTGGAAACTAAGTCTAGGAACATTTTGTTAAACTCCTCCATAGTTTCATTTTCTCTTCTTTTTATTGTATGGAGGACTGCTAGTTAATGGCGAGGATCTTTATTTTCTCCCCACTTGTTTACAAAACCAGTTTTGACCTCTTCTAGCGCCACATAGGATTTATAAGGAAGGTTCATGAACCTATCACTAGCATCACCTTCTAAGGAAAGTGCAAACAGTTTCATATACATGTCATGTTGTTTTTGAACAACTGGTCGACACCAACTATTAATACACCTTGAGAATATTTTCAGATGGACTGTTGCAGTAATGGCATAATTTCCAGTGAAGGTGGGAAGTTTCTCAATAGCTTTTTCTGGAAAATCATGCGGTTGACCTACTATCTGAGTAAAGTTAAGGGGACTGAAAAATTTACCCATTTCAACAGACAAGTGATTATTATTGTTTTCTATAAACAGACAATGGATTTCCAAAAGAGACTTGAATCCTAGATTCTCAAGGATCCTAAGAGAATTTAACCTATTCAATCTCCTTCGATAAACATTTTCAAGTTCACGAACGAAATCAAATAAGCCTGTTAAGTTTCTTCTTGTGGAATACCTTGGTAAGTTAATGGATAGTGGAGTCGCCAAATGGATCGAGTTTAATTTAGATTATTGACTAGATATATCAATTTTTTAAAGGTAAAAGAAAAAGAAAAACAAGGGTAATTCGAACCAGGAATAAAAATATTATCCTCTGCAACGGTGCAAAAAATGTTGTCGCCTTACACACACCTGGGGGAAACACAACAAAAGAATTCAAGTTGCTCGGTGTGTCCTTGGGGGAAAGTCTCGAATCAAATGATGTCACCCGATCCTGACTCCTCCATTAAGGAAAACTCCTAACGAATCCAAGGGGGTTAGATCCTAAGAGAAAGAGTTACTAAGGCTCTTTAGATTAATTGTTACTATTTTCGATGAGATTGTGTTTTAGGAGTTAAAAATGAAACCAATACTAAACAAGATACTACAATATGATATTATTAAGTTCAACGGAATAAATAATAAAGGGCATTCACAACATGAATGATTTGAACAAAATAGTGGTTGCAAAATAACTAGTGCCAAAATGGAGTCACGAAATAATGTACTGCTGAAAAATGTAAATGTTTTGCAGTGTACTTGGTCAGTTTTAGGAGTATTAGGATGAATGAATTAAGGGAAAAGGGGATTCCCGATATACTGTAAGGTACTTGGGAATATGTCCAAATTTTTACCTTATTTGGTTCAGCAGAAGGACATGTGAGCTAGATGGAGTCCCGGGGAGATGTCCAATACTACACCAAACGAGGGTGTAACTTGACGGGGCCCCGCGATCACTTTCTAGTTTATCTCGCTTCCTTTGCAAATTTTTCCAACAAAAAGGAAACTTTTGAAGCAACGTTGGATTTTCGTTATGTTTTGGGGAGGTTACTTTTATTAATGACGAATTCTTAGTTAGAGGTGAAATATTGATAAATGCACATCTCCGCTTTTGGTTATCCCAAAACTCAGGGCAAACCTACGATGGGAAAGAGAATACACGGAAGGAACAAATAGTAAATTCCAATTTTAATATTTGCAAGTATATTATTAGAGGCATGAATCTATTTTCCACATGCTGCTATATCACGCAATCCCTTGCACAACGTGGTACTTCAGGAAATCAACTGTCGTTAATGTTGTAAAGAAGAAAATTACAAAAATTGTAAAGAACAAAACGGTAAAACTGAAACTAATTACTACAACAAAGAGTCTCTTTTCCCTTGTGGTACTTCGGGAAAGCAATTACGGGTTAGTATTTGTTTAAAAAAGAAGCAAAGAAGTGAAATAAATAATCCTACTTGATTGATCTAACTTTATTTGCAAAAAAGGAACCAAAATTACTCTAAAACTTTTGAGGTATAAAGCAAAATAAAGCAACCAAGAGAGATATGGGCTTCCCCCAAATGGAGGAAGAGGGGTGTGGGATCCTTAAATCCCACTTACTCTTTTATTCACTTCGGTTACAATATGTTTTTGAGAAAATGTCTTTGATCCCTTAAAATAGGATTCAAATGGCTTACAAAAGCTTGGAAAATTCAGAGAATAAAAGGGACTTGGAATAGATCTTTGTTGTAGGCACAACATATCCCATGTTTTATCCAAAATATGGGAGCCCCAATTCCACATCAAAGAGTAACTTAATCAATTTTGGGGGTTGTTTAGCCTGTTTTCCATTCATTTTGTTTCCTTTGATTGGATTTTATTGAGCTAGTAAATTTTCCTTCCCAAAATTTATGCATTTTTAGTGTGTTTTTGTGAATTGCGGAAATATTTTTTTGGGTTAAAATTTTCGATCATCTCGCAACCCACAATTGCAAATTGTTGATGCTTTGGTTGGCACGTGAAGTTTTTCTTTCCGCAACCCGCAACCCACAATTGCGGATTGCGGGATGCGGAAAGGGGTTTTAAAAAAAATAAGTTAAGAGTGGTTCATGCTCCCGCAACCCGCAATTGCGGGATGCGGGAATGGTTTGACCATGCGTTGTGTTTTATGTTCCGCAACCCACAACCTACATTGTGGATTGCGGAAGGGTGTATATATATTTAATAATGAATGCCCGCACTTGGCATCCCACATATTGCATCCTGACTGTTGATCTATGATGATCCGACGGCCCTAATTGCATCTGGAAGAATTATTTAATTTTTTTATTTTTCATTCTTGGCTCGTCATTTCCAAGTGTTGATCTGGTTTTCGTCTGTGTTATGCTTGATCAGACATGAAATCTTTGAATCTAATGATTGCTTGATGATCAAAACTCTGATATTTGGCTGTCAATCACATGTGTTATTATGTAAATCTATCTGATCTTACACCAAATTTCAATTGATACACGATTGACTGATATTTCGCTCGCAGCGATGATAATTGCTACCTGCAGATCGTAGACATGCAATCCTTCCAGTTAGTTATACTCAAATGATGTCAAATCCTATGGTTTTATTTCTTATAAGGGTTGCTATGAATAATTTGTTGGTTTATGATGATATATGCAAATTTTGGATTGATATTTTAATATCTCTGCTACAATTGCATGCTGTAAGTAAAATGCAGAGATATTGTAGTATTCTTGTCAAGCATTTTGTTGAGAAAGAGCCTCATCTAGTGGAATACTATGAACCTGTTCTTGCATCATTTGATGTTGATGTTTTTTATGACAGCATAGATAGTGAAGAGGACGGCGATGGGATTCAATTCACATATGAACGACTCTTTTTCAACAGACAAAAGAAGGGTGAGAAAGGATGCACTGGTGGAGATAATACAATTGTTCGGGACTTAATCATCAACTTGCCACCTGTGTGTCCCGCAATTCCTCTCAAGGATGATCCATTAGCTGATTTTTTGGTCTTTGAATATATGTCTAGTCCTCGTAAATCCAGGGAATATTTCACAATTCCCTCGCTAGCTACCATCCACAGTTCATGATCTATCTTGATCCTCCTCATCTTACAACATGATGTTCTCGAAAATATGTGGTGAAATATTTCTGAAATTGTATGATGCCTAGTTTGGGATTCGAATTGGTCTATTATTCCTATGTATAAAGATTATTAAATGTTTGGGCCAAGGGGTACCCTTTTCTTGGCCATTTTTAGGATAATTTAGTTTTGATTATCCCTGCTCTGTGGGAGATTTGATCCTAAATGATTATTTTGCAACTATTATTTAAGGGATTTTATATCTCATAGAAAGGGATGGATGGTTAGGGGACAGAATCGCCAAAAGAGACTAGAGATGCTCTGTTGTTGCAGACTATGTAATGTTTTGCAGTCCTTAATACATGGTCAGTTTTCTTCAGCTACCTCTTCTGTTATAATTTGTCAAATGTCTTTGATGGATTGTGATTTTGCTTCAACACATTCACTAATATTGTTTATTATTTGCAATCATTAACCTGCATTGATCTATAGTTTAGATTTCTCTCAACTCATGATCTGTGTAGTTGATGTTTTAAATGAATGTTTTTATCTAAAACATTTTATCTATTTCTGCAAATGATTCACATAAAGCATTAAGTTGATGTTAATTTGTCAATTAACATTCCAGATATAGGATAAGCTTGTATGCACTTAATTCTTAAGATATCATTGGTTGAATGTCTTTAACTGATTATATCTTGAGCCACTAAGTCATGATCTAGTTTTGCATGTCTGTTAAATTGGTGAAAAGATTGAGTAATTTTAAGATCAAGTTGTCATGTGCACAAACAAATCATTCCTTTTAGAATAGGCCTGACTTAGATTAGATTTCTTTCAAAGTTATAATAACTCCTAGTATTAGTAAAACTCTTGTATTTCTTCATAGGAAGACAGATCCTTTCTAGGATCAAACACTCACAAGTGTCAGCGGAGGACTTTGTATCCGTGGATGTCAACCACACCAAACAGATCGAGGATAGGGTAATACTTGTGTAGGATTATCTGAAGCCTTTGGCTGGGTTTTCATCCCCTGTTGTTTACCTTGGACACGATTCCAACACCTACACACCTGAGGCATCAATAAATGGCGCTAGAAGGAGGGCCATGTACCAATCATTCCTAAACAGAACTTAAACAGACCTCCTCCAGCAAATGCACTAGTTGTTACACGTAGCCATACCCAAGCTTCAACGTCCACAGAATAACCAGTACATAATTCTCAAAATATTCCTGTCACCCCTGTCATAGAGCAGGAAACTAGGAGGGCCGATATTATTGTTGTATCACCCACAAGGGGACCCCTCACACTCGAACAAATTCTTAAACGTTCCTCTGATAGTGTTTCTAGGTTGCAACAAAGAATCGTTGGAGAGCGTAATCTAGGACTAGTGGCAATTCAAGATCCACATAACACCGATCAGCAGGTCAACAATTCTGATAATCAGAACTTAGGTGATCAAAATCCTGAACAACGTAATTCACCTCGCCACAATCTGCTCCCCTATTTTAACCTTGACACATTATTTGGGGAAATGTAAGAAGATAAACCACAAGTGACAACAGGTGGACCACCACCGCCACCACCTCCGTCTTCATCTTCTTTGTCTGAAGAATCCTTAGATATTGATTCATCCTCAAGCTCATCTTCAGAGGACAAACTAATGGCTAAAGGTCAAAATAAACCCTGGTTGGACCAGGATGTCATTTTCATCATAGGGGATCAACACAGACTCCCTAAAAATCCTGAAAAATGGCTGCCTAAGTTTGATCTTTATGAAAAGTCACCTTCGCTTGATCACTTCAAGACATTCATGCAATCCATCAGACTCAAAAACGTGATCCATGAAGATGTGGTTTGTAGGTTATTCCCATATACCTTCCAAGGGAAAGCATGCATTTGGTATTTTGCCTTAGAATCTAGGTCTATCACTTCATGGGAGGAATTTGAGAAAATATTCATGCAAAAGTTTGGAGATGACAAGACACCTGAAGACTTGGTAATTGATTTGTCTTCCATGAAAGTCCGAGGTAAAGAAAGAGTAAAAGATTACAATCAGAGATTTTCCTATTTAAAAAATAGAATCCCTATTACTCTTCTTCCTGTGGAAGAACTCCTAGTTGCATACTATGTGAAAGGTTTACCGGTTCCCATTGCTATTTGGGTTAAATGGGCACACAAAGAAACCTTGCAAGAGGCATTTGCTGAGGCCATTCAGGTTGAGAAAGATATTTTCGGCTTGAAGGATAATCCAGATATTTTAGAAGAACAACCTTCCACGTCACGTAAGAAAACTGATGTACCCACAAAACCTATTGCACAAGATAGAAACCCTTTCGAAATGGGTGACATGAAGAAATTCCTCCAGAAGATCTCTAACGAAATGGTTGACCTCAAGAGAACTAACACTGAGAACCAGAACACAAATAGGGGATTCAAAAAACAACCATTTAGAAGACCCTATCAACCTCAACAAAGCCAAGTCCCACCCAATCCTGAGGAAGGGTTGAACTCTGAGGAAATTTTGTCTATCTTCAAATCCTTAGTTTCAGAATCTCATCATTCTCCTCATCACCCAGATCAAGAACCATGGGAGAATCAAGATCGTGAACCTCTGGGTGAGGAAGAAGGCCAGCAGATAAATACATTTAGTTTCTTTGCAGAACTTCCCATGGATGAAGAAGAAGAGGAGCCTGAAACAATATTTAATGTCCAACACCCCTACAACACTAGGAGTAAAGGACAACCAACACAAGAAGCTTCTACTTCTACGCCCACAACAAACAAAGTCAAAACAACCATACAAAAGGATACAATTATCCCTGAGATAGAATACAACTTGACTGATGACTTAAATAAGATGAAAGCTAATATCTATGTATTTGAACTTTTGAAGATCCCTACTATGAGGGACAATTTGACCAAAATCATAATTGTCAACAAAACTAGGGAGACTCAAAACAATAATCTGGAGACATACACCAAAACCATCAGTCCATAACCTCTTGGAAAAAAGACACCTCCCTTTTTGTTAACCTTTGATATCTTTAACAGGAACATTCATAATTGTATGGTAGATTCAGGGGCTTCATCCAATGTGATTCCCTTATCAGTTTGCAAGAAATTAAATGGTGCTTGGGAGCCATGTCCTACTCAGACTGTTTAGCTTGACCAATCCAAAGTGAGAGTAGTAGGGGAACTAAGGAATGTTATGTTAACTTTATCTGCTAACCCCAGGATCCACCAGATTGTGGATATCATTGTGGCTAACATCCCAGAGATGTATGGGATGTGGCTGAGCAGAGATTGTTCGAAAAAAATTAAGGGCTAATTCACAACCGATTGGTCTCACTTGTGGCTTCCTTACAATGGGGAGCCAAACAGGATAAAGATCAGCATGGAGCCTTATATGAAGCAAATTGTCACAGACTTGAACGACCCCAGTGATCCTGCTGCATACTTTAGCTCACATGTGGAACATTTCACTTTTGATACATTTTTTGGAGACTTACCTGCAGATTTGTCACCTGCTAAGAGTGCACAGAATCAGTCTCAGATTGTCAATTTTACATCCGTTCCATTCTCAGGTGATATTATACATAATGTATATAGTGTGAATACTAATTTTAAGTTAGATTTGAATGCTTGGACTTTTTTTTTCGATGGTTCCATATCTAAAGATGGAGTTGGTGTAGGTTGTGTCCTCATCGATAAAAAAGGAACCAAAATTATGACTCCCTGTAGGCTTGAGTTTGAATGTACCAACAACATTGCTGAGTATGAGGCCTAGTCCAAGGACTTAGGAAAGAAATTGATATGGATGCCCAGGTAATTGAGTGTTATGGAGATTCAGAAATAATAGTTAAGCAGGTGAGAAACAAGATTCATTGCATATCTCCTCATTTACTTAATTATCAAAATTTGGTAAGGGACTTAACTAATTCTTTTTATGCTTTTAAGATTAAGTCGGTCCCAACATCTCAGAATTTCGATGCTAACCTGCTAGCTAATACTGCATCCAGGCTGATACCTCTAGAAGGTTTGTCACTGAATACCTTTTCAATTGAATTAATGTACAGACCTTTGATTCCGGACAATATAACCAGTTGGAAAGTGTTTAATGGTGACTAGCAAATTTCAGATTTTCTTACAGCTCAGGACACGTTTCAAGACGTTTCCATTGATGAAATTGAGCATGAAAAATCTCTAGCTGATCCTACTTGCACTACCAATTTGATTCCTAAGTCAATTATCAACTTGGAAAAAATTTATGACCTCCAAGATAAGTTCAAGCAGAAGATAAATTGTAAAACTCAGAGCTCCTCTCTCAATTATGAACAAGTAAATTTGGGAAGTGAACAAAACCCTCGCATGATTAATCTAGGGGTTGACTGTTCACCTGATGAAAAGAGGGATTTTATCAAATTATGCAGAGAATTTAAGGATGTTTTTGCTTGGACATACGACAAGCTGAAAACCATCGACACTAATATCATGCATCATAATATACCAATGAATCCAAACACTAAACCCTACCAGCAGAAGCTACGGAAGATGCATCCTAGCTTGGAACCTTCTGTCAAAAAGGAGCTAGAAAACTCCTTGCAGCAAGAATTATCTTTCCAGTCAGGCATACATAGTGGATCGCTAATTTAGTACCAGTTCGCAACAAAAATGGTGACATTAGGCTCTTTGTTGACTTTAGAAATCTTAATAAAGCTTCCGAGAAAGATAATTACCTTGTTCCCCTATGGAACAGATCTTACAGATATTTGCAGGCTCAGAGATGTTTTCTCTCCTCGATGGTTTTTCGGGGTATAACCAAGTCTTGGTTGCTCCTGATGATCAATTAAAAAAAGCTTTCAGGACCCCTTGAGGAACTTTTGCCTACACGCGTATGCCGTTCAGGCTAATAAATGCAGGTGCTACGTTCCAGCGAGCAATGGACATAGCTTTCAGAGGAGTTATGCATGATTCTATTATTGTATACTTAGATGATATTACTATATTTTCCAAAAAATGACATGAACATTTATCTGCCCTGAAACAGGTATTCGAACGTTGCAGAAGATACGGAATTTCGCTCAATCCTAAGAAATCAATCTTCGCAGTAACTGAAGGCAAGCTGTTGGGATTTATTGTTTCAAACTAAGGTATGATTATCGATCCGGAACGAATATATGTCATTGCAAGGATTGGGTTTCCAGGTACGTGCAAAGCCATGCAATCGTTCCTTGGTAAGATAAATTTTGTTCGCAGATTTGTCCCAAATTTTGGGCAAATTGTTAAACCTTTACAATTGATGATTAAGAAGGATGCACAGTATAAATGGTTTGATGAACAACGAAATTATTTTACTAATATTAGGAAAGCTATTGCGGAATATCCCGCCCTTGTTTCTCCTGTATTCAGTAAATATTTTATATTATATACCTTTGCCACTGACTTTTCTTATGTGGTTGTTCTTACACTAAGCACCCAGACGATCTCGAAATTCCCATTTCTTTCATGAGTTCTACATTTAAGGGCATAGAGTTAAATTACTCCTAGATAGATAAGCAAGCTTATGCGGTTTATAAATCAATTAAACATTTTAGACCGTATTTATTAAAATCTAGGACTAAAGTGATTGCGCCCTATGCAGCCATTAGAAATGTTCTGATTTCATAAAGAACTGGGAGAGAAAAGAGCTCACTGGATGGCAGCTCTGCAAGAATACGATTTAGAGATCAGACCAATGAAGACAGTGAAAGGCCAAAGTTTGTGTTTTCTTACTGCCCAGTCGAATGATCCTGTAAGACAACAAATCGAGTGGGAGCAAGAAGAAAGCGCCTCAGCAGGTTCTGTCAATGTTATCACTGCTCAAGCATCTGACTTGTATGACGACATTAAATTTTCTTAACTCATGGGTATGCTCCTAAAACCCTTGAATTTAAAAGACTCAAATCCTTAATATTAAAAGTTGCACCATATCAATTCATAGATGGTGTCTTATTCATAAATAATTATGATGGTGTTTTCCTTAGATGTCTAGAGAGAGCTCAAATTGACAATATTCTTTTGGAATTTCATGCAGGACTTGTAGGAGGACAGTTTTCAGGGGAAACCACTTCCCATAATATCTTAAGAGCGGGTTACTACTGGCCTACTTTGTTCAAAGACGCCTATGCTTACGCCAGAATATGTGAACCATGTCAGAAGTGTGCTGGCAAAATGAAGAAACCTGCATTTCCCTTGCAGGAAGTCATAGTTCAATTCTCGTTCCAGCAGTGGGACCTGGATTTTGTCGGACCCATTAAACCTCCTTCTTCCCTGCAACACAAGTATATTTTGATAGCTACGGACTACTTTACCAGATGGGTAGAAGCAGTCCCTCTTAGACAAGCGAACACAAGCCAAGTGATTTCATTTCATGAAAGTCAGATAGTCATGAGGTTTGGTGCACCGGAATTCCTAGTGTTTGACAATGCTTCATACTTATCCTCTTTTGAATTAACTCAATATGTCCTTGAAAAAGGGATAAAATTAAAATTTTCTGCCATTTATTATCCATAGGGAAATGGATTAGCAGAGTCTTCTAATAAGAATTTAATCAACATATTAAAGAAGACAGTGACTACTCACCACAAAAATTGGCATATCCAATTATACAATTCTCTTTGGGAGGACCGTGTCACTCCTAAAGAGGCCATTGGAAACTCCCCTTACTGCTTGGTTTATGGTAAGGAGGTTGTCTTACCAGCCAACCTCATGATCCCTTCCCTACAACTAGCACAGTCTGTGCAGAAAGGTGACTCTTCCGCACTCCAGCACAAAATTGATACATTACTCAAACTAGAGGAGGACAAGGAAAATTCTAAAAACAAGTTGTATCAACATCAACAGCTTGTGAAGAGGTGGTTCGATGAGAAGTCTTCATCTGATAGGGATTTCTCTGTGGGGGACTTAGTTTTAAAGTGGGACAAACAACATAAGGACAAGAATGATTATACTAAGTTCCAATGCTTATGGCTAGCACCTTACATTGTTATAGAAAAGATTGGTCCTGGTACTATCTGGTTACAAACATTGGAAGGTTTTTCAGAAACCTGCCCAATGAATGTCCAGCTGCTCAAAAAGTACTTTGTTTGAGGAGAGAATGTTGGTTCACTTGTACATAAAGTGTGGTTTGTTTTCTTTCCTTTGGTTTGATTGTTTTTTTTTTCTTTCATAATTCTTTTCTTTTCAAATAAGTCTGCACATTTGGAAAAGGTTGTTGATCAGTACGTTTCTAAGATTAACACAATCTGAAGTTTTCAGGTAGCATGCCAGCTGTTATTTCATTCATCCTATATCATAAAATGCTCTTCATGGAATCAAACAGTCAATTTTTCCAGGGCCTTGATTGATATCTTCCCACTATCAACAACATCTTTTAAATACTTGTCTGATTAATTGAAGTTGAAGAGCAGACTAGAGTTCTTCACCTTGTGTTTCATGAGTAAATGGCATAATCTCTTATAGCCTGGTTAGACTTACCTATTCTGGATGCCATTCTGATCACTTTGGATAATAATCTATTTCAATAAAATTGGATTACAAGGTAGGGGGTCTCATTACGAGCCAACCCATTATGTTCATAGATGTTTTAAGTGGCATGATATCTCCACATCAAGCCACCAAACTTGGGAGATGACTTTTAGCTCTGGCTAGAAGATGGGAGTTCCTATCACAGGTTGGTCCATTCATGATCTGCAAAGCATCAGTGAGTAACACTGTTGTCATGTGGTCACCAAGCCATGGTAGTGTCTTGTAAGCTATGCACTTATAAGTTTTTTGTTTTATTTTGTAAGATAGTTTGTTATGTATAAGGATAAGGGGGGGTCTTATTATAAGCTTACCCTACCATGATCATGGATTTGATTTTGGACTGGAATTACCACCAATGGTCACCACGCCATGGTAATTTCTTTCAGCCTAGAAAATTGAAAGACAAGGAGTCTCATAACTGAGCTAGCTTGTTCAATTTCCAAATCAAGTTTGTGAATGGCATTGCCAGCATATGATCACCAAGTCATGACAATGGCCTTATATCACCAGAAGTCTTATCTTTAAAAAAAAAAGAGAGAGAAAAATAAATATACATGTACATAACTGAATAATTAATAAAACAAAGGTGATTCATGTATTTTAATCCAGAATAGCTCTGAGTTTATTCCAGAGGTTAATCATAAATTTGCCCTTCCATGACTACATTAAGGTATTGGATTTCTGTTTTGCTCTTAGACTACCTTACCAGATTAAATATTATCATTAATTGGTTTTGGATGGGAATGTATCAATCATATGACTAACTCTGTTGTTTTGATTGTTTTTTCATGAGATCATTTTGTAGATTGTAGGTTGAAACATGAGTTGGTTGGCATGGTTTCCTTTTAACTAAGGGTTTCATTTCCAGAGATAACTGGTTCTTCCCAGCCAGTCGCCATTTGTTGTAGGCACAACAGATCCCATGTTTTATCCAAAATATGGGAGCCCCAATTCCAAATCAAAGAGTAACTTAATCAATGTTTTGGGTTGTTTAGCCTGTTTTCCATTCATTTTATTGCCTTTGATTTGATTTTATTGAGCTAGTAAACTTTCCTTCCCAAAATTTATGCATTTTTAGTGTGTTTTTCTGAATTGTGGAAATATTTTTTTGGGTTAAAATTTTCAATCATCCTGCAACCCGCAATTGCGGATTGCGGATGCTTTGGTTTGCACGTGAAGTTTTTCTTTCCGCAACTCGCAGGGGGGATTCACTCAATAAAACCCTATCATAGCACGTTCGATCGTGGCATATGAAACAATACCCCTAATTTCACTAAATATTGGAAAATACCTTCCAAAATCGTTTTTTTTTTTAACCCCCTCCCAATATGCCTTCCCAATTTAAAAAAACCCCTATTTTCACTAGATATTGTATGTATCAATTTTTTCATTAACATTTTTTATACTCATTTATATATCTACCTAGTATATTTATATGATAACCCTCTTATGATTTGACATGCATTCTACAATGCACCTTGCTTCTTTCGATGTATATTGTGGCTGCACATTACTTCACCCACAATGCAATTACTCAACCACATATCATTATGATTTGCAACATCTAATGGTATAATGAAGAGATAGGAGATCACTTCTTGTATGTCACTAGAGGAAATGCACATAGTACAACATTTAGATTCCATGTTACAGTTCCCTAATCACTGACTAAGCATGTTGTGGGCTAGGTATCCAAGCCCCCAGAGCCTGTAATAAGCTCTAGGAGGCTGACTAAACCTCCCAAGGCCTGTAATAGGCATGAGTGCTTGGGTATTTAAGCCCCCAAGGCCTATCGAGGGCCTATAATAGGCCTTGGAGGCTTAGAGCCTCCAAAGGCTATTGGTAACAACTGGTTGAGTGCTATTGGTAACAATTGGTTGTCAATGACCACTGTCTCTCGACTATGATCGACTGGAAACCCACTTCACCACGAAACCCCCTGGCCTCAAGAATGCCTCAAGATGTGATTTCCCTGCGTATTGGTAAGCACGATCCTTGCCTTAACCTGATTTCTCATCCGACCGTGATCCCGCCATCTCCATTTGGAGGATATTTGTCAGTCCGCCCATATAAAAAAGACCCCAAAGTATTTTTGTATTGTTACATTAAATAAAAAAACCCTTTTCCCCTTAATATATAAGCAATATAATTTTTAGGTTTTCATGAATATTTAATACCGCAATATGAATGAACGTGGTATTATATTGTCTTCTGGTGAATCCCCCGTGGCAACCCGCAACCCGCAATTGCGGATTGCAAGATGCAGAAAGGGGTTTTAAAAAAAATAAGTTAAGAGTGGTTCACGCTCCCGCAACCCGCAATTACGGGATGCGGGAATGGTTTGACCACGCGTTGTGTTTTATGTTCTGCAAGCCGCATTACGGATTGCAGATTGCGGAAGGGTGTATATATTTTTAATAACGAATGCCCACACTTGGCATCCCAACGGTTGATCTATGATGATCCAACGGCCCTCCAGAATGATTTAAATTTTTTATTTTTCATTCTTGGCTCGTCGTTTCCAAGTGTTGATCTGGTTTTTGTCTGCGTTATGCTTGATCAGACATGAAATATTTGAATCTAATGATTGCTTGATGATAAAAACTTTGAGATTTAAATTTTAATCACATGTGTTATTATGTAAATCTATCTGATCTTACGCCAAATTTCAATTGATACATGATTGACTGATATTTCGCTCGCAGAGATGATAATTGCTACCTGCACATCGTAGACATGCAATCATGCCATTTAGTTATACTCAATCGATGTCAAATCCTATGGTTTTATTTCTTATAAGGGTTGCTATGAATAATCTGTTGGTTTATGATGATATATGCAAATTTTGGATTGATATTTTAATATCTCTACTAACAATTGCATGTTGTATGTAAAATGCAAAGATATTGTAGTATTCCTATCAAGCATTTTGTTGAGAAAGAACCTCAGCCAATGGAATACTCTGAACCTGTTCCTGCATCATTTGGCACTGATGTTTCTGATGAAAGCATAGATAGTGAAGAGGAAGACGATGGGATTCAATTCACATATGAATGACCCCTTTTCAACAGACAGAAGAAGGGTGAGAAAGGATGCGCTAGTCGAGATAATACAATTGTTCGAGACTTAATCATCAACTTGCCACCTGTGTGTCCTGCAATTCCTCTCAAGGATGATCCGTTAGCTAATTTTTCGGTCTTTGAAGATATGTCTGGTCCTCGCAAATCCAGGGAAGATTTCAGATTTCCCTCACCAGCTACCATCAACAGCTCATGATCTATCTTGATCCTCCTCAGCTTATGACAGGATGTTCTCGAAAATATGTGGTGAAATCTTTCTGAAACTGTATGATGCCTAGTTTGGGATTTGAATTGGTCTATTATTCCTATGTATAAGGATTATTAGATGTTTGGGCCAAGGGGTACCCTTTTCTTGGCCATTTTTAGGATAATTTAGTTTTGATTATCCCTGCTCTGTGGGATACTTGATCCTGAATGATTATTTTGTAACTATTATTTAAGGGGTTTTAGATCTCATAGCAAGGGATGGATGGTTAGGGGACAAAATCGCCAAAAGAGACTGGAGATGCTCTGTTGTTGCAGACTATGTAATGTTTTGCATGCCTTAATACACAGTCAGTTTTCTTCAGCTACCTCTTCTGTTATAATTTTTCTAATGTCTTTGATGGATTTTGATTTTGCTTCAACACATTCACTAATACTGTTTATTATTTGCAAACAGTAACCTGCATTGATCTATAGTTTAGATTTCTCTCAACTCATGATCTGTGTAGTTGATGTTTTAAATGAATGTCTTTATCTAAAACATTTTATCTATTTATGCAAATGATTCACAGAAAGCATTAAGTTGATGTTAATTTGTCAATTAACATTCTAGAAGGATAAGCTTGTATGCACTTAATTCTTAAGCTATCGTTGGTTGAATGTATTTAACTGATTATATCTTGAGCCACTGAGTCAAGATCCAATTTTGCATGTCTGTTAAATTGGTGAAAAGATATAGTAATTTTCAGATCAAGTTGTCATGTGCACAAACAAATCATTCCTTTTAGAATAGGCCTGAATTAGATTAGATTTCCTTCAAAGTTATAATAACTCCTAGTATTAGTAAAACTCTTGTCTTTCTTCATAGGAAGACAGATCCTTTCTAGGATCAAACACTTACAAGTGCCAGCGGAGGCCTTTGTATCCGTGGGTGTTAACCACACCAAACAGCTCGAGGATAGGGTAATACTTGCGTAGGATTATCTGAAGCCTTTGACTGGGTTTTCATCCCCTGTTGTTTTCCTTGGACACCATTCCAACACCTACACACCCGAGGAATAAACAATCTTCTCGGTAGGCTTAAAGATCCAAAAATCCCTCAAATGCCTCTGCTTTCCTGTTAACACAAGAAAAAACCAGCAAAATTAAACTTTTTGGACTAGTGGATTATTCCCCAAAAATACAATAAAAAATACATAAGGTAACACTTCCAAAATTATGGAAAAATTTGGACTTCTAGCATTAACTAGCTAGGACTAGATCTAGGCCTTTGATATAGTAAATATGAGACTCCTTAGATCTTCCTAAACATGTAATAAGAGGCAATTGAGTAAGCTTTAAGGAATCAAATTTACTTGCAGTTATGAAATAAAAGTAACTAGAAAAGAGATTTCTTTTTAAAGAGAAGATGGGAAGGAATGACTCAAGCCAAAGCTTGAATATCGTGATGAACCTAGAATTCCTATAGAACAGAATAATTAGTAAATTATGAAAAGTAGCAAAGAGCAAGAGGAATTAGTTGAGCTCCAATTTCTCCTTCACCTTCGATGACCGGAAAAGCTACACAATCTTCTAGAAAACAAGATTAAATCTAGTGTGATAAACCAAATAATACCAAAAGAGCATTAATCTAACCGACTACAATTTTCTACATTTAAATCTTAGATAACCTAGCACTATTAAACAAATTTAAAACCTCAAATGTCTACTCTATGGACTAACAAAGATCCTTCTAAGCTAGCAATATTGCATATGAAAGGAAAATATAATTAAGGTATATCACCTCCATTCAAGATTACACCATGAGATATTGCACCATGTGGACCTCCAAAGTCTTCACTTTATTCATAACAATATCCAAAATAGCAAAGTAATACAATACAGGAAGAGGTTCCTTGCATCCATCCCAAACATGGAGAAAATCCTTGCTTTTATATAATTATGAGAGAGGGGGGGCGAATTAGGGCCATGAGGGCGCATCAATAGAATGGACGAGATATCAAATCCTTGATTGAGGCTTGATTTGATGAAATGGCTTCCACCTCACATGAGGGGTGCCATTCCTTCCTTGAAAACTCCAACATCCAACCACAACTTGCCACATGAGAGAAGTCACCCACCTTTGGGGAGAGGGTGCATCCCTCACTGAAGATTAACTTGATCTTGCTTGGATTTGATTTGAATCACCCAGATTATGATTGATTTAGTCTCTGATGATGATTTCCAATTGATATGGGCCTTCACTTGGACCAAATTCCTCAAATTTAAGAATTTGATTTTCTCTCATATCTTTATTTTTTTAATTTTTTAATTCTCTTTTATCATTTTCGAGATAATTTTTTTTAAGTGATTAATAATCACTCGAAACTTAGGAAAAGTGGGTTTAGGGGTAGTCTGGGTGATCTAGGTTATAAAATGAGCACCCCTGTGGAAAACTCCCCCTCTAGTATTAACCATGTTTTTATGAATTTTTAATTTTTTAATTAAAACATTAAAAATTGACCCGTTTTACACGAAAATTTTATTTTTGCGGAACTTAATAAAAATCCTAGGGGACCTAATACATGTTCATAATGACTCAAAATAATGCCTAACATGCTCATAAGCATTGACACATGAACGTTAATAACCTCCTAATGCCTAACCACCAAGACAACCATTCCATCTTTGGAGGAGCGGGTGAAAAACTCAAAAATTATACATCACTTATTCAGCAATGCATAAATAACAAGGGAAAAAAAAAATTGGAATTATTCAGATTGATGTTTATGTCCAAGGAATCCAAGTTCTTTACAATAAGTCGTCGTGCTAGTGCATTTTTTAACAATATCCCCAAGGGGTATGAACATGCAATTATTAAAAAAGAGGCCAAAATTGGCCCTAAAAATACTTATGAACTTCTGAGCACTGATAATGAACACTTGGATTGTTCACAACTTTGGCGGCTCACAGGAAATCCACCTATGTGCAACTCGGTGGATAACAGGCCACAAAAACCTAGGATGCTTAACAAGAATGGACCAAAATTAATCTCTATGGTCCAAAAGGTGATGGCGTTCCAATGGACATGGTTCATCAATGACCAAACACAACAAACAAGTCCCTAAAAGTGAGGCGCTCTCCTCAAATGGTCCAAATATCAACACGATTACAATAAATAAGGCCCAAAAACAAAGAGCTCTCCACACATGTGGTCAATTAATGCCTCAAATGATGTGCTAAAGGCTAGAAATTATCCAAACAATGGTCCAATTACATGGAATGAGTCCCAACAACCCTCTAGAAACTCCAATTTTCCAAAGTGAAGTGTTGGGTCCAAATGTGTCAAGTAAGGGTCCACATCATGATAGAAATGATGGCATCCCCCTCCAATGTGTTATAGGAATAATATGTATGCACCAACAAGTGTAGTGCTCCATGAAATAGTGCCTATTATCCATCCAACATACCATACCAATCTATAGCATGTGTGTAAAATCATCACTCTAGTGTATATAAGATAACCTGTCATCAAAACTTAGGCAATGTTAGTCCAACATGATAATAATACACAAGATATGCATTACAAATACACCTTTCCTAATCACTCAATGATCAATAAATTTTACTCAACTAGTCTAACATTGGCATTATAACCCTTAAAACCCTTTTACATGTGAAATTCCTAAGTCAACATGCATAGCTCAGCTACGTAAGTCAGGTGAGGATATATGAAGTGAATTATGTACATAGGAAAGAAATATCTTTGTGAAATAACCATTATAGCAACATGGGAGTGTAAAATCTATCCTTGACTTTCAAGAGTTAGAATTTTTAAATGTTTCTTCCATATGTGTGCATAGGAAGAGTTATCATGGGTCATCCATCATTGTGCCTTCATATTGTGATCCCTTTTCTTTTTATTTATGTTTAAAGATTTCATTTACATTTCATTTATCCCTTTCATTAGCTTAGTCCCTTTTTGTTTAGATGTGGTTGATAACCTGAGAGAAGGGAACATAGCTTTTGCAATGTGAAGTATCTACCATGATATTTTTCTTTGCATTTAATTTATCAGCAAATTCCCCTTTTGAGAGTACAATACACTATCTTTTAGCTTTGATTTTGAGGCATTCATACATTGGAATAATCAGAGACCATATGTCGAAACTAATAACAAACTCACAATGGGAAAAATTAAGGGGATGACTAAATTAGTTAACGAAATGAAATATGGCTAGGAAAAAGTTGTGAAATGGATGAAATCACATGACTTAGTTCACTAAGGTAAAAATCAATGTCATCATAACAAACTTATTAAGAAGGAAGAATAACACCCAAGTTAGACTAAAGACAGGCAATAGTTTAAGTATTTGAATCATTATAAAAGCATACTCATAATATTGTATGATAACATACCATAATGTCGGAAAACATGATAAGAGTAAATGAGGGTTTAGAGATGTCACATCACCATAGGATCGAGCTTTGTCTCTGATTAGGCATGTCAAGGCACATGGACCATTTGAAAATTTTGAAGGATGTGTAACCAATGAACTATGATGAATCCACATATCTTATCTTAGGAATCTATGATCAAAATCAGCACTACTGAAAGAAGGCTAACGCCATTTAAACCCAAAAATTTGAACTAAACCAAAATCAGACCAAAAAAACATAAAATATTCAAATTTTGAAAAAAAACATATATATTCATGTGCATCCATATGAATCCAAACCATTATACACAAATATGCAAAGTTTCACATGTATATAGCAAGGGTGCATATAACTAAAATAGCATCAAGTACAATCCATACCTGACCCAAAATACATAAACAAAGAAGCTCTAAATAGCCTCTAGAGTCCAAAATAATTAATGCTACAACAAATAATTACTCATCATCAAAATTATTTCCTATATTGGGATCCTATTCATCAATATCACCATGTTCCCTCCTCTTTTAGGATCTAGCCACTGCCTATACCTCAATCTTGAAGTTGATCCTCCAAGAACATTAGTCAATGCCCTACAATTTTGATGAAACCCAAGTCACAAGATTTGGCGAATTCAAATCTTGAGGTTCGAAATTCACT
The DNA here is from genome assembly GCA_027924585.1 of Larix kaempferi. Classification (NCBI taxonomy): domain Eukaryota; kingdom Viridiplantae; phylum Streptophyta; class Pinopsida; order Pinales; family Pinaceae; genus Larix; species Larix kaempferi. Next base: position 1,034,837 of record BSBM01001296.1, on the reverse strand, counting down.
GAATCTCAAACTAGAGAAAAAACCCATTCAGATTCATTGAATCCCAAGGACGAATCTCAAGACGAATTTTATTTGAATTCAAATATGAAACGTTTTCGAATTTTAAAGCAAATTTTAAGGTGAATTTAAAAAAAAATGGAAAAAAAATCAGCTAGGGTTGTGACTTTAAACTTCACCTACGTTTTAACTCTTAACTAAACCCTAAACTCTAGTCCTGACTCCCTACCCATTCTCCCTCTCGGCTTGCCACCATTCAGCAAGTAAACCCTCAACAAAGTCAATATTTAGTTGATTCAATGATGCTCACAAGTGATGATTTAGTTGACTCTTCATTGCTCACAAGTGATGATTTAGTTGACTCTTCATTGCTCACAAGTCATAAAGTTACAGTCACGATTGGAATTTCGAGAAGCTAAACTTTGAATTTGGTGTAACTTTGTGTCGTCATTGAAGCGATACGGATTTCATGACAATCGATTTACTACACCACATGTGCAATACATTGTTGAAACTTGAGGCATGAGTGTAGGTTGTCGTCAAGACTTGAGTCTTGGCATTATGGGCATCCTCCAAAGTTTAAAGAAAATGTATTATTTGTAATAGAATTTATTGTTTATATTTTATTTTCATGTTTTTTAGTCATATATGTATATATTTGATAATGTAAATATGTATTATGTTGTAATAGAATTTATTGTTTATATTTTGTTTTCATGCTTTTTAGTCATTTGTGTATATGTTTGTGTATATGTTTGTTATTGTAAATTTTTATTATTTAGTAGTATATTCAATCTCAAACGAACCTTTTTGAGAAACTCGAACTCAAATTGAATCAAATAGTTGTTGAACTCGAATTAGAATTCGAACCATGTGGCTTAGGATAGAACCTCATAATCCAAGTGTTAAAATAAGGTAGAAAACGCTTCACATGCTTAAGAAGTGATTTTTCTCAAGTGAAGGGTACATTTTTATTAAGGTCATGATAGAGGAGTTCAACAATCATCACCACCAACATCAAGGTACATTGAGGGATGGATGTGCTTTATTAAATGTCAATCACATACCCTCATACATGATAGAATCCAGTGGAAACGTTGCAATCCTTAAATCCTGAAAAACTATCAAGTCTGTTGAATTCTGAAAGGGATCTTAAAATTCTACTTTTTGCATATGAAGTCCGATGAGGTTGGAACCACTCAAACATCTTGAAATACTTAATGGTAATGTTAAAAATTTAAGTAAAAGGATGACTATCACTTTTACTTTAAGAATTTAATATTACCGATGATAGCTACGGTCTAGGGCTTACCCTTTTTTTCTATTTCATGTTCAAAATCATAGCATATGGACTTGTACAAAATCGGTCGGTTTTGTACAAAATAGGTTGGTTCAAGTATTTAATGTTAGTTCAATACAAAGCCTGCCATTTCTAGTCAAAAACAATGAACCAGACCATAAAATGCCCAAAAATAGGCCAGACCAACCGGTTTTGTTGGTTCTTGTATGGTTCCGATAACTCTAGTCCTAATAAATCATATTCTCAAATTATTCTACATCACTCAAGAAAGGCATTCTTGTTACAAGTTGAGAGGTGGTGGGATCAATTCATCATCTCCAATCTAGAAATGGTTGGAAAATTTATCACATGTATTGCCCCACATGCAGACCCTCTTCTAAAGACCCCCTTATCTGCTCAACTAAGAAGACCAACCAGTTCTTGTTGAAAAACATTACAATTTAGATGTGTTTTTAATGACATTACTTTTTTAGGAATGTTGAAAACTTCCTATATGTATTTGGATGGTTTCTTTAATGTATCCAACAAAGGCATAGCAATTATACCATCATAGATCCATCTTAAAATGGGATCTACCAAGCGCCGAGAGGGATCAAATCTAATTTGTGTATTTTATATACATGTCGTTCTAAATGTTTTAAATCTAATTTGAGCCAACATGTTATTTTTTATAATACTTTATTATTTTATATAAAGGACATGTGTCAGCTCCACGATGAGCATGGAAGGAGTTACACACCCCCCTGTTGGACTCTAGAATGCGCCTCTTCGGCACAATAAAGAAAAAGTATGTGGATTGTGTAAGACGAAAGATTGGGTGAGACATTGCACTTTGGGGGTGGTTTTATTATTTGTATCCACTGCAAAGAGAATTGGATCTATTGTTATGACATGCCTTGGTTATTCTGGCCATATTTTTGTAATATATGATAATGTGCATCTACTTTGTCGTAACAATTTTTTGCTTCAAGGTATTTTTGGTACATCATAATTCCATCTTGTTGTGCTATGTTTTCAATTTTTTTAACATGGTATCAAAATCATGTGTTTTGGTTTTGGGAAACCCAATGGATTTGATATTGTAAGTGTTGAGAACTCCTAATGTGTTTCCCAATTCCGTGGTTATTATATATGTATTTTAGTAATGTGATGTTACGGTTTTAAGAATATGAAAAGTGTTTTTCTGAGTATTTGAAAAGTTTCTTTAATGTCTCTATTGATAGTGTCATGGAAATTGAATGAAGGACAGGTATGTGCATTGGGTTGGACAGGGAAAAATGGATGAGAGGGAGTTTTCTTTGTGGGTTGTTCTATTTTGTGTGTCTTTGGATTGATAGTTATATGGAAACAATGATTTTGGACTGAATAGATTTTTCTTATTCTGAACCATCAGTATGAAGACTCGATCATGTTATCCACTAAAATCACACTTAGTGGATTCCCAGTGAATTGTTGAAGAATTGAGCAATCCATTTTTTCATCATCAGTGTTATGTGATCCATCGGGCCAAATTCTGGACCTTTTTTGAAATTTTGCATCTCCATGCCCCCATGGGGAATTGTAATAGGTTGGTCTAAGCATGGCCTTTTTGTAACAGGCTTGGCTTACCTTAGGTTTATCTGTCAAGGGGATACTCTAGAGTGTTTTTTCCTTAGGAATTATGCATTGCGCTTCAGTGACGTATAATTCCTGAGTTTTTCACTCACACCTCCAAAGCTAGAGTATTTTCCTTGGAGGTCAAACCTTGGGATGTTATTAAAGCTTAAGTGTCTATGTATGTTTACATGCTAGCCATCAATAATAACTCGTATGGACATGCACTTGGTACCCTAGGAGTTTAAGTAAATTCCGACAAAAATAAAATTTTCCATAAAATTAGACCATTTTTAATGGTTTAATTGGAAAATTTCAAATTGCAATAAAAGTATGGTCCAGAGGCTGAATTTGGCATGAGGATGATTGTTTTCACGCTCAGAGCGTCCTATTTACCCCGGATCCCACTCTTCCTATGTTTCAAGTGATTAAATTATCACTTGGAGCATTTTTTCTTAATGAGGCAACATAATGGCAAGGAAATGCTAATGATGCGACAAAATGACACGAAATAAAATATATATATATATAATAAATAAAGCAATTGGCATGTGCCAAATGAGGTGGCATTTCATCCTAAGTGGTGGGCGATTTAGTTAAAAGCATAAAGCTTATGTTATAAAGTCAAACTTTGGATATGGCGTTTGGATCTAAATTTTTCGGTGTGCCCCTCTCTCATGCTTCATGTGAAGCATACATGGCACTTTAGCGTTGGATGTGATGAAACCAATGAAGGATGCACCTACCTCATGGAGAGGTGGCACAATCCTTGTGGATTGACTTCAAATCAAACAGCAATCAGCTCCAACCACTTCACATTAACTCCAAATCAAAGTAATATATGCGCCCTCCCTCTCATGCTCACGTGTGGGTTATGTGGTGCTTGTTATTGCTTGTAGGAGTTTCCAAGGTTGTAGTGGGGGTGCCTTTCCCATGTGGTAGCCACCTCACTCATACTCCCATCAATCAAGCCATAAATCATGGCATGGATCACTCCCTTGATTTAGTGGTGCGCCCCTCTTGAGATCTCCTTCACTAGTGCACTCCTACTCTTCTCCATCCATTATTTAAGCAAGCATTGGGCTCTATTTTGCTCATGGTCGTAGAGGACTGAAAGGATAGTCATGTTTGTACTTTTCTATTGTAATATTTTTTGTTGGAATGAAGAAGGATTTGAAGGCAAATCTCTTGTGTCAGGCATCATTGTGCATGCATAAACATTGCACATTATTATGAGGTGATATGTATTGCTTTATTTTCTTGCATTTTGTGGTTGAATGTTGGCCTTTGAAGGGGAGGTATCTCCCGATAGGTAGGAGAATTTCTAATTTGATTATTCTTTTTGTTAGTTTACTTTAGATCTCTTAGACGTGCATGTGTATTCTATTTTGATTTCCATGCTTTATGAGTTTCCATTGTAGGTGGCACCAATATTTGCTTTAACCATTTGTATGCAAGAATTTATTAGTTGATGCAGGTATCTAGCTCAAATGTTTGGTGGATCTAGTTTGACTCCTCTAATCTTTGAACAATTTTCGCATTGTCCCTCTGCTTTCCACTTGCACGCTCCACAACTAGTATATTCCCAACATTCTGGATTTTCCACTATCTCTCTCTCCTTCTCTTTAATTAAAGTTTCTCTTGGTTATGGTTACTGACATGTGTAAGTAAATTACTTTCATTTGAAAATATTAGGTTAGGCGGCTGATTTATTTAAGTATGCTTTTAGATCTAGGATTTTAAAGCCTTATTTTGAGTAGATCTAACTTGATTAAGTACTTGTGCATATTTCTTATATTTCGGTACTTAATATTTGTATGCTTCTAACGCTTTATTTGGCACATTTGGTGCATTTCAGGTGGCTGGTTTCTTATTTTTATCACCATAACAAGAGGAAGTGCTGCCGGAAAATAAAAAATCTAAAGCCATCCAAGGCTTCCCGGAGCAATATTCTTCCATCTTGTATCATTTCTGAAACCTTGTAATCCTTTGGATCCGGATTCATAAGGACCAAAGGAATCCACCTTCAAAAGATTGTAAATTGTAATTAATAAAAGCAGGTGGGCTACCCAGCACCCACAGAACCCCATGGGGGGTCCGTGTCATTGTTTTTGGGTGTTTGATTTTTAACTTAGTTCAGTTTTCCTAGTTTTGTTAAAGTAGATTAATAGCTTCATTTCTAAATTTTCTTTACTTTCTAAAATCAACACATGCACACAATCCACCCCAATAGGGATGTATAGTTAGTTTTATTTTTTACTGCTACAATCTTGCTTTCATAATTTTGTACTTTAGTTTGAAATTAACAATATCAAAAAACTAAATCCAGCTTTGCATTCCCGAAGTACCAAAAGGGAAAAGAGATTCTCAGTCGTCAATAATTTTTCTATTAAAATTTTATATTGTTTAATAAATCTAAGGCTGTGTATTCCCGAAGTAAACTAAAAGGGTTTATCCCCGGTAGGTGAAAAGAGATTCTCAGCCACATAATAAAACTTTATTTTTGCTTAACAAAATTGACCAAGGCTTAAGTTATAAGTATTCTCTTGTCCGTTTCAGCTCAGTCTGATCAGTTGGTCAATCAGAAAGGGACTCGAGTAACTAGTTTAATAGGGAAATCCAATGAAAACTTGAGCTCTAGAACTTGGGAGGTTGCGTGAAACTAACTACAGAGTCAGTGGGCTACTTTAAGCAGGTTATGCCTCACCCAATTGGACCCTTGGTTTAGTTGTCACTACGCTCTGTTCGAAGGATTAAGTTGGAATTGGGCCAAACCAAGAAGTAACCCATTCCTTAATCCACACATCATAATAAAATTGATTAAAACTGACCAACAAGACTTCCATCACTTTCACGACACAACAACACTCCAACTTATGTGACTCCATTTGGCACTAGTCTAATCTGCAAACGAGAAAGCATTAAGTGAATCAATATGTTAGATGGATGTATCTATATTCATGTTGTTGTTTTAATTTGTAATTGCATTCCTCTCATTCAGTTATAATTCACCTTTCAAACTCCTAGATTAATTCATTTCTCTAACTTCGCTTAAAAGCCTTACTTTTCTTTTCATAGGGACCACACCCCTTGGCTTCGCTAGGAGTTGCCCTAGATGGAGGATTTGATTGTTGAGTGACAATATCTTAACTCTTTGCTTGCCCCAAAGAACGCACCCAGTGGCTTGAAGATTTCTTCCATGCTAACGGTTAAACCCCTTTCCCATGAGGTGCGTATCTGGTGGCAACATTTTTTACGTCATTGCTGAGGATAAATAGTTTTATTCCCGGAGCACGAATTTTGTTTTCTCCTTTTTGTTTTGATTTTTTTCATGAATTTTTAGAGTAGATCTTTTTATTTTTCATCTAGCGACTCCACTAGTGTTTTCCCTTTTTATAAAAATTCAAAGAAAATAAAAAATAGAAATTTATGTGAATATTTTAAAAGTATATTTTTCATTCTCACATGGAGACTCCACTGAAGGGATAAGACCCTTGTATCTCATATATATCATTTAGATTTATTTTGTGTAGATGATCCCATACAAGTATAGAAAATATTAAATTCCCATGGTTGAACTGAGTTCATTGATTTGTTTTCATATGGATATTAAGAGAACAAAAACTGCTACTCGGATCTCCCTTGCATGTCCACCCATTGACTACTTCAAAATTCTTGGCTTTCCTAATCAGCTTGAGGGTGAAAATACATCTTATTCCCTTCCTATTTATTATGGTCATGATGGGGAACACTCAGCAAGATTCCATATTGTGATGTTCCTTTCACGAATGAGCAAATTTGACATACAGCATGAAGATCATATGATGCATATGTTTTCTTTTTCTTTCCAAGGGGATGCCTCAAGATGGTTTTATGAGGGCCTTCCTGATAAATTTATTACTTACCTCATTTGCTTCTTTAAAATATTTTTGAGGCAATGGCATCAGGGTGAGGATCATATGGAATCATGCATTGGCAACACTCTTGCTTACTTCTTTCCTTCAAAAGAATTTCATATAGAAGAGCTTGAGTTATCCAATATCAACATGATTTATGATACGCCATTTTTAAATAATCATGTTGATCCCATTGAAGAGCATCATGAGGAACAATTCATTGAATATATTATTGAAGACCCTCCTCATGCTACCTCAATCGACAATGCTGAAGAGTGGGAATTTTTTCAAGACTATGAGTCAGTGATGATGAGCACATGTGTACTCTTGATCCACCTCCAGAAGAAACTAGTACAAAAGCTTATATTGAAATTCATGAGGAAGTTTGTAATGTGAATAATGATGATGGTTTGGAAGATTTCCTTCCTTGTGACCTTTTTTTTTTAAAATGAGGATTATGAGCATGAAGAAGACAGATATAGCCTGGATCATGATATGAGTGATGAAGAGTCCCTCATGACTAACATAGAGGTTGATGATGATAACTTGACAATTATAGAGAACCCCATCGATGCCATGTATGAAGAAGAGAATGATGCACTTGAATATTTTGAGAGCATAATTGAAAATACCATATATGGCGTATCTGAGGAAAGAAAGCTTGAGCCCGAGTCTCTTGGTGGTTTTCTTGAAAACCCCATTTATGAGGTTTTCACATAAAGTAGGACATTAAGACCTTGGGATATCTTTGCATGGAAAAGGAGCATTAAATATTTTTATATAATCAGTATGAGTCATGCATGAGCATCATCAATCAAGACCTGAAGAAGCAATGCAATGTAGAATCAAATTAGATACAGCTATTTGAAGAGCAATCTCAGACATCATTTTTCACATATAGAGGTTCCTTATGATTTGGAGCAACTGGTGGCCTATGCTTTCACAAATAGTTATCATCAGATAAACCTTTCAGATCAATATGATGAGGTAGTTGGTCTTCCTTATCATTCAAAGTTATTTCTCAGTCCTATCCAATTATGGATAGAAGAATCCTACAAGAGGAATTACCATTTGGGGAAACACTTCAAAAATTTAGTAAATGCTTATAATCTCACATCCAGAATATCCATGCAGTTATGCACTTTCTAATAAGCATGTCCTTGCTTTGGCTAGTAACCAAAGACAAGGCAAAAAATTGTTATATTGATGAAATGCTTAGATGGTTACATTGGATTTTTTATTATACTTAGCATTGTAATTTATATCATGCTTAGAGTAGGAAAATAAGCTCCTCAAAATGGTCATTTACTTTATTTATTTCTTTCTAGTACTTAGGAGTAATAACTTTTTTTCCTTAGTTAGTTTTGTTTTTACGAATAAATGGAATTTGTGATTCATTGTTTTCTTCATAAAACTTGTGTTGTTGAAGGTTTTTCTTGTCAAGTTGAGATGTTCTTACATGTTGTATAAACCAGAGATTTGGGTGTTCTCGCATCCTCTCCTTGCATGAAGGATTCATCGAGCACACGTCCCGCGGTTGGAGCCAGATTTTATCCACTAAAATTGCACTTAGTGGATTCTGAGTTAACCGTTGAAGACTTGAACGATCCAATTGTTCATCATCAATGTTATGTGATCCATCAGGCCAAATTCTAGCCCCTTTTCAAAAGTTTGTGTGTCCATGCCCCCATGGGGAATTGTAATAAGTTGGTCTAAGCATGGTATTTTTGTAACAAGATTGGCTTACCTTAGGATTATCTGTCAAGGGGATACTCTAGATTGTTTTTTCCTTAGGAATTATGCATTTTGCTTCAATGACGTATAATTCCTGACTTTTTCACTCACACCTCCAAAGCTAGAGTATTTTCCTTGGTGGTCAAACCTTGGGAGGTTATTAAATCTTAAGTGTATAGGTATTTTTACATGCTATCCATCAATAATAAGTTGTATGGACATGCACTAGGTCCCCTAGGATTTTGAGTCAATTTCGGCAAAAATAAATGTTTCCGTAAAATTAGACCATTTTTAATGGTTTAATTGGAAAAATTCAAATTGTAATAAAAGTACGGTATGGGAGGAATTTGGCATGGGTATGCTCATTTTCACGCTCAAAGCATCCTCTTTACCTCGAAGACCACTCTTCCTATGTTTCGGGTGATTAAATTGTCACTTGGAGCATTTTTTGTTAATGAGGCAACATAATGGCAAGGAAATGCTAATGATGCGACAAAATGACACGGAATATCAAAAAACTATAATAAATAATGCAATTGGCATGTGCCAAATGAAGTGGCATTTCATCCTAAGTGGTGGGAGACTTAGTTAAAAGCATAAAGCTTATGATATAAAGTCAAACTTTGGAGATGGCGTTTGGATATAAATTTTTGGGTGCACCCCTCTCATGCTTCAAGTGAAGCAAACATGGCACTTTAGCATTGAATGTGATGAAACTAATGAAGGATGTGCCTACGTCATGGAGAGGTCGCGCAATCCTTGTGGATTGACATCAAATCAAAGAGAAATAATCTCCAACCACCTCACGTTAACTCCAAATCAAAGGAAGATATGTGCCCTCCCTCTCATGCTCACATGTGGGTTATTTGGTGGCTTTTTATGGCTTGGAGGAGTTTCCAAGGTTGGAGTCGGGGTGCGTTTCCCATGTGGCAGCCACCTCACTAATACTCCCATCAATCAATCCATTAATCATGGCATGGATGACTCCCTTGATTTAGTGATGTGCCCCTCGTGAGATATCCTTCACTAGTGACCCCCACTCTTCTCCATTCATTATTTAAGTAGGCATTGCGCTCTCTTTTGTTCATGGTCGTAGAGGACTGAAAGGCTAGTCAAGTTTGTACTTTTCTATTGCAATATTTTTTGTTGGAATAAAGAAGGATTTGGAGGCAAATCTCTTGTGTCAGGAATCACTGTGTGTGGATGAACATTGCACATTCTTATGAGGTAATATGTATTGCTTTAGTTTCTTGCATTTTGTGGTTGAATGTTGTAATTTGAAGGGGAGGAATGTCATGATAGGAAGGAGAATTTCTAATTTAATTATTCTCTTTGTTAGTTTACTTTAGATCTCTTAGACATGCATGTTTATTCTAGTTTGATTTCCATGCTTTTTGTGTTTATATTGTAGGCGGCACCAATATTATTTTTAACCATTTATATGCAAGAAGTTATTAGTTGATGCAGGTATCTAGCTCGAATGTTTGGCGGATCTAGTTTGACTCCTCCAATCTTGAAACAATTTTCGCATAGTCCCTCCGCTTTCCACCATCATGCTCCACAGCTCAGATATTCCCAAGTTTATGGATTTTCCGCTATCTCTCTCTCCTCTTTAAATAAATTTTCTCTTGGTTACAGTTAGTAAATTAGTTTCATTTGAAAAGAATATTTTAGGTGGCTAATTTATTAAAGTATGTTTTAGATCTAGTATTTTAAAGGCCTATTTTGAGCAGATATAATTGATTAAGTACTTGTGCATATTTCTTATCTTTCGGTACTTAATATTTTTATGCTTCTAACGCTTTATTTGGCACATTTGGTGCATTTTAGGTGGCTGGTTTCTTATTTTTATCACCATAACAAGAGGAAGTGCTGCCGGAAAATCAAAAATCTAAAGCCATCCAAGGCTTCCTGGAGCAATATTCTTCCATCTTGTATCATTTCCGAAACCTTGTAAGCCTTTGGACCCGGATTCATAAGGACCAAAGGAATCCACCTTCAAAAGTTTGTAAATTGTAATTAATAAAAGCAGGTGGGCTACCTAGCACCCACAAAACCCCCTGGGGGGTCTATGTCGGTTTTTTTCGTGTGTTTAATTTTTAACTTAGTTCATTTTCCTAGTTTTCTTAAAGTAGATTAATCGCTTCATTTCTAACTTTTTTTTACTTTCTTAAATCAATACATGCATACAATCCGCCCCAATAGGATTGTATAGTTAGTTTTATTTTTTACTGCTACAATCTTGCCTTCATAATTTTGTACTTTATTTTGAAGTTAACAATATCAAAAAACTAAATCCGGCAGTGCATTCTCGAAGTACCGAAAGGGAAAGAGATTCTCAGTCATCAATAAGTTTGCTATTAAAATTTTGTATTATTTAATAAATCTAATGTTGTGTATTCCCGAAGTAAACTGAAAGGGTTTATCCCCCGTAGGTGAAAAGAGATTCTCAGCCACATAATAAAACTTTATTTTTGCTTAATAAAATTGACCAAGGCTTAAGTTCTAAGTATTCTCTTGATCGTTGCAGCCCAGTCTGATCAGTTGGTAAATCAGAAAGGGACTTGAGTGACTAGTTTAATAGGGAAATCCAATAAAAACTTGAGCTCTAGTGTTACGGAGAAAAAATTCCTATGGCTCGAGAAAGACCACAATAGACAGATGACTACCAGAAATCAACTCAATTCCCATTTCATTCTATATAAATGTAAATGCTAAGATGTGGAATAAACTACCAACCTTCAACCGGACATTCGATGTAGATCCCCGTTGAGCTTTCAAATCTCTACACTTGAACTTGCAGCTTAGTCTCAACAACAAACACAAGCAAGTGCATATAATATATGAAAGATGTTAGCATAAACAATAGCATAGTCCATGATATAATAAGCAAATGTTACCCAATGATATTAAACAACCATTCACAAGATTAATTGGACGAGAAAATGAATATTTCTATTAATATGAACAAGAAGTACACAATACAACCTCTTGCCGACAACTCATTTGAACCAAGAACTAGGTCCCTCCACTTGTGCCTCCACCACTTCAATCCCCCATGCAATGGAAAACTCACGAGTAAAGGATAGGGTCCTTCACAAGATATGGAAGAGTTTGGTAGGTGAACATAAAAGGTTCACAGCAACTAGGATCAATGGATGTAGACTCAAGTTATGACAAAAATCCAATAGAGTTTCGATTCTCTCTCTTTCTCCTCCTTCCATACACCATAAGAGCTCAATATATAACCTTCCAAAAGGTAGGTGAAAGGTGGAATCGAGTCGTTTCGAGATGCATGGAGGGACAAAGGTCACAATGGCCGCTTTTTGGAAGTGAAAAATAGAGTTTTTACTATTATTTACCAATTAACTCGATGTACTAGGGATATAGTGGTACAACCTGCGTATGCACGAGTTGTTGTGAAACAGCTCGTGTACAGGAACAAAAATCGGGAAACAAGGGTTCCTGGAGGAAAAAAAGTGGTCCTAAGTCAATCAAATGAATAATGGAGGCCAATGAGTGCTAATGCTCACAAGGTGGAAAAATACGATGTAACAGATGCCCCCTAATGTGTGAGGTCAGAGAAGGTACTACGATGGCCGAAATACATTATAAATATCAGAAGTGGAGTGTTGGAGACACAAATGGAAGGAGTAGCCCACTCGTCATAATACAATGATATCTCTGAAGACATGTCGGTACAATACAACAATCTGATACAATGGTCATGAATAGGTAGTATAATAGTGAATACATGTCATAAGTGGTCATAGCCATGACCCATATACAGTAATATATGGTCTCCTTTTGAAAAGAAACAACTGGTGCAAACTGAAGGTGCAAACTACTAATGTATGAGAATAACATCCCATAAGTACAATCATGATCACAAGTAGCATACTGAATGCCACTGAAGTTTGGGGTCTTCTACACAAATCATCTACGGTGCAAGTCCCATCAAGTGAATAAAGGTGTTGAAGTCGAACCCGATGTGACATCGTCTGATTACCGATCATTTATGTATACCATTAATAGATGCAAGATGACCCACCAATAATGAAAATAAGCATCACTGCACAGAGTACATTAACCAAGTGTGAATAAAGGTGTTGAGGTCGAACACTATGATGAACCCATCGATCAGGGGACATTGATGAATTCTCAAATTTGTCGATGGTGAGAGAACCTACCACTAATGAATGCAAGCATCAAGGTACTCAATGGACTCTAAGTCTCAATTTTGGAATAAATGAGTTGAATTCAACGTAATGAAACTCGCTGGAAGGAGGGCATTAATGAATCCCCCATCAACCAGCACGAGGTAAAAGCTATGCTGAAAGATTTGGAAGAACTTGGACTAACAGAACGGTCTGTAAGGGATGGCCAACATGCTATCAAGAGATCTGAGGAGTGGCCGACTCTAGTTTCAAGACTTCCTTTGAACAAGATCATGAGCAGATGGATAGACTCGGGCATCATAGACTCAAGTACTAGATAATAATAAAAATTTGCGACGTAGGAAACATCAACAAAGGCTCCATAATGACTGGAAGATTAACCAGCTGGTGGAGTAAGATCTGAGAAACTAGTACAGCTCCTAAGGTCCTACTAAAGTGCCGACTCATGATAAATTAAGTGGAAGTGAATGCTATGTTCAAAGGCAACACGACAGCTGTCAATAAGAGGTAGTAAATATTTTCCCGTCTGGCTTTTTCAGTTATTTGATTTTTTTCTCTTTTTCATATTCTAAAGCTTGAAAAATAATAAAATTGCTTATGGTACAAAAGTGAGGGAACGAGTGTCGAATGGAAAGCAAACTAGTTCCAAGTAGTGGAACATACCTATGATCAATGCAACGAAGCTTGTGCAAGATGTGGACACTTGGGGGGTGTTCCCACAAGGTAAAGGGTCATCAAGATGCGAAAGATAAATTAAGGCTATGCTTCGCTTGGAAGGTAAAGTGCTCAGGAACATGGCTAATAATTGAGTAAGCGGGAGCCGGTACAAGGCTCAAGCGGCAAGCAGGATAATGCAATGCAATCACAACTCAACATAAATGGGGGAGTCCTCATGGGAGATGGCCAGAATAAGATAAATTAGAGTATGAATCTTCATCGCAATGTCATGCCATGATTACAAAGGACTCCCAATCCTAAGGAGAAACAATGTCATGGGCGCCAAAAAACATAAAAAGGCTCTAACTAGGGAACCCATGGTTGCACAAGCCCTACCGCCAAAAAATGACACTTCTAAAGCAGCATGAAAGTTCTGTGTCAATTAAAAAGCGGAGTCGCACCTAAGGTTAATGAAATTGGTTATAAGTTCAAATGCAAAAATGCAGGCAAAATGACATCCTAACTTATATGACGGATGTAGAATATACCTGCCGAAGGCGCGAATAGGTCCAAAAATCCACTCTTGTCCGAAAAACTGTTCAAAAGGGTACTCCATGACGACATATTAGTCCAAAAGGCTCAAAAAATGGCAAAAACTATATAAAAGTGGGTTTGAAAATTGATAAATAGTAAAAAAGAAATTTTTTACCACATTTTTTTCACTTTTCACTCCACATAGTGCATTTGGTTAGTTTTTACCTCTGATCTTCAATCGACGATTCCGGGAGCTGTGGGCCACGAAATCACGAGCCGTCTGGTTCAGGTAGGTGCTCTCAAATTCCTCTTCAATTTCAATGGTTCCAAATTTATTTTTAGTGGTCAAATTTTATTTTTGGCAAAGTTTTAAAGCATCTCTGCGTTGTACACGGGCTACTTCTCCACGAGTCACGTGTAGGGATGCATGTACGCGGTCAAAGAAAACTTTGGCCACGTATACTCACGATTGTATACAGATTTTCCGCGTACAGAGACTAGGTTAATGTTTTTTGCACAAATGGGCACTAAAAACTCCTTTGTTTTCTTCCAGGATGGTTCTGGAATGGAAAGAAAAGGAGCATGGCATCACGGATCAACAAGTATGCGACGATTTAGCCGCCCAACAAGCATGGCAAGCTTGTGGCCTATACAAATTTTTGAGCATCGAGGGTTTGAGGGCCCAAAACTGATTGCTCAGCACATTGATCAACTACTGGGATGCAGAGGCACAACACTTTGATCTAGATGGGCAACCACTTCCATTGGAGGTGGAAGATATATACTTCATCACTGGTTTGTCCCGCCGAGGGGAGGTGGCGAGTCTTAGGTCTCACAATGTGGGGGATGGAATCACTATCAATGATTACATAGACAAGTATTGCATTCCTGGCATCCAGATTCCCATAGAGGCCATAGCGAGCCTAAGTATGAAGATTATAGTTCTCACACTCGGGAGGATTTTAGGATTATCTTCTCTACATCATGATTCACGGTCGTTGATATTCTATGCAGCCTAGAGCATGAGACCGACTATGTATGACTGGTGCACAACGTTGTTGGGTACTATGAAGAGCCAGCTAATGGAGTGAAAACTAGGGTGGGCCAAAAACTTTGGTTTTGGTAGCATACTGTGCAGCTTTTTCTTTGAGAGAGTACCAAGCTTGAGTATGAGGGTTTAAGTCCCTCCACATGGTCTTCGAGATCCAGCCTAGACCCGGTGGGCTGAGATATTGACACGGCAGGGGGGTGGTCGGCAGGACTCCCCATACACTGATGAGTTTTTCCACTGGTGGCGGCGACAGGTGATCGTCATAGATGACTATCCCTATGAGGGAATAGACTTCAGAGGGGACCGTGACATGCCTCTACCGCCAAGGGACGCATTCGGGGCTATTCGTAAGACTACTCTTTTTAAGTTTTTGAATATTAAATTTTTTTTGGTATTTTTGTTATAAGTGAAAGAAAAAACATTTTGGTGTGGTATCATATATTAATGTTTGATTGTTTGCTCGCAAATCTGGGTCCACGAAGACCTCGGGGATTCCCACGACACCGCCGTAGAGGCATGGGTGTGGAGGTAATGGATGCAGCAACAGAGCACACACTGGAGAATGTGCGGGTCAACCTGACTTGTATGACTGTAAAGCACCTGCAACAATTAATTAATAAGAATATGCGAAATAGCAGAAATAGCAGAAATGACAGAACTCATAATCACTTTTATATTGATCACAGGCCACTTCGAGGGGGCAACCTCCTATGAGCAAGCTCAATACAAATAACTTCACGGTGCCTTCATAGGTCTCAACACACACTTATATACTAATTCTAGGCGCCAATACTATGGGTCAAAACCATGGGCCACTACAAACTATGGATCAACAATACTACGAGCGACTTACAAAGCATATGCGCCAACAACAATAACACAAACTATTGATGAACAAATACTACGGGATGAATTACAAAGCATATGCGTCCAACAACAATATACTAACAAAGTAAAGACATGGGTTCCTAACATCCCCTCCCCCTTAAAAAAATCTTTGTCCTCAAAGATTTAGATGTGGAAATTGTTGTTGAATCTGAAGGAGTGGTTCCCATGTAGCATCCTCTGGTTGCATGTCGTGCCACTGAATTAAGACCTTTGTGATAGAGCGAGAGCGAAGCTGACGAGTGCGTCGATTGAGGATGGCCTCCGGCTCCAAAAGGATGGATCCTTCATTATCCAGTTTAGGTAAAATCGTTTGTCCACTGATGTTGGTGCCAAGAACAATCTTCAGACAAGAGACATGAAAGACTAGATGAATGCGGGAAGAAGGAGGAAGTTCCAATTTATAAGAAACGGACCCAATCTTCTAAAGAATCCGATATGGCCCATAGAACTTTGGAGCGAGCTTATGACACCCTTTGAGTTTCAGGGAGGATTGCTTGTACGGCTGGAGACGAAGAAAAACCATATCGCCTACTTGAAAAGTGCGTTCATAATGGTGCTGGTCAGCTTGTTGCTTCATGCGATTTCTTGCCATGTGAAGATTGTCCCGCAAAATGCGAAGAATCTGATCGCGGTTTCGAAGGACCGTGTCAACTTCCTGAACTGGTGAACTGTTGGGGGTGTATGGAAGAAGAACTGGAGGTGCCTGACCATAGACTGCTTCATATGGGGTCATTTTAGAGGTAGTGTGGTAAGAGGTATTGTACCACCATTCAGCAAGAGGGAGCCACTTTGCCCACTGATGTTGTTGTTCAGAGGTGAAGCAACGAAGATAAGTTTCTAAGCATTTATTGATAATTTCAGTCTGACCATCTGTTTGTGGGTGATACCCTGAACTCATCTTCAGTTTGGTGCCAGTGTGGCAAAATAGTTCTGTCCAAAAATGACTGGTGAAAGTCGCATCACGATCCGAGACAATGGAAGAAGGGATGCCATGAAGACAAAAGATCTAGTCCAAGAAAATTTGAGCGACTGAGGAGGCTGTATAGGGCTGGCTGAGAGCAAAAAAATGACTATATTTGGAGAGACGATCAACCACAACGAGAATCATTGTCTTCCCGCCATATTTAGGGAGCCCTTCAATGAAATACATAGAAATATCTGTCCAAATCCATGTAGGTATGGGCAAGGGTTCGAGCAATCCTGGAAGGCGTTTTGTTTCACCCTTATTGCGCTGGCAGATATCACATTCGGCCACCATCTGTTGAATTGTCCTTTTCATGCCCTGCCAAAATAAGTTACGCCGTGCCCGTTCATACGTTTTGAGGAACCCAGAGTGCCCTACCGATGGAGAAGCATGGAGTTCATAGAAGACATCCTGTTGAAGATCTGTGCTCTGGGGAAGCACCAGACGACCCTTGTATCTCAGAGAAGCACCATCCCAAGAGTAATGTGGTACAGCAGAAGGGTTGTTGGTCAAGCATTGGATGATTTGAGATCAGGAAGATTCATTGACATAACCCTGTTGAAAAATTGCAACCAATTTGGAACATGCAGAGAAATAACTGAAAGAGAACCTTGGGCATCAAATGTGCGAGAAAGAGCATCTGCCACAATATTGTCTTTACCCTTCTTGTAAGTGATCTCATAGTCATAACCCATGAGTTTGCTAACCCATTTCTGTTGTGCTGGGGAGGACACACACTGTTCCAAGAAATATTTCAGACTCTGGTGATCAGTCTTGATGCAGAAATGAGTCCCTAATAGGTATGGTCGCCACTTCTGTACTGCATGCAAAATAGCCAGCATTTCCTTCTCATAGGTAGAGGCAGCTAAATTCTTACTAGAAAGGGCTTTGCTGGTGAATGCAATGGAGTGTTCATCTTGAAGGAGAATAGCACCAAGTCCATTTCCGCAAGCATCACTCTCAATAGTGAAGGGCTTCGAAAAATCGGGCATAGCTAGAACAGGTGTAGTACACATAGCTTGTTTTAGTTTGTCAAATGCACACTGAGTAGCATGTGTCCATGTAAAAGCATCCTTTTTCAATAGATCAGTTAATGGAGCTGCAATCTTCCCATAATCCTTGACAAACTTGTGGTAGTAGCCAATCAACCCCAAAAAACCACGAAGGCTCTTGAGTGTCTGAGGATGCAGCCAATTGTTCATGGCATCGATTTTGGCAGGATCCACGCGAACCCCTTGTGCTGAGATAATGTGCCCGAGATACTCAACTTCCTTCTGTCCAAAAACACATTTAGACTGCTTGGCGTGGAGATGATGGTCAGAGAAAAGTTGCATGACAAGATCCAGATGGTGGAGATGTTCATCCCATGTTTTACTGTAGATGAGGATACCATCAAAGAATACCAGAATGAATTTCCACAAGTAGAGTCGAAATATTTTATTCATTAAGGCCTGGAATGTGGAAGGAGCATTAGTGAGGCCAAAGGGCATGACCAAAAACTCATAATGGCCATCATGTGTGTGGAAAGCTGTTTTAGGGATATCTTCCTCATGAACCCGAATTTGATGATACCCAGAACGAAGATCCAACTTGGAGAAAAAGTGAGCCCCATGAAGCTCATCAAGAAGCTCATCAACAACAGGAATTAGAAACGTATCCTTGATGGTGAGGTGATTAAGTGCTCGGAAGTCAATGCAGAGGCGACATGACCCATCTTTTTTGTGGACAAGAAGAACTGGAGAAGAAAAGGAACTAGTGCTTGGGCGAATAATACCTTGCTTCAATAAGTCCCGAACGAGCATTTCAATCTCCATTTTTTGGTGAAATGGGTAGCAATAGGGCCTGATGTTGGGAGGAATGCTGCCAGGAAGGAGCTGAATACGATGGTCTTCTAGCCTGGAAGGTGGAAATCCCACTGGTTCAGCAAAGACACATGTATATCGATCCAGAATTTGTTGTAGATCCAAAGGAGTAGTGGAGACCGTTGATGGTTGCATCTGAATGGAATGGATCTGAGCGATGACACCATGTGAATTCTTCTTGAGGAGATTTTCCATGCGATGTGAACTGATGATGCTAAGAGAACCTGGTTGTAATCCTGTCAATATGTGTTTTTGTCCATTGAGGGAAAACTGCATCCAAAGTTCAGCAAAATCCCATAAGATAGGGACAAATGTGCGTAGCCATTGAGCACCCAAAACCACATCACATATGCCTAAGGGCAAGGAAAACATGTCAGAGCGCAAGGTATAATCTCCCATAGAGATACGCACATTTCGACACTTCCCTTTGCAAGGTAAGGTGCCCCCATTGGCAACCATGACTTCAAAGTTGGAGAAAGGATGGATAAAACAATCAGCTTGTTTGGCGATCCGAGGGTCAATGAAATTATGAGTGCTACCAAAATCAATGAGTATTGTAAGAGGAAGCTTCTTGAAGTAACCCCTAACCCGCATTGTTTGGGGGGTGGTGATTCCAG
This sequence comes from Larix kaempferi, assembly GCA_027924585.1. Classification (NCBI taxonomy): domain Eukaryota; kingdom Viridiplantae; phylum Streptophyta; class Pinopsida; order Pinales; family Pinaceae; genus Larix; species Larix kaempferi. The sequence goes on along the minus strand of BSBM01001296.1, from coordinate 1,015,566 downwards.
CTAAAGCATGGAGAAATATCTCTGGCTGGTCAACCTGAGATGGAGGGTCAATAGGCAGTTCCGGAATGTCGACCGAAGCATCCATTGTTTCTAGATCTTCGTCACCAATTTCAAAGGTAGGCGGAGAATCCACATCCAAGAGATAGAGCTTTTGCTGAACACATCTATGTCCCCGAGTGAATTTCTCATCACAATTATAGCAAAGCCCCTTTTCTCTGCGTGCTTGCATCTCTGTTTCAGACAAACGCTTGATAGGAGTTGGTCGAGGAGCCTGCGGTATAGGTGGTCGTTGAGAACCCATATTTCGGAAGGGAACAAAAGTGGGCTTGGAGCGTTGTTGGGCTGCAATCTTGTCTTCTGCCAACTTAGCCAACCCTAGGGCTTCCATCATTGTGTTGGGACAAAACATTTTGACCTCAGAGCGGATGGCATCCTTTAGACCACTGATAAAACAACTTCGGTAAAAGTCATCAGACAATCCTTCAATGTGGTTGGCTAGTTTCTCAAATTTGGTTTGATACTCTCGCACAGTGCCAATTTGGCAAAGTTTAGTGAGGGCTCATGTTAAGTCATCAAAAGCACTAGGACCAAATCATTGCAAAAGGAGCTGGCAAAAGTCTGGCCATTTTGGCTCTTCATGAGCCTTGATGTACCAACGGTACCATTGAAGAGCTTCCTGTTCCAAATGAAAGGATGCAAGTGGAACTTTGTTGACATCAAAAGTATTATGCAGACTGAAATACTGTTCTGCACAATAGATCCAGCCAGTTGGATCAGTACCATTGAAGTGAGGAAAATCAAGCTTTGGACCACAAAAATTGCTGGAAGAAGAGAACCCATTGTCTGATGAAGACTCGGACTGTCGTTTGTTGTTCATAGCTGAATGTTCAAGATGGAGGCCGAGAAATTTTTCATCCAGATCCTGGAGTTTGGCTTGGATGGCTGCAAGTGCGTCTTCCATGGTTTTTGCTCCTGCACGGGTGACAACCATAACCAGGAGTTTTTTTTTTTTTTTTTTTTGCTTGACTAGGTAGGAAAACAAAAACAGAAACTGCTTCAGTAAAGGAAAATCTGGACTTGGGAAAAAATCTGAAGGGTAATTAGGGTTTGACTAGGTTTTGGACACTGTTGAATAGACAGGGAAGCAAAAATGAGGATTTCAGAAGCGGGGTGAAAGAATGGGAAAATTTGGCAGAGGGGGACAAAGAAGCAGAATTCAGAAAGGAACTCTGTGGTAAAATTTGAAGGTGATTGGGTGAAATCTGAGGAAGTTATGGCAAACCCTAAAAATATACAAATGTGGGATTTCGGGCTTTGGGAAGGGGAATTGGGGATAAGGTCCTCAGGAATGAAATATGCAGAATGGGATGACAGGGGTTCCCCAAAAATTTCAAGGGAAACAAAGTGAAAACAAGGGAGATATGGAGAAAAAATTGGAGCGGCTGCGGATCGGAAGGGATCTGGAACAGATTTACGACGCCGAATGGATTGAAAACGGCTGGATCTGGAACGGCTTTCAGAATGGATCTGAACGGCTGGATCTGAAACGGCGCAGCAATGATCGACAACAGTTCAGCTGAAAATTGATATGGACCCCAGGTATGTGCGGCTTCCTAACAGTTCAGGGGTTTCACTCGGCCACCAATGCTGTCTGACGGCTTGTGTATTGGGACAGTACCCCTCACTCCACGGCTCAGGTAAAACTGATAACCGCTTTGCCACAAACGACAGCTCTTGGTTTACCTCACGAGTGGGAACTAGTCAATCAGGTAGGGGTCGTTGCCCTTTTCGCTGGCAGGTCCTCTCAATGGGCCAGCTACTTCGGGGTTCCCGTGGTACTCCTCACAATGAGTTTTAGGGCTTATGCCCAAGTACTTCCCACAATTAAGTGGATAGGGATTATTCCCAAATCCGAACCTGCAAGAGATGGAAAAAAAATTTGGCAGAAATTTCACCCAACGAGCCCAAGAAAGTGCTCTGATACTAGATGTAAAGCACCTGCAACAATTAATTAATAAGAATAATCGAAATAGCAGAAATGACAGAACTCAGAATCACTTTTATATTGATCACATGACACTTCGAGGGGGAAACCTCCTATGAGCAATCTCAATACAAATAACTTCACGGTGCCTTCATAGGTCTCAACACACACTTATATACTAATTCTGGGCGCCAATACTATGGGTCAAAACCATGGGCCACTACAAACTATGGATCAACAATACTACGAGCGACTTACAAAGCATATGCGCCAACAACAATAACAAAAACTATTGATGAACAAATACTACGGGACGACTTACAAAGCATATGCGTCCAACAACAATATACTAACAAAGTAAAGACATGGGTTCCTAACAATGACCAACCGGGTACCCGTGATCGAGGTAGAGCGTCTCCCAGAGGATATGCAGAGACATGTGGTTGGGGTACTAGGGACATGGGTACGGCTACTTAGGCGCATAGCCAATGTCGTTTACTACTACATGTAGACTCATCCAGGCCAGGAGGATAGCGCTCCCCACAGGGATTAGATGCCATGGGGCCCTATTTTTTGTATCGGATGTATATTTGAGAGCTACGAGCTCCAATTTTGTATTATGACACCACTTTTTGATTAATGAAAAAAAAAAAACTATGATTCTCTGACTCTACTATTATGTGCGTACAAATGTATGAATGTTTATTTGTGTGATTCAATGCTTCTTTCAGTTATGTGACAAATGGCAATCTAGGACATAATTAGCATATCCATCGACATTTTGATTAAAACATCTTGGAACATGAACATAAGTAATAAAATTAAAATGGCGTTCCAAGAGTCTCACCTTTAAGAACCTCCTTAGTAACGTAGGATCCCTAACACAGTACCGATCGTTCAATTGATACACAATCAGTTGCAAATCCGAGCGGACCTCTAAAGACTTAATACCATGTGAAATGGCATCATGAAGTAACTCAATAACGGCACTATACTCGGCCACATTGTTAGATGTAGGACCGAGACAAGCACTTCCTAAAGACACGATCTGACTGTCGGGTGAGTAAATAACCCACACAGCAGAAGCTAGTCTCTGCGTATGACGACTGGCACCATTCGCGAATCCTAGGAACACTGGAGATTCCGCTAACATCTGTCAACCAAAAGGAAGCAAATCAACAGACTCGAAAAATCAAGGAAAAGCTAAACTATGTACAGAAGACTATACAATAGTATACAAAAGTATCGGCTCGAGCTAGAAGCTCAAGCATAATACGGCTTGAGGTAGAGCCCATTTCTAGGCTCCTTCAAGGCGTTCCCCTCATAATCCTCTAACTCGTAGGCTCATTTCTCAAGGACATGCCTCACAATGTAAGGATTGTGTCACATGGGGTTAAACTTGCCTGCCCCCAAGGGTTCCTTAGCTTGGTCATAAAGGAGAACCAAGTCACCTTCAACATATTTCCGGGGACGGACAGACCTATCATACTGAACCTTAACATGATGTTTGTTGGAATCTACAGCCACGGTGGCATCTCGACACTGCTCGTCAAGTTGTTCAAGGTGGGTCAAATGTTTCTCAACATATGAAGTGTCAAGAAGGAGATCTATAGCTAGTTTCAACGAAGGGATTTCACATTCAATCGGTAAGATGGAATCCACACCATGTAATAACTGAAACGGTGAGAAACCGGTGGAAGTATTTATTGCGGTTCGATATGCCCACAAAGAAAGATATAACATAATATGACAATTGCTCTTGATTTTTCAGATGGTTCATTGGAGAATAGTCTTTAAGGACTTATTTACTGCCTCGACCTGACCATTTGCTTGGGGATAGTATGAAGATGAATTATATTGTCGAAACCCAAGCTTAAGTGACAATTCCTCCATCATCTTGTTTTGGAAGTGACTGCCATGGTTAGTGACAATCTCCTTCGGGATTCTGAATTGAGCTATAATTTAATTGAAAACGAAGTGGGGTGCAGTAGCACCATCGGATTTTATGGTCGGCATGGCCTCAACCCATTTGGAAAAGTAATCAACGGCCACGATAATATGGTGATGCCCCCATCCAAAGCTAGTTTGCAGTCCATGAAATCAACCCCCCAGTTGGTGAAGGGACCGATGGTGACGACCAGATGAAGAGGGGAAGGATGCGAGTGTACATTTCAAGAGAACACCCTGCAAGGGTGACATCTCTTCATGGAATTAACACAATCTTTTAAGATCGTGGGCCAGAAGTAACCTGCTCACAAGATACGTTGGGTTGTCGCAAGCCCAGATAAGTGACCACCACATGCCCCGTTGTGGCAGTCATTAAGCACTAGCTCCGCTTCTTCATGAGTTAAACAACGATGTAGGATAGATTCCTTTCCCCAGTGATACAAAGTATCACCGACGATGACATAGTATTTAGCATTATGTCTTACACGTTGTCATTCAACTCGCGAATAATGCGAAGGGGACTTCAGAGTTTCGAGATATATAATAATGTCTCCATACCAAGGGTCCGTCGACAAGATAAGAAATAAATGTTCATCCACAAAAGAGTCTTCATGGACTACGTCCTCATCAAGTCTCAGGAAATCCGACATAAGCTCAGCGAAAACCAAGGACTTCACCGACTTCGTCGAAGCAAAATCAAGATCAAATTCCTGAAGAATAACAATCCATTTATTATATTACCCCCTAATTAAGCGTATTGAGAGAGTGAACTGAAATGGATTGACATGTTCTGTAACAGTGGTTTTCCTAAGAAAAATATAATGTTGTAATCGTTGGACAGCATGAACAGTCTCAAGGGCCAATTTATCAACGTGAGAGTATCTCAGCTCAATGTCTACTAAATTTTGACTAAGGTAATAGACAACATGCTCTTGGAACACATCATCCACCTGAACTAAGACCATACCAATCGTCTCTTGAGACACGGCCACATAAAGCAAAAAATATCTTGCAAATTCAGGTGGACTAAGAAGAGGGTCTGATACCAAGGCTTTCTTTAAAGCGTCCAAAGACTGCTGGGCTCACTCATCCCAGATAAATGGAGTGTCATTCTTCAATAACCATGTGAAACCCTTAGTAAGATTGGCATAATTCACAATAAAACAGCGCAAGAAAGTGGCTCTCCCTTGGAGGCTCTGAAGTTGAATCAAGTTACATGGGGGAGGCAACTAAAGTATTACCTCAACCTTTAGAGGATCAACTCTAATACCCTCTTTTGAAACTACAAAACCTAGAAGGAGACTCGTTTTCACGACAAGGATGCACTTGTTGGGGTTCAAACAGATCTTGTAACACCGGCATCTTTCGAAAATGAGGTAGAGGTGACTAGGGTGATCTACTCTCTTGCAAGAATGACCAACAAGCTCGTCCAAGTAAGCCTCCACTATGCACTTAAGGTCATGAAAAGCGTATACCATAGCCCGTTGAAAAGTAGCTCTGACATTTTTAAGGCCGAAGAGAATCTTCCAGTATGCAAAGGTACCCCAAGGACATATAAAAGTGTTCTTATGTTGATCCTTGGTTTTAATCTGGATCTAATTGTATCTTGAGAAACCGTCCATAAACGAAAACACCTCGCTCCCTGCACACGCATCCAAGATTTGGTCTGTGAATGGAATGGGAAAGTTATCTTTAGGACATGCTCAGTTCAAATCTCGAAAATTGGTACACACACGGATGGTTCCCTGCTTCTTATCCACAGGAACGGGGTTGGATACCCATTTGGTAAGGGGAACCAAGTAGATGAAACTAGCTTTGAGTAGTTTCTCCACCTCTTCCTTAATAGCGGCTGCCTTTCTAGGATTCACAGCACGAAGACATTGTCGAACAGGATTAACATTTCGATAAGTCATAATCTCATGCTCGACAATGCTAAGGTCTATTCCTAGCATCTCCTCATATGACCAGCAGAAAACATCCCGAAATTCTTTGAATAACTCGGTGTAAATGCAGATCTCCTCGAGAGAACAATCAGCACCAATATAAATGTTTTCAATCATTCCGGGAGTGAGAGAAATGTTGATCAGAATGATTGGGGAAATATTAACCATATTCCCCTCCGCGTAAATACCATGCAAATCCAAAGTAGCCACAGGGTGACCGAATTTCTCTGCAAGAGTCGATCGAAACTCTTCCTACTCAATAAGGTCAAGGTTGGGAAGAAAATAAGATTGATGATGCAGATCTTCCCAAGGCTTATCACTACCGTTCATGGCCTCAATAATAGCTTCATCCGAAGGCAAAGTACCATCAAGGAAATCATGTGAGCAAGATGAGTCGACTTCCCACATGGGCAGTTGTTATCAGACAATCCACTCGAGCGGACGCGAGCCGGATCTCCCTAGCTCAAAGTGAGTCTAGAACAAATAGAACAAACTACTAATGCATTTCCTAGATCTACTTAAGGATCAAGTACTAGATGTCTTACCTTTTTACTATGCAATCCTTTCTCCTGAATGTTGATCCATGTCCCACGGTCGTCAGATCCAAGGTGCAAGACCTATCAAGACAAGAAACAAGAGAAACCAGTAAAAGACATCTATACAATAAGAGATCTAAGTAAACAGTTAAGCAGGTAAACTACTCAATATCATTGCACACATGAACAATATTGGTGGAAATCATTCGTATTGCTGCAAATAGAGGAGTACATGATAGAGATATAGAACCACAACCAAGGCTTAACGTTGTAGCCCTTCTCCGACAAAGCCAATTGCCATATCCTTCCAAGGAAGTATGAGTTCTCCAATAGGTGAGTGGAGATGTTATAAGAGAGATTTCACCAGCATGTAGATACCATAGTCTTCCTCCCTTTGGGATGGGAGTGAGCTTCATTTATATAGGACTAAATAGATAGGGTATGGATAGGATGGTTGAGAGATGGTAGGAGAGGCTTAAGGGATCTCTCCAAAGGTATAGGAACTGAGTGCTAGGTCTTCCAAGAGGTCAGAGATAGGGTCCCAAGTCAGCAATCTTCGAGATGGACCTCGAAGAAGCTATTTTTACCACTTAACTGACTTCGTCACACCCTGTAATGGAGCAAGGTGCGACATCACATGTTGCTAGTGTACAACCTGCGATGACCCTTCAAAACTGAGCACAATTGGGTACAAATCCTCCCAGGATGATTACTTAGTCCAGGTATCTTCAGGGGTGTTTACACTTAATCTTATGATGAGTAGATTTTGGGTGTAACAGAATGCCCCCCAAAGCATGAAGTTGTTGAAGATAGACAGGTGAAGTACTTTGATAGAAGTAATGGCAATACACTCGTCGGACGAAGGAAAATACTGCAGTACAACTGACTCTAAACTGACAATCTCATTTGAAGTACCACATGGCTGCTGACCAATACATTGCAGATCCATGGTAGTAATGACCGACTGAACACAATCATGGCTACTAGACACAAGCGTAGATCCATGATGAGATGATAACACAGCCACGACCAATACAAAAGTGGATCCGTGTAATATAACTCAATACAAACTCCATCGCAACCTAGGTAGAACATGACTCCCCAGGGTCTTCAAGCTGAACCCGCAATGATACGAATCTATCCATGTGATTACAAATGTCTTGACATCGAACATGGTAGAAACCACTTGATTACCAGCCATTGATGTAAACCGTTAACAAGTGCGAGGGAGATCACCATTGATGTCAATGATTCCCAAGGTATCACAGTACATATCATCAAGCGTGAATAAATGAGTTGAAGTCAAACATAAGATGAAATCTTTCAATCAAGAGTCAATGATGTAAACTCATAATGAAAGCGAGGTAACTTGCCATTGAGGGATGCAGGTCCAAGGTACTTGGTTGGTTTCTAGATACGATCCTCGGATGATGAGTTGAAGTCGACAAGGACGAATCCGTCGAAGGAGGGCCATGATGAATCCCCCATCAATCGACACGGAACACGAAAAAAGATGTGTAGAGTGGATCGAATGGTACAGTAACATGTAAGACTGACTCAGAGTAAACCGATATGGTGACGGGTACACTTGACTGCAGATGAAAAATGATGTTCTTGAACATGGGCATGGCATGACTTGGCAGTATTGACATGACGAGTGCGACACAAATTCTCAAAGCGACTTATGATGGAATCTTTTCTTTGAATGACTCAAAGGAGTAACAGAACTCAGAAAATAAGCGGGGACTCGTATACAAATGGATGACCCAAGTACTGTATGCAAATGTAGATGAGTGCCATGTTCAAGAACGACTACATACTGCCACTAATAAGGTATGTAACACAAACACTTTCCTTTCTCCCCATCATGAATGATGAGTGCCTCATGTGTTTTCTACGAGCTTGATGAGGGTAACCAGATGCTCGATATAGCTCATCTCATAGATGAGTCCAATCCCAAATGTTTTGCCGAACCTGGGATAGGAGTGGTTCATCCCATGATGGGCCCTTCAATGTGAAAATTTTAACAAGTCCATAGAAGGTAAACTCGGTCGTCATTTCATGTTTAGAGAGTCTGAAAAGAACTAAAGAAGACTCCAATGATCCTTTTTCGTAAAGTTAGCCTCATCGCCCGAAAAAAGGGTAAAACAACATGGGAGAGGACTCTTCCAGTCATGATTGGATGGAGTATTCCTTTTTCGTAATTAGTGCCTCCTGGTCCGAAAAAGGGGTAAAATATCACCAGGAAGACGACCATTCAAATACTTTAACAAGTGTGAACGCGACAAGTTCGCTTGGCAATCTTTTCATTTTTTGAGAGCCTGAAAAGAGCTCAACGGTAGACTCTGGGGGGTGTCCTTTTCCGTGGAAGTTTAACGAGCCTGGAAAAGTGATAAATCATAACTCGGTACTTGTTCTCATAGTTCCATGAGTACGAGAACAAACGAAGAGTAAACTCATACCTGTAAACTCATACAGGTATGAACACTCCCTTGAATGTTTTGTCGTTATTTTTGCAACAGTATTTCATGATTGGTGAGCACATCCTCACAATAGATGTTGAGTACATCTATTTTCTCATAGGTCTGTCCTGGAGCGGGGAACCTATGCATCTTACTGAAACACGGGCCAGTGACCGCACAATTGATGACATGGTGTCACAGCATTGTATCACTTCTTCTCAACCTTCCAGTGGGAATATTCTTATCAGGGATGTGGTGAGCCACTCACTACGTACCATATTGCTTACTATTACTAGAGCGGCGGGTAGCCAATCCCCACATACAGCTACTCGGACCCAGATGCTTTATGCGGAGGACTGCATGTCCCCCATGGTTTTCAACTGGTGCGAGGGTATCCTCGCAAACCTCTGATCTCAGCTGACCAAGTGTTGGTGGGGAGAGCTCAAGCAGTTTGGTTATGGGTCGATCGTGGTATCATTCCTCTTGGAGCGGATCCCTCTCCTGCGCCCACAGATGGTATTAGATGACAAGGAGCCTAGAGATCCCCACATGCTCAGATGGACTGAAGTCATGACTCATCATGGTGGAGGACCTATCATTAGTTTTGGTCCCGAGTTCTTCAGCTGGCTGAAAGGCCAGTTACTTATGGTTGAGGACTTCCCGTGCAGTGCTACGGATTTCAGAGAGGATCCTGACTTGGTGTTGCCCGAGGGTGCAGCAGGGGGTGACATAGGTAAGAACAAAACCCTTGTACTTTTAATTTTGTATATTTATCATTTTTTTATGTAGTGTTGACAAGTACATAACATGTGTGTGCAAATGTGGGGCCCGTACGGCCAGTAGGACTTTCTCTCCTAGCGAGGAGAGACAGAGGTGGGGAAGCAGTTGTGCCCCCAGGTGCTCATGCTACCATCGAGGAGATGGAGGAGGTATACAAGAACTTGTCCCAGCTGACAGTGGAGGTTCCTGAGCCAGCGGTAGATGACCTGTCGAGACCTATGCAAAGGTTTGGGGTTGGAGCGTCTGTACGCTTCAATGCCCTACTCCGCAAGGTGGCGAGGATAGTGGATTGCTTCCTCACTTAGAGACAGCGTGTCGTCCGAGCTAGGGGTGGTGTACAGGTCAGGTGTCAGGCCTGATGACACTATTATACTTGTAATGAGAGCTTAGAGGCCTCAGATTTTGTACTACTGAAAGCTATGATGCTTCATATTTTTGTAGAGACTTACTGAAAGCCATTGTGCTTCAGATTTTTGTAGCAGCACTACTTTTTGAGCGATATATATATATATACAGACATTATCGACGATTTATACATTATGTGTTTTTAAAATGATGAGTGATGTGATCTTGTTTACATGTTTGATTTTATACATTACATTATTTACATGTTGTGAATACTTTTACATATTATGAATATTATGTGTGTGTGATGTACCAATCCAAAATGAAGTTGGCCATCGAATCAGCAACTGTGTTTAACTCTCGTGGAATGTGTAGGTATTGAACGGATTCAAATGACCTTTCCAGGAGACGTACTCGTCTGAAGAGACGGAGTAAGGTGGGATCATGTATGGTGTAAACCCGATTGAGGTGGGAAACCACTAATTGAGAATCCATGTGGATGACAATGTGGTTCATACCTAAGGAAATGGCGTTAGCTAGGGTTCTGATTACTGCCTGATACTCTGCAGCGTTGTTGGTCGCAAACCCTAGGCAACTTCCTCCTGAGCTAACGAGCTCACCTGTTAAGGAATATAGTACCCAGGCTGCCGAAGCAAGGTTATGGGTATGCTGGCTGGCGCCGTCCGCGAATCCATAGCACGTTTCCATATGCACATGCAGACATAACATGGTATAAGAAATGGAAACAAAATCTAAAGACACTCAAAAACAAAAGCGTTACAGCACACACAAAAACACAAAGAACACGCCATGTACAGTATATACAAGAAATTCTAAGCGTGATGAATTTAGGCATAGTATCTCTTCAAGTAAAGCCCATTGTGGGGTTCACCCAAAGAGATTCCGTCATAGTCTTCAAGCTCGTAAGCTCCCTTCTCCAAAACACGTTTGACTAGGTAAGGTCCATGCCACATGGATTCGAACTTTCCTGCTCCTAGTTTGTCGTGTTTCTAGTCATAAGTGAGGACCAGGTCACCCTCGTTAAAGATACGAGGTTGAACTGACTTGTCGTATTAGGATTTGATGTGTTTCTTGTGTGTTTCATTAGCAAGAGTGGCATCTCGACGAGACTCGTCAAGTTTTGCTAAGTGCAAGAGACGTTCTTCCTCAGCAGTAGTATTAGGGAGAAGTTCGACAACGAGTTGTAGAGACGAAATTTCACACTCTATAGGTAGGACAGCCTCCAATCCATATACCAATTGGAAGGGAGTAAATCCTATGGCGGTTTTGAAGTAAGTTTGGTATGCCCATAACGCTGAGAAGAGCATGTTTTGCCAATTGGACTTATGTGTACCTACCGTCCTTTGGACCATAGTTTTCAAGACCTTGTTAATGGCCTCAACCTGTCCATTGGACTGCGGGTAGTAGGGTGTTGAATTTTCATGGAGAAAACCCAACCTGTTGCTCAATTCATTAACCATATGGTTCTGAAAATGGAAACCATGATGGGTAACAATTGCCTGAGGAACTCCGAACCGTGCTATTACATGATTGAACATGAAGAGTGCGGCGGTTTTGCCGTCGTTCTGGTATGTAGGCATAGCTTCGGCCCACTTTGTGAAGTAATCCACAGCTGCAATGATGTAACTATGCCCCCTGACCGAGGTAGGATTACAATGCATAACGTCAATGCCCCATTTTGCGAAGGGGACCACAGCAATAACCGGATGTAACGGGGCAGGATGGGTGCGCTTCTTCGTATGGAAGTGTTGGCAAGGAGGACATTTTTTTACGGCCTCGATACAATCTTTGAAGATAGTAGGCCAAAATATCCTGCGCGCAAAATCTTCTGGGCTGTAGCCATCCCAGAGAGGTGACCGCCACATGCCCCAACATGACAGTCATTCAGAATGTGTTCAGCCTCATCATGAGTGAGACAACGTCGAAGAATTGAATCAATGCCACGGCGATACAAAGTATCATTGATGATTAAATAATACTTTGCATGGTGACGTATCTTACAACGATCGTTGTGAGAGAGTTTAGGGTTGAAGCATTGGGTTTGAAGATACAATAAGATATCTCCATACCATGGGTCAGTCGTACTGATGAGAAACAATGATTCGTCTGGAAAGGATTCATTGTGCTCAACTTCTGCATCAAGATGGGGAAGGTCGCAAATGAGCTCTGCAAACACCAAAGACTTATTTGACTTGGCTTTCTTGAAAAGAAGATCAAATTCTTGCAGTATCATGATCCAGCGTGAATACTTGCCCCCAAGCACCTGACGTGTCAGTACATGGTACATGGGGTTCAAGTCGGCGATGATAGTGGTGGTGCGGAACAAGATATAGTGCTGGAACTTCTGGACAGCGATGACCACCGCGAATGTGAGTTTTTCACATGTGAATATCTAATTTCAGCGTCGGCCAGACCCTTACTTGCATAGTATATTACATGTTCCTGGGCATTTTGATCCTCCTGTACCAAAACCATGGCAATAGTGGTAGCTGAAGCGGCGAGATATAAGATATAATCTCGAAAATAATTTGGCGGTTGGAGTATGGGGGCATGCGTGATGGCATGTTTGATACTGTCGAAGTATTTTTGAGATTGGTCATCCCAAATGAACGGGATGCCCTTCTTGAGCAGTCTCATATACCCCTGAGTCTTCTCCGCGAAATTGCAAACAAAACATCTTAAATAAGTCACCTTCCCTTGGAGACTTTGAAGTTCCATCACATTAGTCGGGGGTGGTAGGTTGATGATGGCCTCCACCTTTAAGGGATCAATGCGGATCCCATCCTTCGAAATGATAAATCCTAAGAGGCATCCGGACTCAACGCAAAAGATACACTTATGAGGATTCAGATGTATATTGTACCATTTGCATCTGAGGAAAATGGTCGTCAGATGATCAATGTGGAACTCGCCCTGCTTTGAATGGATAAGGAGATCGTCCAGGTAAGGTTCCACAAAGTCCTTAATGTCATGGAAGGCATACGACATAGCCCGCTGAAACGTGGTGCCAACATTTTTAAGGCCAAACGGGAGTTTGCGGTATGCAAACGTTCCCCACGGGCAGATGAAAGCCGTCTTATGTTGTTCGGCCGGGTTGATCTAAATTTGGTTATAACCAGAAAAGCCATCCATAAATGAGAAGATGACGCTTCCGGCACAATTGTCGATAATCTGGTCGATGAAGGGGGTCGAGTAGTTGTATTTTGGACAAGCCTGGTTAAGGTCCCGATAATCGACACAGACGCGAATGGTACCCTGCTTTTTGTTCACAGGGACGATGTTTGAGACCCAATCCGTCAATGGGATAGGATAAATAAAACCAACCTTTAAGAGCTTTTCAATTTTTGCCTTAATTGTCGCAGTCTTCCGGGGGTGTACCAGTTGCAACTTTTGGCGTACAGGTTTGATGTCGGGATAGGTTTTTATTTCGTGAGAAACAATTGTGGGGTCTATTCCAGGCATCTCCTCTTAGGACCAAGCAAATACGTCTCGAAATTGCTTGAATAAGGCCGTGCCAGCAGCTATTTATTCAGGGGAACACTTCTGGCCTATGCGAATGTGTTCCACTATACTAGGTTTCACCGAGATGTCTACCGGGATGGTTGGCTCAATATTGGCCAAGTTTCCCTCCATGTCTGTAAGACATGTCAGGATGGGGGAATGAGGGAATGGGTAGAGATCTGGTGAAAAGTGGGTATGGATGTTGTCCTCTATGTACTCCAAAGGAGGAAGAAAAGATGACCTATGGTGGAGATCATCCCACGGACTGTCGTCAACATTCATAACTTCCTTGATGGACTCGTCTGAATGAAAAGTCCGAAGTAAGAGATCGGGTAGAGATGACGTCCGTCGTAGAGAACAGGATGGAGAGGCCATGGTTAAATGGTCCACCGGTGCTAATTGGATAGCCTCGTAAATACGTTCAGCGGGTGAAAGAGGCATTATATCTCCAAACAAGTGTGTTGTGGCTTCATCCGGTATAAGCCAAGCATTGGTAGAGTGAGATAAAATCTCTGTGGAGATCATGTTCACCGTAGAAACATGATTAGGGGGGTCCATAGCTGGAAAAACGCCCATGAGAGATGAATCTTTCAAAAGGCCAACCCCTACTCTCTCATACTGTTTTGACATCTGTCCAATGGAAGGAACATGGTCACCAGGATGAGTAGTAGCATCTGGTGTACAAAAATCTAATTGGTCGATAGTAACAATTCGTCCTTGGTGGGGGAATTGTACTATGCGGAAGACTGAAGAGGCTACCGCTTGCATGGTGTAAAACCAATTGCGACCAAGCAAGAGATTATAATCTAACGGGGCCGAGACCACTTCCACGTTAATGGTTACAGTCTTTCCACCCAACTCAACTGCAAGAGCTTGTAAGAGCCCATGAGGCTGAAAGCCACGCCCGTCGAATGCTTTCAATGTGGTAGGAGAATGATTCAATTCGGGGGAGCCAATGGCTCTCCAACAGGTGATGGACATGACAGAAGTGGAGGCACCTTCGTCTAAAAGGGTATGATGGACAATCTTCCCAGCAATGTTTACAGAAACTTGGAATGCGAGCTAGTGTGAGAGCCTCGACTTAAAGTTGTCAAGTCGGAACATGATGGTATTCGAGGAATCGGGGTCGACTGCACCGATGGCTGCAAGGAGATTTTTGCGTTGATTAGGACAATTCTGAAAAACTTCCAGGGCGGACATGGCGTAAGGAGCTTGTGCCAAGTTGTTAACACCTAAAAAGTGCTCACTAGCTCATTCCCTTATTCACATGACCCATTTGTCCACTTTTCCACCATCTGAGCCTCTTAAACCAACAAAAAGGTTACCAAAAGACCTTAGTACACCCCTTTTTCCATTAAAAAAGATTATTTTTCCTGAAAAGCATAAAAAACCCTCAAAAATGGTCCAAATTCCCAAAAATATTAATAAGGGAATTAAAATATTATTTTTATTCAAAAAAGGAAAAAGGAGGGAAAAGTACCTAAACCATGTTGGTCAATACCATTTGGTTTCCACAAAACCACAAATGGTATTCCCCACCACCAAAACCTATAAAAAGGTGGTAGGGGCTCCTCATTATCCATCCATCCATTATCTCATCCTTATACTGCTGAAATCTCCCTTGAGCATTTTAGCCATTGCAAACCACATTGGAGAAGAGACCATTGGAGATTGGAGTTTCTCATCCTTGGAGCCATTCAACCTCATCATTAGAGGTATTGATTCCGCAAGCACTTTCTTGCCCCATTCTTTCAATACAAATTCATTATTTTACATTATCTTGTTCTTGATTTTAAATTATTTTTGTTATTTGCTTAATATCTTTGCATAGATCCATGGTTAGTCTTGTTTAATTAGTTTATTGTTATTTATTTCCATTGAAACTGCTGCTACTAGTTAGCAGGTGCCCATAGCACTAAGCCTGGTTGCAAAACTGGGCCAACACAAGTCCTCTACGATATTGTAATTTTGTGCCACCCAAGCGTTGGGATTGAAAACAGCTTTTCGAATCATACTCTTGGGTAGTCACCATATCGAGTCTAAGGAGGGCTTATCAATGGTGAGAGAAGTTGATGGTACAGTGAAATCACTTAAGGAGTCGGAATCATTTTTAGCATTACTTCCAGTGGATTCCTTCGAAGGGACCGGATCGTAAGATCGCAAGTGAGTGTTCAAATTGATTGTCTCGTTATGCAGCATGAGAACATGCGCGGTATTGGATAGTTCCCCCTGGGCTGGGGGGGTTTGAGAAATCATCTGCTAGTTCTGAGTAGGAAACGGATCATTGAGGACTGCAGGTGTTGGTTTACCCCTAAGAAAATTTTGTACTTCATCTCAATGGGGACATTCTTTGGAGAAATGGTCATCTCCACACAGTAAACAAGGATACTTTAGTTTCTGTTTCTGCTTGGTATTGTCAGGAGTGCTCTTTGGTTCCTGTTGGGAGGAAGACTTTTTTGGGTTTCCCCTTGTTCTTCTTTTTACCATCGGACTGCTGAGATGAAGCTGATTGGATAAAATTCACCTCTTCAGTTATAGAAGGAGCGGTTGACTTGGTGGTGTTGTGGCCAGCCAGAGTCGGATTGGATGATCCAACAGTGCTAGCAGCAGGCTGGGTGTTAAGGGAACCAATGATTCCATTAGTTTGGAGTCCCTTATGTGGTTTCACAGGGTCATTAACGTCACAAGGTGCGTCAGGCAGAATATCAAACAAAGTGCCGGATTGAGTGTAGAATAGGTCTAGCACATGGGCACTCGCGAACGCTTGTTCTTCGGTGACAGCACCTCGCATAGCAACGTCTCTTGCTATGGTAGGGATGAGGTATACCAGTCTGCTAGGAGCTGATCTGGAATGGGAGCTTTAATGAGAGGTCGTCTCCTTCGCCACTCGTGGATATGATCCGAAATGTGAGTGGTGGTATTCTGACGGAGCGAGGTTAAAATCTCGGTACCAGTCTCATATTGTATGGGCAGCTGGAAATGTGTCAAAAAGTTCATGGCAAGAGAACCAAAATCAGGAAAAGAGTGTGGTGGCAACTCAATGTACCACTTGGCAGCTGAACTGGTGAGAGTCCTTTGAAACAATCTAAGATGAATTGAATCGTCCATTAAGGAATTAGATGAACACCATAACTGGTATGTCATCACGTGGTTTTTAGGGTCTTCACCCGGTTTGCCGTCAAACTTGGGGATATCAGATGGAAGTTTCACTGGAATCGGTGGCTAGTTAGATCCATGGTAAATAGGATCGTTGGTTAAATGGGATAGGTCAGGCAGGTCCAAAGTAGCCAAGAAGGGAAGCTGTGGGTTAGGTTGCGCGTATTGGTAATACGGATAAGGCGTGTAAGGACCAAATTGACCGTAAGGTGTACCAGGAGAGAACTCACCGGAGGGGGGTGTGCCGCCCGGACCATAAGGAGGTCCGCCACCATAAGGTGGGGGTCCACCTCCACCACCTGGAGGGGGTGGAGGTCCGCCGTCACCACCGGGAGGAGGTGGGGGTCCGTAAACGTAATGAGGTGGCCCACCACCACCTCCGCATGGAGGGGGTGGTGGACCACTTCCATCGCCAGAAGGATGGGGGCCCCCACCACCTCCACCGCCGGAAGGATGAGGGTCTCCACCACCATAGTAATTAGGTCCTCCACTGCCTCTGCCAGGAGGGGGTGGTGGACCAACTCTGCCACTCGAAGGGAAATGACCTCCTCCACCATGATAGGGTGGTCCCCCGCCGCCTCCGTCGGGAGGGGGTGGTGGACCATTCCTGCCACCGTTGGAAGGGTGAGGGATGTTGTAGGTAAAATGAGGTGGGCCTCCACCAAGGTTAGGTGGGGGCCTGCCGCCTCCAGCAAGAGGTGGGGGAGGATCGATCGGGGGTGGTGGTACTTGAGGGATAATTGGTTGGGGTCCATGTTGCAACACAGGTTGTTGCCCCCATAGAGTGTATGGATTCATGGGATAAGGTATCCCGTATGGTGAGTTTCCGGGATTAGGTTGGCTCGGTACAGGGTTAACAAAACCTGGATATGCTTGTCTCCATAAGGGTTGAGTTACATTTGACAGCCCCCCAACATGAGACAATCCCGTGGTGGATGGTCTAGCGGGTTGGGAAGGTCCAACGGAAGGTCCATTGGGGATTCCATCACCTACGTTCTGGTTAGGAAACGGGGGTTGCCCCCCAGCCACAAGAGGTTGACCACTATTCAAAGTTTGAACCAACATAGATTGTTGACTAGCTACCGTAGTAATAACATTACCAATAAGATAACCTGTGGGAATGGAATACCCTCCCCTTGAATTCTGAGGTGGGGGAGGAACTGGTAAAGTAACCGTGGTAGTGACAGGTGTGTTGGACTGTTGTCCTTCCACCAGGTGGTTCACTTGAGGTGCAGGACTGGAATCTTGCGAGGGCTGACCAGTTTTATTAGTGGTCTCATGGTGGGGTGCTTCAGGTGATCCAAAAGATATCGAATGAACCGGGATGGGTCGGTAAGGGGGTAACGATGGGTCTTGAACCTGTCGTTGGAGACTTGACTGCCGAAACTCTTTAGCCATGGAACGAAAGTGAGCTAATTGGTCACGAAAGTAGGCTAAAGTGTCATCTGGAGTAGTCCCACTAAGTGAGGATGAGATGGAAAAATGAGCCACTGGGTGGTCTGTAGAAGATGTCATATAAGATGTTGAAGGACCAACAGCTATGGTAGGGTCGTCCTGGGGTCGTTTTATCCATTCCAACGATCCAGGTTCTCCCAGGATGACGGGAGAAAGGTCTTGTGAAGAGGGGGTTTGTGCTCCTTCATCCTGCGGTGGATGAGAGGCAGGTGAATCTGGAGGAGTTTGTGGAAACAAAAGTCCTCCAACATTCAAAGTGGGGTTTTCCACTTCAGTAACTACGACAACGTTACGCTTGTTAACACCCAAAAAGTGCTCACTAGCTCATTTCCTTATTCACATGACCCATTTGTCCACTTTTCCACCATTTGAGCCTCTCAAGCCATCAAAAGGTCACCAAAAGACCATAATACACCCATTTTTCCCCTCAAAATGAATATTTTTCCTCAAAACGCATAAAAAAACCCTCAAAAAGGGTCCATAATTCCCAAAAATATTAAAAAGGGAATAAAAATATTCAAAATATTTTAAAAAGGAAAAAGGAGAAAAAAAGGTACCTAAACCATGTTGGTCAATACCATTGGTTTCCTCAAAACCATAATGGTATTCCCCACCACCAAAAACTATAAAAAGGTGGTAGGGGCTCCTCACTTTCTATTTATCCATCATCCTATCCTCATGCTGTCAAAATCTCTCATGAGTTCTTGACCATTGTAGCTATCTTGGAGAAGAGATCATTGGAGCTTGGAGCATCTCACCCTTGGAGCTGCTCAACACCACAAATCCTCGCCATTTGAGGTATGATAATACAAAACATTCTTTTATTTCTTGTTCTTTCTATGAATCGTTTTTAGATTTATTTGTTATATGCACATGCTAGTTTAAATTTAGATTTAATTCATAATCGTTTTTGCTTTCTATATTGAAACTGCTATCACATTGTTGATAGGTGCCCATTGCACAAAGCTTGGTTGCAAAACCAAGCCAACAGTTTTTGGCGATTCCGCTGGCTTCGAATTCTTAGATCTTGGTTTTTTGCTTTAGATCTTAGTTTTTGTTAGCTTTAATCATTTTAATTCATAGATCTGCCATCCCAGACAGCAGATCCATTGTTGTTCTAGATCTTGGCCCTTTCCATTGCCATTAACAGCCTGAAATTTCCATTTTCGGGTTCATTTTTCGGCGTCTATTTTTTGGCTTTCACCTCGCGGCTTTTCGCCTGACAGTCACGCAGCTCATCGCGACCTCGCAGCTTTTTTCCGCGCGGCTTGCCACAGCTTTGCGGCCATTTTACGTGCTGCACATTGTGGCTTCGTGGCCATTTGCCGCACTGCACATCGCGACTGTGTGACCGAAACCCGCGTTGCACATCGCGGCTTCGTGGCCGAAACCCACACTACACATCGCGACTGCACGGCCGAAACCCGCACTACACATCGCGGCTATTTCCCCAAAACCCGCGATGCAGTTATTTTGAATTCGGCCAATTTTTTGAAAATATTTCTTGTTGTATTTTTTTCCCATTTAGCATATTTTACAGCATTAGTTTTTCTGCATTTTTACAACCATACTAAATCTTTTTCTATTTATATATGCTCCATTAAAAGTCTTTTTAAACATTTTCAGTAATTTAAAGAAATATTTTTCTGCATTCTATTTAGATCAAAGGTTTTACTGTTTTATGCTCAATAATTTGCCCAAGTAATTTTCTAAGAGATCCATTTATTTCTTGAAATATTTATGTTATTTGCTTCCCTTTAAATTATTTCAAAGATCCATTATTTTTTAATAGTTTTTCAAGCATTTACATTTCAAAAACGCCTTTATTTTTTGCAAAACTGGAAGCGTCTTTTCTTTCATTTGTAATCAATCGCCCAAGCAAGGCAAATCAATTTCAGTTTAAATACCACACTTGCACCCACTCTGCCACATAATTTAAAGTGAGCCTTAAAATTTACCTTAACTCAACAAACTTTTAACCCCACTTGGGGAGCACTTAAAAGAATCTTGTAGTTAGGTAGAATTGAGGGGATAGGTGTTCCAATAACACCCCTCAATTATTACATTTGAGACATAGTGGTTGTCCTCTACGGTACCAAAATCCCTTATAATTTTGACACAGTTATCAACCAATTTATCGAGAAGGCCTCTCCCTTATGAGGGTTGAAGTAGCCAGACTGGTTCTAGAAGTCTGAGTGGAATACAGCAATCCATTCAGTAACCGAAGGATACCTTTCAAAGTTCTCGGTGTACACCCAAGAGGGGGTATAGCGGCGATAGAACCAAACTGCAGATTCACCCAACCAAACGTGTCATGAACGGGGTATCCTAGTTTCCACTCTTTAGGATTGTCTACCCGGTGTCCCTCCCGGTAGGGGGATATCTAGCCGTTGATGCAACACTCTATATTGTCTGACTTGGATTTCATCACCTTGCAAAGAATATCGTTTGTTGACTCACAATACTTCTAGTTAATTGTTTGCATGATACAATACCCACCTTTGGTCTAGTAACACCACTTTTTTGCTAGGAACTGTTTGACTTTTGGTATTCTGACCAATTTTGTTGCATCCCTCCACTTATTATAGCACAGCTGCTATAATAAGTGCTTTTTGAGGTTGGTTGTTGGCCTGAGAGCCTTTATTTTTTCACTCCCCTCTTGCACTCATTGTTGAATTAGGGTTTCGAGTTTTTTACATCACCACCTTACACTGAAATTTTTAAATATTTCTCACCATTGAGAATTTAAGATGATCTCGTCGTCTCCCTTGACTCGACACATCATTGGCCAAACACACAGTCATCCAATTCTGACACGCCTCACTTCACATCTGATTCTGAGGTTGAATCCGAAAACCCTACTGAAATATCACCAACCAACCCCATGGTTGGATCACAATACGGCCCACTTTTCACCGGTACTATTGGAGATACATCCACAAACCCTTATACTACTGTGCCACCCATGGTAACAACAACCCCTTTAGGCATGCCTAATATAGGGGCCACTCCACCTTTAGGTATTTCCAACACAGGACTACCTCCTATTATGGGTATGCCCAACATAGGAATCACATTCCCTCTCATTACAACAACCCAGATCCCAGGAATTCCTAGCACTATTCCTAACCCCTCTACAACCCATGTTGCACTTGGGAGCGTTGGCCCATCCCACACCACAACAGTTGGAGGACACATAACTTCAATACCTAGCATACTCTTAGGGGATACTGGACCACTACATAATGCCACCATTTATAGTTATGTCCCAGTTACTACGCCACACCCATCTGCTAGTTTACCATACATGGTTAGTCTAAACTTACCAAACCTAGCCAAGTTAACCAACGATCATATCAGGCACAACCCTACATGGCCACGCATGCCTACAAAGCTCCCCTCGGACATCCCTAAGTTTGAAGGAAAACCTGGAGAGGATCCCCAAAACCACATAATGTCATTTCACCTATGGTGTTCATCTAACTCCATAGTGGATGACCCCATTAGACTAAGACTGTTGCAACGAACGTTCACTTGCTCTGCAACCAAGTGGTACATTGAACAACCACATGGGACCCACCATACATTTACGTCCCTCGCCTCCACTTTCCTTTAGTTTTTTCAGCTACCTGTACGCTATGATGCAAGAGTTGAAATACTATTGTCTTGCAGACAAAACATAGCTACCCACATCACCGACCATATCCATGAGTGGCGCAAGCGTCGTAGCCTTTGCAAGATAAAACTGGATGATCGTATATTTTTGGACTGGTTTCTTAAATCACTCCTACCCCTCATAGCCAAAGATGTAGCCTCCAAACGACCCCAATAAGAAGAGGAAGCTATCTTAAAATCTAAACAATTCGACTTGATTTATGCCCAGTCAGGCTATCTCTACACCATCATACCAGATGCCCCACAAGGCGATTCTTCACGCGGTGACGCTCTGGGGGCATCACATACCGCTGATGGTATTATTGGTCAAGTCACGGCACAAAATAAACCTTTTAGCATGGTGAGCACCATAAATTCCCCATACCTTTCTAGGGCTACATCTAATTCTGGAGCGACAACTTCGTACGCTCCAACGAATTAGACTCATCACACTCAGACTCATCACACTCATGAACCCTCTTGTCCACAACATTGCTATGGGAAAGCGCCATCGACATATGTACCACCCACATACTATAACCAACCGGCCACCCATAACCCAATTTATTTACCGGTCCAACCAATGTATTACCCACAGCAAGCTACACCAGCTAACCCAACACTTCCAATAGCTCAGGGTTACCAACAACCCCAACAGGCAACTGGACCACCTCCAGCCCCGCCAGCTTATTATCCACCGCAACCTACTCCCGCACCTGCGGCACCCCAAAATCCTCCTACTACTCAAGGGCAAGTGTACACACAACACAATCATCCCCAACATCAAAACAACCAACGAAATCAGGGTGGACAACAAAACCGCGGAAGAGGACGTAACCGCGGTAACAACCAACAACATAATCAAGGTCCACCACCTCCCAATCCCCCAAATAATAACAACGTTGCTCCCCCAAACCAGAATCCTGATCGTCATCCCAAGCAACCAAAAAACAATAACCTGAGAACAAACCATCCATGTTCTATATGTGGAGTCTATGGACACTACACTCACAACTGCCCCCATTTAGAGAAAGCACATAAGCTTTGGGCTGACGATTCCCAACGCCAGGGCCACGCTGGACAGCCAGCTCCACTTAATCAACCGCAACCCATGATATTTCAAAACCCATTTCCAAACCAAGGAGTAGTAAATGCTCACCCTATGGATCCCCCACAAGGATCTGCTGCACCTCAGCAGCAAATCACCTATGCCGCCACTAATTATCAGCATACAGATCCAGGCACACACCATTTATTAATGATGTCATCCAATGACATTAACCTCCAGACTCATAGGAATCAGTACAGCCCACCCCCAGAAACTCCTCCCACTGACGCATCCACCTCCCTTCCACCAGATCAACCACTATGCATACCAAATATGCCGTTGGACGAAGGACCTAAAATCCCTCGCATCCCTTTGCGAAGGATTAACAACAATCCTAATGCTCGTGCAACATCCAATTATAACGTCGTGGAAGACTTAGCACAATCCCCCGCTGCTATGTCTGCTTTAGAGGTACTGAAAACATGCCCTGCACAACGAAAACTACTACTATCCGCCATCGGAGGAGTAGACCCTGACGATACACACATGATGGCTTTTGCCTTAGACCAAGACGAACCTCGATTGCCATCAAAATTGGCCTTCCAAGTATCAGTAAACATTCGAAACCTTGTTGTTCATCGATGCATCATCGATGAAGGAGCTTCAACCTGCGTTATGTCCACTCTTGTGTGGCAGAAACTTGGCTCCCCCGCTTTACAACCATCCACCACAGCATTACGAGCTTATGACAGGTGCTCAACACAACCACAAGGCCTCTTAGCGAACGTACTCATAGAAATAGGCGGCAAATTAGTTCTCATCGACATCGAAGTGATCAATGCCCAGCTCGACTACAACCTCCTTCTTGGACGTAGCTATATGTACAAAATGAAAGCTGTCGCTTCATCTGTGTTCCGCCTCATGATTTTCCCACATGAAGGATGCGTTATCAAGATTGATCAACTCACATATTATGATCCTAACGCCCCGCAGCCCTTCAAAATGTGCTACCAATGATTGAACAAACCATTCAAACTGCACCGACATCATTTGTCTCGTCCATTGGTCCTGGAATCTACATCGAGCCACCTATGACTTCCACATTTCCATCGATCCCACCACCTTTACCAATAACAAAAACATCTAATTTGTGCACCCTGTCGCACACCACATAGCAACACTCATCACTACCATAAACACCCACAGTGCCTACTCATATTGGAACAATGCCAATTCATACTATCCCATTCTTGTTCTCATTTTCCGGAGTTGTCAGTTCGCCAGTAATGGATACACTCAAACTTTCTGGTTTAACATTAGGGATACCTGTATGGTACTTACCTGCTCCGAGCCCCCCGCCGACTCCGACTGTTATTTTACAACCGGTACAACCTATCCCTACTACCCACCACCCACCCCCTCCTGTCACTCATCTGCAAAACAGACCACCCCCAATAGTGACTACGGCATCAACGTCTAGAAACGCCCCACCTCCATTACGAAACACAAGGGGCAGAGGCCCACCAACTTATAACACTAGACCCATAACTCGCACCCCCCCAGCAACCCCCAAGGTAGCTAAGAACACCCCAACTATTCGCATTCCCCCTAAGTGCTCGTTGTGTGACGACGTAGGCCATGCCACTCATCAATGTCCACAATTACCTGCACTCCAAGAACACATGAATATGTTGGATGACGACACTGGAATTCCAGTTATAAGACTTGAGCCACCTCCTCAACCTCACGACAAAACGCTTCGCACTAACCACCCTTGTGCGATATGCGGCATTTATGGCCATTGTTCACACCACTGCCCCGATCTCCCAGATTATAGAGCAGCCTTTCAGTTATTGGTTGAAGACCCCGGATACCACCTGACTCTTCCACATTTGAGAGTCTACTTATGGAAACAACCAGTTACATTTTTCCTATAGATATCCGAGTTGCGCATGGTGACAGTATTCATATGTACCCCAGTTTTATACTCTCTCGAGTATACAGTTACATATACTCCTCAGAGTTGACTCAATATCATTGCGTCCCTACAGATGTTGGACACCTTTAGATTCAGCAGTTCATCAACCCTTCCGAGACCTTGTTCAGAACGATTGTCGCTTTATTCCAGTGTATCAGTTATTGTAATCAGTCATGTTATGATCATGAGTACATCCCAAAATAGTGTCCCCTTTGGACCATCATGATGTACCAGCAGATTTTTTATGTATTCTTCAGGTCCCCCTTCTTGGGACTAATTGTTATGTATATGTCTTGATACGAGCATGGGTATGCCCGCCTCTTCCATTATCAGAGATTATTCCTCATTCATATTGAGGCCATGTAATATTTTTTCTTTTTGCAGATTCCAAGGGCCGTGGATCCAGTCTCCAACCGGTCTCCTCTCTTGCCCAAACCCCAAGAAAAAGACAAAAGAACTATGATGTCTATCGACCATACAATGAGCTCCTGCCCTCACACATCAGGGGGCAATTTGTTAACACCCAAAAAGTGCTCACTAGCTCATTCCCTTATTCACATGACCCATTTGTCCACTTTTCCACCATTTGAGCCTCTAAAGCCATCAAAAAGTCACCAAAAGACCATAATACACCCCTTTTTTCCCTCAAAATGAATATTTTTCCTCAAAACGCATAAAAAACCCTCAAAAAGGGTCCATAATTCCCAAAAATATTAAAAATATTCAAAAAAGGAAAAAGGAGGGGAAAATGTACCTAAACCATGTTGGTCAATACCATAGGTTTCCTCAAAACCATAATGGTATTCCCCACCACCAAAAACTATAAAAAGGTGGTAGGGGCTCCTCACTTTCTATCCATCCATCATCCTATCCTCATGCTGTCAAAATATCTCATGAGTTCTTGACCATTGTAGCTATCTTGGAGAAGAGATCATTGGAGCTTGGAGCATCTCACCCTTGGAGCTGCTCAACACCACAAATCCTCACCATTTGAGGTATGATAATACAAAACATTATTTTATTTCTTGTTCTTTCTATGAATCATTTTTAGATTTATTTGTTATATGCACATGTTAGTTTAGATTTAGATTTAATTCATAATCATTTTTTCTTTTTATATTGAAACTGCTATCACATTGTTGATAGGTGCCCATTGCACAAAACTTGGTTGCAAAACCAAGCAACAATGTTGATCCATTCTTACCCTCGAAATAACCTCCGGATTAAGGGGATATTCGGGTGATAAGTTTAAGATCCTACGGCACCTTCTCCAAGGAAAATCCACCATAGTGTCAGGATGATCAGTCAGGATGGCTGAAACAGCGTTTCTCCTAAGGGTATGCTAAAAGAAAAGTAGTCCAGAAAAACCTACTCAAACTAAGGCAACAAGCAAACTTATGTGACATAGTGGATTCAAAAGTCTGGAACCTCACGGGATTATCAAGGCATCGCAAACCGCGATATACTGCAGGCTCCAACAATATGATGCGACAAGGAGGATTGGGACCGTACCCTTACCTGCATACCCGATTACCTAGACAGTACGTGCGTGCTAATCTCCCCGAGTGTTGTTCTCGGTGTATTGCTTCTCCAAGACAGCCAAATGGTTAACTCAGCTGGTTTCAGGAATCCTATGGTGTCTCCCGATATATGCAAGGTACATGGCAGCTCAAATCCGTAGTGGTGCTGTCTAATGCACAACCGTTCGGCAAGAGACCTTCCGATATACTACCGAGTACGTGATACACCCTTCGATATACGCCAAGTACGGATTATGGTACTTGGTGGGTACGTGAAGGAGCTCGATATACCGATAAGTACGTGGAAGACTACAATACCCCCGGGATACAGTGCTGGAAAATAACGACAGCTGCCATGCTTAACGACACCGGAACACGTCTCTAACTTACACACAAGTTGCTAAAAATTTTACCTAGTTCTACCGTTAATTTTATCTTGGACGGTTAGGTGAATGCATGAGGTGAGTACATAATCGGAAGCATAATGCAAGCCCTAGCTACATGCACGAAATATTCTTTTCTTTCAATGAATTCTAGATATGGGAAGGAGAAAACTTTTTCCAAAGGTATTGCCAAAACAAACTCAATGCAACACAATTCCCAATTCAAACAAATTTGACTATGAAAGTATTCTTTTCCTTTTTCAATGAAACACAAAAAATCACAACACTACTATCCAAATCAAAACATTTTTCATTTTCTTTTTTCTTTTCAAATCAAAACGACACTAGGTAATGAAAAGAGAGGATTTTGAAATGGAATATGCAAGTTTTTCAATTTCACTTTCAATGATCTAAAAGCAACAAAAATTAAAAATGCATCTATCTTTCCTTATCATGGAATCAATTTTGCAAAAATCGAAGCATTCTTTGAGCCTTTCAAGAAAATGAGCGATTCATAATTCGAGAAAAACACAATAGATCATACATTCATTCAACTTTTCCAAAACATAAACAAGAATTTTCCAATGCACAACAATTTTCTTCAATAATGTTCAAGAAATTATGGGAAAGAAGCACTTTTAACTTTTCAATAGATGAATCAAAAAATAAACTTGATAACAACTGAGCTTTCAGATCTAAATGACTGAAAAGAAAACACTACTTGCAGCATTAGTTCATTCAGAAAACTCAAGAAAATACAAGCACTCAACCAAGCTGAAAGACACACTTAGCTCAAAATCAAGCAACAGCAAGCAAAGCTCAAAACAAATTTAAATGAGGTCTAGAAGCTAATCTAATGTACTGATCAGATCAGGGATGGAAAGAAAGGAATGCAAGGGTGAATGGATAAAGGTGGAGGAGACAAGAGTATCCACCACTATCGGTCTTCAAGCTTGTCCAAAATGGAACCCAAAAGTAATCCAAACAGAACCAAACACTCAAAACACAAATCATAAATGGGATCCTTGGCTGGATCTTGCAGCACAGAGAGAGTTCATACATCAAACCAAAGTCCAAACTGTCAAACAGAGAAGAGATGCCTGCATGCCAAAATTTGACAAATCCGCGCACTCTGTTCTTGTACACAGTGCGACATCATAGTTTGCATTCACGGGAAGTGCGACGATGTCGCAGTATGCCAATGCAAGGGGTGCGACGAGTATCCACTAGGTAAAGAACATAGACTCAGAATGACACAGTGTCGCTCTGTTTCCACTGCCCAGGTGCGATAGGCGAAGTCTAGATTCAAAAATGAATCAGATCTCTCAGCAATGAACCATGAAATGGTTTGGGAATGAGTTGTATAAACTCAGAGGAAGTAGATCAGAGTCTTCAATATGAAGATCTGATAGTGAAATCAACTCCAAGAAGTAAATGGCAAAAAATAAAAGGCTTGTGTCAAGCAATCAACTGAAAATGACTCTCAGATTAGCAACTACTGACCAAATTCTATACTCCCCAGTATGATCGCCAGATTTGTTATCGGACAATCCACTCAAGCGGACGCGAGCCGAATCTCCCTAGCTCAAAGTCAGTCTAGAACAAATAGAACAGACTACTAATGCATTTCCTAGATCTACTTAAGGATCAAGTACTAGATGTCTTACCTTTTTACTACGCAATCCTTTCTCCTGAATGTTGATCCATGTCCCACGGTCGTCAGATCCAAGGTACAAGACCTATCAAGACAAGAAACAAGAGAAACCAGTAAAAGACATCTATACAATAAGAGATCTAAGTAAACAGTTAAGCAGGTAAACTACTCAATATAATTGCACACATGAACACTATTGGTGGAAAGCATTCGTATTACTGCAAATATAGGAGTACATGATAGAGATATAGAACCACAACCAAGGCTTAATGCTGTAGCCCTTCTCCGACAAAGCAAATTGCCATATCCTTCCAAGGAAGTATGAGTTCTCCAATAGGTGAGTGGAGATGTTCTAAGAGAGATTTCACCAGCATGTAAATACCATAGTCTTCCTCCCTTTGGGATGGGAGTGAGCTTCATTTATATAGGACTAAATGGATAGGGTATGGATAGGATACGTTGAGAGATGGTAGGAGAGGCTTAAGGGATCTCTCCAACGGTATAGGAACCGAGTGCCAGCTCTTCCAAGAGGTCAAGGATAGGGTCCCAAGTCAGCAAGCTTCGAGATGGACCTCGAAGAAGCTATTTTTGCCACTTAACTGACTTCGTTGCACCCTGTAATGGAGAAAGGTGCGACGTCGCATGTTGCTAGTGTGCAACCTGCGATGACCCTTCAAAACTGAGCACAATTGGGTACAAATCCTCCTAGGATGATTACTTAGTCCAGATATCTTCAGGGGTGTATACACTGAATCTTATCATGAGTAGATTTTGGGTGTAACAGCAGCATAATGGGATCTTCTTCTTCTGTCCGTGAAGAAGAGAGATCTGGCTCTGCAGTGGCTTGTTGAATATCACGGTATGAAAGCTCGGCTGCAGATAAGGGCATGGCCATTCCAACGTGCGAAACGTCTCCAAACGGGGAACTCGTGGAAGGTAAAGTCCACAGATCACTAAAATATGATGTCCGGAATGGTACGTTACTCAATGAGGAAGGCGCACTATCTGAAATGGTTCCAATAAAGGATATTGGTGCAACAAAGTCGAAAGATCCCATCAAAGAGGAATACGATCCTACACCAATATTCCCAGTTGTCGGCTGGGAATTTTTTATTTGAGGAACAACAATTCCTAGAGATGCTACGGTATTGGAACTAGTAAAATCTAGCTGATCGATTGTCACAATATTGCCTTCGTGGGAAAAGCAAATAACTCTAAAAACAAAGGAAACGATCGCTCTCATCGCGTAGATCCAATTCTGACATAGTAAAATATTGTATTCGATGGGTGCATCAACCACCTCGACTTCAATAGGCACGGATTTCCCACCCAAGTGAACCTAAAGGAAAGGGAGAATACCATGTGGCCTGAACGACCGACCATCGAATGCAGTAAGCATGGTCATAGACTTCGACAATGGAGGAGAGCCAAGATATTTTCAACAAGCTAACAACATTACTGAAGTGGAAGCACCATCATCAACCACAGTACGTTTAGCAACCATTTGTAAGCACCTAACATGGACTTGGAAATCCACATGATAAGGCAAGTGAGGCTGGACATCAATAGTGTCGAACTTGATAACGTTAGGGCTACCCTGATCCTGGACTCCCAAATCGCATAAAAGGGCGTTCCTTTGTGAAGGACATGCCTGGAGAAACTCAAGAGCCGACATGGCACACAGAGTTTGGCCCAAATCTTCTACAATGGAGTAGTTATGGGTGGCTCAGGCATTGGGATTGTGCACCGAGCGCTTAAGAACACCTTTCGGTATCTGTGGCATAGAATTAGGCTTCTCAATATGCAATGGAGAATCAGGAGGAGGGGGCTCATTCCCCATATTAGATTGTGGTGCTCCATAGTCACGTGAGCGAGTAGCAATATTAACCTCAGCTTGAACCATGTTAACACATCCAAAGCCACCGACATGGGTAGAGGACGTGGA
Source organism: Larix kaempferi (assembly GCA_027924585.1). NCBI lineage: Eukaryota > Viridiplantae > Streptophyta > Pinopsida > Pinales > Pinaceae > Larix > Larix kaempferi. The sequence goes on along the minus strand of BSBM01001296.1, from coordinate 985,254 downwards.
AGTTTCATTAGTCCCATTACCGACGACGGAAGCACTCGAAGCCATATTTTGGTGATGTGGAAGGGGATATTTCAACACAGTTGGGCTCTGTGCAAGATGCTTCGAAGCTTCCTCGATACGAGGACACAAATGTGTAAGGTGATCTTTTGAACAAGTTTGCAAGGAAATTTCACTTTACGTCTAGGTTTGCGGTCCCCACCATCATTTCCGCAATCCAGAGGAGGGTTAGCATTCTCTTTCTTAGGTTTATTCCTATTTTTCCCATTATTTCCACCCCTACGGTTATTTCTCCCCTTCTTCTTCCCACCAGGTTTCTGGTTACCTGATGGGTTCGCCGAATGTATAGAGTGAACATCGAACGATTGGGTGGAAACGAACGAGGCGTGAGCCTGTCCGAGGGTAGATTGGTTAATAGTCAAATTGTGCATTTGATTTGTAACCAAATCTGCGGGACGAGTACTCGTGGAACCGACGATGCCATCAGCATGCGGTCTAGGAACAAACCTGGGCTCATGACGTGATCTCGGTGCATCAGGTATAATGTCATACAAGATGCCAAACTGAGCATAGACTAGGTCTAGCTACTGGGCTTTAAAAATGGCTTGTTCCTTAGTCATAATACCAGACAATGAAACGTCCTCTGAAATGTAAGGGAGTAAATACTTAAGGAACCATTCCAACAGAAACTCTGGAGGAATGTTGGATTTCACTAGCCTCTTCCACCGGTGCCATTCTTGAATATGATCAGACATGTGTGTGGCTTTGTCCTGGTGGAAGGCAGATAAAAGTTCGGTGCCAGTATCATAACAAACCGGCAACTGAAAGTGATCTAGGAAAACCAAGGCCAAATCATTGAAACTCCTATATGTGCCCCCAGACAACTCGACATACCATTTTGATGCTGTCCCCGTGAGGGTGTGTTGAAATAGCCTTAAATGGATAGAATCGTGGTTCAAGGAATTCGAGGATCCCCATAAATGAAAAGTGGTGACATGATCACATAGATCCTCAACATTCTTCCACTCAGACTTTGGAACATCAGAAGAGAGCTTGGTAGGGACTAGAGGCCATGTGTAGTCATGACACACCGTATCATTCGTCAGCTTTGAAAGATCAGGTAAATTCAACCTAGAAAGAAACGGGATCTACGGTGATGAAGCTTGATTATAAGCTCCCAAAAGAGACTGACCTTGCGAACCTGAAGGTGGGACTGTAAACATCGAAGTCGACGCCTGAGGCATTGCTGAAATCTGGTAGTAACCATGACCGTGACCATAAGGATGATAACTTCCTTCAAATTGACCCATGTGAGGATACACAGGAATATGCGTGGAATACGATCCATAGGGGGGATTGGAATAAGGGCCAAATCGGCTGGATAATTATAAAAACTACCTCCATAAGTATGGGGTATATAACCACTAGTCGTGGAAGGAGCAGTCGATTGATGGCCATAAGAAAATGGTGTGTTCCCAACCCCGGGAACCGTAGTATTAGGAGGAGTATGATTCGGAAGCATAAAAGCATTCGTGGGCACAGGCATATGTATATAGGCATGAGGGTTAATGGATGGGATGTAAGTCGTAGTACCAATGCCTACCGTGAAACCTCCAGTAGAGAAAAGATTCGTACTAACACTAGGGGTTGTCGTAGGAGGTGGCCCTCCCCCAACATACAGAGTAGATGGAGGGATGTGACCACTCCCAAACTGATGTGCAGTAAAAGGGGGTGTAGTGTCCCCAATCCCAAGGCTAGAGCTAACATTACTACCAAACATAGTGGAGGTAGTAGTTGGAAAAACACCGGGCATACCCAATGAAAAAGGGTTTGTGGTCCTAGGGACGGTCGTAGATTCAAAACCTGGCATACCATATCGGAAACTTGGTGTATGAGTATCATCAAATGGATTCGTACTAGTGGGTGGGGTTATCCCAAACCCAGGAGGAGTGATGTGTGGTGAATCTCCCGCCATCCACTCCTAGGAGTACAGGGAGGAGAGTTTCCTTTATTGCCACCGGATGGGGTCGCAGGGACTCCCATCGTGCCAGATGCAGAACTCATTATAGAAGCTCTTTAAAGCTCATGAGATGTAAATAAAGGACCAGCGGTAGTCCTCCGACGTCTCTTACGAAGAGACTGTGATGGATCGCTAACTGGTAAACCAACCAACCGACGAGATCGACGGAGAGGCGGATCTCAATCCACGATGACTCCAAAAAGTCAACAAATAAAAACGTCTCCTAACGGCCAACTAGAACGTCACAGAACACACACCTAAAGAAACTACAGCCAAATGCACACAACAGGAATGGCTCAAGGGACCTCCCGACACTACAGTCGGTATGTCTAGCCTAGGATAGGCTTGAGACTCCCAAACTATAACCGGAAGTAACAGAATCAATTATAAGGGCCCTCAGTCTTCACTGTGCGAACACAACTGTGATGTCTGACCCCTATCTGACTCAGGATAATTGTAGAATAATTGTTGAAAATGCCCTATGTGATACCTAGGTAAAGCAACTATGGCCATGTATAACCAATGTTCAAGGAACAGTCATAGGTGGGATCTGTCGTATGGGCAGGGTAGCTAAGCCCGAAACTCAAGAGGGTCAAATCCCCCAAGAATCCCCATATATGAATAAATCCTGGATATATCTCCCACGTTCAGCAAGTATTGGAGGGTTATCTCCACAACCAACCTCCCGTGACCTCGTGCTTAACTTTGGCTTGTGTAGAGCATCCTGAGAAAACCGATGTATACCATGGGTTTCACCACTCCTTGGTCAGACACATAATGTTTGTTTAATAGCCTTGGATCGTTAACTCACAGTGATCTATTCCAATACTCTAAACCTATACTAGTTGGTGCACCCTATAAAACAAAAAATCATTTCTAATCAATTTTAGATTAAGCGTTAATTTTAATGGTTCTGATTAATCAAAAGGATATGGTCGTGAAACTAATTACATGAATAGACTCAATGATATGCACACCCGAAAAAACATTAGACTCATCTACCAATGAAAAAAGTATGCCACTACAATGACTGTCAAACCAACGTTTCATTTTTGAAATAAAAATGCAATCGCTTTATAATTTCATGCACAAGCAAGTCCTAATGAAAGCACAAGCACTCTAATACAAAATGCAATAACATAAAGCAAAAAAAAAATTGTATTTTCACTATATAATGAAATGAAAATGCAAATAATGTTTCTGTATTTTTCAATACAAATGAATGAAAAATGCAAGCAAAATCAAAACTTTTCAGAAAAGAATGCAGAGCATGCAAAGCAGACAACCCAACAAATCCCAAAAAGTAAGACTCAGCTAAGTCAATGAGGTACGAAAAAAGAATGGTTGAAAATAAAAGGCTCAAAAACTAAAGAAAGAGGAGTTTATAATCAGTAAAAGAGCATGGAACCGTCAGAAAATAGGCCTACTAAGACTCAGGAACACCTAGAACTCACCCAGCAACAACCAAAGATAAAAAACAAGGCAAAGTTAGACCTGTACGCAATTGTTCAAAGAACAACAGCGTATATACGCGGGATATTGTACTAACAGTAGCGGGTACATGCGAGTAACACAAGGAAGACTTGCGTACAGTGCAAAGTAGGTGGACCCAAAATGAATCAAACAGCCAAGAAAAAACAAGATTTCTTATGCAGATCCTAACAGCCAGTCAATGACATAGAAACTCGACAGAGCAGAGACTCAAAATAAGGAAAAATGCCCAAAATCCCCAAAATGGAGGTTCCTCCCCAGCGGAGTCACCATTTCTGTTACGGAGAAAACATTCCTATGGCTCGGGGCAGACCACAACAAACAAATGACTACCATAAATCAACTCAATTCCCAATGCATGCTATATAAATGTAAACTCTAAGATGTGGAATAAAAGACCAACCTTCAACCGGATGTTCGATGTAGATCCCCATTGAGCTTTCAAATCTCTACACTTGAACCTGCAGCTTAGTAACAACAACAAACACAAGCAAGTGAATATAATATATGAAAGATGTTAGCATAAACAATAACATAGTCCATGATATAATAAACAAATGTTACCCAATGATATTAAACAACCATTCACAAGATCAATTGGACGATAAGATGAGTATTTCTATTAATATGAACAAGAAGTACATGATACAACCTCTTGCCGGCAACTCATCTGAACCAAGAACAAGGTCCCTTCACTTGTGCCTCCACCACTTCATTCCCCCATGCAATGGAAAAATCACGAGTAAAGGATAGGGTCCTTCACAAGATATGGAAGAGTTTGGTAGGTGAACATAAAAGGTTCACAACAACTAAGATCAATGGATGTAGACTCAAGTTATGACAAAAATCCAATAGAGTTTCGATGCTCTCTCTTTATCCTCCTTCCATACACCTTAAGAGATCAATATATAACCTTCCAAAAGGTAGGTGAAAGGTCGAATCGAGTCGTTTCGAGATGCCTGGACGGCCAAAGGTCACAATAGCCGCTTTTTGGAAGTGAAAAATAGAGTTTTTACTATTATTTACCAATTAATTCGATGTAGGTGGGCTATAGTGGGACAACCTACGTATGCGCGAGTTGCAGTGAAGTAGCTTGCACACATGAACAAAAATAGGGAAACAAGGGTTCTTGGAGGACAAAAAGTGGTTATGAGTCAATCAAATAAATAATGAAGGCCAATGAGTGCTAATGCTCACAAGGTGTAAAAATATGATGTAACACTAGAACTCAAAAGGTAGCGTAAAACTAACTACAGAGTAAGTGGGCTACTTTAAGCAGGTTATGCCTCACCAAGTTGGACCCTTGCTTTAGTTATCACTATGCTCAGTTCGAATGATTAAGTTGGAATTGGGCCAAACTAGGAACAAACCCATTCCTTAATCCATGCATCATAATAAAATTGATTAAAACTGACCAGCAAGACTTGCATCACTTTCACAAAACAACAACACTCCAACTTATGTGACTCCATTTGGCCTTGGTCTAATCTGCAAACAATCAAACATTAAGTGAATCAATATGTTAGATGGATGTATCTATATTCATGTTGTTGTTTTAATTCGTAAGTACATTCCTCTGGTTCAGTGTTAATTCACCTTTCAAACTCCTAGATTAATTCTTTCTCTAACTTAGCTTAAAAGCCTTAGTTTGATTTTCATAGCAACTACCCCCCTTGGCTTTGCTAGGAGTTGGCCTAGACGGAGGAGTTGAATGTTATTTGATAGTGTCTCAACTCTTTGCTTACCCCAAAGGATGCACCCAGTGGATTGAATATTTCTGCCATGCTAACGGTTAACCCCCTTTCCCCTGAGGTGCGTATTCGGCGGCAACATTTTTGGCGTCGTTGCCGAGGATAAATCATTTTATTACCGGAGCATGACTTTTTTTTTCTCCTTTTGTTTTGATTTGTTTGATGAATGTTTAGAATATATCTTTTTATTTTTCATCTGGAGACTCCACTAACGTTTTCTATTTTTATAAAAATTCAAAGAAAATAAAAAAATAGAAATTTTTGTGAATATTTTAAAAGTATATTTTTCATTCTCACATGGCGACTCCACTGAAGGGACAAGACCCTTGTATCTCATATATATTGTTGAGACTTATTTTGTGTAGATGAGCCCATGCAAGTATAGAAAATATTAAAGGCTCATGGTTGAACCGAGTTCATTGATTTGTTTTCATATGGATATTAAGAGAAGAGAAATTGCTACTCGGATCTCCCTTGCATGTCCACCCATTGACTACTTCAAAATTCTTGGGTTTCCTAATCAACTTGAGGATGAAAATACATCTTATTCCCTTCCTATTTATTATGGCCATCATGGGGAACACTCAACAAGATTCCATATTGTGATGTTCCTTTCACGAATGAGCGAATTTGACATAAAGCATGAAGATAATATGATGCATATATTTTTTTTCTTACAAAGGGGATGCCTCAAGATGGTTTTATGAGGGCCTTCCTGATAAATTTATTACTTCCCTCATTTGCTTCTTTAAAATATTTTTGAGGCAATGGAATCAGGGTGAGGATCATATGGAATCATTCATTGACAGCACTCTTGCTTACTTCTTTCCTCCAAGAGAATTTCATATGGAAGGGCTTCAATTATCCAATATCAACATGATGTATGACATGCCATTTTCAGAGAATCATGTTGATCACATTGAAGAACATCATGAGGAACAATTCATTGAAGATATTATTGAAGACCCCCCTCATGCTACCTCAACAAAAAATGTTGAAGAGTGGGAATTTTTTCAAGACTATTTAAGTGATGATGAGCACATTTGTACTCCTGATCCACCTCCAGAAGAAACCAGTACAAAAACTTATATTGAAATTCATGAGGAAGTTTGTAATGTGCATAATGATGATGGTTTGGAATATTTCCTTCCTTATGGCCTTTTTTTCTTAAAATAAGGATTATGAGCATGAAGAAGACAGATATAGCCTGGATCATGATATGAGTGATGAAGAGTCCCTCATGACTGACATAGATGTTGATGATGATAACTAGACAATTATAGAGAACCCCATCTATGTCATATCTGAAGAAGAGAATGATGCACTTGAATCTTTTGAGAGCATAATTGAAAATCCCATATATGACATATCTGAGGAAAAAATGCTTGAGCCCAAGTCTCTTGGTGGTTTTCTTGAAAAACCCATTTATGAAGTTTTCACATAAAGCATGGACATTAAGACCTTGGGATATATTTGCATGGAAAAGGAGCATTAAATCTTTTTATATAATCAGTATGAGTCATGCATGAACATCATCAATGAAGACCTAAAGAAGCATTGCATTGTAGAATCAAATCAAATACAACTATTTGAAGAGCAGTCTTAGACATCATTTTCACATATAGAGGTTCATTATGATTTGGAGCAACTGGAGGCCTATGCTTTCACAAATAGTTATCATCAGATAAACCTTTCAGATCAATATGATGAGGTAGTTGGTCTGCCTTATCATTCAAAGTTTTTTGTCAATCCTATCCAGTTATGGATAGAAGAAGTCTGTAGGAGGACTTACCATTTGGGGAAGCACTTCAAAAATTTAGTACAATTTTATAATCTCCCATCTAGAATATCCATGCAGCTTTTCACTTTCTAATAAGCATGTCCTTGCTTTCGCTGATAACCAAAGACAAGGAAAAAAATTGTTATACTGATGAAATGCTTAGATGGTTACATTGGATTTCTGATTATACTTAGCATTGTAATTTATATCATGCTTAGAGTAGGAAAATAAGCTCCTCAAAATGGTCATTTACTCTATGCATTTATTTCTAGTACTTAGGAGTAATAACTTTTTTCCTTAGTTAGTTTAATTTTTACGAATAAATGCAATTTGTGATTCATTGGTTTCTTCATAAAACTTGTGTGTTGAAGGTTTTTCTTATCAAGTTGAGATGTTCTTATAGGTTGTATAAACCAAAGATTCGGGTGTTCTCGCATCCTCTCATTGCATGAAGGATTGATCGAGCACACGTCTCGCAGTTGGAGCTATATATTATCCACTAAAATTGCACTTAGTGGATTCCGAGTTAACCGTTGAAGACTTGAACAATCCAATTGTTCATCATCGGTGTTTTGTGATCCATTAGGCCAAATTCTGGCCCTTTTTCAAAATTTTGCATGTCCATGCCCCCATGGGGAATTGTAATAAGTTGGTCTAAGCATGGTCTTTTTGTAATAGGCTTGGCTTGCCTTAGGATTATCTGTCAAGGGGACTCTAGAGTGTTTTTTCCTTAGGAATTATGCGTTTCACTTCAGTGACGTATAATTTCTGATTTTTTCACTCACACCTCCAAAGCTGGAGTATTTTCCTTAGCGGTCAAACCTTGGGAGGTTATTAAAGCTTACTTGTCTATGTATTTTTACAGGCTAGCCATCAATAATAAGTTATATGGACATGCACTAGTTCCCCTAGGAGTTTGAGTCAATTCCAACAACAATAAATGTTTCCGTAAAATTAGACCATTTTTTAATGGTTTAATTGGAAATTTTCAAATTGTAATAAAATTATGTTATGGAGGCGGAATTTGGCGTGGGGATGCTCGTTTTCACGCTCAAAGCGTCCTCTTTCTCTCGGAGCCAAAGTTCCTATGTTTCGGGTGATTAAATTATCACTTGGAGCATTTTTTGTTAATGAGGCAACATAATGGCAAGGAAATGCTAATGATGCGACAAAATGACACGAAATATCAAAAAAAATATAATAAATAAAGCAATTGGCATGTTACAAATCAAGTTGCATTTCATCCTAAGTGGTGGGCGACTTAGATAAAAGCATAAAGCTAATGATATAAATTCAAACTTTGGAGATGGAGTTTGGATCTAAATGTTTGGGTGCACCCCTCTCTCATGCTTCATGTGAAGCATACATGGCACTTTAGCGTTTGATGTGATGAAACCAATGAAGGATGCGCCTACCTCATGGAGAGGTGGCTCAATCCTTGTGGATTGACTTCAAATCAAAGAGCAATCAGCTCCAACCACCTCATGTTAACTCCAAATCAAAGTAAGATATGTGCCCTCCCTCTCATGCTCACGTGTGGGTTATGTGGCGGCTTGTTATGGCTTGGAGGAATTTCCAAGGTTGGAGTGGGGGCGCCTTTCCCATGTGGAAGCAACCTCACTAATACTCCCATCAATCAAGCCATTAATCATGGCATGGATAACTCCCTTGATTTACTGATGTGACCCTCTTGAGATATCTCTCACTAGTGTGCCCCCCCTCTTTTCCATTCATTATTTAAGCAGGCATTGGGCTCTCTTTTGTTCATGGTCAGAGAGGACCAAAAGGGTAGTCAATTTTGTACTTTTCTATTGTAATATTTTTTGTTGGAATAAAGAAGGATTTGGAGGCAAATCTCTTGTGTCAGGCATCATTGTGTGTGGATGAACATTGCACATTCTTATGAGGTAATCTGTATTGTTTAGTTTCTTGAATTTTGTGGTTGAATGTTGGAATTTGAAGGGGAGGTATCTCCTAATAGGAAGGAGAATTTCTAATTTGATTATTCTCTTTGTTAGTTTACTTTAGATCTATTAGACGTGCATGTTTATTCTAGTTTAATTTCCATGCTTTTTGAGTTTCCATTGTAGGCGGCACCAATATTCATATTAACCATTTGTATGCAAGAAGTTATTAGTTGATGCAGGTATCTAGCGCGAAAGTTTGGGGGATCTATTTTGACTCCTCCAATCTTCAAACAATTTTTGCATAGTCCCTCCGCTTTCCACTTGCACGCTCCATAGCTTAGATATTCCCAAGCTTCTAAATTTTCCGCTCTCTCTCCTTCTGTTTAAATAAAGTTTCTCTTGGTTACATTTACTAAATTAGTTTCATTTTAAAAGAATATTTTAGGTGGCTGATTTATTTAAGCATATTTTTAGATCTAGGATTTTAAAGCCCTATTTTGAGTAGATCTAACTTGATTAAGAACTTGTGCATATTTTTTATCTTTTAGTACTTAATATTTTTATGCTTCTAACACTTTATTTGGTACATTTGGTGCATTTCAGGTGGTTGGGTTCTTATTTTTATCACCATAACAAGAGGAAGTGTTGTCGGAAAATCGAAAATCTAAAGCCATTCTAGGCTTCCCAGCGCAATGTTCTTCCATCTTGTATCATTTCCAAAACCTTGTAATCCTTTGGATCCGGATTCATAAGGACCAAAGGAATCCACCTTCAAAAGTTTGTAAATTGTAATTTATAAAAGCAGGTGGGCTACCCAGCGCCCACAAAACCCCCTGGGGGGTCTTTGTCAATTTTTTTGTGTGTTTAATTTTTAACTTAGTTCTTTTTTCCTAGTTTTCTTAAACTAGATTAATCGCTTAATTTCTAACTTTTCTTTACTTTCTTAAATCAACACATGCACACAATCCTCCCTAATACGGTTGTATAGGTAGTTTTATTTTTTAGTGCTACAATATTGCTTTAATAATTTTGTACTTTATTTCGAAGTTAACAATATCAAAAAACTAAATTCGGCTATGCATTCCCAAAGTACTAAAAGGGAAAGAGATTCCCAGTCGTCAATAATTTTTCTATTACAATTTTGTATTATTTAATAAATCTAGGGTTGTGTATTCCCGAAGTAAACTGAAAGGGTTTATCCTCGGTAGGTGAAAAGAGATTCTCAGCCACATAATAAAACTTTATTTTTTCTTAATAAAATTGACCAAGGCTAAAGTTCTAAGTATTCTCTTGACCGTTGCAACTCAGTCTAATCAGTTGGTCAATTAGAAAGGGACTTGAGTGACTAGTTTAATAGGGCAATCCAACGAAAACTTGAGCACTAGAACTCGGGAGGTCGCGTGAAACTAACTACAGATTCAGTGGGCTACTTTAATCAGGTTATGCCTCACCTAGTTGGACCCTTGGTTTAGTTGTCACTACGTTCAATTCGAATGATTAAGTTAGAATTGGGCCAAACCAGGAACAAACCCATTCCTTAATCCACACATCATAATAAAATTGATTAAAATTGACCAACAAGACTTGCATCACTTTGACAACACAACAACACTCCAACTTATGTGACTCCATTTGTCCTTGGTCTAATTTGAAAACAATCAAACATTAAGTGAATCAATATGTTAGATGGATGTATCTATATTCATGTTGTTGCTTTAATTCGTAAGTGCATTCCTCTTGTTCAATGTTAATTCACCTTTCAAACTCCTAGATTAATTTCTTTATCTAACTTAGCTTAAAATCCTTTGTTTGTTTTTTATAGGGGCCATCCCCCTTGGATTCGCTAGGAGTTGGCCTAGACGGATTATTTGAGTGTTGAGAGACAATGTCTAAACTCTTTGCTTGCACCAAAGGATGCACCCAGTGGCTTGAATATTTCTTCCATGCTAACGGTCAACCCCCTTTCCCCTGAGATGCATATCCAGCGCCAACATTTTTGGCGTTGTTTCCAAGCCTAAATCCTTTTATTCCCAGAGCACAACTTTTGTTTTATCCTTTTTGTTTTGCTTTACTTGATGAATGTTTAGAGTAGATCTTTTTATTTTTCATCTGGTGACTCCACTAACGTTTTCCCTCTTTATAAAAATTCAAAGAAAATAAAAAAAAATAGAAATTTATGTGAGTATTTTAAAAGTATATTTTTCATTCTCACATGGCGACTCCACTGAAGGGATAAGACCCTTATATCTCATATATATGTTAGTTTTTCACAATTTTAATCAAAAATTATCTAGGATCTTACTGAAAGAATAACATGCACAACATAACACAAGAGACAAATATTTTCCTCAGGGAAACCATAAAGGAGAAAACCCCGCAACTTCCTCAGAGATAGAATGATCTCCAATACAATGTCACAAAAGTAAAACCCAAAAATAGAGATGGTCTTCAATAGCTTCTCTCTTCTCCACTTGTGCGAACTTGTCCTCTCTCTCACTTATGTGAACTTGAGTGAGTGAGTGAATGAATAAATGAGAGAGCCTAGCTCTCTATTTATACTTTACTTTCACTTGATCTTTTCACTTACTAGGTCGACCCCAGTTATACCTGAATGGGCCCACTTCTCTAGGAGACTCTAATAACCCTAATACAAACTGACTTAGGGGTCTATTGCCCCGACTTACAATGGAGGGTTAACCTCAATGACTTTACATGGCCAAATATAATAATGACATCTCCAACCGGAGAAATAAACATCTCCGTTGTAGGTTCAAATAAAATACAATATAAAATACAAGTGAATATCTTCCGAAGTTACAATTACATCAACACTCCCTCTTAACTAGGAAGGTATTCTCTTGACACAGACATCAACACATCTGGACACAAGTCTTCATCATTGGATCATCTTCATTGGATCATCGTCGTCGCTATTGCTGCAATCCTCATCATCATGTCGATCATCGATTGGTGACATCTCTCGAATCTACTCGTCATAGGAATTTCTACAGAGCCAACCCTTTTTCATGCTGGATGTAGGCCTAGCCTCCATGTAGGTCTTCATCATCTCTATGAGCAAGCCATCAAGTAGGGACAACCAAGGACCAATCATTACATTGCCACATCAATCACCTACGTCTCCTACTATTTCCCCATCACGTCCAGATCATCTCATCGTCACATGGAGCACAACCCAGATGCACATAACAAGTTTACCAACATGGGAGGACCAACCTAGCACCATGTGAGACACAGCGCTTACATCGACCGACATGGGAGGACTTTCCTACCACCATTCGGGAAATGAATTGCACTTACATCAACCGACATGGGAGGACTTTCCTACCACCATTCGGGAAAGGAACTGCACTTACATCAACTGACATGGAAGGACTTTCCTACCACCATTCGAGAAAGGCACAACACTTATATCAATAGCCATGGGAGGAATTTCTTTCCACCATGCCGGAATGGCTCAGCACTTATATCAACAGCCATGGGAGGACTTTCCTGCCACCATGCCCGAATGGCTCGACACTTATATCAACGGCAATGGGATAACTTTCCTGCCACCATGTCGGAATGGCCCGACACTTACATCAATGGCCATGGGAGTACTTTCCTGCCACTATGCTGGAATGGCCCATGTGCATCTGTGTCTTCCAAACTCATCACTTCCCCTTGGAAGGAACCTCGATCTGGAGTACACCAAGCTTCTCTCTTAAGTAATCGAACTTCACTCTGGCTAGTGGCTTGGTCAACACGTTGGCTATCTGCTCGTCCATCACAATATATTGGAGCTTCACTGCTCCTCTCTGCACCATATCCATGATATAGTGATACTTGATCTCAATATGCTTCGACTTGTCATGGAACATAGGGTTCTCGGAAAACTTCACACAACTCTGGTTGTCACAGAATATACAAGCCGCATCTAACTGGAGATCAAACAAATTAGACAGTAGCTTCCTAAGCCATACTGCCTCACAACTAGCCGAACAAGCTACAACATACTTTGCTTCAGCTGTACTCAGTGTCATGCACGACTGCTTCCTGCTAATCCAGGAGATCATACCGGAAGCATCATCCCAAGGTGCTCTTCCTATCAGCGACACTGGCTACCCAATCTGAATCAACATAAACCTGCAGGTTAATCTTCTGATTCATGTCATACTTGATCCCATGATCAACTGTACCCTTTAGGTACCTCAGGATATGCTTTGCAGAAATCAAGTGAACATGTCTCGAACCTATCAGGAACTAGATCAATGTGTTCACAACAAATCATAAGTCTGGTCTCGTGTTTGTTAGGTACATCAAAGATCCAATCATCTGACGATACATCGTGGCATCAACCGACTCTGATGAAGCATCACTCGATAGCTTCAGGTTCGATGCTATAGGTGTGGCCATGGCCTTGCAGTCCATCATCTCGAATCTATTTAGGATCTCCACTGCATACTTCCCTTGTCCAAGGAAGATTCCATCCACACTCTGCCACAACTCCATGCCTAGAAAATAATGCATCATGCCCAAGTCCTTCATCTCGAACTCTGCGGAAATCTTCCTCTTTGTATCTGCAATAGGCCCATCCTCACCTGTCACAAATAGGTCATCTACATAGAGTAGAAGTATCACTGGGTTCCCTTCCTCAACCTTGTAGTAAAGGTTGGAATCCGCTTTACTCATGGTAAATCCCAAACTAGTCAGGAAGTTATCTATTATGTCGTACCAAGTCCTGGGTGCCTGCTTCAAATCGTACAAGGCTTTCTTCAATTTGCACACATGAGCCTGCATGTCATGTGTCTCAAATCCGAGTGGTTTCTCCACACACACTTCCTCTTCCACTACACCATTCAAGAATGTTGTCTTAACATCCATTTGGTGTACCTTCCACTTCATCACTGCAACCAATGCGAGTACTGATCTGATGGAAGTGTACCTGGATATAGGTGCAAATATATCCTCATAATCTATCCCTTCCTTCTAGGAGAATCCACATGCCACGAACCTTGCCTTGTGTTTCTCGATGCTGCCATCTGCAGCATGCTTGATCTTGTAGATCCACTTAGAAGTCAAAACAGACTTCCCTTCTGGTCTCGGAACTACATCCCAAACATCATTCTTCATGATCGACTGATACTCCTCGATCATGGCATCCTTCCATTCCTTCCTCTCTGTGACTTCCTCATAGTTGGCAGGTTCCTTGTCAATGATGTCGCACAGCAGGGATACATAGATGGAGTATGGCCTAGGTATCTTGCTTTCTCTATGCATTCCCTCTAGAGAGCCATACTTCTCTACATCTCGTATTGCTTCTTGTACCCATGTTGGTTTCCTCTTGTGGGATTTCTTCTCACGAGGTGGATCTACAGGTTCTTGTTGTTCTTCTATTTCGTGGTCTTCATGATCTTCTGGAACTGTTTCTTCCATCACTGAATATCAAATCCTGGGAACTTCAGGTTCTTCAATATATTCAATAGATAGTTTTCTTGATCTTCGTCGCTTGTTCTTCGAAACAAATCTCTCTTGTAGGTGATGGTACAAGATCTTTCCTACAAGTCAAGTTCAATTGCATGATTAGAAACATCTCATAGTTTTCAGAACAAATTCTTACGCATAAAGACATAGGTCATACAGGCATGCAATTATCTTAGCCAATGCTTCAATACAACATTCATCCATATCCCGTAACTTTCTAGATGCCTTCCATCTCTACCAGAACATTGTTAAGAGTGTGCACTACTCCCAACATGTCAACAAAAAGGTTTGATTCTAGATAAGTAACAATAGAATGTTGTACAGTACCATAGGCCACTTACCCATCACATGCATATTAGTAGTTTCTGGCTTTTTCTAGTTTTCTGGTTTTCTATAGTTTCTGGTCCAAAGTCAAACTAGGGTTTGACTTTCCAGGAGTTTTACCCAACCAAAAATTTCAATCTTGGTATCAAAATTTCGATCTTGGAGAGGCGCACTTCCCTATGCCAATTGCACTCCAAAATTTCAATTTTGTGAGAAGCCCTAATTTTCCTCCGGCAGTAGTGACGGGCCAAAAAATGAAAATTCTTAGAATCAACTTTTGCTTCGACAAAAAGATGTGCCTTCCTTAGGTGAGTTAGCCTAGCTTCTTTTCGTTGATGATCTATGGAGAGAAATCCAAAAAAAATAAGAAGCCCTAGCTTCTGCAGCTACATAGTGTCTTCTTCTCAGGTTAGCTCTGATAGCATGTTAGTTTTTCACAATTTTAATCAAAACTTATCTAGGATCATACTGAAAGAATAACATGCACATCATAACACAATACACACAAATATTTTCCTCGGGGAAACCATAAAGGAGAAAACCCTGCAACTTCCTCAGAGATAGAATGATCACCAATACAATGTCACAAAAGTAAAACCCAAAAATAGAGATGGTCTTCAACAACTTCTCTCTTCTCCACTTGTGCGAACTTGTCCTCTCTCTCACTTATGCGAACTTGAGTGAGTGAGTGAATGAATAAATGAGAGAGCCTACCTCTCTATTTATACTTTACTTTCCCTTGATCTTTTCACTTACTAGGTCGGCCCCAGTTATAACTGACTGGGTCGACTTCTCTAAGAGACTCTAATAACCCTAATACAAACTGACTCTGAGATCTATTGCCCCGACTTACAATGGAGGGTTAACCTCAATGACTTTACATGGCCAAATATAATAATGACATCTCCGATCGGAGGAATAAACATCTCCGTCGGAGGTTCAAATAAAATATAATATAAAACACAAGTGAATATCTTCCGAAGTTACAATTACATCAACAATATGTTGTTGAGACTTCTTTTGTGTAGATGAGCCCATACAAGTATATAAAATCTTAAACGCTCATGGTCGAACCGAGTTCAATGATTTGTTTTCATTTGGATATTAAGAGAACAAAAACTGCTACTCGGATCTCCCTTGCATGTCCACCCATTGACTACTTCAAAATTCTTGGCTTTCCTAATCAGCTTGAGGGTGAAAAGACATCTTATTCCCTTCCTATTTATTATGGTCATGATGGGGAACACTCAACAAGATTCCATATTGTGATGTTCTTTTCACGAATGAGCGAATTTGACATACAACATGAAGATCATATGATGCATATATTTGCTTTTTCTTTCCAAGGGGATGCCTCAAGGTGGTTTTATGAGGGCATTCCTGATAAATTTATTACTTCCCTCATTTGCTTCTTTAAAATATTTTTGAGGCAATGGCATTAGGGTGAGGATCATATGGAATCATTCATTGGCAGCACTCTTGCTTACTTCTTTCCTTCAAAATAATTTCATATGGAAGAGCTTGAGTTATCCAATATCAACATGATGTACGACACACCATTTTCAGAGAATCGTGTTGATCTCATTGAAGAACATCATGAGGAACAATTCATTGAAGATATTATTAAAGACCCTCCTCATGCTACCTCAACAGAAAATGCTGAAGAGTGGGAATTTTTTCAAGACTATTTCAATAATGATGAGCACATTTGTAGTCCTGATCCACCTCCAGAAGAAACCAGTACAAAAGCTTATATTGAAATTCATGAGGAAGTTTGTAATGTGCATAATGATGATGGTTTGGAAGATTTCCTTCCTTATGACCTTTTTTCTGAAAATGAGGATTATGAGCATGAAGAAGACAGATATAGCCTGGATCATGATATGAGTGATGAAGATTCCCTCATGACTGACATAGATGTTGATGATGATAACTAGACAATTATAGAGAACCCCATCTATCCCTTGTCTGAAGAACATAATGATGCACTTGAATCTTTTGAGAGAATAATTGAAAATCCCATATATGACATATCTAAGAAGAAAGAAAGCTTGAGCTCGAGTCTCTTGGTGGTTTTCTTGAAAAACCCATTTATGAAGTTTTCACATAAAGCATGGACATTAAGACCTTGGGATATCTTTGCATGGAAACGGAGCATTAACTCTTTTTATATAATCAGTATGATTCATGCATGAGCATCATCAATCAAGACCTGAAGAAGCAATGCAATGTAGAATCAAATCAGATACGACTATTTGAAGAGCGGTCTCAGACATCATTTTCACATATAGAGGTTCCTTATGATTTGGAGATACGGAAGCCTATGCTTTCACAAATAGTTATCATCAGATAAACCTTTCAGATCAATATGATGAGGTAGTTGGTCTGCCTTATCATCCAGAGTTTTTTCTTAGTCCTGTCCAGTTATGGATAGAAGAAGCCTGCAGGAGGGATTACCATTTGGGGAAACACTTCAAAAATTTAGTACATGCTTATAATCTCCCGTCCAGAATATCCATGCAGGTTTGCACTTTCTAATAAGCATGGCCTTTCTTTGGCTAGTAACCAAAGACAAGGAAAAAAATTGTTATATTGATGAAATGCTTAGATGGTTACATTGGATTTCTGATTATACTTAGCATTGTAATTTCTATCATGCTTAGAGTAGGAAAATAAGCTCCTCAAAATGGTCATTTAATTTATGCATTTCTTTCTAGTACTTAGGAGTAATAACGTTTTTCCTTAGGTTAGTTTAGTTTTTACGAATAAATGCAATTTGTGTTTCATTGGTTCCTTCATAAAACTTATGTTGTTGAAGGTTTTTCTTGTCAAGTTGAGATGTTCTTACATGTTGTATAAACCAGAGATTCTGGTGTTCTTGCATCCTCTCCTTGCTTGAAGGCTTGATCGAGCACACGTACCGCAGTTGGAGCCAGATGTTATCCACTAAAATTGCACTTAGTGGATTTCGAGTTAACCGTTTAAGACTTGAACAATCCAATTATTCATCATCAGTGTCCTATGATCCATCAGGCCAAATTATGGCCTTTTTTCAAAAGTGTGCATGTCCATGCCCCCATGGAGAATTGTAATAAGTTGGTCTAAGAATGGTCTTTTTGTAACATGCTTGGCTTACCTTAGGATTATCGATCAAGGGGATACTCCAGAGTGTTTTTTCCTTAGGAGATATGCATTTCGCTTCAGTGACGTATAATTCTTGAGTTTTTCACTCACACCTCCAAAGCTGGAGTATTTTCCTTGGCGGTCAAACCTTAGAAGGTTATTAAAGGTTAAGTGTTTATGTATTTTTACATGCTAGCCATCAATAATAAGTTGTATGGACATGCACTAGGTCCTCTAGGAGTTTGAGTCAATTCCGACAAAAATAAATGTTTCCGTAAAATTAGACCATTTTTAAAGGTTTAATTGGAAATTTTCAAATTGAAATAAAAGTATGGTATGGACACGGAATTTGGCGCGGGGATGCTTGTTTTCACGCTCAGAGCGTCCTCTTTACCCCGGAGCCCACTCTTCCTATGTTTTGGGTGATTAAATTATCACTTGGAGCATTTTTTGTTAATGAGGCAACAAAATGGCAAGGAAATGCTAATGACGCGACAAAATGACACGAAATATCAAAAAAATATAATAAATAAAACAATTGGCATGTCTCAAATGAAGTGGCATTTCATCCTCAGTGGTGGGAGACTTAGTTAAAAGCATAAAGCTTATGTTATAAAGTCAAACTTTGGAGATGACATTTGGATCTAAATTTTTCGGTGCACCCCTCTCTCATGCTTCATGTGAAGCATACATGGCACTTTAGCATTGGATGTGATGAAACCAATGAAGGATGCACCTACCTCATGTATCGGTGGCGCAATTCCTATGGATTGACTTCAAATCAAAGAGCAATCAACTCCAACCACTTCACGTTAACTCCAAATCAAAGTAACATATGCACCCTCCCTCTCATGTTCACGTGTGGGTTATGTGGCGGCTTGTTATGGCTTGGAGGAGTTTCCAAGGTTGGAGTCGGGGCGCATTTCCCATGTGGCAGCCACCTCACTCATACTTCCATCAATCAAGCCATAAATCATGGCATGGATCACTCCCTTGATTTAGTGATGCGTCCCTCTTGAGATCTCCTTCATTAGTGCGCCCCCCCTTCTCCATTCATTATTTAAGCAGGCATTGGGCTCTCTTTTGCTCATGGTCGGAGAGGACCGAAAGGCTAGTCAAGTTTGTACTTTTCTATCTTAATATTTTTTGTTGGAATGGAGAAGGATTTGGAGGCAAATCTCTTGTGTTGGGCATCATTGTGTGTGGATGAACATTGCAGAGTCTTATGAGGTAATCTGTATTGCTTTAGTTTCTTGCATTTTGTGTTTGAATATTAGCCTTTGAAGGGGAGGTATCTCCCGATAGGTAGGAGAATTTCTAGTTTGATTATTCTCTTTGCTAGTTTACTTTAGATCTCTTAGATGTGCATGTGTATTCTAGTTTTATTTCCATGTTTTTTGAGTTTCCATTGTAGGCGGCACCAATATTCGTTTTAACCATTTGTATGCAAGAAATTATTAGTTGATGCAAATATCTAGCTCGAATGTTTGGCGGATATAGTTTGACTCCTCCAATCTTCGAACAATTTTCACATAACCTCTCCACTTTCCACTTGCAGGCTCCACAACTCAGATATTCCCAAGCTTCTGGCTTTTCCACTATCTCTCGCTCCTCTTTAATTAAAGTTTCTCTTGGTTACGGTTACTAACATGTTTAAGTAAATTAGTTTCATTTTAAAAGAATATTTTAGGTGGCTGATTTATTTAAGTATGTTGTTAGATCTAGGATTTTAAAGCCCTATTTTGAGTAGATCTAACTTGATTAAGTACTTGTGCATATTTCATATCTTTCAGTATTTAATATTTTTATGATTCAAATGCTTTATTTGGCACATTTGGTACATTTCAAGTGGCTGGTTTCTTATTTTTATCGCCATACCAAGAGGAAGTGTTGTCAAAAAATCGAAAATCTAAAACCATCCAAGGCTTCCCGGAGCAATATTCTTCCATCTTGTATCATTTTCGAAACCTTGTAAGCCTTTGAATCCTAATTCATAAGAACCAAAGGCATCCACCTTCAAAAGTTTGTATATTGTAATTAATAAAAGCACGTGGGCTACCCAGCGCCCACAACACCCCCTGGGGGGTCTGTGTCAATTTCTCTTTTGTGTTTGATTTTTAGCTTAGTTCCTTTTTCCTAGTTTTGTTAAATTAGATTAATCGCTTCATTTCTAACTTTTCTTTACATTCTTAAATCAATGCATGCACACAATCCACCCCAATAGGGCTATATAGTTAGTTTTATTTTTTGCTGCTACAATCTTGCTTTCACACTGTTGTACTTTATTTCGAAGTTAACAATATCAAAAAACTAAATCCGACAATGCATTCTCGAAGTACCGAAAGGTAAAAGAGATTCTCAGTAGTCAATAATTTTTCTATTACAATTTTGTATTATTTAATAAATCTAAGGTTGTGTATTCCCGAAGTAAACTGAAAGGGTTTATCCCCGGTAGGTGAAAAGAGATTCTAAGCCACATAATAAAACTTTATTTTTGCTTAATAAAATTGACCAAGTCTTAAGTTCTAAGTATGCTCTTGATCGTTGCAGCTTAGTCTGATCAGTTGGTCAATCAAAAAGGGACTTGAGAGACTAGTTTAATAGGGCAATCCAATGAAAACTTGAGCTCTAGAACTCGGAAGGTCGCGTGAAACTAACTACAGAGTCAGTGCGCTACTTTAAGCAGGTTATGCCTCGCCCAGTTGGACCCTTGGTTTAGTTGTCACTACGCTTAGTTCGAAGGATTAAGTTGGAATTGGGCCAAACCAAGAACAAACCCATTCCTTAATCCACACATCATAATAAAATTGATTAAAATTGACCAACAAGCCTTGCATCACTTTCACGACACAGCAACACTCCAACTTATGTGACTCCATTTGGCACTTGTCTAATCTGCAAACACTCAAACATTAAGTCAATCAATATGTTAGATGGATGCATCTATATTCATGTTGTTTTAATTCGTAAGTGCATTCCTCTCGTTCAATGTTAATTCACGTTTCAAACTCTTAGATTAATTTCTTTCTCTAACTCAGCTTAAAGGGCTTAGTTTGTTTTTCATAGGGACCACCCCCCTTGGCTTCGCTAGGAGTTGGCCTAGACGAAGGAATTGAATGTTGAGTGACAGTATCTCAACTCTTTGCTTGCCCACAAGGACGCACCCAGTGGCTTGAAAATTTCTGCCACGCTGACAGTTAACCCCCTTTCCCCCAAGGTGCGTATCCAGCGACAACAAATACAACATGATGAAACCTATTGATTTAAAGTGAAATATGCTTTTCTTTCCTTGTTCAAGCTCAATCCTCATATATCCATCGAGCTATCTTTTCTTTCATAAAGTTTTGTTATAGCATCTATGATAGCCTCTGGTTGAGGTGCGAAACCCGGAAAATAGATGAGAGAGAATGCCCTTTGTGGGTTGTTCTATTCTGTGTATCTTTGGGTAATCAAATGTCTTATCACTTTCCCCATATCTATATAATGTATGATTATGTGCATGTTTCCTTTACCTGTAATGACTTTTGCTTCTGGTTTTATTACATCTTCATATTCCGTTTACATTTTTTAACCATTCTCTCCACAATAGAAAAGGAAAACTTGATATGGGTAGAAAATCACATCCATTACTACGCCCCTAATATTCCCTGGGACATTCTCTGCTTCGCTCATAAGAAATTATCTCCAATGTCTACCAGCACAGCAGAGTAGCTCCTCCAATCACGTCACAAAAATCAAAGCTCTGATATGCCACCAAAATGAAAAATCGTTATCAACTGAGAATTTGCATTATGAGGACATTTCAAGTGGTATCACCCCTATTACTTGTGTCTATCGTAGGTCCTAACCCTTCCTCTAAATCTTAACATTACTTGTCATTGCAACTATAAGCTCTAAAACACCATCTAGATAAATAAACGGCCAACTTGCACCCTGCAAAAATCTAACAAAGAGGGAATATTAAACTAAGAGGAATCATCACTCTAACCAAGAATTAATATTAATACATATGCAGGACTACAAGATCTCAATCCCTTTCAAAGAGAAAACAAAACAGAAAACGTGGAAGTAGAACCCAAATAACAAATGCTAAATCGCATTGCCATAACAACATGCATGTCAAATTGCTGGTATCATGGTAAGACAAAGGAGGCTAAGTTGAATTCCAATGGAGGTAAATACGTCATAAATAAGGCATAATAACAATATGGAGAGCAAACAAAATTATTGGCAAACACGGTATTAAATGCATAAGAAATGTGAAGGAACCTTGCCCCATCTGGCATTTTTTTTGGTTCATTGTCTTCCCCTATGTGGAGGGTGGCCAACAAAAGTAGGAAATAGCATCAGCAAAATTGAACTTATGGAAATCATATCAATTCTTCTGCATAGAAATATTCATAACCAACCTCTTTTAAGATACAATTTAAGCTCTATGCATAAGCAATAACGCTATATAATGGTGTAAAGGCATAAATCAGGTTTCTTTCTGACAAAAATGATTAGATATTAAAGTGGAACTTTCAAATTCTGGAGTTGAAGAATGCCGAGGAAAAAAAACAATGTCCCTGATCATAAAGAGGTCTGAAACTCAATGAAACAAATATTGACTTAATTCTGTAAATATAGATGAAGTAATAAAGCATCAACCATGTGAAGCAATGGTTATTAGTTATTACCAAGACAACGTCCCAGTTGAGTGAAAATCAATTTCTCTTGGAATCTATAATTTACAATGTTTATTACTATCATTGCATCCAAGACATTTCATGCATCATGTTTTGAAAGACATAAAAATGGGGAAATGGATCATCACAAAAGTAGAAGTCGTCAACTGAAACCTTAATGGATTTTACTGGAAATTGGTATACCTTTCTATGAGTGACATGTATATATTCCATCAAATTATTTTGTAGTAGTAAATAAAAGAGATCTCATCCAGACATTGAACATCTATATATTTCTAATCAGTAGATGACTTTTATCACTTCAGGTATTTATTCAACCATTCTAGCATTTTGTCATGAGCCTCTTCAGCATTCTTTACGGCAACTTCATCATTCTCATCGTATCTTACAGTCCAGCCATGAGCAACCCCCGGATAAATTTTAACAAAGCTATCTACCTGCAACAAGCAACAGGCCAAAGAGTTATCCAAATATGTTCATCCAATAACCCAGGAAAAGAAAAAAGTGTTTCCTGCACAAAAGAGGAAAGACAATGTTGAATGTAACAAATGAAAGCAACATCTTTGAAGACATTGTAATGAACAATAGTTCAGTTACAGGAAAATATCCAACTTAAGGATAACATAAAAGAATCCATACAGATATATAAATATATAATTGATAATGAATGAGTGAGTGAGTTGACACAATAGCATGTGAGATTGTGTGCCCTTTTAGACATGTGCCATTTGAACATCATTACTATCCTTATTATTATTATATGTCCTTATGTTTGTTACATTGCCTCTTCTTTCAAAGATGCTTCCTCCTCAAAGCATATAGAAAAAATGTTTTTGTTCTTGCTTGTAATGCTTCCCCTGATGCTATGTCCCTGATGTTGTCATAGTCAAAGAAATGAGGCAATAAGATCTTCGAAGTGCTAAACATAATTGTCATCTTGTTGAAGGGTCACCCCACCATAATTTAATCTTCTGTGGAATTGTGTTTATAGGGTTCTGTTATCACATTTATAGTATCCGGGGCTACCATATTTTCAGATCAGATTCCAGTACTTTTCTTAGCCAGTCATTTACTTTGAGATGCTTGAGATCGGCAGTTGATGAGCGTTTATTCCAAGATCACTCATACTTTCAGCAGCCCCAGAGCATACATTACAGCCTTATGCCATGACTGAGCCTCATGGCCTCAAATTTGATGACCGATGTAGCCATTTTCTTCTATACAGAGCAGTGTGATAGTTCCCACATTTGTACAGTAGCAGTGTTCCAGTGACAGTGGATGGTTCAGATGGTATATACAGGTATATGACCCAACAGGTATATGGATGTGCATTGGATAGTCTTATTTTGCTCTTTTGCTTATCTTGGTAGCTTGATTGGGTATCTAGTGGTTGTGATCTGGCGATTATATATATATATATATAGATTTGGTTATTGGTTGAATGTATGGAATTGAAGTTATCTAATTACTTGGACTAAAGAATTTCTCGTGTATACTAGTTGGTCTCACCCTCTCTGGTAGTATGGACTTGGTCATTCCCACCATTTTATGGCTTGCTAGTTATGGCATCACTTGTCATCTTTCCCCATCCATCCGTTCTCTTCCATACTTGGTTTTACCCTGACTTACACTTCAACTTGTGATGCCGAGGACTTCCCCA
This sequence comes from Larix kaempferi, assembly GCA_027924585.1. Lineage (NCBI taxonomy): Eukaryota > Viridiplantae > Streptophyta > Pinopsida > Pinales > Pinaceae > Larix > Larix kaempferi. The sequence continues at coordinate 961,032 of BSBM01001296.1, read as the reverse complement.
CTTATGCCTCTATGTTGGATAGACTCCCTATTGTTGTGTGTCTCGACTCTGAGTTGTGCAACAGAACTTACCGAAGCCTTGATCATTTTGGGACAGGAAAACCCGCTGGGGTTGGTTCCTGAGCTTAGGTGAGTTGGATTTGAAGCCTTGACCTCTCTAGTTGGTTGCCGCCGATGTTTGCTCCTGACTGTCGATAGTCCCCGTAGTTGCCTGAGTTGTGTCGACTAAACTTGAAGCAAATTGTACTTCCATTTGTTATCACATCTATGTTAGCTGGAGCTACCATACTCCAGACTGTGCAGCCGAGGACTGCACAGTACTTCTTTTTTCCAGATCGGACATAAGCTGCCTTCGGACGAGGCATTTTTGTTCAGATTGCCCCTAACAGACATATCAGAGGGGATAGACAGTTGGACAGTGTCACACACATTGTCACTTACCATCTACCACAAGGTCACCTTTCCCTTGCCAGGCTTTGACATAAGCCCATTTGAGACAGTTGCCTAGTCTTGTTCTGATCGAGACTACCATAGTATATTGTTGGTTTACTATGTGCCCAGATTCAGCGGAGATCCAGCTCAGAGATAGCTTCAGTAGCAGCAGGTATATGGTGCAGCAGGTATTGTGTTTGATAATTATTGCTCGTGTTGTAGATTAGACTTCTTTATACTTGTTAGTACACTAACTTTGCATGAGATGATATATTTGGTGATCTAGCTATTGTATGATGTGATTGGACCCTTGATCATGTCAGTCCACCTCTCTTGTTAGACTTATGTATATGCACGCTGAGTCATGTCCCATACACTTGGCATAGACTTGATCACTTAGTCCCTCTCGGTAGTTGACATTAGCTCCACTACCACTGTCTCCATCCATCCGACTCATCAGTGATACTTGCTCCCGACTTGGATTCTGATTCGTGATCCCGAGGACCCCTTCCCCACTGATCTCTGAGTTTTCCATGACTCCCTGTTTATTGTGCCTCGGCTCTTTAGTGTGTGCGATACACTTTTAGACCTGGGATTTGCTCCTGTCGGTTGCCCCCGATGTTGCAATGCAGTTAGGATTGTGTAGCCTCACCGAGTGTTCCCCATTGGTCATCGAAGCATGTATTGCTCACCCCCATTACCTTTGCAGTATGAGCACAATATTTATATCTTTTGAGATATGTATGTAGCCCAAGAGGGCCTTGAAGAAATGAAGAAATGAATAAATGTAAATCAGGCCAAAAAGGCCATTATGTTGTAAATGTAAAATCTAACCAAAAAGGGCTACGTATGAAACTCATTGTAAAATCCATGCAATGTGTTTATGAACACACATGGATTCAGGTCAGCCTTACATGTCAACATTTGTAGTGGTTATTCCTCACCTAGTCCTGCGGGGAAAGGAGGTGAGAGGAAGCAAGGGACAAGCTCAATATTGCCCCCTAGAGTCTCAAGTTACGATTTGCCGAACACCCAGTTTGGCGGCTCTAGAAAAGAACCTCACGGAGTCTTCGGATACGAATGTGAGTTGTGAGATACTTGTTAGATGACTAGTGGTAGTTTCCCTGCACTATACCCATTTGTGAGGCACCGCCCTTCCCCGTGTTCTATCATGGCATACTTACCTCAATGGACCCCACTTTCCCGAGTTGTCCAAAGGGTCACATGATCTTCATCCTTGTCTTCCCGTGTCCTTTGCCTTGTTGTCCACATCACCTAAAGTCAGCAAAGTGGTCAATTCTATAAGATGTGCATAGCATTTTAGTCTTTTGGAGATGGTGGGCCCACCTCACCGGGGCCTTGTATTATCTCGAGATTTAATGTATTTTTTATCACCATGTTATCATTGTATTGCTTAGTAATGTACTAACTTGTATAATTGAGCCTTGTCACTACATGATTACATAAAGGTATTCAACCAGCACTATTGTTGACCAGATTTGACTTGGTCAAACTGAGTTGACTAGGCCAAAAATGGGCCTGAAAAAATATTGCGATCGGAATTTCGATTTCAGTCAATTATTATCTACAAGGCTCCCATATGAGCATGCAGGTGTCAGAATTGCAAAAGACCGAAGCATTTGAGAAATTTTTAATTATTATTGGTCAATGTTGACTTGTTTTAATTAAAAATTATGGATTTTGGGCAAATAATACCTAAGTGATGGATCGGGGTCGTTCGAGTGGTCATCCCTACTACTTTTGGGGTCCACGATCGCATTGCAGCAGATGGTTCGGCAATCCGGGCAATAAAAGTGGGTCAAAAACCCAATTTTGAGCTTCAGCCATATAAACCAAAAAAAAATTACATGGAAAATCAGAATTTGACAAAGGCAACTATAGGCAAATGGCAAAATCAATGGTTGGCAAAGGTAAAGGTAATTTCTAAAGGTAAAATGGTAATGTTTGATATATTATTGGCACATTGTGGGGCCCTCTCCATGGCAGCTCAACATAAGAGGTCGAATTGGCCCATAGGGGCATTTTTTCTTCACCTAGGGGAATTTGATTTGATGGTTTCTTTGTATGTGGGGCCTTGTGTATTATGTTGGGGGGATAAAACATCCCATAGACACCCCCCAACCATGTTATATTGTTGTATGGACCCCACATGGGTCCCCCTCTCTCCTCTAGTGCGCTCTCCTTGGGTAATTCACATCCCCACCTAGAGATGATCTCCACCATTCGATTTTGTGGATTGGGGAGTGATCTCAACCCTCCATTTTGGGGGAAAACCTATTTTGGGAGCTGCATTCCTCTATAAGAGAGAGCACTCCCCCATTGTGAAGCCTCTTGGCATTTTGTAAACTTGTGACTTGTGAATAGATAAGCATTTCCTCCGATCTTCTTGTGCATGGTGATTGAGTGTTTAAATGTTGATTATTAGCATATTGCTGGTGTATTGTTGAGTGTTTATGCAGTGTCTCTATCCATCCTTGGCCAAAACAAATCTGCAGGTGAAAACGACCATCAGAGAGGGGGGCAGAGCTCTTGAGCCAGCAGCTCCACGTTGGGCTCTCTCTCCGTGTTACAACAAAGGGAGGTGAACTTAGACTTGTTATCTCGCTTTTCTTCATCATTTGTCGTTTATTTGTTGATATTTCCTTGCCATTTGCCATAGTTTTTTATTCATCTCTCTCTCTGGCAGGTACAAGGGCGCACTTGATCATCCGGCTGCTCTAAATGCTAAGGGAAAACGCTTGGTTGCTCAACACTTGGATTTCAGCATTTGTTTTCATCATCAAACTCTTCTTCTCCATTGCTTCAGGTAGGCAATCCATGCTTGTTTCTCTCATTTCCAATTCCATTGTGAATGCTTAGCTGCAAAACACTAAATATTAAAATCTACAAATTTAACCGTAGGAATTAAATTTTCTTTCCAAACCCGCTTATTATTTGTCCCTAAAAGCTTATATCTCAAGTTTGGTTAGTTCCGACTCCATTTACCCATAGTTTAGGCACTAGTCCACTTGGCAAAAACGCCCCCTAGGGGCGTTTTTCTCTTTCAGCTTGTTGGGTGTGTTTTGGGGTTCTGGGTACTTGTTATTTGTGTTTAAAACGTCTTTTTACCTTCGGATATCAAGTATCAATAGCTAGAAGTGATTAAAAGCCTTGATTTTACTCTGCCCTAGGTCCACCAGAATCAGAATCAGTCTCTCCCTTGGGCAGTTTTTCTTCCATCAATCACTCCTTGCATCATTCACTATCCTAGTTGATTTTCAGCCACATAAATCTATTATATTCATCATAAGTTATTGCTAGTCACTTATCACATCACTGTCATTTCACTACTTGTGTCCGTCAATTGGTTGAAGTCAAACATAGGAGCTCATCTACACTCATTATGTGTTTTCATCTCTTATTCTTTTGGGTTTGGGTGTATTTGTTGTCTCTCAACCATCACTGGTTGAGCGGGGTCTCCCCCCTGACTAGGCCAAGTGCTTCATCTAAAGTGACAGTAGCCTTGTCCGGTGTGACGTCCGTTCATTTGAGCGGAGGACCTAGCTATTGCCGGTTACACCTTCCTAGCTATCCCCTCTACCGTCCCTATTAAGATACCTACCACAAACAGCTAGAGATAGTGTGATAACATTTATGGCGCCGCTGCCGGGGAGGTAGAGGCCTACCCGTGTTTTTGTTTGAGTTTGAGCTTTTGCTTGCTTTTAACTCTATCATCGCATGAAAACTTAAAACTCAGTTGGTTGATTCATCTTTGCTTAATTTTACAGTCAACACATTTTTTTTTTCACTCACCACTTCCCCTTCACAACATCCCACCTTCGGTGAACAAGATATTTAGTTCACCTGGTGACTCCACCCCGCGGCTCCACTAGAGGCCGAACCCATCCATATAACCTACGTAGCCTCGAGCGTTCTGACACATTACATAGCACACCTATCACGTACGTCAGACGAAACCTTGGTGAGCACTCCCCCAACTCGTTTTGGCAGGCAGTCAATTCTGCAGCCTCACCCTCTGTGGTAGTGCCACCCCCTTCCAACCCTCCGCTAAACAACAACCAAATGGCCAACCCCAATCCTGGTCCACGTGCCTTTGCCCGTATGGCTAGAGCCTCACCTTTTAGCTTTGCTCAGATTCAGGGTGCTCCCCATGATATACGCGACAAATATTTTGAAAAGATTCCGAAGTCTAGTGGGAGCACAACCATCACAATTGAGGATCACGTCGAGTCTGTGTGGCAACACATGGAGGCCTATGGGGCGATCGACGAAGATGTGTTCATGATAGGTCTTTTCATGTCACTTGAGGGCGATGCCCGCAAGTGGTTTGATCGACTAGCCGTCGGATCAGTCACTGGTTATGATGATTTCGTAACCAAACTCAACGGTCAGTGGTCGATCAAACTAGATGGAAAGTATTTATGTAGCCAACTAGCAGGAATAAAAAAGAAAGAGAATGAAACCACTCACGAATTCAACATCAGGTTTGATAAAGTGGTAGCCCAAATACCTGAAACTATTCGCCCAACGGACCCCGCCATCCTAATACATTATCTGGACTCATTCGAAGGATGGCTAGGGTACCACCTCAAAGACAAAGAGCCGAGTACCCTCAAGATTGCCCGGGACAATGCCTGCAAGGCAGAAGCTAACGCTGCATCTATGGGGAAGCAAAACTTCTTCGACCTTCATGCTCCTTCATCATCACGCACTGATTCCCAGGCCCGCAAGGGCAAAGAACCTGTAAAAGAAAACACAGAATTAGGGAACACTGATGATATGAAGGAAATGATTAAAACCCTCACCCTTCTAACAAGAGACCTAGCCAAAAAAAGGAACTCGGATAGGTATAAAGCTCCATATGGCCCCAAACCGTATTGGAACCAAAACAGGAGACCCACCACTGAAGACAACAAGAGACCTCCTGCACCTCCCGAGACCCCTGACACTACGGCCATTCATTGGTGCAAAAAATGTGAAGACGAGCACCCAGAGGCTAAGTGTACCTATGTCAAGCTTGAAGAACTCATAGAAAACATCAACTTTGTTGATGACACACCCTTCGACCTAGATTTTGGTCGGATCCTCATTGAGGAGGACGAGGAAGAAGACGTTGAAGAAGTAGGCCCCTCTTGTCTACCAGTTCACCCTGTTGTCAATGATCCTCAGCAGATCAAGATCTATACGAGACACAGGGATGAACCCAGGCCCGCACCCTTCACAGAGAGGCACGAGGTTCCCCGTCCAAACCTCGGTACCAACCCTCATCCCTCTCACGAGCCTTTTGGGCAGAGCATAGAGCTAGAGAAGGAGCTAGCTAAGATCACGCAAAACATCCCCTTGACTAAACTAGTCAAGCTTCCCTCAGTCCAGAGTCAGATCACTAATTTTCTGGACAGCATCCCGGTAGAGAGGAGCCCATCAGATACCTCTGCAAACACCTCTTGTTCCTTAGCTATTACACACGATGAGGAGACTGACACAGAGGATCCCCCAGTATCCATTCACACTGCCATTTACGAGAGGAAGAATGGAGGGCACCAGCCCTTTTACCTAACTCTCTGTATACAGGGCACGCTATTGCACAACTGTATGCTAGACTCGGGGGCCTCTATGAACGTCATGCCGTTGCAGGTCATGAAAGCTATGGGCCTGGAGGTCACCCGCCCCTACGGAAATGTTTGTGGGATAGATTCCAAACAAGTTCCGGCCCACAGCCTGATTAATAACTTGAGAGCGAACCTTTTCTCATGTTTAGACATCTCCACACTCATGGACGTGGTGGTGATTGACCTTCCGCCAGTCTACGGTATGCTCCTGTCCAGAAAATGGGCTGCCGGCTTAGGAGGGCATCTTTAGATGGACTTATCTTACGCCTCCATCCCTGACCCCAATGGGGTCTTGGTGGGAGTGTACCGGGAGCCCTTTTACGAGGGACACCTTGAGGGCATGGAGGATGCCTTGCGGAGGACATACGGGGGATGTGATCCCGGCCAGGAGGGAATGTTTATGGCCTTCGGTGATGAGAGGGAGGATATTAGTGACGAGACCGACTCAAGACATCCTTTTGGCAGTTGGCTCTCCACCCCCGCGTTTCCCTCACCTCATGATGATTTTGAGTGAGAGGGCATCTAGGGGCTCAGCCACGAGCATCCTGAAAACGAGTTGGCATCTCCTCTTGAGGGACGTGAGATTATGAGGATACAAGAGGAATTCCCCACGGATCACTCTTATCCTCCGAGCCTCCGACAGCAGTTGGCCCTACTGTACCTAGACGATTACACTACCACGGAGATGGAAAAGTCGGAGTTCTCACTGCCTAATGAGTTAAGGACATTCACACGCAATTTTCCTACTTATAATGAGGAAGACCATGAGATGGAAGAGCGTGGCGAAGACACTCCCCCTCCCTTGGAGGACTGGGAAGTGAGGGGAATACCTCCCGCGAAGGAAAGAACTTTTAGGACCATCCCTGAGATGCTGGCCATGATGAATGATGACACTACTAGGCAGGCCAGAGCGTCTCCCCCAGACTACCGTGAGGAGGGGCCTCCTTCCCAGGATCTGCCTGGGGAAGAGAGTGATGCATCTAACTGGAACTTCTTCCCCCTTCCCATGGTTCCCATGAGTGATGCTGGAAGTGTTGGATCCGATCAGGTTTTCCTTGAGGAATTCTCTCTTCCCGCAGACATCACGAGAGAGTTCGAGTCGTTACCTATGGATACCCCGTCTCCCTCCCCTCATCCTTTCCATTTCCCGAGCTTCCTACTGCCTTCGGAGATCCCTATCCCATCCGGAGAGGGACCCAGCACTCACGCCACATTGACACCTTCCACCTTGCCTTCCGCGCATCCATCCACCCACAGCCTGTCTGCTCAACCCCAAGATTTTTGGACCATCGATGAAACTGAAATACACGTGACGCATCCCAGACCCCTTGGTCCCCGAGCTGGCCCTTCCCTCGAGAGGGAGGCACCTCGAGAAGGTTTGATTGGAGAAGTGGCGATCCCCCTCGATGGTGAATCCCACCGTTTTGTTTCCCACGTTAGCCGTAGGGACCACCATCCCGACCATGGCGAAAACGCAAAGTTATCAGTGTTCCGGGACATAGGTGTTGACCCCACTTCGGTCAACAGGAGGAACTTTGCTGTGGGTGACCAGGTTGTCATATCCCACCACGCTTTTTACCACATGGCTGGAAACCACATTGGGGTTCTAGTGGGCCCCTTCCGAATTGAGGTCTGCGACAGGGACTCATATTTTCTAGCTACCAAGGATGGGCATTACTTCTCGGTCCCTGTGAGTGGTCACCAGCTCCAGGAGTATGTTCCCGGGTTCACCCAGGGGGAATATTCCTTGATCTAGCTTTGAGTCCTTCCTCCTTTCTACGTCTAATAAGATCTCGAGAGCAGCAGCCGGTTGTCCCTCGCCTTCGATTGACCTTTATCTTTGTCCGACGACCGATTGACCTTCTTTTGTTTTGTTTTATCTCGCGGTCATTTCGCACCTTTCACACCTTTTGATTTTCTGGTGTCCTTTTGTACCATAGTTTCCATTCACTTTTCTTTTTTGCTTTATTACACCTCATGTGTCGGCCTAATAAAATTTTAAAATGCTGTAGAGTTAATTTCGTTATTGATATATCTTTATTTCAGCATTGTCATTTTGTTTATTTTTGCTGGATTATTATACATGTATATTGTACAGCCTAACGTGTGGTCTGCAGAGATTGGTATAGCGTCTACATTTTACAGGACTAGGTACACATTGATGATGATGATGCAGATAGCATGCAGGTGCATGTACTTTGATGATGATGAGAGGGGTGCTACGAACCAGAGATTCTATGGTTCTCAAGCACTCTCTCCATTAGAGCACTTGTCCCAGCTGGAGCCTGATGTTATCACATCTATGTTAGCTGGAGCTACCATACTGTAGACTGTGAGGCTGAGGACTGCACAATACTTCTTTTTTCCAGATCGGAGATCAGCCGCCTTCAGACGAGGCATTTTTGTTCAGATTCCCCTAGCAGACATATCAGAAGGGGCAGACAGTTGGACAGTGTCACACACATTGTCACTTACCATCTACCACAGGGTCACCTTTCCCTTGCCAGGCTTTGACATAAGCCCATTTGAGACAGTTGCCTAATCTTGTTCTGATCGAGACTACCACAGTATATTGCTGGTTTACTATGTGCCTGGATTCAGCAGAGATCCAGCTCAGAGATAGCTTTAGTAGCAGCAGGTATATGGTGCACAGGTATTGTGTTTGATGATTATTGCTCGTGTTGTAGATTAAACTTCTTTATACTTGTTAGTACACTAACTTTGCATGAGATGATATATTTGGTGATCTAGCTATTGTATGATGTGATTGGACCCTTGATCATGTCAGTCCACCTCTCTTGTTAGACTTACGTATATGCACATTGAGTCATGTCCCCTACACTTGGCATAGACTTGATCACTTAGTCCCTCTCAGTAGCTGACTTTAGCTCCACTACCACTGTCTCCATCCATCCGACTCATCCGTGATACTAGCTCCTGACTTGGATTCTGATTCGTGATCCCGAGGACCCCTTCCCCACTGATCTCTGAGTTTGCCATGACTCCCTGTTTATTGTGCCTCGGCTCTTTAGTGTGTAAGATACACTTTTAGACCTGGGATTTGCTCCTATCGGTTGCCCCCAATGTTGCAATGGAGTTAGGATTGTGTAGCCTCAGCGGGTGTTTCCCATTGGTCATCGAAGCATGTATTGCTCACCCCCATTACCTTTGCATTATGAGCACCATGTTTATATCTTTTGAGATATGTATGTAGCACAAGAGGGCCTTGAAGAAATGAAGAAATGAATAAATATAAATCAGGCCAAAAAGGCCATTATGTTGTAAATATAAAATCTAGCCAAAAAGAGCTAAGTATGAAACTCATTGTAAAATCCATGCAATGTGTTTATGAACACACATGGATTCAGGTCAGCCATACATGTCAGCATTTGTAGTGGTTATTCCTCACCTATTCCTGCGGGGCAAGGAGGTGAGAGGGAGCAAGGGACAAGCTCAATATTGCCCCCTAGAGTCTCAAGTTACGGTTTGTCGGACACCCAGTTTGGCGGCTCTAAAAAAGAACCTCACGAAGTCTTCGGATACGGATGTGAGTTGTGAGATACTTGTTAGATGACTAGTGGTGGTTTCTCTGCACTATACCCATTTGTGAGGCACCGCCCTTCCCCGTGTTCTGTCATGGCATACTTACCTCAATGGACCCCGCTTTCCCGAATTGTCTGAAGGGTCACATGATCTTCATCCTTGTCTTCCCGTGTCCTTTGCCTTGTTGTCCACATCACCTAAAGTCAGCAAAGTGGTCAATTCTATAAGATGTGCATAGCATTTTAGTCTTTTGGAGGTGGTGGGCCCACCTCACCGGGGCCTTGTATTATCTCAGGATTTAATGTATTTTTTATCACCATGTTATCATTGTATTGCTTAGTAATGTACTAACTTGTATAATTGAGCCTTGTCACTCCATGATTACATACAGGTATTCAGCTAGCACTATTGTTGACCAGATTTGACTTGGTCAAACTTAGTTGACTAGGCCAAAAATGGGCCCGAAAAAATGTTACGATCGGAATTTCGATTTCGATCAATTATTATCTACAGGGATCCCATATGAGCATGTAGGTGTCAGAATTGCAAAAGACCGAAGCATTTGAGAAATTTTTAATTATTATTGGTCAATGTTGACCTGTTTTAACTAAAAATTATGGATTTTGGGCAAATAATGCCTAAGTGATGAATCGGGGTCGTTCGAGTGGTCATCCCTGCTACTTTTGGGGTCCACGATCGCATTGCAGCAAACGGTTCCGTAATCCGGGCAATAAAAGTGGGTCAAAAACCCAATTTTCAGCTTCAGCCATATAAACCAAAAAACAATTACATGGAAAATCAGAATTTGACTAAGGCAACTATAGGCAAATGGCAAAATCAATGGTTGGAAAAGGTAAAGGTAATTTCTAAAGGTAAAATGGTAATGTTTGATATATTATTGGCACATTGTGGGGCCCTCTCCATGGCAGCTCAACATAAGAGGTCGAATTGGCCCATAGGGACAATTTTTCTCCACCTAGGGGAATTCGATTTGATGGTTTCTTTGTATCTGGGGCCTTGTGTATTATGTTGGGGGGATAAAACATCCCATAGACACCCCCCAACCATGTTATATTATTGTATGGACCCCACATGGGTCCCCCTCTCTCCTCTAGTGCGCTCTCCTTGGGTAATTCGCACCCCCACCTAGAGATGATCTCCACCATTCGATTTTGTGGATTGGGGAGTGATCTCAACCCTCCATTTTGAGGGGAAACCTATTTTGGGAGCTACATTCCTCTATAAGAGAGAGCACTCCCCCATTGTGAAGCCTCTTGGCATTTTGTAAACTTGTGACTTGTGAATAGAGAAGCATTTCCTTCGATCTTCTTGTGCATGGTGATTGAGTGTTTAGATGTTGATTATTAGCATATTGCTGGTGTATTGTTGAGTGTTTATGCGGTGTCTCTATCCATCCTTGGCCAAAACGAATCTCCAGGTGAAAACAACCATCAGAGAGGGGGGCATATCTCTTGAGCCAGCAACTCCACGTTGGGCTCTCTCTTCATGTTTCAGCAAAGGGAAGTGAACTTATACTTGTTATCTCGCTTTTCTTCATCATTTGTCGTTTATTTGTTGATATTTCCTTTCCATTTGCCATAGTTTCTGATTCATCTCTCTCTCTGGCAGGTACAAGGGTGCACTTGGTCATCTGGCTGCTCTAAACGCTAAGGGAAAACGCTTGGCTGCTCAACACTTGGACTTCAGCATTTGTTTTCATCATCAAGCTCTTCTTCTCCATTGCTTCAGGGAGGCAATCCATGCTTGTTTCTCTCATTTCCAATTCCATTGTGAATGCTTAGCTGCAAAACACTAAATAAACCCTAAAAATTAAAATCTACAAATTTAACCATAGGAATTAAATTTTCTTTCCAAACCCGCTTATTATTTGTCCCTAAAAGCTTATATCTCAAGTTTGGTTAGATTCCGACTCCATTTACCCATAGTTTAGGCACTAGTCCACTTGGCAAAAACGCCCCCTAGGGGCGTTTTTCTCTTTCAGCCTATTGGGTGTGTTTTGGGGTTCTGGGTACTTGTTATTTGTGTTTAAAACGTCTTTTTTACCTTCGGATATCAAGTATCAATAGTTAGAAGTGATTAAAAGCCTTGATTTTACTCTGCCCTAGGTCCACCAGCATCAGAATCAGTCTCTCCCTTGGGCAGTTTTTCTTCCATCAATCACTCCTTGCATCATTCACTATCCTAGTTGATTTTCAGCCACATAAATCTATTATATTCATCATAAGTTATTGCTGGTCACTTATCACATCACTGTCATTTCACTGCTTGTGTCCGTCAATTGCCTGAAGTCAAACATAGGAGCTCATATACACTCATTCTGTGTTTTCATCTCTTATTCTTTTGGGTTTGGGTGTATTTGTTATCTCTCAACCATCACTGGTTGAGCGGAGTCTCCCCCCTAACTAGGCCAAGTGCTTCGTCTAAAGTGACAGTAGCCTTGCCCGGTGTGACGTTTGTTCATTTGAGTGGAGGACCTGGCTATTGCCGATTACACCTTCCTAGTTGTCCCCTCTACCATCCCTATTGGGATACCTACCACAAACAGCTAAAGATAGTGTGATAACACTATCATTACATGCATATATTACTATTTGTTATATCTTTTATGCAATCCCATGATTATGAAATAAAATTGTTTCTTTAAACACAATGAAAGAGGGCTATGAAATTAAATGAAACACACCCTAGATAAAAGCTGCAATTAGTTGTGCTTCTAAGCACATCCAAAATCCAAAGGGACATAAGGCCTAAAAAGCAGTGGATAAACATATGCTAAATCTAAAGACTGTTGGCCACGAAAAATGTAATGATTAATTCTTCACGGAGCTTATGGGTTGGGATGTGAGATAGAGTAAGGGACAGCTAATTCTAAGTGTCCGCTGGAACACCAAGTTACAGTTAGTTGTGCACCCAGTCACGACGGTTGTAGAAGAGATCCTCACAGAGCTGGTTCAAGCTTGGATGTGAGTTGTAGACATTTGTTAAAGTAAATAGGCATTCCTAAAATCAACTTATTCCATTTGTGAGACACCGCCATTCCTTGTGTGTTTTCTGTCCAACATATGCTTAAGTATGTTCCCCTTTTTCCTTTATCCGAAGTGTCACAGTGTTGAAGTTTGTTAAGTCATTCCCTTGTCCTAGCCTTACTTTTTCCACCTTCACCCATTGTTAGCAAAATGGTCGAGTCCATAAATTGAGTATACACTTGAGGGTCTTTTTCATAGTATTTGATTATCTTAATCCAGACTTATATTTGATGTATTATTGCTTATACGCCAGTGAAATGCTACTTTGTACTTTAGTCTTGCTATTAAAATAATTAGAAGAGCATACCTTATCCATTTTCACTTGCAGCATCAGTCATATTGATCCAGGATCATTATTTTGATCAGTTTTGACCTGGTCAACCTAGGTTGACCAAGTCAACCACAGGATCTGAGATGAGTTGGACCTATAATGTTCGAGATTGATTATTTGTGGTCCTATGAAGGGGATTCTCGGAAGTGGTTTGATCGGTTACCCGCTTTGTCTATTAATGGATATGATAATTTTGTCACGAAGCTTACCAGTTAGTGGTCACGAAAATTAGATGGGAAATTTCTCTTACATCAACTTTTTGACATCAAGAAAAAAGAGAACGAAATAGTCCATGAGTTTAACCTTAGATTTGATAAGACTGTAGCAAATATCCTAGATGAAATTAAACCTAAAGACCAAGCAATCCTCATCCATTATTTGAATTCATTTGAGAGATGGCTTGGATATCATTTAAAAGATAAGAATATGAATGAACTAAACACTGCACAATTAAATGCTAAGACTACTGAATCAAATGTGCCATCTATGGGGAAACAAAATTTCTTTGATCATTATTCCCCTTCTACTTCTGGATCTGAGCTTAGAACCCGAAAAGCCAAAGAACCTGTGGTTGAGCCCAAGGAAACAAAGGATACATTAGAAAGTATGCAAGAAATGATGAGACAATTAACTATCCTGACTAAAGATGTAATGAGAACTCATGAGTCTGAACGGTATAGAAATCCCTATGGCCCTAAGCCTTATTGGAACAATAATAGGAGGCCTGAAGGAGAAAACAGTAGAAAACGTCCTGAAGCTCCTGAAAACTATGAGATGAAGAATGTGAACTGGTGTGATGAATTTGAAGAAGAACCTTTAGACACTAGTTATCCTGATGACGAACCCGAAAACATCAACTTAATCGAAGATCTATCTTATGTTGATGATTTCGGAAGAATTCTCCTTGAAGAAGAAGAAATAGAACAAGATGAGTTAACTTAAGAACAAAACTCTCCATGTTGTGCAGTTAATCTTCTAGAACCAAAGGAACAACCCAAGCTTTAAATTTATAAACGACGTAATAGCGATCTTGTTACCAGCTAAGTTGTACTTAGTTGGACTATCAAGTGAGCGGACAAAATTGAACATGTTACATGTTCATTTTCGGTGTTTTTGAAGTTCATCAAACCTTTATAAGGGCCCTTTTTTAAATTTTTCTTCACATGTCCATGCCCTGCAGGGTTTGTAATAAAATGTATTAGCATGGTGTTTTATGTAAAGGACTTGGCTTCCTAGGACTTGTTGATCAAGTTGGGTATTCCAAGGAGTTTTTTAACTTATTAGTTATGTCTTGCATTTGTGCATAACATATTTTTTTAGTTTTTCTCCTGCTCCTCCAAAGCTGGAATGCCTGGTGAGATTTACGGGCATTAGGGGGTTATTAAAGTCCATGGGTCAATGTATATGAACATGCTACGCATTAATTTTGAGTCGTATGGACATGTGCTAGGTCCCCCTAGTTTTTTTAAATCCGATGAAAAAATATTTTCCAGTAAATCTAATCCATTTTTTAATGGTTTAATTAAAAAAATCAAAAATGATGTAAAAGTGTGGTCTAGGGGTCTTTTTTGCCATGGGGGTTCTCGTTTTCTAGCTTAGAGCACCCACCATACTCCAATACCCACTTTCTATAGTTGTTTAGTCATTTATTTTTCACTTAGGATAAAAAAAACCCAAAACAAAGTGAAAAATGTGTGAAAAATGCAAAAATACAAAAAATGGGAAAAAATTAACTTCCAAATTTTATGCGATTGGAAGTCAGAATCAGATCAGCTATGATCTAGGAGATGTAAGAGGCAATTTTGTAAGTATTTGGGGCAGCATTGCATGTGGGAATAAATCCCCATTTAGGGTGGGCGCATTTCCCCATGAGGGAGGCGCAAATCCCAAGGAACGGATCCCACGAATCAAGGATATGGCAGCTTGGTTTAAGGCAGATTTGGAGCTGCGTTATGGCAGCCATAAAAGAGGAGTTTGCAGCCCCTATCAAGCAATGCTTCTCTCCACCACTCACTGGACCACAAATTCGCCCACTCTCCCTCAACTAATGCACCTACCTCTCCTTGCCTTTGCTATATATTGGAGCAGCTCTCTCTCATTTGCTCTAGTTGGAGTTTGGGAGTTAGAGCTTGCCATTGTAATTTGTTTTTGTTGCTTATGAAATAAAGAGACTTTAGAAATCAAGCTCGGTGTAGTGCTTGTGATGAGTGGATGAATGTCATGATTTTAATTGAGGTAACCTGTATTTGAGCTACTTGTTTTTCTTTGCATCTAAGTCTAGCTTTGGGAAGGATCAGTACTGATTTATAAGGAAGGTTAGATAATTTGTTTATTGTTTAATCTTTTATCTATGCATGTGTAGAGATCTGATTTAAATGCTTCATTTGTTTATGAACATTTTCTTTTGATTTCTTATATGTATTTTTCTAGATTTGATCTTTGTGTTTAAAGTTGATGTGATTTGCAGGTTATTTCAAGTGGATGAGTGGAGGATCTTGCTTGCTTCCTTCATTTCTCTAACTTCTTTGGAAGACATAGTCCCTCAGTTCTCCACCAAGAAGAATCCAAGGCTTCTTCTCAAGAAAATTGATAAAAATAATAAGAACTCTCCATATCTCCTCCTCTCTTCTTCACACACTTTCTCTGGTTACTGGTTACAAGCAAAGAGTAATAGTGGTTTACATTATGAAGTTTATATTCTGAGGTATTACTCTTAGAAATCTGATCTAGTTTATTTACAAAAGTATTTATCATTCCTAAATTAGATCTCTTTTGTTGATTAAGCATTTCATTTTTAAGTTAAAAAAAAAATTGTCAAATTTTTAAAAGCTTGAACTAGAATGCTTAGATTTGAACTTAAAAGTTATTCTTGCAATTTTAAAGTGCATTACATTGGCTGCCTTAAACAAGCAGACCAAGAGCTTGCTTTCCTTGGTTATTTTTGTCATTTTTGTTATAGATTTAGTTAAGTCTTTTTTTGTAGAATTTTTTTTGGGTGACCCAAACACACTCTTAAAGTATTTTTGGGCATCTTCTACTGGCATTAGCTTGTTGTTTTTCTGCACTTTACGAACAGGTAGGAGGAGACTCTACTCAAATTTTAGCAGATTAGGACATACATTTTTCACCCGGAATCTTTTTCTGTCTAATATTGTAAGCCTTGGAGTCAATTTTGTATGACTGTGGCACTTCTCTTCACATTGTAAAGCAAATATTAAATGAAAGCAAGTGGGCTAACCAGCGCCCACACCCCATCCCCCCAGGGGGGAAACTGTGTCGACTCATTTTTTCATGGCTTGCATTTTTTAGCTTAGATTTTTTTTTCAGCACTTTAATAAAATTAACTAGGGATAAAATTAACCTCGTTGGTCCGTTCCATTGGCGGGCCACGAGTTCACTCAGGACCTAGTTTTATTCATTTTTTTACAATTTTCTTTTTTTTTACTACAATCAAAACACCCCCTTGCTTTCCCGAATTAAGGTTTCAGGATAAGGGCTTGCCCGAGTACTGGCCTGAAAAGAGACTCTTGAAGCATAAAAAAAAGTAAAATATTTGCTCAAAATACTTAAAAATTAACAAGGCTTTGTCCCTGTATGCCCTGGGATCACTGCAACTTTGTCTAAACATGTTGATCACACCAGAAAGGGACTTAGTGACTAGTATTAGGTTTAAGATTTCCCAATAAACCACCTTTTTACAAAAATCCAGCGTAAACGACTATTTAACTCTGGTAGGAAAATTTCTCAAAGGAAGAGGGAACCACTGGCTAGTGACCTCGGGATACCGTTAGACTACACCCTCGTTTGGTATAGTGTTGAACACCTCCCAGAGACTTCGATCCAGCCCACATGTCCAAGTGAGAAGTCACCTTGTTAAATTCCGGACATATTTCCAGTATCTTACGGTATATTGGAAATCTCCCATCCATAATAAAAAGATTCATTACCACATAATAATAAAATTTACCAAGAACAATTGCACAACATTGTCATTTTGTTTCAAGCACTTTCTTTGAATCCATTTATCAGCACTGGTCTTGTTATTTATTTTTCATAATGATAGATGTTTATATTTCAAATGACAATGATGATGTGGAACAATGAATGATGTTATCTTTATGTTGCATTGCTCTTGTGTAGAATTTTCTAACTCCTAGATTAGTTTTTTCGTCTTTCATAGATTAAACACTTTAAATTTCTTTTTACTTTTTAGGGTCCACCCCCCTTGGCTTCGCTAGGAGTAAGCCTAGACGGAGAAGTCGAGTTTCAGGTGATAGCAATTGACTCTGGCTTGCCCCCAAGGCCACACCAGCGCCTTGAATATTTTTGCCGCGTTTTCCCAGGCGTGATTCCAGGCAGCAACAGATCCCAAATAAATGTAAGGCGACTAAAGAAGATAAGAAGGAAGAAGAGAAGCCTGCTCTTTGTGATTATACATTGAATATCGATATGAAAAAGGAGTTAGGTAAAATCATGTGTAATATCCCTATAACTAAATTAATGAAAGTCCCTTCAATTAGAAGCCAAGTAGAATAATTTTTTGAAGGCATAAACCAAAAGAGAGACTATGAGGTTGCTTATGAATCATGTCATATACAGAGTTTTAGTGGAAAAGAAATTAGGAGAGTTGAAAAGGATCCACCCATCAACATTCAGTCTACTATTTATGAACGGAAAAATGGTCTACCTTACCTTACACATTCAAAATGTGCTCCTTCACAATTGCATGTTAGATTCTGGAGCCACCATGAATGTCATGCCTTTGCATATCATGAAGGAAATGGGTTTAGAAGTCACCATACGTTAAGGAAATGTGTGTGCCATTGATTCAAGACATGTACAGTCATACGGTTTGATAAAAAACTTGAGGGCTGATCTCTTTGCATGCTCAGACATTTCAACCATGATGGATATTGTTGTAATAGATTTGCCCCCGGCATATGGAATGAATTTATCTAGAAAAAGGGCAACTGGTTTAGGTGGGTACCTTATGATGGATTTATCTTATATATGTGTCCCTAACTCAGATGGTGCCTTAATTTGAATCAATAGAGAGCCTTTCATTGACAAACACTTGGAAACCTTTGAAGATGGGGTAAAGAATACTTATGGGGATGACCATTTAAATAATGCCAAGGCTGGGATGATTAGAAACGATGATGACATTTGGGAATTGTCGCAATCAAAAAATGTATTCATGGTAATGGAAGAAACTGATTCTTCTGAAGAAGAAGAGGGGATAGCCGAACTTGTTAGGAGAATCAATCTGGAAATGCATCTAAGTGAAGTTTTTGAAGAAATCCGAGAATTGAGGAGTGGAAATGAAAATCAACTTCAAGGTCAAGAAGCTGATAATGAAATAAATACAGAACGAGTTAATGTAAATCAAATGCCTGAAGTTGTAGATGATCTAGATGACATAAGGCAAGGCAAACGTAGGCTTAGAATTGTTAGGGAATACATGGCTTTAATTGATTATAATTTGGAAAGTAAGAATGAAGGGCTCCATCATATTCTCCCTTGGGTAAATAATAATGAAGGGACACTTCCTTCCCCCAATGAAAGTAGTGACAACAATTCTTCCAATCTTTCAGATATTCATGATCATTTGGCTCCCCAGCCTCTAGAAGACATTTCATCAAGACAAATCAATACTAATTCTAGAAGTTGGCAAGAGGATGCTCTAATTGATGATGCCCCTGAAGGAGAATTTGCTTTAAATAATCTTACTATCTTTCAAGAATCTCCTTCTCTTAATCAAATAAATGTTTTATCTGCATATCCTCACATCCCTAGATTTTTATTGCCACCTGAATTGCCTAGTCAACAAGAAAGTGATCCTTCTCACATTCCTATTTCTTCATAATTTCAAAATGAAGCCCAAAGGTCTAGAGATATGGCCCTTAATTTACCTTTATCATCAAAAATTTTAGCCAATGGGTTAGAGAACATGAGCATTTCAGTACCTTCTGGGGAAGGCACTAGCCACAACAATGATCAATCACACATGCCATTTTCCTCGAAAGAGAATAGAGAGCAAAGTTTTAGAGATTTTTAGACTGTGGGGGAAACACCCAAGTACATCATTCGCCCACAAGATGAGGAGCCGAATATAGATGTTCAGGAAACGAGAAGAGCCATTAGAGAAGTCCTGATTGGTCGTGTAGTTATTCCTATTGATGGGGGTCCACCCAGATTTGATGCAGTTCCTTCTAGAAAAAGCTCAAGAATTGTCACCCCACAACCGCCAAAGCATACTGAGGTTCATCCTACTCCTATGCACAACATTGAAGTTATCCCTGAGTCTGTGAACAGGGGTAGATTTTCTACTGGTAATCAAGTCATTATCCCAAACAATTTATTATGTATCAGATCTGGGCTGGCTGATGACATTTGGGTAGGACCTTTCACGGTAGAGCGATGTATCAGAGACATGTGTTTTCTAGCCACTGGTAGTGGGCAACATATATTACTTCCTATCAATCGGAGAGAGTTAAGGGATTACATCCCTGATTTAACTTAGTTCTGGACTTCCTTCTTGCATGTTAGAATATGGTAGGTAGGAACTGAATAAACTCACTTGAGTAGTAGTTTAGTATTTGTAGCCATTGAGTCTGGCACATTTTTCTTTAAGGTCATTTTCGAAGCTAGTAGTTAGTCTTGAGTGTCTTTTATTTATCTGTTCCTGCAAATTAATAAAACTTTGAAATTTATGTTACTAGATTAGTTTCTTTACTTTTAGCATTTTATTTTCAATACTGCTATTTTGATATTTTTTGTATATATACGCATGTCATTGACGACAGGTCTGTGAGTTTGGTATAGCTCATTGCATTTTGCAAATAACAGGTATATACTTTGAAGATGATGCAGAGTTCGAGTGTATGTTCGAGTATACGAGTAGCAGAGCGACGAGGACTAGAGATTTTGAGATTCTCAAGCGCTCTATTCAGCATAGCACTTGTCCCAGCTGGAGCCAGATGTTATCACATTTATAGTAGTCAAGGCTACCATATTTTCCGATCAGATTCCAATACTTTTTTTAGCCAGTCCTTTACTTTGAGATGCTTGATATCAGCAGTTGATGAGCGTTTATTCCAGGATCATTCATACTTTCATCAGCCCAAGAGCATACAATATAGCCTTATGCCATGACTGAGCCTCATGACCTCAGATTTGACGACCGATGTAGCCATTTCTTCCATACAAAGCAGTGTGATAGTGAACAGATTTGTACAGCAGCAGTGTTCCAATGATAGTGGAAGGTTCAGATGGTATATAAAGGTATATGACCCAACAGGTATATGGATGTGCATTGGATAGTCTTATTTTGCTCTTTTGCTTATCTTGGTAGCTTGATTGGGAATCTAGTGGTCATGATTTGGCAATTATATATATATAGATTTGGTTATTGGTTGACTGTCTGGAATTGAAGTTATCTAATTACTTGGACTAAAGAATTTCTGATGTATACTAGTTGGTCTCACCCTCTCTGGTAGTATGGACTTGGCCACTCCCACCATTTTATGGCTTGCTAGTTATGGCATCACCTGTCACCTTTCCCCATCCATCTGTTCTCTTCCATACTTGGTTTTACCCTGACTTACACTTCAGCTTGTGATACCAAGGACTTCCCCACTTATGCCTCTATGTTGGATAGACTCCCTATTGTTTTGTGTCTCGGCTCGGAGTTGTGCGACAGAACTTACCGAAGCCTTGATCCTTATAGCCAGGAGAACCCGCTGGTGTTGGTTCCTGAGCTTAGGTGAGTTGGATTTGAAGCCTTGACCTCTCTGGTTGGTTGACCCCGATGTTTGGTCCTAATTGTGGATAGTCCCCCCAGTTGTTTGAGTTGTGTCGACTAAACTTGAAGCAAATTGTACTTCCATCATTACATGCATATATTACTATTTGTTATATCTTTAATGCAAGCCCATGATTCTGAAATAAAACTATGTCTTTAAACACAATGAAAGAGGGCTATGAAATTAAATGAAACACACCCTGGATAAAAGCTGCTAGTTGTGCTTCTAAGCACATCCAAAATCCAAAGGGACATAAGGCCTAAAAAGCAGTGGATAAACATATGCTAAATCTAAAGACTGTTGGCCATGAAAAATGTAATGATTAATTCCTCACGGAGCATACGGGTTGGGATGTGAGATGGAGTAAGGGATAGCTAACTCTAAGTGTCCCCTAAAACCCCAAGTTACGGTTAGCTATGCACCCAGTCACAGCGGTTCTAGAAAAGATCCTCACAGAGCTGGTTCAAGCTTGGATGTGAGTTGTAGACATTTGTTAAATTGAATAGGCACTCCTCAAATCAACTTACTCCATTTGTGAGACACTGCCATTCCTTGTGTGTTTTCTGTCCAACATATGCTTAGGTGTGTTCGCCTTTTTCCTTTATCCGAAGTGTCACAGTGTTGAAGTTTGTTAAGTCATTCCCTTGTCCTAGCCTTGCTTTTTCCATCTTCACCCATTCTTAGCAAAATGGTCAAGTCCATAAATTGAGTATACACTTGAGGGTCCTTTTGTTAGTATTTGATTATCTTAATCCAAACTTATATTTGATGTATTATTGCTTATTCGCAAGTGAAATGCTACTTTGTACTTTAGTCTTGCTATTAAAATAATTAGAAGAGCATAGCTTATCCATTTGCACTTGCAGCATTAGCCAGATTGAGCCTAGGTCATTATTGTGATCAGTTTTGACCTGGTCAACCTAGTTTGACCAAGTCAACCGCAGGATCTGAGATGAGTTAGGCCTATAATGTTCGAGATTGATTATTTGTGGTCCTAAGATGCCCACTTGATGTTTCCATGTAGTAGACACAAGTTTTATATGATGGTTTGATGGATTTTTATTATTATTATTATTTACAGACCATTATTTTTATTTGTCCAAGCATGGTTGAGCTTACAGATGATTATCCAAGTGGTCATATGGTGTATGAGTACTCATCTCTACTATATTTGGGCCTTCTAAGTCCATTGGTACACTCAAATATCATTTTCAGGTACTTTCAGATGAGATCATGATCAGATTGTCACTTCATTACATATTTGCCATATAAAATGGCCTGTTAGCACATTTAGAGATTATTTTGGTTCACCTAGGGTGCTACAGAGGGAGTATGGGGTCCAGCCACTTGTTATTACCTATTATCATGCTCTAAGACATTTTGGTGCAGTCAGATTTGTGCCCGAGGCACCAGGAAGAGAGGTACAGGCATTTTATTCTTTTACAAGTGATTTTCTGAGGATAAAAAATGGAAGAAATGGTTACTGAGGAAATCGATTTGGGCAATTGAGGCAAAGAATTGGCACGAGGTTTGTTCAGAGGATTTTTGTGATGCATCCCACACCTTCTAGCACAACTTACAGCATTCAATGGGGTCCACACACACTCCGGGCTATTATTTTGGATTTTTATTATGTCACTGAGGGGGCACGATTTGGCCATGTGGTCACAGTTTGTTATTATGTTGAGTTATCATATGCTATTGTGCCATGGGGACATGCTAGAGAAGGATAGTTACACCTCCTAGCCCCACCATGTGCTTATGTTATGATTTCTAGTCACTTTTTATGTGGTGCATCCCCCCTAGGGAGACTTAGTGAGTGCGCCCCCTCTATTATTGAGTTGATCCATGTGTATTGTATTTGAGCTCATCTTAGCCATTGATTATCATTGATGTATCTTTTAATCTTAGCCACTCATTCAAAAAGTGGTTAGGGTTGTTAATATAATTGTAACTTCGGAAGATATTCACTTGTATTTTATATTATTATTATTAGTGTATTTTATGTGTACCGCCGACGTAGATGTTTATTCCTCCAGTCGGGGATGTCATTATTACATTTGGTCATGTAAAGTCATTGAGGTAAATCCTCCATTGTAAGTCGGGGCAATAGTTCCCCCTAGAGTTAGTTAGATTAAGGTTATTGAGTCCCCTAGAGAAGTCGGCCCAATCAGGTACAACTGGGGCTGACCTAGTAAGTGAAAAGGTCAAGTGAAAAATAAAGTATAAATAGAGAGTGGAGCTCTCCCATTTGGACATCACACTCACTCACAAGTTCGCATTAGTGAGAGAGAGGACAAGTTCGCATAGGAGGAAAAGAAGAGGAGCTGCAGAAGGCCATCTTTGCTTTGGAGTTTTACTTTTGTGATATTGTATTGGTGACGATTCGAGGAAGTTGCGGAGTTTTCTCCTTTATGGTCTCCCCGAGGAAATTTTTTGTGTCAAATGTGTTATGTTGTGCATGTTATTCTTTCAGTTAAGATCCTAGATAAATATTGATTAAAAGTAGAAAATCTAACATGGTATCAGAGAAGGCCTGAAAGAAAACATTGTGCAATTGTTGCCTAGGGTTTTCATTTCCGGAAACTAGTCATCTTGGCATTTTCACTATAAATCAGTTTTGGCGAAGTTTCAGGATTGGAAACTTGGACAAGCCGAAGATGAAATATTCATGTACCTTTTGTGCGAGTTTCAGCCTCAGATTTGTTGTACTTTAGCAGATATGATCCATGCAAATTAGGGTTTCAGCCTCCTCCAGAATTCAGTTTTAAAAAGGTGACCTAGGGAGAAATGATATATCTCGGGCTACGAAGATCCAAATAGAATTTCGTAATATATTCCAGAAAGTGCACGGACTGTAGTTTCTTTGGTATGAGTTTCAAAATCCGAAGATTAAACAGTGACACGTGGCATTCCGTACAAGTTCGCTATACTGAAAAATTCCATAAACAGGTCATCGTGGGAAAATTAGCATAAGTTCCACTTGGTAAATCCAATCCTGCTCTAACCTATGGGGTTGGATAGAGGACAGATCATACTATCACAAGACGAAGTTTCAGACGTTAGGAGCAGAAATTTCGGAGATACACCAGAATTAAGACTCGACAAATCTATAGTAGAAATTGAAGAAACTAGGGCATCACATTTTTGGGGCTTCTCTTCATCAATTTGGAAAAAGGAGTACATTGGACAACTCGCCTTGAGGAAGCGAATCTTCTTGTCCAATCAGAAGTTCAAGATTCCAACTTTGAAAATTAGGGTTTCTCTGACAAACCCTACGCCAGCCAGCTCTAGAACCAATTTGGGCATCTTAAAGTGGTAAGACCTAAAATCTTTGCTATTTCCATTTGAGGTACTCATTCAATATGTCTCACCACACCAAGCTTGAAGGAGTTGATAACTTCCGAGCATGGAAGTATAGGATTGCTCTTGTCCTTGAAGAAAATGATTTGGACAAGTATGTGAATGAAGAGGTTCCAGCACGAGAGGGAGATGAGGCTAAGGCCATCCATAAGAAGAACTTGGTTAAGGCCAAGAGGATCATTGCAGATTCTATTAAGGATCATCTCATCCCACATGTGTCATCTTTGAAGACACCTAAAGAAATGTGTTTGATGCCTTCACTAAGCTATTTGAAGGGATGAATATAAATCGGAAGATGACCTTGATGAACCAACTCAAGAATGTGAAGATACAAAATGCAGAGACCATGCAGTCTTACTTTACAAGGGTCTCTCAGATCAAGGAGCAACTTGAAGTTGTGGGAGAAATGGTAGAAGAAGGAGAAATTGTGATGACCACCTTGAATGGTCTCCCAAGATCATGGGACTCATTCATTCAAGAGATATGTGCCAAAAACAAGTTATTCACATTCAATAGGCTAAGGGAAGAATGTTCACAAGAAGAAGATCGACTTGTTGCACGAGAAGAGAAGATGGGAGCAAATGATGAGCAAGCTCTCACAACTCACGCTAGAAGAAACCACAACAAGAGGGAGCACCATCATCATAGTAAGAGGGAGAACCACCATCAAAATCAGAGGGAGAACTATGATAGACAAAGAAAACCCAGAAGAGATCTATCCAACATTAGATGTTATACATGTGATGAGAAGGGACATAACTCCAGAGATTGTCCCAGAAACAGAAGTGTCTCCCATAACAAGAAGACCAACAAGAAGAGACACCATGCTCACACCGCAGAAGATGAACCTCCAAGGAAGAGAACTAGAGATGAAGAAAGAGATGATTCTTCAAGTGATGAAGAATATGTATTATGATGAATAAAGGTAACCAGCTACAAGGTTCCGCCTCACAAGGTGAAGCTAGAGATGACTTTCAGCATTACATGAAAGGAGTAGGAAAATCTCCTACAAAGTTGGACTCCAGTAACAAATAAGGATCAATGCTCTATGGAAGAAACCTCTCATCCATTTCAGTATTGGTTAAGATGCAGAAGAAGGAGAACACAGAGTCTACTCCAGCACAAAGAACAAGTGTAGAACACTTGCTCAACATTTCCGATCATAAGCAAGAAAGGCACATGATCTCAGAATCAGACGAATATTGTTCAGTGGTGTACATAATTATGTTCCTAGATTTACGTTGTGTATTATGCATATTAGGATATTTGCATTAATAAACAATATACTACTAATATGCATGTGATGGGTAAGTGGCCTATGGTACTGTACAACATTCCATTGCTACTTATCTAGAATCAAACCTTTTTGCTAACATGTTGGGAGTAGTGAACACTCTTAACAATGTTCTCGTAGAGATGGAAGGCATTTAGAAAGTTACGAGATATGGATGAATGTTGTATTGAAGCATTGGCTAAGATAATTGCATGACTGTATGACCTATGTCTTTATGCGTAAGAATTTGTTCAGAAAACTATGAGATGTTTCTAATCATGCAATTGAACTTGACTTGTAGGAAAAATCATGTACCATCACCTAGAAGAGAGACTTGTTTCGAAGAACAAAAGACGAAGATCAAGAAAACTACCTATTGAATATATTGAAGAACCTGAAGTTCCCAGGATCAGAGATACAGCAATGGAAGAAGCAATTCCAGAATATAATGAAAATCACGAGATGGAAGAAACACAAGAACCTGTAGATCCACCTCGTGAGAAGAACTCCCACAAGAGGAAGCCAACATGGGTCCGAGAGGCAATACAAGATGCAGAGAGGTATGGCGCTCCAAAAGGGATGCACAAAGAAAGCAAGAGACCTAGGCCATACTCTATCTATGTAGCCCTGTTATGCGACATCATTGACAAAGAACCTTCCAACTATGAGGAAGCTGTTGAGAAGAAAGAATAGAAGGATGCCATGATCGAGGAGTACCAGTCGATCATGAAGAATGATGTCTGGGAGGTAGTTCCAAGACCAGAAGGGAAGTCTGTTGTGACTTCTAAGTGGATCTACAAGATCAAGAATGCTGCAGATGGAAACATAGAGAAACACAAGGCGAGATTTTTGGCATGTGGCTTCTCCCAGAAGGAAGGCATATATTATGAGGAGACATTTGCACCTGTAGCCAGATACAATTCCATCAGATCAGTACTTGAATTGGATGCAGTGATGAAATGGAAGGTACACTAGATGGATGTCAAGACAGCGTTCTTGAATGGTGTAGTAGAGGAGGAAGTGTACATGGAGCAGCCACTCGGATTTGAGACACATGACAGGCATACTCATGTGTGCAAATTGAAGAAGGCCTTGTACGAATTGAAATAGGCACCCAGGACGTGGTACGACAGGATGGATAGTTTCCTGATGAGCTTGGGCTTTACCAAGAGTAAAGCAGATTCCAACCTTTACTACAAGGTTGAAGTGGGAAATCCAGTGATACTTCTACTCTATGTAGATGACCTGTTTGTAACAGGGGAGGATGGGCTCATTGCAGATACAAAGAGGAAACTTGTCGCAGAGTTCTAGATGAAGGACATGGGTATGATGCGCTATTTCCTAGGCATGGAGGTGTGGCAAAATGCGGATGGGATCTTCCTTGGACAAGGGAAGTATGCAGTGGAGATTCTGAAGAAGTTTGGAATGATGGACGGCAAGGCTATGGCCACACCTATGGCATATGTTACCAACTTATTTGTACCATAGTTGGATTATCTAAAGAGCTGCCATTTGGAAACCATGATGAATGTTTGTACTCCAGTGCCTAGCCAGTTTTGGCTAGCCAGTTTTGTTTTTCAGTTGACATGACCATGGCCCCGTGGGGTTTGTAATAAAGTGTGCTAGTAGGATCTGAGTGTCTCAGTCCCCCATGACTTGATTAAGCAACTAAGGTATTCTAGGGAGTTTTTTCCCTTGTCAATTATACTTTGCCAAGTGCCAAGCTATAATCGATGAGGTTTTCTCCCGCTTCCTCCAAAGCTGGAATGCCCGATTTTGAAAATTTTGGCCATGGGGGGTTGTTAGAGTCCAACTGATGTATATAATCCTACTAGACACTATTAGAATAAGTGTCGGTCAAATCCTAGGTCCCTAGAACCCTCAGAAAAAATTTCGAAAAAATTTTACCGGGTCCGTTGAAATTTGGGTTTTTAATTATTTTTAAATTTAATAAATTTCTCTATAGTTTAAATAGAGAAATATCAATTTGTAATATGTCAGTCATCCGGGATCCAAATTTGATGATTGAAGGCTCCAGACTTAAGCCAAAAATCATTCATGATCCCTGGACCGGTTTATCCTAAGTTTCGGATGTCAATTAGGCCTCATAATTAATAATTTCTCAAAAAACCCAGTTACAAAGAAATTATTAATTAAAACAATAAAAATGATTATTTTGGAGATAATCCAAATCTCTCCAAAATAATCCAAATGGAATAAAGTAAAAGGCTAATTGACATGGCACTCAGCATTTATGAAGATTCCAATCATCTCAATCAACATTCAATCAACTGTACAGTCACCACAAGTGGATCTCTCAAAGAGAATTCGCCCTCCTTCAACAAGAAACTCGATTTGATGTGTTGGCACATGGCCATTGGGTTGGTGGTTGCACTAATAGATATGGTAGGTGCCATTCCTTGATTTGTGCATGGCTCCCTTCATAACTCGTGTTACCACCAACCACTCCACTCCAAGCTTGTATTATGTGGCAAATTCGACCTCCTTAATGTCCTCACGTCATCTCTACTTGGAGCTCAAGCTTCACATGTGGCAAGCACTCATTCACATGATGATCATTCCAAAGAGGAGATGAGGGGTGCCTTGCCTAGGTGGAGGCCACCTCCTCATCTCAATCAAAGCAAACTCGACTTGTGATTAGAGTTAACTCCAAGGCTTGGCTCTTGGTTGGTGTTGATTGACACTTAGATTGGAATTCAATTTATGTTAGTGCCATTGGATCCCTTCTCAAGCCAATTTGAATTAGGGTAGAGGTAAGCTAGTTTTGTTATATAAGGAAGCCATTTTGGCTCTTCTCTCGTGGACTTTTTGCAAAGAAACTCTAAGGAATTGTAATTGGAATTATATTTAATAAAGTTGTGACTTTGGAGGTCAAATTTGTGAGGGCTCTTGGTGGCCATGCTTCATCACATTTCTGAGGTGATATTGTGTTATTTTTCATATGCTTAGGATTCTTTAGTTTTGATTTATATGCTTAGAAGGCTAACAATCTAGCACATGCATATATATCTTCTCTTTTCGCTTAATCATATGTGATTTGCAGGTATTTCTCAAGGTTTTGTGAGTTTTTGCAAGTTCTCCTTCACTCCACTTATGGCCAAAGGCTTCTCAACTTGTTAAGCATTAGCAAATGGGAGTTTCTTGCTTCACCATCAACTTCTTTCAAAACAAACTACTTTGGTTACTTGTCATTCAAGCTTATCTCTTCAAGCCCATCTCCATTAGACTAGCCTCATTCACCCATTCGTTTTGCCCTTTCTCTCCTCATCCATTCATTTTTGCCCTAGATCTACCTCTTTCTTCCTCCATTCGTTTGTCTTCAAGCCATCCTCCATTCGCCCTTCCTCCTTAAGCTTCTCCTCATCCATCCGTTTTGCCTTCAAAAGCTCCTTTCTTCCATTCCAAAGAAGCCCTAAATTTTTACATAAAAACACCAAAACGAATTGTAAAAGTTAGTTTCTTTTTTGATAGATAGATCTCAAATTGTTACATTTTATCAATAGTCTCATGCATTGGAAAAGTTCAGATTTGAGTTTTCTAGATCTCATATTTGCATTAGTATAGCTTACACTTGTTTAATTTTTTGTTCCTACTTAAAAGGTAGATCTCATATACCAAAAATATTTCAAATTTTTCATACTTTAGATCTCTTTCCCATCACTTTTTAGGCGTTTGTTGTTCGCCGGTCCGTTTTACATTTCTCATAAATTCGAAATAAAATCTCATGCTTTTCATATTTTAGATCTTAGTTTTCAATTTTAGACTTAATAAGTTTCAAGTTTATTTGATTTTTAACATTTAATGGGTGCTTGTTGAGTGTGTTTTCCAAGCTTGTGTAGGTCTCTTTAAAAGAGAAGATAAACTTATGGAGCAACATTCAAAGAAGAGCAAAGTACATTCAAGGAGAAGATACAAACCAAGCGATAAAACCAAAAAACAATCTCCTTTTTGTACTAGCCTTCAAAGGCTTTTAGGTTTTATTGCACTAAGTTGTTTATTTTACGTTTCTCAAGGAAGACCTTTCAAGGGTTTAACCCCCAAAGGCAATTGTATAAAATTAATAAAAAGGTTAAGTGGAGGAGTCCTCCCTTTTTTTGGGTTTCTTCCCCATTTGGAGAAGAGTGTTGTGATTGGTTAATTTATATCTTTCCTTTTTGCATGCTTTAGATTAGCTTAAAAGTTTCATTTCTGCAAACTCTCTTCCAAGTTTTGACCAGAGCAAGCTAACTTTGGGATTGTATCCCAAAGGCCACATAGTTTTGTAGTAGCTTCTCGTTCCCCCATTAGCCTCCTTGTCGAAGTTTCAGCTAGCTGGAAAGTCTCAAGGAATAGCGGTTCTAAGTGATTGACCTTGTTCGGAGGTTGATCCCACCCTAGAACAAATCTTGTTTGGTAGAACATTAGATCTTTTCAGTTATCTTCAAGCATTTTGTTGTACTTCTTGTTATCATCTTTTACTTTCAGTCACTTATAAAGTTTCATTCTATTTCTTCAAATATCACAACTGCTTCTTTTTTCAATAAAATAAACAAAGCCTCTTGAACTTGGCCAAATCCAAGTCAAGAGCACTCTCTGTCGGAGAGCATCTTAAACTTGCATTTTTCCCCCTACATTAGGCATATTAGATTAGAAAAGTCTCTTCAACTTTAGTCTTAAGACTAAGTCAAGAGCGCTCTCTATCGGAGAGTTAAACTGTTCTCTTTAATAATAAAATACTTCAACTCACCCTCCCTTTTAATTAATTTACTTTGGTCGATTGTTCAACACCCGTATGCTCTGCCAACCTAAAAAGGTTGGGCTAGTACTCAGAAAGGTGTTGGATTTGCTAAACTTACAAGTGATAATCTAATTAAAACTTTACCCCAATCCAAACCGGTGTTAAATACTGAGGTTGCTTCCTGAAACAAGTGGTGCCGAGAATCCACTGGTCAAACTCGGGGGCGGTTCAAACATTGGACACCTATCCTCTTGAATCTGGGTGCTCTCAACCTATCATCTAAGAGGTTGCCAGTATTTATCCCGTTTGGTTTAACTCTTTTGATATCCTTGGTCTTAGCCTAATAAACAAGATCATTAAAATATTCAGTAAACCAAGATAATTTGCACAACGATCTCACAAACAGTTCTTTTTCAAAGACCCACACAATCAACATCACATTTTTTGACTCCATAAGGCACTGGTTATTTAAAAGCTTTTTTGATCAGGACCATTTGTCCTTGTGGTTATTTTATCTTGTGAATGCTTTATCTGATTATCAAATCTCGAAACGTACTATCATCTTGTTATCTCATTTAGCAACGTGGATTGCATCTTATCTTGTTTATCACATTTATAATATCGATCTTATCACAAAAAACTCCTAAACAACACTCATCCGCATCACCCCATACAAAAAACATTTAAAACACATAAAAGCCTTAGTGAAACTCTTTGTAGGGACTACCCCTCTTGGCTTCGTTAGGAGTTAGCCTAAACAGAGAAGCTGGGATTCAGGTGACAGTACCTGGCTCATTGCTTGCCCTCAAGGCCACACTTCTCCCCACTTCCAGTGAGGGAGACAGCTTTCGAAAGATTTCTGCTGTTGGTGTGCAATCTGGCGGTCAACAACATCGAACTTGAAGCTATTGTGTGATGCTTCATTAGAGTCAATTGATGCCACAATGTATCGTCAATTGATTGGGTCATTGATGTACCTGACGAATACGAGACCAGACATATGCTTTGCTATGAACACATTGAGCTAGTTCCTTATGGATCCAAGACATGTTCACCTGATTGCTGCAAAGCATATATTGAGGTAACTGAAGGATACAGTTGATTATGGGCTCAAGTATGACGCGAATCAGAAGATTAACCTGCAGGGTTATGTTGATTCGGATTGGGCAGGCAGTGCCGCAAATAGGAAGAGCACTTTGGGATGATGCTTCAGTACGGGATCCGGTATGATCTCCTGGTTTAGCAGGAAGCAATCATCCATGGAACTGAGTACAACCGAAGCAGAGTATGTTGCAGCTTGTTCGGCTAGTTGTGAGGCAGTATGGCTTAGGAAGCTACTGTCTGATTTGTTTGATCTCCAGCTAGAGGCGACTTGTATATTCTGTGACAAACAGAGTTGTGTGAAGTTGTTCGAGAACCCAGTGTTCCATGACAAGTCGAAGCATATTGAGATCAAGTACCACTATATCAGGGATATGGTGCAGAGAGGAGCAGTGAAGCTCCAGTATATTGCGACGGACGAGCAGATAGTCGATGTGTTGACCAAGCCGCTAAATAGAGTAAAGTTCGAGTACTTCAAAGAGAAACTTGGTGTTCTCCAGATCGAGGTTCCTTCCAAGAGGATGTGATGAGTCCGGAAGACGCAGATGCACATGGGCTATTCTCGCATAGTGGTAGGAAAGTCCTCCTATGTTGGTAGATGTAAGGGTCGGGCCATTCTCGCATAGTGGTAGGAAAGTCCTCCTGTGTTGGCAAGATGTAAGGGCCGAACCTTTCCCGAATGGTGGTAGGAAAGTCCTCCCATGTCGGTATATGTAAGTGTTGAGCCTTCTCGAATGGTGGTAGGAAAGTCCTCCCATGTTGATTGATGTAAGTGTTGTGTCTCACATGCTGGTAGGAAAGTCCTCGCATGTTGGTAGACGAGGTCTCGCATGGTGGTAGGAAAGTCCTCTCATACAGGAGACGTTGTGACGTCCACCGGTCTTAAGACACTATGTGTGCGCCTAGGCAGCATCTCGTATGCTGGTAGGAAAGTCCTCCCATGCTGGTAGACGCGGGCTGACCGTTGTGGGACATGTGATGTGCATCTGGGCTGTGCTCCGTGTGACGATGAGATGATCTGAAGACGATGAGGCGACAATAGGAGACGCAAGTGTTTGCAAAGGTAGTGCAATGACTGGTCCTAGGTTGTACCTACTGGATGGCTTGCTCGCAGAAATGATGAAGACCTACATGAGGGTAAGGCCTACATCCAGCATGAAAAATGGTTGGCTCTGTAGAACTTCCTATGACGAGTAGATTCGAGAGATGTCACCAATCGATGATCGACATGATGAGGATTACAGCAGCAATGACGATGATGATCTAGTGTTGATAATGATGTTCCAACATTGATGATGATCCAATGATGAAGACTTGTGTCCAGATGTGTTGATGACTGTGTCAAAAGAATACCTTCCTAGTTAAGAGGGAGTGTTAATGTAATTGTAACTTCGGAAGATATTCACTTGTATTTTATATTATTATTATTATTGTATTTTATTTGTACCTCCGACGAAAATGTTTATTCCTCCAGTCGGGAATGTCATTATTACATTTGGTCATGTAAAGTCATTGAGGTAAATCCTCCATTGTAAGTCAGGGCAATAGTTCCCCCTAGAGTCAGTTAAATTAGGGTTATTGAGTCCCCTAGAGAAGTCGGCCTAGTTAGGTACAACTGGGGCCGACCTAGTAAGTGAAAGATAAAGTATAAATAGAGAGTGAAGCTCTCTCATTTGGACATCACACTCACTCACAAGTTCGCATTAGTGAGAGAGAGGACAAGTTCGCATAGGAGGAAAAGAAGAAGAGTTGCAAAAGACCATCTTTGTTTTGGGGTTTTACTTTTGTGATATTGTATTGGTGACGATTCTATCTCTGAGGAAGTTGCGGGGTTTTCTCCTTTATGGTTTCCCCGAGGAAATTCTTTGTGTCTATTGTGTTATGCTGTGCATGTTATTCTTTCAGTTAAGATCCTAGATAAATAGTGATTAAAAGTAGAAAATCTAACAAAGGTTTTGGTCTCTCTCATTCCTATTTAAAGGAGAGACCCCTCATTGTAAAGGGACTTTTGGCTTCCCCAAGGCGGGTGTCAGAGTAGGCAGATGGTGGGGCGCATGAGGAGCACGTGGCCAGGCCTCATGCCACCCGTGCCACCACCTCAGTGCCCCCAGCTTGGCCTTCGTTAAATGAAACTTCCGCAAGCATTCATCACGATAGCAGCTCGAGTACAAGCTTTCATGGTCGCTCTGGCAATTCGACAGCGAAGTTGGTTGAGGAAGATGATCATGCAGGAGGGTGAGCCCATCCGTCCTGTTCTCACCATGATGACAATTCTAAAGCAGGATCTTCAGCTCAGCCTCAATCTTATCATTGAAATGAGTGACTTAATGACCACCATGCCCTATATAGGAAGCCTTTCCTTTGCTTTTTTACACATTTTTGGCCCTTGCTTTTCTATGGTTTTCAACATTCTCCTTCTGTTTGTAAGTAAGGCCAACTCCCATCCCTCGAAGCTGACCTTTACGGGAAACCTCGGCTCGGAGAGCGCTGCCATCTCTCACAGCCCCAAGCCCTCCTTTATTTTGTTCCTGTCTCTGCTCACGCGTGCCATCATGCCTCCCCAGCAACATCTGTATCACCATAGGAAAGCCAAAGAAGCTGGCCCCTCTTCCACACCCTCGGCCAAGAACACCAAAATCATGAGGAACATTACCCACACTGTGCGTCTGTACAATCAGGATACCCCGAATGATATAAAGGAAGAAATCGCTGCAGAGGAAGACAACATCCAAGTTACGAGGATCTGCACTCAGGATGAGGAGGTCTGGAAGGAATTCGAAGCCCTGCTCCCGGACCCTGGCTACGCTCGGGGCAGAGTTTCTCTGTATCTAAAGACTTTGGACATTGCTTGGCAGCAAAAGTACCTCATGGGGAAAGTGTTGGTGGAACGTGGTGAATCTCATGAAGACATCCTCCTCCAGCTGGACGAGGTTACCAGGAATGTGCAAAAGATTGTTGCTCACCTCAGCATCAGTCTGAACGCCAGCAATGAAGCCCCCTCAAACCCGGGTTAATCTTTGGTTTTCTGCTTTTTATGTGATTTTTGTTTATGAAGAATAGTAGTAGACTCATCTCTAGGAACTCTCAATGTAAATGGTTCAATTTAGTTTCTTCCCGTGGTAGACTGTCAAACTGAGTTTTCAACGAATCTGAGCTTGTTTTCCTTCTGTTGGGAGGGCCCAGATTCTCCACTTTCTGCCTGTTTTCCCTATGTAGGGAGGGCTCTGCTTTAGTGTTGACTGTATTTCACTGTTTTTGGCAATAGAAGGATTATATCAAACTTACAAAAAAAAGGGGGGGGACTTTTGGCTCTGGATTTTTGGCAATAAAGAATTATTTTGGGAAAAATCTTGTGCCTTTGTTATAGATTATTCTTGTGCTTGATTGTAGCTCTGACAGCCTGTCACATCCTTGTTGTATGATGAGATATCCATGCTAGACGTTTTGGCTTAGTGTGTGCTTTGCAGGAGGGCGACTTCATTGGAGGATTTCGTGGGGTTTCTCCGGATCTCTTCACTGGATGAGTAAAATAATCAGGGAGTAGTTTTTATTGTATCTTTGATCAATATTTATGCTATCTGATTCTTCTTGAACCATTTACTTTCTCTTTCCGTAAATCACTTCTCACTAAGATTGTCATCTACAAGAAGGGGGGCGCAATAGCTGTTGGAGGCAAATCGACTTCATCTTGGGGATTGTCAAATCAACTTGGAATTGCTTCGAGGGGGTCGGAACATCATTGCACTTGGCATCTACAAGTCATAGGAGGTAAGAACCATTGTTTTTCTTGAGTTATTTGTCTATTCCATTAGTCTGTTGTTACTTCTTCTACAAACCCTAAGCTGCTAAAATTCATAAAAATTCTCTAGCTCAAACAATTTCAAATCGTGGCGAACAATTTCTGAGTTTTTACTTTTAGGCCTAGCCTGAAGTGGGTTTACTAGGGCGTCACACTCAGTGGACTCCATCTTTCCCAAATCCCTAGGCACTTATCTCTCTCTCTCTTGCGCCCTCTCTGATTTTGCCCCTTTTTCAATTGTTTGATGCCCGATCTTTACTTGTGAACTTTGATACTTTCAGATCTTCCACCAAGCAGTGCTAGAAAGCCATAATCTATTCAGATCTGCTTCCTTGGACCATTTCCCTGTTTTAAGGTTCACGTTTCCCAAGGCAGTTGGATTTAATCGTTTTCCCTAGCACTTAAATCTTGGATCTATTCTTAATCTTCAAGTCACTGTGTTTAAACACTTAAATTCGAATCTTATTTATCCTAAGCCTCCATAGTGACCTTGTTCCTTAAATCTAGGGTTGTTCACCCCTCACCTTACGTACCCTATTTTCATAGCTTGATCTGGTGACTGGGTTAGATCTCTCCTGTCGGGAGTAGATCGGGGTCTCCCCCCTTGCTATCTGTGGCTTGGATAGCACAAAGTGAAGAGTGTCTTATTTGGTGTGACAACCAATCCATCTTGGGAATCATGGCTCTCTTGTGTCACCTCTTTGGTTGCTAATCCCCTCTATCGTCCTGTATAGGATCATCTATTTAGGGCAACTACAAGTAGTGTGATAACAGGTTCATGATAGATCTTTTTTTATTGTGATTCCAAGAATGTCTGTTATTGTCATATTGAATTGCACTAGAATTGATTTTCGCTGGAATATAGGTCAAATATTGTCTTTGTTTAGAACAATGTTGATACATTGATTGGTTAAAGTGTCATCTCTTGTGATTAGGATGTACATAAGGTTTCCTTGTAACTTGATTTTTGTAATGTCATTTTATGCTTAAGCATCAGGGACCATCCTGCTAACCAATCAAATTCCCATAAGTTCAGGCGGGGTACTAACAATCAGGGAATTGACTGAGGACTGATACCATTCAAAACAAAAGCAGATCTTAATTAGTATTATTAAGTCATTAGTAGATAAAAGAGGGCCACAGGAACCAGGAGCAACTTACATGCATTACATGCAGGCCATATCTCATAATGCAGGCAACAGAAGCACATTTAATTAAGTCGCATGCATGCAGGAAGCAGTGCATGCAACCTCAACTGAGAAAAAGAAGAGAAAACGAGTAGGGCATGCAAAAGTGAGGGCATGCAACCTCAAGTGAATAAAAGAAGGCAAATCGAGTTATAGAGCATGCAAAAAGTTATTATTGATCAGTGAGAATTCGATTGGAGAGCTCTGAGAGCACAATTAGGTTTGAGGGTGCATCCCTTAGCCATCAAGTGTATTTTGGTAGTGAAATCTATCTGCCCTAGTCACTTCCAAGGTTGGATCATACAGATCCATCATTGCTATTCATCAGTACATCAAGATTCAGTATTCTTCACTTGGATTCGAGTATACCACAGAGTAGCTATAAGAGATTAGAAGGGGTGCATTCACTGGAGCACTGAGGATGCACTTATCTGAGCCTTCCAAGTCTTATCCTTCTCATCATTCTCAGTGTTGAAATATTGTAACTTCGAAGAATATTCTATTGTATTTTATTATTGTAATTTATTCGGAGATGTTTTATTCCTCCGTCGGGATGTTATTATTGTATTTGGTCATCATAGAGTCATGAGGTAAATCCTCCCATGTAAGTCGGGGCAATAGAACCCCTAATGTAATGGGGTTTTTAATTCCCCTAGAGGAGTCATCCTAGTCAGCATTAGTTGAGTGGTAAAGTTAGTTGAGGCTGACATGTCAAGTTGTAAAAATTAAAGTAGAAGTGAATGTATAAATAGAGAGCTAGGCTCTCTCATTTATATAATTCGCAATGGAGAGAGAGAGAGAGATATTTGCAAGGAGAAGGCGCACTTGTTTGGGGTTTTTTCTTTGTACTTTTTATCATCTATATTGAGGAAGTTTTGTTGGGTTTTCTTCCCCTAGAGGGTTTCCCAGGATAAATTTGTGTCTCTTGTGTCTATGCTATGCTTGTTATTCTTTCAGTGATCTTGTATATGTTATTGTTGTGAAATTGAATTGAACACTGATGTTATCTATCTTAGCATATTGAATCTTAACATGGTATCAGAGCTAGCCTGAAAGAAGGCAATGTATGGCATTTACGACACTTGTTTCACTTGCGACAATTTGAAAGCTAGGGCTTTGTATAGCAAACACTAGTCATCTTGGAATTTTCGCTATAAATCACTTTTGGCGAAAGTTCAGGATCTGAAACTTGAAGGTTCAGAATCTAAAACTTGGACAGGCCGAAGATGAAATATTCATGTACCTTGTGTCTGAGTTTCAACCTCATATTTGTTGTACTTTGTGAGATGTGATCCGTACAAGTTAGGGTTTCTGCCTCTTCCAGAATGCAGCCCTAAACAGGAGACCTAGGGAAAAAGGTCATATCTCAGGATAGGAAGCTCCAAATGGAATTCCGTAAAGTGACAGTTAGGGCATGGACTTTAGTTTCACAGGTTCGAGTATCAGAGGCCAAAGTTGAAACAATGACACGTGTCACCCCGTACAATCTCGCAATGTTGTTTCATCCCATAAACAGGTCATGTTGGGAAACTTATCATATCTCTCTCATGGAGAATCCAATGAAGCTCAGCTCTGTGGGGTTGGAAAGATGACAGGTCAGGCTACCACAGGCCAAAGTTTCAGACCCTAGGGATTCGAAATTTCAAAGATACACCAGAAACAATACAGCACATCTGAAATAGCCCAATGGAGGAAATCAAAGAAGAGGAGGAAGAAGTTCTCACTTAGGGTTTTCAGTTTTTTAGGTATGGAAGGACCTGATAAAATGTTGGAGACACGTATTGCAACATTGGAAACTTTGAAAATGGATTTGGAATCCCTTCATCATTAATCTTCCATCAAATGTTGCGGGAGGAAGGAGATTAAAAATTAGGGTTTCCAGGTTCTACAAGTAAGAAGAAACCCTAGCAAAGTTGGGAGAATCATAGGGAAACAATGAAGGAGGTTTAAATGGAACTGGTATTCTATAATCCCATCACCGTGAATCTATATAAGATGTTTACAAGTGGTCTACCTTGGAATATTAGGGTTTTACCCTTATAGAGAAGACTCAAGCAATCTCGACAAGTATGACTTCAGGAGATGCAAGTATGTTTTGAAATCTGTTTCATTAATTTGATGATTAAGTTCATGATATGTTTATTTTCATATTATTGAGATTAGTACAATAATGATTAATTTTAGACTTAGTAAAAGTATGAATGCATGTGAATGATAGAAGACATTCATTGATTAGGGTTATGACACTTATGATTGTACTAATGCACTTGTGGTGTTGTATGAGGATAATGTTGTCTGCTAACATGAAAGATATATGAAGAAAGACAAATCAAGTTCTAGATCAAGAATATATGACCATGATGACATGAAGACAAAGACTCATCCATAGTCTTTGATCACACAGAAGCTCTACTTACGAGGTATGTATGATTTGGTTCTACTATGCTTAACTTATAAGAGATGCAAGTCACTACCACAAGATCTCTAAATCTTTGAAGAGAACAAAGAAGATACTGTTTAGGTATGTTAGGCATAACTAGCAAGCATGCTAATCCAGGTATGTTTTCCTATATCGAACTAGAATCCTACTTTGTGTTAGGATCTTAGATAAGTATACTTTCATATGGTTGATAATGATTATTCCTGAAAATAAAGTTTAGTTAATCAAGGCTTTATGCATATTGTGTTTCTTAGTTTGATTAATGATTATGACCGTACGCATTTAAGATTATTTAGGGTTATAATGTTTTTAATCTTATTGAGATTATACTAATGAATGTGTGATTATGTATGAGATCTTGAGGATGACACGATGATGAAACTAGTGCACACTTAAGCATGCATAGTGGTACAGGATGGATAGAAGTTCAAAGACATATAATCATGATGCTATCATAAAGGGAAAATAGAGATCAAGAGGGAGGCAACCACACAAACATAAAAGATAAGTATTTGAGTTGTTATTTGAATTACTTATTGAATCTCTGAATAGTTAATGATATTGCTCGTAATAGTTGTATGCATATTTGTATTCCTAGAATCAGGAAATATATCATGCATAGTGTAAGCATTCATATAGCATTGAACAGTATACTACTAATATGCATATGATGGGTAAGTTGGACAAACATTCCATTGTTGCTTGTCTAGAATGAAACCTCTTTGCTAACATGTTGGGAGTTGTGCACGCTCTTGATAGTATGTTCTGGTAGAGATGGAAGGCATCTAGATAGCCACTGTATGCATACAGAAAGGATATGGAAAAGTGTTGTGCCAAAGTATTGGTCAAGATAGTTGCATAACTATGTGAATCATATCAATATGCATAATAGGATATCATTGAAATGTCAACATGATTTGAAGATTATGAAGTGTTACTAATCATGTAATTGAATTTGATTTGTAGGAAAGATCGTGTGCTATGATCTACAAAAGAAGGATGATGAACACTTGTTCTGAAGAACAAGTGATGACTGTTCAACAAGAAGACTTACAAATCAAGCATACTATAGAAGTACAAAGCAAGGCTTGTGGCTAGACACACTTCCAGAGATAGATTACACCCATGGATGATTCCCAAGATTTGAAAGAAAAACACATGATTGAAGAAGGCTTTGTACGGGTTCAACAGGCACCCAGGATTGATAGTCATTTGATGAGCTTGATGATCACCACGGGTGATACGGATTTCAACCTTTGCTACAAGGTTGAAGATGGTTGCTATATATACAAATGACATGCTTCTCTCAAATGGATGAAAGAAGGAACACACCATAGTTCAAGTAATCTTGAAGCTCATATCAGTAGACCCATCTGACAGGAGATGACGCGGATAGGTATGCATACGATCACTCAATGTAGAGTGTGCATGATGTTCAATCACAGAGGGAGGACAATACTCAGATGTAGAAGACTCCACTTCAGAGGGAGTATATCTCATAGTTCAAAAATCTTGGCATGATTCTTGTGATTAGATATGTGGCTGAGATCAAATGAGATTTTTCCTTAGCCAAGGAAAATGTGAAGTAGAGATCTGGGATGATGGACAGTGGTTTCTACAGTTTACAGGCAAATGATTGGTTCGTTGATGTATTTGACGAATACGAGGCCAGATATATGCTTTGTTGTGAACACCCTGAGTAAGTATCTAATTAAGCCTAGACGTGTTCACCTGGTAACTGCAAAGCATGTGATGAGATACTTGAAAGGTACGATAGAATTTGGTCTATACTATGTTGGAGATCATGACTACAGATTGTATGGCTATACAGATGCAGATTGGGCTAGAAGTGTCTCAGACAGGAAAATCACCTCAGGTGGATGTTATTGTCTGGGATCTGCCATGATCTCATGGTTTAGCAAGAAGCAGTCCAGTGTTGCTCTCAGCACAGCTGAAGCAGAGTATATAGTAGCTTGTTCTGCTAGTTATGAGGCCATATGGCTTCGGAATTTGATGTCAAGACTATTTCACCTGGAGTTGGATACCACAGTGATTCTATGTGACAACCAGAGTTGTATAAAGATGACGGAAAACCTAGTGTTCCATGACAAGTCAAAGCACATAGAAATCCAGTATTTTTATATACGAGATATGGTACTGTTATCACATATATAGTAGCCGGGCTACCATACATTATTTTTCTCATTCCAGTACACTATTCAGCCAGTTCCATTGCATTTGAGATGCCGAGATGAGCATCTATATTGGATCACTATTAGATTGTGGACAGCAGTTGCATTCCCCATGCTATGACTGAGTTTCAGGACACCCAGAGAGGTGACCGATGTAGCCATTATACCATTGGTACAGAGCAGACAGTAGTGCCCAGAGTTACAGCAGCAGTCTTAGAGGACAGATGATGGTACAGGTTGATGAGCTTGCAGGTATATGACCCAGCAGGTATATCATGGTGTTATGGTTAGATTGCTTTTATACTTATTCTTATAGCATATCTTATCACTTAGTGTCATGATCTGGCGATCATATAGATATATGGACCTGGTTGATCTATTATATATATTATACTGTCCCTACTCAGACTTAGAAGTTCACTATTCATACTCATCGGTACATACCCTCCTTAGGGAGAATAGAGGTGATCATTCCACCATACCATGGCTTGCTAGTGTTGGCTCCATTATTTCATTGTCTTCATCCATCCATGGCCTACCTTTTAGATTATCACCCTGACTTACTACTTGACTAGTGACATGGAGGACCTTTCCCCACTGTAGCCTCTGTATTGGATGAGCTTCCCCGTTTATTGTGTCTCGGCTCTGAGTTGGTGACAAAACTTACCTATGGTGAGTTGGAGTTCCTTGTGAATTCCCCCTAGTCACTAAAGTTGTGTTGGCTAAACCTGAAACTTTTAGTGCTGCCATCAATACAAAATCTGGAAAATGAAATGCTATATCTTGTATGAAAAGCCCATTCATGCAATGTGTTTCTAAACACACATGAATGAGAGGCATGCCAAATGAACATGGCAATAAAAATAAAAGGTTATATCTTGTGAAAAATAAATACCTAGGTAAACAAGCTGTCCATGACACACCTAGAAGTGCTCAGGTAAACAAGTGCCTTAAAAACACACCTGCAGCAGAAAGCCTAAAAGAAAAAATGTAAATCTATGCAATGTGTTTGTAAACACACATAGATCAAGGCTATGGAAACCTCAGGCCCAAAGAGCAATGGAACTTAAATGCTCTATCTAAACAATTGCTGGCCTTATTTGTATTATGGATTGTGCGCATCTGTGAAGGTGAATAAACCCTCTTTAAACAACTCATCCATTTGTGAGACACCGCCATTCCCTGTGTTATTGCTCATTCAGTATATACTATGGTGTATTCCCTTTCCCTTGCCAAAGTGTCACAAAGTCAAGTCAGTCAAGTCATCCCTTAGCCTAGCCAGTTAATTCAGCCCTCACCCTTCACTAGCAAATTGATCACAACTATGACGTGAGTATGATCCTGAAAGTCTAGTCTGAGTAATAGTAATAATTAACGACAATATATATTTGGATGTAGATCGCCAGTTATGATCATTATGTGTTATAATTGCTATTTGAATAAGTTGTAGAGCATGTATTAACCTTGACACTTTACAGCAGCCTTGGATGATGGACTGAGTTATATTTGATCCTGGTTGGACCTAGTTTGACCATGGAGGACCATGGGACATGAGATGATAGACCTTATGATGATATGGATAGATGACATATGGTCTATGTACACATACAGGATGATTCTATGCAGCAGCTACAGGGTTATGATGATGATTCTTGGGATACAGCAGTGTTTGATCATTTACAGAGCATTATTATTGGCCTTGTTCCGGTATATTGGATATTTATTTTGATCATGCAGAGACTCATATGGTGTATGAGTACACATCTTGGATAGATTTGGACCTTCTGAGTCCAATGGGACAGTTTGTTTTCAGTTCCGGGCACTTACAGTG
Organism: Larix kaempferi; assembly: GCA_027924585.1. Classification (NCBI taxonomy): domain Eukaryota; kingdom Viridiplantae; phylum Streptophyta; class Pinopsida; order Pinales; family Pinaceae; genus Larix; species Larix kaempferi. The sequence goes on along the minus strand of BSBM01001296.1, from coordinate 918,321 downwards.
ATGATTGAGCCTCAGTAGGCTGTCCCAGTGCAGTTTTGGGCTGTTGGAGGCCCTGTCGGAGCAGAGATGACTTTTATCCGGTTGACCTAGGGCGCTGATGATGGAGGGGGTGGTCCAGCCACTTGTTTTTACCATATTACCCCCCTCCCGGACACACTGGTGCCCTCACCTTGACAGCGCCAGCACTCCAGGAGGCTGTTTGGGGCAGTTTCACGCTTCCCGAGGCATTTCAGGATTGGTAGAAATGGCTATTGAGGAAATCGATTTGGGCTACTGAGGCAAAGTTATGGCATGGGATGATCAGTGATGATAGATCGGGGTCTTCCACACCTTCTCCAACAGTTTCAGCTTCATCGGGGCCTGCATCCATCACTTATGGCATTTTCTGTGGATTTCTGAGGTCTTTTGAGGACCACGACTTCACTATGGAGGCACGATTTGGTACATTCATGATTATTTATTGGTTATTGTGCTATGGGGATTGACCAAGGAGGGATAAAATTACCCCTTGGACCCACCATAAGCCTCTTATGATATTTCATCATCATGATTTGGTGGGATTCCCCTCTTCTAGGGCGATTTTGTCCACTTATGTTATATTTTATGTGTGATCCATGTATTATGTTGTTGAGCTCATCTCAACCATTGATTAGACATTTGTATCTTTTAATCTTAGCCACTCATTCAAAAAGTGGTTAGGGTTTTGGTGCCTCTCCTTCCTATTTAAAGGAGAGAGCCTCTCATTGTAAAGGGACTTTTGGCTCTGGATTATTGGAATAGAAAATTATTATTGCATCTATCTCCAGTGTTGTGGTGAATGTTTTTGGTGTTCGTTCGTTGGTTCTTCCTTTGCACTGAGTTATTGGAGATCTTGTTTGCCATATCTTTGTACCACGATTTTGCATCTACAGGTGGAGGCCGATTTGCTTGGAGGAGGAGGTATTGGTAGGGGAAGACTCTCCCTACTTCTTCTTTGGAGCTATTCGTTGGTAACAGGGAGTATTACTGTCCCAGGACCTTCTATTTCATGTTACTATTGCATTTCTCTTGTATTTCTTCCATACTTGATCTTACTGATTGAATTTTGTTCCTTGGTTTGACAGGTAGAGGAAGGCGCACTTGTGGGCTAGGGCATCAAATTGGCAAGCAAATCAACAATCTCTCATTTGATCTCCGCGGGAATCTTCCTCAACATCAAGGCATCTCATCACATCACTCAGGTATGATCTCAAGGTAAGTTCTATCTCCATGATCTATCCAATTGTCTAAAATATCTTAAAACCCTAAATTAATCAAAACCCCATTTTTACATTTTCTCAGATCTACTTAGATCTAGTGGGTTGTTGGGTATAATATTGAAAACCCACCTCTATAGCATCCACGGCATCCCGGATCTATAGTTTGGTGAGGATTGGCTTCCGTTTGACCCCTCTCCCATACCAATTTGGCTTCTCCCAAGCAAGGCGCACTTCACTGATTGAGCCGGTTGACCTAGATCTAAGTGGTGGGTGTTTGAGATTCCACTTGATTTGACATCTACACATCCAATAACATACACCCAGGTTGTCCCTTTCCTGAAATTCACCTTGTGGGCCCCATTCCACATTTTAAGGGATTTAATCCCCATTTTGGGCCACTTGGAACCCTCAAACTCAGATCTACTAAGATCTAACCGTTGGATTACCACGAAATTACAGATCCATACTCCTACTTGACCGATCTACCCGGATCTAAAGTTTGGATGCCATCCGACTTGTTTTGACCCACCTAACCCCACTTTTAGGCCTCCTTGGGCAAAGTCGCACCACCTTGGAGAAGTGAGTTGACTCACTTCCAGGAACTGGGTACTTGAGATTTTTGGAGATCTGAAACCGGAATAATTCAAAACCTAGGTCTAGACTGTCACTTTGTCAAATCTTGCCTTGGGGATTGCATTCCTTGTTTTAAGGGATTGTGGTCCACTTGGGTCAAACCTAGATCTAAACTCATTCATCCATCAAGACCTTTATTGCCCACTTGTTCCAAGTACTAGGAGTCTTAAACCACAAGTCAACCTTACTTTGACTCCACTTCCCAATTCCCAAGGCACTGGTTTCTCTCCAAGTTAATTCAACTTTCCTAGATTGTTGGATTGACTTGTGGATTGACCTATGCATGGTGAACTAAACCCTTGAAGCTATCATGTATCATGGTCAAGCTTGTCATCCATACTAGTTAGCCCCAATACAAACCTTAACTTCCCTGCATTGGACACAGTTCCCAAGGCAGTGGACTTTCCAACATTGAACTAGTACACTAAGCCCTAGATCTCACTTCAAACATTACAAGTCACTATTACATCAACTATGAACCAAAGCTATACTTATTGAAACCCTCACTTGGCTTGTGACTTTACCATTAGGTCTAGGATAAACCATACACCTAACTTCACTTAGAAATACCCTGATTTGGTGTCTTGGTTTTGATCTCTCCTATCGGGAGTAGATCGGGTCTCCCCCTTTGTTGTTTGGGCTAGACAACATAAAGCGAAGGTTGCCTCGACTGGCGTGACAACCATATATTGGAGGTCGAGGTGATCGTGGTTGCACCTCTTGAGTTGCCCTTCCCTATTGCCATCCATGACTGGATCCATCCATAGGGGTAACTACAGCTTAGGTGATAACATTTTGGCGCCGTTGCCGGGGAGGCAATAGCTTGCCCTAGTCCTTCCTGCATATACAACGACACATATCTTGGTAGAAGAGTTAAATCTACCTGGCGACTCCCAATCGTGACTCCGCTGAGGAGCAAGCTCATTTACATCCTTACAACACAAGAAGTAAAGTAAACTTAGATCAAGTTGAAGGAACCCCAATTACATATCGTAAAAGAGATCCTAAAGCAGAACCATCTAACTTCCTTTGGAAATTGGTTAACGATTCTCCAAACAGAGCTTCAGGATCCCCTTTGATCAAGTCGGTCCCTCCCTCATCTCCTAGTCCAAACTTAAACACAAACTTACCAAATCCAATGGCCGGAACAAACCCGGGAAACCAGAATGTTCCTCCACCACAAGCCCCTAGGATTTTTGGAAGAAAGGCAAAACCATCTCCTTTAGACTTTTCCCAAATCCAAGGTGCACCCCACGACATGCCTGAAAAGTATTTTGAAAAAGTTCCCAGATTTGATGGAGTATCTGCTATATCAATTGAAGACCACATTGATAAAGTATGGGAACACATGGAAGCATATGGAGCATCCGAGGAAGATGTGTTCATGAGGGGTCTCCTGGCATCCTTGGAAGGAGATGTTAGGAAGTGGTTTGATAGGTTGCCTGCCTCATCCATTGATGGGTATGATAACTTTGTCAACAAGCTAAACAGTGAGTGGTCCCGAAAGTTAGATGGGAAATTTCTCTTACACCAACTTTTTGACATCAAGAAAAGAGAAAATGAAACAGTCCATGAGTTTAACATAAGATTTGACAAGACTGTAGCTGTTATCCCTGAAGACATTAGACCAAAAGATCAAGCAGTTGTCATTCACTACTTGAATGCTTTTGAGGGATGGGTTGGTTATCAACTAAAGGATAAAAACCCAAATGACTTAAAGACCGCTCAATCAAATGCTAAGATGGCTGAGCAAAATGTAGCATCCATGGGGAAACAAAATTTTTTTGATCAATTTACCCCATCCACTTCCAGATCTGACCCTAGACTCCGAAAACCAAAGGAACCTGTGAGTGTGCCAAAGGAATCCAAGGACACTTTAGAGGTCATGCAAGAAATGATGAAACAATTAACTGTCCTAACTAAGAATGTGGCAAGTTTGAATGACCCTGAGAGACATAGGAATCCTTATGGCACTAAACCTTACTGGAATAATAATAGAAGGCCTGATGGGGATAGGGATAGGCGACGACCTGAGTATCCAGAAAACTCTGAAAAGAAGGAAGTCAATTGGTGTGATGAAGAAGAAGAAATACCCTCTGACACCATTGACCATGATGACCAACCAGAAAACATCAACTTTATAAATGACTTATCTTATGATGAAGACTTTGGAAGAATCCTTTTAGAAGAAGAGCCATGGGAGCAAGAAGATGATATAGTTGAAGAACCTAGCTCCACATGTTGTGCCTTAGAACTCCCAAAACCTAAAGAGCAACCAAAGTATCAAATCTACAAACGAGGAAGTACCTCCCAGCCTTCTTTCCTTGATAAACATAAAAAGATTGATGAAGATAAAAAGGGAGAAGAAGATCTTGCCATAGATAATTATGATCTTAAGATCGATATGAAGAAAGAGCTAAGCAAGATAATGTGTAACATCCCTGTCACTGAGTTAATGAAGGTGCCCTCTGTTAAATGCCAAGTAGAGGAATTTTTCAATGGTATTGGCCAAGAGAAAACTCCCGAACCTATCCTAGAATCATGTCATATCCAAAAGCTTAGTGGAACACAACCTAGTGAAACAGAAAAGGATCCACCAATAAATATCCATTCAGCCATTTATGAAAGAAAGAGTGGTGGTCACTCCCCCTTTTACCTTACCCTGCATATTCAAAACATGCTCCTTCATAACTGTATGTTGGATTCTGGAGCAGCAATGAACGTTATGCCTTTACAAGTTATGAAGGAAATGGGACTTGAAGTGACTAGGCCTTATGGAAATGTTTGTGGTATAGATTCCCGACGAGTACCGTCTTATGGCTTGATTAAAAACCTTAGGGCTGATCTTTTCGCATGTTCAGACATTTCTACTATGATGGATGTAGTTGTCATTGACTTACCCCCAGCATATGGAATGCTTTTATCTAGAAAATGGGCAGCTGGTCTAGGTGGATACCTTATGATGGATTTATCATTTATTTGTGTTCCCAACCCTGATGGAGCTTTGATTCGGGTTAACAGAGAGCCTTGTTATAATGAGCATGTTGAATCTTTTGATGAAGGGTTGAAAAACACATATGGGGATGAATTATTAAATAATGCCAAAACTAACCTGGTTGAAGATGAGGATGAGTTATATGAGGTTGATCAAAATATGTGTATGGTCATGGAAGATTCTGATTCTTTTTGGGAAGACAAGCAAATGATTGAAATAACAAGAACAATTGGAAATGAATTTGTTGAGGAAATAGATGAAAATCAACCCCAAGATCACGAACAAAACAATGAAAACATTCAAGAACCTTCTATAGAAGATCACACACTTGAAGGGGTTGAGAATGGCATAAGAAATATAGGAAGAGATGAGAGTTTGCTTGATGATCAAAGCATGGAACAAACTCCCCCAATAGAAAACCTTCATGAGCAAACACACAATGAGGAGAACATTGAAAACCCAATACATGAAGATGAGTTTGATGATATTAGGAGGGGAGAAAGAATTCCTTTCACTGTTAGGGAATGGTTTGCCTTGACTGATCACAATAGAGAGAGAGAAAGCCAAGGGCTTGCACCTATCTACCCATGGGAAAACAATCTTGCAACATCTACTAGGGTCGAAACAAACGAAGAGCCTGAAGCCACTTATTATTCCGATACAGAAGATTCTTTATCTCATTTATCTCTAGAGGACGATAATCTAATTCAAGTCCATGATAACTCTCTAAGTTGGGAAGAAGATGCCCTAATTAATGATGCACCCGAAGGAGACTATAATCTAAATAACCTTGCTATTTTTCAAACTCCTTCAGAACCTCAAAGCTATGCTTTATCTGCATATCCGCATATCCCTAGTTTCCTCTTACCATCCGAGTCACCTAGTTATCACACTTATGATCCTTCTCACATTCCTACTTCCTCTACATTTCATCTTGAGTTAGTTTCTCCCAGATTGGAAAACATGGTTGTTCCGGTTCCTTCAGGGGAAGGTTCTAGTCATAACACTGTCATATCTCATGAGCCATCTCCCTCAGAGGAACATAGAGATTTCTGGACTGTAGGTGAGGTTGTTAAAAGAGTAGTATCTCCCCATGAGGAAGAGCCAAATGAGGTAGTCCAAGAAACAAGAAGGGAAGTTAGGGAAGTCCTTGTTGGCACAGTTACTATTTCCTTAGATGGTGGTCCATCCAGAATTGATGCAGTTCCTTCTAGGAGAAACTCGAGGATTGTCACACCTCAACCGCAAAACCCTGCTGAAATCCATCCCATGCCTATTCGTAACATTGGAGTTATTCCTGAGTCAGTCAATAGAAATAATTTTCCTACAGGAAGTCAAGTCATCATTCCCAACCATTTATTGCATATAAGATCGGGACAAGCTGATGACTTATGGGTTGGACCTTTCACAGTAGAGCGATGCATTGATGGCATGTGCTTTCTGACCACTGGTAGTGGACGACGTATTTTATATCCTGTCCATCAGAGGGACTTGAGGGATCTGTTATCACATATATAGTAGCCGGGATACCATACATTATTTTTCAGATTCCAGAGCACATTTCAGCCAGTTCCTTTACTTTGAGATAACGAGATGAGCAACTATCTATGGATCACTATCAGATTTTGGACAGCATATGTATTCCCTATGCCATGACTGAGTCTCAGGACACTCAGAGAGATGACCGATGTAGCCATTATACCATTGGTACAGAGCAGTCAGTAGTGCCCAGAGTTACAGCAGCAGTTTCAGAGGACAGATGATGGTACAGGTTGATGAGCATTCAGGTATATGACTCAGCAGGTATATCATTGTGTTATGGTTATTGCTTTTATACTTATTCTTATAGCATGTCTTAGCACTTAGTGTCATGATCTGGCGATCATATAGATATGTGGACCTGGTTGATCTTATTATATATATATTATTGTCCCTACTCAGACTTAGAAGTTCACTATTCATACTCATTGGTATTACCCTCCTTAGGGAGAATAGAGGTGATCATTCCACCATACCTTGGCTTGCTAGTGTTGGCTCCATTATTCATTGTCTTCATCCATCCATGACCTACCTTTTAGTTTATCACCCTGACTTACTACTTGACTAGTGGCATGGAGGACTTTTCCCCACTGTAGCCTCTATATTGGATGAGCTTCCCTGTTTATTGTGTCTCGGCTCTGAGTTGGTGACAAAACTTACCTATGGTGAGTTGGAGTTCCTTGGAATTCCCCCTAGTCACTAAAGTTGTGTTGGATAAACCTGAAACTTTTAGTGCTGCCATGAATACAAAATCTGGAAAAAAATGAAATGCTACATCTTGTATGAAAAGCCCATTCATGCAATGTGTTTCTAAACACACATGAATGAAAGGCATGCCAAATGAAAATGGCTATGAAAAATAAAATGTTATATCTTTTGGAAAATAAATACCTAGGTAAACAAGCTGTCCATGACACACCTAGAAGTGCTCAGGTAAACAAGTGCCTTAAAAACACACCTGCAGCAGAAAGCCTAAAATAAATGTAAATCTATGCAATGTGTTTATAAACACACATAGATCAAGGCTATGGAAACTTCAGGCCCAAAAAGCAATGGAACTTAAAAGCTATATCTAAACAATTGCTGGCCTTATTTGTGTTATGGATTGTGCGCATCTGTGAAGGTGAATAAACCCTCTTTGAACAACTCATCCATTTGTGAGACACCGCCATTCCCTGTGTTATTGCTCATTCAGTATATACTATGGTGTGTATTCCCTTTCCCTTGCCAAAGTGTCACAACGTTAAGTCAGTCAAGTCATCCCTTAGCCTAGCCAATTATTTTAGCCTTCACCCTTCACTAGCAAATTGATCACAGCTATGAAGTGAGTATGATCTTGAAAGTCTAGTCTGAGTAATAATAATAATTAACGACATTATATATATGGATTTAGATCGCCAGTAATGATTACTTTGTGCTATAATTGTTATTTGAATAAGTTGTAGAGCATGCATTAACCTCGGACACTTTGCAGCAGTTTATGATGATGGTCTGAGTTATATTGGGTCATGTTGACTTGGTTAGGCCTAGTCTGACCATGGTCAACCATAGGACATGAGATGGCTGGACCTTATGATGACATGGATAGATGATATATGGTCTATGTATACATACATGATGATTCTATGCAGCAGCTACAGGGTTATGATGATGATTCTTGATTACAGCAGTATTTGATTATTTACAGATTATTATTATTGGCCCTGTTCCGGTATATTGGATATATATTTTGATCATGCAGAGACCCATATGGTGTATGAGTACACATCTTGGATGGATTTGGACCTTTTGAGTCCAATGAGACAGTTTGTTTTCAGTTCCGGTCACTTACAGTGATGATTGAGCCTCAGTAGGCTGTCCTAGTGCAGTTTTGGCCTGTCGGAGGCCCTGTCAGAGCAGATGTGATTTTTATCCGGTTGACCTAGGGCGCTGATGATGGAGGGGGTGGTCCAGCCACTTGTTTTTACCATATTACCCCCCTCCCGGACACATTGGTGCCCTCACCTTGACAGCGCAGGCACTCCAGGAGGCAGTTTGGGGCAGTTTCACGCTTCCCGAGGCATTTCAGGATTGGTAGAAATGGCTATTGAGGAAATCGATTTGGGCTACTGAGGCAATGATATGGCATGGGATGATCAGTGATGATAGATCGGGGTCCTCCACACCTTCTCCAGCAGTTTCAGCTTCATCGGGGCCCGCATCCATCACTTATGGCACTTTCTGTGGATTTCTGAGGTCTTTTTGAGGCCTACGATTTGACTATGGTGGCACGATTTGGTACATTGATGATTATTTATTGATTATTGTGCTATGGGGATTGACCAAGGAGGGATAAAATTACCCCTTGGACCCACCATAAGCCCCTTATTACATTTTGTCATCATGATTTGGTGGGATTCCCCTCTTCTAGGGCGATTTTGTCCACTCACATAATATTTTATTAGTGATCCATGTATTTTATTGCTGAGCTCATCTCAACCATTGATTAGACATTGGTATCTTTTAATCTTAGCCACTCATTCAAAAAGTGGTTAGGATTATGCTCTCTCCCCATCCTATTTAAGGAGGGAACCTCTCATTGTAAAATTCATCTAGAGATTTTTGGCTCTTGGCTCTTGGAATAAAATTTCTATCTTTTGGAGTATATGCTTGGATTGGAGTGAATGTTGGTTGTTTCGATTGTAAATGCTATTGTCCATTGCACTGGAGGATCTATTGTAGCTATCTTGCATATTTGCCATATTTTATTTGCAGGTTAAGAGGGCGATTTTGACAAGTGCGAATTGGTGGGGAGGCTTGCCCTTCAAGCTTGGAAGAAGTCGTTTTGGGTTTGACAGGGAGTAGTTTTGCCTTTGTGTCAACTATTCTATGTTTCTCTCTCTCTTGCTTGCATCTACCTTCAATTTGTTAAACTGATTGATGCTTTGCTCCTTGGCTTGACAGGTTAGAAGGAATCACATGTGGCTTGGAAAAATCGATTTGGCAAGAGGGCTTCAACAATTCTCCATTTGATCTTTGGCAAAGTAATCCTCGTCTCAACTAGCATTCATCTCTTCATCCAGGTATGTTCCAAGAGGTATGATCTTCTCTTCCTTGAATCTTCCATAATTTCTAGATCATAAAAACCCTAATCAAATTAAAACCCTTATTTTTGATATTTTTCAGATCTACTTAGATCTAGCCTTGAAATTGAAAAGATATCAAAAACCCACCTCTATAGGATCCACCCCTAGTTGGATCTATAGTTTGGTGGTGATTGGCTAAAAATTGACACACTTTTCAATGCAAAAGCCTTCTTGAGCCTAAATCGATTTTCCTAAGAGAAGCTTGTTGGGTTAGATCCAGCACATGGGTAGGTGAGATCCCACTTGATTTGAAATCTAGACACTTGATAACCTATACCCACGTCTTTACTTTGGTGAAAACTACCTTGTGGACATCTCTCCATGTTTTAAGGGGTTGAAACCCCCTTTTGATTCTCTTGGTATCTTAAAACTTAGATCTACTAAGATCTAGCCATTGGGTTCACTTGAAATTTTGAACATACATAGATCGGGACACTAGCATCCCGGATCTACAATTTGGTGGCCATTGGACTTGATTTGGTCCACCAAACCCATTTTTTTACCTTCCTTGGGCAAGTCGCACCCCCTTGAAGATTTGAGTTGGTCCACTTCTAGGAGGTGGGTGTTGGAGATTTTCGTGGATTTGGAATCCCCATGTCTTGAAACCTAGGTCCATACTGTCTTTTTGTCACGATCCACCTTGGGGGTTGCATTCCTTGTTTCAAGGGATTGTGGTCCACTTAGGGTAATCACTTAAAAACCTAGATCTAGTGAGATCCAACCATTGGATCTCATCCAACCCACTTGACTTGGCTTCTAGGTGTCCCGATCTACACTTTGACATACTTCTTGACCCCATTAGCCCAGCCAACAAGGCACTAGTCCTTCTCCAAGCAAGTCGCACTCCTTGGGATTTGTGTCAAACCCTAGATCTAGCACATGGGTACTCCTAAAACCAACTCCAACTTATAGATCTAGCCTATACCTAACCTATAGTACCAACATCACACTTAACTTCACCTTGTGGGCCCATCTAGAACCATTTCACACTTCCCAAGAAAACAAGACCCACTTGTGCAAATACATGGTACTATACCTAGTAATCATACCCCATCATGTGACCTAAACCATACATAGGTTGAAACACTAACTATCTATCACACCACCTTCAACCATTCCTTAACTCTTAGGTCCACTTAGCCTTGCATTGGTTTCCGTAACTCATCATTTACCTACCCTTAGAAACCTTTGTTTGGGTCCAATCAACTGTGATTGGGGTATAGGGTCTCCCCCTTGGTCTAAGTACACTCTGACCTAAAGCGAAGAGTGCCTCGGTTGACGTGACTCCCACATTGCATTGGGAACCGTGGCATCTCTTGGGTCACCTCTTTAGTTGCCTATCTCCTCTACCGTCCCGGATGGGATACCTCTTGGGGCAACTACAAGTTGTGTGATAACAGGATCACATCCCTGATCCCACATAGTTGGGATCTCTCCGCTTGCATTGCCTGGTAGATTAGGGTAGGTAGGAAACCAAATAAGCCTACTTAGGCAGTAGTTAGTCTTTTCAGCCATTGAGTCTGGCACCTTCTTAGTCTCTAAGCTCCTTTGTAAGCTCCTAGTTTAACTGAGTACCTGTCACTTTTTTTTTTTCCTGCACAATAAATTTCAAATTTTGCAAATTATGTTAGTAGTTTAATTTACTTTCTGCATTTATACTTTATGCATTTATATTTCTGACATAGAGTAGATTTTATTTCAGTTGATTTTATATTTTTCCCACACATGCGGCATGAGGTATTTTTTTTTTTTTAGATGTTTGTGGATGCAGAAAATAGGTTGCAAGAATAAAAGCTGGAAGTAAAATGGTAGAGTGCTGGATCGTGGATTCAAGTAGCAGAGTTCGAGGACCAGAGATTCTGAGGTTCTCAAGCGCTCATTTCAACAGAGCACTTGTCCCAGCCGGAGCCAGATGTTATCACATATATAGTAGCCGGGCTACCATTCATTATTTTTCTCATTCCAGTACACTATTCAGCCAGTTCCCTTGCATTTGAGATGCCGAGATGAGCATCTATATTGGATCACTATTAGATTGTGGACAGCAGTTGCATTCCCCATGCTATGACTGAGTTTCAGGACACCCAGAGAGGTGACCGATGTAGCCATTATACCATTGGTACAGAGCAGACAGTAGTGCCCAGAGTTACAGCAGCAGTCTTAGAGGACAGATGATGGTACAGGTTGATGAGCTTGCAGGTATATGACCCAGCAGGTATATCATGGTGTTATGGTTAGATTGCTTTTATACTTATTCTTATAGCATATCTTATCACTTAGTGTCATGATCTGGCGATCATATAGATATATGGACCTGGTTGATCTATTATATATATTATACTGTCCCTACTCAGACTTAGAAGTTCACTATTCATACTCATCGGTACATACCCTCCTTAGGGAGAATAGAGGTGATCATTCCACCATACCATGGCTTGCTAGTGTTGGCTCCATTATTTCATTGTCTTCATCCATCCATGGCCTACCTTTTAGATTATCACCCTGACTTACTACTTGACTAGTGACATGGAGGACCTTTCCCCACTGTAGCCTCTGTATTGGATGAGCTTCCCCGTTTATTGTGTCTCGGCTCTGAGTTGGTGACAAAACTTACCTATGGTGAGTTGGAGTTCCTTGTGAATTCCCCCTAGTCACTAAAGTTGTGTTGGCTAAACCTGAAACTTTTAGTGCTGCCATCAATACAAAATCTGGAAAATGAAATGCTATATCTTGTATGAAAAGCCCATTCATGCAATGTGTTTCTAAACACACATGAATGAGAGGCATGCCAAATGAACATGGCAATAAAAATAAAAGGTTATATCTTGTGAAAAATAAATACCTAGGTAAACAAGCTGTCCATGACACACCTAGAAGTGCTCAGGTAAACAAGTGCCTTAAAAACACACCTGCAGCAGAAAGCCTAAAAGAAAAAATGTAAATCTATGCAATGTGTTTGTAAACACACATAGATCAAGGCTATGGAAACCTCAGGCCCAAAGAGCAATGGAACTTAAATGCTCTATCTAAACAATTGCTGGCCTTATTTGTATTATGGATTGTGCGCATCTGTGAAGGTGAATAAACCCTCTTTAAACAACTCATCCATTTGTGAGACACCGCCATTCCCTGTGTTATTGCTCATTCAGTATATACTATGGTGTATTCCCTTTCCCTTGCCAAAGTGTCACAAAGTCAAGTCAGTCAAGTCATCCCTTAGCCTAGCCAGTTAATTCAGCCCTCACCCTTCACTAGCAAATTGATCACAACTATGACGTGAGTATGATCCTGAAAGTCTAGTCTGAGTAATAGTAATAATTAACGACAATATATATTTGGATGTAGATCGCCAGTTATGATCATTATGTGTTATAATTGCTATTTGAATAAGTTGTAGAGCATGTATTAACCTTGACACTTTACAGCAGCCTTGGATGATGGACTGAGTTATATTTGATCCTGGTTGGACCTAGTTTGACCATGGAGGACCATGGGACATGAGATGATAGACCTTATGATGATATGGATAGATGACATATGGTCTATGTACACATACAGGATGATTCTATGCAGCAGCTACAGGGTTATGATGATGATTCTTGGGATACAGCAGTGTTTGATCATTTACAGAGCATTATTATTGGCCTTGTTCCGATATATTGGATATTTATTTTGATCATGCAGAGACTCATATGGTGTATGAGTACACATCTTGGATAGATTTGGACCTTCTGAGTCCAATGGGACAGTTTGTTTTCAGTTCTGGGCACTTACAGTGATGATTGAGCCTCAGTAGGCTGTCCCAGTGCAGTTTTGGGCTGTTGGAGGCCCTGTCGGAGCAGAGATGACTTTTATCCGGTTGACCTAGGGCGCTGATGATGGAGGGGGTGGTCCAGCCACTTGTTTTTACCATATTACCCCCCTCCCGGACACACTGGTGCCCTCACCTTGACAGCGCCAGCACTCCAGGAGGCTGTTTGGGGCAGTTTCACGCTTCCCGAGGCATTTCAGGATTGGTAGAAATGGCTATTGAGGAAATCGATTTGGGCTACTGAGGCAAAGTTATGGCATGGGATGATCAGTGATGATAGATCGGGGTCTTCCACACCTTCTCCAACAGTTTCAGCTTCATCGGGGCCTGCATCCATCACTTATGGCATTTTCTGTGGATTTCTGAGGTCTTTTGAGGACCACGACTTCACTATGGAGGCACGATTTGGTACATTCATGATTATTTATTGGTTATTGTGCTATGGGGATTAACCAAGGAGGGATAAAATTACCCCTTGGACCCACCATAAGCCTCTTATGATATTTCATCATCATGATTTGGTGGGATTCCCCTCTTCTAGGGCGATTTTGTCCACTTATGTTATATTTTATGTGTGATCCATGTATTATGTTGTTGAGCTCATCTCAACCATTGATTAGACATTTGTATCTTTTAATCTTAGCCACTCATTCTAAAAGTGGTTAGGGTTTTGGTGCCTCTCCTTCCTATTTAAAGGAGAGAGCCTCTCATTTTAAAGGGACTTTTGGCTCTGGATTATTGGAATAGAAAATTATTATTGCATCTATCTCCAGTGTTGTGGTGAATGTTTTTGGTGTTCGTTCGTTGGTTCTTCCTTTGCACTGAGTTATTGGAGATCTTGTTTGCCATATCTTTGTACCACGATTTTGCATCTACAGGTGGAGGCCGATTTGCTTGGAGGAGGAGGTATTGGTAGGGGAAGACTCTCCCTACTTCTTCTTTGGAGCTATTCGTTGGTAACAGGGAGTATTACTGTCCCATGACCTTCTATTTCATGTTACTATTGCATTTCTCTTGTATTTCTTCCATACTTGATCTTACTGATTGAATTTTGTTCCTTGGTTTGACAGGTAGAGGAAGGCGCACTTGTGGGCTAGGGCATCAAATTGGCAAGCAAATCAACAATCTCTCATTTGATCTCCGCGGGAATCTTCCTCAACATCAAGGCATCTCATCACATCACTCAAGTATGATCTCAAGGTAAGTTCTATCTCCATGATCTATCCAATTGTCTAAAATATCTTAAAACCCTAAATTAATCAAAACCCCATTTTTACATTTTCTCAGATCTACTTAGATCTAGTGGGTTGTTGGGTATAATATTGAAAACCCACCTCTATAGCATCCACGGCATCCCGGATCTATAGTTTGGTGAGGATTGGCTTCCGTTTGACCCCTCTCCCATACCAATTTGGCTTCTCCCAAGCAAGGCGCACTTCACTGATTGAGCCGGTTGACCTAGATCTAAGTGGTGGGTGTTTGAGATTCCACTTGATTTGACATCTACACATCCAATAACATACACCCAGGTTGTCCCTTTCCTGAAATTCACCTTGTGGGCCCCATTCCACATTTTAAGGGATTTAATCCCCATTTTGGGCCACTTGGAACCCTCAAACTCAGATCTACTAAGATCTAACCGTTGGATTACCACGAAATTACAGATCCATACTCCTACTTGACCAATCTACCCGGATCTAAAGTTTGGATGCCATCCGACTTGTTTTGACCCACCTAACCCCACTTTTAGGCCTCCTTGGGCAAAGTCGCACCACCTTGGAGAAGTGAGTTGACTCACTTCCAGGAACTGGGTACTTGAGATTTTTGGAGATCTGAAACCGGAATAATTCAAAACCTAGGTCTAGACTGTCACTTTGTCAAATCTTGCCTTGGGGATTGCATTCCTTGTTTTAAGGGATTGTGGTCCACTTGGGTCAAACCTAGATCTAAACTCATTCATCCATCAAGACCTTTATTGCCCACTTGTTCCAAGTACTAGGAGTCTTAAACCACAAGTCAACCTTACTTTGACTCCACTTCCCAATTCCCAAGGCACTGGTTTCTCTCCAAGTTAATTCAACTTTCCTAGATTGTTGGATTGACTTGTGGATTGACCTATGCATGGTGAACTAAACCCTTGAAGCTATCATGTATCATGGTCAAGCTTGTCATCCATACTAGTTAGCCCCAATACAAACCTTAACTTCCCTGCATTGGACACAGTTCCCAAGGCAGTGGACTTTCCAACATTGAACTAGTACACTAAGCCCTAGATCTCACTTCAAACATTACAAGTCACTATTACATCAACTATGAACCAAAGCTATACTTATTGAAACCCTCACTTGGCTTGTGACTTTACCATTAGGTCTAGGATAAACCATACACCTAACTTCACTTAGAAATACCCTGATTTGGTGTCTTGGTTTTGATCTCTCCTATCGGGAGTAGATCGGGTCTCCCCCTTTGTTGTTTGGGCTAGACAACATAAAGCGAAGGTTGCCTCGACTGGCGTGACAACCATATATTGGAGGTCGAGGTGATCGTGGTTGCACCTCTTGAGTTGCCCTTCCCTATTGCCATCCATGACTGGATCCATCCATAGGGGTAACTACAGCTTAGGTGATAACAGGTACAGAAAGGAGCTATAAAGCTCCAGTATGTGAGCACTGATGAGCAAGTTGTTGATGTGTTGACTAAGCCTCTATCTCGAGTGAAGTTTGGGTACTTCCGTGACAAGCTTGGTGTGGTTCGAAAGGACCTTCCTTGAAAGGGGGAGCAATGTTGATGCTGATGATGATGATGTTGCAGTGGGATTGTATCATCCCTGGACACATGGCCTAAAGGGATCCGTAGACTCTTGTCTTCGAGAATGTGATGATGATGATGTTGTAGTGGGATTGTATCATCCCTGGACACGTGGCCTAAAGGGATCCGTAGACTCGTCTCTGAGAATGTGGTTGGACTGTGTCATCCTTGGACTTCAGTCCAGAACTGATCCGGTGACTTCTGTCCTCGAGAATGTGGTTGGATTGTATCATCCTTGGACTTCAGTCCAGAACAGATCCGGTGACTTCTGTCCTGGAGAATGTGGTTGGATTGTATCATTCTTGGAATTCAGTCCAGAACTGATCCGATGACTTCTGTCCTCGAGAATGTGGTTGGATTGTATCATCCTTGGACTTCAATCCAAAATGGATACGGTGACTTCTGTCCTCGAGAATGTGCTTGGATTGTATAATCCTTGGACTTCAGTCCAGAACGGATCCGGTGACTTTTGTCCTCGAGAATGTGGTTGGATTGTATCATCCTTGGACTTCAGTCCAGAACGGATCCGGTGACTTTTGTCCTCAAGAATGTGGTTGGATTGCATCATCCTTGGACTTCAGTCCAGAACTGATCTGGTGACTTCTGTCCTCGAGAATGTGGTGGGATTGTATCATCCTTGGACTTATGTCCTAAAGTGAGAGGGACTGATCATCATGTAACTAGATCAGGATTGCATCATCCTTGGACTTATATCCTAAAGTGAGAGGGACTAATCATCCCATAATTGGATCAGGATTGCATCATCCTTGGACTTATGTCCTAAAGTGAAAGGAATTGATCATCCCGTAATTGGATCATGTGTGTTGCAGTTCATGTTGTTGCTGATCAAAAGATTAAGATGATGTTGCTGATCGAAAGATCAAGATGATGTTGCTGATCGAAAGATCAAGATGATGTTGCTGATCGAGAGATCAAGTGTTGTTGTAGACGATCGAGCAATCGAGTGCTGCAGAAGATGAAGACCAAAGATGAAGACTCGGTGTTGTAGAAGATGATGCTGTAGTACTGAAGATGTTGAAGATATTGAAGATGTTCCAGTTGCTGATGCTGTTGAAGAAAAACTTCCAATGATTTATAGATGTATCACCTTGATGTTGTTGATGATTCTCTCTCTCCTTGCTCCAACATTTGATGTTGCTGTCGTCAGTAGAATACCCTTCTCATTAAGGGGGAGTGTTGAAATATTGTAACTTCAAAGAATATTCTATTGTATTTTATTATTGTAATTTATTCGGAGATGTTTTATTCCTCCGTCGGGATGTTATTATTGTATTTGGTCATCATAGAGTCATGAGGTAAATCCTCCCATGTAAGTCGAGGCAATAGATCCCCTAGAGTCAAATGTAATGGGGTTTTTAAGTCCCCTAAAGGAGTCAACCGAGTCAGCATTATTTGAGTGGTAAAGTTAGTTGAGGCCGACATGTCAAGTTGTAAAAATTAAAGCAAGAATGAATGTATAAATAGAGAGCTAGGCTCTCTCATTTATTCATTCATTCACACACACACTCACTTGTGTAATTCGCAATGGAGAGAGAGAGAGAGAGAGAGAGATCTGCAAGGAGAAGGAGCACTTGTTTGGGGTTTTTTCTTTGTACTTTTTATCATCTATATTGAGGAAGTTTTGCTGGGTTTTCTTCCCCTAGAGGGTTTCCCAGGATAAATTTGTGTCTCTTGTGTTTATGCTATGCTTATTATTCTTTCAGTGATCCTGTATATGCTATTGTTGTGAAATTGAATTGAACACTGATGTTATCTATCTTAGCATATTGAATCTTAACACTCAAGGTATATTGTTATTGATCTATTCTACAGTTATTGGATCCATTCCATCAATTTTGAAGGTTAGATTCCATAGATTGGATAAAAAAGAACTCGCCTTCTCTACATGGGCGAATTGGATAAAGAGAGGAATCTGCATATCTAGACCTACAGTTGTTATTTGGTTTGCATGTCTCTTCCATTCTCTCCGAAGGGCCACTATTAGCCTTATTACTAAGTACGGGCTTCTACATCATCTTCTGGAGATAGTTGTGATTGAATTTCAGACAAGGAGGGCACTTTTCCCTTGCATGGGCGAATTGACTTGAGGGAGCAATTCGTTTTCTGACCTAGACCCAATGCATGGCTTGCATGTATCTTCCATACTGCTCAGAAGGCCACTATAAGCCTTATACTTGCTTATTGGAGCCATATTATCTTTCTGGAGCACTTAGTATTCAATCTAAAGACTAAGGGAGGTGCATTCCTTGCATGGGAGAATTATTTTGAAGGAGACATCTCATATCTTGGTCTATACTTAGTGCATGACTTGCATATCTGTTGAATAAATGTAACTGCGGAAGATATTCAAAATGTATTTGTCTATTGTATTATTGTATTCCTCCTTCGGGAGATGTCATTGATGTAATTAATAATGTAAGAGTCATTGAAAGAGTCAATGTAAACCCTAACTGATTAGATCGGCCTGGAAAGATCTAGAAAGAATACTTTATTGTAAAAGGTACAGGTCGGCCCAGTTAGGTGAGTTAGAGCCGACCTAATTAGTAAAAGGTCAAGTCAATTGTAAAGTATAAATAGGAGATTGAATTGCTAATTTGTAACACCCATCTCACTCACTCAAGTTCGCATACGAGAGAGAAAAGTTCACACAAGAGAAGGAGAGAAGCTGATTTTGTCTTGGGGTTTTATCTTGTACTTATGAATTCTATATTGAGGAAGTTTTGTCAGGGTTTTCTCCCTTGTGGTTTCCCCGAGAAAAATATTGTGTTATGTGTATTTATTGTGCTTGTATTTCTTTCAGTGATTATATTGTTTAATGTTATCATGCTAAACAAGTGAAAAACTAACATGGTTTCAGAGCAGGCCTGAAAGAAAACATTATGCAACCTCCGCAACTGCAAAAACTAGGGCTTCTTATTCCGGGAGCTCTCTCCACAGATCAGTTGAAAAAGAGGGTGCATCTAACTCGCCTCTCTAGGGCGCATCTTTCTGTAGAAGCAAAATTCAATTTTGAGAATTTTCATTTTTGGAGCCCCCACTACAACCCGGAGAAACTAGGGCATCAAGTTTTTGAATCTTCTCACAGAATTGGGAGGAGTACTTTGCTCAACTCGCCTTGAGGAGGCACACCTTTTCATCCAATTAGTTTTCCAAAATTCCGAAGTTGGAAAATTAGGGTTTCTCTATCAAACCCTATGTCAAGGAAGAAACAGTTTTCAAAAGCACAACTTTTACCGATAAGTCCTACATCTATTCTATTTCCATTTGAGGTTCTCATCTTATCAAAATGACAAGTAATACCAAGCTTGATGAGAAGCTTGGAGGAACTGAGAACTTCATGACATGGAAATATAGAGTCATGCTCATTCTTGAAGAACATGACCTAGAAGGGTTTATAAAAGAGGGACTTATAGAACCAAAAGGAGATGAGGCCAAAGCAAGACACAAGAAGAATATGATCAAGGCTAAGAGGATCATAGCTGATTCTATCAAAGATCACTTGATCCCTCAAGTATCATCAAAGAAGACTCCAAAAGAAATGTTCGATGCCTTGACCATCCTGTTTGAAGGAAAGAGTATCAATAGGAAGATGACCTTGAGAAATCAACTCACGGGTGTGAAGATCCAGAAGTCTGATACTATGCACTCATACTTCTCCAGAGTGTCCTAGATCAACGAACGATTAGAAGCTATTGGAGATATGGTAGAAGATGTTGAAGTTGTGATAACCATTCTGAATGGTATTCCTAGAGATTGGGAACCCTTTGTTCGTGGCATATGTGTTAGGAAGAAACTAATCTAGTTCAGACAACTATGGGAAGAATGTGTGCAAGAGGAAGAAAGAATAGCAGTAAGAGAGGAGAAATTAAATGACAACGAAGATCAAGCCTTGGGAACTCATGCCAAAAGATGGAAGGAAAAGGAAGAATGATGTACATACCCGTGACTACTCTCCCAAAAGATCTCAAAGATCTCAAACAAACAAGAGGTTCAAGAGAGACCTCTCCTCAATTGAATGTTATTCTTGTCACAAGATAGGACACCTAGCAAGAAATTGTCCATCTAAATCTGGACAAACTAAGAAGCAAAAGAAAATATTTCATGCCCATGCAGTCGAAGATAGTGAGTATGATGACAGTGTCAAAACCAAAGAAGATGAAGACTCTAGTGAAGAATATGTACTAATCTCAGCCCTCACTGGTTCAATATCTCATGGAAGTGATACTTGGCTCGTGGACAGTTGAGCCTCAAAACACATGACGGGATACAAGGAGTCTCTTTCACATCTCACGTGGAAAGACTCTCCACACAAAGTAAAGCTTGGAGATGATTATCAATACCCTATCAAAGGGGTGGGAGAAGCCTCTTACAAGTTGCACTCTGGAAAGTCCATGAACATGAAGGAAGTGCTATATGTTCCAGGTTTGAAAAAGAACCTTCTATCTATTTCTGCATTAGATAAGAAAGGTCTTAGAATTGCATTTGTAGATGGCGAAGTTCTTATGTGGTGTTGGCCTGATTTTATGAATCAGAGCCAATAAAGAGGTTTTATCCACACAATCAACTTAAAGCAGTATCCGGTGTGTTTAAATTAACAAGACCTCGCAGGTTATGGTCCTGCTACCAGCTAGTTTGTCTCTTAAGGAAACCTCAAAACTAGCAAAATCTAACCTATTGTAATGTTTATCCTATCTATATATTTACAAATATCCTAAGCTGCTTTCGGAAAGAAAGACTTCAATTTTTGTGAAATTTTCTAAGTATGAATGTTTAATTACAGTATGCAGAATGATTTAACAATGCTAAAAATAAAATAAACTTAAAACTAACCTATCTATCCTATCTAACCCTATCTCAGCTGAGAGCAGATTTGAAACTAAGATTAATTATTAATCTTATAACAGAAAATTGAAGTATGATATAAACCAAACATGTTTAAATTATAACAACAATTACTCTGCTATATAGAAATGGAGTTGAATTTCAACCTAAGAGACACAGTCAAATTTCATTTCCAGAACTGATTAATAATTATTGTTCAAGACAGTCATTCAAATTTGAGATAATGTTTATTTAAAATTCACCATTAACATATAAATGAAACTTTAAATAAACAAAAAATTATATCATTCAAGCTAATGTTTATAGTGAACACACTAATGAACCAACCACAATGACATATGCATTCAATAACTAATCTTGAGACGACAAAGTGAGAAATTGTTTAAACATGAGTATGACACAGCATACAGAGTTCGTATATAAACAGAAGATGACAAACCGAAATATAGGTATAATAAAACCCAAAAATGAATACCATTCACAGCATCATTCGTAGATATCCAGTATTATCCACAACAGAGCTTCAGCTTCAAGTTTGAAGTAATACTAGCAATAGAAATATATTTCAAGAAGTTTTCTTCTACACTTCATCCATCCCCCGTTCATCAAAAATCTTCCTTCATATACTAGTGAGAGTCGGTTTTTGCTATAAATGTTGCATGCAACATTATAGGAAATTACTTAACCATAAAAGCATCTAATTACACCAAATGCTAAAAATAGAATCGACTAGCCTGAGTCGAGGCATCTCAGAACATTCTTGGCCATTCAGAATACTCCAACTTGTAACAGATCAGCTATACTTTCATGCCAACGCATCCACCATATCCTGCATTCCTGGAAGAAAGCGGTGATAAAACCATCATGTCAACAAGGGAAAGAACTATTAGGCTTCATTATGAAGAGCGACTACTCTTCTAGCTTCGGCCAATTTAGCTTTCAACCTGATAATTTTGACATTTTGTTTTTCAATTCGTTCCAAAAGCATCTGGTTCGTTTTTAATATGGATTTCTTAGATTTCTTGAATTGATTCTTTTTCACGTTGGCCTTTTTCCACCTGTCAATCCATTCTAACAATTCTTTCTTGAACGTTTTATTTTCTTCTTCCAACAAGACCATATACTGTTTGCGTTTTCCTCTAGACTCTGCTTTTTTATCCTGATAGATATTTCCTAATACCTGCTGTAGGGTTTCGTCTTCGCTAGCTACATGAGGAGAACGAGGACTATCACAATGCTGATTGTGTGATGGTTCCAATTGTACAGTGTCGACATCTATTTCTAGTTGATTACCCTCGACCTCACCTGATGGCACATCATTCCCCTGGACAGTGGTGGAATTCCCTACACCCATTGTGCTAGGGACAAGTATCGGAATATCATCCTCAATATCTACAACTGCGGGTTCGGCAACAGTAGATTTGGAAGTCTGTGGATCAGACCTATACCTTGGAGTAGAATGACGACTATGCATGCTTCTGGTGATTCTACGTGAAGATGATAAGTTTCCAACCTTCGACCCTTCCTTACCACAACAAACCTGAGCCAAATGGTTCAGCTTATGCATAGAAATTTTATCACATTCAGCAGGTTTATCAATTTCGTCTTCGGCTGAACCCTCTTTTAATTTTACAGGGTTTCCATCATTATTATCGGGTTGTGATTCATTTAAAATCTCCCTAGAACTGCAAGGAGCTGAAACCCTATCATCATCTTTATCTACCTCATCGTCTACAGATGTGCTTATGGCCTCTGGTTCATTATCCTCTGAGCTATCATCCTCAGGATCTATGATTTTTCGTTTCCTACGAGCTCGAGGAGACGAATTAGGCCAATGCTGTGTTGGCCCCAATTTACAATCGACTAGGAATTCATCCCACGACCGACCTTTTGCGGATAATTGAAATTGCAGTAAAATTTTAATCAGTCCATGGTGACACAGACTATTATCAGGGTTATTAAAGTTCCTTACAGACTGTGACATTTTCTTCAGGCTTTGCCACAGATAGAAGGGCAAATTAAGTTTATAACCCTTTACCGCTAACAACAACCGTAAATGATACAAATGCAAATGGGAAAAACGTCCACAACAGGTTACGTATCTTACCAAGATTTCATAGTAAGCTCTCCACTCGGGCTTGAGAAATTTTACAGGCACGCCTACTCTCAATTTCGTTTTGTCTGGTAAAGGCGTAAACAAAGCCAAACACTTCTTCTTATCCACCATAAGGCCTTTAAACCAGCGTTCTCCCACCTGGGGAAGTTTCGTGGCTTCAGCAATTTTGTCTTCATTGATAACAAACTCAACACCCCCAATTCGCACCCTGTCATTTTTAAAACCCATTGCAAACATTCTGGTAATCTCCACATGATGACCATCAAAGCTTTGAAAGAAATGCGTCCATCCCATTTTCTCGAATTTCTGGGCAACCTCCTGATTAGCTTCAATAATTTCATACCCTGAGATTTCAAAACGATTCAGAGGAGACATGGTTTCTTCAGCACTGTCTGGGCTTAGCCGTGGAATGAAAGGGAACGTGAAAACAGAGGGAATAGGTATCCACACACACGACATGCTAGAAAAGACTTCACATGCTCGAAATCTGATCAAAATCAAATCTCTGAACCTACCATTTTAGTGGGATGGTGATAAATATTACAACCTTCATGCTACACCATGGATTATGCTAACTTATCTGCGTTTTGACCCTGCCAAGTAGTGACCACTACTTAACTTAACGGAACAGCGATACGAAGACTGCTTAACTTGGCGAACCAGCGATATGACAACTGATATAACCATTATTAAGATCATTGATTATTGACAGTGGTTCATTATTAATAGGTACGATGGCGTAGTTCGTAATGAGTGTTAGCAATTAACACTGTCAACAAGGTTTTACCAAACGCATACAATTGTCGAGTCTGTCAAGTGGTGAAGGCCACGTTTCCATGCCAGCTCACCGATCCAAAGGTTTATCAATTTAACCGTTGATTTAGCGCATGGTCAGTTCATCCAACGATCATCATTATTCTATGATATTACGTCGTGATGTGAAGAAGCATAGATTGCGTTTTAAGGTTGAGTAGGTATTAATCAAATGGCCAGCTTGGTGTTTGTTTTATTTATATGTACAAACTATATATATACAACACTAAGTCGAAACCTTTATACATGGTATTAACACACTATAGTATGTATCATTACATAGGGTATTAACCATATGGGAAACGCTTCCTATATAAACCATCATTTATTGATTAAGTATGATATTGACAAAGTTTATGATAGGATATTACTTATGATATTAGATTCCCAAATTCACTTAGTCTTGAGACTAATAATACCCTAAACAATGAGTTTTATGATATTTCTTTGACACAAACCCTTAAGTCACATAAACTCTTTTCAATATTTTAAACAATTTTCAATAAGAATTTACGAAACTTATCAATCCTTCATTCGAAAGCCAAGTTCGATGATCAAGTCCTTATCAGCTTTTAGAGTCATTAATTACTTTTCTTTGATTAAGAGCACCTTCAGAATCAAAGATTCTGAAGGAGCTCTATATAAATTTTAATTCATTTTTCACATAAAGGACTGATCACTCTTCACTTTTTCAAGAAGTGAAGAGGTTGTTGCTTGCTGCCAACATGTGGCCAGAGGGGAAGACTATCAATGATGCAATTGTTATTGGAGTAGAAGCAGGAGGACTCTATAAGCTTAAGGGTCATGCAGATTCAACACTGATGACTAGTACAATGAGCCCCTGTGAACTATGGCATAGAAGACTAGCCCATGTACATTACAAGGCCTTACCAATAGTGAGTAAGGTGGTGACTGGACTACCAGAAATTCAGGTTGATCGTGAAGGAGTGTGCAAAGGATATGCACAAGGAAAAAGCACAAAGAATCCATTTCCAAGCAGTGACAACAAAGCTAAAGGCATATTGGACATTATTCATTCCGACATTTGTGGACCTATGTCTACCACTTCATTAAGTGAGTGATTTTCAAATATTTCTATAAACAAGCAGGGATTAAGAGGGAGCTTACCATTCCCTATAATCCACAACAGAATGGTGTAGCTGAATGGAAGAACAAAACTATCATGGAAGGAGTAAAAGCCATAATCCGTGATCAATACCTACCCATGCATCTATGGGCTGAAGTAGCTAGAGACGCAGCCTATGTATAGAATAGAATCTCTCACAGTGCTCTTGGAAACAAGACCCCATACGAGATTTTCACCGATACGAAACCTGAAGTTAGTCATCTAAAGATATTTGGATGTCTAGTATTTATTCACATTCCAAAAGAGAAAAGATCAAAGTTGGAGCCTTCAGGAAAGAAGGGAATATCTGTGGGTTACAGTGAGTAATCAAAGGCTTACCGTATCTACATCCCAGGATTCTGCCAGAATGAGCTCAGCAGGGATGTTACATTTGATGAAGACACAGCTTTCAACAAATCTAAGAAGACTCATGAGGATGAAGAGGAGCATGAAGCTCCTAGAATTGCAGAAACTAATAATGTACCAGACAAAAACATTGAAGAGGAACCTATTCTAGAGGATCATGACATAGCAGAATCTCAGAGACCTAAGGAGACACCTCATGAGGAGAATTCACGAAAGAGAAGACCAGCTTGGGCACGAGAATTAATACAAGATACAGGAAGATATGGTGCCTTGGAAGGAACCAGTAGAGAAAGCAAAAGACCAAGGCCATATTCGAGTTATGTAGCCTTGATGTGTAACCTTGTTGAAGAAGAACCTACATGTTTCGAAGATGCAATAAAGAAGGATTGGTTGGATGCCATGAATGAAGAATACCAATCCATCATCAAGAATGATGTTTGGGATGTGGTACTGTTATCACATATATAGTAGCCGGGCTACCATACATTATTTTTCTCATTCCAGTACACTATTCAGCCAGTTCCCTTACATTTGAGATGCTGAGATGAGCATCTATATTGGATCACTATCAGATTGTGGACAGCAGTTATATTCCCCATGCCATTACTGAGTCTCAGGACACTCAGAGAGATGACCGATGTAGCCATTATACCATTGGTGCAGAGCAGTCAATAGTGCCCAGAGTTACAGCAGCAGTTCCCGAGGACAGGTGATGGTACAGGTTGATGAGCTTTCAGGTATATGACTCAGCAGGTATATCATGGTGTTGTGGTTAGATTGCTTTTATACTTATTCTTATAGCATGTCTTAGCACTTAGTGTCATGATCTGGCGATCATATAGATATTTGGACCTGGTTGATCTATTATATACATTATATTGTCCCTACTCAGACTTAGAAGTTCACCATTCATACTCATTGGTATATACCCTCCTTAGGGAGAATAGAGGTGATCATTCCACCATACCTTGGCTTGCTAGTGTTGGCTCCATTATTCATTGTCTTCATCCATCCATGGCCTACCTTTTAGATTATCACCCTGACTTACTACTTGACTAGTGGCATGGAGGACTTTTCCCCACTGTAGCCTCTGTATTGGATGAGCTTCCCTGTTTATTGTGTCTCGGCTCTGAGTTGGTGACAAAACTTACCTATGGTGAGTTGGAGTTCCTTGGAATTCCCCCTAGTCACTAAAGTTGTGTTGGCTAAACCTGAAACTTTTAGTGCTGCCATGAATACAAAATCTGGAAAAATAAAATGCTATATCTTGTATGAAAAGCCCATTCATGCAATGTGTTTCTAAACACACATGAATGAAAGGCATGCCAAATGAAAATGGCCATGAAAATGAAATGTTATATCTTTTGGAAAATAAATACCTAGGTAAACAAGCTGTCCATGACACACCTAGAAGTGCTCAGGTAAACAAGTGCCTTAAAAACACACCTGCAGCAGAAAGCCTAAAGAAAAAATGTAAATCTATGCAATGTGTTTGTAAACACACATAGATCAAGGCTATGGAAACTTCAGGCCCAAAAAGCAATGGAACTTAAATGTTATATCTAAACAATTGCTGGCCTTATTTGTATTACGGATTGTGCGCATCTGTGAAGGTGAATAAACCCTCTTTAAACAACTCATCCATTTGTGAGACATCGCCATTCCCTGTGTTATTGCTCATTCAGTATATACTATGGTGTGTATTCCCTTTCCCTTGCCAAAGTGTCACAAAGTCAAGTCAGTCAAGTCATCCCTTAGCCTAGCCAGTTAATTTAGCCTTCACCCTTCACTAGCAAATTGATCACAACTATGAAGTGAGTATGATCCTGAAAGTCTAGTCTGAGTAATAATAATAATTAACGACACTATATATTTGGATGTAGATCGCCAGTTATGATCATTATGTGTTATAATTGCTATTTGAATAAGTTGTAGAGCATGTATTAACCTTGACACTTTGCAGCAGCCTTGGATGATGGTCTGAGTTATATTTGGTCTTGGTTAGACCTAGTTTGACCATGGAGGACCATGGGACATGAGATGTTAGACCTTATGATGATATGGATAGATGATATATGGTCTATGTACACATACATGATGATTCTATGCAGCAGCTACAGGGTTATGATGATGATTCTTGGGTTACAGCAGTGTTTGGTCATTTACAGATCATTATTATTGGCCTTGTTCCGGTATATTGGATATTTATTTTGATCATGCAAAGACTCATATGGTGTATGAGTACACATCTTGGATGGATTTGGACCCTCTGAGTCCAATGGGACAGTTTGTTTTCAGTTTCGGGCACTTACAGTGATGATTGAGCCTCAGTAGGCTGTCCTAGTGCAGTTTTGGTCTGTCGGAGGCCCTGTCGGAGCAGATATGATTTTTATCCGGTTGACCTAGGGCGCTGATGATGGAGGGAGTGGTCCAGCCACTTGTTTTTACCATATTACCCCCCTCCCGGACACACTGGTGCCCTCACCTTGACAGCGCAGGCACTCCAGGAGGCTGTTTGGGGCAGTTTCACGCTTCCCGAGGCATTTCAGGATTGGTAGAAATGGCTATTGAGGAAATCGATTTGGGCTACTGAGGCAATGTTATGGCATGGGATGATCAGTGATGATAGATCGGGGTCTTCCACACCTTCTCCAGCAGTTTCAGCTTCATCGGGGCCCGCATCCATCATTTATGGCACTTTCTGTGGATTTCTGAGGTCTTTTTGAGACCTACGATTTGACTATGGAGGCACGATTTGGTACATTCATGATTATTTTATGGTTATTGTGCTATGGGGATTGACCAAGGAGGGATAAAATTACCCCTTGGACCCACCATAAGCCTCCTATGATATTATGTCATCATGATTTGGTGGGATTCCCCTCTTCTAGGGCGATTTTGTCCACTCACATAATATTTTATTTGTGATCCATGTATTTTATTGTTGAGCTCATCTCAACCATTGATTAGACATTTGTATCTTTTAATATTAGCCACTCATTCAAAAAAGTGGTTAGGGTTTTGGTGCCTCTCCTTCCTATTTAAAGGAGAGAGCCTCTCACTGTAAAAGGACTTTTGGCTCTGGATTATTGGAATAGAAAATTATTATTGCATCTATCTCCAGTGTTGTGGTGAATGTTTTTGGTGTTCGTTCGTTGGTTCTTCCTTTGCACTGAGTTATTGGAGATCTTGTTTGCCATATCTTTGTACCACGATTTTGCATCTACAGGTGGAGGCCGATTTGCTTGGAGGAGGAGGTATTGGTAGGGGAAGACTCTCCCTACTTCTTCTTTGGAGCTCTTCGTTGGTAACAGGGAGTATTACTGTCCCAGGACCTTCTATTTCATGTTACTATTGCATTTCTCTTGTATTTCCTCCATGCTTGATCTTACTGATTGAATCGCTATTCCTTGGTTTGACAGGTAGAGGAGGTCGCACTTGTGGGCTAGGGCATCAATTCGGCAAGCAAATCAACAATCTCTCATTTGATCTCTGCGGGAATCTTCCTCAACATCAAGGCATCTCATTCACATCACTCAGGTATGATCTCAAGGTAAGTTCTATCTCCATGATCTATCCAATTGTCAAAAACATTTAAAACCCTAATTAATCAAAACCCCATTTTTACATTTTCTCAGATCTACTTAGATCTAGTGGGTTGTTGGGCATAATATTGAAAACCCACCTCTATAGCATCCACGGCATCCCGGATCTATAGTTTGGTGAGGATTGGCTTCCGTTTGACCCCCCTCCCATGCCAACTTAGCTCCTCCCAAGCAAAGCGCACTTCCTAGTTTGAGCAAGTTGACCTAGATCTAGGTGGTGGGTGTTTGAGATTCCACTTGATTTGTCATCTATACATCCAATAACATACACCCAGATTGTTACTTTCCTGAAATTCACCTTGTGGGCCCTATTCCACATTTTAAGGGATTTAATCCCCATTTTGGACCACTTGGAACACTCAAACTCAGATCTACTAAGATCTAGCCGTTGGATTGCCACGAAATTATAGATCCATACTCCTACTTGACTAACCTACCCGGATCTAAAGTTTGGATGCCATCCGACTTGTCTTGACCCACCTAAGCCCACTTTTAGGCCTCCTTGGGCAAAGTCGCACCACCTTGGAGAAGTGAGTTGACTCACTTCTAGGACGTGGGTACTTGAGATTTTTGGAGATTTGAAACCGAAATAATTCAAAACCTAGGTCTAGACTATCACTTTGTCAAATCTTGCCTTGGGGATAGCATTCCTTGTTTTAAGGGATTGTGGTCCACTTGGGTCAAACCTAGATCTAGACACATTCATCCATCAAGACTTAAATTTCCCACTTATCTCATGTACTAGGAGTCTTAAACCACAAGTCAACCCTACTTTGACTCCACTTCCCAATTCCCAAGGCACTGGTTTCTCTCCAAGTTAATTCCACTTTCCTAGATTGTTGGATTAACTTGTGTTTTGACTTTTGCATGGTGAACTAAACCCTTGACGCTATCATGTATCATGGTCAAGCTTGTCATTTGTACTAGTTAGCCCCAATTCAACCCCTAAACTACCCTGCATTGGACACGGTTCCCAAGGCAGTGGGTCTTCCAACATTGAACTAGTACACTAATCCTAGATCTCACTTCAAACATTATAAGTCACTCTCACATCAACTATGAACCAAAGCTATACTCATTAAACCCCTCACTTGGCTTGTGACTTCATCCTTAGGTCTAGGAAAAACCATACACCTAACTTCACTTAGAAATACCCTGATTTGGTGTCTTGGTTTTGATCTCTCCTGTCGGGAGTAGATCGGGTCTCCCCCTTTGTTGTCTGGGCTAGATAACATAAAGCGAAGGTTGCCTCGACTGGCGTGACAACCATATACTGGAGGTCGAGGTGATCGTGGTTGCACCTTTTGAGTTGCCCTTCCCTATTGCCATCCATGACTGGATACATCCATAGGGGCAACTACAGTTTAGGTGATAACAGGTACCAAGACCAAAGGATAAGTCAGTTGTATCGTCAAAATGGATCTTCAAAACAAAACACTCAGCAGACGGAAGCATTGAAAAGTACAAGGCAAGGTTTGTAGCCTAGGGGTTCTCTCAGAAGGAAGGAATTGATTATGAGGAGACCTTTGCTCCTGTGGCCAGATATACATCAACTAGAACCATCCTTGCTTTGGCAGCCAAGATGAAATGGAAGTTACATTAGATGAATGTAAAGATAGCTTTCTTGAATGGAAAAATAGAAGAAGAGGTATACATCGAGCAACCAGAAGGATTTGAAACAGATGATAAGAAAACACATGTATGTAAACTGAAGAAAGCACTATATGGGTTGAAGCAAGTAGCTAGAGCATGGTATGGAAGAATCGATGGCTTCTTGATGAGCTTGGGCTTTACCAAGAGTAAAGCAGATTCTAATCTTTATTATAAGATCATAGATTATGAACCTATGATACTACTATTGTATATGGATGATTTGTTCCTAACAAGAGAAGAGAAGCCCATCAGTGAATGCAAGAAGAAGCTTGCTGCAAAATTTGAAATGAAAGACCTTGGGATGATGCATTATTTTCTAGGTCTTGAGGTATGGAAGTTCCTAGATGATATTTTCCTAAGTCAAGGAAAATATATTGTTGAGATCCTAAAGAAATTTAGGATGTTGGATTGTAAGGCCATGACTACTCCGATGGTGACAAACTTGAAGCTCATGAATGATGCTTCATCAGAGATAGTAGATGTCACGATGTATGGACAGATTATTGGGTCATTGATGTATTTGACCAATACTAGACCAGACATATGTTTTGCTATGAACACATTGAGCCAATATATGGTGGAGCCCAGACATGTTCACATGATTGCAGCAAAACATGTGATGAGGTACCTAAAAGGTACGTTGGACTATGGACTCAGATATGCTTCAGATAGTGAGTTCAGACCATACGGATATACAGACTCAGAAGGGGATGGAAGTGCCGAAGATAGAAAAAGCAGTTCAGGATGTTGCTTTAGTTTGGGATCAGGTATGATCTCATGCCTCAGTAGAAAGCAGCCGTGTGTTGCTCTTAGTACAGCAGAAGCCGAATACGTAGTGTTGACCACCAAAACCAACTAGGTGGACAACCATGTACCATGCACATGATCAATGTGCCTTGAAGATGAGAAAGAAGTACACAATGAACATTCAAGTGAGACAACTCTTTTTCTTATCTTCTCTCCATGAAATTTTCGCACCCCTGCGAGAGATTTTGTAAGGATATGTCAGCATGAGGGTCAATTTTTGTGTAACTTAGTCACCTAAGACTTTATCATTAGGGAAGTCCTTTCATCGAGTGTTTTTTCACTTGGATAATTGAAATTCTTTTTTAGTGATTTTAATTATTTGAGTTTTTCACCCAAAAATACCTCCAAAGTGGTGAAAGACGTTCTAATGATCGAGTAAATGGGGTGATTGGGCCATAGGGATGTTCTATATTACCATGCTAGACATTATCCAGAGTCTTGCGGAATTTCATTAAGTTTTACTTAGGTTTTTTTAATTTTTGGTAATTAAAAAATGTCCCTCAACATAAAAAAATTGTTTTGTAAAAGAGGGATAAGTGGTCCTTTATGATGTTGTATAGGGGTATGGGTACTCAATATAAATGGCATGAGACCCCCTACACCCTTCGACCAAGTTTGAATTCATTCAGACAAGTCTTGCTAAGGTTTTGGTCACTTTTGCCTAAGTCAGTTAAGGAAATCAGAAAAATTGACAATTAATTAGTAAGGCAAATTTTGGAAAAGTGCCTAAAGTCACTTGGGAGGTGGAAAAATTGTTTCCTAATGTGAAATTAAAGTCTAAGAGGGGCCCCCCAAGCAAGTGTTTTTCAAGTTTGAAGTTGTCACCAAAAGGAGGAAACCCTCTCTCACCATGGAAAATGAGATAAATTGAAATAAACAAAAAGAGGGGGTCCCACCTTCATGATTCCTTCCCCTTAGCCTAGCAATGAAATATAAAACATTGGTGGGGTGTTTTTCTCCCCCCATTGTTTGTTATTTTTAACCATGGAAGTGCACCCCCCCTCCATGGGCCCCCTTTCTCTCCAAGTGACCAATGTCATTCGTGCAAAGGAACTCTCCCCTCTCTCTTTTCCTATTTAAGGAGTCTCCCCCTCCTCATTTAAGGAGATTTGGTGTTGGTTGCTCATTAATGGTGGTTTGCTTCAGAACTTCATAACTACTCAACCTTTGGGAGGCCAAACAAGCAAAGTGTTTTGCTTTGGTAAAATCTCTAGTAGTTTTGCTATTGATTTTATGGGTTTCCTGTTTAACTAGTTAAGATCTTCATATGCTTGTTGGTCCAAGTCTATGATCTCTTAACTCTTCAATAGGTAGGTACTCACATTTTCTTTCAGTTGCGTAGCAATATTTAACAAGTTGTAGGTTACTTAGCTTCGAGGGTGGACTTCCTTGGTCGGATACCCCACTTCTCCAAGCATTGGATGAGCAAAAGAACACTATCTCTTCATTTTCCCATTTAAAATTTATGCATTTAATTTCCATAAGTTTCTCATACAAAAATTAGATTTCAAGTATTGCTTACATGCTATTATCTTATCAAAAAATTACTCATAAATTTTCAGAATTTTTTGCACATTTTGTATAATATACTAACATTGTCCCAAAGTGATTTTGGGCATTTTTTCACAATCTTTTGCTTGCTGGTTTTTAGCAGGTTTGCACTTTTCAAGAGGATTATACTACCCAAATTCAGCCATCTCCAAGCATAAAGGGACTCCACAAGTTACCATTTCGGTCACTTGGGAGAAAACAGTCAAAAACACTATTTTCCCCTCTTTTCTCACTAAATATTAAGTGTTGATTTTTGTATCATTGTAACAAGCCCAAGAGAGTCTCTTGGGCTTGATTTATTGTATGTTATTTCAAGTATCAGGTGCTTAGTTAGATTGTTTTTCGTTGCATGCAAGAGAGGAGGCTTTGCCACCCTTGCATGGTTTTTGTAAGTAGCTTGGGTTTAGCATATTTCATTTCTTGTATTTACTTTTACCCGCACCTCACAAGTGAGAAGGCTCTGCCTCCCTTGTGAAATCGCATTGGCTTGCACTCTCTTTTTTGCCCACACCTTGCATGAGAAGAGGCTTTGCCCGTCCATGCAAAATCGTTGAGGCTTGTAATTTATTTCCTAAAGTCTTATTTAAAATTATTTTTGCCCGCACCTCACAAGTGAGAAGGCTTTTCCTCCCTTGTGAAATCGCATTGGCTTGTTTACTTTTGTTTTTTCTTAAAGTTAAAAAAATTAATGTAAGCCCCGATTCTTGCCCTGTATTCTCTCCCCTTGCCGGTTCGACCGATCTTGGGTGACAAGGAAGGGCAAAGATTTGAGTTGGCTGGACTAATAGGCACTCGGAAACATATCTCTACTAGAACTGAAAAAAAAGGACTTGACCTATGGAGCTAGTCGGGTAGAGGCTGTTGGGAGCATCGTAGCACTTTGTGTCCTCCAATTGAGCACCCAACAAATTTCGGGATTGACCCGCAAATCTAGTTAAGAACCTTGTGTTCTCAGATTGAGCACCCAGCAATCTCTCTCAAATCGAAAGAGATAGTCTCTCGGGGTAGACACATAGAGTAGCTTAATTTTCTTGCAATAAAACCTTAATCCCCTAAGTTGAAGTGAGACCTAAAATTAACTAAAACTTACAAGACCATTTGCACAACATTGTTACAATCATTTACAATTCTTTACTTCGCAAGCATTTCACATTTGAGCTTAATCTTGTGTACACACCTTTGGTTCATTAATTTGTTTATTCACTGCAAGTAAATGTTAAACTTTAATGTGATGTTTTGTTAAGTGAATGTTTTGATGCTATTGGAAAAGTATTTGATAAACTGATTATTGTGACTCCATAGCCCGAGTAGAGAAGGCACTGGTCTTGTTATATAGTTGTTTATTTCTCTCTCGCAATCATATTTGATTTATTGTTGAGAAGGTTTTGCTTGTCATTGAAATCATTGCATTATTGCACATTTGACTATCATTTGAATTTTTAGTAATTTACAACTCCCAAAAACAAACTCTAAAAAGAATTTTAGTAAGTAGGGACAACCCCCCTTGACCTTTAGGAGTTGTGGTCTAAACAGAGGAGTTTAGGACCGAGGTGACATTGGATTCTACACTCATAGTTTCCCTCAGGAACACATATAGCGGTTGGGAGACTTACCCGCGATCAAGTGTGTTTTTGGTGGCAACACGTAGCAGCGTGTTCAGCGTGTAGCGAAGCAATGTGGCTTCGCAAGATGTTAACAGGATTATTCAATGCAGAGATAGATGTGACTGATATTCTCTGTGACAATCATAGTTGTATCAAGATGACAGAGAATCCAATGTTTCATGACAGATCGAAGGGTCGTTTTGACTTGTCATGGTTGTTCTTTGCTTCAAGAGGAGGTTGAAGTGTGGTCTTTAAACCCTCTTCACTACATTTTGATGTCAGATTTGGTTTGTGATGTATCAATGGGTTGTTCATTCAGTAAAAGGCTGCCTCTCTTACTCCAATCCCATTTTTTATGTTTTTATGTGGTTGCAAGAAGCCTATGGATGTGTTGTATCTCTCTTGAACATTCATGTGGCTGTTATATTAATATACATATCAGATCTATCTATAACTGATAACTCTTGTTGTTTGGTAGTTTTATCATATCTACTTTACCTGTTTTCAAGCTTTATTTGTCACCTAGACTCCATAGCCCAAGGACAAGGCACTAGGTCTTGCTCAGCCTCACATTTTATATCTAATCTAGTAAAAATATGATCATTTTGCAGATCTGATTTTTATATCAGCATTTACAGGACAGGTATGTAGTCTTATTAGGCATTTCCCCCTTGTGCTAGAGGAGAGCCAGCTTAATGGGAGGAGGATGATCACCAAGGTGACAATGGGTGATGTCCTCAAGTTTCCCTAGGGTTCATACTTGATAATTGGACTTTGAATATCTTTGAAGTGCTGATTTTAGAGGTAGCATGTCCCTCAGGATCATATCTTTAACTTCCTCCTTGAGGGGCAAAAGGAAATCAATGCATTCCTTACACTACGGGAACACAAATTTGCTTGTTGTGTCTTTAACTTTTAAATATGAATCCAGATTTATTAAATAGTGCACCAGGTTGTCCACAAGGTTCACTTGATGCTGAGAGTCGTTGGATCTAAAGATTGCATAGTGTGTGGTCAGTGCGGGTGTCTTACAAGCTCTGAGTGTTAGCTTGGTTGGTAATTTATCAGGGCCTTCCTTCCAAGGCGTGCCTGGCTAAAAGTTGCCTCTCAGATGGGCTTTGTCTTTCCTGTCTCAAGGCAAAAACAGTGAAGCATTTATTTTGGGATTGTCATTTGACCCAGTCATGTTGGGAGCATGTTCAAACTTCAGACAGATCTGTCCGCTATACTTCAGAGGCGTTTATATTGGCGTGCAGTTTTGTTGGGTGGCTCCATCAGTGATCCGCTCTTCTATTAGTGGTATTTTGGCACTGCTTGAGAATTTCTGCCCTGTTCTCTGGAAACTTTGATACAAATATGTTTTTGAGAACAAGGTTAGCTCTTTGTCTGCCTTTTGTCTTTTATGGAGAGAAGAGGTACATATGCAGCTGCTGGCGAAAGTGTTTTTGTTGATCAAGGATGCCAAATTGTTAGACACTGGTGCCTATTCAGATTGTATTTCTGTTCATGTTTCTTTAAGGAAGAGGATGTAAATACCATTGTATATACCTTTCCATTTTTCATTTTCTCTTGATGTAAGTATTCTTGTAAATATAAGTATTTTTCAAAAAAGATAAAAAAAAAGGTTCAGTTGAAAAGATGAAAAACAAGTTGGGAAATACTTTCATCAATTTTGCAAGAATTTAAATGTTATGCCATTAAAGCCTATGGACGATTTCAGTCATTTGAAAACACTGAGTTGTCTGTTACAGGTAAACTTTGAAGATTATTCAAAAACATTAGCTGCATTTCCCACAAGTATTTTGAAACAAGTTTTCAGCACTTTTACAATGATAAGACTTTGACCTTTTCAGGAAATTACATTACCATATAAATGATATCATGGTAAATTGCCTTCTTTTCTACATAAGAGTAGGTAACAAAAATTAGCTGACAAAAAAACTGTGTATGGTTCTATTAACCATTTTTCATTTGCTTCACCATTAAACTTGAAACACAGCTTGGCAATAAATGGAAAAAATAAATACACATGCACTAAACAATCCAGCAAATGAGCAAATTCATGTACCTCTGGTTTTGCAGACAAAATTGCTCCGAACTGCTGTACAAGTTCAGGTGGGCTGGTTTTGTCAATTTCAGCCCCCAGTATTGCAAGTGGTGCTTTAACCGCTGGTGAAAATCATACAGTTATTTGTTAATTTTACAACACTTATTTTGTGTTTAAGAACAAAAAGAAACTAAAGATATCTAACTAGACCTGTGCAAGATGAGAAAACATTGATAACAGATTGACAAGTTAATGCCCATGTACTAGATAGAGTACCCTAAAGACTTGATGCAGTTTACAGAGACATTGAAATGAGCTTATATCCATACCTTTAATATCATCAACTGTTAAAAGTGATGGATGTAATAACACTCCTGCTTTCAGAAACTCCCCCTTAGTTAGCTCCACTACCAACTTGGCTGCCATTATGATTAACAGAAGTTTTAGTTCTTCAGTAGAGTTACTACACCCATGCCCATACCTGTGTCTATTTGAATGCATCCTAAAGAGCAACGTCTAATTTCATAGCATCAAGGATCTTGCAAGTGAACTTATAAAGGGTCTCTATGCACACATAGCTCACCATCATGTATGGCATGTTTGAAATCCAGTCTAATTTTCATAATGACTATACAAAGAGGGAAGCAATGGAAGTAGTTCTCAACTTCTCACCTCCCCAACAAAAGCCACTTGCACCAATAGAAGATATGCCTCTGCTTTTCAAAACCTCTATAATTTTTGTGGCGTCCTCGAAGGACTTGGCCTAAAGAAGCATAAAAGCTGCTAATCAAAATAGGGTTCCCATTTTTTGTTAACACTGCAGTACATCTAAGATATTATATCACAGTTAAAAGTAAGCAACAAGAGTATTTTGTACTTCAATAACCTAATTTGAGCCACTCAAACATATTTCCAAATAATGCATCTTGAAATAATGCAGGTACCCGTTTCATAAGACAAAATTTAAGATTACATCTAAAATAAAGACAGTCAAAAAGTCTTACTGGCCCATGATTCTTAAACCAATCTTGAATCCCAGCAAATGGATTTTCACCACTCCCAGGTACGAATGGATCCCCATAAAAGAAGTCAGGAACAACCACAAAGTATCCAGCTGCTGCTACTTTGTCAGCAAGCTTCCTATGGCCACATTCAAACACAGCTCAGAATATTTAATATGTGAAAGTGCCTTTTATAAGTTCAATTGACCCACAAGAAAAGACTAAAAATCAACTCTTTGATATAAAGAAATCCTATAATATCCTGTAGTTTCTAGAAAAATACCTGTTCGTCACATTATACATACAAACAAGGCATAATCACAATACTAAAGTTTTTGTTTTTTTTAAAACGTCTTATATTTACAGAAAAATATTTACAATCAGAAAATAAAAAATTGGAATGGTATATACAATGATCAATGATCATCATAACCTCTTCCAAAGGGCTATGAAGGCAGAAATAAAAGCACAGTACTTGGAATGATCCAAACATTGGGCATCTTTGATCAGCAAAACTCCTTTTTCCAGCAACTGATGACAAACCTCATCCTTCCATACCAAACTGAAGGCAGACAATGAGCTAGGCTCATAACTAAAAAAAAATTACAATGCACTTTCCATAAGACCAGAAAACACCTCTAATCTCAAACAATGTCAAACCCCATAAAAAGCAGCATGAACAAGAGCATGGCCATCACCAAACAATGCTGCCCACCACTGAATCCTCAAACCAACTACAACAACCCCTGGCAAACCAACAGTCCCAGAAAAATATGTCTAATTGTCTCCGGGAGCTGATAAATAGGACAAAGGCCATCTGACAGACCAATCTTGGCCAGCTTGGCCTTAGACAGAAGCCCATGATAAATGACAAGCCAAGCAAACACCCTAAACTTATAAGACAGCCATATAGTCCAAACTCGGTGCAGGTGCCTCACCTAGCACTCCTTTGGATCCTTAGATACCCAACGTGTATCAAGAACCGAAGAGAGAGGACATCTTCTGAAACAAGAAAAACTTGTTTCTACGGAAACTTCCAATGCAAATAAGACAAATGCTCCATAAAAGATAATAAAAAGTATATTGATAAAAGATATGATGCTTTACAAATGCATAAAGGCCCATATATATATTTACTAGAAGGGCACAAAGTGACTCTTCGTAAAGAGTTATAACTTTTAATAATTAATATTATTTAATTATCATTTATTAATATTAATATATTGGTGTTATTATATATATTTTATTATGTTATTATTTAATATTATCATGTTATATTTTTTATGTAACATTGCCTTCCTCTTAGAGATGCTTTGTCCCAAAGCATAATTATAGAAGATTCTTATCTTTTGTTTTTATTTGTAACTTCTTCTCATGATCTTCTGAACTTGTAACTCTGATACTTGACGAAACAGGGCGATATGAGTTACGAATTCCAAAGAAAAATGGCGCATCGTTTGTGAAGTGGTCCATCCGAGATCTATCTTCATCGGAGTTGTTTGTTGATTGCTTTGTCGGATGGAACTTCTCGTATTCTGCTTAGTTTGTTGATTTTGAGATCCTTCTTTTCTAAATTCATAATTCTTCTGTTTGTGTTCATTTTGACCCTGTCGTTGGTCAAAATGATTTTTATAATTTGGGTGTCGATAAGGAGTTCTTGTTGTTTGTTCTTTTACTAAATTGGCGTCTTTTTCCTCAACTTGAATTTTTGAGTACGAGGGTTTTGATGTCCTTTGAATTTGCTCCAACCTGTTTTCCAACGAATCTTTATCATTCTTAAGATTCCTGATCATTTCTTCTTGCGGTTTCTCATTATCTTTTAACTTCTTAATTTGTTCCTCTAGTTCTTGATTAAGATTTCTCGGGCGATGATTTTCTTCTTGCTTTTCGAGTATTTTCCCTTCAACATCTTCATTAACTTGTTCTGACTTCTGAATACTTTTTAATTTCCTGATCTTTTTAACTAAGGTTTTGTTATGGTTTCATAGTCAAAATACTTGTTCAGTATTGTTTGATAACATGTTATTGATTTTCATAATTTCCAACTGGTGCGTCTTTTTAGTGTCGTCATACATCTGTTGGAGTTCTTTCTTCTATTGTTGATGTCGACATATCTCTAATTCGAGACTCTCGAACTTTGTTTGGACTTGCATTAACTCATTATCTTTGTCTGTGATGAGCTAGTCTAAACAATTTATTTCTTCTTCTAGATCAATATTGCTTCTATAAGGTGATTCTTTGTTATTTCCGAACTTATTGATTTTGTCTCCAAGGTCTTGATTGTGATTTTTTAATCGAGATATTTCTTCATTCCGAGTTGATAACATTTTCTCGATATCTTCATTAGCTTTTTCCAGCTTTTGATTTTGATCTTTTAAGCGACGATCCTCCTCCAAAAAAGTGCAAACTTCTCCAAGTTTTATCGATCCACTCACAACTCCTTCATGTATTAACATCCTACCCCAACCTCTCATGAACTTCATGATTTGATACACAACAGCCTCCCACCAAAGGATCCACTCGTCGACACCCAGCATCCAAGGAGAAAGGTTCCAACCCAATGAACAAGGGCTTAGACTCTAAATGCAACCCATTTAGTTTGAAAACTAAAGATGACAAAGCATCAATAGAGTAACCTAAAGAAAGTAGGAGCATCAATAGAGTAACCTAAAGAAAGTAGGTATGAATCGGAAGATGATCCAATCCTGTCACATACATCAACACATACACTAGGTGAAGATTTCCAAAAAAGGCTATCTCCTCTCGAGGACCATAAAAACGATCAAGTCGATCCTAAACTCTATCCTAACCTTGCATGTAGCTGGTCCAGGTGAACCAAACCCCATAGTCAAGACAAAGCCGCCAATAGTGAAGCTGATAGGTGACGATGTAGCAGGAAACCGCCAAGTGTGACAACTGGAAGCCGTAAATTCAACCACCAGTTGAAGACTTGGATGCAGGCTAACAACACGACAAAGCTGCATAATTGCAGTGTGCAGCAAGGCGACAAGGCCATCGGCAATGATGGAAAGCGGCAGACGCGAGAAATAGTCGCCTGCTATGGACACATGGGCGCTGGCAGGGGCACTGAGGGTAGTAGCAGTGTTGACGGCTGTAGTAGTAAGGGAACGTGATTGGTTGAGTTACGTGGTGTTTTTTGTGATGGTATCCAATATCTTGTTTGAGATGACACTATTGGAGAACAGATTTCCATATCAAATTCCAACACAGGTAGGAGTATCTTCCATTTCAGAGGGAGAAGCTACATCAGCAGAGGATGTGTTTGATCCTAGTGTAGGTACCTTCCTCGCTAAGAGGGAGTGTTAGATTTTGTAGCTCAGACAGGTGCTTCTACATGAAGGTGTCTAACAGTTCGGAAAAGTAACTCTCTAGACAACCTTGTAAAAGTGTCTTTTGTAATACCTTATGGTTAATGGTATTGAAGGGCCCATGGTATTGACATAAAGTGAATGTTATAAAAGATTCTATGGAGAGTTGTATAAACACACAGTTAGGAGTGACTCATATCTCTTATGGTGGTCATTGTCAGTGTGAGTAATATCAATGATAGTGAGTGATCAGATTTGAGAGAGGGAGTTTCTCAGAGGCTTAGGAGTGAGGGATTCACTCAAGCCATTGTTTGTAGATATTGCCAAGGGTTTGGGCATAGTTGCAGCAAGGGAGAGTTAGGAGTTGACTGAGATCCGATGTGTCATATCCGGAACCCTAGTGTTGTAGATATTGCCAAGGGTTTGGGCATAGTTGCAGCAAGGGAGAGTTAGGAGTTGACTGAGATCCGATGTGTCATATCCGGAAGCCTAGTGTTGTAAGAGCTATTTAAAAAATCTGCAATAAAGACAAACTATTTACCAGATTTCCCCATTGGGGTTTCCAATTTACTTTTTGTGTTCAGTTTTCTCTATATTGTTGAGTTTCAGTGTGTTATTTATTAATAATTAACAAGTTAATTATTCGAGATTATAACCAAATACGGCTCAATAAAATTTAACAGACCAATGTCCCCTAATTCCGTGATAGACATCTCGAGTACTTCAGCCAAATTTTAGGTATGGTTGTGACGTCCCCCAACCCCTTTTCAGGTACTTGGGTACAAGTGCACATACCTTACCCTCGGGTACAGGTAACCCTACTACTTAGGGTTTCACTCAAAAAAAAGTAAAAGAAGGATTGGTCCTTCCCCTTGTAATCACAAGCTGATCCCTCTAATACATCCATTGAGGCTAGGGTTTCCTAGAGCTCTCCCGATTCCTAGATGGTTTTTCAAGCAAGGCCCTCCAAGTTAGAGACCTATTGACTCCATTTTTCCCTAGGTGGATTGGCACTGGTCCTTTGAAGTGGGTTGCCTTATCCTTCCATCATCCTATTGTATATCTCTATACTACAAACCTTTGCTAGGGAAACCCTTTGGAATCACCTTGTTATTCATTGTCTTTGCCTTAATAAACTTTAACCTTGGGGAACACTCCCCCTTGAGTTGGAGAAGAGCCAACCCTAAAGTGAGAGGGGATAGGTGTGGTGACATTGGCTTGTTTCCCTTGGTTCCCCTCGGGAAAGTATGCATCTTTGGGGATTTAATCACACATGCTAGTTTGGGATTGCCATATCTATCATCTAGACTTAAATAAATAATGAATTAAATCAGGATATCCCACTAGGCTTAGGTAAGACAGCCTGAAGTGAGAGGTTGTGAGTCGAGGTGACAGTGACGAGCAACCTTTGTTGCCACATAGGTTATGTTAGTAAGTTGGGATATTTTCTGCTTACGTACAAATTGGGCGGTAATGGGCGCAAGGATTGAAAATTGCAGAATAAGTTTACACTCACAGAATGCAATGCAAGAAAAATCATATACACATATAAATAGCACAAATGAAGTGCTCTTTCAGTTTTTACCAAGATACAACAATCCAGAATGAGAAATTTATGAAAAACTTTATGATATTCTTTAATGTCCATTTGGCATTAACAAAGTACACACGAGAACAATTATTCAAACGGGTGAAACAAAATATATCTTTACTTAATACAGCAACAAAAGAAGATCTATCTCCTTCATTGATCAATAATTATTGTATTCCTAACTTTGACACATGCATGGTCAATAACTCTGTCTCCACTTGAAATGTTCAAATGGAAAAAGATGGACTCAATAAATAAGGGACTTAATGGACTTTCATATTGGAATCCAAGTAAAAGTAGGAGATACGTATTATGGAAATAAGCATGAAATTAGTCAACATCAACTTGTTAAAATCATACTTGAGTTGAGCCCATTTTAGAAAAAATAACTCATGGAGATATAGTTTTGATTTATCTAAACATCATATATATGAAGGAGTACAACAATGAGATAACAAATGTCCATATCCATGTTAGGCACTTCAAGGAAAGCAAAAGCTCTTTTTGTGGTCGTTATTCACAATTGTTGATGTCCCGGAGTGCAAATAAGACCAGCGTCAAAGACAACTTCATTGGTTAAGCGAACATGGCAGTTAGAGAATGCCTAATAAGCTTACCTGACCACAAGGCCTATTGATGACAAAAATGCATTCATTTGATAACTTGGAAAGGTGACATACATTTCATTAGGACATCATGTTTCTAAATACTAGAGGAAGCTTCATCCTATTCATCAATGATCAGAGCAATTCTCTAAAGCCCTAGAGGAAGCATCCCTTGACTCATAAACCCACCCCTAGCTCTTGCCCCATGAATAGTTGGTTCGATGATGAATGCAAAACCCTCCACAAGCATCTCCGCTTCACCCTCACACATGACCCCTCATCTTCCCCCAGCTCCGCAAAACCTATTGTTGCCTCCTATGTTGTAAGAAGCAAACGTTCCTCTCCCCGAGGAGACGTGAACTTTGTGTGGTGCTCCGTCACTCCCCAAAAATCTTTTTGGCGTACCCCTTTCCCTAAACACCACGTTGTATCCCACAACTTAGACCCCCAGTCCATGATCTCCCACACAACCTCCCTCTACGACATTCCCGAACAACCCCCCATCCATATCCCCCCCCCTTTCATGCCATCTCTTCTCTGAGAGAGACATTAGAAGAGCAGTCAAGGTTATGAGCACCAACAGAGCAGCAAATGAGGAAGGCATCCAAGCTTAATTCCTCAAACATGGCATTCGATCTCTCAAAACATACATTGTTGATTTATTTAACCATGCGGTATGCTCCGGTTTTCCCCACTCCTAGGTTGGACACATTATTCACCTAATCCACAAATTGAGGAGTAGTTTTGAGTCGAACAACTATCGTACTATCATGGTTGGACACACATTCTCCAAGATTTATGGTTGGACACACATTCTCCAAGATTTATGCCACAATCCTGCATTTGTGGCTTTCTGACGAGTTGGAGAGCCAGCACCTCAAGGCTAGAGGACATGCAGATTTCCGCCCAAAGTATCAGACAAGCTATCACATTTTCACACTCAAATCCATTATTGAGGAGGTCTGCCATCGCTCTTCGAAATTCTATTGTTGTTTTGTAGACTTTCAGAAAGCATTTGACCCAGTTCTAAGATAGGCATTGCTCCAACGGCTTCGTGATATCGGCATATCTAAGACCCTCCTAATGGCCATCATGAGATTGTATCAGTCGGTTTTGGGTCGGCTCCAGTTGACACATGGCCTTTTTTACTTCATCCATAATACCATCGGGCTAAAGTAGGGATACCCTCTTTCAATGACTCTCTTTGAGATATATATAGATGAGCTAGAGTCCTTCCTCCATGAGCACATCTAGGAGGGAGATGGTTTCCTTC
This sequence comes from Larix kaempferi, assembly GCA_027924585.1. Lineage (NCBI taxonomy): Eukaryota > Viridiplantae > Streptophyta > Pinopsida > Pinales > Pinaceae > Larix > Larix kaempferi. Next base: position 873,822 of record BSBM01001296.1, on the reverse strand, counting down.
TAAACCAAGTGTTGATTTCCCTGCTCCTCTTTGTTGATGATTTGATCTTGTTGGCCTCCACTCCAGAGGGCCTTCAGAGGCATATTGACGCTCTAGCTAGCTTCTGTGATCTTCGACAGTTGACAGTCAACCAAGGTTACCATATTCAACTCATTGAAAAGCCTCCTTTCTAAGTTACATTTCTACTTTTGAGGGGAAGAAATTGAGATCACAACAGTGTACATCTACCTGGGAGTCTAGTTCATAGGACCCCATTTCAATATGCAACAAGCCCTCCATCCTAGGCTCAACAAAGGCTATGGCTCCCTAGCCCTCATCAAGAGACAATGCTTCCAAGGCCAGTTTCAAGACATCTCATCCAAACATTACCTCATGGAGGCGATTATCAGACCCACAGTCCCGACTCTTCTATGGTTCAAATATTTGGGGACCGAGTTTGCTTCAGTCAAACTGAGCCCATACTGAGAGAGTTTAGGTCCTGCTTCTCAGGCACATCATTCGATGCAAACGTACAATTCCCCAGCTCATCATCCAGGCAGACTTCAGAATACACCCCTTTCGCCGCGAGGCCATTTTTGTTTGATCTCTTTCCTATATAGAGGAAGGGCCTTCGGAGACTCGTCTTTTGGGAGAGAGAGGTGTACCCCTACCATGCACTATGCTCCTCAAAGGCCCTTGCCTCAAATCGCCACACTAATCATGCGCAAGGTTGGTTCTCAGAGGCATCCCGACTTCTCTAGTCAATGACCGTCTCCCCAAAGCACCATCCCCCCTTTCGGTACTCTCTAGATGCACTGGGCCATCTACTGCCGACTAGACAAGAACTGAATTGAGCCATCTAAGAGGACATCTACGGACTATACATCCATGTTACTTAGACCTCACCTCTAGAAACACCAGGCCCTAAGTTGCACGAAACGTGGAAACGTGTACAAGTTTCAGATACGGGAACGCTTGGAAATGTGAACCCCCCCCAAAATGGGTACGTCGGGGATACGGGGATACGTGATATATATATTTATATATATATATAATTTTTTGAATAACACATTATCTCACAAAGAAATAAGAGTGAGAGGTTAATTTGTAAGTAGGTTTAGAAATTATTTCAAGGTAAATTTGTTTTCGTTTTCCATAAACTAGGGTTGTTTTAGATTTCCCATGGGTCCCAACCGCTCATGGACCCTTGGAGGTTTCCTAGAAGTTTTCAAGTTTCCTCGAGTTTCTGGTACCAGTACGTCGACATTTTAGGAGTTTCGTGCAACATAGCCTGGGCCCAAAGACGTCTTTCTACCTAGAGCACTTCCTAGAGTTGCAGGATGGCATCATTGTTCGCCCCCATACACACACCGACACTGGATGCACTCACTCAAGATCCCTTTGGGCCACCTCCAAGTTGGGTTTCACAGACTCCGGGTGGAGACCGATCACCATGATCCCCGACCAGATAGGATCTTCCATATGTACCACTTACAGGATCTAGAGACAGAGGTACACCTCGTTTTCATGTGCCCTTTCTACTACAAGATCAAAGCACACTACCATTTCCTCTATAGGGACTCAGGGGGCTCCATCTCCACTTTCTTCCAATATCGAGATGAGAGATGCCTAGCCCTCTTCATTAGGGAGCTATCCAACCACAAATCCCAATTATTGCAAGCCCCATCCCACCATGGGACTACCAGGAGGATCACCTCATACTTTCATGCTGCTTCATCAGATTGGGGTAACAAGTGACAGGCAGAGTTCCAGAGTACTTCAGACATTAAAATGTTGAGGCCTCGTGTCTACCCTCAGCCTCCCCCCTCGGGAGATCGACCGATATCTTTGAGACCAAGTCAAAGGTGTCGAATCAGACATCCGACTACACATCCTCATAATGACAAACGAATCCAGAGAGGGGTCCCTCCTGCTCGTTGGACTACCTATCAACCCTGACTGAACAACCGGATTTCTATTCGGAGTTTCTTTCCTTTGGCCTTGAATGGTAGGAGAGCAGGGCTCCCTCGATCCTACGTCCCCCCTAGGATCATACAGCAGGATTCCACTATGGTGCCCAAGGACTTTGACTACGAGACATTGCCCCGGTCGCCCCCTCACCCTCTGTCATCAGACCCAAGAGACCTTGGCATCATTGCTTTCATCTCAAATCCCTCTAGCTCTCTTTATTTACTAGCACCGAGATGTTTCCAATCTCGGATATTCTCACTTTGTATCACCGCACCTATGACATTGTTGTATATACATATTTTGGTGCCGGTTAGACATAGTGATTTACTTTTCTTCCCTGTATTTTTGCTTTCAGCATTTCCTAGGAGCTGCCTTCGCACTCCCACATTGTATTCACACTGGATGTATCTTTTAGTCCAATTGGCCTACCTTTGTGGTCATTCGTTGGACATTAATAAAATTATCTTATGTAGCTTATAAATTTCTACAAAGAGCTGTGAAACACTGAAATGTGGTGAGGAATCTCTTTCCCCTTTTTACTTATTTTGTCCATTTATACTGTGTGAACAGTAGGTTTAATTTTTCAACCATCATAAATACAAGCTCTAAGATATTGCACGTGTCTAGCCAGTTTAAGATTGTCCAATCTGTCTGAACACCTTATCTTATAATTTGATGGCAGAAGAGTTTCAGATTTGCAAATCTGTACAGTTAATGAATTCTTTTATAGCAGCCACCTTAGCACTCCCACTTTATATTGACATCATGGTGCCACACGGTCCCATTGACCTTATTTTGTGGTCATTTGTTGATAAAAATATCTTATCTTATCTTATTTGCTTCTAAAATAGTTATGCTTAAAGAAGATATATAATTTTCATTCTCCTTTGGAAACAAGAGCTTTAAACAGGCAAAGGAAAACAATTAACTCACCTTAGAGAGGCATCTTAATTGTGAATTATTGATGTAGACATTAAACACTACAGATTTTAACCTAGTTATAGGAGGTTGAAAAATTACAATAGAATACACAGCTTCAAACTTTTATCAACGGGCATGGAATTATACCTCAAATTTGGAGCCTCGAATCCTGGAACAGTACAAAAAGGCAGACAAAGCATTCATGTCAGCCAAGAGACATATTGAAAATTACATTTTAATATTATTAATAAGTTCCATTGCATTTATAAACTATTCAGTTCATAGTCCTGACTCATAAGGATTCGTAAAATGTCTTTCCTAAACTATTCAGCATATAGTATAATAGTCTCACGGATGTAACAGTAGAAGATTGATTTACAGAAAGCATGGCTGTCAACCTGGAGACATTTAAAATTAAAATTAAACATTATTAATTACTTCCATTGAATCTCTAAACTATCCAGCACACAGTCCCAAGGATGTATGAAGGATGTATTTCTAAGCTATTTGCATGAAGTCCCAAGAAAGACATTAAAAACAGATCTTTTTCATTTACACAAAAATTTAGTGGGGAAATGAAAAGCAAGAAACCCCATAGCAGCTAGGCAATCACAAGATCTTTTAGACTTCAGAAGACAGTACTTTTGGTATATTTTAAGCATATAGCAATATGATGAAAGACAACTGCCATGGCCCCAAACAGACACGTTGGTAATTGATTTTTAATTCATAGAAATAGTAGTATGCAGTAAATGCTACAAAACTAATATCAGGTCCTGCAGATCCAATCATGCAAGCATGGTACAAGCCGATAACATTGGATAATCATTTTCATACTACATAATGTGATTTTCTCACTGCATTCATTTCATTGTGGGGCACATGCCCTTCTATTATTGAATCACTTCTCTGAATCCATTGGTAGGCGCTGTTATATACCCAACATACATCAATTATTTCAGTACATGTTAATAAGTAATTATTTGTGTGAGATTTAAACACAATTGGCATTTCCTCTAAGGGGTACATTAACTATTAGACATATTTCCCCTACCATTTGCAATTTCAACCATCTTGTCTATTCAATATATTTTTTAAATGACCTATTGGTCTGTATTGCTTCTTACCTAATTTTTATCATTTTATGTATATCCTAAATTCTAATGGAACCCTGTAACTACCATTGTGTACATTACAAGTGGTATCAGACTTGCCAAATCCCCCTATTAGCTGCTTATAGGCCTTCTAGTGTGCTTCCCTCATTCCTTTCCCATGGGATTTCAAATTAAAAAAGAAAGAGCCCTTATGCCTCCTTCATTCCTTTCTTTTGCTCATGGCAGCTGCTTTATGCAGCCCCCATTTTTTATAAAATGCATTTACATATCATTTTTAATAAAGGTTAAAGGAAACATTCTATTCAAAATAGAAATAAAAAAAGCAGAACCATAAGTGGAAAAAAACAATGGAAAAAACAAAGGGGACAGGAAAAAAAGGCAAAAATAAAGCCATCCTGAAATAATATACCAATTATTAACTAAAAAAATTCAAATTCTCAATCATCTACATAACGTAGTAAGTGAACTAGAAGACCATCACTCTATTTCAACTTAGTGTGAGCTAGAAGACCATGACTTTCTTTCTTTTCTGAACAAAGATTGCAAATCTTCAACTAACCAACCTCAAAAGTGAGGGGTATCTAAATATGTCAACTCCAACAACAACTTAAATCCATAGAGGTTGAAATAAAGAATTAGATTTAAAATTTTGAATTCATAAAGGCCAACCTAAAGGATTGACTTAGAAAGTATTTGATAATATTTTTATTCAAAGAGATGGAAAATGTTCAGGATTTCACATAGGCCTTGTTGAAAAGCTTGCGCTTAAGGAATTTGGTGTGATAGGAAAAATTGAGGACCCAGAACATTCAGAAGACTTATTTTTTGGAAGAAGAAATCGAGAACAAGATGTCTTACAGAGAGAGATATCGGAACACACAAAAATTTCTCCAAACTACCATAAATAACAGAAGCTTCAACACAATTTGTAGATTGTAGGCAACTCCTAACTAGAAAACCAGGGGATAGATCAGAAGAGATAAAGTAAGTTTGTAGCTTACTGAGGAAGCGAATAGTAATGTCTGCAAGGTGGTGTCCAAAGAAAAGGTCCATTAACCCATGTAGATTAGCAAAAGGAAAATCTCCAGGTCCTAATGATTTTCCAGCCAATTTCTTTCAATAATATTGGGATACAGTGAGGAAGGATATGGAAATCAGTGGATGAATCCATACAATCCAAAAATATTCTTCAAACTTTTCATGTCACATTCATCTCTCTTATTCTAAATAAATAGGAATTGTTTCTGCTGATATGTTTGGACAAACTGCCATGTTGAATACCGTACATAACATTATCTCCAAAGTTATGGCTAATACACTAAAACCCATTTTAAATTTGATTATATCCAAAAAGCAGGGAGGATTTGTCAAGGGAAGACACATTTTAGATCAAATTATAACAGCCCAAGGGACTATTCACTCCCCAGTGACCACTAAAAAAAGAGGCATGCTGATCAAACTAGATATGTCAAAAGCCTATTACAAATTGAGTTAGGGATTCAATTATAAAATAATACATGTGCTCAAAGTTGCATATCTTCATCTTTCTTCTCTATTATGATAAATGGAGTTCCTTGAAATATCAACACGTACCCTTAAAACCCTAAAAATTGCCAAGAAGGGAAGTGCGCACCAATTAGAGTCTCATGTATACCAAGAGGAATAAAATTTCAGTCATAATGACCCCATGATCTTGCTTACAAAATGAGGAGGAGGGCACCTTATTTATACTAAAAGTTCTAGTCTTTTTTCCCTTCTAGGCCGACCTCTCAAAATGAGTTATAATTTAATTTTAGGGCTTGTCACCTACAAAACCAGGGACTAGGTCCAAAAGACATAAAAATAATGACAAACAATGATAAGGCTTCAACAAAAATGAAACATTGAGCCTAGAAGGAGGACGCCATGCCCCAACTAACTTCAACAATGTATCTCTTGGCCTCAATGTCCTCCTTTTTTGCTTGGTATGGCCTTCAAAATATCTCTTTAAAGTGGATGTCTTCATTTTCTTTGACCTAGATGACCAAGAGGAGGGGTAATATGACACAATAAGTTCCAAGTGGGAATAAAAGAGGTGTGCAAAAGTGGGTATGACAACCCTTACAAGCAGAATCACCTTTAGAAAGCATAATATCATAAGTGTGGCTAGGGGCTCCACAAGCCATGTGTCCTAATCAAGTCACCCCAAGATTTTCCAATACCTACCCAAGGTATAAATGCCCAACATGATGAGGAGTTACACCCATCAAGGGGTAGTCAACAGGGCCATAAGACCAATACACCTTGAAATGAGGATCAAGAGGACCTGCTATGACCAACCAAGGGGTTTAGATCACCGATAGACCAACACTTTTACATAAAGTAGCCCCAACTTGGCCTTTTACAATAGTGAAAGGACCCCCCTCCTTGGCACATCTAGTACAATGCGGTGTAGAGAATCTAGGGCGTAACACCCGACCATGGTCAGCTTCCTAGCAAATGGGAGATCCTTATGATGACAAACCTAAAATTTTATTTTGAAGCCTCTAGAGACACCAATCCCAAATAGACACTAGCAACAGCACCACCCCAAAAGTAATGCCCAAATACCTCACAATCACCCTTGGGATAATATATGTCTAGGTTGCAGGAATCCAATTAAGGTGGAGAATCCAATCTAACCAACCAGAAACCTATCTTATGGTCGCTCATCACAATACTTGGTGCAAATTAAAAGGTATCCAAGCATGCAAGATCTCCATCAACTGAGTGTTGGTCAACACTCATAGAGAGAAGAAAGTCATCTAAAATGGTTATTCACCATCTTTGAACCCTCAAAGAGAAGAATGCCCTGCACTTTCCCCTAAATAAGGGCAGGCTCTAGAAAATAACCCAAAGCAAGCATCATCAAAAAGGATAAATATGGGGCCAAAGAGCACCCATATTGGATGGATCGATGCAAGGAATTCCATGGAGATAAAAATATAGAAAACTCATGTGCAACCCTCTTTGGTGCTTAAAGGATCATGGGTTAAGGTAAATCTATGCTAATTTATTTTGTTATTATTTTTATTTTTATTTTTATTTTTAATTTATGTTCTTATTTATTGACATTAAAAGTCAAAGGTGAAATATTTTCCTCTTTCATTTATTAGTGTTAACCACACATCACACATCGTATCTATGCTTGATTGTAAGAACAGTTGGCTTTCTTTGTTCAACAAGCATACATACACTTGAGTGGAAGGTCCTTTCAACAACAGAGATTAAGTCCTTCAAATTGTTCATCTTCAACAACTTGATTATCATATAAATTTAAATAGACAAGTTGTTACAACCCTAGGGCGTGCACCTCCCGATGCCTAACTTTTTCTTGTTGGTCCCTAGCCATCGTGTGGCACCACCTATATTTCAGCACAAAGACTTGTTCACCCAAACTTATTGGGCGGTGGACTACACCTCTTCACTCAAGGCATGCCCAGACCTTCACCTTGAGCTACGTGTCACTTGGACCTGCTATGCCCAACAACCTTGCCCAACCTACACTTGGAGTTATTATTATATGTTTCATTTACTTGGTTACACTTAACTTGTTATGTTACTTAGCCCTTCATGCCATAAACACATACACAAGAACACAAGATGTTTGGTGCCCAAACCCAAGCATTGACAAACCTTTTTATTGAAGTATACAAAGAATGATACAATGGAAATACAAAGCACGGGTTCGGCACCTTCTTGTCGATACCCTCAAAAATTATGTCTAGGCAGATGGGCTAACTTTGGTTTTGGTTGTCGATGCACTATGCTTGTCGACTAGTGAGCCTTTTACCGACAACCTTACTCTGCTGAAGATTTTGCATGCTCCCAACGACACTATGCCACTGGTCGCATCATGTATTGATGCCACTATTCGCTCATGAGCTCACTGTTGATACGCTTTGATATTCTCCCACAAGTTTGCTCGTGCAACACTTGTCTTCAATGTTTTTGGGTCACCTCCCACAACCCTACTCCATCAACAAGCTTGTTCCCTTGGCCTTTGCCGTGGAGAGCTTGCCCATGGCAACCCTTTAACTCATAACTGCATTAGACTTGGGCACTCTACCTCCTTCTTCCAACAGTTTTCTTTGCTTGTTTTCCGTAGACCTGAGACCTTACTCACGTCCTTCCCTCGGTCTCTAGCACATTTCACTTGCAATGCTTGGATGCCTTTGCATCAAGTGCGCCCAAGTTATTTATATGAGACGTCACTCCATTTTTCTCAGAAGTGGGTGCCCAACCATCCCTTTGGCTGACACCTCTTATAAGGGACATGTCGTTTGGGAAACCCAAGGAAAGTGGGCGCTCTCTTGATGATCAACCCGGAAGCCCCTCAATTACTCTTCCTACCTAGTTTCTAGTACTTGGGTGCTTCTCCCAAAGTCCCTCTTGGGCACACCTTTGTCGAGTACTCTTCCTTGTCGATTGTTTTGCATGTTCCTTGGCATGCACTCGAGCCCCTTTGTCCACGAACCCGAGTCTCGTGCCGATGGCGTCCACATGTGCTTAACGTGGTGTGTATTCATTTTGCCCCTTTCAAGGTGTCTTACCACCATGCCTTGGGAAAATGAACCCAATGGCATCTCTTGCACTTTGCTGCTTGTCGAAGCCTTCTCTGCCAAAACCTTTTGTTGACTGCCGAAGCCTTTGCCGACTCGTCAATGCCTCTTGGTTGCATGCCCCATTGCTGAAAGATATGTGCCCATGCTCAATTCATCACAACCCATGCTTGTCTTGCGTGCTCCTAGATGTGCCCAAATGCTCCAATCCATCCCTTTGTTGTGCCAGGCATGCCAGTTGCCCATGTACCCGAGCTCTCTATGTTACCGGACAATCCACTCGAGTGGACACGAGCCAAATCTCCCTAGTTCAAGTGAATCTAGAACAAATAGTACAAAATACAAAACTCATTTCCTAGATCTAGTTATAGATCGAGTACTTAGATATCGTACCTTTCAGATCGCGGATCCTTCTCCTTGTTGTTGCTCCAATTCTCGCGGTCGTCAGATCTCCAGCTGCAAGACCTGTCAAGACAATATGGAAACGATACAAGCAGTACAAGATATCTAAACAATAACTGATCTAAACTAACAGTTGAGGAAAAAAGTTCTAAACATCATCAACGAGACAACATTTATGGAAAGAGATTATATTAACTGTATAAAAAGGTGGGAATACATAGAAAGGATGAAGCTACAACCAAAGCCTCAACGTTGCATCCTCCATCCAACATGTCCAAGCCAAGCCTCCAAGATGGTACAAGCTTCCCAATCACCAGTATGGATCCTATCAGCATAAGGGTACCATAGACCTTCCCCCCTTGGGATGGGAGTGAACCTCACTTATATAGGACTAAGTGGATAGGGTATGGATAGGATAGGTTGAGAGATGATAGGAGAGAGATAGTGGATCCTCCCAAAGAGTTAGGGGTCGAGTACCAGCTCCCCTAGAGGTCAAGGATAAGCCCCTAAATGAGCAAGTTTCGAGAAGGATCTCGAATAGACTATTTTTTCCCATTAACAGACCTCGTCGCACCCTGTAGTGGAGCAAGATGCGACGTCGCATGTTGCTAGTGTGCAACCTGCGACGACCTCTCAAAAGATTGCAGAATTGAGTGCAAATCCTTCCAGATGATTACTTAGTCCAGGTATCTTCAGGGGTGTATACACAATGGTCAAGATGACGACATTATCACAATGGTCATGATGACAACACTTAGTCATAATGACGGTACTTGCAACAGTCATGATGACGACACTAGGTCATGACGACGACACTTGCGACACTTGCGACACTTGCACAAGGGTGACGACATTTTGGTGTAACACTCTGATGGGTGAGTGAGTGTAGGTTGTTCACCTGCCCACGGCAAGGATGTTACACGAGTTGTCTATTATAGATCATAGATAATTGGTGCCAAGACAGCACGGTTGGTGCAAAAGCCTAATCAAGGCTTCTAGTAAAGACTAATACAGATCAAAAAGTGAATATCTAAGATGTTAGCGTAATAAGAAATAATGCCTTATTATGCCTTCCGAAACAAAGTAGGTTATCACTAAGTGGTACCCCCCATTAATAAGATGAGATTCCTCTATCAAAACGTTTGCACGTATAACTTTAGTAATCTCCTAAGGGCAAATACTCAGATGGCAAGCAAACATCAAAATGTTACTAAAACTCGATGCCTGTCTAAACAGTCAGGTGAGTAATCAACAGTTCCATTACTAACATATATCCTTCTTAAACCCGTATTAAAGCACTAAAAGGATCCTCTATCCAATGAATGGGAAGATGAAGAACTCCAAAAGAAGACTGTCTGAACTGAAAAATACAGTGAAGCATTAGAGACATTTTGAGGTCAAAAAATGGCCTCAAAACAAAGAAAATGTACTATAAAAAACAACCAATCACATTCTAGTAGATAACATCATCCCCCTTGGTTGAGGTGGCATTGCATGAGTTAAGAATGCTTATTTGTCAAATTTTCTATGGTGGATGAAAACACATAGTTAACCAAGGTAGTGGTGTAAGTACTTTTAAGTCATAAAGTAAAGTACTCATAATGATAGTATTTTCATAAAATAATATTATTGTCATTTTCAAGTAAAGTATTCATAATGAATGTCTTTTCACAATTTCTCATAAAATAATATTATTGTCATTTTCAAGTGAAGTACTCTTCATTCATAAAGAAAGTCCTTTCACATTTGTTTATAAAATAATATATTATCATTTTTATGTTTTTAATTTTAAATTATATATTCACTCCACTCTATTTAATAACATAATGTCAAACTAATAAAAAATAATAATAGATTTAATAAATAATAATAATAATGAAATGTGGATTATAATAATATTATTAACATTTTATATATAAATAAATTCTCAATTAAATTACATTATATTAAATTCATGAGAAAAGTACTAAATATAAAAAGTCAACATAGAATTAAAAAAATAGCTCTTAAAAATGTTTTTTATTATTTAATTTCATTTGCAAGTTCAAGACAAATAAATGCTAAAGGACAATAAATTTTTGGGAATTTACAATGAATCTTAGTCACATCAATGTAGACTTATTTTATTAATTTTATTTCTAGTGAATTTTGAAAAGTAACTCAACCATGGTTATTTATATTGTGCATAGAAAATAGTGTGGGAGGTGACTTGTCATATATACCTACCCCATAAAACCCTCAATTCCTAATATTTTAATATATCTCATATTTTTGTAGTACATCTCTTAGGAGGCCATTTTTTGACCTCAAAATCTCTCTAATGAGAGGATTAGGAATGGCAAGATGAAGAGCTCCAAAAAAGACGGTCCGAACTGAATAGTACAGTGAAGAGAGGATTAGGAAAACTTATGCATTCCAAAACCTAATAGAGCAATGTAAAGGAACCCTTGACAATATCCAGCACAGACCAAGCAGTGGCAATAGCAGATAATTGGTGCCAAGACACCACAGTTGGTACAAAAGCCTAAACAAGGCTTCTAGTAAAGACTAGTACAGATCAACAAGTGAATATCTAAGATGTCAGCGTAATAAGAAATAATGCCTTATTATGCCTTCCAGAACAAAGTAGGTTATCACTAAGTGGTACCCCTCATTAATAAGATGAGATTCCTCTATCAAAACCTTTGCACGTATAACTTTATTAATGTCCTAAGGGCAAATACTCAGATGGCAAGCAAACATCTTGACATCAAGATGTTACTGAAACTCGATAATGTTATCAATAGCCATCGCCTATCTGAACAGTCAGGTGAGTAATCAACAGTTCCTTACTAACATAAATCCTTCTTAAACCCGTATTAAAGCACTAAAAGGATCATCTATCCAATGAATGGGAAGATGAAGAACTCCAAAAGAAGACTGTCTGAACTAAAAAATACAGTGAAGAGAGGATTAGGAATGGCAAGATGAAGAGCTCCAAAAAAGACGGTCCGAACTGAATAATACAGTGAAAAGAGAGGATTAGGAAAACTTATGCATTCCAAAACCTAGTAGAGCAATGTAAAGGAACCCTTGACAATATCCAGCACAGACCAAGCAGTGGCAATAGCATATGAGAAAGTCACAAAAACAAACAAAGAAACAGCGAATTGAAGACTGAGTTGAACGTACCAAAGACGTCGGAGATAAGAATGACGGCCGCTTTGGCTTCGGGAGAACCTGTAACGTAGGCCGACAGATGTTGGAATGTCTCCACCCGTCCAATCCCCACACTTGGATCTAGACGAGGAGCCGACTCGCAGCACTGAGGACCTGCCATTTTTCAATACCTACCGTATTTTACCCTCCACTATGTTCTAAACTGTAGTGTTCGTCGAGGCGTTATATAAAATGTTCAGACAACTTTTAATATTCTCTCCAACAGCAAAATGCCATCTAATATTTTAAAATTTAAAACGTTATCAATGATTCTCCAATAGCTAAATGCCATCTAACATTCTAAAATTTAAAATTTAACACGTCATTGATGACGTAATGTGATGTTAGTTCACACTATATTTATTTTAATTCTACTACGTCATGAATGACGATATATCTTTTATGTTTAGTGCAAGGTGCGATCTTTTTAGGGTGGAGATAAGATGATTAACGACAACTAATGTTGTCAATTTCTAAAGCTATTTTTCAATGTGGAGATAAGATGATTGAAAATAAATGTTATTTTTCATTTTTTTTTTAGTGATTAAGTGATTTACAAAATGTTTAAATTAATTTTGAATTAGTTTAAGTGGTCGAGTCAAATATTAAGATTCTCTTCTAAATTTTCAAAGGTTATAGATTCAATTTTCTTAATCTCTTCACCATTGTAATTAGGGTAAACGATGAATCCCATTTATCATCCATGGATCATGGGAAATACTTGCCCAAAGTCCTAAGTGCCTAAAAGAATTCTAAGTGCTCAAAGTCGATTCTTTGAGGTAACCAAAACCTATTCTTCCACCGAAAAAACCCAATATTTGATCTTCCAACTCCTTAGTTCCAAACAAATGTAAGGCGAGATATCCCGAATAAAGGTCTCCTCAGAGTAGTGGATTATGGTGTTGCCTCCACCTCGTTGACTTCGAGCAATTTGCCTTGGAGCCATGGCTACAACACCAAAGTCACCATCCACCCAATACATTGGCACAGTCCACCATCCCCTACCCACAGTTGAAGACCCTTGCGCGACCAATCTATCCTCAATTCGCAAAAGTCATGTGTTATCACCTAGGCTCACTGCATTTTTCAATCCTCCTCTAGTGCCATACTCTCGACCGCTCACCCACGTGTGAAAATTGAATGTGAGCATATGCTTTAAGGCGTAGCAACAATGTTGAGGGTGATGGTTGTGGTTGCCACTCGCCCATCCTTCATCATTGAAGAAGACTACGAGGCAACCCGCTATTAATGGCACAATAGCAGGGATCTTTGGGACCTTGAGCAAAAGGCTTCTCATTGTAGCTAGGAGAAACTATGAGGTGGAAGACCTTGAGGTAGACGTTGGACTGTGGTGGCAATTTGGCTTACGATGGTGGAAGTAATGACTTCTCCATGAGTCAACGTGGAAAGCAACTAAGACGCAGAAGTACTTGGCACGAGCTGCATGGAAAAGTGTGAACTCAAGATTCAACTTGATGGACTAATCACCCACCTGGCGCGGAGAATGGGAGTAGTGTGGATCCATGGCAAGGCTAGCTAAAGGAACTGAAGTGAAGGTTTGGCTAATAAGCAACGAATGGACAAGACTTTTGGAGGCTTGGTTGTGATAGCAAATGAAAGTGGTAACCTTGGCAGATAATTTTCAAGAGAAGTAGACATCCTTAAAGATGTTGCCAACGACGGAAACAACTTGGAGTGGGGGAGGATGTCACACTATTGGCTAGCAAGAGCCTCGTGTGATTCTCTTACCCATGGGAAGACTTTAGGTAATAACATGTTCAACTAAGTGCTCTGATGGATATGGTTGGCATGGACCAGAGAACCTGCCTTGGAAGCCCGAACAAAAAGTGTGCCCAGCATGCAGACCACTTGGTAGATGAGTGTAGATGGGAACATTGGCATGGGGGGTTCCGGATGATGACCATATGGAATTGGCACCCATGTCGAAGATGAAGCACGTCGAGAGAGACCAACACATTGAGGTGGAGGGGCTTGATGGCACGAGTAACTTGGGTGGTCGGCACATGCACATGTGGATGAGGGCCACAAAAGAAGCCAACGAGTGGCATGTGGTGGAGGAGCACCCTTTCCCAAAGAATTTGTTGACAATCAAGAAGAGGTAGCACATGTTTGGAGCCCATGGGTTGAACGTCGACAGGTGGGATTGAGTGCATAGCACTCTCCGGGAACACTCGATACACAATGTGGTATGCGAGCCCCAATATAGTGGTACCGAAGTGGTCGGCCAAGATGAAACAAGCTCACAATAGAAGAGATGTGGCACTTGGGAGATTTGGGTGCTAATAAGAATGAGCTTGGCATGTGGAAACACAACAATGAACTCATGTGGAGAAAATTCCAAGCGAAGTCCAAGCAAGTGGAAGGGAGATCAAGGCGAGGGAATCCAAGAGTAGTGTGACTTGGGTGCACTTTTGGGTGGAATCTATCGTAGCTATGGAGTAGCACAACTTGGGTGTTTTGGTAGGGTGATGAGTGACAAGGATAGGTGATGCAAGAGGCGGAACTATGGGTGCGACAGAGGGAGAGACTATCGAGAGACAAAAGTGTTGGTTTTAGACTTTTCAAGATTTCTTTATAAGGAGTTTTGGTCGTGTTTTGGGCACCCTCTATTGTTGTACTTGTAAATTGGCACTCCTATAATAAAAGGCTTGGCGCACCAGTCTAAGGTGATTCCCATTATACACTTGTGTTATTCTTGTGGTTCTTGGTTGTGTGCACTTTGTTATAAGATGGATTAACTAAGGAAGAATACACATAAGTAAAGTGAGACGCATAGTCTGGCAATGCCACACCAAATTGGTCAAACCACTGGAAAGTGGAGCTTAGGAAGTGAAACACAACTAAGAAAGGAAACAAAGCTTCGGTTTCAAGTTGGATACTTAAGCTTGTGACAATATGTTTATTCCAGTATAAAGGGAGGGATAACGCACTTTGAATGTCTTGTTTTTTGCTTGTTATTTTATTTCAAGCCCAAAATGCATGGATTAGATTAGACATAATTTGGTTTAAGTGTTCTTTCTCACCTATACAGCTAGTTCAAAATCTCTCTCCCTTGGATTAAACACTTAAAAATTTAGTAACTTACCCTAATTTCTTGCCTATTTATCTAGGGAGAAGAGGAGGTGCGCTTGTTACACTCTTCCAAGGGAAGAGTTAGTGTTGATTCTTCTGCCTTTTCCAAATAAGTTTGACAGAGAAAACCGTTCCCTGCATGAGAAAGTGACAGAAAAACGAGTCAGTGACCAGGATTTTCTTGGCAGGTGCGACCAGAACGTGTCGGATTTTGGCATAGTTTACCTCCAAGAGCACTCTTGGAAGATAGTTGGCAAGGGAACATGATGGTAAAAGGTTTTGTTGGGAATATGTTGGACACATAAGTAGAACCATTGGTTGGGTTTGATGTAGAGACTTCTTTGCATTGAGGACATCGAAAGAGGATAGGCTCTTAAGACTCTGAAAGCAAGGACCAGGATCATGAAGTTGGAAAGAAATGTTGAACGTATGGCGATGGCTCTTTGCAAACATGGTGAGAAGTCCAAAGGCTTTGAGGAGGAGATGGATAGAATGCACCAATGATTCAACAAAGTCGTGAGCAAGTGCATATGCACCGTAGACTTGCTAATGGAGCTGATGAAAACCAACAATTATGAGAAGCTCGTAGAGATGGAAGACATGTTGAAAGAGCTTCAAGCCCAAGTCCGCGAACCAGATGACACCATTGACTTGTTGAAGTGGAATATTGTCAGAGGGAGTAGTGCGGTAACACCCATGAGGATTAAGATGAAAGAACCTGATCCATATGACAGGACCCAAAATTCCAAGGTGCTTGACAACTTTTGTTGGGTTGTGGAGTAGTACTTGGAACATTTGAAGGATATTTCAGATGAGGCCAAGGTGAACGCTGGAACGATGTTCCTAACCGACACAATGAAATTGTGGTAGAGGAAACCAACAAAAGATGGGGAAGAATGCAGAGAGACTGAGAAGACTGAGATCTGTATGTAGATGAAGACAACCTTGAAGGCTCAGCTCAGTCCAGGAAACAAAGACTGGGTTGTACAAAATGAGCTTATGGCGCTCAAGCACATCGGTAGGGTTCAATCCTACATCAATGCTTACACTAGTATGATGTTGGAGATTGAGGACATGAGTGATGAGGACTGCATGTAACACTTCATGAAGGGATTGCATCCTTGGGCGCAGATGGATCTACGACACCAAAACATGCATACTCCTGCAACAATAGATAAACTCTTGGATTATAGAGCATAAGCTAAGGGTGGATCCAAAGAGAGTGATGATGTTGTGAATGAGAAGACGTTCAACAAGGTTGAGAAGAAGATGAAAGAAAAACAGAAATCAGTTGGGAAGAATGATGAAGAGAAAGCTAGGCATGCAGAAGCACCCAAGGACCAAAGCAAGCATGTGTCTTATTGGGCGCAGTGCTAAAAGATCCCATGATTGTCCAAGAGAAAGACTATACCAAGTTGTGTTATGTTCATGCGAAGCTTAATGGACAAAGTGTCCCTGCATTAGTTAGCAGTGGGGAAACGCACAAATTCATAAAGGAAGTAGTTGTGAGGAGGCTCAACTTACACTCGAGGAATACTTCTTTCAAAGTTGTGGACTTGGAGGTAGAAAAAGTGGTTGGTGTGCCCAACTGAGTCCCTTTGAGACTTGGTGATTGGAGTGGTGATCTGATCTTCCTCATGGTGTTGATGGACAATTTAGAGGTTACCTTGGGCCAGGATTTTTTAAGGAGAGAAAAGGTAGAATCGATGGCCTAGTTAGATTGCTTGGTGATCCTTTCACGTCAAGAGTCGATTATCATCCATGCGGTGAGGATGCAACAAAATGTCATAAAAGTGACTTCTTTGATCATAACATTCACAGCATCTCAAGGAACAATGTGAACTCGTTGTGGAGAAAGTAAAGGCGCGGGGAAAGGGAAGCAAACACCTGAAGAAGATTTGGAACCGATGAGGTAGAAATAGGTGGAAAACGTGGAAAAACGAGTGACTAGACTTAAAGATATGGTGGCATCGATAGTGTTGATTGTCAATATTTAATTCGATGAATGCATGGCAATACAAGAATCTTGCAATGCAGAAGAGAAAGCGACTAACTCAGACAAGTAGGCTGAATACCTCTATAACTACCAAGCCCGAAGATTGTGATGGAAACCAAATAAGGGGAAGGAACACAACATCCATAAGTGAAAGCAGATGCGCTCACCTCTGACTCGCTTAAACAAGATTGTCACGATGATCCTGTAGTGAGGAGATTGTTAGAGGAAGTGAATGACAAGATTGGTTCGAATATATTTCTCTTGGTGTATATAAGCAATAATATTGCTTACTCAGAATAGTCACATAGCAACAATGTTCAGGGTGATGGTCGTGGGTGCCACTCACCCATCCTTCATCATTGAAGCAGGCTGCGAGGTGGTCGCTACTGGTGGCATGGTAGAAGGGAACCTTGGGACCTTGAGCAGAAGATTCATGATTGCAGCGAATAGGAACCACAAGGTGGAATACATTGAGGTAGGATTTGGATTGTGGTGGTTGTTATAGGTCAAATCTGCACTTCTTCGTCCATGATCACATTGCTCTGTCGATCACACAAAAGGACACTATGGATAGAAGAGCTAGATTGACCCTGGATGAAGTATTGCTGAGATCACACATCTTCAATTGAAAAATATATTTTTTCTGCATATTTCAATAGATGTGCACTACTCTTATAAATGGAAACCCGCGCACATATCCTAAATGTGCTCAAGTTTCACTATAGACAACCCACGCACATATCCTGAAAGTTGTATACACCAGTTGTTAAGAGCACTAGTTGCACACCGTGCATGGGTTTGCTAGTGTCATACCCGTGCACATCTTAAGATGAAATCAAAAAATATATTAAGATTACGAATTGGGATTAGTTGAAGTTGGTTTTGCAACTTCCCCAACCTCCCAATCCAACCACCTCTCGATTCCAACTGCCTACCTTGTCCCATAAATACAAGGAGGATCCATGAGAGAGGGACCTAGAAATAATGCTTTAATTATTGTTACGCTGGAGGAATTCCCAAGTCATTGTGAAGAGCAGGAGCCCAGGACTCGGTTGCAGAAGCATCTAGACAAATCAGGTATATATGTACTGATTTTTGTTTCTTTGACAATAAAAGGTGGAAATACCCTTCCCGTCCAAAATTGAATGTCTATTGGATTGAATGTTCATTTGGTTTAATGTCTGATTGTATTTGATATTAATTTGTTCCTTATTTCATCATATTTATTACCGTCAAGATACGCTGAGGAAGGTTTACTTTGTGTTGCAGGTTCATCATAGCGGAAGATCAAGGGAAATCTAGGACTAGCCATCGATAAAAAGGTACTTCTTTTGATATCTCGATCTCTTTCCATTTGTAGTAACTAATGCAAGATAATGAATGTATTTACTTGTCACCCCACCCAAGTTGGTAGTGTCTTCTCCTCACTATAAGGTATTTTTCCTGCACAACAGACTGGTGACTCCGCTAGGGAGTAACCAGTTGTTTTTCTGCTCTAGGAGACCTTGTTAGGTTTTCTTCCAGTTCTTTTTAGTCTTTTTGATTCTCTGAGAGGTCTTATAGGTCATTGTTGCCTATTCTTTCTATTTTTATTCATCTCAGTTCACTGTAGCAAAGCCTTTTTTGTTTGCTTCAAGGCCCTGTGCGCTGGTTTACCCTACTTACAGTAGCGCATTTTATGTCATAAACGCTGCTTTGTCCACTACACAGTAGCACATCTTTCCTGGCAGACCCTGGTTTCTGTACCCCACAGTAGCGCAGTTAACCTGCATACTTTCTGATTTGTGCACGGGTTGCTAGTGTATAGAGTAGAGCATTTTCTGATGTGTGCGCGGGTTGCTAGTGTATACAGTAGAGCATTTTCTAATGTGTGCGCGAGTTGTTAGTGTGTATAGTAGCGCACATCCCTATAAGTTTGAACCTTTTGCTGTAGGGTTTGATTTTTGGATGTTGGGTCTATTCCTTCTTTTAGCTTTGCATCTCTGCTGATGTTGAGACACCCTTGTGTCTTTTATTGGTTTTGTGTAACCTCTCGAGAGTCCTTTTAGATTGCATCAATGCTTTTTAGGTGTCTTTATGCTTTTATTCCTTTCTGAACCTGTGCACTACTCCCTGCTAGTTACAGCAGCGCACTTTGTGCCCTAGATCTGTGTTGCACTTCTGCAGACCTGCGCACATAACGCATGCTGTCTCTTGCAATACCCACGCACATTTACTGTGTTTGACCTTTCTGCTAGGGTTTGACCCCAATTTGAACTCTCTTGGGTGTTTTTGGAAAGTTCTGATGATTTGATGCCTTCTGAACTTCTGTTTAGATCAATTTGATTTGCTTGCAGCCTTCTTAGCTTTTCTTTTGAGTCCGTGTGTTGGTAGGGTCACTTTTTGGTTTGCTTACCTACTCCTTTGTTTGGCGAGTGTTTTCTTAGGGTTTTGGTGCTTAGGAGCAACCTTTTAGGTCTGTCTTTCCGTTACGGGCATCTTTTTTCCTTGCTTCTTTTACACTTTGTTCTGAGCCCAGAGTTTTTTCCTTTGAAACAACTTGGTAGGTGGAGTCTTTCTCTAGTCTTTTTTATTTGATTATTTTGAGCCATTAGGTTGTTTGTCTTACTCACACTTTGTGTTAGGTCTTGCTTGCTCCTTTTCAAGTTCTTTTTCTTTTACAAATATTAGAAAAGACAAAAAATTGAATTCGGTAGCATAGTAGTAAGATTTATCATCGTTTTGAAGTAGCATAGTTTGCTTTGCTTTGAAATTTAAAAAAAAATTAAAAAGAATTTGATTTAGGATTTGCCTAGTCTCAGTTTTTGAAAGAATATAAACGAAAAGAAAAGAGTCTTTTGTGAATTGAAAAGCATTATTTCATTACGCATTTTACTTTCTGTCGAAACCATTCCACACACTACACTACCCTTATTGAGTAACAAGTAGCCCTTAAAAAGAAATCTTAATAAAATTAACTAGCAACATTTTTATTTTTAGGTATACACATCATCAACTAGCTTAGGCTAGGGTTTATGGTTAAAATCACCTTAAACTACCCGAGATCGGCTTCATTACTCAACAATCGTAGTCAAGACTATCTATTAGATAAATCTGCCTCTATCAGAATATCCTGGGAACGCTCTACTCAAACCAGAGTTAAGCACGAGGCCATGGGCGATTGGAAATGTTGAGGACACCCCTTCACTTTCCTCTCAACCATAGACTAGAGTTGATTCGCGTACGGGGGTCCACTAGTACTTTTAAAGTACTTTTGGATTTCGGGCTTTGCTACCCTGCCCATGCGTATTGACTAGGCTGACGACTGTTCCCCCAGGTTTTTTCGTATTGGTGGTAACCTTAGTATATAGACTTTAGGGCTCTACATAGGTGACGACAGAAGGCTATTTCTGTTGTACCTAGGACAGATGTGGGAGGAAACCCTCTACAGAAATTTGGGAAGGCGGTTTGGTGATTCAAACACTTGCACATAGAGGACCTGTATGTGGACCCCAGGTAACTGTTCTTCATCCTTCGTTGGTTAGTTTTGGACCCTAATCATCCCAAACTTCCCTCCGGAAGGCATTTGTTTTCCTGGTTTGGATTACCTAGGACCTTTTTAGTGGTGTGCTCTTTGTGCTGCTTGTTTGTAGTTGGCCTTAGAGATTTTTGGCCCATTGAGTTAGAAACTATGGATAGCATCCTAGTGGGCACTAATCAAGGGACCCCTGTTCAAGGGGCTCCTTGTGCTTTTCCATTCATTGGGAACATTGGTACTCCCTTAATGGCTACTTTGAATCTTCCGGGATTCACTATAGGGCTACCGGTTTGGTTGTTTTCCACTCTGAACACCTTGTATGCTCCTGATGCTTCTTAAGTAAGCACCTCACATCAAGAGCATCAGAACCCTATGCCTGCTTCGCTAGTAACATCTTCTCCTCCTCCTTCTACCTCATGTGGTGAAAGTAGTAATACTAGTAACTAGCAGTCTAAAAGGAATAGACGGAGGAAGAATAGGAAGAAGATGCCAAAGCAAAGGGGCAGCCACCCAGCCTCTAGAAGTCATGCTGGAGGCACCTACCCAACCTCTGGTGGTCATGTTGGGAGAACTTACTCAGTCACTATAAATCATATTGAACTGACCCACCCAGCCTTTGGAAGTCATGCTGGGGGAATCTACCCAGCCTCTGGAGGTCATGCTGGGAGGAAACACTCAGTCACTGTAAGTAATATTAAACCTACCCAGCCAACCTCTGGAAGTCATGCTGGGGGCACCTACCCAGCCTCTGGAGGTCATGCTGAGAGCAAACTTTCAGTCACTACAAATCATATTGAAAACATGTCTTCAACCACTGTTGCTCATGTTGAGGACACGTCATTGATCACTGCTGGTCATATTAATGACAAGTCACCAGTTACTGTGAGTCATACTGGAGACACTGAATCAACCACTGCAAGTCATGCTAAGAAAGTTGACATTGTTAACAAACCTAATAAACAAAATCTTAAGTTCCCTTGTAAGTTTTGCGAGAGAGACCACCTGACCTATTTGTGCCCTATACTTCCAGAAGTGCAAAGAGTGTGGTCCGTAGTTCAAAAGTCTTCTGCTTTTGAGCAACCAGCCACTGCAAGTCATGCTGGGGGCAAGCTGTTAGCTAATGCTAGTCATGCCGAGAGTACTATTTTTTTAAATGAGTCTAAGCTTATAGGACGCAAGACAAATTTCCCTTGTAAACTTTGTAAGGGAGATCACCTTACTCACCTGTGCCCTGCTATTCCAGAAGTGCGGAGAGTGTGGTCCATGTCTGAAGGATCCTTTGCTCCTGAATTGTCTGTAGATTCCCTACAGCCTGATCAACATTTGGTTGATGAAGTGGTTGAACCAATGCAATCTTTGGTCAACCCCACTCTTCCTTCAAAGAGTGAAGTGATCGAATCGATGTAATCCTCGATCGATCCCATCAGTCCTTCAGAGACTGATGCACCTATCCCTGAAGTCTTCTGCATTACCAGTTCAGATGTTTCTGAAATGGGGGGCAGTTCATCTATGCCAAGTGAACCCCTACCAAGCTCTGGGATCACTTCCTTTGATTGGAATAGTCTAACTGGGCCTCACCTTCCTTCTTTTACACCTTTCCAGATAAACGTTGATATCGACAACCATGCGATTCATTGATGTATTGTAGACGAAGGAGCCTCTGTTAGTATCTTATCTCATTATGCTTGGAGAGATTTAGGTTTTCCTAACCTTGTTCCAGCTGTTAATTGGCCGTTGACTTTCGATAAAAGACCTAGTGAACCGTTGGGATTCCTCCCTCAAGTACTCGTTACTTTGGGTGGAAAAACAGTCTTAGTTGATTTCATGGTTTTAAAGGACCCTATGGATTTTGATATGATCCTCGGGCATGATTACGTATATGCTATGCAGGCTGTGGTGTCTATGCTCTTTCGTGTGATGCATTTTCCTCACAACGAAAGCTGCCACTATCAATCAACTGACATTTGTTGATCCCTCTTATTACCCAACTATAGACCAAGTATGTCCCCCATCAGTTGGCACTACCATGTCACAATCAAATTATGTGGCATATTGTTCCTTGAGTCCAATTTCTATTGAGAAGAAGCCTCTGAATTCATGCTTACCTTCTCGGGACTGGGTCTCGATAATTGACCAGGCGATAACTCCATCTAAATGTTTATGCGTTCTATTTGGGATGATATACTTCCATCTGATGAAGTTTTCATATAGTCTATAATGCCGGATGCCATTCAATTGGACATTGATCCATCGACGAGCATTCTTCCACCTTCACTTCGAGCTCGTTAAAAACAGTAAGTAGTGACTTCATCGTGAGCGAATGCAGAAACCAATTGAGACACGAAAGAACTTGGAACACGTTGTATGGAGAAGTACAAACACGGGATTCGACTTGATGGACTGAAGTGAAGGGTTACCTAAGAAGCAACGATTGGACAAGACCCTTTGGATACTTGGTTGCGACAATGGATGACAATGACAACCTTAGCAAAATGTTTTCAAGAGTAGCAGACATCCTTTAAGACATTGCAGAGAACGACAACAACTTGGAGGGAGGGAGGATGTCTCAACCTTTGCTAGCAAGAGCCCTGGGGCCTCTCTTACCCATGGGAGGACTTCGGGTGGTAGCATGTTCGGCTAAGTGCCCCAATGGACATGGTTGGCATGGATCGGAGAACCCGCCTTGGAATCCTACATCGAAGGTCTAATTGGAATGTAGACCACTTGGTGGATGAGTGTAAATGGGTGCATTGGAACAAGGGGTTCCAGATGATGGAAATATGGGCTTGGCACCCATGCCGAAGATGAGGCGCATCGAGAGATACAAAAATTTTGAGCCAGAGGGGCTCGATGGCATGGGTAACTTTGGTGGTTGACACATGGACGTGTGGACATGGGCACACAAGAGAAGCAATCGAGTGGTGTGTGGTGGAAGAGCACCCTTGGCCAAAGCATTGCCTAACAACCGAGAAGAGGTAGCATAGGTGGAAATCCAACATGCAGTTCAGGGTGCACAACACGTTCTCGGGGCACTTGACACACAACACTGTTTCGTAGAACTAGCAGAGTGTTACCGAAGTGGCCAGAAAAAATTAAATGGGCGCATGGTAGATCTTGGGATATTTGAACACTAATAAGAATGAGCTTGGAATGTGGAAACAAACAACAAACTCAAGTGGAAACAATTCCAAGAGATTGCAAGGAAGAGCAAGGTGAGGGAGTCCCAGAGTAACTTTTGGGTGCACTCTACCACACCTCTTGAGTAGCATGAATTGAGCGCTCTAGAAGGGTGATGGGTAATGAAGGCAAGTTCTGCAAGTGGCAAACATGTGGGTGCGACATGAGGAGAGACTTCCAAGAGAGAGAAGTGTTGGTTTCAGAGTTTCTAGGGTTTCTTTATAAGGGGTTGTTGTCATTTTCTGGGTGCACTCCCATGAGACGATATATTGGGAACCCTCCATCATTGTACAAGTAAAGTGGTACTCCTATAATAAAAGGCTTGGAGCACCCCATTAAGGTGATGACCATTATACACTTATGTTATTCTTTTCTTTCTTGGTTGTGTGAACTATGTTATAACATGGATTAACTAAGTAAGAATACACATAAGTAAAGTGAGAGGCATAGTAATGGTTTCACATTCAGAATTATTTTATGGATTTATTATTTTAGGGTATTCATTAATGATTAATGATAATTTGAATACAACCAAATTTTGTTAGTTCATTGTGTTAAGGTGTGGGTCTAGTCAACAGGTTTTGCTTACGGGTGAGCTAGTTGGGAGGAGACACTAAAACATCCAACCAGTTGATAGTTGGTGTGGACCAGGGTGTGATCCTCGGGCCATTTTGATAATCTTAGAACAAAGCATAAAATATGTTTCTTCATCAAATGAGTGCTATATACAAGGTTGCCACGTAGTTGTTGAACAAGAAACTTGTATTGATATGAAAACAACTATGTAGCAACTGTGCAAATCTATAACATCACACATTATGTAGCAGTTTTTGTATAACTGTAACATCACACATTCCGTAGTATCATCAATCTATTAAAAAATACTCTATTAAAAAATTTATAGAGCATATCTAAACTATTGGAGAAATCTCCACCTGCAGGGTAACCTTCTGCACCATGATGGTCCTGCATCAACTCGCAATTAACATAAATTATTTCCATATGAATATAGTGAAAAAAGAATATCGAATACCTGTGAAACATTTTGTAATAACTACAACCATCCTGTCCTGACATCCCTTTTTCTATTGAATGATTTTATCTAACTTTGTGCACATTGCTCAGCAAACGAATCATACCTTTTACGATCACAGCTTTGAATGCACAATTGAAAAAGAAATACAGATCACTTACAAGTGTAGCCAAAATTTCTTTGAAAGTTAACAACATATCTTATTATCTATATGGAAAGGATTTTACTGTGGGTGTACCCAAGCTGTGGCAATTTCAAATGCAAGGTTCATTATGTTTTCAATCGACCACCTTTTTGTGGCATTCAAAAATATCTAACAACGTGTCACTTTTCTGTCATACAATCGGTGAAATTGTTTTTCCAATTTCTTTGTTACAATTCACCGATGTATGTTTGCATGTGCTTCTATTGAAAGAAAATATATGATTTCGACTACTAGACATTGCTATCAACCTCTGTTTTTTAAATGGATCCTTTGTTACTTTTCACTTGGAAAAAGTCATGTGTCATGGATCATTCATTTTGTGCTTACAGAAACAATTTCAATGCTCGCCATTAATGTCTCCCTCGCTCTCGAAGTGCCCAATGTCAAATGAAGCAATGGTTCAATTATTTTTAGTGACATAAACTTTAAAGAACCTGTTCTCATATATCGTGTCTACATGTATTTTAGTGCTTTGGTGGTTGTTCTATGTATTTTAACTTTTATCTATGAAACAACAACAAAAATTCCCCTGAGAAATATGGGTAATTGTTGGCTTAGTGTAGTCTCATTTTTCCTTTTATAAAAACTAAAACTAAAATATTATTATTTTAAAAAATATTAACGTAATGTTATTGTTAAATGAAAAATCTGCATGCTAATAGTAATAGGTCAATGGAAATAAACACCTATATTAATCAATCATCATATAATTCAAAGACCAGCACAGTCCCAAGGGTCAACCCAAGGCAGAGGCCGTCGAGAAGGGAGAACCCTCCACCCGATATATATTCAGGTCGTCCTTGAAAAAGAAGATATTAGCGAAGAGAGGAATATATATTAATTTTAATACCTCCTGGAGCTCTCTCTTGACATTTTCCAGGCCCCCAATATCCTCCCAAGAAACATTCGGTACCTCCACAACCTGATAAAAATTAAATGTTTAACTTCAGTGGAGATATATATATATCACGTTTCATATAAAAACAATGGAAAGGAAAACAACAAATCTCGCTCAGGCTCTGTGTATGTTTAATAATATATCCAAGTTTATAACTACTCACGGTCTCACGGAGGGAAGAGGGGTTGCTGGTGCCCAAAGCTGTCCTCAAGTGCTCATTTGTAACGGCCATAGAATTCAGAATTTCAGCATCAATTGTTTCGTCATCCAAATCAATTACATCCATTTTTTCTTTGATACACTGTAGTGCAGCCTCAGTGCAAAGAGCTGCAAGGTCTGCCCCCACATGCCCATGTGTATTCTTGGCAATATGTTCAAGATCAACTTGTAGCATGGCCCAGTAACAATGATGTTAATTAATAATGTTACGTGGATGAAGAGAGCATAAGAAGAGAGAGAGAAAGCAATAGAGTAATTAATTACTTCTTCAGCAAGCTTCATATTCTTTGTGTGAATGCGAAGAACCTCCAATCGACCAACTTCATCTGGAACCCCAATTTCAATTTCCCGATCAAACCTACGACTTACCAAAGTATTCAATATATATTTAGATATACTTACATATTTACATTTCGAATTGTCAACTTGGCATAATCGTACATCATGAAATAGTTGCCATGAAAGTATTAAAGATATATTTAAATATAATTAGATATTTACATTTCAAATTATTTTCCTGTTGAGCTTAAAAATAAATTATTATCATTATTTTTCATTAAATTAAAAAGACACCCCTTTAATTCTAACAATTAAGAATACGGATTATATCAACTTCTTTTTATTTTTTTCATATATATATATATATATATATATATATATATATATATATGAGACATTCAACTACGACTTACCAAAGTATTAAATATATATTTAGATATACTTAGATATCTACATTCCAAATTGTCAACGTGGCATCATTTTTAACTTAGGTTTGATTTCCCACTCTGAGTAAACATGGGCCCATGAGAGGGTTCCCTTCCCCATGGCCCTTTACCCTTTGTTGCACAATTGAGCTTCTTTGGCCACATCTTCCCCCATTTAGGCCTTCCTCTAATTGATTCAGTCATCTTCTGTGTAGCATGCCATTAATTTCAGCACCAAATAGTTTGTCGGGTAGTTAGACAACACCTCTTAGGACCATCTGCACTCCCCGTCTTTAGCATGCATGCTCATTATTGCGCGAGGATGGTAGACTTTGATTCATCTTTTATCGCATTGCTAGCCCCTTACTTACCATATCCTACTCTCACATTATTGCAGCTTATTTCCCACAGCAATGTTATCGACTTTGATTCATCTTTTATTGCATCGCTAGCCCCTTGTTTACCACCACCTACTCTCGCCTTATCGCAACTTATGTCCCACGGAAACATTGTCTTTCCATATACATGTGGATTTGGAGGCCTCTTTTCTACCTATTACTCATGGTTTGCCCTCTAATCCCTACGGGCCGAGCATCAAAACTAGAAGCTTGACAAAGGAAAGAAGAATATTGCTCCCTATAGTTGTGTAATCGAAGCTCCCGATGTTTTGTTGTGTGTAAATATGACACCCCTCCTTGCATTTCTTAACTTTGGTGGTCAATATGCCATCTAAATGAGATTCTATAAATTATGTCGTGTACGCTAGTATTTTAAGTTCAACACATGTTTTGGGGTCTTGTTTGGATTTCTTATATCGACCATCCTCCTCGCTTGAGGGGATGCCATTAATGTTATTAATTGTCCTTTCTTTTTATTCCTCATCTCAACTTGTGAGGTAGTAGGATGGACATCCGTTTATTGAGGCAGGGGACATCGGGCAATTTTAGCTAGATCTATTTCCTTTTGTTCATACATACTTGTGGAGATCATGGAATCGTTGTTGTATTTTGCAAGAGGATAGATCACACCCTTGGCTAGCAAGAGCCTCGAGCGACCGTCTTACCCATGGGAGGACTTCGGGTGGCTGCATGTTCAGCTAAGTGCCCCGATGCATATGGCTGCAATGGACCGGAGAACCCAGCTCGGAATGACGCATCGAAGGTCTGCCCCGCATGCAGACCACTTGGTGGATGAGTGTAGACAAGCGCGTCGGCACGAGGGGTTCCATATGATGGCAAGATGGGCTTGCCGCCCATGTCGAAGGTGAGGCACGTCGGGAGACACCAACACGTTGAGGTGGAGGGACTCAACGACACGTGTCGACACCCTGGCGCGTCAGCACAATGGCACATCAACAGAAATTCAAAAGGTAAAAAAAAAAAAATCTGGAGCCAAAATTTTATTTTGGCCATAACAGGAGCATTTTAGCTCACTATCCGATGAGACTTGCGCCATTTATAGAGGATACAGGGTTTCCTGTGAGGGACATCGCTCCATTCTGCTTAATTTATACATAAATTTGAATTCGGTGGTTTTCGAAGGTTCATAGCTTGAGGATGGACGGGGGCCCGGTTGAAGCCCGGATTTTTATGGTGTAGTCGTGACCTAGGCACACAAATAAATATGGAACGTTGAGGATAAATTCAAAAATATTTGAAGTCGGGAGATGAAAGAAGGCCAAAATCCACTATTGGGGCGCGCAAAAGTGCAATTTTTGAAAACTTGAAAGGAGCAAAAGTGGCCCCAGAACTCATAACCAGAAAATTTATTGATTTCAAAATTTGTTCTACTCATCAAGCTGAACAAATTTTCTTAGAAGATTTTTTTTCCAGAAATGCTTAGTTTGGGAGATAGGATTTTTCAGAGAAAATTCCAAGACTGGAAAAAGGTGCAAAAATCAAAAGTTGTTGATTCCAAAGTTCTATAAAATTTGATGGGAATATCAGAATGGAATAATGAAAGTATATGCGTAATCAACATCATATGGTTGATCAGTTGCCAATATAATTTTTTTTCAAATTATTTATCTATTTTATTGTATGGATATCATAAATTGGTCCTTCAGAATAATTGCAGTTATAGGAACGATGTAAATTGGTGCAAAATTGCCGATTTTGGAGAGATGCAACTTTCAGCTCTGAAATGGTAAATGGAAATGGGAGCAGTCATTGGAAATATTATTATAAGGTCGAGAAGAGGATGAAGGGAAAAGCGAAGTCATTTGGGAAGCACGATGACGAGAATGTCAGGCATGCAGAAGCACCCAAGGACAAAGGCAAGCGTGTGCCTTGTTGGGCTCAATGCTAGAAGAGCCCGTGATCGTCCAAGACCAAGATCATACCAAGTTGTGTTATGTTCATGCGGAGCTGGATGGACAGAGTGTCACATCGTTGGTTGGAAGTGGGGCAACACACAACTTCATAAAGGAAGTAGTTACGAGGAGGCTCAAGTTACACTTAGAGCCGGGGCATACGTATTTCAAAGTTGTGGACTTGGAGGTAGAAAAAGTGGTTGGTGTTCCTAACCAAGTCCCTTTGAGACTTGGTGATTGGAGTGGTGATCCGATATTCCTTGTGGTGCCGATGGATGATTTTGAGGTTGCCTTGGGGCAGGATTTCTAAGGAGAGAAAAGGGAGTGTTGATGCCTCACTTAGATTGCTTGGCGATCCTTTCATGTTGAGAGCCGATTATAGTCCACGCAGTAGAAGGTCGTGAAAGTGACTTCTTTGAGCATGGAATCCACAACATGTCAAGGAAAGATGCGACCTCATTGTGGAGAAAGTAAAGGCATGGGGAAATAGAAGCAAATGCTCGAAGAAGAGTTGGAACCGGTGAGACATAAATAGGTGGAAAACTTGGAAAAACGAGTGACTAGACTCAAGGAGATGGTGGCATCGATAGTGTCGACCATCGGGAGTTAAGTTGATGCTTGCATGGTGATGCAAGAATCTTGCAATGCAGAAGAGAAGGAGGCTGGTTCGGACAGACGGGATGAAGACCTCTATAGCTTATACCGAGAGAGCACTGTGATGGAAAGCAAAGAAGGGGAAGGAACACAACATCCACAAGTGGAAGCAGCCGCGTCACCTCTGACTCGCTTGGGCAGGACCGTCACGGGGATCTCACGGCGAGGAGATTGTTAGAGGAATCGAACGAA
This sequence comes from Larix kaempferi, assembly GCA_027924585.1. Lineage (NCBI taxonomy): Eukaryota > Viridiplantae > Streptophyta > Pinopsida > Pinales > Pinaceae > Larix > Larix kaempferi. Next base: position 843,657 of record BSBM01001296.1, on the reverse strand, counting down.
AAGATCGGTTTGAATATACTACCCTTGGTGTATCCGAGCAAGAATATTGCTCACTCGGAGCAGTCGCGTAGCAACAATGTTGAGGGTGATGGTCGTGGGTGCCACTCACCCATCCTTCATCATTGAAGCGGACCACGAGGCAACCCACTTCCAGTGGTACGGTAGGAGGGATGTTTGGGACCTTAGGCAGAAGGTTCCTCATTGAATCCAGGAGAAACCACGATTTGGAAGACCTTGAGGTATGCATTGGATTGTGGAGGCAGTTTGGCGTGCGATGGTGGAAGTGGTGACTTCACCATGAGTGAACATGGAAACCAACTGAGACAGATAAGTACTTGGCATGAGATACATGGAGAAGCGAACTCGGGATTCGACTTGATGGAATGAAGTGAAGGGTTGGTGATCCGGATTTGTGTGGGAACGAAACAAAAGATAGCATATACAGAGATATATATTCACATACACAGATATATGGCAAGAAACACATCAATACAGTAAACACATATTCTATTAAATATCGGAAATAGAACAGACTGTAAATACAACAGCTAGAATGGTAGTAGCTATCTCTAAGAAGAGATGTGGCCGCTGTGCTCATTCGTGCCAAGATGATTACAAGGAGAGGACGAAAGGGCCTATTTATCATAAGCATGAGGGAAAGAATCCCAAACATCCAAAATCCTAATCCTAGAAGATGAACCGTCATAAAGTTTGCGGCCCCAAGGTGGTTAGTTGAACAGTCAACTTCCCGGGGTCATAACTTTTGCATACGATCTTCGTTTGGGGCGCTCGGTAGCCCCGTTCGACCACGATTTCCCAAAACCGCCGTTTAGGGCCTCAAAACGGCCCCGGAAGTTTGGGACTCGAAAAACTGTAGAAAAATTACTAGAAAATTGGCAAACTGGGAAACTCTTTTGAGCCAGTGGAATAGGTGGGTGGCCACCGATATCCATCTGGATAAGTTGGATGAGAAGAAGCAATTGGACGAGGCTCTTTCAGGAGACTTGGTTGCAACAACAGATGACACCGACAACCTTGGGCGAACGGTTTTCAAGAGCAGCAGGCATGCTTGAAGACATCGTACAAGATGGAGACAGCTTGGGGTTGGGGAGGATGTCACACCCTTAGCTAGCAAGATCCTCGGGGCCTATCTTTCCCATGGGAGGACTTCGGGTTGTAGCATGTTCGGCCAAGTTTCCCAATGGACATGGCTGGCATGGACCGGAGAATCCCAAACATCCAAAAGCCTAATCCTAGAAGATGAACCGTCATAAAGTTTGCGGCCCCAAGGTGGTTAGTTGAACAGTCAACTTCCCGGGGTCATAACTTTTGCATACGATCTCCGTTTGGGGCGCTCGGTAGCCCGTTGGAAAGATCTATCCGAGGACTACGCCGAGGGACCTAGAGCAGATGGGCTCTGCCCGACCACGATTTCCCAAAACCGCCGTTTAGGGCCTCAAAACGGCCCCGAAAGTTTGGGACTCGAAAAACTGTAGAAAAATTACTAGAAAATTGGCAAACTGGGAAACTCTTTTGAGCCAGTGGAATAGGTGGGTGGCCACCGATATCCTTCTGGATCAGTTGGATGAGAAGCAGCAATTGGACGAGGCTCTTTCAGGAGACTTGGTTGCAAGAACAGATGACACCGACAACCTTGGGCGAACGGTTTTCAAGAGCAGCAGGCATGCTTGAAGACATCGTACAAGATGGAGACAGCTTGGGGTTGGGGAGGATGTCACACCCTTAGCTAGCAAGATCCTCAGGGCCTATCTTTCCCATGGGAGGACTTCGGGTTGTAGCATGTTCGGCCAAGTTCCCCAATGGACATGGCTGGCATGGACCGGAGAACCCGCCTTGGAATCTTGCACCGAAGGTGGGGCTGACACGCAGACCACTACGTGGACGAGTGTAGATGGTGGGCATCGGGACGAGGGGTTTAGGATGATGGAAATACGGGAAATTTAGGGATGCCTCGCTTTTGATTCCCTGGTCCGAAAATAACTGTGCTCGCCCATCTTTGTCTAGATTGCATGCTCACCTCTTCTCTTCTAGCATCCCCCCTAAGTGATTTTCCAATCGAGTCTTCCATCTTGCAGAATGCAAAGAAGTGTAAGTGAGATCGCCCTTTGTATCTATCAAATTGCAGTTGTTGATGTCGATGTTCTCTATTAGGGACTAGACCTCCCTTATCAGTGGGCAACAACAAGAATGACACCTACCCATATCGATTAGAGTATAGATCGGGTGGGAGTGGAGAGGCTGGCTCATAGGTGGTTCATAGAGGGCCAGCGGAGCTATTCTTTTTTTGTGGGGGAAGGGGGGTGGTGTGGGATAATAGGGTGTTTGGAAGCGAAATGATTTGTGGATAGATGGAGAAAGGAGGGTGTAATACCCTAGTCTCATCCCTTTGAACTTGATCCTGGTTATATTGTAATTATGTTTTTCTCCATTATGTGTTTCTTAACACCATGAGGTGGTTTCCATAGTGATTTTGAACAGCGACAACCACGATCATTTTAATATTGATGGAAGGGTTCCAAGGATTAACGAGGAGGAGGAAAAAGACGGGGTTGTGTGTCCACCGGAGGGAAAGGTAAGGGGATCCAATGGGGGAATTTACTTTTCCTTATGAGTATGTCTTACCTTATCAATAGACCTTCTCTTCATTGTCTTATTTTCCATTTATCCTCAACTCTATCATAACCTTGAAGTGGGAGCCTAGTTAAATGAAAAGGGAAATATGAATATGAGAGCTTAGCAATCCTATTCCGTTAGTGTCTCGCTCATATTGTGTAGTAACTACATCCTACCTCTGGAGAACCAAGAAAATGGTGGAGGAAAGACTCCTTCCACACACTCGTTCATTCCATTAATGGATGGAAATTCGAAAGAAGAGAGAGGAGCTTGGAAAAAAAGCGGGATCTTTGAGAGAAAATAAGCGTTTGGAGGAAGTAACCCACCCCCGACTCTCATATGAACCATGGATAGATGAAAGAAAGGATGGTAGGTGATATTACACACCCTTGGCGAGAAACTACATACCATTTCGAATCCCTAAAGGCTGTTGGTTTGTTAGGTTGTCCAAAGAACCATAAAATCCGTTTCCAAGAAGCTTCGCAATGTTGTAAATGGAACCTGGAAGTAGGCAGTGTATTGGGATCACATTGACCGTACTGGAGGGCAGAGAGAGGAAGAGCATGCCCGAGGGACTGAAGAGCAGAGAAAGAACGACTTCTTTTGTTGTATGGAGCATGGGATGACTTCTTACGCTACCTAAGAGGATGCACAAAGAACCGGTGGTGACTTGCTTGGTTGGTAGCTTGGAAGCCTTTTGTGAAAACAAGAGGGGTTTTGGAAATCTTGAAAATATTATCTTCCATGATGGTCTCATATACCGACACGGGGGTGGGATTCTACAGTGGAGTAGCCTATGGTTTGGAAGAAATCAGTCCCCACATAATCAACTTCCTTGGAGCTTCATCTTGGAAAAGATAAGTGTACTCTTACTTTTATGTATGAATTTAGCAGTATAGAATGAAGAGTACGCGATACCCGATTATCATGATGTTTTGACTGCAATTTTCCTATAGATGTCGATCCGTAAACTGTCATGGATATTCCACTGGATTAGTTCGTCACAACGAATCTTACAGCTTAGTTCATTGTGGTTATTTAATTCCACAAAATACTGAATCCAATGGAACTGAAAGAGAAATAACTATCCAGCAAATAAGCACGCAATCCACACAACGACACAAGATATACCCCGGGAAAACCCAGCCACAAATGAGGACTATACCTTGTTCTTCATATCAAAATTCAGATAGAAAGGAAATGGATTTCCCTGTAGAGTTACATATGACTCTACGGCCAGAATGGATACTACAGGATCTCCTAGATCTCCTATGTTATGCTACCATATCCACTCCCTTGTTGTTTTCTCAACTATGCGAAAATACAATAACATCGAAAGAATGGAACCCCTTCTTCTCCCAACAGCCCGATATTTAACATAGCACGATACTCGCCGCTTAGGGTTAATTCTAGGGTTTTTTTTATACCCCAAACCATGATTAGGGCTGTGGTTTTGGACCTTCTAGAATGTTCTTCAAATTCCACACATGACTAGCTCCACATGTGCGAGAAATGAGAGCCGGCGTGGAATCCACTCGGTACCATGGTGGTCAACTGGGTAGGTCAACTTGCGCGCAGGGAAAATTTTAGGGGCGGAATTTAGCCCATGGGATACTTTTCGGCCTTTTTTTTTCTTCCAAGAAACCATTTTCCAATTTGCCTTTTTTTCAAAGATGTTTCGCCGAAATTCCATGGGATAATTTTTTTTTACTCTAAAAATCGCCAAAATTGTACAATAATTATATAAAGTCCTTGGAAATTTGAATATTTTTTTGAAAAAATCGCCAAACATTTTATGGTTGCAAATTTAAGAATTAGTAAGATTCGCCAAGGTTTCTACACTTTGAGAAAATTATGGATCTTTAAAATTTTCCCTGCTTGCAGGAGGCATAACTTCTTCATACGGACTCCGATTGAGGTGATTCTTGCACCGTTGGAAATTTCTCGGTGTGTAGAATGTAAAATTTTGGTCCAATCGTTTTTCCTCTGAAAAATGGCATTTAATACCTCTAAATGGTACTCGAAGGTTTCAGACGATTTTTTGACCCCAAATCTGAAAAGTGAGTCGTGCCCTACAAGCCAATTAATCCAATATTTTGGCCCCGAAATATCCAAACAGGTAACCAATTATATATTGATCCATTTCGTATCAGATGCCGACATCATTGCTTGATTAAGTCATGTGCAAAACATGTGCGGTAAAGTGTTGTAATTTCTTGCATGGCAATTGTTTGACAAAAGAATTGAGTAGGTGAAAGTTTTCCTTGTCCAATTATGGTTGATAAATGGGTTCTATGGATGATATGAAACTCGTTATCGAGTGGGTATTAAGTATCCCTTTCCGAGGAGAGAAGTATTAAGGCCTTTCTTATGGATGCACCTCGTTTCCCTCAATCTAAGTTTTCCCAGTTTCTGTATTTGAATATTTTCAAGACTTAAAAATTTATTTGAAATTCATTTATATACGAGTATGAATAACGCCATGCATGCCTAATAAGTGGGTTGGAGTGGAATAACTCCTGTGGCTAATTTAGAAAGGGAATAATTCTTGAATTTTGAGCATGGTAGGATTGCGTAGAACGCCTTGTAAATATTGATATATGTATTCCAATATACAAATTGGGTAGTAATTAGTTATGGCATATAGGATCTAAATACACATGTGAAAATGCTTTCCAAAAATATCAAATACCCAGGTTCCAATTTGAGAGATATTGTTTGTGCAATAGGGGCCTTTCTCAGTTTTTTTTTTTTTTTTTTTTAGCATTTTGGAGTGTGGCCGCGCTTTCCCTCTAGGAAAGTCACGAGAAATCGCCCTTATTATTCATAAGAGCTGTGTCAATTCCTCCTTGGCCACTTTTGTCCTTCAGAATAACCACGACCATGACTTGTAGGTGCTTGTTTGGGCATTTTTTGATGAATTTTGAGGGTTTAAAGGAATGAATGAAAAGAGAACTTGGTAACAAGCCTAAGAGATATTTTCATACATATATTCAATGGGATTGCGATGACAAATTATGGATTAGAATACGAGTTACCTCTCTTTCATCTTGTTTTTAGCCTCCCTAAACATGGCTTGGATAATTTTCCCCAAACACCCAGGGAAATCTGGCTGTTGTGTGTGCCTTAGAGTTAGAAGTGGTTTAGGGATGTCCTGAATAGTTAGAGGTGATGTTTGCCTCTTCTAAGAATTGAATTTCATCATAGTTTGTTGTTGCAATTGACCTCCTCGAAGGAAGAAAGGGCTCAATATCCCTATCCTCCCCGAACACTTGTTAAGGTGTAACTTTCATGGGTGGATTTAATGATTGTTTTAAATCACTTACCATAACCGGACCAAGACTAATGATATGTATCTTTAGGGTTTTGAAATACCTAGCTTGGACATTACATATGCTTCTTTGTTTAGGTGATGCTTCACTCGACAAATGTTTACTATGCTGAATCCTTGAGGAGGGGGGATTTTTCTTTGAAGGGCCTTGCTGACGTGAGATGAGGAAGAGTGAGGATTGTTTTTGAGGGCTTAGAGGATGAAATGTGAATCTCCAAGGATGATTACATCTAGGGATGTCATCTCACCGGAGCCATTTGTTCCTTGGAATGATTGGTTGGTTGTTGAATTCCCCAAGTGAAAAATATTTTTTGTTGTTCACCGGGGTTATAAATGACCCACCACATCTAATTTTTCCGACTGGTTGGTATAAAATTTATTCTTTTATCCATAAAAAAGAGAGTATGTTATCTTAAAACTTGATGATATGGTTGAGAGGCCCTATTCTCCAATGCAAAATAAAAGACAAAGAAATCGGGGATTCAAATATGTAAAACTTAGAAATAATAACTAAATATGCACAAAACACGCCATAAAATCAATACGAAATTTAATATGATCCACTTCCTTCGTGGATTAAAACAAGTTTAAGAAGGCTTATTCCTCCAACAATACAAAATGCTCCTAGATTTTCTGCAAATTTTAGGCATTTCAATCCCAATATTCTAAACATTATTCTCATTTAAAATTTCCTTGTCCTATGTTTCATATTGCTTTGAAGATACAATAAAGTGACGGTATATGTTTTCAATGGAATAGAAGAAAAACAAGGTTGATGGAAGCAAAGCTTCTAGTCCCTGCCAAAAGTAAAAGCAAAATTACCAAGTCCCTCGTTTCAGGTTAAGAAGGGGCTGAGAACTCAACCCCTCTCTGCAAACTGCAAAGCATTAGCAAGAATGAAACCAACACCAAAACAATAATTCTGGTTAATATGAAGTTCACAATAATTAGAACGCAACAAAGCTCAACTTCATTAGAATGCTCTGAATTTTTATCACGAAGGATAATAAATGAAATCTTATTTTTATTTAATCATCTAATCTGAAAAGGAAGACATCATTGAATCTAAATCTCACTAAACCAATGCAAAGGTCAAAAGCATCAATTACGTCTAATTATTATTTATAAACATGCATGCTCATCAACGCAGCAAGATATTGATTCGATTTTATAGCAAACCGTATTAACCATCTCATAATCAATTGAAATTGAATGTAATTGTAAACATAACCAGATTTCCAAATTTTTTATATCAAATAGTGCATGTAACCTTCTCTGCATAAAAGCATGAGGGAATCGGTTGAATGCAGAATCAGAGAACTAAATTGTGCAGAAAACCTTCATATTCCACTCCATGGAAAAGATAAATAAATATCCCACTATATACACGTAAAATAAAATGAAGTATGTATATGCTCAATGAAAGTGGATTGTAGGGACGTTAACTTCAAAGAAGAATACATAGGGTCAATTCAGCAATTAAACAAGGAAAGGAGTCGAATCTTCAAATTAATATTACATTTTCTGGTATATCTGCTCCTCTTTGTTTGCATGCTTCCCGGTATGAACAATATCTCCATGAGACACCGGTTGTGCTCTAATTTCCTCATTTAGCCTAGCTCCGTCACAATGCTGTATAACTAAACATCCAATTCCAACTTCAAAATGGGCAATTTAGTTGATTTAGTAACTTTTATTATCTTTAGAGTTGTCCTTAATGGGCAATTTAGTTCATTTTTTTAATTCTCAACATATGTTATGAATTTTGTTTATTTGTATTACTTATTAACTAATTTATTTATTTTGTGATTTTTTCCTTAAATAAAATTCTTAGGATGTTGAAACTGCTAAATGCTATTTGTCATTTTGATTTAAAAGATAAAGAATTAATTTTTACTTGAAAGAAATTATTAATTAATTAAAAAAAAAATATGAAATACACATTTTTAATGATAAACTAAGATTTTTTTTATATTATTTCTCTAGGAGTGCCTTTGCATGGTTAGAGGGAAGTGGTGGTTTTTAAAAACAATGTAAGGACTTATAATTTCAGGTAGAAGAAGTTGCACAGTATACTTTTAAAAAATGTCACCCGCAATGGCCACAGGGACATTCCAATTTTCATTGGACCTTTCATTGAACCCCTATGCAACGGCAACCATATCATAAAATATATATTCCAGTGTTTTGCTAAACACCATCATTCAGGTAACGATTTTTTCCCCTTCATCTCGGTTTCTAAGTTCAGTGCTCAAGCAATCTAGAAGGGTTTACAATTCCGCACACAAAGATGCATGCACGTCAAAAGTATTTATACATGAAAGTCAAATTTAAAACAATAATACAGACAAGCATTCCAATATAATTAAAAAAGACCACACCTTAAACTATATAATCATTCTGCATTTTTTATTTATTGAAGATGGATTGTTCAAATTACATTAAACATAGTTACTCCCTAGAATTATATGCTTCCCTCAACCTCTATAGCTTCTACAGCTCGGTCTCCACTCTATGCTTCCCTCAACCTCTACAACGTCAACTTATAAGAACTCGGCCTCTTTTGTTGTCAGTTCTATCTTTCATCACAACCGGTTTACATATATAGAATTGTTAGAGGAATACCAAATAGTTCGACTACCAACTATTGAATTCCCTTCTGCCTAGGCAAAGAATGGTTTCACATTCAGAATTATTTTATGGATTTATTATTTTAGGGTATTCATTAATGATTAATGATATTTTGAATACAACCAAATTTTGTTAGTTCATTGTGTTAAGGTGTGGGTCTAGTCAACAGGTTTTGCTTACGGGTGAGCTAGTTGGGAGGAGACACTAAAACATCCAACCAGTTGATGGTTGGTGTGGACCAGGGTGTGATCCTCGGGCCATTTTGATAATCTTAGAACAAAGCATAAAATATGTTTCTTCATCAAATGAGTGCTATATACAAGGTTGCCATGTAGTTGTTGAACAAGAAACTTGTATTGATTTGAAAACATCTATGTAGCAACTGTGCAAGTCTATAAAATCACACATTATGTAGCAGTTTTTGTATAACTGTAACATCATACATTCTGTAGTATCATCAATCTATTAAAACATACTCTATTAAAAAAGTTATAGAGCATATCTAAACTATTGGAGAAATCTCCACGTGCAGGGTAACCTTCTGCACCATGATGGTCCTGCATCAACTTGCAATTAACATAAATTATTTCCATATGAATATAGTGAAAAAAGAATATCGAATACCTTTGAAACATTTTGTAATAACTACAACCATCCTGTCCTGACATCCCTTTTTTCTATTCAATGATTTTATCTAACTTTGTGCACATTGCTCAGCAAACGAATCATACCTTTTACGATCACGGCTTTGAATGCACAATTGAAAAAGAAATACAGATCACTTACAAGTGTAGCCAAAATTTCTTTGAAAGCTAACAACATATCTTATTATCTGTATGGAAAGGATTTTACTGTGGGTGTACCCAAGCTGTGGCAATTTCAAATGCAAGGTTCATTATGTTTTCAATCGACCACTCTTTTGTGGCATTCAAAAATATCTAAAAACGTGTCACTTTTCTGTCATACAATCGGTGAAATTGTTTTTCCAATTTCTTTGTTACAATTCACCGATGTATGTTTGCATGTGCTTCTATTGAAAGAAAATATATGACTTCGACTACTGGACATTGCTATCAACCTCTGTTTTTTAAATGGATCCTTTGTTACTTTTCACTTGGAAAAAGTCATGTGTCATGGATCATTCATTTTGTGCTTACAGAAACAATTTCAATGCTTGCCTATAATGTCTCCCTCGCTCTCGAAGTGCCCAATGTCAAATGAAGCAATGGTTCAATTATTTTTAGTGACATAAACTTTAAAGAACCTGTTCTCATATACCGTGTCTACATGTATTTTAGTGCTTTCGTGGCTGTTCTATGTATTTTAATTTTTATCTATGAAACAACAACAAAAATTCCCCTGAGAAATATGGGTAATTGTTGGCTTAGTGTAGTCTCATTTTTCCTTTTATAAAAACTAAAACTAAAATATTATTATTTTAAAAAATATTAACGTAATGTTATTGTTAAATGAAAAATATTAACTTAATGTTATTGTTAAATGAATATTCATTTAAATTATTTATCAATTAATGTTTAATTGTCTTTTCCATATTATAAAAAACATGAGATTTATACATTACTATTATCCATTATTTTTAAAATTTATACTAATTAATGTCATATTTTCATATATATATAATTCAAAGTTCTATAACTTCTAATTAAATGGATCGAACTAAAATATTATGGTGTAATATAGAGTTTTTGGACTCCGAGTGCAAACGTGGAACTATAATCGAATTGAAATATTAATAGAAGCTTTTGGTTCGCAGAAGATATATATTGATTTTCCATTTTTTAATAAGACAAAGGAATCCCTTTGCAAAGAGACATACAAATAATTTAATATTCCACAATTTCCAAGGAAGCTACGTGGATCTCTGTTTATTCCTCCCACAACACGCGTACTGAAGATAACAGAGGCGATGCATGGCCTATCAGGTCTATGACTTTGTGCAATTTTGCAATTTTTATATAAAAGCTAAGTTTGTTTTGCAGGTTTTTCATCGCACGAGACAATCAAAGTTCTAGCTTCAATCTATTTTTCACGCGAGAAGAAAATAGTTTTTTTAGCTTATGCGAGGGAAAACAGTGCTCATCACCCGTGCATCTTCTGGAATTAGAGAGGTTTACAGATGGAGAATGCATTAGTGTATTATTTTTATGTGTTCTGTTGCAGTAGTACTAATCAATGGTATTTCGATTGTTTGTTCCAGCAAATGGCCTATTTGTACGCCAAGAAAGGAGTGAATCTGATGTTGGTTGCAGGAGGTAAGACCGTCCGAAAGCCGTTGCTCACAAATCACGGCGAGAACACATTCATATAATTTTTACATATCAATAGTCACAATATGAAACCCTTGCAAAATCAACATGTTAATATAGATATATAGATATATACCGAACAACGTAGTTAAAAATGGAGCTCATAAGCCGTGCTGCTTGCAAGCGGACTAATAAGTTAGAATGACACTTAGCTAGAAGTCAATGCTACTTCCCTAGAAGGGGCTTATATTTTATTTTGATTTATAGATAATAAAAAGATATTGTCAAAGTGTATATATCATGAACACTTTCGAACACAGTATAAATGGAATTTGTTAATATGTTTTAACATAAGCGTGGACAAGTTTAATGATATGTGGTCATTAGTTTTATTCAAATAAGTTAAAATCACACCGCTAAGGTATTTATATTTTATGCATTTTAAATATAGTCATCAATCATATTCTTACTATGAAATATTATATGCAAAACTTCCTTCCAATTTTTATTAATTATGGATAGCAAAATTACAATAATTGGAATTTATGGGATGATTATACAAACAACTTAATAGAGTTTATAAATTCAAACAAATAATTGAAGTTCACCTCAAAAACAAAAGATATGTATTTTAAAATATACATAAATACATGTATTTTAAAATATACATAAATATATTTATAGTTTTATAAATGATTGATTATATTTTTTGAAATTAATTATAATTTTTTTTTAATAGTATAGTTTTATAAATGATTGATTATATTTTTTTGAAATTAATTATAATTTTTTTTTTAATAGTTGTACCCATTTTTGTGGGTAAACTCCAACGCCGATTCTTTTGTCTAACCATTTTATTGGCATACTTACAAGATTGGACATTGAAATATTTGTTTTTTTCCCTGGGTAACCAAGCAACCCAGAGTAAAGAAAAGAAAATGGATTATTTCCATCCACATTGATTGAAAAGAATAGAATATACAGTCACGGCGATTTTAATTGTTGAATGAATATACAGTCACAGTGATTAATATAAAAAGTTAATAGCTGTTGAAGGAATATACAGTCACAGTGATTAATTAATAGAAATAAACAAATTAATTCTTTCAAGGACAGCGGCGGTGGAAATTGGAATTGAAAGCTAGAAATGTTTGTATGTTTTGTTGTCCAGGCTTTCAAGAGTAGAGGTCATCGTCATCGTCCTCCTTTGCGGTAGCCTCTGCCTCTGCTGCGGTGGTTTGTGGAGCGAAAGCTGTGGCTGTGGCGGTGGTGGTAGTAGGAAAGCGGAACTCCGACCCAAAACCTCCTCGACACTGCTGTAATGTCTGAGCAAATGCTCCATACTTACGTATATCGGCATCACTAACACTCCTCCTGGCAAATTTCATTGCTTCCTCGAAATGAGCTGCCTTTATTTCTTCGTGGGTATCGCCTTCTTCAATATCCATGGCAGCTTCAGGGTGTTCGTTTCGTTTCTTTTCTGCTTCAATGTCCTTTTCAATGTGCTCTCTAATGGCATACTTGCAAGCACGCTGACATATTTCATTAACATCAGCGCCACTGAATCCTTCTGTGTAGCGAGCAAGAGCTGCAATTTCAACATCCATAGCAACAGGCGACTTCCTCAGACATGCCTTAAAAATCTGAAGTCTGGAAGCTTCATCAGGTAATGGAATATATATCAGCTGATCAAGGCGACCAGGTCGTAACAGAGCAGGATCGATAATATCAGGTCGATTTGTAGCCCCAATAATGAAAACAGTTTTCTTTGCATTCATGCCATCCATCTCAGTCAGCATTTGATTCAATACTCTGTCTGCTGCACCCCCAGCATCCCCCACACTGCTACCACGCTGCATGGACACAGACACCCTCAAAGTCAGTCAGTGCCTGCCTAAAACAACAACAACCAACAAGAAGATAATATAATGTAGATTAATTATTACTTGCCTGAGTAGCAATTGAGTCGAGCTCATCAAAGAAAAGGACACAGGGTGCTGCCTGTCGAGCCTTATCAAAAATATCACGCACATTGGCTTCACTTTCTCCGAACCACATCGTGAGGAGCTCTGGCCCTTTCACGCTGATAAAGTTGGCCTGGCACTCATTGGCAATGGCCTTAGCCAGTAGCGTCTTACCACAACCAGGAGGTCCATAGAAGAGGACACCTTTTGAGGGAGCCATGCCAAACTTCTCGAATTTCTCTGGATGTTCCACGGGATATTGAACAGTCTGCATGCAAATAGTAATAGGTCAATGGAAATAAACACCTATATGAATCAATCATCATATAATTCAAAGCCCAGCACAGTCCCAAGGGTGAACCCAAGGCAGAGGCCGTCGAGAAGGGAGAACCCTCCACCTACAAGTTAGGCAGAACCCTCCACCTACAAGTTAGGCAGAACCCTCCACCCGATATATATTCAGGTCGTCCTTGAAAAAGAAAGTAGATATTAGCGAAGAGAGGAATATATATATTAATTTTAATACCTCCTGGAGCTCTCTCTTGACATTTTCCAGGCCCCCAATATCCTCCCAAGAAACATTCGGCACCTCCACAACCTGATAAAAATTAAATGTTTAACTTCAGTGGAGATATATATATATATATATATATATCACGTTTCATATAAAAACAATGGAAAGGAAAACAACAAATCTCGCTCAGGCTCTGTGTATGTTTAATAATATATCCAAGTTTATAACTACTCACAGTCTCACGGAGGGCAGAGGGGTTGCTGGTGCCCAAAGCTGTCCTCAAGTGCTCATTTGTAACGGCCATAGAATTCAGAATTTCAGCATCAATTGTTTCGTCATCCAAATCAATTACATCCATTTTTTCTCTGATACACTGTAGTGCAGCCTCAGTGCAAAGAGCTGCAAGGTCTGCCCCCACATGTCCATGTGTATTCTTGGCAATATGTTCAAGATCAACCTGTAGCATGGCCCAGTAACAATGATGTTAATTAATAATGTTACGTGGATGAAGAGAGCATAAGACGAGAGAGAAAGCAATAGAGTGTAGTTAATTACTTCTTCAGCAAGCTTCATATTCTTTGTGTGAATGCGAAGAACCTCCAATCGACCAACTTCATCTGGAACCCCAATTTCAATTTCCCGATCAAACCTACCAAATCTTCTAAGCGCTGGATCAATGCTGTTGGGCCTATTTGTTGCTCCCATCACAATCACGTGAGCTCGAGCTTTGAGGCCATCCATCAATGTCAAGAGTTGAGATACAATGCGTCTCTCTACTTCCCCATGTGTTTTCTCCCTCTTTGGAGCTATGGAGTCAATCTCATCGATGAAAATGATGGAGGGAGCATTGTCCTCTGCTTCTTGAAAAGCCTTTCTGAGATTGTTCTCACTCTCTCCCGCAAGTTTTGACATAATTTCAGGACCATTAATTAAGAAAAAGAAAGATCCAGTCTCATTTGCCACTGCCCTGCCAATCAAGGTTTTTCCTGAACCAGGAGGACCATAAAGCAAAACACCCTTCGGTGGCTTCACACCAATAGCTTTGAAAAGCTGCGGATGTCGAAGGGGTAGCTCAACTAGTTCCCTGATTTGTGCCATTTGTTTCCCGAGACCACCAATATCATCATAACCAACTCCATTCAATTTCTCTTCATCTTCTCGTCGTATTGGATCTCCTTCACAAAAAATTTCAGTGTCGGGAGAAACAACACAATATTCACCAGGATCTGTCCCCACGATTTTGAATTCCACACTGCGCATCCCTCCTCGCACAAGAAAGAGGTCTCCTTTTCTCACAGGGCGATAGGCTTCCATGAAGTAAGCTGTATGATAATAAAACAAATTAATATATACAAGTAGGTTTTTCATAAAAACAACTAGTGTCATATGGACATTCACGTATACAAGTAGGCATTAAAAACCAGTACTCACGTTTCAAGTAGGCATCAAACAGGTCGCCTGTAAGACCCTCGATAGTGTCATCTATAGGAAGAATATGGACACTCTTCCCATACTTGACATCTGGGCACTGATGAACAGACACCACATCCCCCAATCTTACTCTCAGATTTGATCTAACAACTCTATTCATTCTAATTGCATGCTCTGCACAGCTGTCATCGCCCACAACTATGCAAACTGTATCCTTTCTCTTCTTACCCTGCACATGCCACAGTTAAACTTAAACAAATGGAGAGAGTTCAAGATCCGCAACCAAAATTCAAACTAAAATGCATCACATCATATAATATACAAGAAGGGATTGCAATGCCCTGCAGGCGTGGAAATCAAAATTATAATAGAGCGAGGAGGAACCTTAAGAAGGACTGTATCGCCCCTGAATAGCTGCAACGTTTCCATTGTTTGGGGATTAAGGGCCACCATAGAATTGTCATCGTTAATGGCTTCATCCACAACTAGGCGATTAGGAGCCTTCTTACGCTCAAGTATTGCACTGCTCAGGTCCCTCGTTGTTGTTACCCTGCTGCTGGAATTTGGAACGAAATTGGATTGATTAAATTAACAACCAACAGACTGTCAACAATCAATAAGAATAACAATAATATAACAATCAATAAGAATAACACTAATATATTGATGGGAGCAATCATGCCTTGCCACAGTGCCAAATTCGTATAAATTCTATTGCAGATTTAAAGGGATGAGAAGAAAATTTAAGCTTTTCTGACTTACGATTCAGATGATTCACCGGCCATCGTGGATTTTCAAACTATTCAAATTCAACGATAAGATAGAGTAGTCTATTTTCAAACAATGCAAGTGCAACGATAGAGTCTAGGGATGAGATCAACCGAAAGCTCCGATACACCAGTCTTTCTTGCGGAAATAGTGAAATTCCAAAATGGCCAATTAGATTTCTATTTTATATATATATATGTGCGGGCATACAAAGTATGGATGGCCATTCCGTTTATATGTTGTAGGTAGGTCGGTTCAAATCAAGGAGTAAGGCATGCACATCTCCATAGTTCTTTTTCTCCATAAAAGTGGGTTTCATACATTAATTTGTCTCAATAGCATTACATCTCACACATTATTCACACATTATTTGGGTGTTTTTGTGTTCGGTTTAAAATGAATTATTATCACTTTATTTGTTAAATTAAAAAGCCACTCCTTTAATTCTAACTATTAAGAATACAAATTATATCAACTTCTTTTTAATTTTTTCATCGACTTACCAAAGTATTAAATATATATTTAGATATACTTAGATATTTACATTTCGAATTGTCAACTTGGCATAATCGTACATCATGAAATAGTTGCCATGAAAGCATTAAAAATATATTTAAATATAATTAGATGTAATTAAAAAGCCACTCCTTTAATTCTAACGATTAAGAATACAAATTATATCAACTTGTTTTTATTTTTTTCATATATATATATATATATATATATATATACTAGACATTCAACTACGACTTACCAAAGTATTCAATATATATTTAGATATACTTAGATATTTACATTTCGAATTGTCAACTTGGCATAATCGTACATCATGAAATAGTTGCCATGAAAGTATTAAAGATATATTTAAATATAATTAGATATTTACATTTCAAATTATTTTCCTGTTGAGCTTAAAAATAAATTATTATCATTATTTTTCATTAAATTAAAAAGCCACCCCTTTAATTCTAACAATTAAGAATACGGATTATATCAACTTCTTTTTATTTTTTTCATATATATATATATATATATATATATATATATGAGACATTCAACTACGACTTACCAAAGTATTAAATATATATTTAGATATACTTAGATATCTACATTCCAAATTGTCAACGTGGCATCATTTTTAACTTAGGTTTGATTTCCCACTCTGAGTAAACATGGGCCCATGAGAGGGTTCCCTTCCCCATGGCCCTTTACCATTTGTTGCACAATTGAGCTTCTTTGGCCACATCTTCCCCCATTTAGGCCTTCCTCTAATTGATTCAGTCATCTTCTGTGTAGCATGCCATTAATTTCAGCACCAAATAGTTTGTCGGGTAGTTAGACAACACCTCTTAGGACCATCTGCACTCCCCGTCTTTAGCATGCATGCTCATTATTGCGCAAGGATGGTAGACTTTGATTCATCTTTTATCGCATTGCTAGCCCCTTACTTACCATATCCTACTCTCACATTATTGCAGCTTATTTCCCACAGCAATGTTATCGACTTTGATTCATCTTTTATTGCATCGCTAGCCCCTTGTTTACCACCACCTACTCTCGCCTTATCGCAGCTTATGTCCCACGGCAACATTGTCTTTCCATATACATGTGGATTTGGAGGCCTCTTTTCTACCTATTACTCATGGTTTGCCCTCTAATCCCTACGGGCCGAGCATCAAAACTAGAAGCTTGACAAAGGAAAGAAGAATATTGCTCCCTATAGTTGTGGACTTGTTGCGTAATCGAAGCTCCCGATGTTTTGTTGTGTGTAAATATGACACCCCTCCTTGCATTTCTTAACTTTGGTGGTCAATATGCCATCTAAATGAGATTCTATAAATTATGTCGTGTACGCTAGTATTTTAAGTTCAACACATGTTCTTGGGTCTTGTTTGGATTTCTTATATCGACCATCCTCCTCGCTTGAGGGGATGCCATTAATGTTATTAATTGTCCTTTCTTTTTATTCCTCATCTCAACTTGTGAGGTAGTAGGATGGACATCCGTTTATTGAGGCAGGGGACATCGGGCAATTTTAGCTAGATCTATTTCCTTTTGTTCATACATACTTGTGGAGATCATGGAATCGTTGTTGTATTTTGCAAGAGGATAGATCACACCCTTGGCTAGCAGGAGCCTCGAGCGACCGTCTTACCCATGGGAGGACTTCGGGTGGCTGCATGTTCAGCTAAGTGCCCCGATGCATATGGCTGCAAATGGACCGGAGAACCCAGCTCGGAATGACGCATCGAAGGTCTGCCCCGCATGCAGACCACTTGGTGGATGAGTGTAGACAGGCGCGTCGGCACGAGGGGTTCCATATGATGGCAAGATGGGCTTGGCGCCCATGTCGAAGGTGAGGCGCGTCGGGAGACACCAACACGTTGAGGTGGAGGGACTCAACGACACGTGTCGACACCCCTGCCGCGTCAGCACAATGCCACATCAACAGAAATTCAAAAGGTAAAAAAAAATAAAATCTGGAGCCAAAATTTTATTTTGGCCATAACAGGAGCATTTTAGCTCACTATCCGATGAGACTTGCGCCCATTTTGGCGCTATTTATAGAGGATACCGGGTTTCCTGTGAGGGACATCGCTCCATTCTGCTTAATTTATACAGAAATTTGAATTCGGTGGTTTTCGAAGGTTCATAGCTTGAGGATGGACGGGGGCCCGGTTGAAGCCCGGATTTTTATGGTGTAGTCGTGACCTAGGCACACAAATAAATATGGAACGTTGAGGATAAATTCAAAAATATTTGAAGTCGGGAGATGAAAGAAGGCCAAAATCCACTATTGGGGCGCGCAAAAGTGCAATTTTTGAAAACTTGAAAGGAGCAAAAGTGGCCCCAGAACTCATAACAGAAAATTTATTGATTTCAAAATTTGTTCTACTCATCAAGCTGAACAAATTTTCTTAGAAGAATTTTTTTCCAGAAATGCTTAGTTTGGGAGATAGGATTTTTCAGAGAAAATTCCAAGACTGGAAAAAGGTGCAAAAATCAAAAGTTGTTGATTCCAAAGTTTCTATAAAATTTGATGGGAATATCAGAATGGAGTAATGAAAGTATATGCGTAATCAACATCATATGGTTGATCAGTTGCCGATATAATTTTTTTTCAAATTATTTATCTATTTTGTTGTATGGATATCATAAATTGGTCCTTCATAATAATTGCAGTTACAGGAACGATGTAAATTGGTGCAAAATTGCTGATTTTGGAGAGATGCAACTTTCAGCTCTGAAATGGTAAATGAAATGGGGAGCAGTCATTGGAAATATTGTTATAAGGTCGAGAGAGGATGAAGGGAAAAGCGAAGTCATTTGGGAAGCACGATGACGAGAATGTCAGGCATGCGGAAGCACCCAAGGACAAAGGCAAGCGTGTGCCTTGTTGGGCTCGATGCTAGAAGAGCCCGTGATCGTCCAAGACCAAGATCATACCAAGTTGTGTTATGTTCATGCGGAGCTGGATGGACAGAGTGTCACATCGTTGGTTGGAAGTGGGGCAACACACAACTTCATAAAGGAAGTAGTTACGAGGAGGCTCAAGTTACACTTAGAGCCGGGGCATACGTCTTTCAAAGTTGTGGACTTGGAGGTAGAAAAAGTGGTTGGTGTTCCTAACCGAGTCCCTTTGAGACTTGGTGATTGGAGTGGTGATCCGATATTCCTTGTGGTGCCGATGGATGATTTTGAGGTTGCCTTGGGGCAGGATTTCTAAGGAGAGAAAAGGGAGTGTTGATGCCTCACTTAGATTGCTTGGCGATCCTTTCATGTTGAGAGCCGATTATAGTCCACGCAGTAGAAGGTCGTGAAAGTGACTTCTTTGAGCATGGAATCCACAACATGTCAAGGAAAGATGCGAACTCATTGTGGAGAAAGTAAAGGCATGGGAAATAGAAGCAAATGCTCGAAGAAGAGTTGGAACCGGTGAGACATAAATAGGTGGAAAACTTGGAAAAACGAGTGACTAGACTCAAGGAGATGGTGGCATCGATAGTGTCGACCATCGGGAGTTAAGTTGATGCTTGCATGGTGATGCAAGAATCTTGCAATGCAGAAGAGAAGGAGGCTGGTTCGGACAGACGGGATGAAGACCTCTATAGCTTATACCGAGAGAGCACTGTGATGGAAAGCAAAGAAGGGGAAGGAGCACAACATCCACAAGTGGAAGCAGCCGCGTCACCTCTGACTCGCTTGGGAAGGACCGTCACGGGGATCTCACGGCGAGGAGATTGTTAGAGGGAATCGAACGAAAAGATCGGTTTGAATATACTACCCTTGGTGTATCCGAGCAAGAATATTGCTCACTCGGAGCAGTCGCGTAGCAACAATGTGAGGGTGATGGTCGTGGGTGCCACTCACCCATCCTTCATCATTGAAGCGGACCACGAGGCAACCCACTTCCAGTGGTACGGTAGGAGGGATGTTTGGGACCTTAGGCAGAAGGTTCCTCATTGAATCCAGGAGAAAACCACGATGTGGAAGACCTTGAGGTATGCATTGGATTGTGGAGGCAGTTTGGCGTGCGATGGTGGAAGTGGTGACTTCACCATGAGTGAACATGGAAACCAACTGAGACAGATAAGTACTTGCATGAGATACATGGAGAAGCGAACTCGGGATTCGACTTGATGGAATGAAGTGAAGGGTTGGTGATCCGGATTTGTGTGGGAACGAAACAAAAGATAGCATATACAGAGATATATATTCACATACACAGATATATGGCAAGAAACACATCAATACAGTAAACACATATTCTATTAAATATCGGAAATAGAACAGACTGTAAATACAATAGCTAGAATGGTAGTATCTATCTCTGAGAAGAGATGTGGCCGCTGTGCTCATTCGTGCCAAGATTGATTACAAGGAGAGGACGAAAGGGCCTATTTATCATAAGCATGAGGGAAAGAATCCCAAACATCCAAAAGCCTAATCCTAGAAGATGAACCGTCATAAAGTTTGCGGCCCCAAGGTGGTTAGTTGAACAGTCAACTTCCCGGGGTCATAACTTTTGCATACGATCTCCGTTTGGGGCGCTCGGTAGCCCGTTGGAAAGATCTATCCGAGGACTACGCCGAGGGCCCTGGAGCAGATGGGCTCTGCCCGACCACGATTTCCCAAAACCGCCGTTTAGGGCCTCAAAACGGCCCCGAAAGTTTGGGACTCGAAAAACTGTAGAAAAATTACTAGAAAATTGGCAAACTGGAAACTCTTTTGAGCCAGTGGAATAGGTGGGTGGCCACCGATATCCTTATGGATCAGTTGGATGAGAAGCAGCAATTGGACGAGGCTCTTTCAGGAGACTTGGTTGCAAGAACAGATGACACCGACAACCTTGGGCGAAACGGTTTTCAAGAGCAGCAGGCATGCTTGAAGACATCGTACAAGATGGAGACAGCTTGGGGTTGGGGAGGATGTCACACCCCTTAGCTAGCAAGATCCTCAGGGCCTATCTTTCCCCATGGGAGGACTTCGGGTTGTAGCATGTTCGGCCAAGTTCCCCAATGGACATGGCTGGCATGGACCGGAGAACCCGCCTTGGAATCTTGCACCGAAGGTGGGGCTGACACGCAGACCACTACGTGGACGAGTGTAGATGGTGGGCATCGGGACGAGGGGTTTAGGATGATGGAAATACGGGAAATTTAGGGATGCCTCGCTTTTGATTCCCTGGTCCGAAATAACTGTGCTCGCCCATCTTTGTCTAGATTGCATGCTCACCTCTTCTCTTCTAGCATCCCCCCTAAGTGATTTCCAATCGAGTCTTCCATCTTGCAGAATGCAAAGAAGTGTAAGTGAGATCGCCCTTTGTATCTATCAAATTGCAGTTGTTGATGTCGATGTTCTCTATTAGGGACTAGACCTCCCTTATCAGTGGCAACAACAAGAATGACACCTACCCATATCGATTAGAGTATAGATCGGGTGGGAGTGGAGAGGCTGGCTCATAGGTGGTTCATAGAGGGCCAGCGGAGCTATTCTTTTTTTGTGGGGGAAGGGGGGGTGGTGTGGGATAATAGGGTGTTTGGAAGCGAAATGATTTGTGGATAGATGGAGAAAGGAGGGTGTAATACCCTAGTCTCATCCTTTGAACTTGATCCTGGTTATATTGTAATTATGTTTTTCCTCCATTATGTGTTTCTTAACACCATGAGGTGGTTTCCATGGTGATTTGACAGCGACAACCACGATCATTTTAATATTGATGGAAGGGTTCCAAGGATTAACGAGGAGGAGGAAAAAGACGGGGTTGTGTGGTCCACCGGAGGGAAAGGTAAGGGGATCCAATGGGGGAATTTACTTTTCCTTATGAGTATGTCTTACCTTATCAATAGACCTTCTCTTCATTGTCTTATTTTCCATTTATCCTCAACTCTATCATAACCTTGAAGTGGGAGCCTAGTTAAATGAAAAGGGAAATATGAATATGAGAGCTTAGCAATCCTATATCCGTTAGTGTCTCGCTCATATTGTGTAGTAACTACATCCTACCTCTGGAGAACCAAGAAAATGGTGGAGGAAAGACTCCTTCCACACACTCGTTCATATTCCATTAATGGATGGAAATTCGAAAGAAGAGAGAGGAGCTTGGAAAAAAAGCGGGATCTTTGAGAGAAAATAAGCGTTTGGAGGAAGTAACCCACCCCCGACTCTCATATGAACCATGGATAGATGAAAGAAAGGATGGTAGGTGATATTACACACCCTTGGCGAGAAACTACATACCATTTCGAATCCCTAAAGGCTGTTGGTTTGTTAGGTTGTCCAAAGAACCATAAAATCCGTTCCAAGAAGCTTCGCAATGTTGTAAATGGAACCCTGGAAGTAGGCAGTGTATTGGGATCACATTGACCGTACTGGAGGGCAGAGAGAGGAAGAGCAAGCCCGAGGGACTGAAGGAGCAGAGAAAGAACGACTTCTTTTGTTGTATGGAGCATGGGATGACTTCTTACGCTACCTAAGAGGATGCACAAAGAACCGGTGGTGACTTGCTTGGTTGGTAGCTTGGAAGCCTTTTGTGAAAACAAGAGGGGTTTTGGAAATCTTTGAAAATATTATCTTCCATGATGGTCTCATATACCGACACGGGGGTGGGATCTACAGTGGAGTAGCCTATGGTTTGGAAGAAATCAGTCCCCCACATAATCAACTTCCTGGAGCTTCATCTTGGAAAAGATAAGTGTACTCTTACTTTTATGTATGAATTTAGCAGTATAGAATGAAGTAGTACGCGATACCCGATTATCATGATGTTTGACTGCAATTTTCCTATAGATGTCGATCCGTAAACTGTCATGGATATTCCCACTGGATTAGTTCGTCACAACGAATCTTACAGCTTAGTTCATTGTGGTTATTTAATTCCACAAAATACTGAATCCAATGGAACTGAAAGAGAAATAACTATCCAGCAAATAAGCACGCAATCCACACAACGACACAAGATATACCCCGGGAAAACCCAGCCACAAATGAGACTATACCTTGTTCTTCATATCAAAATTCAGATAGAAAGGAAATGGATTTCCCTGTAGAGTTACATATGACTCTACGGCCAGAATGGATACTACAGGATCTCCTAGAATCTCCTATGTTATGCTACATATCCACTCCCTTGTTGTTTTCTCAACTATGCGAAAATACAATAACATCGAAAGAATGGAACCCCTTCTTCTCCCAACAGCCCGATATATAACATAGCACGATACTCGCCGCTTAGGGTTAATTCTAGGGTTTTTTTATACCCCAAACCATGATTAGGGCTGTGGTTTTGGACCTTCTAGAATGTTCTTCAAATTCCACACATGATCTAGCTCCACATGTGCGAGAAATGAGAGCCGGCGTGGAATCCACTCGGTACCATGGTGGTCAACTGGGTAGGTCAACTTGCGCGCAGGGAAAATTTTAGGGGCGGAATTTAGCCCATGGGATACTTTTTTCGGCCTTTTTTTTTCTTCCAAGAAACCATTTTCAATTTGCCTTTTTTTCAAAGATGTTTCGCCGAAATTCCATGGGATAATTTTTTTTACTCTAAAAATCGCCAAAATTGTACAATAATTATATAAAGTCCTTGGAAATTTGAATATTTTTTTGAAAAAATCGCCAAACATTTTATGGTTGCAAATTTAAGAATTAGTAAGATTCGCCAAGGTTTCTACACTTTGAGAAAATTATGGATCTTTAAAATTTTCCCTGCTTGCAGGAGGCATAACTTCTTCATACGGACTCCGATTGAGGTGATTCTTGCACCGTTGGAAATTTCTCGGTGTGTAGAATGTAAAATTTTGGTCCAATCGTTTTTCCTCTGAAAAATGGCATTTAATACTCTAAATGGTACTCGAAGGTTTCAGACGATTTTTTGACCCCAAATCTGAAAGTGAGTCGTGCCCTACAAGCCAATTAATCCAATATTTTGGCCCCGAAATATCCAAACATGGTAACCAATTATATATTGATCCATTTCGTATCAGATGCCGACATCATTGCTTGATTAAGTCATGTGCAAAACATGTGCGGTAAAGTGTTGTAATTTCTGCATGGCAATTGTTTGACAAAAGAATTGAGTAGGTGAAAGTTTTCCTTGTCCAGTTATGGTTGATAAATGGGTTCTATGGATGATATGAAACTCGTTATCGAGTGGGTATTAAGTATCCCTTTCCGAGGAGAGAAGTATTAAGGCCTTTCTTATGGATGCACCTCGTTTCCTCAATCTAAGTTTTCCCAGTTTCTGTATTTGAATATTTTCAAGACTTAAAAATTTATTTGAAATTCATTTATATACGAGTATGAATAACGCCATGCATGCCTATAAGTGGGTTGGAGTGGAATAACCTCCTGTGGCTAATTTAGAATGGGAATAATTCTTGAATTTTGAGCATGGTAGGATTGCGTAGAACGCCTTGTAAATATTGATATATGTATTCCAATATACAAATTGGGTAGTAATTAGTTATGGCATATAGGATCTAAATACACATGTGAAAATGCTTTCCAAAAATATCAAATACCCAGGTTCCAATTTGAGAGATATTGTTTGTGCAATAGGGGCCTTTCTCAGTTTTTTTTTTTTTTTTTTTTTAGCATTTTGGAGTGTGGCCGCCGCTTTCCCTCTAGGAAAGTCACGAGAAATCGCCCTTATTATTCATAAGAGCTGTGTCAATTCCTCCTTGGCCACTTTTGTCCTTCAGAATAACCACGACCATGACTTGTAGGTGCTTGTTTGGGCATTTTTTTGATGAATTTTGAGGGTTTAAAAGGAATGAATGAAAAGAGGAACTTGGTAACAAGCCTAAGAGATATTTTCATACATATATTCAATGGGATTGCGATGACAAATTATGGATTAGAATACGAGTTACCTCTCTTTCATCTTGTTTTTAGCCTCCCTACACATGGCTTGGATAATTTTCCCCAAACACCCAGGGAAATCTGGCTGTTGTGTGTGCCTTAGAGTTAGAAGTGGTTTAGGGATGTCCTGAATAGTTAGAGGTGATGTTTGCCTCTTCTAAGAATTGAATTTCATCATAGTTTGTTGTTGCAATTGACCTCCTCGAAGGAAGAAAGGGGCTCAATATCCCTATCCTCCCCGAACACTTGTTAAGGTGTAACTTTCATGGGTGGATTTAATGATTGTTTTAAATCACTTACCATAACCGGACCAAGACTAATGATATGTATCTTTTAGGGTTTTGAAATACCTAGCTTGGACATTACATATGCTTCTTTGTTTAGGTGATGCTTCACTCGACAAATGTTTACTATGCTGAATCCTTGAGGAGGGGGGATTTTTCTTGAAGGGCCTTGCTGACGTGAGATGAGGAAGAGTGAGGATTGTTTTTGAGGGCTTAGAGGATGAAATGTGAATCTCCAAGGATGATTACCTCTAGGGATGTCATCTCACCGGAGCCATTTGTTCCTTGGAATGATTGGTTGGTTGTTGAATTCCCCAAGTGAAAAATATTTTTTGTTGTTCACCGGGGTTATAAATGACCCACCACATCTAATTTTTCCGACTGGTTGGTATAAAATTTATTCTTTTATCCATAAAAAAGAGAGTATGTTATCTTAAAACTTGATGATATGGTTGAGAGGCCTATTCTCCAATGCAAAATAAAAGACAAAAGAAATCGGGGATTCAAATATGTAAAACTTAGAATAATAACTAAATATGCACAAAACACGCCATAAAATCAATACGAAATTTAATATGATCCACTTCCTTCGTGGATTACAAACAAGTTTAAGAAGGCTTATTCCTCCAACAATACAAAATGCTCCTAGATTTTCCTGCAATTTTAGGCATTTCAATCCCAATATTCTAAACATTATTCTCATTTAAAATTTCCTTGTCCTATGTTTCATATTGCTTTGAAGATACAATAAAGTGACGGTATATGTTTTCAATGGAATAGAAGAAAAACAAGGTTGATGGAGCAAAGGCTTCTAGTCCCTGCCAAAAGTAAAAGCAAAATTACCAAGTCCCTCGTTTCAGGTTAAGAAGGGGCTGAGAACTCACCCTCTCTGCAAACTGCAAAGCATTAGCAAGAATGAAACCAACACCAAAACAATAATTCTGGTTAATATGAAGTTCACAATAATTAGAACGCAACAAAGCTCAACTTCATTAGAATGCTCTGAATTTTTATCACGAAGGATAATAAATGAAATCTTATTTTTATTTAATCATCTAATCTGAAAAGGAAGACATCATTGAATCTAAATCTCACTAAACCAATGCAAAGGTCAAAAGCATCAATTACGTCTAATTATTATTTATAAACATGCATGCTCATCAACGCAGCAAGATATTGATTCGATTTTATAGCAAACCGTATTAACCATCTCATAATCAATTGAAATTGAATGTAATTGTAAACATAACCAGATTTCCAAATTTTTTATATCAAATAGTGCATGTAACCTTCTCTGCATAAAAGCATGAGGGAATCGGTTGAATGCAGAATCAGAGAACTAAATTGTGCAGAAAACCTTCATATTCCACTCCATGGAAAAGATAAATAAATATCCCACTATATACACGTAAAATAAAATGAAGTATGTATATGCTCAATGAAAGTGGATTGTAGGGACGTTAACTTCAAAGAAGAATACATAGGGTCAATTCAGCAATTAAACAAGGAAAGGAGTCGCATCTTCAAATTAATATTACATTTTCTGGTATATCTGCTCCTCTTTGTTTGCATGCTTCCCGGTATGAACAATATCTCCATGAGACACCGGTTGTGCTCTAATTTCCTCATTTTAGCCTAGCTCCGTCACAATGCTGTATAACTAAACATCCAATTCCCAACCTTCAAAATGGGCAATTTAGTTGATTTAGTACTTTTATTATCTTTAGAGTTGTCCTTAATGGGCAATTTAGTTCATTTTTTTAATTCTCAACATATGTTATGAATTTTGTTTATTTGTATTACTTATTAACTAATTTATTTATTTGTGATTTTTTCCTTAAATAAAATTCTTAGGATGTTGAAACTGCTAAATGCTATTTGTCATTTTGATTTAAAAGATAAAGAATTAATTTTTACTTGAAAGAAATTATTAATTAATTAAAAAAAAAATATGAAATACACATTTTTAATGATAAACTAAGATTTTTTTTATATTATTTCTCTAGGAGTGCCTTTGCATGGTTAGAGGGAAGTGGTGGTTTTTTAAAAACCATGTAAGGACTTATAATTTCAGGTAGAGAAGTTGCACAGTATACTTTAAAAATGTCACCCGCAATGGCCACAGGGACATTCCAATTTTCATTGGACCTTTCATTGAACCCCTATGCAACGGCAACCATATCATAAAATATATATTCCAGTGTTTTGGCTAAACACCATCATTCAGGTAACGATTTTTTCCCCTTCATCTCGGTTTCTAAGTTCAGTGCTCAAGCAATCTAGAAGGGTTTACAATTCCGCACACAAAGATGCATGCACGTCAAAAAGTATTGTATACATGAAAGTCAAATTTAAACAATAATACAGACAAGCATTCCAATATAATTAAAAAAGACCACACCTTAAACTATATAATCATTCTGCATTTTTTATTTATTGAAGATGGATTGTTCAAATTACATATAAACATAGTTACTCCTAGAATTATATGCTTCCCTCAACCTCTATAGCTTCTACAGCTCGGTCTCCACTCTATGCTTCCCTCAACCTCTACAACGTCAACTTATAAGAACTCGGCCTCTTTTGTTGTCAGTTCTATCTTTCATCACAACCGGTTTACATATATAGAATTGTTAGAGGAATACCAAATAGTTCGACTACCAACTATTGAATTCCCTCTGCCTAGGCAAAGAATGGTTTCACATTCAGAATTATTTTATGGATTTATATTTTAGGGTATTCATTAATGATTAATGATATTTTGAATACAACCAAATTTTGTTAGTTCATTGTGTTAAGGTGTGGGTCTAGTCAACAGGTTTTGCTTACGGGTGAGCTAGTTGGGAGGAGACACTAAAACATCCAACCAGTTGATGGTTGGTGTGGACCAGGGTGTGATCCTCGGGCCATTTTGATAATCTTAGAACAAAGCATAAAATATGTTTCTTCATCAAATGAGTGCTATATACAAGGTTGCCATGTAGTTGTTGAACAAGAAACTTGTATTGCTTTGAAAACATCTATGTAGCAACTGTGCAAGTCTATAAAATCACACTTATGTAGCAGTTTTTGTATAACTGTAACATCATACATTCTGTAGTATCATCAATCTATTAAAACATACTCTATTAAAAAAGTTATAGAGCATATCTAAACTATTGGAGAAATCTCCACGTGCAGGGTAACCTTCTGCACCATGATGGTCCTGCATCAACTTGCAATTAACATAATTATTTCCATATGAATATAGTGAAAAAAAGAATATCGAATACCTTTGAAACATTTGTAATAACTACAAACCAACCTCTGTCCTGACATCCCTTTTTTCTATTCAATGATTTTATTCTAACTTTGTGCACATTGCTCAGCAAACGAATCATACCTTTTACGATCACGGCTTTGAATGCACATTGAAAAAGAAATACAGATCACTTACAAGTGTAGCCAAAATTTCTTTGAAAGCTAACAACATATCTTATTATCTGTATGGAAAGGATTTTACTGTGGGTGTACCCAAGCTGTGGCAATTTCAAATGCAAGGTTCATTATGTTTTCAATCGGACCACCTCTTTTGTGGCATTCAACAATATCTAAAAACGTGTCACTTTTCTGTCATACAATCGGTGAAATTGTTTTTCCAATTTCTTTGTTACAATTCACCGATGTATGTTTGCATGTGCTTCTATTGAAAGAAAATATATGACTTCGACTACTGGACATTGCTATCAACCTCTGTTTTTAAATGGATCCTTTGTTACTTTTCACTTGGAAAAAGTCATGTGTCATGGATCATTCATTTTGTGCTTACAGAAAACAATTCAATGCTTGCCTATAATGTCTCCCTCGCTCTCGAAGTGCCCAATGTCAAATGAAGCAATGGTTCAATTATTTTTAGTGACATAAACTTTAAAGAACCTGTTCTCATATACCGTGTCTACATGTATTTTAGTGCTTTCGTGGCTGTTCTATGTATTTTAATTTTTATCTATGAAACAACAACAAAATTCCCCTGAGAAATATGGGTTATTGTTGGCTTAGTGTAGTCTCATTTTTCCTTTTATAAAAACTAAAACTAAAATATTATTATTTTAAAAAATATTAACGTAATGTTATTGTTAAATGAAAAATATAACTTAATGTTATTGTTAAATGAATATTCATTTAAATTATTATCATTAATGTTTAATTGTCTTTTCCATATTATAAAAAACATGAGATTTATACATTACTATTATCCATTATTTTTAAAATTTATACTAATTAATGTCATATTTTCATATATATATAATTCAAAGTTCTATAACTTCTAATTAAATGGATCGAACTAAAATATTATGGTGTAATATAGAGTTTTTGGACTCCGAGTGCAAACGTGGAACTATAATCGAATTGAAATATTAAGAAGCTTTTGGTTCGCATAAGATATATATTGATTTTCCATTTTTTAATAAGACAAAGGAATCCCTTTGCAAAGAGACATACAAATAATTTAATATTCCACAATTTCCAAGGAAGCTACGTGGATCTCTGTTTATTCCTCCCACAACACGCGTACTGAAGATAACAGAGGCGATGCATGGCCTATCAGGTCTATGACTTTGTGCAATTTTGCAATTTTTATATAAAAGCTAAGTTTGTTTTGCAGGTTTTTCAATCGCACGAGACAATCAAAGTTCTAGCTTCAATCTATTTTTCACGCGCGAGAAGAAAATAGTTTTTTTAGCTTATGCGAGGGAAAACAGTGCTCATCACCCGTGCATCTTCTGGAATTAGAGAGGTTTACAGATGGAGAATGCATTAGTGTATTATTTTTATGTGTTCTGTTGCAGTAGTACTAATCAATGGTATTTCGATTGTTTGTTCCAGCAAATGGCCTATTTGTACGCCAAGAAAGGAGTGAATCTGATGTTGGTTGCAGGAGGTAAGACCGTCCCGAGCCGTTGCTCACAAATCACGGCGAGAACACATTCATATAATTTTTACATATCAATAGTCACAATATGAAACCCTTGCAAAATCAACATGTTAATATAGATATATAGATATATACCGAACAACGTAGTTAAAAATGGAGCTCATAAGCCGTGCTGCTTGCAAGCGGACTAATAAGTTAGAATGACACTTAGCTAGAAGTCAATGCTACTTCCCTAGAAGGGGCTTATATTTTATTTTGATTTATAGATAATAAAAAGATATTGTCAAAGTGTATATATCATGAACACTTTCGAACACAGTATAAATGGAATTTGTTAATATGTTTTAACATAAGCGTGGACAAGTTTAATGATATGTGGTCATTAGTTTTATTCAAATAAGTTAAAATCACACCGCTAAGGTATTTATATTTTATGCATTTTAAATATAGTCATCAATCATATTCTTACTATGAAATATTATATGCAAAACTTCCTTCCAATTTTTATTAATTATGGATAGCAAAATTACAATAATTGGAATTTATGGGATGATTATACAAACAACTTAATAGAGTTTATAAATTCAAACAAATAATTGAAGTTCACCTCAAAAACAAAAGATATGTATTTTAAAATATACATAAATACATGTATTTTAAAATATACATAAATATATTTATAGTTTTATAAATGATTGATTATATTTTTTGAAATTAATTATAATTTTTTTTTAATAGTATAGTTTTATAAATGATTGATTATATTTTTTTGAAATTAATTATAATTTTTTTTTTAATAGTTGTACCCATTTTTGTGGGTAAACTCCAACGCCGATTCTTTTGTCTAACCATTTTATTGGCATACTTACAAGATTGGACATTGAAATATTTGTTTTTTTCCCTGGGTAACCAAGCAACCCAGAGTAAAGAAAAGAAAATGGATTATTTCCATCCACATTGATTGAAAAGAATAGAATATACAGTCACGGCGATTTTAATTGTTGAATGAATATACAGTCACAGTGATTAATATAAAAAGTTAATAGCTGTTGAAGGAATATACAGTCACAGTGATTAATTAATAGAAATAAACAAATTAATTCTTTCAAGGACAGCGGCGGTGGAAATTGGAATTGAAAGCTAGAAATGTTTGTATGTTTTGTTGTCCAGGCTTTCAAGAGTAGAGGTCATCGTCATCGTCCTCCTTTGCGGTAGCCTCTGCCTCTGCTGCGGTGGTTTGTGGAGCGAAAGCTGTGGCTGTGGCGGTGGTGGTAGTAGGAAAGCGGAACTCCGACCCAAAACCTCCTCGACACTGCTGTAATGTCTGAGCAAATGCTCCATACTTACGTATATCGGCATCACTAACACTCCTCCTGGCAAATTTCATTGCTTCCTCGAAATGAGCTGCCTTTATTTCTTCGTGGGTATCGCCTTCTTCAATATCCATGGCAGCTTCAGGGTGTTCGTTTCGTTTCTTTTCTGCTTCAATGTCCTTTTCAATGTGCTCTCTAATGGCATACTTGCAAGCACGCTGACATATTTCATTAACATCAGCGCCACTGAATCCTTCTGTGTAGCGAGCAAGAGCTGCAATTTCAACATCCATAGCAACAGGCGACTTCCTCAGACATGCCTTAAAAATCTGAAGTCTGGAAGCTTCATCAGGTAATGGAATATATATCAGCTGATCAAGGCGACCAGGTCGTAACAGAGCAGGATCGATAATATCAGGTCGATTTGTAGCCCCAATAATGAAAACAGTTTTCTTTGCATTCATGCCATCCATCTCAGTCAGCATTTGATTCAATACTCTGTCTGCTGCACCCCCAGCATCCCCCACACTGCTACCACGCTGCATGGACACAGACACCCTCAAAGTCAGTCAGTGCCTGCCTAAAACAACAACAACCAACAAGAAGATAATATAATGTAGATTAATTATTACTTGCCTGAGTAGCAATTGAGTCGAGCTCATCAAAGAAAAGGACACAGGGTGCTGCCTGTCGAGCCTTATCAAAAATATCACGCACATTGGCTTCACTTTCTCCGAACCACATCGTGAGGAGCTCTGGCCCTTTCACGCTGATAAAGTTGGCCTGGCACTCATTGGCAATGGCCTTAGCCAGTAGCGTCTTACCACAACCAGGAGGTCCATAGAAGAGGACACCTTTTGAGGGAGCCATGCCAAACTTCTCGAATTTCTCTGGATGTTCCACGGGATATTGAACAGTCTGCATGCAAATAGTAATAGGTCAATGGAAATAAACACCTATATGAATCAATCATCATATAATTCAAAGCCCAGCACAGTCCCAAGGGTGAACCCAAGGCAGAGGCCGTCGAGAAGGGAGAACCCTCCACCTACAAGTTAGGCAGAACCCTCCACCTACAAGTTAGGCAGAACCCTCCACCCGATATATATTCAGGTCGTCCTTGAAAAAGAAAGTAGATATTAGCGAAGAGAGGAATATATATATTAATTTTAATACCTCCTGGAGCTCTCTCTTGACATTTTCCAGGCCCCCAATATCCTCCCAAGAAACATTCGGCACCTCCACAACCTGATAAAAATTAAATGTTTAACTTCAGTGGAGATATATATATATATATATATATATCACGTTTCATATAAAAACAATGGAAAGGAAAACAACAAATCTCGCTCAGGCTCTGTGTATGTTTAATAATATATCCAAGTTTATAACTACTCACAGTCTCACGGAGGGCAGAGGGGTTGCTGGTGCCCAAAGCTGTCCTCAAGTGCTCATTTGTAACGGCCATAGAATTCAGAATTTCAGCATCAATTGTTTCGTCATCCAAATCAATTACATCCATTTTTTCTCTGATACACTGTAGTGCAGCCTCAGTGCAAAGAGCTGCAAGGTCTGCCCCCACATGTCCATGTGTATTCTTGGCAATATGTTCAAGATCAACCTGTAGCATGGCCCAGTAACAATGATGTTAATTAATAATGTTACGTGGATGAAGAGAGCATAAGACGAGAGAGAAAGCAATAGAGTGTAGTTAATTACTTCTTCAGCAAGCTTCATATTCTTTGTGTGAATGCGAAGAACCTCCAATCGACCAACTTCATCTGGAACCCCAATTTCAATTTCCCGATCAAACCTACCAAATCTTCTAAGCGCTGGATCAATGCTGTTGGGCCTATTTGTTGCTCCCATCACAATCACGTGAGCTCGAGCTTTGAGGCCATCCATCAATGTCAAGAGTTGAGATACAATGCGTCTCTCTACTTCCCCATGTGTTTTCTCCCTCTTTGGAGCTATGGAGTCAATCTCATCGATGAAAATGATGGAGGGAGCATTGTCCTCTGCTTCTTGAAAAGCCTTTCTGAGATTGTTCTCACTCTCTCCCGCAAGTTTTGACATAATTTCAGGACCATTAATTAAGAAAAAGAAAGATCCAGTCTCATTTGCCACTGCCCTGCCAATCAAGGTTTTTCCTGAACCAGGAGGACCATAAAGCAAAACACCCTTCGGTGGCTTCACACCAATAGCTTTGAAAAGCTGCGGATGTCGAAGGGGTAGCTCAACTAGTTCCCTGATTTGTGCCATTTGTTTCCCGAGACCACCAATATCATCATAACCAACTCCATTCAATTTCTCTTCATCTTCTCGTCGTATTGGATCTCCTTCACAAAAAATTTCAGTGTCGGGAGAAACAACACAATATTCACCAGGATCTGTCCCCACGATTTTGAATTCCACACTGCGCATCCCTCCTCGCACAAGAAAGAGGTCTCCTTTTCTCACAGGGCGATAGGCTTCCATGAAGTAAGCTGTATGATAATAAAACAAATTAATATATACAAGTAGGTTTTTCATAAAAACAACTAGTGTCATATGGACATTCACGTATACAAGTAGGCATTAAAAACCAGTACTCACGTTTCAAGTAGGCATCAAACAGGTCGCCTGTAAGACCCTCGATAGTGTCATCTATAGGAAGAATATGGACACTCTTCCCATACTTGACATCTGGGCACTGATGAACAGACACCACATCCCCCAATCTTACTCTCAGATTTGATCTAACAACTCTATTCATTCTAATTGCATGCTCTGCACAGCTGTCATCGCCCACAACTATGCAAACTGTATCCTTTCTCTTCTTACCCTGCACATGCCACAGTTAAACTTAAACAAATGGAGAGAGTTCAAGATCCGCAACCAAAATTCAAACTAAAATGCATCACATCATATAATATACAAGAAGGGATTGCAATGCCCTGCAGGCGTGGAAATCAAAATTATAATAGAGCGAGGAGGAACCTTAAGAAGGACTGTATCGCCCCTGAATAGCTGCAACGTTTCCATTGTTTGGGGATTAAGGGCCACCATAGAATTGTCATCGTTAATGGCTTCATCCACAACTAGGCGATTAGGAGCCTTCTTACGCTCAAGTATTGCACTGCTCAGGTCCCTCGTTGTTGTTACCCTGCTGCTGGAATTTGGAACGAAATTGGATTGATTAAATTAACAACCAACAGACTGTCAACAATCAATAAGAATAACAATAATATAACAATCAATAAGAATAACACTAATATATTGATGGGAGCAATCATGCCTTGCCACAGTGCCAAATTCGTATAAATTCTATTGCAGATTTAAAGGGATGAGAAGAAAATTTAAGCTTTTCTGACTTACGATTCAGATGATTCACCGGCCATCGTGGATTTTCAAACTATTCAAATTCAACGATAAGATAGAGTAGTCTATTTTCAAACAATGCAAGTGCAACGATAGAGTCTAGGGATGAGATCAACCGAAAGCTCCGATACACCAGTCTTTCTTGCGGAAATAGTGAAATTCCAAAATGGCCAATTAGATTTCTATTTTATATATATATATGTGCGGGCATACAAAGTATGGATGGCCATTCCGTTTATATGTTGTAGGTAGGTCGGTTCAAATCAAGGAGTAAGGCATGCACATCTCCATAGTTCTTTTTCTCCATAAAAGTGGGTTTCATACATTAATTTGTCTCAATAGCATTACATCTCACACATTATTCACACATTATTTGGGTGTTTTTGTGTTCGGTTTAAAATGAATTATTATCACTTTATTTGTTAAATTAAAAAGCCACTCCTTTAATTCTAACTATTAAGAATACAAATTATATCAACTTCTTTTTAATTTTTTCATCGACTTACCAAAGTATTAAATATATATTTAGATATACTTAGATATTTACATTTCGAATTGTCAACTTGGCATAATCGTACATCATGAAATAGTTGCCATGAAAGCATTAAAAATATATTTAAATATAATTAGATGTAATTAAAAAGCCACTCCTTTAATTCTAACGATTAAGAATACAAATTATATCAACTTGTTTTTATTTTTTTCATATATATATATATATATATATATATATACTAGACATTCAACTACGACTTACCAAAGTATTCAATATATATTTAGATATACTTAGATATTTACATTTCGAATTGTCAACTTGGCATAATCGTACATCATGAAATAGTTGCCATGAAAGTATTAAAGATATATTTAAATATAATTAGATATTTACATTTCAAATTATTTTCCTGTTGAGCTTAAAAATAAATTATTATCATTATTTTTCATTAAATTAAAAAGCCACCCCTTTAATTCTAACAATTAAGAATACGGATTATATCAACTTCTTTTTATTTTTTTCATATATATATATATATATATATATATATATGAGACATTCAACTACGACTTACCAAAGTATTAAATATATATTTAGATATACTTAGATATCTACATTCCAAATTGTCAACGTGGCATCATTTTTAACTTAGGTTTGATTTCCCACTCTGAGTAAACATGGGCCCATGAGAGGGTTCCCTTCCCCATGGCCCTTTACCATTTGTTGCACAATTGAGCTTCTTTGGCCACATCTTCCCCCATTTAGGCCTTCCTCTAATTGATTCAGTCATCTTCTGTGTAGCATGCCATTAATTTCAGCACCAAATAGTTTGTCGGGTAGTTAGACAACACCTCTTAGGACCATCTGCACTCCCCGTCTTTAGCATGCATGCTCATTATTGCGCAAGGATGGTAGACTTTGATTCATCTTTTATCGCATTGCTAGCCCCTTACTTACCATATCCTACTCTCACATTATTGCAGCTTATTTCCCACAGCAATGTTATCGACTTTGATTCATCTTTTATTGCATCGCTAGCCCCTTGTTTACCACCACCTACTCTCGCCTTATCGCAGCTTATGTCCCACGGCAACATTGTCTTTCCATATACATGTGGATTTGGAGGCCTCTTTTCTACCTATTACTCATGGTTTGCCCTCTAATCCCTACGGGCCAAGCATCAAAACTAGAAGCTTGACAAAGGAAAGAAGAATATTGCTCCCTATAGTTGTGGACTTGTTGCGTAATCGAAGCTCCCGATGTTTTGTTGTGTGTAAATATGACACCCCTCCTTGCATTTCTTAACTTTGGTGGTCAATATGCCATCTAAATGAGATTCTATAAATTATGTCGTGTACGCTAGTATTTTAAGTTCAACACATGTTCTTGGGTCTTGTTTGGATTTCTTATATCGACCATCCTCCTCGCTTGAGGGGATGCCATTAATGTTATTAATTGTCCTTTCTTTTTATTCCTCATCTCAACTTGTGAGGTAGTAGGATGGACATCCGTTTATTGAGGCAGGGGACATCGGGCAATTTTAGCTAGATCTATTTCCTTTTGTTCATACATACTTGTGGAGATCATGGAATCGTTGTTGTATTTTGCAAGAGGATAGATCACACCCTTGGCTAGCAGGAGCCTCGAGCGACCGTCTTACCCATGGGAGGACTTCGGGTGGCTGCATGTTCAGCTAAGTGCCCCGATGCATATGGCTGCAATGGACCGGAGAACCCAGCTCGGAATGACGCATCGAAGGTCTGCCCCGCATGCAGACCACTTGGTGGATGAGTGTAGACAGGCGCGTCGGCACGAGGGGTTCCATATGATGGCAAGATGGGCTTGGCGCCCATGTCGAAGGTGAGGCGCGTCGGGAGACACCAACACGTTGAGGTGGAGGGACTCAACGACACGTGTCGACACCCTGCCGCGTCAGCACAATGCCACATCAACAGAAATTCAAAAGGTAAAAAAAAATAAAATCTGGAGCCAAAATTTTATTTTGGCCATAACAGGAGCATTTTAGCTCACTATCCGATGAGACTTGCGCCATTTTGGCGCTATTTATAGAGGATACCGGGTTTCCTGTGAGGGACATCGCTCCATTCTGCTTAATTTATACAGAAATTTGAATTCGGTGGTTTTCGAAGGTTCATAGCTTGAGGATGGACGGGGGCCCGGTTGAAGCCCGGATTTTTATGGTGTAGTCGTGACCTAGGCACACAAATAAATATGGAACGTTGAGGATAAATTCAAAAATATTTGAAGTCGGGAGATGAAAGAAGGCCAAAATCCACTATTGGGGCGCGCAAAAGTGCAATTTTTGAAAACTTGAAAGGAGCAAAAGTGGCCCCAGAACTCATAACCAGAAAATTTATTGATTTCAAAATTTGTTCTACTCATCAAGCTGAACAAATTTTCTTAGAAGAATTTTTTTCCAGAAATGCTTAGTTTGGGAGATAGGATTTTTCAGAGAAAATTCCAAGACTGGAAAAAGGTGCAAAAATCAAAAGTTGTTGATTCCAAAGTTCTATAAAATTTGATGGGAATATCAGAATGGAGTAATGAAAGTATATGCGTAATCAACATCATATGGTTGATCAGTTGCCGATATAATTTTTTTTCAAATTATTTATCTATTTTGTTGTATGGATATCATAAATTGGTCCTTCATAATAATTGCAGTTACAGGAACGATGTAAATTGGTGCAAAATTGCTGATTTTGGAGAGATGCAACTTTCAGCTCTGAAATGGTAAATGGAAATGGGAGCAGTCATTGGAAATATTGTTATAAGGTCGAGAAGAGGATGAAGGGAAAAGCGAAGTCATTTGGGAAGCACGATGACGAGAATGTCAGGCATGCGGAAGCACCCAAGGACAAAGGCAAGCGTGTGCCTTGTTGGGCTCGATGCTAGAAGAGCCCGTGATCGTCCAAGACCAAGATCATACCAAGTTGTGTTATGTTCATGCGGAGCTGGATGGACAGAGTGTCACATCGTTGGTTGGAAGTGGGGCAACACACAACTTCATAAAGGAAGTAGTTACGAGGAGGCTCAAGTTACACTTAGAGCCGGGGCATACGTCTTTCAAAGTTGTGGACTTGGAGGTAGAAAAAGTGGTTGGTGTTCCTAACCGAGTCCCTTTGAGACTTGGTGATTGGAGTGGTGATCCGATATTCCTTGTGGTGCCGATGGATGATTTTGAGGTTGCCTTGGGGCAGGATTTCTAAGGAGAGAAAAGGGAGTGTTGATGCCTCACTTAGATTGCTTGGCGATCCTTTCATGTTGAGAGCCGATTATAGTCCACGCAGTAGAAGGTCGTGAAAGTGACTTCTTTGAGCATGGAATCCACAACATGTCAAGGAAAGATGCGAACTCATTGTGGAGAAAGTAAAGGCATGGGGAAATAGAAGCAAATGCTCGAAGAAGAGTTGGAACCGGTGAGACATAAATAGGTGGAAAACTTGGAAAAACGAGTGACTAGACTCAAGGAGATGGTGGCATCGATAGTGTCGACCATCGGGAGTTAAGTTGATGCTTGCATGGTGATGCAAGAATCTTGCAATGCAGAAGAGAAGGAGGCTGGTTCGGACAGACGGGATGAAGACCTCTATAGCTTATACCGAGAGAGCACTGTGATGGAAAGCAAAGAAGGGGAAGGAGCACAACATCCACAAGTGGAAGCAGCCGCGTCACCTCTGACTCGCTTGGGAAGGACCGTCACGGGGATCTCACGGCGAGGAGATTGTTAGAGGAATCGAACGAAAAGATCGGTTTGAATATACTACCCTTGGTGTATCCGAGCAAGAATATTGCTCACTCGGAGCAGTCGCGTAGCAACAATGTTGAGGGTGATGGTCGTGGGTGCCACTCACCCATCCTTCATCATTGAAGCGGACCACGAGGCAACCCACTTCCAGTGGTACGGTAGGAGGGATGTTTGGGACCTTAGGCAGAAGGTTCCTCATTGAATCCAGGAGAAACCACGATGTGGAAGACCTTGAGGTATGCATTGGATTGTGGAGGCAGTTTGGCGTGCGATGGTGGAAGTGGTGACTTCACCATGAGTGAACATGGAAACCAACTGAGACAGATAAGTACTTGGCATGAGATACATGGAGAAGCGAACTCGGGATTCGACTTGATGGAATGAAGTGAAGGGTTGGTGATCCGGATTTGTGTGGGAACGAAACAAAAGATAGCATATACAGAGATAT
Source organism: Larix kaempferi (assembly GCA_027924585.1). NCBI lineage: Eukaryota > Viridiplantae > Streptophyta > Pinopsida > Pinales > Pinaceae > Larix > Larix kaempferi. The sequence goes on along the minus strand of BSBM01001296.1, from coordinate 804,169 downwards.
ATATTCACATACACAGATATATGGCAAGAAACACATCAATACAGTAAACACATATTCTATTAAATATCGGAAATAGAACAGACTGTAAATACAATAGCTAGAATGGTAGTATCTATCTCTGAGAAGAGATGTGGCCGCTGTGCTCATTCGTGCCAAGATGATTACAAGGAGAGGACGAAAGGGCCTATTTATCATAAGCATGAGGGAAAGAATCCCAAACATCCAAAAGCCTAATCCTAGAAGATGAACCGTCATAAAGTTTGCGGCCCCAAGGTGGTTAGTTGAACAGTCAACTTCCCGGGGTCATAACTTTTGCATACGATCTCCGTTTGGGGCGCTCGGTAGCCCGTTGGAAAGATCTATCCGAGGACTACGCCGAGGGCCCTGGAGCAGATGGGCTCTGCCCGACCACGATTTCCCAAAACCGCCGTTTAGGGCCTCAAAACGGCCCCGAAAGTTTGGGACTCGAAAAACTGTAGAAAAATTACTAGAAAATTGGCAAACTGGGAAACTCTTTTGAGCCAGTGGAATAGGTGGGTGGCCACCGATATCCTTATGGATCAGTTGGATGAGAAGCAGCAATTGGACGAGGCTCTTTCAGGAGACTTGGTTGCAAGAACAGATGACACCGACAACCTTGGGCGAACGGTTTTCAAGAGCAGCAGGCATGCTTGAAGACATCGTACAAGATGGAGACAGCTTGGGGTTGGGGAGGATGTCACACCCTTAGCTAGCAAGATCCTCAGGGCCTATCTTTCCCATGGGAGGACTTCGGGTTGTAGCATGTTCGGCCAAGTTCCCCAATGGACATGGCTGGCATGGACCGGAGAACCCGCCTTGGAATCTTGCACCGAAGGTGGGGCTGACACGCAGACCACTACGTGGACGAGTGTAGATGGTGGGCATCGGGACGAGGGGTTTAGGATGATGGAAATACGGGAAATTTAGGGATGCCTCGCTTTTGATTCCCTGGTCCGAAAATAACTGTGCTCGCCCATCTTTGTCTAGATTGCATGCTCACCTCTTCTCTTCTAGCATCCCCCCTAAGTGATTTTCCAATCGAGTCTTCCATCTTGCAGAATGCAAAGAAGTGTAAGTGAGATCGCCCTTTGTATCTATCAAATTGCAGTTGTTGATGTCGATGTTCTCTATTAGGGACTAGACCTCCCTTATCAGTGGGCAACAACAAGAATGACACCTACCCATATCGATTAGAGTATAGATCGGGTGGGAGTGGAGAGGCTGGCTCATAGGTGGTTCATAGAGGGCCAGCGGAGCTATTCTTTTTTTGTGGGGGAAGGGGGGTGGTGTGGGATAATAGGGTGTTTGGAAGCGAAATGATTTGTGGATAGATGGAGAAAGGAGGGTGTAATACCCTAGTCTCATCCCTTTGAACTTGATCCTGGTTATATTGTAATTATGTTTTTCTCCATTATGTGTTTCTTAACACCATGAGGTGGTTTCCATGGTGATTTTGAACAGCGACAACCACGATCATTTTAATATTGATGGAAGGGTTCCAAGGATTAACGAGGAGGAGGAAAAAGACGGGGTTGTGTGTCCACCGGAGGGAAAGGTAAGGGGATCCAATGGGGGAATTTACTTTTCCTTATGAGTATGTCTTACCTTATCAATAGACCTTCTCTTCATTGTCTTATTTTCCATTTATCCTCAACTCTATCATAACCTTGAAGTGGGAGCCTAGTTAAATGAAAAGGGAAATATGAATATGAGAGCTTAGCAATCCTATTCCGTTAGTGTCTCGCTCATATTGTGTAGTAACTACATCCTACCTCTGGAGAACCAAGAAAATGGTGGAGGAAAGACTCCTTCCACACACTCGTTCATTCCATTAATGGATGGAAATTCGAAAGAAGAGAGAGGAGCTTGGAAAAAAAGCGGGATCTTTGAGAGAAAATAAGCGTTTGGAGGAAGTAACCCACCCCCGACTCTCATATGAACCATGGATAGATGAAAGAAAGGATGGTAGGTGATATTACACACCCTTGGCGAGAAACTACATACCATTTCGAATCCCTAAAGGCTGTTGGTTTGTTAGGTTGTCCAAAGAACCATAAAATCCGTTTCCAAGAAGCTTCGCAATGTTGTAAATGGAACCTGGAAGTAGGCAGTGTATTGGGATCACATTGACCGTACTGGAGGGCAGAGAGAGGAAGAGCATGCCCGAGGGACTGAAGAGCAGAGAAAGAACGACTTCTTTTGTTGTATGGAGCATGGGATGACTTCTTACGCTACCTAAGAGGATGCACAAAGAACCGGTGGTGACTTGCTTGGTTGGTAGCTTGGAAGCCTTTTGTGAAAACAAGAGGGGTTTTGGAAATCTTGAAAATATTATCTTCCATGATGGTCTCATATACCGACACGGGGGTGGGATTCTACAGTGGAGTAGCCTATGGTTTGGAAGAAATCAGTCCCCACATAATCAACTTCCTTGGAGCTTCATCTTGGAAAAGATAAGTGTACTCTTACTTTTATGTATGAATTTAGCAGTATAGAATGAAGAGTACGCGATACCCGATTATCATGATGTTTTGACTGCAATTTTCCTATAGATGTCGATCCGTAAACTGTCATGGATATTCCACTGGATTAGTTCGTCACAACGAATCTTACAGCTTAGTTCATTGTGGTTATTTAATTCCACAAAATACTGAATCCAATGGAACTGAAAGAGAAATAACTATCCAGCAAATAAGCACGCAATCCACACAACGACACAAGATATACCCCGGGAAAACCCAGCCACAAATGAGGACTATACCTTGTTCTTCATATCAAAATTCAGATAGAAAGGAAATGGATTTCCCTGTAGAGTTACATATGACTCTACGGCCAGAATGGATACTACAGGATCTCCTAGATCTCCTATGTTATGCTACCATATCCACTCCCTTGTTGTTTTCTCAACTATGCGAAAATACAATAACATCGAAAGAATGGAACCCCTTCTTCTCCCAACAGCCCGATATTTAACATAGCACGATACTCGCCGCTTAGGGTTAATTCTAGGGTTTTTTTTATACCCCAAACCATGATTAGGGCTGTGGTTTTGGACCTTCTAGAATGTTCTTCAAATTCCACACATGACTAGCTCCACATGTGCGAGAAATGAGAGCCGGCGTGGAATCCACTCGGTACCATGGTGGTCAACTGGGTAGGTCAACTTGCGCGCAGGGAAAATTTTAGGGGCGGAATTTAGCCCATGGGATACTTTTCGGCCTTTTTTTTTCTTCCAAGAAACCATTTTCCAATTTGCCTTTTTTTCAAAGATGTTTCGCCGAAATTCCATGGGATAATTTTTTTTTACTCTAAAAATCGCCAAAATTGTACAATAATTATATAAAGTCCTTGGAAATTTGAATATTTTTTTGAAAAAATCGCCAAACATTTTATGGTTGCAAATTTAAGAATTAGTAAGATTCGCCAAGGTTTCTACACTTTGAGAAAATTATGGATCTTTAAAATTTTCCCTGCTTGCAGGAGGCATAACTTCTTCATACGGACTCCGATTGAGGTGATTCTTGCACCGTTGGAAATTTCTCGGTGTGTAGAATGTAAAATTTTGGTCCAATCGTTTTTCCTCTGAAAAATGGCATTTAATACCTCTAAATGGTACTCGAAGGTTTCAGACGATTTTTTGACCCCAAATCTGAAAAGTGAGTCGTGCCCTACAAGCCAATTAATCCAATATTTTGGCCCCGAAATATCCAAACAGGTAACCAATTATATATTGATCCATTTCGTATCAGATGCCGACATCATTGCTTGATTAAGTCATGTGCAAAACATGTGCGGTAAAGTGTTGTAATTTCTTGCATGGCAATTGTTTGACAAAAGAATTGAGTAGGTGAAAGTTTTCCTTGTCCAGTTATGGTTGATAAATGGGTTCTATGGATGATATGAAACTCGTTATCGAGTGGGTATTAAGTATCCCTTTCCGAGGAGAGAAGTATTAAGGCCTTTCTTATGGATGCACCTCGTTTCCCTCAATCTAAGTTTTCCCAGTTTCTGTATTTGAATATTTTCAAGACTTAAAAATTTATTTGAAATTCATTTATATACGAGTATGAATAACGCCATGCATGCCTAATAAGTGGGTTGGAGTGGAATAACTCCTGTGGCTAATTTAGAAAGGGAATAATTCTTGAATTTTGAGCATGGTAGGATTGCGTAGAACGCCTTGTAAATATTGATATATGTATTCCAATATACAAATTGGGTAGTAATTAGTTATGGCATATAGGATCTAAATACACATGTGAAAATGCTTTCCAAAAATATCAAATACCCAGGTTCCAATTTGAGAGATATTGTTTGTGCAATAGGGGCCTTTCTCAGTTTTTTTTTTTTTTTTTTTTAGCATTTTGGAGTGTGGCCGCGCTTTCCCTCTAGGAAAGTCACGAGAAATCGCCCTTATTATTCATAAGAGCTGTGTCAATTCCTCCTTGGCCACTTTTGTCCTTCAGAATAACCACGACCATGACTTGTAGGTGCTTGTTTGGGCATTTTTTGATGAATTTTGAGGGTTTAAAGGAATGAATGAAAAGAGAACTTGGTAACAAGCCTAAGAGATATTTTCATACATATATTCAATGGGATTGCGATGACAAATTATGGATTAGAATACGAGTTACCTCTCTTTCATCTTGTTTTTAGCCTCCCTAAACATGGCTTGGATAATTTTCCCCAAACACCCAGGGAAATCTGGCTGTTGTGTGTGCCTTAGAGTTAGAAGTGGTTTAGGGATGTCCTGAATAGTTAGAGGTGATGTTTGCCTCTTCTAAGAATTGAATTTCATCATAGTTTGTTGTTGCAATTGACCTCCTCGAAGGAAGAAAGGGCTCAATATCCCTATCCTCCCCGAACACTTGTTAAGGTGTAACTTTCATGGGTGGATTTAATGATTGTTTTAAATCACTTACCATAACCGGACCAAGACTAATGATATGTATCTTTAGGGTTTTGAAATACCTAGCTTGGACATTACATATGCTTCTTTGTTTAGGTGATGCTTCACTCGACAAATGTTTACTATGCTGAATCCTTGAGGAGGGGGGATTTTTCTTTGAAGGGCCTTGCTGACGTGAGATGAGGAAGAGTGAGGATTGTTTTTGAGGGCTTAGAGGATGAAATGTGAATCTCCAAGGATGATTACATCTAGGGATGTCATCTCACCGGAGCCATTTGTTCCTTGGAATGATTGGTTGGTTGTTGAATTCCCCAAGTGAAAAATATTTTTTGTTGTTCACCGGGGTTATAAATGACCCACCACATCTAATTTTTCCGACTGGTTGGTATAAAATTTATTCTTTTATCCATAAAAAAGAGAGTATGTTATCTTAAAACTTGATGATATGGTTGAGAGGCCCTATTCTCCAATGCAAAATAAAAGACAAAGAAATCGGGGATTCAAATATGTAAAACTTAGAAATAATAACTAAATATGCACAAAACACGCCATAAAATCAATACGAAATTTAATATGATCCACTTCCTTCGTGGATTAAAACAAGTTTAAGAAGGCTTATTCCTCCAACAATACAAAATGCTCCTAGATTTTCTGCAAATTTTAGGCATTTCAATCCCAATATTCTAAACATTATTCTCATTTAAAATTTCCTTGTCCTATGTTTCATATTGCTTTGAAGATACAATAAAGTGACGGTATATGTTTTCAATGGAATAGAAGAAAAACAAGGTTGATGGAAGCAAAGCTTCTAGTCCCTGCCAAAAGTAAAAGCAAAATTACCAAGTCCCTCGTTTCAGGTTAAGAAGGGGCTGAGAACTCAACCCCTCTCTGCAAACTGCAAAGCATTAGCAAGAATGAAACCAACACCAAAACAATAATTCTGGTTAATATGAAGTTCACAATAATTAGAACGCAACAAAGCTCAACTTCATTAGAATGCTCTGAATTTTTATCACGAAGGATAATAAATGAAATCTTATTTTTATTTAATCATCTAATCTGAAAAGGAAGACATCATTGAATCTAAATCTCACTAAACCAATGCAAAGGTCAAAAGCATCAATTACGTCTAATTATTATTTATAAACATGCATGCTCATCAACGCAGCAAGATATTGATTCGATTTTATAGCAAACCGTATTAACCATCTCATAATCAATTGAAATTGAATGTAATTGTAAACATAACCAGATTTCCAAATTTTTTATATCAAATAGTGCATGTAACCTTCTCTGCATAAAAGCATGAGGGAATCGGTTGAATGCAGAATCAGAGAACTAAATTGTGCAGAAAACCTTCATATTCCACTCCATGGAAAAGATAAATAAATATCCCACTATATACACGTAAAATAAAATGAAGTATGTATATGCTCAATGAAAGTGGATTGTAGGGACGTTAACTTCAAAGAAGAATACATAGGGTCAATTCAGCAATTAAACAAGGAAAGGAGTCGAATCTTCAAATTAATATTACATTTTCTGGTATATCTGCTCCTCTTTGTTTGCATGCTTCCCGGTATGAACAATATCTCCATGAGACACCGGTTGTGCTCTAATTTCCTCATTTAGCCTAGCTCCGTCACAATGCTGTATAACTAAACATCCAATTCCAACTTCAAAATGGGCAATTTAGTTGATTTAGTAACTTTTATTATCTTTAGAGTTGTCCTTAATGGGCAATTTAGTTCATTTTTTTAATTCTCAACATATGTTATGAATTTTGTTTATTTGTATTACTTATTAACTAATTTATTTATTTTGTGATTTTTTCCTTAAATAAAATTCTTAGGATGTTGAAACTGCTAAATGCTATTTGTCATTTTGATTTAAAAGATAAAGAATTAATTTTTACTTGAAAGAAATTATTAATTAATTAAAAAAAAAATATGAAATACACATTTTTAATGATAAACTAAGATTTTTTTTATATTATTTCTCTAGGAGTGCCTTTGCATGGTTAGAGGGAAGTGGTGGTTTTTAAAAACAATGTAAGGACTTATAATTTCAGGTAGAAGAAGTTGCACAGTATACTTTTAAAAAATGTCACCCGCAATGGCCACAGGGACATTCCAATTTTCATTGGACCTTTCATTGAACCCCTATGCAACGGCAACCATATCATAAAATATATATTCCAGTGTTTTGCTAAACACCATCATTCAGGTAACGATTTTTTCCCCTTCATCTCGGTTTCTAAGTTCAGTGCTCAAGCAATCTAGAAGGGTTTACAATTCCGCACACAAAGATGCATGCACGTCAAAAGTATTTATACATGAAAGTCAAATTTAAAACAATAATACAGACAAGCATTCCAATATAATTAAAAAAGACCACACCTTAAACTATATAATCATTCTGCATTTTTTATTTATTGAAGATGGATTGTTCAAATTACATTAAACATAGTTACTCCCTAGAATTATATGCTTCCCTCAACCTCTATAGCTTCTACAGCTCGGTCTCCACTCTATGCTTCCCTCAACCTCTACAACGTCAACTTATAAGAACTCGGCCTCTTTTGTTGTCAGTTCTATCTTTCATCACAACCGGTTTACATATATAGAATTGTTAGAGGAATACCAAATAGTTCGACTACCAACTATTGAATTCCCTTCTGCCTAGGCAAAGAATGGTTTCACATTCAGAATTATTTTATGGATTTATTATTTTAGGGTATTCATTAATGATTAATGATATTTTGAATACAACCAAATTTTGTTAGTTCATTGTGTTAAGGTGTGGGTCTAGTCAACAGGTTTTGCTTACGGGTGAGCTAGTTGGGAGGAGACACTAAAACATCCAACCAGTTGATGGTTGGTGTGGACCAGGGTGTGATCCTCGGGCCATTTTGATAATCTTAGAACAAAGCATAAAATATGTTTCTTCATCAAATGAGTGCTATATACAAGGTTGCCATGTAGTTGTTGAACAAGAAACTTGTATTGATTTGAAAACATCTATGTAGCAACTGTGCAAGTCTATAAAATCACACATTATGTAGCAGTTTTTGTATAACTGTAACATCATACATTCTGTAGTATCATCAATCTATTAAAACATACTCTATTAAAAAAGTTATAGAGCATATCTAAACTATTGGAGAAATCTCCACGTGCAGGGTAACCTTCTGCACCATGATGGTCCTGCATCAACTTGCAATTAACATAAATTATTTCCATATGAATATAGTGAAAAAAGAATATCGAATACCTTTGAAACATTTTGTAATAACTACAACCATCCTGTCCTGACATCCCTTTTTTCTATTCAATGATTTTATCTAACTTTGTGCACATTGCTCAGCAAACGAATCATACCTTTTACGATCACGGCTTTGAATGCACAATTGAAAAAGAAATACAGATCACTTACAAGTGTAGCCAAAATTTCTTTGAAAGCTAACAACATATCTTATTATCTGTATGGAAAGGATTTTACTGTGGGTGTACCCAAGCTGTGGCAATTTCAAATGCAAGGTTCATTATGTTTTCAATCGACCACTCTTTTGTGGCATTCAAAAATATCTAAAAACGTGTCACTTTTCTGTCATACAATCGGTGAAATTGTTTTTCCAATTTCTTTGTTACAATTCACCGATGTATGTTTGCATGTGCTTCTATTGAAAGAAAATATATGACTTCGACTACTGGACATTGCTATCAACCTCTGTTTTTTAAATGGATCCTTTGTTACTTTTCACTTGGAAAAAGTCATGTGTCATGGATCATTCATTTTGTGCTTACAGAAACAATTTCAATGCTTGCCTATAATGTCTCCCTCGCTCTCGAAGTGCCCAATGTCAAATGAAGCAATGGTTCAATTATTTTTAGTGACATAAACTTTAAAGAACCTGTTCTCATATACCGTGTCTACATGTATTTTAGTGCTTTCGTGGCTGTTCTATGTATTTTAATTTTTATCTATGAAACAACAACAAAAATTCCCCTGAGAAATATGGGTAATTGTTGGCTTAGTGTAGTCTCATTTTTCCTTTTATAAAAACTAAAACTAAAATATTATTATTTTAAAAAATATTAACGTAATGTTATTGTTAAATGAAAAATATTAACTTAATGTTATTGTTAAATGAATATTCATTTAAATTATTTATCAATTAATGTTTAATTGTCTTTTCCATATTATAAAAAACATGAGATTTATACATTACTATTATCCATTATTTTTAAAATTTATACTAATTAATGTCATATTTTCATATATATATAATTCAAAGTTCTATAACTTCTAATTAAATGGATCGAACTAAAATATTATGGTGTAATATAGAGTTTTTGGACTCCGAGTGCAAACGTGGAACTATAATCGAATTGAAATATTAATAGAAGCTTTTGGTTCGCATAAGATATATATTGATTTTCCATTTTTTAATAAGACAAAGGAATCCCTTTGCAAAGAGACATACAAATAATTTAATATTCCACAATTTCCAAGGAAGCTACGTGGATCTCTGTTTATTCCTCCCACAACACGCGTACTGAAGATAACAGAGGCGATGCATGGCCTATCAGGTCTATGACTTTGTGCAATTTTGCAATTTTTATATAAAAGCTAAGTTTGTTTTGCAGGTTTTTCATCGCACGAGACAATCAAAGTTCTAGCTTCAATCTATTTTTCACGCGAGAAGAAAATAGTTTTTTTAGCTTATGCGAGGGAAAACAGTGCTCATCACCCGTGCATCTTCTGGAATTAGAGAGGTTTACAGATGGAGAATGCATTAGTGTATTATTTTTATGTGTTCTGTTGCAGTAGTACTAATCAATGGTATTTCGATTGTTTGTTCCAGCAAATGGCCTATTTGTACGCCAAGAAAGGAGTGAATCTGATGTTGGTTGCAGGAGGTAAGACCGTCCGAAAGCCGTTGCTCACAAATCACGGCGAGAACACATTCATATAATTTTTACATATCAATAGTCACAATATGAAACCCTTGCAAAATCAACATGTTAATATAGATATATAGATATATACCGAACAACGTAGTTAAAAATGGAGCTCATAAGCCGTGCTGCTTGCAAGCGGACTAATAAGTTAGAATGACACTTAGCTAGAAGTCAATGCTACTTCCCTAGAAGGGGCTTATATTTTATTTTGATTTATAGATAATAAAAAGATATTGTCAAAGTGTATATATCATGAACACTTTCGAACACAGTATAAATGGAATTTGTTAATATGTTTTAACATAAGCGTGGACAAGTTTAATGATATGTGGTCATTAGTTTTATTCAAATAAGTTAAAATCACACCGCTAAGGTATTTATATTTTATGCATTTTAAATATAGTCATCAATCATATTCTTACTATGAAATATTATATGCAAAACTTCCTTCCAATTTTTATTAATTATGGATAGCAAAATTACAATAATTGGAATTTATGGGATGATTATACAAACAACTTAATAGAGTTTATAAATTCAAACAAATAATTGAAGTTCACCTCAAAAACAAAAGATATGTATTTTAAAATATACATAAATACATGTATTTTAAAATATACATAAATATATTTATAGTTTTATAAATGATTGATTATATTTTTTGAAATTAATTATAATTTTTTTTTAATAGTATAGTTTTATAAATGATTGATTATATTTTTTTGAAATTAATTATAATTTTTTTTTTAATAGTTGTACCCATTTTTGTGGGTAAACTCCAACGCCGATTCTTTTGTCTAACCATTTTATTGGCATACTTACAAGATTGGACATTGAAATATTTGTTTTTTTCCCTGGGTAACCAAGCAACCCAGAGTAAAGAAAAGAAAATGGATTATTTCCATCCACATTGATTGAAAAGAATAGAATATACAGTCACGGCGATTTTAATTGTTGAATGAATATACAGTCACAGTGATTAATATAAAAAGTTAATAGCTGTTGAAGGAATATACAGTCACAGTGATTAATTAATAGAAATAAACAAATTAATTCTTTCAAGGACAGCGGCGGTGGAAATTGGAATTGAAAGCTAGAAATGTTTGTATGTTTTGTTGTCCAGGCTTTCAAGAGTAGAGGTCATCGTCATCGTCCTCCTTTGCGGTAGCCTCTGCCTCTGCTGCGGTGGTTTGTGGAGCGAAAGCTGTGGCTGTGGCGGTGGTGGTAGTAGGAAAGCGGAACTCCGACCCAAAACCTCCTCGACACTGCTGTAATGTCTGAGCAAATGCTCCATACTTACGTATATCGGCATCACTAACACTCCTCCTGGCAAATTTCATTGCTTCCTCGAAATGAGCTGCCTTTATTTCTTCGTGGGTATCGCCTTCTTCAATATCCATGGCAGCTTCAGGGTGTTCGTTTCGTTTCTTTTCTGCTTCAATGTCCTTTTCAATGTGCTCTCTAATGGCATACTTGCAAGCACGCTGACATATTTCATTAACATCAGCGCCACTGAATCCTTCTGTGTAGCGAGCAAGAGCTGCAATTTCAACATCCATAGCAACAGGCGACTTCCTCAGACATGCCTTAAAAATCTGAAGTCTGGAAGCTTCATCAGGTAATGGAATATATATCAGCTGATCAAGGCGACCAGGTCGTAACAGAGCAGGATCGATAATATCAGGTCGATTTGTAGCCCCAATAATGAAAACAGTTTTCTTTGCATTCATGCCATCCATCTCAGTCAGCATTTGATTCAATACTCTGTCTGCTGCACCCCCAGCATCCCCCACACTGCTACCACGCTGCATGGACACAGACACCCTCAAAGTCAGTCAGTGCCTGCCTAAAACAACAACAACCAACAAGAAGATAATATAATGTAGATTAATTATTACTTGCCTGAGTAGCAATTGAGTCGAGCTCATCAAAGAAAAGGACACAGGGTGCTGCCTGTCGAGCCTTATCAAAAATATCACGCACATTGGCTTCACTTTCTCCGAACCACATCGTGAGGAGCTCTGGCCCTTTCACGCTGATAAAGTTGGCCTGGCACTCATTGGCAATGGCCTTAGCCAGTAGCGTCTTACCACAACCAGGAGGTCCATAGAAGAGGACACCTTTTGAGGGAGCCATGCCAAACTTCTCGAATTTCTCTGGATGTTCCACGGGATATTGAACAGTCTGCATGCAAATAGTAATAGGTCAATGGAAATAAACACCTATATGAATCAATCATCATATAATTCAAAGCCCAGCACAGTCCCAAGGGTGAACCCAAGGCAGAGGCCGTCGAGAAGGGAGAACCCTCCACCTACAAGTTAGGCAGAACCCTCCACCTACAAGTTAGGCAGAACCCTCCACCCGATATATATTCAGGTCGTCCTTGAAAAAGAAAGTAGATATTAGCGAAGAGAGGAATATATATATTAATTTTAATACCTCCTGGAGCTCTCTCTTGACATTTTCCAGGCCCCCAATATCCTCCCAAGAAACATTCGGCACCTCCACAACCTGATAAAAATTAAATGTTTAACTTCAGTGGAGATATATATATATATATATATATATCACGTTTCATATAAAAACAATGGAAAGGAAAACAACAAATCTCGCTCAGGCTCTGTGTATGTTTAATAATATATCCAAGTTTATAACTACTCACAGTCTCACGGAGGGCAGAGGGGTTGCTGGTGCCCAAAGCTGTCCTCAAGTGCTCATTTGTAACGGCCATAGAATTCAGAATTTCAGCATCAATTGTTTCGTCATCCAAATCAATTACATCCATTTTTTCTCTGATACACTGTAGTGCAGCCTCAGTGCAAAGAGCTGCAAGGTCTGCCCCCACATGTCCATGTGTATTCTTGGCAATATGTTCAAGATCAACCTGTAGCATGGCCCAGTAACAATGATGTTAATTAATAATGTTACGTGGATGAAGAGAGCATAAGACGAGAGAGAAAGCAATAGAGTGTAGTTAATTACTTCTTCAGCAAGCTTCATATTCTTTGTGTGAATGCGAAGAACCTCCAATCGACCAACTTCATCTGGAACCCCAATTTCAATTTCCCGATCAAACCTACCAAATCTTCTAAGCGCTGGATCAATGCTGTTGGGCCTATTTGTTGCTCCCATCACAATCACGTGAGCTCGAGCTTTGAGGCCATCCATCAATGTCAAGAGTTGAGATACAATGCGTCTCTCTACTTCCCCATGTGTTTTCTCCCTCTTTGGAGCTATGGAGTCAATCTCATCGATGAAAATGATGGAGGGAGCATTGTCCTCTGCTTCTTGAAAAGCCTTTCTGAGATTGTTCTCACTCTCTCCCGCAAGTTTTGACATAATTTCAGGACCATTAATTAAGAAAAAGAAAGATCCAGTCTCATTTGCCACTGCCCTGCCAATCAAGGTTTTTCCTGAACCAGGAGGACCATAAAGCAAAACACCCTTCGGTGGCTTCACACCAATAGCTTTGAAAAGCTGCGGATGTCGAAGGGGTAGCTCAACTAGTTCCCTGATTTGTGCCATTTGTTTCCCGAGACCACCAATATCATCATAACCAACTCCATTCAATTTCTCTTCATCTTCTCGTCGTATTGGATCTCCTTCACAAAAAATTTCAGTGTCGGGAGAAACAACACAATATTCACCAGGATCTGTCCCCACGATTTTGAATTCCACACTGCGCATCCCTCCTCGCACAAGAAAGAGGTCTCCTTTTCTCACAGGGCGATAGGCTTCCATGAAGTAAGCTGTATGATAATAAAACAAATTAATATATACAAGTAGGTTTTTCATAAAAACAACTAGTGTCATATGGACATTCACGTATACAAGTAGGCATTAAAAACCAGTACTCACGTTTCAAGTAGGCATCAAACAGGTCGCCTGTAAGACCCTCGATAGTGTCATCTATAGGAAGAATATGGACACTCTTCCCATACTTGACATCTGGGCACTGATGAACAGACACCACATCCCCCAATCTTACTCTCAGATTTGATCTAACAACTCTATTCATTCTAATTGCATGCTCTGCACAGCTGTCATCGCCCACAACTATGCAAACTGTATCCTTTCTCTTCTTACCCTGCACATGCCACAGTTAAACTTAAACAAATGGAGAGAGTTCAAGATCCGCAACCAAAATTCAAACTAAAATGCATCACATCATATAATATACAAGAAGGGATTGCAATGCCCTGCAGGCGTGGAAATCAAAATTATAATAGAGCGAGGAGGAACCTTAAGAAGGACTGTATCGCCCCTGAATAGCTGCAACGTTTCCATTGTTTGGGGATTAAGGGCCACCATAGAATTGTCATCGTTAATGGCTTCATCCACAACTAGGCGATTAGGAGCCTTCTTACGCTCAAGTATTGCACTGCTCAGGTCCCTCGTTGTTGTTACCCTGCTGCTGGAATTTGGAACGAAATTGGATTGATTAAATTAACAACCAACAGACTGTCAACAATCAATAAGAATAACAATAATATAACAATCAATAAGAATAACACTAATATATTGATGGGAGCAATCATGCCTTGCCACAGTGCCAAATTCGTATAAATTCTATTGCAGATTTAAAGGGATGAGAAGAAAATTTAAGCTTTTCTGACTTACGATTCAGATGATTCACCGGCCATCGTGGATTTTCAAACTATTCAAATTCAACGATAAGATAGAGTAGTCTATTTTCAAACAATGCAAGTGCAACGATAGAGTCTAGGGATGAGATCAACCGAAAGCTCCGATACACCAGTCTTTCTTGCGGAAATAGTGAAATTCCAAAATGGCCAATTAGATTTCTATTTTATATATATATATGTGCGGGCATACAAAGTATGGATGGCCATTCCGTTTATATGTTGTAGGTAGGTCGGTTCAAATCAAGGAGTAAGGCATGCACATCTCCATAGTTCTTTTTCTCCATAAAAGTGGGTTTCATACATTAATTTGTCTCAATAGCATTACATCTCACACATTATTCACACATTATTTGGGTGTTTTTGTGTTCGGTTTAAAATGAATTATTATCACTTTATTTGTTAAATTAAAAAGCCACTCCTTTAATTCTAACTATTAAGAATACAAATTATATCAACTTCTTTTTAATTTTTTCATCGACTTACCAAAGTATTAAATATATATTTAGATATACTTAGATATTTACATTTCGAATTGTCAACTTGGCATAATCGTACATCATGAAATAGTTGCCATGAAAGCATTAAAAATATATTTAAATATAATTAGATGTAATTAAAAAGCCACTCCTTTAATTCTAACGATTAAGAATACAAATTATATCAACTTGTTTTTATTTTTTTCATATATATATATATATATATATATATATACTAGACATTCAACTACGACTTACCAAAGTATTCAATATATATTTAGATATACTTAGATATTTACATTTCGAATTGTCAACTTGGCATAATCGTACATCATGAAATAGTTGCCATGAAAGTATTAAAGATATATTTAAATATAATTAGATATTTACATTTCAAATTATTTTCCTGTTGAGCTTAAAAATAAATTATTATCATTATTTTTCATTAAATTAAAAAGCCACCCCTTTAATTCTAACAATTAAGAATACGGATTATATCAACTTCTTTTTATTTTTTTCATATATATATATATATATATATATATATATGAGACATTCAACTACGACTTACCAAAGTATTAAATATATATTTAGATATACTTAGATATCTACATTCCAAATTGTCAACGTGGCATCATTTTTAACTTAGGTTTGATTTCCCACTCTGAGTAAACATGGGCCCATGAGAGGGTTCCCTTCCCCATGGCCCTTTACCATTTGTTGCACAATTGAGCTTCTTTGGCCACATCTTCCCCCATTTAGGCCTTCCTCTAATTGATTCAGTCATCTTCTGTGTAGCATGCCATTAATTTCAGCACCAAATAGTTTGTCGGGTAGTTAGACAACACCTCTTAGGACCATCTGCACTCCCCGTCTTTAGCATGCATGCTCATTATTGCGCAAGGATGGTAGACTTTGATTCATCTTTTATCGCATTGCTAGCCCCTTACTTACCATATCCTACTCTCACATTATTGCAGCTTATTTCCCACAGCAATGTTATCGACTTTGATTCATCTTTTATTGCATCGCTAGCCCCTTGTTTACCACCACCTACTCTCGCCTTATCGCAGCTTATGTCCCACGGCAACATTGTCTTTCCATATACATGTGGATTTGGAGGCCTCTTTTCTACCTATTACTCATGGTTTGCCCTCTAATCCCTACGGGCCAAGCATCAAAACTAGAAGCTTGACAAAGGAAAGAAGAATATTGCTCCCTATAGTTGTGGACTTGTTGCGTAATCGAAGCTCCCGATGTTTTGTTGTGTGTAAATATGACACCCCTCCTTGCATTTCTTAACTTTGGTGGTCAATATGCCATCTAAATGAGATTCTATAAATTATGTCGTGTACGCTAGTATTTTAAGTTCAACACATGTTCTTGGGTCTTGTTTGGATTTCTTATATCGACCATCCTCCTCGCTTGAGGGGATGCCATTAATGTTATTAATTGTCCTTTCTTTTTATTCCTCATCTCAACTTGTGAGGTAGTAGGATGGACATCCGTTTATTGAGGCAGGGGACATCGGGCAATTTTAGCTAGATCTATTTCCTTTTGTTCATACATACTTGTGGAGATCATGGAATCGTTGTTGTATTTTGCAAGAGGATAGATCACACCCTTGGCTAGCAGGAGCCTCGAGCGACCGTCTTACCCATGGGAGGACTTCGGGTGGCTGCATGTTCAGCTAAGTGCCCCGATGCATATGGCTGCAATGGACCGGAGAACCCAGCTCGGAATGACGCATCGAAGGTCTGCCCCGCATGCAGACCACTTGGTGGATGAGTGTAGACAGGCGCGTCGGCACGAGGGGTTCCATATGATGGCAAGATGGGCTTGGCGCCCATGTCGAAGGTGAGGCGCGTCGGGAGACACCAACACGTTGAGGTGGAGGGACTCAACGACACGTGTCGACACCCTGCCGCGTCAGCACAATGCCACATCAACAGAAATTCAAAAGGTAAAAAAAAATAAAATCTGGAGCCAAAATTTTATTTTGGCCATAACAGGAGCATTTTAGCTCACTATCCGATGAGACTTGCGCCATTTTGGCGCTATTTATAGAGGATACCGGGTTTCCTGTGAGGGACATCGCTCCATTCTGCTTAATTTATACAGAAATTTGAATTCGGTGGTTTTCGAAGGTTCATAGCTTGAGGATGGACGGGGGCCCGGTTGAAGCCCGGATTTTTATGGTGTAGTCGTGACCTAGGCACACAAATAAATATGGAACGTTGAGGATAAATTCAAAAATATTTGAAGTCGGGAGATGAAAGAAGGCCAAAATCCACTATTGGGGCGCGCAAAAGTGCAATTTTTGAAAACTTGAAAGGAGCAAAAGTGGCCCCAGAACTCATAACCAGAAAATTTATTGATTTCAAAATTTGTTCTACTCATCAAGCTGAACAAATTTTCTTAGAAGAATTTTTTTCCAGAAATGCTTAGTTTGGGAGATAGGATTTTTCAGAGAAAATTCCAAGACTGGAAAAAGGTGCAAAAATCAAAAGTTGTTGATTCCAAAGTTCTATAAAATTTGATGGGAATATCAGAATGGAGTAATGAAAGTATATGCGTAATCAACATCATATGGTTGATCAGTTGCCGATATAATTTTTTTTCAAATTATTTATCTATTTTGTTGTATGGATATCATAAATTGGTCCTTCATAATAATTGCAGTTACAGGAACGATGTAAATTGGTGCAAAATTGCTGATTTTGGAGAGATGCAACTTTCAGCTCTGAAATGGTAAATGGAAATGGGAGCAGTCATTGGAAATATTGTTATAAGGTCGAGAAGAGGATGAAGGGAAAAGCGAAGTCATTTGGGAAGCACGATGACGAGAATGTCAGGCATGCGGAAGCACCCAAGGACAAAGGCAAGCGTGTGCCTTGTTGGGCTCGATGCTAGAAGAGCCCGTGATCGTCCAAGACCAAGATCATACCAAGTTGTGTTATGTTCATGCGGAGCTGGATGGACAGAGTGTCACATCGTTGGTTGGAAGTGGGGCAACACACAACTTCATAAAGGAAGTAGTTACGAGGAGGCTCAAGTTACACTTAGAGCCGGGGCATACGTCTTTCAAAGTTGTGGACTTGGAGGTAGAAAAAGTGGTTGGTGTTCCTAACCGAGTCCCTTTGAGACTTGGTGATTGGAGTGGTGATCCGATATTCCTTGTGGTGCCGATGGATGATTTTGAGGTTGCCTTGGGGCAGGATTTCTAAGGAGAGAAAAGGGAGTGTTGATGCCTCACTTAGATTGCTTGGCGATCCTTTCATGTTGAGAGCCGATTATAGTCCACGCAGTAGAAGGTCGTGAAAGTGACTTCTTTGAGCATGGAATCCACAACATGTCAAGGAAAGATGCGAACTCATTGTGGAGAAAGTAAAGGCATGGGGAAATAGAAGCAAATGCTCGAAGAAGAGTTGGAACCGGTGAGACATAAATAGGTGGAAAACTTGGAAAAACGAGTGACTAGACTCAAGGAGATGGTGGCATCGATAGTGTCGACCATCGGGAGTTAAGTTGATGCTTGCATGGTGATGCAAGAATCTTGCAATGCAGAAGAGAAGGAGGCTGGTTCGGACAGACGGGATGAAGACCTCTATAGCTTATACCGAGAGAGCACTGTGATGGAAAGCAAAGAAGGGGAAGGAGCACAACATCCACAAGTGGAAGCAGCCGCGTCACCTCTGACTCGCTTGGGAAGGACCGTCACGGGGATCTCACGGCGAGGAGATTGTTAGAGGAATCGAACGAAAAGATCGGTTTGAATATACTACCCTTGGTGTATCCGAGCAAGAATATTGCTCACTCGGAGCAGTCGCGTAGCAACAATGTTGAGGGTGATGGTCGTGGGTGCCACTCACCCATCCTTCATCATTGAAGCGGACCACGAGGCAACCCACTTCCAGTGGTACGGTAGGAGGGATGTTTGGGACCTTAGGCAGAAGGTTCCTCATTGAATCCAGGAGAAACCACGATGTGGAAGACCTTGAGGTATGCATTGGATTGTGGAGGCAGTTTGGCGTGCGATGGTGGAAGTGGTGACTTCACCATGAGTGAACATGGAAACCAACTGAGACAGATAAGTACTTGGCATGAGATACATGGAGAAGCGAACTCGGGATTCGACTTGATGGAATGAAGTGAAGGGTTGGTGATCCGGATTTGTGTGGGAACGAAACAAAAGATAGCATATACAGAGATATATATTCACATACACAGATATATGGCAAGAAACACATCAATACAGTAAACACATATTCTATTAAATATCGGAAATAGAACAGACTGTAAATACAATAGCTAGAATGGTAGTATCTATCTCTGAGAAGAGATGTGGCCGCTGTGCTCATTCGTGCCAAGATGATTACAAGGAGAGGACGAAAGGGCCTATTTATCATAAGCATGAGGGAAAGAATCCCAAACATCCAAAAGCCTAATCCTAGAAGATGAACCGTCATAAAGTTTGCGGCCCCAAGGTGGTTAGTTGAACAGTCAACTTCCCGGGGTCATAACTTTTGCATACGATCTCCGTTTGGGGCGCTCGGTAGCCCGTTGGAAAGATCTATCCGAGGACTACGCCGAGGGCCCTGGAGCAGATGGGCTCTGCCCGACCACGATTTCCCAAAACCGCCGTTTAGGGCCTCAAAACGGCCCCGAAAGTTTGGGACTCGAAAAACTGTAGAAAAATTACTAGAAAATTGGCAAACTGGGAAACTCTTTTGAGCCAGTGGAATAGGTGGGTGGCCACCGATATCCTTATGGATCAGTTGGATGAGAAGCAGCAATTGGACGAGGCTCTTTCAGGAGACTTGGTTGCAAGAACAGATGACACCGACAACCTTGGGCGAACGGTTTTCAAGAGCAGCAGGCATGCTTGAAGACATCGTACAAGATGGAGACAGCTTGGGGTTGGGGAGGATGTCACACCCTTAGCTAGCAAGATCCTCAGGGCCTATCTTTCCCATGGGAGGACTTCGGGTTGTAGCATGTTCGGCCAAGTTCCCCAATGGACATGGCTGGCATGGACCGGAGAACCCGCCTTGGAATCTTGCACCGAAGGTGGGGCTGACACGCAGACCACTACGTGGACGAGTGTAGATGGTGGGCATCGGGACGAGGGGTTTAGGATGATGGAAATACGGGAAATTTAGGGATGCCTCGCTTTTGATTCCCTGGTCCGAAAATAACTGTGCTCGCCCATCTTTGTCTAGATTGCATGCTCACCTCTTCTCTTCTAGCATCCCCCCTAAGTGATTTTCCAATCGAGTCTTCCATCTTGCAGAATGCAAAGAAGTGTAAGTGAGATCGCCCTTTGTATCTATCAAATTGCAGTTGTTGATGTCGATGTTCTCTATTAGGGACTAGACCTCCCTTATCAGTGGGCAACAACAAGAATGACACCTACCCATATCGATTAGAGTATAGATCGGGTGGGAGTGGAGAGGCTGGCTCATAGGTGGTTCATAGAGGGCCAGCGGAGCTATTCTTTTTTTGTGGGGGAAGGGGGGTGGTGTGGGATAATAGGGTGTTTGGAAGCGAAATGATTTGTGGATAGATGGAGAAAGGAGGGTGTAATACCCTAGTCTCATCCCTTTGAACTTGATCCTGGTTATATTGTAATTATGTTTTTCTCCATTATGTGTTTCTTAACACCATGAGGTGGTTTCCATGGTGATTTTGAACAGCGACAACCACGATCATTTTAATATTGATGGAAGGGTTCCAAGGATTAACGAGGAGGAGGAAAAAGACGGGGTTGTGTGTCCACCGGAGGGAAAGGTAAGGGGATCCAATGGGGGAATTTACTTTTCCTTATGAGTATGTCTTACCTTATCAATAGACCTTCTCTTCATTGTCTTATTTTCCATTTATCCTCAACTCTATCATAACCTTGAAGTGGGAGCCTAGTTAAATGAAAAGGGAAATATGAATATGAGAGCTTAGCAATCCTATTCCGTTAGTGTCTCGCTCATATTGTGTAGTAACTACATCCTACCTCTGGAGAACCAAGAAAATGGTGGAGGAAAGACTCCTTCCACACACTCGTTCATTCCATTAATGGATGGAAATTCGAAAGAAGAGAGAGGAGCTTGGAAAAAAAGCGGGATCTTTGAGAGAAAATAAGCGTTTGGAGGAAGTAACCCACCCCCGACTCTCATATGAACCATGGATAGATGAAAGAAAGGATGGTAGGTGATATTACACACCCTTGGCGAGAAACTACATACCATTTCGAATCCCTAAAGGCTGTTGGTTTGTTAGGTTGTCCAAAGAACCATAAAATCCGTTTCCAAGAAGCTTCGCAATGTTGTAAATGGAACCTGGAAGTAGGCAGTGTATTGGGATCACATTGACCGTACTGGAGGGCAGAGAGAGGAAGAGCATGCCCGAGGGACTGAAGAGCAGAGAAAGAACGACTTCTTTTGTTGTATGGAGCATGGGATGACTTCTTACGCTACCTAAGAGGATGCACAAAGAACCGGTGGTGACTTGCTTGGTTGGTAGCTTGGAAGCCTTTTGTGAAAACAAGAGGGGTTTTGGAAATCTTGAAAATATTATCTTCCATGATGGTCTCATATACCGACACGGGGGTGGGATTCTACAGTGGAGTAGCCTATGGTTTGGAAGAAATCAGTCCCCACATAATCAACTTCCTTGGAGCTTCATCTTGGAAAAGATAAGTGTACTCTTACTTTTATGTATGAATTTAGCAGTATAGAATGAAGAGTACGCGATACCCGATTATCATGATGTTTTGACTGCAATTTTCCTATAGATGTCGATCCGTAAACTGTCATGGATATTCCACTGGATTAGTTCGTCACAACGAATCTTACAGCTTAGTTCATTGTGGTTATTTAATTCCACAAAATACTGAATCCAATGGAACTGAAAGAGAAATAACTATCCAGCAAATAAGCACGCAATCCACACAACGACACAAGATATACCCCGGGAAAACCCAGCCACAAATGAGGACTATACCTTGTTCTTCATATCAAAATTCAGATAGAAAGGAAATGGATTTCCCTGTAGAGTTACATATGACTCTACGGCCAGAATGGATACTACAGGATCTCCTAGATCTCCTATGTTATGCTACCATATCCACTCCCTTGTTGTTTTCTCAACTATGCGAAAATACAATAACATCGAAAGAATGGAACCCCTTCTTCTCCCAACAGCCCGATATTTAACATAGCACGATACTCGCCGCTTAGGGTTAATTCTAGGGTTTTTTTTATACCCCAAACCATGATTAGGGCTGTGGTTTTGGACCTTCTAGAATGTTCTTCAAATTCCACACATGACTAGCTCCACATGTGCGAGAAATGAGAGCCGGCGTGGAATCCACTCGGTACCATGGTGGTCAACTGGGTAGGTCAACTTGCGCGCAGGGAAAATTTTAGGGGCGGAATTTAGCCCATGGGATACTTTTCGGCCTTTTTTTTTCTTCCAAGAAACCATTTTCCAATTTGCCTTTTTTTCAAAGATGTTTCGCCGAAATTCCATGGGATAATTTTTTTTTACTCTAAAAATCGCCAAAATTGTACAATAATTATATAAAGTCCTTGGAAATTTGAATATTTTTTTGAAAAAATCGCCAAACATTTTATGGTTGCAAATTTAAGAATTAGTAAGATTCGCCAAGGTTTCTACACTTTGAGAAAATTATGGATCTTTAAAATTTTCCCTGCTTGCAGGAGGCATAACTTCTTCATACGGACTCCGATTGAGGTGATTCTTGCACCGTTGGAAATTTCTCGGTGTGTAGAATGTAAAATTTTGGTCCAATCGTTTTTCCTCTGAAAAATGGCATTTAATACCTCTAAATGGTACTCGAAGGTTTCAGACGATTTTTTGACCCCAAATCTGAAAAGTGAGTCGTGCCCTACAAGCCAATTAATCCAATATTTTGGCCCCGAAATATCCAAACAGGTAACCAATTATATATTGATCCATTTCGTATCAGATGCCGACATCATTGCTTGATTAAGTCATGTGCAAAACATGTGCGGTAAAGTGTTGTAATTTCTTGCATGGCAATTGTTTGACAAAAGAATTGAGTAGGTGAAAGTTTTCCTTGTCCAATTATGGTTGATAAATGGGTTCTATGGATGATATGAAACTCGTTATCGAGTGGGTATTAAGTATCCCTTTCCGAGGAGAGAAGTATTAAGGCCTTTCTTATGGATGCACCTCGTTTCCCTCAATCTAAGTTTTCCCAGTTTCTGTATTTGAATATTTTCAAGACTTAAAAATTTATTTGAAATTCATTTATATACGAGTATGAATAACGCCATGCATGCCTAATAAGTGGGTTGGAGTGGAATAACTCCTGTGGCTAATTTAGAAAGGGAATAATTCTTGAATTTTGAGCATGGTAGGATTGCGTAGAACGCCTTGTAAATATTGATATATGTATTCCAATATACAAATTGGGTAGTAATTAGTTATGGCATATAGGATCTAAATACACATGTGAAAATGCTTTCCAAAAATATCAAATACCCAGGTTCCAATTTGAGAGATATTGTTTGTGCAATAGGGGCCTTTCTCAGTTTTTTTTTTTTTTTTTTTTAGCATTTTGGAGTGTGGCCGCGCTTTCCCTCTAGGAAAGTCACGAGAAATCGCCCTTATTATTCATAAGAGCTGTGTCAATTCCTCCTTGGCCACTTTTGTCCTTCAGAATAACCACGACCATGACTTGTAGGTGCTTGTTTGGGCATTTTTTGATGAATTTTGAGGGTTTAAAGGAATGAATGAAAAGAGAACTTGGTAACAAGCCTAAGAGATATTTTCATACATATATTCAATGGGATTGCGATGACAAATTATGGATTAGAATACGAGTTACCTCTCTTTCATCTTGTTTTTAGCCTCCCTAAACATGGCTTGGATAATTTTCCCCAAACACCCAGGGAAATCTGGCTGTTGTGTGTGCCTTAGAGTTAGAAGTGGTTTAGGGATGTCCTGAATAGTTAGAGGTGATGTTTGCCTCTTCTAAGAATTGAATTTCATCATAGTTTGTTGTTGCAATTGACCTCCTCGAAGGAAGAAAGGGCTCAATATCCCTATCCTCCCCGAACACTTGTTAAGGTGTAACTTTCATGGGTGGATTTAATGATTGTTTTAAATCACTTACCATAACCGGACCAAGACTAATGATATGTATCTTTAGGGTTTTGAAATACCTAGCTTGGACATTACATATGCTTCTTTGTTTAGGTGATGCTTCACTCGACAAATGTTTACTATGCTGAATCCTTGAGGAGGGGGGATTTTTCTTTGAAGGGCCTTGCTGACGTGAGATGAGGAAGAGTGAGGATTGTTTTTGAGGGCTTAGAGGATGAAATGTGAATCTCCAAGGATGATTACATCTAGGGATGTCATCTCACCGGAGCCATTTGTTCCTTGGAATGATTGGTTGGTTGTTGAATTCCCCAAGTGAAAAATATTTTTTGTTGTTCACCGGGGTTATAAATGACCCACCACATCTAATTTTTCCGACTGGTTGGTATAAAATTTATTCTTTTATCCATAAAAAAGAGAGTATGTTATCTTAAAACTTGATGATATGGTTGAGAGGCCCTATTCTCCAATGCAAAATAAAAGACAAAGAAATCGGGGATTCAAATATGTAAAACTTAGAAATAATAACTAAATATGCACAAAACACGCCATAAAATCAATACGAAATTTAATATGATCCACTTCCTTCGTGGATTAAAACAAGTTTAAGAAGGCTTATTCCTCCAACAATACAAAATGCTCCTAGATTTTCTGCAAATTTTAGGCATTTCAATCCCAATATTCTAAACATTATTCTCATTTAAAATTTCCTTGTCCTATGTTTCATATTGCTTTGAAGATACAATAAAGTGACGGTATATGTTTTCAATGGAATAGAAGAAAAACAAGGTTGATGGAAGCAAAGCTTCTAGTCCCTGCCAAAAGTAAAAGCAAAATTACCAAGTCCCTCGTTTCAGGTTAAGAAGGGGCTGAGAACTCAACCCCTCTCTGCAAACTGCAAAGCATTAGCAAGAATGAAACCAACACCAAAACAATAATTCTGGTTAATATGAAGTTCACAATAATTAGAACGCAACAAAGCTCAACTTCATTAGAATGCTCTGAATTTTTATCACGAAGGATAATAAATGAAATCTTATTTTTATTTAATCATCTAATCTGAAAAGGAAGACATCATTGAATCTAAATCTCACTAAACCAATGCAAAGGTCAAAAGCATCAATTACGTCTAATTATTATTTATAAACATGCATGCTCATCAACGCAGCAAGATATTGATTCGATTTTATAGCAAACCGTATTAACCATCTCATAATCAATTGAAATTGAATGTAATTGTAAACATAACCAGATTTCCAAATTTTTTATATCAAATAGTGCATGTAACCTTCTCTGCATAAAAGCATGAGGGAATCGGTTGAATGCAGAATCAGAGAACTAAATTGTGCAGAAAACCTTCATATTCCACTCCATGGAAAAGATAAATAAATATCCCACTATATACACGTAAAATAAAATGAAGTATGTATATGCTCAATGAAAGTGGATTGTAGGGACGTTAACTTCAAAGAAGAATACATAGGGTCAATTCAGCAATTAAACAAGGAAAGGAGTCGAATCTTCAAATTAATATTACATTTTCTGGTATATCTGCTCCTCTTTGTTTGCATGCTTCCCGGTATGAACAATATCTCCATGAGACACCGGTTGTGCTCTAATTTCCTCATTTAGCCTAGCTCCGTCACAATGCTGTATAACTAAACATCCAATTCCAACTTCAAAATGGGCAATTTAGTTGATTTAGTAACTTTTATTATCTTTAGAGTTGTCCTTAATGGGCAATTTAGTTCATTTTTTTAATTCTCAACATATGTTATGAATTTTGTTTATTTGTATTACTTATTAACTAATTTATTTATTTTGTGATTTTTTCCTTAAATAAAATTCTTAGGATGTTGAAACTGCTAAATGCTATTTGTCATTTTGATTTAAAAGATAAAGAATTAATTTTTACTTGAAAGAAATTATTAATTAATTAAAAAAAAAATATGAAATACACATTTTTAATGATAAACTAAGATTTTTTTTATATTATTTCTCTAGGAGTGCCTTTGCATGGTTAGAGGGAAGTGGTGGTTTTTAAAAACAATGTAAGGACTTATAATTTCAGGTAGAAGAAGTTGCACAGTATACTTTTAAAAAATGTCACCCGCAATGGCCACAGGGACATTCCAATTTTCATTGGACCTTTCATTGAACCCCTATGCAACGGCAACCATATCATAAAATATATATTCCAGTGTTTTGCTAAACACCATCATTCAGGTAACGATTTTTTCCCCTTCATCTCGGTTTCTAAGTTCAGTGCTCAAGCAATCTAGAAGGGTTTACAATTCCGCACACAAAGATGCATGCACGTCAAAAGTATTTATACATGAAAGTCAAATTTAAAACAATAATACAGACAAGCATTCCAATATAATTAAAAAAGACCACACCTTAAACTATATAATCATTCTGCATTTTTTATTTATTGAAGATGGATTGTTCAAATTACATTAAACATAGTTACTCCCTAGAATTATATGCTTCCCTCAACCTCTATAGCTTCTACAGCTCGGTCTCCACTCTATGCTTCCCTCAACCTCTACAACGTCAACTTATAAGAACTCGGCCTCTTTTGTTGTCAGTTCTATCTTTCATCACAACCGGTTTACATATATAGAATTGTTAGAGGAATACCAAATAGTTCGACTACCAACTATTGAATTCCCTTCTGCCTAGGCAAAGAATGGTTTCACATTCAGAATTATTTTATGGATTTATTATTTTAGGGTATTCATTAATGATTAATGATATTTTGAATACAACCAAATTTTGTTAGTTCATTGTGTTAAGGTGTGGGTCTAGTCAACAGGTTTTGCTTACGGGTGAGCTAGTTGGGAGGAGACACTAAAACATCCAACCAGTTGATGGTTGGTGTGGACCAGGGTGTGATCCTCGGGCCATTTTGATAATCTTAGAACAAAGCATAAAATATGTTTCTTCATCAAATGAGTGCTATATACAAGGTTGCCATGTAGTTGTTGAACAAGAAACTTGTATTGATTTGAAAACATCTATGTAGCAACTGTGCAAGTCTATAAAATCACACATTATGTAGCAGTTTTTGTATAACTGTAACATCATACATTCTGTAGTATCATCAATCTATTAAAACATACTCTATTAAAAAAGTTATAGAGCATATCTAAACTATTGGAGAAATCTCCACGTGCAGGGTAACCTTCTGCACCATGATGGTCCTGCATCAACTTGCAATTAACATAAATTATTTCCATATGAATATAGTGAAAAAAGAATATCGAATACCTTTGAAACATTTTGTAATAACTACAACCATCCTGTCCTGACATCCCTTTTTTCTATTCAATGATTTTATCTAACTTTGTGCACATTGCTCAGAAAACGAATCATACCTTTTACGATCACGGCTTTGAATGCACAATTGAAAAAGAAATACAGATCACTTACAAGTGTAGCCAAAATTTCTTTGAAAGCTAACAACATATCTTATTATCTGTATGGAAAGGATTTTACTGTGGGTGTACCCAAGCTGTGGCAATTTCAAATGCAAGGTTCATTATGTTTTCAATCGACCACTCTTTTGTGGCATTCAAAAATATCTAAAAACGTGTCACTTTTCTGTCATACAATCGGTGAAATTGTTTTTCCAATTTCTTTGTTACAATTCACCGATGTATGTTTGCATGTGCTTCTATTGAAAGAAAATATATGACTTCGACTACTGGACATTGCTATCAACCTCTGTTTTTTAAATGGATCCTTTGTTACTTTTCACTTGGAAAAAGTCATGTGTCATGGATCATTCATTTTGTGCTTACAGAAACAATTTCAATGCTTGCCTATAATGTCTCCCTCGCTCTCGAAGTGCCCAATGTCAAATGAAGCAATGGTTCAATTATTTTTAGTGACATAAACTTTAAAGAACCTGTTCTCATATACCGTGTCTACATGTATTTTAGTGCTTTCGTGGCTGTTCTATGTATTTTAATTTTTATCTATGAAACAACAACAAAAATTCCCCTGAGAAATATGGGTAATTGTTGGCTTAGTGTAGTCTCATTTTTCCTTTTATAAAAACTAAAACTAAAATATTATTATTTTAAAAAATATTAACGTAATGTTATTGTTAAATGAAAAATATTAACTTAATGTTATTGTTAAATGAATATTCATTTAAATTATTTATCAATTAATGTTTAATTGTCTTTTCCATATTATAAAAAACATGAGATTTATACATTACTATTATCCATTATTTTTAAAATTTATACTAATTAATGTCATATTTTCATATATATATAATTCAAAGTTCTATAACTTCTAATTAAATGGATCGAACTAAAATATTATGGTGTAATATAGAGTTTTTGGACTCCGAGTGCAAACGTGGAACTATAATCGAATTGAAATATTAATAGAAGCTTTTGGTTCGCATAAGATATATATTGATTTTCCATTTTTTAATAAGACAAAGGAATCCCTTTGCAAAGAGACATACAAATAATTTAATATTCCACAATTTCCAAGGAAGCTACGTGGATCTCTGTTTATTCCTCCCACAACACGCGTACTGAAGATAACAGAGGCGATGCATGGCCTATCAGGTCTATGACTTTGTGCAATTTTGCAATTTTTATATAAAAGCTAAGTTTGTTTTGCAGGTTTTTCATCGCACGAGACAATCAAAGTTCTAGCTTCAATCTATTTTTCACGCGAGAAGAAAATAGTTTTTTTAGCTTATGCGAGGGAAAACAGTGCTCATCACCCGTGCATCTTCTGGAATTAGAGAGGTTTACAGATGGAGAATGCATTAGTGTATTATTTTTATGTGTTCTGTTGCAGTAGTACTAATCAATGGTATTTCGATTGTTTGTTCCAGCAAATGGCCTATTTGTACGCCAAGAAAGGAGTGAATCTGATGTTGGTTGCAGGAGGTAAGACCGTCCGAAAGCCGTTGCTCACAAATCACGGCGAGAACACATTCATATAATTTTTACATATCAATAGTCACAATATGAAACCCTTGCAAAATCAACATGTTAATATAGATATATAGATATATACCGAACAACGTAGTTAAAAATGGAGCTCATAAGCCGTGCTGCTTGCAAGCGGACTAATAAGTTAGAATGACACTTAGCTAGAAGTCAATGCTACTTCCCTAGAAGGGGCTTATATTTTATTTTGATTTATAGATAATAAAAAGATATTGTCAAAGTGTATATATCATGAACACTTTCGAACACAGTATAAATGGAATTTGTTAATATGTTTTAACATAAGCGTGGACAAGTTTAATGATATGTGGTCATTAGTTTTATTCAAATAAGTTAAAATCACACCGCTAAGGTATTTATATTTTATGCATTTTAAATATAGTCATCAATCATATTCTTACTATGAAATATTATATGCAAAACTTCCTTCCAATTTTTATTAATTATGGATAGCAAAATTACAATAATTGGAATTTATGGGATGATTATACAAACAACTTAATAGAGTTTATAAATTCAAACAAATAATTGAAGTTCACCTCAAAAACAAAAGATATGTATTTTAAAATATACATAAATACATGTATTTTAAAATATACATAAATATATTTATAGTTTTATAAATGATTGATTATATTTTTTGAAATTAATTATAATTTTTTTTTAATAGTATAGTTTTATAAATGATTGATTATATTTTTTTGAAATTAATTATAATTTTTTTTTAATAGTTGTACCCATTTTTGTGGGTAAACTCCAACGCCGATTCTTTTGTCTAACCATTTTATTGGCATACTTACAAGATTGGACATTGAAATATTTGTTTTTTTCCCTGGGTAACCAAGCAACCCAGAGTAAAGAAAAGAAAATGGATTATTTCCATCCACATTGATTGAAAAGAATAGAATATACAGTCACGGCGATTTTAATTGTTGAATGAATATACAGTCACAGTGATTAATATAAAAAGTTAATAGCTGTTGAAGGAATATACAGTCACAGTGATTAATTAATAGAAATAAACAAATTAATTCTTTCAAGGACAGCGGCGGTGGAAATTGGAATTGAAAGCTAGAAATGTTTGTATGTTTTGTTGTCCAGGCTTTCAAGAGTAGAGGTCATCGTCATCGTCCTCCTTTGCGGTAGCCTCTGCCTCTGCTGCGGTGGTTTGTGGAGCGAAAGCTGTGGCTGTGGCGGTGGTGGTAGTAGGAAAGCGGAACTCCGACCCAAAACCTCCTCGACACTGCTGTAATGTCTGAGCAAATGCTCCATACTTACGTATATCGGCATCACTAACACTCCTCCTGGCAAATTTCATTGCTTCCTCGAAATGAGCTGCCTTTATTTCTTCGTGGGTATCGCCTTCTTCAATATCCATGGCAGCTTCAGGGTGTTCGTTTCGTTTCTTTTCTGCTTCAATGTCCTTTTCAATGTGCTCTCTAATGGCATACTTGCAAGCACGCTGACATATTTCATTAACATCAGCGCCACTGAATCCTTCTGTGTAGCGAGCAAGAGCTGCAATTTCAACATCCATAGCAACAGGCGACTTCCTCAGACATGCCTTAAAAATCTGAAGTCTGGAAGCTTCATCAGGTAATGGAATATATATCAGCTGATCAAGGCGACCAGGTCGTAACAGAGCAGGATCGATAATATCAGGTCGATTTGTAGCCCCAATAATGAAAACAGTTTTCTTTGCATTCATGCCATCCATCTCAGTCAGCATTTGATTCAATACTCTGTCTGCTGCACCCCCAGCATCCCCCACACTGCTACCACGCTGCATGGACACAGACACCCTCAAAGTCAGTCAGTGCCTGCCTAAAACAACAACAACCAACAAGAAGATAATATAATGTAGATTAATTATTACTTGCCTGAGTAGCAATTGAGTCGAGCTCATCAAAGAAAAGGACACAGGGTGCTGCCTGTCGAGCCTTATCAAAAATATCACGCACATTGGCTTCACTTTCTCCGAACCACATCGTGAGGAGCTCTGGCCCTTTCACGCTGATAAAGTTGGCCTGGCACTCATTGGCAATGGCCTTAGCCAGTAGCGTCTTACCACAACCAGGAGGTCCATAGAAGAGGACACCTTTTGAGGGAGCCATGCCAAACTTCTCGAATTTCTCTGGATGTTCCACGGGATATTGAACAGTCTGCATGCAAATAGTAATAGGTCAATGGAAATAAACACCTATATGAATCAATCATCATATAATTCAAAGCCCAGCACAGTCCCAAGGGTGAACCCAAGGCAGAGGCCGTCGAGAAGGGAGAACCCTCCACCTACAAGTTAGGCAGAACCCTCCACCTACAAGTTAGGCAGAACCCTCCACCCGATATATATTCAGGTCGTCCTTGAAAAAGAAAGTAGATATTAGCGAAGAGAGGAATATATATATTAATTTTAATACCTCCTGGAGCTCTCTCTTGACATTTTCCAGGCCCCCAATATCCTCCCAAGAAACATTCGGCACCTCCACAACCTGATAAAAATTAAATGTTTAACTTCAGTGGAGATATATATATATATATATATATATCACGTTTCATATAAAAACAATGGAAAGGAAAACAACAAATCTCGCTCAGGCTCTGTGTATGTTTAATAATATATCCAAGTTTATAACTACTCACAGTCTCACGGAGGGCAGAGGGGTTGCTGGTGCCCAAAGCTGTCCTCAAGTGCTCATTTGTAACGGCCATAGAATTCAGAATTTCAGCATCAATTGTTTCGTCATCCAAATCAATTACATCCATTTTTTCTCTGATACACTGTAGTGCAGCCTCAGTGCAAAGAGCTGCAAGGTCTGCCCCCACATGTCCATGTGTATTCTTGGCAATATGTTCAAGATCAACCTGTAGCATGGCCCAGTAACAATGATGTTAATTAATAATGTTACGTGGATGAAGAGAGCATAAGACGAGAGAGAAAGCAATAGAGTGTAGTTAATTACTTCTTCAGCAAGCTTCATATTCTTTGTGTGAATGCGAAGAACCTCCAATCGACCAACTTCATCTGGAACCCCAATTTCAATTTCCCGATCAAACCTACCAAATCTTCTAAGCGCTGGATCAATGCTGTTGGGCCTATTTGTTGCTCCCATCACAATCACGTGAGCTCGAGCTTTGAGGCCATCCATCAATGTCAAGAGTTGAGATACAATGCGTCTCTCTACTTCCCCATGTGTTTTCTCCCTCTTTGGAGCTATGGAGTCAATCTCATCGATGAAAATGATGGAGGGAGCATTGTCCTCTGCTTCTTGAAAAGCCTTTCTGAGATTGTTCTCACTCTCTCCCGCAAGTTTTGACATAATTTCAGGACCATTAATTAAGAAAAAGAAAGATCCAGTCTCATTTGCCACTGCCCTGCCAATCAAGGTTTTTCCTGAACCAGGAGGACCATAAAGCAAAACACCCTTCGGTGGCTTCACACCAATAGCTTTGAAAAGCTGCGGATGTCGAAGGGGTAGCTCAACTAGTTCCCTGATTTGTGCCATTTGTTTCCCGAGACCACCAATATCATCATAACCAACTCCATTCAATTTCTCTTCATCTTCTCGTCGTATTGGATCTCCTTCACAAAAAATTTCAGTGTCGGGAGAAACAACACAATATTCACCAGGATCTGTCCCCACGATTTTGAATTCCACACTGCGCATCCCTCCTCGCACAAGAAAGAGGTCTCCTTTTCTCACAGGGCGATAGGCTTCCATGAAGTAAGCTGTATGATAATAAAACAAATTAATATATACAAGTAGGTTTTTCATAAAAACAACTAGTGTCATATGGACATTCACGTATACAAGTAGGCATTAAAAACCAGTACTCACGTTTCAAGTAGGCATCAAACAGGTCGCCTGTAAGACCCTCGATAGTGTCATCTATAGGAAGAATATGGACACTCTTCCCATACTTGACATCTGGGCACTGATGAACAGACACCACATCCCCCAATCTTACTCTCAGATTTGATCTAACAACTCTATTCATTCTAATTGCATGCTCTGCACAGCTGTCATCGCCCACAACTATGCAAACTGTATCCTTTCTCTTCTTACCCTGCACATGCCACAGTTAAACTTAAACAAATGGAGAGAGTTCAAGATCCGCAACCAAAATTCAAACTAAAATGCATCACATCATATAATATACAAGAAGGGATTGCAATGCCCTGCAGGCGTGGAAATCAAAATTATAATAGAGCGAGGAGGAACCTTAAGAAGGACTGTATCGCCCCTGAATAGCTGCAACGTTTCCATTGTTTGGGGATTAAGGGCCACCATAGAATTGTCATCGTTAATGGCTTCATCCACAACTAGGCGATTAGGAGCCTTCTTACGCTCAAGTATTGCACTGCTCAGGTCCCTCGTTGTTGTTACCCTGCTGCTGGAATTTGGAACGAAATTGGATTGATTAAATTAACAACCAACAGACTGTCAACAATCAATAAGAATAACAATAATATAACAATCAATAAGAATAACACTAATATATTGATGGGAGCAATCATGCCTTGCCACAGTGCCAAATTCGTATAAATTCTATTGCAGATTTAAAGGGATGAGAAGAAAATTTAAGCTTTTCTGACTTACGATTCAGATGATTCACCGGCCATCGTGGATTTTCAAACTATTCAAATTCAACGATAAGATAGAGTAGTCTATTTTCAAACAATGCAAGTGCAACGATAGAGTCTAGGGATGAGATCAACCGAAAGCTCCGATACACCAGTCTTTCTTGCGGAAATAGTGAAATTCCAAAATGGCCAATTAGATTTCTATTTTATATATATATATGTGCGGGCATACAAAGTATGGATGGCCATTCCGTTTATATGTTGTAGGTAGGTCGGTTCAAATCAAGGAGTAAGGCATGCACATCTCCATAGTTCTTTTTCTCCATAAAAGTGGGTTTCATACATTAATTTGTCTCAATAGCATTACATCTCACACATTATTCACACATTATTTGGGTGTTTTTGTGTTCGGTTTAAAATGAATTATTATCACTTTATTTGTTAAATTAAAAAGCCACTCCTTTAATTCTAACTATTAAGAATACAAATTATATCAACTTCTTTTTAATTTTTTCATCGACTTACCAAAGTATTAAATATATATTTAGATATACTTAGATATTTACATTTCGAATTGTCAACTTGGCATAATCGTACATCATGAAATAGTTGCCATGAAAGCATTAAAAATATATTTAAATATAATTAGATGTAATTAAAAAGCCACTCCTTTAATTCTAACGATTAAGAATACAAATTATATCAACTTGTTTTTATTTTTTTCATATATATATATATATATATATATATATACTAGACATTCAACTACGACTTACCAAAGTATTCAATATATATTTAGATATACTTAGATATTTACATTTCGAATTGTCAACTTGGCATAATCGTACATCATGAAATAGTTGCCATGAAAGTATTAAAGATATATTTAAATATAATTAGATATTTACATTTCAAATTATTTTCCTGTTGAGCTTAAAAATAAATTATTATCATTATTTTTCATTAAATTAAAAAGCCACCCCTTTAATTCTAACAATTAAGAATACGGATTATATCAACTTCTTTTTATTTTTTTCATATATATATATATATATATATATATATATGAGACATTCAACTACGACTTACCAAAGTATTAAATATATATTTAGATATACTTAGATATCTACATTCCAAATTGTCAACGTGGCATCATTTTTAACTTAGGTTTGATTTCCCACTCTGAGTAAACATGGGCCCATGAGAGGGTTCCCTTCCCCATGGCCCTTTACCATTTGTTGCACAATTGAGCTTCTTTGGCCACATCTTCCCCCATTTAGGCCTTCCTCTAATTGATTCAGTCATCTTCTGTGTAGCATGCCATTAATTTCAGCACCAAATAGTTTGTCGGGTAGTTAGACAACACCTCTTAGGACCATCTGCACTCCCCGTCTTTAGCATGCATGCTCATTATTGCGCAAGGATGGTAGACTTTGATTCATCTTTTATCGCATTGCTAGCCCCTTACTTACCATATCCTACTCTCACATTATTGCAGCTTATTTCCCACAGCAATGTTATCGACTTTGATTCATCTTTTATTGCATCGCTAGCCCCTTGTTTACCACCACCTACTCTCGCCTTATCGCAGCTTATGTCCCACGGCAACATTGTCTTTCCATATACATGTGGATTTGGAGGCCTCTTTTCTACCTATTACTCATGGTTTGCCCTCTAATCCCTACGGGCCAAGCATCAAAACTAGAAGCTTGACAAAGGAAAGAAGAATATTGCTCCCTATAGTTGTGGACTTGTTGCGTAATCGAAGCTCCCGATGTTTTGTTGTGTGTAAATATGACACCCCTCCTTGCATTTCTTAACTTTGGTGGTCAATATGCCATCTAAATGAGATTCTATAAATTATGTCGTGTACGCTAGTATTTTAAGTTCAACACATGTTCTTGGGTCTTGTTTGGATTTCTTATATCGACCATCCTCCTCGCTTGAGGGGATGCCATTAATGTTATTAATTGTCCTTTCTTTTTATTCCTCATCTCAACTTGTGAGGTAGTAGGATGGACATCCGTTTATTGAGGCAGGGGACATCGGGCAATTTTAGCTAGATCTATTTCCTTTTGTTCATACATACTTGTGGAGATCATGGAATCGTTGTTGTATTTTGCAAGAGGATAGATCACACCCTTGGCTAGCAGGAGCCTCGAGCGACCGTCTTACCCATGGGAGGACTTCGGGTGGCTGCATGTTCAGCTAAGTGCCCCGATGCATATGGCTGCAATGGACCGGAGAACCCAGCTCGGAATGACGCATCGAAGGTCTGCCCCGCATGCAGACCACTTGGTGGATGAGTGTAGACAGGCGCGTCGGCACGAGGGGTTCCATATGATGGCAAGATGGGCTTGGCGCCCATGTCGAAGGTGAGGCGCGTCGGGAGACACCAACACGTTGAGGTGGAGGGACTCAACGACACGTGTCGACACCCTGCCGCGTCAGCACAATGCCACATCAACAGAAATTCAAAAGGTAAAAAAAAATAAAATCTGGAGCCAAAATTTTATTTTGGCCATAACAGGAGCATTTTAGCTCACTATCCGATGAGACTTGCGCCATTTTGGCGCTATTTATAGAGGATACCGGGTTTCCTGTGAGGGACATCGCTCCATTCTGCTTAATTTATACAGAAATTTGAATTCGGTGGTTTTCGAAGGTTCATAGCTTGAGGATGGACGGGGGCCCGGTTGAAGCCCGGATTTTTATGGTGTAGTCGTGACCTAGGCACACAAATAAATATGGAACGTTGAGGATAAATTCAAAAATATTTGAAGTCGGGAGATGAAAGAAGGCCAAAATCCACTATTGGGGCGCGCAAAAGTGCAATTTTTGAAAACTTGAAAGGAGCAAAAGTGGCCCCAGAACTCATAACCAGAAAATTTATTGATTTCAAAATTTGTTCTACTCATCAAGCTGAACAAATTTTCTTAGAAGAATTTTTTTCCAGAAATGCTTAGTTTGGGAGATAGGATTTTTCAGAGAAAATTCCAAGACTGGAAAAAGGTGCAAAAATCAAAAGTTGTTGATTCCAAAGTTCTATAAAATTTGATGGGAATATCAGAATGGAGTAATGAAAGTATATGCGTAATCAACATCATATGGTTGATCAGTTGCCGATATAATTTTTTTTCAAATTATTTATCTATTTTGTTGTATGGATATCATAAATTGGTCCTTCATAATAATTGCAGTTACAGGAACGATGTAAATTGGTGCAAAATTGCTGATTTTGGAGAGATGCAACTTTCAGCTCTGAAATGGTAAATGGAAATGGGAGCAGTCATTGGAAATATTGTTATAAGGTCGAGAAGAGGATGAAGGGAAAAGCGAAGTCATTTGGGAAGCACGATGACGAGAATGTCAGGCATGCGGAAGCACCCAAGGACAAAGGCAAGCGTGTGCCTTGTTGGGCTCGATGCTAGAAGAGCCCGTGATCGTCCAAGACCAAGATCATACCAAGTTGTGTTATGTTCATGCGGAGCTGGATGGACAGAGTGTCACATCGTTGGTTGGAAGTGGGGCAACACACAACTTCATAAAGGAAGTAGTTACGAGGAGGCTCAAGTTACACTTAGAGCCGGGGCATACGTCTTTCAAAGTTGTGGACTTGGAGGTAGAAAAAGTGGTTGGTGTTCCTAACCGAGTCCCTTTGAGACTTGGTGATTGGAGTGGTGATCCGATATTCCTTGTGGTGCCGATGGATGATTTTGAGGTTGCCTTGGGGCAGGATTTCTAAGGAGAGAAAAGGGAGTGTTGATGCCTCACTTAGATTGCTTGGCGATCCTTTCATGTTGAGAGCCGATTATAGTCCACGCAGTAGAAGGTCGTGAAAGTGACTTCTTTGAGCATGGAATCCACAACATGTCAAGGAAAGATGCGAACTCATTGTGGAGAAAGTAAAGGCATGGGGAAATAGAAGCAAATGCTCGAAGAAGAGTTGGAACCGGTGAGACATAAATAGGTGGAAAACTTGGAAAAACGAGTGACTAGACTCAAGGAGATGGTGGCATCGATAGTGTCGACCATCGGGAGTTAAGTTGATGCTTGCATGGTGATGCAAGAATCTTGCAATGCAGAAGAGAAGGAGGCTGGTTCGGACAGACGGGATGAAGACCTCTATAGCTTATACCGAGAGAGCACTGTGATGGAAAGCAAAGAAGGGGAAGGAGCACAACATCCACAAGTGGAAGCAGCCGCGTCACCTCTGACTCGCTTGGGAAGGACCGTCACGGGGATCTCACGGCGAGGAGATTGTTAGAGGAATCGAACGAAAAGATCGGTTTGAATATACTACCCTTGGTGTATCCGAGCAAGAATATTGCTCACTCGGAGCAGTCGCGTAGCAACAATGTTGAGGGTGATGGTCGTGGGTGCCACTCACCCATCCTTCATCATTGAAGCGGACCACGAGGCAACCCACTTCCAGTGGTACGGTAGGAGGGATGTTTGGGACCTTAGGCAGAAGGTTCCTCATTGAATCCAGGAGAAACCACGATGTGGAAGACCTTGAGGTATGCATTGGATTGTGGAGGCAGTTTGGCGTGCGATGGTGGAAGTGGTGACTTCACCATGAGTGAACATGGAAACCAACTGAGACAGATAAGTACTTGGCATGAGATACATGGAGAAGCGAACTCGGGATTCGACTTGATGGAATGAAGTGAAGGGTTGGTGATCCGGATTTGTGTGGGAACGAAACAAAAGATAGCATATACAGAGATATATATTCACATACACAGATATATGGCAAGAAACACATCAATACAGTAAACACATATTCTATTAAATATCGGAAATAGAACAGACTGTAAATACAATAGCTAGAATGGTAGTATCTATCTCTGAGAAGAGATGTGGCCGCTGTGCTCATTCGTGCCAAGATGATTACAAGGAGAGGACGAAAGGGCCTATTTATCATAAGCATGAGGGAAAGAATCCCAAACATCCAAAAGCCTAATCCTAGAAGATGAACCGTCATAAAGTTTGCGGCCCCAAGGTGGTTAGTTGAACAGTCAACTTCCCGGGGTCATAACTTTTGCATACGATCTCCGTTTGGGGCGCTCGGTAGCCCGTTGGAAAGATCTATCCGAGGACTACGCCGAGGGCCCTGGAGCAGATGGGCTCTGCCCGACCACGATTTCCCAAAACCGCCGTTTAGGGCCTCAAAACGGCCCCGAAAGTTTGGGACTCGAAAAACTGTAGAAAAATTACTAGAAAATTGGCAAACTGGGAAACTCTTTTGAGCCAGTGGAATAGGTGGGTGGCCACCGATATCCTTATGGATCAGTTGGATGAGAAGCAGCAATTGGACGAGGCTCTTTCAGGAGACTTGGTTGCAAGAACAGATGACACCGACAACCTTGGGCGAACGGTTTTCAAGAGCAGCAGGCATGCTTGAAGACATCGTACAAGATGGAGACAGCTTGGGGTTGGGGAGGATGTCACACCCTTAGCTAGCAAGATCCTCAGGGCCTATCTTTCCCATGGGAGGACTTCGGGTTGTAGCATGTTCGGCCAAGTTCCCCAATGGACATGGCTGGCATGGACCGGAGAACCCGCCTTGGAATCTTGCACCGAAGGTGGGGCTGACACGCAGACCACTACGTGGACGAGTGTAGATGGTGGGCATCGGGACGAGGGGTTTAGGATGATGGAAATACGGGAAATTTAGGGATGCCTCGCTTTTGATTCCCTGGTCCGAAAATAACTGTGCTCGCCCATCTTTGTCTAGATTGCATGCTCACCTCTTCTCTTCTAGCATCCCCCCTAAGTGATTTTCCAATCGAGTCTTCCATCTTGCAGAATGCAAAGAAGTGTAAGTGAGATCGCCCTTTGTATCTATCAAATTGCAGTTGTTGATGTCGATGTTCTCTATTAGGGACTAGACCTCCCTTATCAGTGGGCAACAACAAGAATGACACCTACCCATATCGATTAGAGTATAGATCGGGTGGGAGTGGAGAGGCTGGCTCATAGGTGGTTCATAGAGGGCCAGCGGAGCTATTCTTTTTTTGTGGGGGAAGGGGGGTGGTGTGGGATAATAGGGTGTTTGGAAGCGAAATGATTTGTGGATAGATGGAGAAAGGAGGGTGTAATACCCTAGTCTCATCCCTTTGAACTTGATCCTGGTTATATTGTAATTATGTTTTTCTCCATTATGTGTTTCTTAACACCATGAGGTGGTTTCCATGGTGATTTTGAACAGCGACAACCACGATCATTTTAATATTGATGGAAGGGTTCCAAGGATTAACGAGGAGGAGGAAAAAGACGGGGTTGTGTGTCCACCGGAGGGAAAGGTAAGGGGATCCAATGGGGGAATTTACTTTTCCTTATGAGTATGTCTTACCTTATCAATAGACCTTCTCTTCATTGTCTTATTTTCCATTTATCCTCAACTCTATCATAACCTTGAAGTGGGAGCCTAGTTAAATGAAAAGGGAAATATGAATATGAGAGCTTAGCAATCCTATTCCGTTAGTGTCTCGCTCATATTGTGTAGTAACTACATCCTACCTCTGGAGAACCAAGAAAATGGTGGAGGAAAGACTCCTTCCACACACTCGTTCATTCCATTAATGGATGGAAATTCGAAAGAAGAGAGAGGAGCTTGGAAAAAAAGCGGGATCTTTGAGAGAAAATAAGCGTTTGGAGGAAGTAACCCACCCCCGACTCTCATATGAACCATGGATAGATGAAAGAAAGGATGGTAGGTGATATTACACACCCTTGGCGAGAAACTACATACCATTTCGAATCCCTAAAGGCTGTTGGTTTGTTAGGTTGTCCAAAGAACCATAAAATCCGTTTCCAAGAAGCTTCGCAATGTTGTAAATGGAACCTGGAAGTAGGCAGTGTATTGGGATCACATTGA
This sequence comes from Larix kaempferi, assembly GCA_027924585.1. NCBI lineage: Eukaryota > Viridiplantae > Streptophyta > Pinopsida > Pinales > Pinaceae > Larix > Larix kaempferi. The sequence continues at coordinate 763,553 of BSBM01001296.1, read as the reverse complement.
CCGTACTGGAGGGCAGAGAGAGGAAGAGCATGCCCGAGGGACTGAAGAGCAGAGAAAGAACGACTTCTTTTGTTGTATGGAGCATGGGATGACTTCTTACGCTACCTAAGAGGATGCACAAAGAACCGGTGGTGACTTGCTTGGTTGGTAGCTTGGAAGCCTTTTGTGAAAACAAGAGGGGTTTTGGAAATCTTGAAAATATTATCTTCCATGATGGTCTCATATACCGACACGGGGGTGGGATTCTACAGTGGAGTAGCCTATGGTTTGGAAGAAATCAGTCCCCACATAATCAACTTCCTTGGAGCTTCATCTTGGAAAAGATAAGTGTACTCTTACTTTTATGTATGAATTTAGCAGTATAGAATGAAGAGTACGCGATACCCGATTATCATGATGTTTTGACTGCAATTTTCCTATAGATGTCGATCCGTAAACTGTCATGGATATTCCACTGGATTAGTTCGTCACAACGAATCTTACAGCTTAGTTCATTGTGGTTATTTAATTCCACAAAATACTGAATCCAATGGAACTGAAAGAGAAATAACTATCCAGCAAATAAGCACGCAATCCACACAACGACACAAGATATACCCCGGGAAAACCCAGCCACAAATGAGGACTATACCTTGTTCTTCATATCAAAATTCAGATAGAAAGGAAATGGATTTCCCTGTAGAGTTACATATGACTCTACGGCCAGAATGGATACTACAGGATCTCCTAGATCTCCTATGTTATGCTACCATATCCACTCCCTTGTTGTTTTCTCAACTATGCGAAAATACAATAACATCGAAAGAATGGAACCCCTTCTTCTCCCAACAGCCCGATATTTAACATAGCACGATACTCGCCGCTTAGGGTTAATTCTAGGGTTTTTTTTATACCCCAAACCATGATTAGGGCTGTGGTTTTGGACCTTCTAGAATGTTCTTCAAATTCCACACATGACTAGCTCCACATGTGCGAGAAATGAGAGCCGGCGTGGAATCCACTCGGTACCATGGTGGTCAACTGGGTAGGTCAACTTGCGCGCAGGGAAAATTTTAGGGGCGGAATTTAGCCCATGGGATACTTTTCGGCCTTTTTTTTTCTTCCAAGAAACCATTTTCCAATTTGCCTTTTTTTCAAAGATGTTTCGCCGAAATTCCATGGGATAATTTTTTTTTACTCTAAAAATCGCCAAAATTGTACAATAATTATATAAAGTCCTTGGAAATTTGAATATTTTTTTGAAAAAATCGCCAAACATTTTATGGTTGCAAATTTAAGAATTAGTAAGATTCGCCAAGGTTTCTACACTTTGAGAAAATTATGGATCTTTAAAATTTTCCCTGCTTGCAGGAGGCATAACTTCTTCATACGGACTCCGATTGAGGTGATTCTTGCACCGTTGGAAATTTCTCGGTGTGTAGAATGTAAAATTTTGGTCCAATCGTTTTTCCTCTGAAAAATGGCATTTAATACCTCTAAATGGTACTCGAAGGTTTCAGACGATTTTTTGACCCCAAATCTGAAAAGTGAGTCGTGCCCTACAAGCCAATTAATCCAATATTTTGGCCCCGAAATATCCAAACAGGTAACCAATTATATATTGATCCATTTCGTATCAGATGCCGACATCATTGCTTGATTAAGTCATGTGCAAAACATGTGCGGTAAAGTGTTGTAATTTCTTGCATGGCAATTGTTTGACAAAAGAATTGAGTAGGTGAAAGTTTTCCTTGTCCAATTATGGTTGATAAATGGGTTCTATGGATGATATGAAACTCGTTATCGAGTGGGTATTAAGTATCCCTTTCCGAGGAGAGAAGTATTAAGGCCTTTCTTATGGATGCACCTCGTTTCCCTCAATCTAAGTTTTCCCAGTTTCTGTATTTGAATATTTTCAAGACTTAAAAATTTATTTGAAATTCATTTATATACGAGTATGAATAACGCCATGCATGCCTAATAAGTGGGTTGGAGTGGAATAACTCCTGTGGCTAATTTAGAAAGGGAATAATTCTTGAATTTTGAGCATGGTAGGATTGCGTAGAACGCCTTGTAAATATTGATATATGTATTCCAATATACAAATTGGGTAGTAATTAGTTATGGCATATAGGATCTAAATACACATGTGAAAATGCTTTCCAAAAATATCAAATACCCAGGTTCCAATTTGAGAGATATTGTTTGTGCAATAGGGGCCTTTCTCAGTTTTTTTTTTTTTTTTTTTTTAGCATTTTGGAGTGTGGCCGCGCTTTCCCTCTAGGAAAGTCACGAGAAATCGCCCTTATTATTCATAAGAGCTGTGTCAATTCCTCCTTGGCCACTTTTGTCCTTCAGAATAACCACGACCATGACTTGTAGGTGCTTGTTTGGGCATTTTTTGATGAATTTTGAGGGTTTAAAGGAATGAATGAAAAGAGAACTTGGTAACAAGCCTAAGAGATATTTTCATACATATATTCAATGGGATTGCGATGACAAATTATGGATTAGAATACGAGTTACCTCTCTTTCATCTTGTTTTTAGCCTCCCTAAACATGGCTTGGATAATTTTCCCCAAACACCCAGGGAAATCTGGCTGTTGTGTGTGCCTTAGAGTTAGAAGTGGTTTAGGGATGTCCTGAATAGTTAGAGGTGATGTTTGCCTCTTCTAAGAATTGAATTTCATCATAGTTTGTTGTTGCAATTGACCTCCTCGAAGGAAGAAAGGGCTCAATATCCCTATCCTCCCCGAACACTTGTTAAGGTGTAACTTTCATGGGTGGATTTAATGATTGTTTTAAATCACTTACCATAACCGGACCAAGACTAATGATATGTATCTTTAGGGTTTTGAAATACCTAGCTTGGACATTACATATGCTTCTTTGTTTAGGTGATGCTTCACTCGACAAATGTTTACTATGCTGAATCCTTGAGGAGGGGGGATTTTTCTTTGAAGGGCCTTGCTGACGTGAGATGAGGAAGAGTGAGGATTGTTTTTGAGGGCTTAGAGGATGAAATGTGAATCTCCAAGGATGATTACATCTAGGGATGTCATCTCACCGGAGCCATTTGTTCCTTGGAATGATTGGTTGGTTGTTGAATTCCCCAAGTGAAAAATATTTTTTGTTGTTCACCGGGGTTATAAATGACCCACCACATCTAATTTTTCCGACTGGTTGGTATAAAATTTATTCTTTTATCCATAAAAAAGAGAGTATGTTATCTTAAAACTTGATGATATGGTTGAGAGGCCCTATTCTCCAATGCAAAATAAAAGACAAAGAAATCGGGGATTCAAATATGTAAAACTTAGAAATAATAACTAAATATGCACAAAACACGCCATAAAATCAATACGAAATTTAATATGATCCACTTCCTTCGTGGATTAAAACAAGTTTAAGAAGGCTTATTCCTCCAACAATACAAAATGCTCCTAGATTTTCTGCAAATTTTAGGCATTTCAATCCCAATATTCTAAACATTATTCTCATTTAAAATTTCCTTGTCCTATGTTTCATATTGCTTTGAAGATACAATAAAGTGACGGTATATGTTTTCAATGGAATAGAAGAAAAACAAGGTTGATGGAAGCAAAGCTTCTAGTCCCTGCCAAAAGTAAAAGCAAAATTACCAAGTCCCTCGTTTCAGGTTAAGAAGGGGCTGAGAACTCAACCCCTCTCTGCAAACTGCAAAGCATTAGCAAGAATGAAACCAACACCAAAACAATAATTCTGGTTAATATGAAGTTCACAATAATTAGAACGCAACAAAGCTCAACTTCATTAGAATGCTCTGAATTTTTATCACGAAGGATAATAAATGAAATCTTATTTTTATTTAATCATCTAATCTGAAAAGGAAGACATCATTGAATCTAAATCTCACTAAACCAATGCAAAGGTCAAAAGCATCAATTACGTCTAATTATTATTTATAAACATGCATGCTCATCAACGCAGCAAGATATTGATTCGATTTTATAGCAAACCGTATTAACCATCTCATAATCAATTGAAATTGAATGTAATTGTAAACATAACCAGATTTCCAAATTTTTTATATCAAATAGTGCATGTAACCTTCTCTGCATAAAAGCATGAGGGAATCGGTTGAATGCAGAATCAGAGAACTAAATTGTGCAGAAAACCTTCATATTCCACTCCATGGAAAAGATAAATAAATATCCCACTATATACACGTAAAATAAAATGAAGTATGTATATGCTCAATGAAAGTGGATTGTAGGGACGTTAACTTCAAAGAAGAATACATAGGGTCAATTCAGCAATTAAACAAGGAAAGGAGTCGAATCTTCAAATTAATATTACATTTTCTGGTATATCTGCTCCTCTTTGTTTGCATGCTTCCCGGTATGAACAATATCTCCATGAGACACCGGTTGTGCTCTAATTTCCTCATTTAGCCTAGCTCCGTCACAATGCTGTATAACTAAACATCCAATTCCAACTTCAAAATGGGCAATTTAGTTGATTTAGTAACTTTTATTATCTTTAGAGTTGTCCTTAATGGGCAATTTAGTTCATTTTTTTAATTCTCAACATATGTTATGAATTTTGTTTATTTGTATTACTTATTAACTAATTTATTTATTTTGTGATTTTTTCCTTAAATAAAATTCTTAGGATGTTGAAACTGCTAAATGCTATTTGTCATTTTGATTTAAAAGATAAAGAATTAATTTTTACTTGAAAGAAATTATTAATTAATTAAAAAAAAAATATGAAATACACATTTTTAATGATAAACTAAGATTTTTTTTATATTATTTCTCTAGGAGTGCCTTTGCATGGTTAGAGGGAAGTGGTGGTTTTTAAAAACAATGTAAGGACTTATAATTTCAGGTAGAAGAAGTTGCACAGTATACTTTTAAAAAATGTCACCCGCAATGGCCACAGGGACATTCCAATTTTCATTGGACCTTTCATTGAACCCCTATGCAACGGCAACCATATCATAAAATATATATTCCAGTGTCTTGCTAAACACCATCATTCAGGTAACGATTTTTTCCCCTTCATCTCGGTTTCTAAGTTCAGTGCTCAAGCAATCTAGAAGGGTTTACAATTCCGCACACAAAGATGCATGCACGTCAAAAGTATTTATACATGAAAGTCAAATTTAAAACAATAATACAGACAAGCATTCCAATATAATTAAAAAAGACCACACCTTAAACTATATAATCATTCTGCATTTTTTATTTATTGAAGATGGATTGTTCAAATTACATTAAACATAGTTACTCCCTAGAATTATATGCTTCCCTCAACCTCTATAGCTTCTACAGCTCGGTCTCCACTCTATGCTTCCCTCAACCTCTACAACGTCAACTTATAAGAACTCGGCCTCTTTTGTTGTCAGTTCTATCTTTCATCACAACCGGTTTACATATATAGAATTGTTAGAGGAATACCAAATAGTTCAACTACCAACTATTGAATTCCCTTCTGCCTAGGCAAAGAATGGTTTCACATTCAGAATTATTTTATGGATTTATTATTTTAGGGTATTCATTAATGATTAATGATATTTTGAATACAACCAAATTTTGTTAGTTCATTGTGTTAAGGTGTGGGTCTAGTCAACAGGTTTTGCTTAGCTAGCAAGATCCTTAGTCCTTGCCAAAAGTAAAAGCAAAATTACCAAGTCCCTCGTTTCAGGTTAAGAAGGGGCCGAGAACTCAACCCCTCTCTGCAAACTGCAAAGCATTAGCAAGAATGAAACCAACACCAAAACAATAATTCTGGTTAATATGAAGTTCACAATAATTAGAACGCAACAAAGCTCAACTTCATTAGAATGCTCCGAATTTTTATCACGAAGGATAATAAATGAAATCTTATTTTTATTTAATCATCTAATCTAAAAAGGAAGACATCATTGAATCTAAATCTCACTAAACCAATGCAAAGGTCAAAAGCATCAATTACGTCTAATTATTATTTATAAACATGCATGCTTATCAACGCAGCAAGATATTGATTCGATTTTATAGCAAACCGTATTAACCATCTCATAATCAATTGAAATTGAATGTAATTGTAAACATAACCAGATTTCCAAATTTTTTATATCAAATAGTGCATGTAACCTTCTCTGCATAAAAGCATGAGGGAATCGGTTGAATGCAGAATCAGAGAACTAAATTGTGCAGAAAACCTTCATATTCCACTCCATGGAAAAGATAAATAAATATCCCACTATATACACGTAAAATAAAATGAAGTATGTATATGCTCAATGAAAGTGGATTGTAGGGACGTTAACTTCAAAGAAGAATACATAGGGTCAAGTCAGCAATTAAACAAGGAAAGGAGCCGAATCTTCAAATTAATATTACATTTTCTGGTATATTTGCTCCTCTTTGTTTGCATGCTTCCTGGTATGAACAATATCTCCATGAGACACCGGTTGTGCTCTAATTTCCTCATTTAGCCTAGCTCCGTCACAATGCTGTATAACTAAACATCCAAATCCAACTTCAAAATGGGCAATTTAGTTGATTTAGTAACTTTTATTATCTTTAGAGTTGTCCTTAATGGGCAATTTAGTTCATTTTTTTAATTCTCAACATATGTTATGAATTTTGTTTATTTATATTACTTATTAACTAATTTATTTATTTTGTGATTTTTTCCTTAAATAAAATTCTTAGGATGTTGAAACTGCTAAATGCTATTTGTCATTTTGATTTAAAAGATGAAGAATTAATTTTTACTTGAAAGAAATTATTAATTAATTAAAAAAATAATATGAAATACACATTTTTAATGATAAACTAAGATTTTTTTATATTATTTCTCTAGGAGTGCCTTTGCATGGTTAGAGGGAAGTGGTGGTTTTTAAAAACAATGTAAGGACTTATAATTTCAGGTAGAAGAAGTTGCACGGTATACTTTTAAAAAATGTCATCCGCAATGGCCACAGGGACATTCCAATTTGCATTGGACCTTTCACTGAACCCCTATGCAACGGCAACCATATCATAAAATATATATTCCAGTGTTTTGCTCAACACCATCATTCATGTAACAATTTTCCCCCCTTCATCTCGGTTTCTAAGTTCATTGCTCAAGCAATCTAGAAGGGTTTACAATTCCGCACACAAAGATGCATGCACGTCAAAAGTATTTATACATGAAAGTCAAATTTAAAACAATAATATAGACAAGCATTCCAATATAATTAAAAAAGACCACACCTTAAACTATATAATCATTCTGCAATTTTTATTTATTGAAGATGGATTGTTCAAATTACATTAAACATAGTTACTCTCTAGAATTATATGCTTCCCTCAACCTCTATAGCTTCTACAGCTCGGTCTCCACTCTATGCTTCCCTCAACCTCTACAACGTCAACTTATAAGAACTCGGCCTCTTTTGTTGTCAGTTCTATCTTTCATCACAACCGGTTTACATATATAGAATTGTTAGAGGAATACCAAATAGTTCGACTACCAACTATTGAATTCCCTTCTGCCTAGGCAAAGAATGGTTTCACATTCAGAATTATTTTATGGATTTATTATTTTAGGGTATTCATTAATGATTAATGATATTTTGAATACAACCAAATTTTGTTAGTTCATTGTGTTAAGGTGTGGGTCTAGTCAACAGGTTTTGCTTACGGGTGAGCTAGTTGGGAGGAGACACTAAAACATCCAACCAGTTGATGGTTGGTGTGGACCAGGGTGTGATCCTCGGGCCATTTTGATAATCTTAGAACAAAGCATAAAATATGTTTCTTCATCAAATGAGTGCTATATACAAGGTTGCCATGCAGTTGTTGAACAAGAAACTTGTATTGATTTGAAAACATCTATGTAGCAACTGTGCAAGTCTATAAAATCACACATTATGTAGCAGTTTTTGTATAACTGTAACATCATACATTCCGTAGTATCATCAATCTATTAAAACATACTCTATTATAAAAGTTATAGAGCATATCTAAACTATTGGAGAAATCTCCACCTGCAGGGTAACCTTCTGCACCATGATGGTCCTGCATCAACTTGCAATTAACATAAATTATTTCCATATGAATATAGTGAAAAAAGAATATCGAATACCTTTGAAACATTTTGTAATAACTACAACCATCCTGTCCTGACATCCCTTTTTCTATTCAATGATTTCATCTAACTTTGTGCACATTGCTCAGCAAACGAATCATACCTTTTACGATCACAGCTTTGAATGCACAATTGAAAAAGAAATACAGATCACTTACAAGTGTAGCCAAAATTTATTTGAAAGTTAACAACATATCTTATTATCTGTATGGAAAGGATTTTACTGTGGGTGTACCCAAGCTGTGGCAATTTCAAATGCAAGGTTCATTATGTTTTCAATCGACCATTTTTTTGTGGCATTCAAAAATATCTAACAACGTGTCACTTTTCTGTCATACAATCGGTGAAATTGTTTTTCCAATTTCTTTGTTACAATTCACCGATGTATGTTTGCATGTGCTTCTATTGAAAGAAAATATATGACTTCGACTACTGGACATTGCTATCAACCTCTGTTTTTTAAATGGATCCTTTGTTACTTTTTCACTTGGAAAAAGTCATGTGTCATGGATCATTCATTTTGTGCTTACAGAAACAATTTCAATGCTTGCCTATAATGTCTCCCTCGCTCTCGAAGTGCCCAATGTCAAATGAAGCAATGGTTCAATTATCTTTAGTGACATAAACTTTAAAGAACCTGATCTCATATACCGTGTCTACATGTATTTTAGTGCTTTCGTGGCTGTTCTATGTATTTTAACTTTTATCTATGAAACAACAACAAAAATTCCCCTGAGAAATATGGGTAATTGTTGGCTTAGTGTAGTCTCATTTTTCCTTTTATAAAAACTAAAACTAAAATATTATTATTTTAAAAAATATTAACGTAATGTTATTGTTAAATGAAAAATATTAACGTAATGTTATTGTTAAATGAATATTCATTTAAATTATTTATCAATTAATGTTTAATTGTCTTTTCCATATTATAAAAAACATGAGATTTATACATTACTATTATCCATTATTTTTAAAATTTATACTAATTAATGTCATAATTTCATATATATATATATATATATATGTATAATTCAAAGTTCTATAACTTGTAATTAAATGGATCGAACTAAAATATTATGGTGTAATATAGAGGTTTTGGACTCCGAGTGCAAACGTGGAACTATAATCGAATTGAAATATTAATAGAAGCTTTTGGTTCGCATAAGATATATATTGATTTTCCATTTTTTAATAAGACAAAGGAATCCCTTTGCAAAGAGACATACAAATAATTTAATATTCCACAATTTCCAAGGAAGCTACGTGGATCTCTGTTTATTCCTCCCACAACACGCGTACTGAAGATAACAAAGGCGATGCATGGCCTATCAAGTCTATGACTTTGTGCAATTTTGCAATTTTTATATAAAAGCTAAGTTTGTTTTGCAGGTTTTTCATCGCACGAGACAATCAAAGTTCTAGCTTCAATCTATTTTTCACGCGAGAAGAAAATAGTTTTTTTAGCTTATGCGAGGGAAAACAGTGCTCATCACCCGTGCATCTTCTGGAATTAGAGAGGTTTACAGATGGAGAATGCATTAGTGTATTATTTTTATGTGTTCTGTTGCAGTAGTACTAATCAATGGTATTTCGATTGTTTGTTCCAGCAAATGGCCTATTTGTACGCCAAGAAAGGAGTGAATCTGATGTTGGTTGCAGGAGGTAAGACCGTCCGAAAGCCGTTGCTCACAAATCACGGCCAGAACACATTCATATAATTTTTACATATCAATAGTCACAATATGAAACCCTTGCAAAATCAACATGTTAATATAGATATATAGAGATATACCGAACAACGTAGTTAAAAATGGAGCTCATAAGCCGTGCTGCTTGCAAGCGAGCACGGACTAATAAGTTAGAATGACACTTAGCTAGAAGTCAATGCTACTTCCCTAGAAGGGGCTTATATTTTATTTTGATTTATAGATAATAAAAAGATATTGTCAAAGTGTATATATCATGAACACTTTCGAACACAGTATAAATGGAATTTGTTAATATGTTTTAACATAAGCGTGGACAAGTTTAATGATATGTGGTCATTAGTTTTATTCAAATAAGTTAAAATCACACCGCTAAGGTATTTATATTTTATGCATTTTAAATATAGTCATCAATCATATTCTTACTATGAAATATTATATGCAAAACTTCCTTCCAATTTTTATTAATTATGGATAGCAAAATTACAATAATTGGAATTTATGGGATGATTATACAAACAACTTAATAGAGTTTATAAATTCAAACAAATAATTGAAGTTCACCTCAAAAACAAAAGATATGTATTTTAAAATATACATAAATACATGTATTTTAAAATATACATAAATATATTTATAGTTTTATAAATGATTGATTATATTTTTTGAAATTAATTATAATTTTTTTTTAATAGTATAGTTTTATAAATGATTGATTATATTTTTTTGAAATTAATTATAATTTTTTTTTTAATAGTTGTACCCATTTTTGTGGGTAAACTCCAACGCCGATTCTTTTGTCTAACCATTTTATTGGCATACTTACAAGATTGGACATTGAAATATTTGTTTTTTTCCCTGGGTAACCAAGCAACCCAGAGTAAAGAAAAGAAAATGGATTATTTCCATCCACATTGATTGAAAAGAATAGAATATACAGTCACGGCGATTTTAATTGTTGAATGAATATACAGTCACAGTGATTAATATAAAAAGTTAATAGCTGTTGAAGGAATATACAGTCACAGTGATTAATTAATAGAAATAAACAAATTAATTCTTTCAAGGACAGCGGCGGTGGAAATTGGAATTGAAAGCTAGAAATGTTTGTATGTTTTGTTGTCCAGGCTTTCAAGAGTAGAGGTCATCGTCATCGTCCTCCTTTGCGGTAGCCTCTGCCTCTGCTGCGGTGGTTTGTGGAGCGAAAGCTGTGGCTGTGGCGGTGGTGGTAGTAGGAAAGCGGAACTCCGACCCAAAACCTCCTCGACACTGCTGTAATGTCTGAGCAAATGCTCCATACTTACGTATATCGGCATCACTAACACTCCTCCTGGCAAATTTCATTGCTTCCTCGAAATGAGCTGCCTTTATTTCTTCGTGGGTATCGCCTTCTTCAATATCCATGGCAGCTTCAGGGTGTTCGTTTCGTTTCTTTTCTGCTTCAATGTCCTTTTCAATGTGCTCTCTAATGGCATACTTGCAAGCACGCTGACATATTTCATTAACATCAGCGCCACTGAATCCTTCTGTGTAGCGAGCAAGAGCTGCAATTTCAACATCCATAGCAACAGGCGACTTCCTCAGACATGCCTTAAAAATCTGAAGTCTGGAAGCTTCATCAGGTAATGGAATATATATCGGCTGATCAAGGCGACCAGGTCGTAACAGAGCAGGATCGATAATATCAGGTCGATTTGTAGCCCCAATAATGAAAACAGTTTTCTTTGCATTCATGCCATCCATCTCAGTCAGCATTTGATTCAATACTCTGTCTGCTGCACCCCCAGCATCCCCCACACTGCTACCACGCTGCATGGACACAGACACCCTCAAAGTCAGTCAGTGCCTGCCTAAAACAACAACAACCAACAAGAAGATAATATAATGTAGATTAATTATTACTTGCCTGAGTAGCAATTGAGTCGAGCTCATCAAAGAAAAGGACACAGGGTGCTGCCTGTCGAGCCTTATCAAAAATATCACGCACATTGGCTTCACTTTCTCCGAACCACATCGTGAGGAGCTCTGGCCCTTTCACGCTGATAAAGTTGGCCTGGCACTCATTGGCAATGGCCTTAGCCAGTAGCGTCTTACCACAACCAGGAGGTCCATAGAAGAGGACACCTTTTGAGGGAGCCATGCCAAACTTCTCGAATTTCTCTGGATGTTCCACGGGATATTGAACAGTCTGCATGCAAATAGTAATAGGTCAATGGAAATAAACACCTATATGAATCAATCATCATATAATTCAAAGCCCAGCACAGTCCCAAGGGTGAACCCAAGGCAGAGGCCGTCGAGAAGGGAGAACCCTCCACCTACAAGTTAGGCAGAACCCTCCACCTACAAGTTAGGCAGAACCCTCCACCCGATATATATTCAGGTCGTCCTTGAAAAAGAAAGTAGATATTAGCGAAGAGAGGAATATATATATTAATTTTAATACCTCCTGGAGCTCTCTCTTGACATTTTCCAGGCCCCCAATATCCTCCCAAGAAACATTCGGCACCTCCACAACCTGATAAAAATTAAATGTTTAACTTCAGTGGAGATATATATATATATATATATATATATCACGTTTCATATAAAAACAATGGAAAGGAAAACAACAAATCTCGCTCAGGCTCTGTGTATGTTTAATAATATATCCAAGTTTATAACTACTCACAGTCTCACGGAGGGCAGAGGGGTTGCTGGTGCCCAAAGCTGTCCTCAAGTGCTCATTTGTAACGGCCATAGAATTCAGAATTTCAGCATCAATTGTTTCGTCATCCAAATCAATTACATCCATTTTTTCTCTGATACACTGTAGTGCAGCCTCAGTGCAAAGAGCTGCAAGGTCTGCCCCCACATGTCCATGTGTATTCTTGGCAATATGTTCAAGATCAACCTGTAGCATGGCCCAGTAACAATGATGTTAATTAATAATGTTACGTGGATGAAGAGAGCATAAGACGAGAGAGAAAGCAATAGAGTGTAGTTAATTACTTCTTCAGCAAGCTTCATATTCTTTGTGTGAATGCGAAGAACCTCCAATCGACCAACTTCATCTGGAACCCCAATTTCAATTTCCCGATCAAACCTACCAAATCTTCTAAGCGCTGGATCAATGCTGTTGGGCCTATTTGTTGCTCCCATCACAATCACGTGAGCTCGAGCTTTGAGGCCATCCATCAATGTCAAGAGTTGAGATACAATGCGTCTCTCTACTTCCCCATGTGTTTTCTCCCTCTTTGGAGCTATGGAGTCAATCTCATCGATGAAAATGATGGAGGGAGCATTGTCCTCTGCTTCTTGAAAAGCCTTTCTGAGATTGTTCTCACTCTCTCCCGCAAGTTTTGACATAATTTCAGGACCATTAATTAAGAAAAAGAAAGATCCAGTCTCATTTGCCACTGCCCTGCCAATCAAGGTTTTTCCTGAACCAGGAGGACCATAAAGCAAAACACCCTTCGGTGGCTTCACACCAATAGCTTTGAAAAGCTGCGGATGTCGAAGGGGTAGCTCAACTAGTTCCCTGATTTGTGCCATTTGTTTCCCGAGACCACCAATATCATCATAACCAACTCCATTCAATTTCTCTTCATCTTCTCGTCGTATTGGATCTCCTTCACAAAAAATTTCAGTGTCGGGAGAAACAACACAATATTCACCAGGATCTGTCCCCACGATTTTGAATTCCACACTGCGCATCCCTCCTCGCACAAGAAAGAGGTCTCCTTTTCTCACAGGGCGATAGGCTTCCATGAAGTAAGCTGTATGATAATAAAACAAATTAATATATACAAGTAGGTTTTTCATAAAAACAACTAGTGTCATATGGACATTCACGTATACAAGTAGGCATTAAAAACCAGTACTCACGTTTCAAGTAGGCATCAAACAGGTCGCCTGTAAGACCCTCGATAGTGTCATCTATAGGAAGAATATGGACACTCTTCCCATACTTGACATCTGGGCACTGATGAACAGACACCACATCCCCCAATCTTACTCTCAGATTTGATCTAACAACTCTATTCATTCTAATTGCATGCTCTGCACAGCTGTCATCGCCCACAACTATGCAAACTGTATCCTTTCTCTTCTTACCCTGCACATGCCACAGTTAAACTTAAACAAATGGAGAGAGTTCAAGATCCGCAACCAAAATTCAAACTAAAATGCATCACATCATATAATATACAAGAAGGGATTGCAATGCCCTGCAGGCGTGGAAATCAAAATTATAATAGAGCGAGGAGGAACCTTAAGAAGGACTGTATCGCCCCTGAATAGCTGCAACGTTTCCATTGTTTGGGGATTAAGGGCCACCATAGAATTGTCATCGTTAATGGCTTCATCCACAACTAGGCGATTAGGAGCCTTCTTACGCTCAAGTATTGCACTGCTCAGGTCCCTCGTTGTTGTTACCCTGCTGCTGGAATTTGGAACGAAATTGGATTGATTAAATTAACAACCAACAGACTGTCAACAATCAATAAGAATAACAATAATATAACAATCAATAAGAATAACACTAATATATTGATGGGAGCAATCATGCCTTGCCACAGTGCCAAATTCGTATAAATTCTATTGCAGATTTAAAGGGATGAGAAGAAAATTTAAGCTTTTCTGACTTACGATTCAGATGATTCACCGGCCATCGTGGATTTTCAAACTATTCAAATTCAACGATAAGATAGAGTAGTCTATTTTCAAACAATGCAAGTGCAACGATAGAGTCTAGGGATGAGATCAACCGAAAGCTCCGATACACCAGTCTTTCTTGCGGAAATAGTGAAATTCCAAAATGGCCAATTAGATTTCTATTTTATATATATATATGTGCGGGCATACAAAGTATGGATGGCCATTCCGTTTATATGTTGTAGGTAGGTCGGTTCAAATCAAGGAGTAAGGCATGCACATCTCCATAGTTCTTTTTCTCCATAAAAGTGGGTTTCATACATTAATTTGTCTCAATAGCATTACATCTCACACATTATTCACACATTATTTGGGTGTTTTTGTGTTCGGTTTAAAATGAATTATTATCACTTTATTTGTTAAATTAAAAAGCCACTCCTTTAATTCTAACTATTAAGAATACAAATTATATCAACTTCTTTTTAATTTTTTCATCGACTTACCAAAGTATTAAATATATATTTAGATATACTTAGATATTTACATTTCGAATTGTCAACTTGGCATAATCGTACATCATGAAATAGTTGCCATGAAAGCATTAAAAATATATTTAAATATAATTAGATGTAATTAAAAAGCCACTCCTTTAATTCTAACGATTAAGAATACAAATTATATCAACTTGTTTTTATTTTTTTCATATATATATATATATATATATATATATACTAGACATTCAACTACGACTTACCAAAGTATTCAATATATATTTAGATATACTTAGATATTTACATTTCGAATTGTCAACTTGGCATAATCGTACATCATGAAATAGTTGCCATGAAAGTATTAAAGATATATTTAAATATAATTAGATATTTACATTTCAAATTATTTTCCTGTTGAGCTTAAAAATAAATTATTATCATTATTTTTCATTAAATTAAAAAGCCACCCCTTTAATTCTAACAATTAAGAATACGGATTATATCAACTTCTTTTTATTTTTTTCATATATATATATATATATATATATATATATATGAGACATTCAACTACGACTTACCAAAGTATTAAATATATATTTAGATATACTTAGATATCTACATTCCAAATTGTCAACGTGGCATCATTTTTAACTTAGGTTTGATTTCCCACTCTGAGTAAACATGGGCCCATGAGAGGGTTCCCTTCCCCATGGCCCTTTACCATTTGTTGCACAATTGAGCTTCTTTGGCCACATCTTCCCCCATTTAGGCCTTCCTCTAATTGATTCAGTCATCTTCTGTGTAGCATGCCATTAATTTCAGCACCAAATAGTTTGTCGGGTAGTTAGACAACACCTCTTAGGACCATCTGCACTCCCCGTCTTTAGCATGCATGCTCATTATTGCGCAAGGATGGTAGACTTTGATTCATCTTTTATCGCATTGCTAGCCCCTTACTTACCATATCCTACTCTCACATTATTGCAGCTTATTTCCCACAGCAATGTTATCGACTTTGATTCATCTTTTATTGCATCGCTAGCCCCTTGTTTACCACCACCTACTCTCGCCTTATCGCAGCTTATGTCCCACGGCAACATTGTCTTTCCATATACATGTGGATTTGGAGGCCTCTTTTCTACCTATTACTCATGGTTTGCCCTCTAATCCCTACGGGCCGAGCATCAAAACTAGAAGCTTGACAAAGGAAAGAAGAATATTGCTCCCTATAGTTGTGGACTTGTTGCGTAATCGAAGCTCCCGATGTTTTGTTGTGTGTAAATATGACACCCCTCCTTGCATTTCTTAACTTTGGTGGTCAATATGCCATCTAAATGAGATTCTATAAATTATGTCGTGTACGCTAGTATTTTAAGTTCAACACATGTTCTTGGGTCTTGTTTGGATTTCTTATATCGACCATCCTCCTCGCTTGAGGGGATGCCATTAATGTTATTAATTGTCCTTTCTTTTTATTCCTCATCTCAACTTGTGAGGTAGTAGGATGGACATCCGTTTATTGAGGCAGGGGACATCGGGCAATTTTAGCTAGATCTATTTCCTTTTGTTCATACATACTTGTGGAGATCATGGAATCGTTGTTGTATTTTGCAAGAGGATAGATCACACCCTTGGCTAGCAGGAGCCTCGAGCGACCGTCTTACCCATGGGAGGACTTCGGGTGGCTGCATGTTCAGCTAAGTGCCCCGATGCATATGGCTGCAATGGACCGGAGAACCCAGCTCGGAATGACGCATCGAAGGTCTGCCCCGCATGCAGACCACTTGGTGGATGAGTGTAGACAGGCGCGTCGGCACGAGGGGTTCCATATGATGGCAAGATGGGCTTGGCGCCCATGTCGAAGGTGAGGCGCGTCGGGAGACACCAACACGTTGAGGTGGAGGGACTCAACGACACGTGTCGACACCCTGCCGCGTCAGCACAATGCCACATCAACAGAAATTCAAAAGGTAAAAAAAAATAAAATCTGGAGCCAAAATTTTATTTTGGCCATAACAGGAGCATTTTAGCTCACTATCCGATGAGACTTGCGCCATTTTGGCGCTATTTATAGAGGATACCGGGTTTCCTGTGAGGGACATCGCTCCATTCTGCTTAATTTATACAGAAATTTGAATTTGGTGGTTTTCGAAGGTTCATAGCTTGAGGATGGACGGGGGCCCGGTTGAAGCCCGGATTTTTATGGTGTAGTCGTGACCTAGGCACACAAATAAATATGGAACGTTGAGGATAAATTCAAAAATATTTGAAGTCGGGAGATGAAAGAAGGCCAAAATCCACTATTGGGGCGCGCAAAAGTGCAATTTTTGAAAACTTGAAAGGAGCAAAAGTGGCCCCAGAACTCATAACCAGAAAATTTATTGATTTCAAAATTTGTTCTACTCATCAAGCTGAACAAATTTTCTTAGAAGAATTTTTTTCCAGAAATGCTTAGTTTGGGAGATAGGATTTTTCAGAGAAAATTCCAAGACTGGAAAAAGGTGCAAAAATCAAAAGTTGTTGATTCCAAAGTTCTATAAAATTTGATGGGAATATCAGAATGGAGTAATGAAAGTATATGCGTAATCAACATCATATGGTTGATCAGTTGCCGATATAATTTTTTTTCAAATTATTTATCTATTTTGTTGTATGGATATCATAAATTGGTCCTTCATAATAATTGCAGTTACAGGAACGATGTAAATTGGTGCAAAATTGCTGATTTTGGAGAGATGCAACTTTCAGCTCTGAAATGGTAAATGGAAATGGGAGCAGTCATTGGAAATATTGTTATAAGGTCGAGAAGAGGATGAAGGGAAAAGCGAAGTCATTTGGGAAGCACGATGACGAGAATGTCAGGCATGCGGAAGCACCCAAGGACAAAGGCAAGCGTGTGCCTTGTTGGGCTCGATGCTAGAAGAGCCCGTGATCGTCCAAGACCAAGATCATACCAAGTTGTGTTATGTTCATGCGGAGCTGGATGGACAGAGTGTCACATCGTTGGTTGGAAGTGGGGCAACACACAACTTCATAAAGGAAGTAGTTACGAGGAGGCTCAAGTTACACTTAGAGCCGGGGCATACGTCTTTCAAAGTTGTGGACTTGGAGGTAGAAAAAGTGGTTGGTGTTCCTAACCGAGTCCCTTTGAGACTTGGTGATTGGAGTGGTGATCCGATATTCCTTGTGGTGCCGATGGATGATTTTGAGGTTGCCTTGGGGCAGGATTTCTAAGGAGAGAAAAGGGAGTGTTGATGCCTCACTTAGATTGCTTGGCGATCCTTTCATGTTGAGAGCCGATTATAGTCCACGCAGTAGAAGGTCGTGAAAGTGACTTCTTTGAGCATGGAATCCACAACATGTCAAGGAAAGATGCGAACTCATTGTGGAGAAAGTAAAGGCATGGGGAAATAGAAGCAAATGCTCGAAGAAGAGTTGGAACCGGTGAGACATAAATAGGTGGAAAACTTGGAAAAACGAGTGACTAGACTCAAGGAGATGGTGGCATCGATAGTGTCGACCATCGGGAGTTAAGTTGATGCTTGCATGGTGATGCAAGAATCTTGCAATGCAGAAGAGAAGGAGGCTGGTTCGGACAGACGGGATGAAGACCTCTATAGCTTATACCGAGAGAGCACTGTGATGGAAAGCAAAGAAGGGGAAGGAGCACAACATCCACAAGTGGAAGCAGCCGCGTCACCTCTGACTCGCTTGGGAAGGACCGTCACGGGGATCTCACGGCGAGGAGATTGTTAGAGGAATCGAACGAAAAGATCGGTTTGAATATACTACCCTTGGTGTATCCGAGCAAGAATATTGCTCACTCGGAGCAGTCGCGTAGCAACAATGTTGAGGGTGATGGTCGTGGGTGCCACTCACCCATCCTTCATCATTGAAGCGGACCACGAGGCAACCCACTTCCAGTGGTACGGTAGGAGGGATGTTTGGGACCTTAGGCAGAAGGTTCCTCATTGAATCCAGGAGAAACCACGATGTGGAAGACCTTGAGGTATGCATTGGATTGTGGAGGCAGTTTGGCGTGCGATGGTGGAAGTGGTGACTTCACCATGAGTGAACATGGAAACCAACTGAGACAGATAAGTACTTGGCATGAGATACATGGAGAAGCGAACTCGGGATTCGACTTGATGGAATGAAGTGAAGGGTTGGTGATCCGGATTTGTGTGGGAACGAAACAAAAGATAGCATATACAGAGATATATATTCACATACACAGATATATGGCAAGAAACACATCAATACAGTAAACACATATTCTATTAAATATCGGAAATAGAACAGACTGTAAATACAATAGCTAGAATGGTAGTATCTATCTCTGAGAAGAGATGTGGCCGCTGTGCTCATTCGTGCCAAGATGATTACAAGGAGAGGACGAAAGGGCCTATTTATCATAAGCATGAGGGAAAGAATCCCAAACATCCAAAAGCCTAATCCTAGAAGATGAACCGTCATAAAGTTTGCGGCCCCAAGGTGGTTAGTTGAACAGTCAACTTCCCGGGGTCATAACTTTTGCATACGATCTCCGTTTGGGGCGCTCGGTAGCCCGTTGGAAAGATCTATCCGAGGACTACGCCGAGGGCCCTGGAGCAGATGGGCTCTGCCCGACCACGATTTCCCAAAACCGCCGTTTAGGGCCTCAAAACGGCCCCGAAAGTTTGGGACTCGAAAAACTGTAGAAAAATTACTAGAAAATTGGCAAACTGGGAAACTCTTTTGAGCCAGTGGAATAGGTGGGTGGCCACCGATATCCTTATGGATCAGTTGGATGAGAAGCAGCAATTGGACGAGGCTCTTTCAGGAGACTTGGTTGCAAGAACAGATGACACCGACAACCTTGGGCGAACGGTTTTCAAGAGCAGCAGGCATGCTTGAAGACATCGTACAAGATGGAGACAGCTTGGGGTTGGGGAGGATGTCACACCCTTAGCTAGCAAGATCCTCAGGGCCTATCTTTCCCATGGGAGGACTTCGGGTTGTAGCATGTTCGGCCAAGTTCCCCAATGGACATGGCTGGCATGGACCGGAGAACCCGCCTTGGAATCTTGCACCGAAGGTGGGGCTGACACGCAGACCACTACGTGGACGAGTGTAGATGGTGGGCATCGGGACGAGGGATTTAGGATGATGGAAATACGGGAAATTTAGGGATGCCTCGCTTTTGATTCCCTGGTCCGAAAATAACTGTGCTCGCCCATCTTTGTCTAGATTGCATGCTCACCTCTTCTCTTCTAGCATCCCCCCTAAGTGATTTTCCAATCGAGTCTTCCATCTTGCAGAATGCAAAGAAGTGTAAGTGAGATCGCCCTTTGTATCTATCAAATTGCAGTTGTTGATGTCGATGTTCTCTATTAGGGACTAGACCTCCCTTATCAGTGGGCAACAACAAGAATGACACCTACCCATATCGATTAGAGTATAGATCGGGTGGGAGTGGAGAGGCTGGCTCATAGGTGGTTCATAGAGGGCCAGCGGAGCTATTCTTTTTTTGTGGGGGAAGGGGGGTGGTGTGGGATAATAGGGTGTTTGGAAGCGAAATGATTTGTGGATAGATGGAGAAAGGAGGGTGTAATACCCTAGTCTCATCCCTTTGAACTTGATCCTGGTTATATTGTAATTATGTTTTTCTCCATTATGTGTTTCTTAACACCATGAGGTGGTTTCCATGGTGATTTTGAACAGCGACAACCACGATCATTTTAATATTGATGGAAGGGTTCCAAGGATTAACGAGGAGGAGGAAAAAGACGGGGTTGTGTGTCCACCGGAGGGAAAGGTAAGGGGATCCAATGGGGGAATTTACTTTTCCTTATGAGTATGTCTTACCTTATCAATAGACCTTCTCTTCATTGTCTTATTTTCCATTTATCCTCAACTCTATCATAACCTTGAAGTGGGAGCCTAGTTAAATGAAAAGGGAAATATGAATATGAGAGCTTAGCAATCCTATTCCGTTAGTGTCTCGCTCATATTGTGTAGTAACTACATCCTACCTCTGGAGAACCAAGAAAATGGTGGAGGAAAGA
Source organism: Larix kaempferi (assembly GCA_027924585.1). Lineage (NCBI taxonomy): Eukaryota > Viridiplantae > Streptophyta > Pinopsida > Pinales > Pinaceae > Larix > Larix kaempferi. Next base: position 742,586 of record BSBM01001296.1, on the reverse strand, counting down.
CTCCTTCCACACACTCGTTCATTCCATTAATGGATGGAAATTCGAAAGAAGAGAGAGGAGCTTGGAAAAAAAGCGGGATCTTTGAGAGAAAATAAGCGTTTGGAGGAAGTAACCCACCCCCGACTCTCATATGAACCATGGATAGATGAAAGAAAGGATGGTAGGTGATATTACACACCCTTGGCGAGAAACTACATACCATTTCGAATCCCTAAAGGCTGTTGGTTTGTTAGGTTGTCCAAAGAACCATAAAATCCGTTTCCAAGAAGCTTCGCAATGTTGTAAATGGAACCTGGAAGTAGGCAGTGTATTGGGATCACATTGACCGTACTGGAGGGCAGAGAGAGGAAGAGCATGCCCGAGGGACTGAAGAGCAGAGAAAGAACGACTTCTTTTGTTGTATGGAGCATGGGATGACTTCTTACGCTACCTAAGAGGATGCACAAAGAACCGGTGGTGACTTGCTTGGTTGGTAGCTTGGAAGCCTTTTGTGAAAACAAGAGGGGTTTTGGAAATCTTGAAAATATTATCTTCCATGATGGTCTCATATACCGACACGGGGGTGGGATTCTACAGTGGAGTAGCCTATGGTTTGGAAGAAATCAGTCCCCACATAATCAACTTCCTTGGAGCTTCATCTTGGAAAAGATAAGTGTACTCTTACTTTTATGTATGAATTTAGCAGTATAGAATGAAGAGTACGCGATACCCGATTATCATGATGTTTTGACTGCAATTTTCCTATAGATGTCGATCCGTAAACTGTCATGGATATTCCACTGGATTAGTTCGTCACAACGAATCTTACAGCTTAGTTCATTGTGGTTATTTAATTCCACAAAATACTGAATCCAATGGAACTGAAAGAGAAATAACTATCCAGCAAATAAGCACGCAATCCACACAACGACACAAGATATACCCCGGGAAAACCCAGCCACAAATGAGGACTATACCTTGTTCTTCATATCAAAATTCAGATAGAAAGGAAATGGATTTCCCTGTAGAGTTACATATGACTCTACGGCCAGAATGGATACTACAGGATCTCCTAGATCTCCTATGTTATGCTACCATATCCACTCCCTTGTTGTTTTCTCAACTATGCGAAAATACAATAACATCGAAAGAATGGAACCCCTTCTTCTCCCAACAGCCCGATATTTAACATAGCACGATACTCGCCGCTTAGGGTTAATTCTAGGGTTTTTTTTATACCCCAAACCATGATTAGGGCTGTGGTTTTGGACCTTCTAGAATGTTCTTCAAATTCCACACATGACTAGCTCCACATGTGCGAGAAATGAGAGCCGGCGTGGAATCCACTCGGTACCATGGTGGTCAACTGGGTAGGTCAACTTGCGCGCAGGGAAAATTTTAGGGGCGGAATTTAGCCCATGGGATACTTTTCGGCCTTTTTTTTTCTTCCAAGAAACCATTTTCCAATTTGCCTTTTTTTCAAAGATGTTTCGCCGAAATTCCATGGGATAATTTTTTTTTACTCTAAAAATCGCCAAAATTGTACAATAATTATATAAAGTCCTTGGAAATTTGAATATTTTTTTGAAAAAATCGCCAAACATTTTATGGTTGCAAATTTAAGAATTAGTAAGATTCGCCAAGGTTTCTACACTTTGAGAAAATTATGGATCTTTAAAATTTTCCCTGCTTGCAGGAGGCATAACTTCTTCATACGGACTCCGATTGAGGTGATTCTTGCACCGTTGGAAATTTCTCGGTGTGTAGAATGTAAAATTTTGGTCCAATCGTTTTTCCTCTGAAAAATGGCATTTAATACCTCTAAATGGTACTCGAAGGTTTCAGACGATTTTTTGACCCCAAATCTGAAAAGTGAGTCGTGCCCTACAAGCCAATTAATCCAATATTTTGGCCCCGAAATATCCAAACAGGTAACCAATTATATATTGATCCATTTCGTATCAGATGCCGACATCATTGCTTGATTAAGTCATGTGCAAAACATGTGCGGTAAAGTGTTGTAATTTCTTGCATGGCAATTGTTTGACAAAAGAATTGAGTAGGTGAAAGTTTTCCTTGTCCAGTTATGGTTGATAAATGGGTTCTATGGATGATATGAAACTCGTTATCGAGTGGGTATTAAGTATCCCTTTCCGAGGAGAGAAGTATTAAGGCCTTTCTTATGGATGCACCTCGTTTCCCTCAATCTAAGTTTTCCCAGTTTCTGTATTTGAATATTTTCAAGACTTAAAAATTTATTTGAAATTCATTTATATACGAGTATGAATAACGCCATGCATGCCTAATAAGTGGGTTGGAGTGGAATAACTCCTGTGGCTAATTTAGAAAGGGAATAATTCTTGAATTTTGAGCATGGTAGGATTGCGTAGAACGCCTTGTAAATATTGATATATGTATTCCAATATACAAATTGGGTAGTAATTAGTTATGGCATATAGGATCTAAATACACATGTGAAAATGCTTTCCAAAAATATCAAATACCCAGGTTCCAATTTGAGAGATATTGTTTGTGCAATAGGGGCCTTTCTCAGTTTTTTTTTTTTTTTTTTTTAGCATTTTGGAGTGTGGCCGCGCTTTCCCTCTAGGAAAGTCACGAGAAATCGCCCTTATTATTCATAAGAGCTGTGTCAATTCCTCCTTGGCCACTTTTGTCCTTCAGAATAACCACGACCATGACTTGTAGGTGCTTGTTTGGGCATTTTTTGATGAATTTTGAGGGTTTAAAGGAATGAATGAAAAGAGAACTTGGTAACAAGCCTAAGAGATATTTTCATACATATATTCAATGGGATTGCGATGACAAATTATGGATTAGAATACGAGTTACCTCTCTTTCATCTTGTTTTTAGCCTCCCTAAACATGGCTTGGATAATTTTCCCCAAACACCCAGGGAAATCTGGCTGTTGTGTGTGCCTTAGAGTTAGAAGTGGTTTAGGGATGTCCTGAATAGTTAGAGGTGATGTTTGCCTCTTCTAAGAATTGAATTTCATCATAGTTTGTTGTTGCAATTGACCTCCTCGAAGGAAGAAAGGGCTCAATATCCCTATCCTCCCCGAACACTTGTTAAGGTGTAACTTTCATGGGTGGATTTAATGATTGTTTTAAATCACTTACCATAACCGGACCAAGACTAATGATATGTATCTTTAGGGTTTTGAAATACCTAGCTTGGACATTACATATGCTTCTTTGTTTAGGTGATGCTTCACTCGACAAATGTTTACTATGCTGAATCCTTGAGGAGGGGGGATTTTTCTTTGAAGGGCCTTGCTGACGTGAGATGAGGAAGAGTGAGGATTGTTTTTGAGGGCTTAGAGGATGAAATGTGAATCTCCAAGGATGATTACATCTAGGGATGTCATCTCACCGGAGCCATTTGTTCCTTGGAATGATTGGTTGGTTGTTGAATTCCCCAAGTGAAAAATATTTTTTGTTGTTCACCGGGGTTATAAATGACCCACCACATCTAATTTTTCCGACTGGTTGGTATAAAATTTATTCTTTTATCCATAAAAAAGAGAGTATGTTATCTTAAAACTTGATGATATGGTTGAGAGGCCCTATTCTCCAATGCAAAATAAAAGACAAAGAAATCGGGGATTCAAATATGTAAAACTTAGAAATAATAACTAAATATGCACAAAACACGCCATAAAATCAATACGAAATTTAATATGATCCACTTCCTTCGTGGATTAAAACAAGTTTAAGAAGGCTTATTCCTCCAACAATACAAAATGCTCCTAGATTTTCTGCAAATTTTAGGCATTTCAATCCCAATATTCTAAACATTATTCTCATTTAAAATTTCCTTGTCCTATGTTTCATATTGCTTTGAAGATACAATAAAGTGACGGTATATGTTTTCAATGGAATAGAAGAAAAACAAGGTTGATGGAAGCAAAGCTTCTAGTCCCTGCCAAAAGTAAAAGCAAAATTACCAAGTCCCTCGTTTCAGGTTAAGAAGGGGCTGAGAACTCAACCCCTCTCTGCAAACTGCAAAGCATTAGCAAGAATGAAACCAACACCAAAACAATAATTCTGGTTAATATGAAGTTCACAATAATTAGAACGCAACAAAGCTCAACTTCATTAGAATGCTCTGAATTTTTATCACGAAGGATAATAAATGAAATCTTATTTTTATTTAATCATCTAATCTGAAAAGGAAGACATCATTGAATCTAAATCTCACTAAACCAATGCAAAGGTCAAAAGCATCAATTACGTCTAATTATTATTTATAAACATGCATGCTCATCAACGCAGCAAGATATTGATTCGATTTTATAGCAAACCGTATTAACCATCTCATAATCAATTGAAATTGAATGTAATTGTAAACATAACCAGATTTCCAAATTTTTTATATCAAATAGTGCATGTAACCTTCTCTGCATAAAAGCATGAGGGAATCGGTTGAATGCAGAATCAGAGAACTAAATTGTGCAGAAAACCTTCATATTCCACTCCATGGAAAAGATAAATAAATATCCCACTATATACACGTAAAATAAAATGAAGTATGTATATGCTCAATGAAAGTGGATTGTAGGGACGTTAACTTCAAAGAAGAATACATAGGGTCAATTCAGCAATTAAACAAGGAAAGGAGTCGAATCTTCAAATTAATATTACATTTTCTGGTATATCTGCTCCTCTTTGTTTGCATGCTTCCCGGTATGAACAATATCTCCATGAGACACCGGTTGTGCTCTAATTTCCTCATTTAGCCTAGCTCCGTCACAATGCTGTATAACTAAACATCCAATTCCAACTTCAAAATGGGCAATTTAGTTGATTTAGTAACTTTTATTATCTTTAGAGTTGTCCTTAATGGGCAATTTAGTTCATTTTTTTAATTCTCAACATATGTTATGAATTTTGTTTATTTGTATTACTTATTAACTAATTTATTTATTTTGTGATTTTTTCCTTAAATAAAATTCTTAGGATGTTGAAACTGCTAAATGCTATTTGTCATTTTGATTTAAAAGATAAAGAATTAATTTTTACTTGAAAGAAATTATTAATTAATTAAAAAAAAAATATGAAATACACATTTTTAATGATAAACTAAGATTTTTTTTATATTATTTCTCTAGGAGTGCCTTTGCATGGTTAGAGGGAAGTGGTGGTTTTTAAAAACAATGTAAGGACTTATAATTTCAGGTAGAAGAAGTTGCACAGTATACTTTTAAAAAATGTCACCCGCAATGGCCACAGGGACATTCCAATTTTCATTGGACCTTTCATTGAACCCCTATGCAACGGCAACCATATCATAAAATATATATTCCAGTGTTTTGCTAAACACCATCATTCAGGTAACGATTTTTTCCCCTTCATCTCGGTTTCTAAGTTCAGTGCTCAAGCAATCTAGAAGGGTTTACAATTCCGCACACAAAGATGCATGCACGTCAAAAGTATTTATACATGAAAGTCAAATTTAAAACAATAATACAGACAAGCATTCCAATATAATTAAAAAAGACCACACCTTAAACTATATAATCATTCTGCATTTTTTATTTATTGAAGATGGATTGTTCAAATTACATTAAACATAGTTACTCCCTAGAATTATATGCTTCCCTCAACCTCTATAGCTTCTACAGCTCGGTCTCCACTCTATGCTTCCCTCAACCTCTACAACGTCAACTTATAAGAACTCGGCCTCTTTTGTTGTCAGTTCTATCTTTCATCACAATCGGTTTACATATATAGAATTGTTAGAGGAATACCAAATAGTTCGACTACCAACTATTGAATTCCCTTCTGCCTAGGCAAAGAATGGTTTCACATTCAGAATTATTTTATGGATTTATTATTTTAGGGTATTCATTAATGATTAATGATATTTTGAATACAACCAAATTTTGTTAGTTCATTGTGTTAAGGTGTGGGTCTAGTCAACAGGTTTTGCTTACGGGTGAGCTAGTTGGGAGGAGACACTAAAACATCCAACCAGTTGATGGTTGGTGTGGACCAGGGTGTGATCCTCGGGCCATTTTGATAATCTTAGAACAAAGCATAAAATATGTTTCTTCATCAAATGAGTGCTATATACAAGGTTGCCATGTAGTTGTTGAACAAGAAACTTGTATTGATTTGAAAACATCTATGTAGCAACTGTGCAAGTCTATAAAATCACACATTATGTAGCAGTTTTTGTATAACTGTAACATCATACATTCTGTAGTATCATCAATCTATTAAAACATACTCTATTAAAAAAGTTATAGAGCATATCTAAACTATTGGAGAAATCTCCACGTGCAGGGTAACCTTCTGCACCATGATGGTCCTGCATCAACTTGCAATTAACATAAATTATTTCCATATGAATATAGTGAAAAAAGAATATCGAATACCTTTGAAACATTTTGTAATAACTACAACCATCCTGTCCTGACATCCCTTTTTTCTATTCAATGATTTTATCTAACTTTGTGCACATTGCTCAGCAAACGAATCATACCTTTTACGATCACGGCTTTGAATGCACAATTGAAAAAGAAATACAGATCACTTACAAGTGTAGCCAAAATTTCTTTGAAAGCTAACAACATATCTTATTATCTGTATGGAAAGGATTTTACTGTGGGTGTACCCAAGCTGTGGCAATTTCAAATGCAAGGTTCATTATGTTTTCAATCGACCACTCTTTTGTGGCATTCAAAAATATCTAAAAACGTGTCACTTTTCTGTCATACAATCGGTGAAATTGTTTTTTCCAATTTCTTTGTTACAATTCACCGATGTATGTTTGCATGTGCTTCTATTGAAAGAAAATATATGACTTCGACTACTGGACATTGCTATCAACCTCTGTTTTTTAAATGGATCCTTTGTTACTTTTCACTTGGAAAAAGTCATGTGTCATGGATCATTCATTTTGTGCTTACAGAAACAATTTCAATGCTTGCCTATAATGTCTCCCTCGCTCTCGAAGTGCCCAATGTCAAATGAAGCAATGGTTCAATTATTTTTAGTGACATAAACTTTAAAGAACCTGTTCTCATATACCGTGTCTACATGTATTTTAGTGCTTTCGTGGCTGTTCTATGTATTTTAATTTTTATCTATGAAACAACAACAAAAATTCCCCTGAGAAATATGGGTAATTGTTGGCTTAGTGTAGTCTCATTTTTCCTTTTATAAAAACTAAAACTAAAATATTATTATTTTAAAAAATATTAACGTAATGTTATTGTTAAATGAAAAATATTAACTTAATGTTATTGTTAAATGAATATTCATTTAAATTATTTATCAATTAATGTTTAATTGTCTTTTCCATATTATAAAAAACATGAGATTTATACATTACTATTATCCATTATTTTTAAAATTTATACTAATTAATGTCATATTTTCATATATATATAATTCAAAGTTCTATAACTTCTAATTAAATGGATCGAACTAAAATATTATGGTGTAATATAGAGTTTTTGGACTCCGAGTGCAAACGTGGAACTATAATCGAATTGAAATATTAATAGAAGCTTTTGGTTCGCATAAGATATATATTGATTTTCCATTTTTTAATAAGACAAAGGAATCCCTTTGCAAAGAGACATACAAATAATTTAATATTCCACAATTTCCAAGGAAGCTACGTGGATCTCTGTTTATTCCTCCCACAACACGCGTACTGAAGATAACAGAGGCGATGCATGGCCTATCAGGTCTATGACTTTGTGCAATTTTGCAATTTTTATATAAAAGCTAAGTTTGTTTTGCAGGTTTTTCATCGCACGAGACAATCAAAGTTCTAGCTTCAATCTATTTTTCACGCGAGAAGAAAATAGTTTTTTTAGCTTATGCGAGGGAAAACAGTGCTCATCACCCGTGCATCTTCTGGAATTAGAGAGGTTTACAGATGGAGAATGCATTAGTGTATTATTTTTATGTGTTCTGTTGCAGTAGTACTAATCAATGGTATTTCGATTGTTTGTTCCAGCAAATGGCCTATTTGTACGCCAAGAAAGGAGTGAATCTGATGTTGGTTGCAGGAGGTAAGACCGTCCGAAAGCCGTTGCTCACAAATCACGGCGAGAACACATTCATATAATTTTTACATATCAATAGTCACAATATGAAACCCTTGCAAAATCAACATGTTAATATAGATATATAGATATATACCGAACAACGTAGTTAAAAATGGAGCTCATAAGCCGTGCTGCTTGCAAGCGGACTAATAAGTTAGAATGACACTTAGCTAGAAGTCAATGCTACTTCCCTAGAAGGGGCTTATATTTTATTTTGATTTATAGATAATAAAAAGATATTGTCAAAGTGTATATATCATGAACACTTTCGAACACAGTATAAATGGAATTTGTTAATATGTTTTAACATAAGCGTGGACAAGTTTAATGATATGTGGTCATTAGTTTTATTCAAATAAGTTAAAATCACACCGCTAAGGTATTTATATTTTATGCATTTTAAATATAGTCATCAATCATATTCTTACTATGAAATATTATATGCAAAACTTCCTTCCAATTTTTATTAATTATGGATAGCAAAATTACAATAATTGGAATTTATGGGATGATTATACAAACAACTTAATAGAGTTTATAAATTCAAACAAATAATTGAAGTTCACCTCAAAAACAAAAGATATGTATTTTAAAATATACATAAATACATGTATTTTAAAATATACATAAATATATTTATAGTTTTATAAATGATTGATTATATTTTTTGAAATTAATTATAATTTTTTTTTAATAGTATAGTTTTATAAATGATTGATTATATTTTTTTGAAATTAATTATAATTTTTTTTTTAATAGTTGTACCCATTTTTGTGGGTAAACTCCAACGCCGATTCTTTTGTCTAACCATTTTATTGGCATACTTACAAGATTGGACATTGAAATATTTGTTTTTTTCCCTGGGTAACCAAGCAACCCAGAGTAAAGAAAAGAAAATGGATTATTTCCATCCACATTGATTGAAAAGAATAGAATATACAGTCACGGCGATTTTAATTGTTGAATGAATATACAGTCACAGTGATTAATATAAAAAGTTAATAGCTGTTGAAGGAATATACAGTCACAGTGATTAATTAATAGAAATAAACAAATTAATTCTTTCAAGGACAGCGGCGGTGGAAATTGGAATTGAAAGCTAGAAATGTTTGTATGTTTTGTTGTCCAGGCTTTCAAGAGTAGAGGTCATCGTCATCGTCCTCCTTTGCGGTAGCCTCTGCCTCTGCTGCGGTGGTTTGTGGAGCGAAAGCTGTGGCTGTGGCGGTGGTGGTAGTAGGAAAGCGGAACTCCGACCCAAAACCTCCTCGACACTGCTGTAATGTCTGAGCAAATGCTCCATACTTACGTATATCGGCATCACTAACACTCCTCCTGGCAAATTTCATTGCTTCCTCGAAATGAGCTGCCTTTATTTCTTCGTGGGTATCGCCTTCTTCAATATCCATGGCAGCTTCAGGGTGTTCGTTTCGTTTCTTTTCTGCTTCAATGTCCTTTTCAATGTGCTCTCTAATGGCATACTTGCAAGCACGCTGACATATTTCATTAACATCAGCGCCACTGAATCCTTCTGTGTAGCGAGCAAGAGCTGCAATTTCAACATCCATAGCAACAGGCGACTTCCTCAGACATGCCTTAAAAATCTGAAGTCTGGAAGCTTCATCAGGTAATGGAATATATATCAGCTGATCAAGGCGACCAGGTCGTAACAGAGCAGGATCGATAATATCAGGTCGATTTGTAGCCCCAATAATGAAAACAGTTTTCTTTGCATTCATGCCATCCATCTCAGTCAGCATTTGATTCAATACTCTGTCTGCTGCACCCCCAGCATCCCCCACACTGCTACCACGCTGCATGGACACAGACACCCTCAAAGTCAGTCAGTGCCTGCCTAAAACAACAACAACCAACAAGAAGATAATATAATGTAGATTAATTATTACTTGCCTGAGTAGCAATTGAGTCGAGCTCATCAAAGAAAAGGACACAGGGTGCTGCCTGTCGAGCCTTATCAAAAATATCACGCACATTGGCTTCACTTTCTCCGAACCACATCGTGAGGAGCTCTGGCCCTTTCACGCTGATAAAGTTGGCCTGGCACTCATTGGCAATGGCCTTAGCCAGTAGCGTCTTACCACAACCAGGAGGTCCATAGAAGAGGACACCTTTTGAGGGAGCCATGCCAAACTTCTCGAATTTCTCTGGATGTTCCACGGGATATTGAACAGTCTGCATGCAAATAGTAATAGGTCAATGGAAATAAACACCTATATGAATCAATCATCATATAATTCAAAGCCCAGCACAGTCCCAAGGGTGAACCCAAGGCAGAGGCCGTCGAGAAGGGAGAACCCTCCACCTACAAGTTAGGCAGAACCCTCCACCTACAAGTTAGGCAGAACCCTCCACCCGATATATATTCAGGTCGTCCTTGAAAAAGAAAGTAGATATTAGCGAAGAGAGGAATATATATATTAATTTTAATACCTCCTGGAGCTCTCTCTTGACATTTTCCAGGCCCCCAATATCCTCCCAAGAAACATTCGGCACCTCCACAACCTGATAAAAATTAAATGTTTAACTTCAGTGGAGATATATATATATATATATATATATCACGTTTCATATAAAAACAATGGAAAGGAAAACAACAAATCTCGCTCAGGCTCTGTGTATGTTTAATAATATATCCAAGTTTATAACTACTCACAGTCTCACGGAGGGCAGAGGGGTTGCTGGTGCCCAAAGCTGTCCTCAAGTGCTCATTTGTAACGGCCATAGAATTCAGAATTTCAGCATCAATTGTTTCGTCATCCAAATCAATTACATCCATTTTTTCTCTGATACACTGTAGTGCAGCCTCAGTGCAAAGAGCTGCAAGGTCTGCCCCCACATGTCCATGTGTATTCTTGGCAATATGTTCAAGATCAACCTGTAGCATGGCCCAGTAACAATGATGTTAATTAATAATGTTACGTGGATGAAGAGAGCATAAGACGAGAGAGAAAGCAATAGAGTGTAGTTAATTACTTCTTCAGCAAGCTTCATATTCTTTGTGTGAATGCGAAGAACCTCCAATCGACCAACTTCATCTGGAACCCCAATTTCAATTTCCCGATCAAACCTACCAAATCTTCTAAGCGCTGGATCAATGCTGTTGGGCCTATTTGTTGCTCCCATCACAATCACGTGAGCTCGAGCTTTGAGGCCATCCATCAATGTCAAGAGTTGAGATACAATGCGTCTCTCTACTTCCCCATGTGTTTTCTCCCTCTTTGGAGCTATGGAGTCAATCTCATCGATGAAAATGATGGAGGGAGCATTGTCCTCTGCTTCTTGAAAAGCCTTTCTGAGATTGTTCTCACTCTCTCCCGCAAGTTTTGACATAATTTCAGGACCATTAATTAAGAAAAAGAAAGATCCAGTCTCATTTGCCACTGCCCTGCCAATCAAGGTTTTTCCTGAACCAGGAGGACCATAAAGCAAAACACCCTTCGGTGGCTTCACACCAATAGCTTTGAAAAGCTGCGGATGTCGAAGGGGTAGCTCAACTAGTTCCCTGATTTGTGCCATTTGTTTCCCGAGACCACCAATATCATCATAACCAACTCCATTCAATTTCTCTTCATCTTCTCGTCGTATTGGATCTCCTTCACAAAAAATTTCAGTGTCGGGAGAAACAACACAATATTCACCAGGATCTGTCCCCACGATTTTGAATTCCACACTGCGCATCCCTCCTCGCACAAGAAAGAGGTCTCCTTTTCTCACAGGGCGATAGGCTTCCATGAAGTAAGCTGTATGATAATAAAACAAATTAATATATACAAGTAGGTTTTTCATAAAAACAACTAGTGTCATATGGACATTCACGTATACAAGTAGGCATTAAAAACCAGTACTCACGTTTCAAGTAGGCATCAAACAGGTCGCCTGTAAGACCCTCGATAGTGTCATCTATAGGAAGAATATGGACACTCTTCCCATACTTGACATCTGGGCACTGATGAACAGACACCACATCCCCCAATCTTACTCTCAGATTTGATCTAACAACTCTATTCATTCTAATTGCATGCTCTGCACAGCTGTCATCGCCCACAACTATGCAAACTGTATCCTTTCTCTTCTTACCCTGCACATGCCACAGTTAAACTTAAACAAATGGAGAGAGTTCAAGATCCGCAACCAAAATTCAAACTAAAATGCATCACATCATATAATATACAAGAAGGGATTGCAATGCCCTGCAGGCGTGGAAATCAAAATTATAATAGAGCGAGGAGGAACCTTAAGAAGGACTGTATCGCCCCTGAATAGCTGCAACGTTTCCATTGTTTGGGGATTAAGGGCCACCATAGAATTGTCATCGTTAATGGCTTCATCCACAACTAGGCGATTAGGAGCCTTCTTACGCTCAAGTATTGCACTGCTCAGGTCCCTCGTTGTTGTTACCCTGCTGCTGGAATTTGGAACGAAATTGGATTGATTAAATTAACAACCAACAGACTGTCAACAATCAATAAGAATAACAATAATATAACAATCAATAAGAATAACACTAATATATTGATGGGAGCAATCATGCCTTGCCACAGTGCCAAATTCGTATAAATTCTATTGCAGATTTAAAGGGATGAGAAGAAAATTTAAGCTTTTCTGACTTACGATTCAGATGATTCACCGGCCATCGTGGATTTTCAAACTATTCAAATTCAACGATAAGATAGAGTAGTCTATTTTCAAACAATGCAAGTGCAACGATAGAGTCTAGGGATGAGATCAACCGAAAGCTCCGATACACCAGTCTTTCTTGCGGAAATAGTGAAATTCCAAAATGGCCAATTAGATTTCTATTTTATATATATATATGTGCGGGCATACAAAGTATGGATGGCCATTCCGTTTATATGTTGTAGGTAGGTCGGTTCAAATCAAGGAGTAAGGCATGCACATCTCCATAGTTCTTTTTCTCCATAAAAGTGGGTTTCATACATTAATTTGTCTCAATAGCATTACATCTCACACATTATTCACACATTATTTGGGTGTTTTTGTGTTCGGTTTAAAATGAATTATTATCACTTTATTTGTTAAATTAAAAAGCCACTCCTTTAATTCTAACTATTAAGAATACAAATTATATCAACTTCTTTTTAATTTTTTCATCGACTTACCAAAGTATTAAATATATATTTAGATATACTTAGATATTTACATTTCGAATTGTCAACTTGGCATAATCGTACATCATGAAATAGTTGCCATGAAAGCATTAAAAATATATTTAAATATAATTAGATGTAATTAAAAAGCCACTCCTTTAATTCTAACGATTAAGAATACAAATTATATCAACTTGTTTTTATTTTTTTCATATATATATATATATATATATATATATACTAGACATTCAACTACGACTTACCAAAGTATTCAATATATATTTAGATATACTTAGATATTTACATTTCGAATTGTCAACTTGGCATAATCGTACATCATGAAATAGTTGCCATGAAAGTATTAAAGATATATTTAAATATAATTAGATATTTACATTTCAAATTATTTTCCTGTTGAGCTTAAAAATAAATTATTATCATTATTTTTCATTAAATTAAAAAGCCACCCCTTTAATTCTAACAATTAAGAATACGGATTATATCAACTTCTTTTTATTTTTTTCATATATATATATATATATATATATATATATGAGACATTCAACTACGACTTACCAAAGTATTAAATATATATTTAGATATACTTAGATATCTACATTCCAAATTGTCAACGTGGCATCATTTTTAACTTAGGTTTGATTTCCCACTCTGAGTAAACATGGGCCCATGAGAGGGTTCCCTTCCCCATGGCCCTTTACCATTTGTTGCACAATTGAGCTTCTTTGGCCACATCTTCCCCCATTTAGGCCTTCCTCTAATTGATTCAGTCATCTTCTGTGTAGCATGCCATTAATTTCAGCACCAAATAGTTTGTCGGGTAGTTAGACAACACCTCTTAGGACCATCTGCACTCCCCGTCTTTAGCATGCATGCTCATTATTGCGCAAGGATGGTAGACTTTGATTCATCTTTTATCGCATTGCTAGCCCCTTACTTACCATATCCTACTCTCACATTATTGCAGCTTATTTCCCACAGCAATGTTATCGACTTTGATTCATCTTTTATTGCATCGCTAGCCCCTTGTTTACCACCACCTACTCTCGCCTTATCGCAGCTTATGTCCCACGGCAACATTGTCTTTCCATATACATGTGGATTTGGAGGCCTCTTTTCTACCTATTACTCATGGTTTGCCCTCTAATCCCTACGGGCCAAGCATCAAAACTAGAAGCTTGACAAAGGAAAGAAGAATATTGCTCCCTATAGTTGTGGACTTGTTGCGTAATCGAAGCTCCCGATGTTTTGTTGTGTGTAAATATGACACCCCTCCTTGCATTTCTTAACTTTGGTGGTCAATATGCCATCTAAATGAGATTCTATAAATTATGTCGTGTACGCTAGTATTTTAAGTTCAACACATGTTCTTGGGTCTTGTTTGGATTTCTTATATCGACCATCCTCCTCGCTTGAGGGGATGCCATTAATGTTATTAATTGTCCTTTCTTTTTATTCCTCATCTCAACTTGTGAGGTAGTAGGATGGACATCCGTTTATTGAGGCAGGGGACATCGGGCAATTTTAGCTAGATCTATTTCCTTTTGTTCATACATACTTGTGGAGATCATGGAATCGTTGTTGTATTTTGCAAGAGGATAGATCACACCCTTGGCTAGCAGGAGCCTCGAGCGACCGTCTTACCCATGGGAGGACTTCGGGTGGCTGCATGTTCAGCTAAGTGCCCCGATGCATATGGCTGCAATGGACCGGAGAACCCAGCTCGGAATGACGCATCGAAGGTCTGCCCCGCATGCAGACCACTTGGTGGATGAGTGTAGACAGGCGCGTCGGCACGAGGGGTTCCATATGATGGCAAGATGGGCTTGGCGCCCATGTCGAAGGTGAGGCGCGTCGGGAGACACCAACACGTTGAGGTGGAGGGACTCAACGACACGTGTCGACACCCTGCCGCGTCAGCACAATGCCACATCAACAGAAATTCAAAAGGTAAAAAAAAATAAAATCTGGAGCCAAAATTTTATTTTGGCCATAACAGGAGCATTTTAGCTCACTATCCGATGAGACTTGCGCCATTTTGGCGCTATTTATAGAGGATACCGGGTTTCCTGTGAGGGACATCGCTCCATTCTGCTTAATTTATACAGAAATTTGAATTCGGTGGTTTTCGAAGGTTCATAGCTTGAGGATGGACGGGGGCCCGGTTGAAGCCCGGATTTTTATGGTGTAGTCGTGACCTAGGCACACAAATAAATATGGAACGTTGAGGATAAATTCAAAAATATTTGAAGTCGGGAGATGAAAGAAGGCCAAAATCCACTATTGGGGCGCGCAAAAGTGCAATTTTTGAAAACTTGAAAGGAGCAAAAGTGGCCCCAGAACTCATAACCAGAAAATTTATTGATTTCAAAATTTGTTCTACTCATCAAGCTGAACAAATTTTCTTAGAAGAATTTTTTTCCAGAAATGCTTAGTTTGGGAGATAGGATTTTTCAGAGAAAATTCCAAGACTGGAAAAAGGTGCAAAAATCAAAAGTTGTTGATTCCAAAGTTCTATAAAATTTGATGGGAATATCAGAATGGAGTAATGAAAGTATATGCGTAATCAACATCATATGGTTGATCAGTTGCCGATATAATTTTTTTTCAAATTATTTATCTATTTTGTTGTATGGATATCATAAATTGGTCCTTCATAATAATTGCAGTTACAGGAACGATGTAAATTGGTGCAAAATTGCTGATTTTGGAGAGATGCAACTTTCAGCTCTGAAATGGTAAATGGAAATGGGAGCAGTCATTGGAAATATTGTTATAAGGTCGAGAAGAGGATGAAGGGAAAAGCGAAGTCATTTGGGAAGCACGATGACGAGAATGTCAGGCATGCGGAAGCACCCAAGGACAAAGGCAAGCGTGTGCCTTGTTGGGCTCGATGCTAGAAGAGCCCGTGATCGTCCAAGACCAAGATCATACCAAGTTGTGTTATGTTCATGCGGAGCTGGATGGACAGAGTGTCACATCGTTGGTTGGAAGTGGGGCAACACACAACTTCATAAAGGAAGTAGTTACGAGGAGGCTCAAGTTACACTTAGAGCCGGGGCATACGTCTTTCAAAGTTGTGGACTTGGAGGTAGAAAAAGTGGTTGGTGTTCCTAACCGAGTCCCTTTGAGACTTGGTGATTGGAGTGGTGATCCGATATTCCTTGTGGTGCCGATGGATGATTTTGAGGTTGCCTTGGGGCAGGATTTCTAAGGAGAGAAAAGGGAGTGTTGATGCCTCACTTAGATTGCTTGGCGATCCTTTCATGTTGAGAGCCGATTATAGTCCACGCAGTAGAAGGTCGTGAAAGTGACTTCTTTGAGCATGGAATCCACAACATGTCAAGGAAAGATGCGAACTCATTGTGGAGAAAGTAAAGGCATGGGGAAATAGAAGCAAATGCTCGAAGAAGAGTTGGAACCGGTGAGACATAAATAGGTGGAAAACTTGGAAAAACGAGTGACTAGACTCAAGGAGATGGTGGCATCGATAGTGTCGACCATCGGGAGTTAAGTTGATGCTTGCATGGTGATGCAAGAATCTTGCAATGCAGAAGAGAAGGAGGCTGGTTCGGACAGACGGGATGAAGACCTCTATAGCTTATACCGAGAGAGCACTGTGATGGAAAGCAAAGAAGGGGAAGGAGCACAACATCCACAAGTGGAAGCAGCCGCGTCACCTCTGACTCGCTTGGGAAGGACCGTCACGGGGATCTCACGGCGAGGAGATTGTTAGAGGAATCGAACGAAAAGATCGGTTTGAATATACTACCCTTGGTGTATCCGAGCAAGAATATTGCTCACTCGGAGCAGTCGCGTAGCAACAATGTTGAGGGTGATGGTCGTGGGTGCCACTCACCCATCCTTCATCATTGAAGCGGACCACGAGGCAACCCACTTCCAGTGGTACGGTAGGAGGGATGTTTGGGACCTTAGGCAGAAGGTTCCTCATTGAATCCAGGAGAAACCACGATGTGGAAGACCTTGAGGTATGCATTGGATTGTGGAGGCAGTTTGGCGTGCGATGGTGGAAGTGGTGACTTCACCATGAGTGAACATGGAAACCAACTGAGACAGATAAGTACTTGGCATGAGATACATGGAGAAGCGAACTCGGGATTCGACTTGATGGAATGAAGTGAAGGGTTGGTGATCCGGATTTGTGTGGGAACGAAACAAAAGATAGCATATACAGAGATATATATTCACATACACAGATATATGGCAAGAAACACATCAATACAGTAAACACATATTCTATTAAATATCGGAAATAGAACAGACTGTAAATACAATAGCTAGAATGGTAGTATCTATCTCTGAGAAGAGATGTGGCCGCTGTGCTCATTCGTGCCAAGATGATTACAAGGAGAGGACGAAAGGGCCTATTTATCATAAGCATGAGGGAAAGAATCCCAAACATCCAAAAGCCTAATCCTAGAAGATGAACCGTCATAAAGTTTGCGGCCCCAAGGTGGTTAGTTGAACAGTCAACTTCCCGGGGTCATAACTTTTGCATACGATCTCCGTTTGGGGCGCTCGGTAGCCCGTTGGAAAGATCTATCCGAGGACTACGCCGAGGGCCCTGGAGCAGATGGGCTCTGCCCGACCACGATTTCCCAAAACCGCCGTTTAGGGCCTCAAAACGGCCCCGAAAGTTTGGGACTCGAAAAACTGTAGAAAAATTACTAGAAAATTGGCAAACTGGGAAACTCTTTTGAGCCAGTGGAATAGGTGGGTGGCCACCGATATCCTTATGGATCAGTTGGATGAGAAGCAGCAATTGGACGAGGCTCTTTCAGGAGACTTGGTTGCAAGAACAGATGACACCGACAACCTTGGGCGAACGGTTTTCAAGAGCAGCAGGCATGCTTGAAGACATCGTACAAGATGGAGACAGCTTGGGGTTGGGGAGGATGTCACACCCTTAGCTAGCAAGATCCTCAGGGCCTATCTTTCCCATGGGAGGACTTCGGGTTGTAGCATGTTCGGCCAAGTTCCCCAATGGACATGGCTGGCATGGACCGGAGAACCCGCCTTGGAATCTTGCACCGAAGGTGGGGCTGACACGCAGACCACTACGTGGACGAGTGTAGATGGTGGGCATCGGGACGAGGGGTTTAGGATGATGGAAATACGGGAAATTTAGGGATGCCTCGCTTTTGATTCCCTGGTCCGAAAATAACTGTGCTCGCCCATCTTTGTCTAGATTGCATGCTCACCTCTTCTCTTCTAGCATCCCCCCTAAGTGATTTTCCAATCGAGTCTTCCATCTTGCAGAATGCAAAGAAGTGTAAGTGAGATCGCCCTTTGTATCTATCAAATTGCAGTTGTTGATGTCGATGTTCTCTATTAGGGACTAGACCTCCCTTATCAGTGGGCAACAACAAGAATGACACCTACCCATATCGATTAGAGTATAGATCGGGTGGGAGTGGAGAGGCTGGCTCATAGGTGGTTCATAGAGGGCCAGCGGAGCTATTCTTTTTTTGTGGGGGAAGGGGGGTGGTGTGGGATAATAGGGTGTTTGGAAGCGAAATGATTTGTGGATAGATGGAGAAAGGAGGGTGTAATACCCTAGTCTCATCCCTTTGAACTTGATCCTGGTTATATTGTAATTATGTTTTTCTCCATTATGTGTTTCTTAACACCATGAGGTGGTTTCCATGGTGATTTTGAACAGCGACAACCACGATCATTTTAATATTGATGGAAGGGTTCCAAGGATTAACGAGGAGGAGGAAAAAGACGGGGTTGTGTGTCCACCGGAGGGAAAGGTAAGGGGATCCAATGGGGGAATTTACTTTTCCTTATGAGTATGTCTTACCTTATCAATAGACCTTCTCTTCATTGTCTTATTTTCCATTTATCCTCAACTCTATCATAACCTTGAAGTGGGAGCCTAGTTAAATGAAAAGGGAAATATGAATATGAGAGCTTAGCAATCCTATTCCGTTAGTGTCTCGCTCATATTGTGTAGTAACTACATCCTACCTCTGGAGAACCAAGAAAATGGTGGAGGAAAGACTCCTTCCACACACTCGTTCATTCCATTAATGGATGGAAATTCGAAAGAAGAGAGAGGAGCTTGGAAAAAAAGCGGGATCTTTGAGAGAAAATAAGCGTTTGGAGGAAGTAACCCACCCCCGACTCTCATATGAACCATGGATAGATGAAAGAAAGGATGGTAGGTGATATTACACACCCTTGGCGAGAAACTACATACCATTTCGAATCCCTAAAGGCTGTTGGTTTGTTAGGTTGTCCAAAGAACCATAAAATCCGTTTCCAAGAAGCTTCGCAATGTTGTAAATGGAACCTGGAAGTAGGCAGTGTATTGGGATCACATTGACCGTACTGGAGGGCAGAGAGAGGAAGAGCATGCCCGAGGGACTGAAGAGCAGAGAAAGAACGACTTCTTTTGTTGTATGGAGCATGGGATGACTTCTTACGCTACCTAAGAGGATGCACAAAGAACCGGTGGTGACTTGCTTGGTTGGTAGCTTGGAAGCCTTTTGTGAAAACAAGAGGGGTTTTGGAAATCTTGAAAATATTATCTTCCATGATGGTCTCATATACCGACACGGGGGTGGGATTCTACAGTGGAGTAGCCTATGGTTTGGAAGAAATCAGTCCCCACATAATCAACTTCCTTGGAGCTTCATCTTGGAAAAGATAAGTGTACTCTTACTTTTATGTATGAATTTAGCAGTATAGAATGAAGAGTACGCGATACCCGATTATCATGATGTTTTGACTGCAATTTTCCTATAGATGTCGATCCGTAAACTGTCATGGATATTCCACTGGATTAGTTCGTCACAACGAATCTTACAGCTTAGTTCATTGTGGTTATTTAATTCCACAAAATACTGAATCCAATGGAACTGAAAGAGAAATAACTATCCAGCAAATAAGCACGCAATCCACACAACGACACAAGATATACCCCGGGAAAACCCAGCCACAAATGAGGACTATACCTTGTTCTTCATATCAAAATTCAGATAGAAAGGAAATGGATTTCCCTGTAGAGTTACATATGACTCTACGGCCAGAATGGATACTACAGGATCTCCTAGATCTCCTATGTTATGCTACCATATCCACTCCCTTGTTGTTTTCTCAACTATGCGAAAATACAATAACATCGAAAGAATGGAACCCCTTCTTCTCCCAACAGCCCGATATTTAACATAGCACGATACTCGCCGCTTAGGGTTAATTCTAGGGTTTTTTTTATACCCCAAACCATGATTAGGGCTGTGGTTTTGGACCTTCTAGAATGTTCTTCAAATTCCACACATGACTAGCTCCACATGTGCGAGAAATGAGAGCCGGCGTGGAATCCACTCGGTACCATGGTGGTCAACTGGGTAGGTCAACTTGCGCGCAGGGAAAATTTTAGGGGCGGAATTTAGCCCATGGGATACTTTTCGGCCTTTTTTTTTCTTCCAAGAAACCATTTTCCAATTTGCCTTTTTTTCAAAGATGTTTCGCCGAAATTCCATGGGATAATTTTTTTTTACTCTAAAAATCGCCAAAATTGTACAATAATTATATAAAGTCCTTGGAAATTTGAATATTTTTTTGAAAAAATCGCCAAACATTTTATGGTTGCAAATTTAAGAATTAGTAAGATTCGCCAAGGTTTCTACACTTTGAGAAAATTATGGATCTTTAAAATTTTCCCTGCTTGCAGGAGGCATAACTTCTTCATACGGACTCCGATTGAGGTGATTCTTGCACCGTTGGAAATTTCTCGGTGTGTAGAATGTAAAATTTTGGTCCAATCGTTTTTCCTCTGAAAAATGGCATTTAATACCTCTAAATGGTACTCGAAGGTTTCAGACGATTTTTTGACCCCAAATCTGAAAAGTGAGTCGTGCCCTACAAGCCAATTAATCCAATATTTTGGCCCCGAAATATCCAAACAGGTAACCAATTATATATTGATCCATTTCGTATCAGATGCCGACATCATTGCTTGATTAAGTCATGTGCAAAACATGTGCGGTAAAGTGTTGTAATTTCTTGCATGGCAATTGTTTGACAAAAGAATTGAGTAGGTGAAAGTTTTCCTTGTCCAGTTATGGTTGATAAATGGGTTCTATGGATGATATGAAACTCGTTATCGAGTGGGTATTAAGTATCCCTTTCCGAGGAGAGAAGTATTAAGGCCTTTCTTATGGATGCACCTCGTTTCCCTCAATCTAAGTTTTCCCAGTTTCTGTATTTGAATATTTTCAAGACTTAAAAATTTATTTGAAATTCATTTATATACGAGTATGAATAACGCCATGCATGCCTAATAAGTGGGTTGGAGTGGAATAACTCCTGTGGCTAATTTAGAAAGGGAATAATTCTTGAATTTTGAGCATGGTAGGATTGCGTAGAACGCCTTGTAAATATTGATATATGTATTCCAATATACAAATTGGGTAGTAATTAGTTATGGCATATAGGATCTAAATACACATGTGAAAATGCTTTCCAAAAATATCAAATACCCAGGTTCCAATTTGAGAGATATTGTTTGTGCAATAGGGGCCTTTCTCAGTTTTTTTTTTTTTTTTTTTTAGCATTTTGGAGTGTGGCCGCGCTTTCCCTCTAGGAAAGTCACGAGAAATCGCCCTTATTATTCATAAGAGCTGTGTCAATTCCTCCTTGGCCACTTTTGTCCTTCAGAATAACCACGACCATGACTTGTAGGTGCTTGTTTGGGCATTTTTTGATGAATTTTGAGGGTTTAAAGGAATGAATGAAAAGAGAACTTGGTAACAAGCCTAAGAGATATTTTCATACATATATTCAATGGGATTGCGATGACAAATTATGGATTAGAATACGAGTTACCTCTCTTTCATCTTGTTTTTAGCCTCCCTAAACATGGCTTGGATAATTTTCCCCAAACACCCAGGGAAATCTGGCTGTTGTGTGTGCCTTAGAGTTAGAAGTGGTTTAGGGATGTCCTGAATAGTTAGAGGTGATGTTTGCCTCTTCTAAGAATTGAATTTCATCATAGTTTGTTGTTGCAATTGACCTCCTCGAAGGAAGAAAGGGCTCAATATCCCTATCCTCCCCGAACACTTGTTAAGGTGTAACTTTCATGGGTGGATTTAATGATTGTTTTAAATCACTTACCATAACCGGACCAAGACTAATGATATGTATCTTTAGGGTTTTGAAATACCTAGCTTGGACATTACATATGCTTCTTTGTTTAGGTGATGCTTCACTCGACAAATGTTTACTATGCTGAATCCTTGAGGAGGGGGGATTTTTCTTTGAAGGGCCTTGCTGACGTGAGATGAGGAAGAGTGAGGATTGTTTTTGAGGGCTTAGAGGATGAAATGTGAATCTCCAAGGATGATTACATCTAGGGATGTCATCTCACCGGAGCCATTTGTTCCTTGGAATGATTGGTTGGTTGTTGAATTCCCCAAGTGAAAAATATTTTTTGTTGTTCACCGGGGTTATAAATGACCCACCACATCTAATTTTTCCGACTGGTTGGTATAAAATTTATTCTTTTATCCATAAAAAAGAGAGTATGTTATCTTAAAACTTGATGATATGGTTGAGAGGCCCTATTCTCCAATGCAAAATAAAAGACAAAGAAATCGGGGATTCAAATATGTAAAACTTAGAAATAATAACTAAATATGCACAAAACACGCCATAAAATCAATACGAAATTTAATATGATCCACTTCCTTCGTGGATTAAAACAAGTTTAAGAAGGCTTATTCCTCCAACAATACAAAATGCTCCTAGATTTTCTGCAAATTTTAGGCATTTCAATCCCAATATTCTAAACATTATTCTCATTTAAAATTTCCTTGTCCTATGTTTCATATTGCTTTGAAGATACAATAAAGTGACGGTATATGTTTTCAATGGAATAGAAGAAAAACAAGGTTGATGGAAGCAAAGCTTCTAGTCCCTGCCAAAAGTAAAAGCAAAATTACCAAGTCCCTCGTTTCAGGTTAAGAAGGGGCTGAGAACTCAACCCCTCTCTGCAAACTGCAAAGCATTAGCAAGAATGAAACCAACACCAAAACAATAATTCTGGTTAATATGAAGTTCACAATAATTAGAACGCAACAAAGCTCAACTTCATTAGAATGCTCTGAATTTTTATCACGAAGGATAATAAATGAAATCTTATTTTTATTTAATCATCTAATCTGAAAAGGAAGACATCATTGAATCTAAATCTCACTAAACCAATGCAAAGGTCAAAAGCATCAATTACGTCTAATTATTATTTATAAACATGCATGCTCATCAACGCAGCAAGATATTGATTCGATTTTATAGCAAACCGTATTAACCATCTCATAATCAATTGAAATTGAATGTAATTGTAAACATAACCAGATTTCCAAATTTTTTATATCAAATAGTGCATGTAACCTTCTCTGCATAAAAGCATGAGGGAATCGGTTGAATGCAGAATCAGAGAACTAAATTGTGCAGAAAACCTTCATATTCCACTCCATGGAAAAGATAAATAAATATCCCACTATATACACGTAAAATAAAATGAAGTATGTATATGCTCAATGAAAGTGGATTGTAGGGACGTTAACTTCAAAGAAGAATACATAGGGTCAATTCAGCAATTAAACAAGGAAAGGAGTCGAATCTTCAAATTAATATTACATTTTCTGGTATATCTGCTCCTCTTTGTTTGCATGCTTCCCGGTATGAACAATATCTCCATGAGACACCGGTTGTGCTCTAATTTCCTCATTTAGCCTAGCTCCGTCACAATGCTGTATAACTAAACATCCAATTCCAACTTCAAAATGGGCAATTTAGTTGATTTAGTAACTTTTATTATCTTTAGAGTTGTCCTTAATGGGCAATTTAGTTCATTTTTTTAATTCTCAACATATGTTATGAATTTTGTTTATTTGTATTACTTATTAACTAATTTATTTATTTTGTGATTTTTTCCTTAAATAAAATTCTTAGGATGTTGAAACTGCTAAATGCTATTTGTCATTTTGATTTAAAAGATAAAGAATTAATTTTTACTTGAAAGAAATTATTAATTAATTAAAAAAAAAATATGAAATACACATTTTTAATGATAAACTAAGATTTTTTTTATATTATTTCTCTAGGAGTGCCTTTGCATGGTTAGAGGGAAGTGGTGGTTTTTAAAAACAATGTAAGGACTTATAATTTCAGGTAGAAGAAGTTGCACAGTATACTTTTAAAAAATGTCACCCGCAATGGCCACAGGGACATTCCAATTTTCATTGGACCTTTCATTGAACCCCTATGCAACGGCAACCATATCATAAAATATATATTCCAGTGTTTTGCTAAACACCATCATTCAGGTAACGATTTTTTCCCCTTCATCTCGGTTTCTAAGTTCAGTGCTCAAGCAATCTAGAAGGGTTTACAATTCCGCACACAAAGATGCATGCACGTCAAAAGTATTTATACATGAAAGTCAAATTTAAAACAATAATACAGACAAGCATTCCAATATAATTAAAAAAGACCACACCTTAAACTATATAATCATTCTGCATTTTTTATTTATTGAAGATGGATTGTTCAAATTACATTAAACATAGTTACTCCCTAGAATTATATGCTTCCCTCAACCTCTATAGCTTCTACAGCTCGGTCTCCACTCTATGCTTCCCTCAACCTCTACAACGTCAACTTATAAGAACTCGGCCTCTTTTGTTGTCAGTTCTATCTTTCATCACAACCGGTTTACATATATAGAATTGTTAGAGGAATACCAAATAGTTCGACTACCAACTATTGAATTCCCTTCTGCCTAGGCAAAGAATGGTTTCACATTCAGAATTATTTTATGGATTTATTATTTTAGGGTATTCATTAATGATTAATGATATTTTGAATACAACCAAATTATGTTAGTTCATTGTGTTAAGGTGTGGGTCTAGTCAACAGGTTTTGCTTAGCTAGCAAGATCCTTAGTCCTTGCCAAAAGTAAAAGCAAAATTACCAAGTCCCTCGTTTCAGGTTAAGAAGGGGCCGAGAACTCAACCCCTCTCTGCAAACTGCAAAGCATTAGCAAGAATGAAACCAACACCAAAACAATAATTCTGGTTAATATGAAGTTCACAATAATTAGAACGCAACAAAGCTCAACTTCATTAGAATGCTCCGAATTTTTATCACGAAGGATAATAAATGAAATCTTATTTTTATTTAATCATCTAATCTAAAAAGGAAGACATCATTGAATCTAAATCTCACTAAACCAATGCAAAGGTCAAAAGCATCAATTACGTCTAATTATTATTTATAAACATGCATGCTTATCAACGCAGCAAGATATTGATTCGATTTTATAGCAAACCGTATTAACCATCTCATAATCAATTGAAATTGAATGTAATTGTAAACATAACCAGATTTCCAAATTTTTTATATCAAATAGTGCATGTAACCTTCTCTGCATAAAAGCATGAGGGAATCGGTTGAATGCAGAATCAGAGAACTAAATTGTGCAGAAAACCTTCATATTCCACTCCATGGAAAAGATAAATAAATATCCCACTATATACACGTAAAATAAAATGAAGTATGTATATGCTCAATGAAAGTGGATTGTAGGGACGTTAACTTCAAAGAAGAATACATAGGGTCAAGTCAGCAATTAAACAAGGAAAGGAGCCGAATCTTCAAATTAATATTACATTTTCTGGTATATTTGCTCCTCTTTGTTTGCATGCTTCCTGGTATGAACAATATCTCCATGAGACACCGGTTGTGCTCTAATTTCCTCATTTAGCCTAGCTCCGTCACAATGCTGTATAACTAAACATCCAAATCCAACTTCAAAATGGGCAATTTAGTTGATTTAGTAACTTTTATTATCTTTAGAGTTGTCCTTAATGGGCAATTTAGTTCATTTTTTTAATTCTCAACATATGTTATGAATTTTGTTTATTTATATTACTTATTAACTAATTTATTTATTTTGTGATTTTTTCCTTAAATAAAATTCTTAGGATGTTGAAACTGCTAAATGCTATTTGTCATTTTGATTTAAAAGATGAAGAATTAATTTTTACTTGAAAGAAATTATTAATTAATTAAAAAAATAATATGAAATACACATTTTTAATGATAAACTAAGATTTTTTTATATTATTTCTCTAGGAGTGCCTTTGCATGGTTAGAGGGAAGTGGTGGTTTTTAAAAACAATGTAAGGACTTATAATTTCAGGTAGAAGAAGTTGCACGGTATACTTTTAAAAAATGTCATCCGCAATGGCCACAGGGACATTCCAATTTGCATTGGACCTTTCACTGAACCCCTATGCAACGGCAACCATATCATAAAATATATATTCCAGTGTTTTGCTCAACACCATCATTCATGTAACAATTTTCCCCCCTTCATCTCGGTTTCTAAGTTCATTGCTCAAGCAATCTAGAAGGGTTTACAATTCCGCACACAAAGATGCATGCACGTCAAAAGTATTTATACATGAAAGTCAAATTTAAAACAATAATATAGACAAGCATTCCAATATAATTAAAAAAGACCACACCTTAAACTATATAATCATTCTGCAATTTTTATTTATTGAAGATGGATTGTTCAAATTACATTAAACATAGTTACTCTCTAGAATTATATGCTTCCCTCAACCTCTATAGCTTCTACAGCTCGGTCTCCACTCTATGCTTCCCTCAACCTCTACAACGTCAACTTATAAGAACTCGGCCTCTTTTGTTGTCAGTTCTATCTTTCATCACAACCGGTTTACATATATAGAATTGTTAGAGGAATACCAAATAGTTCGACTACCAACTATTGAATTCCCTTCTGCCTAGGCAAAGAATGGTTTCACATTCAGAATTATTTTATGGATTTATTATTTTAGGGTATTCATTAATGATTAATGATATTTTGAATACAACCAAATTTTGTTAGTTCATTGTGTTAAGGTGTGGGTCTAGTCAACAGGTTTTGCTTACGGGTGAGCTAGTTGGGAGGAGACACTAAAACATCCAACCAGTTGATGGTTGGTGTGGACCAGGGTGTGATCCTCGGGCCATTTTGATAATCTTAGAACAAAGCATAAAATATGTTTCTTCATCAAATGAGTGCTATATACAAGGTTGCCATGCAGTTGTTGAACAAGAAACTTGTATTGATTTGAAAACATCTATGTAGCAACTGTGCAAGTCTATAAAATCACACATTATGTAGCAGTTTTTGTATAACTGTAACATCATACATTCCGTAGTATCATCAATCTATTAAAACATACTCTATTATAAAAGTTATAGAGCATATCTAAACTATTGGAGAAATCTCCACCTGCAGGGTAACCTTCTGCACCATGATGGTCCTGCATCAACTTGCAATTAACATAAATTATTTCCATATGAATATAGTGAAAAAAGAATATCGAATACCTTTGAAACATTTTGTAATAACTACAACCATCCTGTCCTGACATCCCTTTTTCTATTCAATGATTTCATCTAACTTTGTGCACATTGCTCAGCAAACGAATCATACCTTTTACGATCACAGCTTTGAATGCACAATTGAAAAAGAAATACAGATCACTTACAAGTGTAGCCAAAATTTATTTGAAAGTTAACAACATATCTTATTATCTGTATGGAAAGGATTTTACTGTGGGTGTACCCAAGCTGTGGCAATTTCAAATGCAAGGTTCATTATGTTTTCAATCGACCATTTTTTTGTGGCATTCAAAAATATCTAACAACGTGTCACTTTTCTGTCATACAATCGGTGAAATTGTTTTTCCAATTTCTTTGTTACAATTCACCGATGTATGTTTGCATGTGCTTCTATTGAAAGAAAATATATGACTTCGACTACTGGACATTGCTATCAACCTCTGTTTTTTAAATGGATCCTTTGTTACTTTTTCACTTGGAAAAAGTCATGTGTCATGGATCATTCATTTTGTGCTTACAGAAACAATTTCAATGCTTGCCTATAATGTCTCCCTCGCTCTCGAAGTGCCCAATGTCAAATGAAGCAATGGTTCAATTATCTTTAGTGACATAAACTTTAAAGAACCTGATCTCATATACCGTGTCTACATGTATTTTAGTGCTTTCGTGGCTGTTCTATGTATTTTAACTTTTATCTATGAAACAACAACAAAAATTCCCCTGAGAAATATGGGTAATTGTTGGCTTAGTGTAGTCTCATTTTTCCTTTTATAAAAACTAAAACTAAAATATTATTATTTTAAAAAATATTAACGTAATGTTATTGTTAAATGAAAAATATTAACGTAATGTTATTGTTAAATGAATATTCATTTAAATTATTTATCAATTAATGTTTAATTGTCTTTTCCATATTATAAAAAACATGAGATTTATACATTACTATTATCCATTATTTTTAAAATTTATACTAATTAATGTCATAATTTCATATATATATATATATATATATGTATAATTCAAAGTTCTATAACTTGTAATTAAATGGATCGAACTAAAATATTATGGTGTAATATAGAGGTTTTGGACTCCGAGTGCAAACGTGGAACTATAATCGAATTGAAATATTAATAGAAGCTTTTGGTTCGCATAAGATATATATTGATTTTCCATTTTTTAATAAGACAAAGGAATCCCTTTGCAAAGAGACATACAAATAATTTAATATTCCACAATTTCCAAGGAAGCTACGTGGATCTCTGTTTATTCCTCCCACAACACGCGTACTGAAGATAACAAAGGCGATGCATGGCCTATCAAGTCTATGACTTTGTGCAATTTTGCAATTTTTATATAAAAGCTAAGTTTGTTTTGCAGGTTTTTCATCGCACGAGACAATCAAAGTTCTAGCTTCAATCTATTTTTCACGCGAGAAGAAAATAGTTTTTTTAGCTTATGCGAGGGAAAACAGTGCTCATCACCCGTGCATCTTCTGGAATTAGAGAGGTTTACAGATGGAGAATGCATTAGTGTATTATTTTTATGTGTTCTGTTGCAGTAGTACTAATCAATGGTATTTCGATTGTTTGTTCCAGCAAATGGCCTATTTGTACGCCAAGAAAGGAGTGAATCTGATGTTGGTTGCAGGAGGTAAGACCGTCCGAAAGCCGTTGCTCACAAATCACGGCCAGAACACATTCATATAATTTTTACATATCAATAGTCACAATATGAAACCCTTGCAAAATCAACATGTTAATATAGATATATAGAGATATACCGAACAACGTAGTTAAAAATGGAGCTCATAAGCCGTGCTGCTTGCAAGCGAGCACGGACTAATAAGTTAGAATGACACTTAGCTAGAAGTCAATGCTACTTCCCTAGAAGGGGCTTATATTTTATTTTGATTTATAGATAATAAAAAGATATTGTCAAAGTGTATATATCATGAACACTTTCGAACACAGTATAAATGGAATTTGTTAATATGTTTTAACATAAGCGTGGACAAGTTTAATGATATGTGGTCATTAGTTTTATTCAAATAAGTTAAAACCACACCGCTAAGGTATTTATATTTTATGCATTTTAAATATAATCATCAATCATATTCTTACTATGAAATATTATATGCAAAACTTCCTTCCAATTTTTATTAATTATGGATAGCAAAATTACAATAATTGGAATTTATGGGCTGATTATACAAACAACTTAATAGAGTTTATAAATTCAAACAAATAATTGAAGTTCACCTCAAAAAAAAAAGATATGTATTTTAAAATATACATAAATACATGTATTTTAAAATATACATAAATATATTTATAGTTTTATAAATGATTGATTATATGTTTTGAAATTAATTATAATTTTTTTTTAATAGTATAGTTTTATAAATGATTGGTTATATTTTTTTGAAATTAATTATAATTTTTTTTTTTAATAGTTGTACCCATTTTTGTGGGTAAACTCCAACGCCGATTCTTTTGTCTAACCATTTTATTGGCATACTTACAAGATTGGACATTGAAATATTTGTTTTTTCCCTGGTTAACCAAGCAACCCAGAGTAAAGAAAAGAAAATGGATTATTTCCATCCACATTGATTGAAAAGAATAGAATATACAGTCACGGCGATTTTAATTGTTGAATGAATATACAGTCACAGTGATTAATATAAAAAGTTAATAGCTGTTGAAGGAATATACAGTCACAGTGATTAATTAATAGAAATAAACAAATTAATTCTTTCAAGGACAGCGGCGGTGGAAATTGGAATTGAAAGCTAGAAATGTTTGTATGTTTTGTTGTCCAGGCTTTCAAGAGTAGAGGTCATCGTCATCGTCCTCCTTTGCGGTAGCCTCTGCCTCTGCTGCGGTGGTTTGTGGAGCGAAAGCTGTGGCTGTGGCGGTGGTGGTAGTAGGAAAGCGGAACTCCGACCCAAAACCTCCTCGACACTGCTGTAATGTCTGAGCAAATGCTCCATACTTACGTATATCGGCATCACTAACACTCCTCCTGGCAAATTTCATTGCTTCCTCGAAATGAGCTGCCTTTATTTCTTCGTGGGTATCGCCTTCTTCAATATCCATGGCAGCTTCAGGGTGTTCGTTTCGTTTCTTTTCTGCTTCAATGTCCTTTTCAATGTGCTCTCTAATGGCATACTTGCAAGCACGCTGACATATTTCATTAACATCAGCGCCACTGAATCCTTCTGTGTAGCGAGCAAGAGCTGCAATTTCAACATCCATAGCAACAGGCGACTTCCTCAGACATGCCTTAAAAATCTGAAGTCTGGAAGCTTCATCAGGTAATGGAATATATATCAGCTGATCAAGGCGACCAGGTCGTAACAGAGCAGGATCGATAATATCAGGGCGATTTGTAGCCCCAATAATGAAAACAGTTTTCTTTGCATTCATGCCATCCATCTCAGTCAGCATTTGATTCAATACTCTGTCTGCTGCACCCCCAGCATCCCCCACACTGCTACCACGCTGCATGGACACAGACACCCTCAAAGTCAGTCAGTGCCTGCCTAAAACAACAACAACCAACAAGAAGATAATATAATGTAGATTAATTATTACTTGCCTGAGTAGCAATTGAGTCGAGCTCATCAAAGAAAAGGACACAGGGTGCTGCCTGTCGAGCCTTATCAAAAATATCACGCACATTGGCTTCACTTTCTCCGAACCACATCGTGAGGAGCTCTGGCCCTTTCACGCTGATAAAGTTGGCCTGGCACTCATTGGCAATGGCCTTAGCCAGTAGCGTCTTACCACAACCAGGAGGTCCATAGAAGAGGACACCTTTTGAGGGAGCCATGCCAAACTTCTCGAATTTCTCTGGATGTTCCACGGGATATTGAACAGTCTGCATGCAAATAGTAATAGGTCAATGGAAATAAACACCTATATGAATCAATCATCATATAATTCAAAGCCCAGCACAGTCCCAAGGGTGAACCCAAGGCAGAGGCCGTCGAGAAGGGAGAACCCTCCTCCTACAAGTTAGGCAGAACCCTCCACCCGATATATATTCAGGTCGTCCTTGAAAAAGAAAGTAGATATTAGCGAAGAGAGGAATATATATTAATTTTAATACCTCCTGGAGCTCTCTCTTGACATTTTCCAGGCCCCCAATATCCTCCCAAGAAACATTCGGCACCTCCACAACCTGATAAAAATTAAATGTTTAACTTCAGTGGAGATATATATATATATATATCACGTTTCATATAAAAACAATGGAAAGGAAAACAACAAATCTCGCTCAGGCTCTGTGTATGTTTAATAATATATCCAAGTTTTTAACTACTCACAGTCTCACGGAGGGCAGAGGGGTTGCTGGTGCCCAAAGCTGTCCTCAAGTGCTCATTTGTAACGGCCATAGAATTCAGAATTTCAGCATCAATTGTTTCGTCATCCAAATCAATTACATCCATTTTTTCTCTGATACACTGTAGTGCAGCCTCTGTGCAAAGAGCTGCAAGGTCTGCCCCCACATGTCCATGTGTATTCTTGGCAATATGTTCAAGATCAACCTGTAGCATGGCCCAGTAACAATGATGTTAATTAATAATGTTACGTGGATGAAGAGAGCATAAGACGAGAGAGAAAGCAATAGAGTGTAGTTAATTACTTCTTCAGCAAGCTTCATATTCTTTGTGTGAATGCGAAGAACCTCCAATCGACCAACTTCATCTGGAACCCCAATTTCAATTTCCCGATCAAACCTACCAAATCTTCTAAGCGCTGGATCAATGCTGTTGGGCCTATTTGTTGCTCCCATCACAATCACGTGAGCTCGAGCTTTGAGGCCATCCATCAATGTCAAGAGTTGAGATACAATGCGTCTCTCTACTTCACCATGTGTTTTCTCCCTCTTTGGAGCTATGGAGTCAATCTCATCGATGAAAATGATGGAGGGAGCATTGTCCTCTGCTTCTTGAAAAGCCTTTCTGAGATTGTTCTCACTCTCTCCCGCAAGTTTTGACATAATTTCAGGACCATTAATTAAGAAAAAGAAAGATCCAGTCTCATTTGCCACTGCCCTGCCAATCAAGGTTTTTCCTGAACCAGGAGGACCATAAAGCAAAACACCCTTCGGTGGCTTCACACCAATAGCTTTGAAAAGCTGCGGATGTCGAAGGGGTAGCTCAACTAGTTCCCTGATTTGTGCCATTTGTTTCCCGAGACCACCAATATCATCATAACCAACTCCATTCAATTTCTCTTCATCTTCTCGTCGTATTGGATCTCCTTCACAAAAAATTTCAGTGTCGGGAGAAACAACACAATATTCACCAGGATCTGTCCCCACGATTTTGAATTCCACACTGCGCATCCCTCCTCGCACAAGAAAGAGGTCTCCTTTTCTCACAGGGCGATAGGCTTCCATGAAGTAAGCTGTATGATAATAAAACAAATTAATATATACAAGTAGGTTTTTCATAAAAACAACTAGTGTCATATGGACATTCACGTATACAAGTAGGCATTAAAAACCAGTACTCACGTTTCAAGTAGGCATCAAACAGGTCGCCTGTAAGACCCTCGATAGTGTCATCTATAGGAAGAATATGGACACTCTTCCCATACTTGACATCTGGGCACTGATGAACAGACACCACATCCCCCAATCTTACTCTCAGATTTGATCTAACAACTCTATTCATTCTAATTGCATGCTCTGCACAGCTGTCATCGCCCACAACTATGCAAACTGTATCCTTTCTCTTCTTACCCTGCACATGCCACAGTTAAACTTAAACAAATGGAGAGAGTTCAAGATCCGCAACCAAAATTCAAACTAAAATGCATCACATCATACAATATACAAGAAGGGATTGCAATGCCCTGCAGGCGTGGAAATCAAAATTATAATAGAGCGAGGAGGAACCTTAAGAAGGACTGTATCGCCCCTGAATAGCTGCAACGTTTCCATTGTTTGGGGATTAAGGGCCACCATAGAATTGTCATCGTTAATGGCTTCATCCACAACTAGGCGATTAGGAGCCTTCTTACGCTCAAGTATTGCACTGCTCAGGTCCCTCGTTGTTGTTACCCTGCTGCTGGAATTTGGAACGAAATTGGATTGATTAAATTAACAACCAACAGACTGTCAACAATCAATAAGAATAACAATAATATAACAATCAATAAGAATAACACTAATATATTGATGGGAGCAATCATGCCTTGCCACAGTGCCAAATTCGTATAAATTCTATTGCAGATTTAAAGGGATGAGAAGAAAATTTAAGCTTTTCTGACTTACGATTCAGATGATTCACCGGCCATCGTGGATTTTCAAACTATTCAAATTCAACGATAAGATAGAGTAGTCTATTTTCAAACAATGCAAGTGCAACGATAGAGTCTAGGGATGAGATCAACCGAAAGCTCCGATACACCAGTCTTTCTTGCGGAAATAGTGAAATTCCAAAATGGCCAATTAGATTTCTATTTTATATATATATATATGTGTGCGGGCATACAAAGTATGGATGGCCATTCCGTTTATATGTTGTAGGTAGGTCGGTTCAAATCAAGGAGTAAGGCATGCACATCTCCATAGTTCTTTTTCTCCATAAAAGTGGATTTCATACATTAATTTGTCTCAATAGCATTACATCTCACACATTATTCACACATTATTTGGGTGTTTTTGTGTTCGGTTTAAAATGAATTATTATCACTTTATTTGTTAAATTAAAAAGCCACTCCTTTAATTCTAACGATTAAGAATACAAATTATATCAACTTCTTTTTAATTTCTTCATCGACTTACCAAAGTATTAAATATATATTTAGATATACTTAGATATTTACATTTCAAATTGTCAACGTAGCATAATTGTACATCATGAAATAGTTGCCATGAAAGCATTAAAAATATATTTAAATATAATTAGATGTAATTAAAAAGCCACTCCTTTAATTCTAACGATTAAGAATACAAATTATATCAACTTGTTTTTATTTTTTTCATATATATATATATATATATACTAGACATTCAACTACGACTTACCAAAGTATTCAATATATATTTAGATATACTTAGATATTTACATTTCGAATTGTCAACTTGGCATAATCGTACATCATGAAATAGTTGCCATGAAAGTATTAAAGATATATTTAAATATAATTAGATATTTACATTTCAAATTATTTTCCTGTTGAGCTTAAAAATAAATTATTATCATTATTTTTCATTAAATTAAAAAGCCACCCCTTTAATTCTAACAATTAAGAATACGGATTATATCAACTTCTTTTTGTTTTTTTCATATATATATATATATATATATATATATATATGAGACATTCAACTACGACTTACCAAAGTATTAAATATATATTTAGATATACTTAGATATCTACATTCCAAATTGTCAACGTGGCATCATTTTTAACTTACGTTTGATTTCCCACTCTGAGTAAACATGGGCCCATGAGAGGGTTCCCTTCCCCATGGCCCTTTACCATTTGTTGCACAATTGAGCTTCTTTGGCCACATCTTCCCCCATTTAGGCCTTCCTCTAATTGATTCAGTCATCTTCTGTGTAGCATGCCATTAACTTCAGCACCAAATAGTTTGTCGGGTAGTTAGACAACACCTCTTAGGACCATCTGCACTCCCCGTCTTTAGCATGCATGCTCATTATTGCGCAAGGATGGTAGACTTTGATTCATCTTTTATCGCATTGCTAGCCCCTTACTTACCATATCCTACTCTCACATTATTGCAGCTTATTTCCCACAGCAATGTTATCGACTTTGATTCATCTTTTATTGCATCGCTAGCCCCTTGTTTACCACCACCTACTCTCGCCTTATCGCAGCTTATGTCCCACGGCAACATTGTCTTTCCATATACATGTGGATTTGGAGGCCTCTTTTCTACCTATTACTCATGGTTTTCCCTCTAATCCCTACGGGCGGAGCATCAAAACTAGAAGCTTGACAAAGGAAAGAAGAATATTGCTCCCTATAGTTGTGGACTTGTTGCGTAATCGAAGCTCCCGATGTTTTGTTGTGTGTAAATATGACACCCCTCCTTGCATTTCTTAACTTTGGTGGTCAATATGCCATCTAAATGAGATTCTATAAATTATGCCGTGTACGCTAGTATTTTAAGTTCAACACATGTTCTTGGGTCTTGTTTGGATTTCTTATATCGACCATCCTCCTCGCTTGAGGGGATGCCATTAATGTTATTAATTGTCCTTTCTTTTTATTCCTCATCTCAACTTGTGAGGTAGTAGGATGGACATCCGTTTATTGAGGCAGGGGACATCGGGCAATTTTAGCTAGATCTATTTCCTTTTGTTCATACATACTTGTGGAGATCATGGAATCGTTGTTGTATTTTGCAAGAGGATAGATCACACCCTTGGCTAGCAGGATCCTCGAGCGACCGTCTTACCCATGGGAGGACTTCGGGTGGCTGCATGTTCAGCTAAGTGCCCCGATGCATATGGCTGCAATGGACCGGAGAACCCAGCTCGGAATGACGCATCGAAGGTCTTCCCCGCATGCAGACCACTTGGTGGATGAGTGTAGACAGGCGCGTCGGCACGAGGGGTTCCATATGATGGCAAGATGGGCTTGGCGCCCATGTCGAAGGTGAGGCGCGTCGGGAGACACCAACACGTTGAGGTGGAGGGACTCAACGACACGTGTCGACACCCTGCCGCGTCAGCACAATGCCACATCAACAGAAATTCAAAAGGTAAAAAAAAATAAAATCTGGAGCCAAAATTTTATTTTGGCCATAACAGGAGCATTTTAGCTCACTATCCGATGAGACTTGCGCCATTTTGGCGCTATTTATAGAGGATACCGGGTTTCCTGTGAGGGACATCGCTCCATTCTGCTTAATTTATACAGAAATTTGAATTCGGTGGTTTTCGAAGGTTCATAGCTTGAGGATGGACGGGGGCCCGGTTGAAGCCCGGATTTTTATGGTGTAGTCGTGACCTAGGCACACAAATAAATATGGAACGTTGAGGATAAATTCAAAAATATTTGAAGTCGGGAGATGAAAGAAGGCCAAAATCCACTATTGGGGCGCGCAAAAGTGCAATTTTTGAAAACTTGAAAGGAGCAAAAGTGGCCCCAGAACTCATAACCAGAAAATTTATTGATTTCAAAATTTGTTCTACTCATCAAGCTGAACAAATTTTCTTAGAAGAATTTTTTCCCAGAAATGCTTAGTTTGGGAGATAGGATTTTTCAGAGAAAATTCCAAGACTGGAAAAAGGTGCAAAAATCAAAAGTTGTTGATTCCAAAGTTCTATAAAATTTGATGGGAATATCAGAATGGAGTAATGAAAGTATATGCGTAATCAACATCATATGGTTGATCAGTTGCCGATATAATTTTTTTTCAAATTATTTATCTATTTTGTTGTATGGATATCATAAATTGGTCCTTCATAATAATTGCAGTTATAGGAACGATGTAAATTGGTGCAAAATTGCCGATTTTGGAGAGATGCAACTTTCAGCTCTGAAATGGTAAATGGAAATGGGAGCAGTCATTGGAAATATTGTTATAAGGTCGAGAAGAGGATGAAGGGAAAAGCGAAGTCATTTGGGAAGCACGATGAGGAGAATGTCAGGCATGCGGAAGCACCCAAGGACAAAGGCAAGCGTGTGCCTTGTTGGGCTCGATGCTAGAAGAGCCCGTGATCGTCCAAGACCAAGATCATACCAAGTTGTGTTATGTTCATGCGGAGCTGGATGGACAGAGTGTCACATCGTTGGTTGGAAGTGGGGCAACACACAACTTCATAAAGGAAGTAGTTACGAGGAGGCTCAAGTTACACTTAGAGCCGGGGCATACGTATTTCAAAGTTGTGGACTTGGAGGTAGAAAAAGTGGTTGGTGTTCCTAACCGAGTCCCTTTGAGACTTGGTGATTGGAGTGGTGATCCGATATTCCTTGTGGTGCCGATGGATGATTTTGAGGTTGCCTTGGGGCAGGATTTCTAAGGAGAGAAAAGGGAGTGTTGATGCCTCACTTAGATTGCTTGGCGATCCTTTCATGTTGAGAGCCGATTATAGTCCACGCAGTAGAAGGTCGTGAAAGTGACTTCTTTGAGCATGGAATCCACAACATGTCAAGGAAAGATGCGAACTCATTGTGGAGAAAGTAAAGGCATGGGGAAATAGAAGCAAATGCTCGAAGAAGAGTTGGAACCGGTGAGACATAAATAGGTGGAAAACTTGGAAAAACGAGTGACTAGACTCAAGGAGATGGTGGCATCGATAGTGTCGACCATCGGGAGTTAAGTTGATGCTTGCATGGTGATGCAAGAATCTTGCAATGCAGAAGAGAAGGAGGCTGGTTCGGACAGACGGGATGAAGACCTCTATAGCTTATACCGAGAGAGCACTGTGATGGAAAGCAAAGAAGGGGAAGGAACACAACATCCACAAGTGGAAGCAGCCGCGTCACCTCTGACTCGCTTGGGCAGGACCGTCACGGGGATCTCACGGCGAGGAGATTGTTAGAGGAATCGAACGAAAAGATCGGTTTGAATATACTACCCTTGGTGTATCCGAGCAAGAATATTGCTCACTCGGAGCAGTCGCGTAGCAACAATGTTGAGGGTGATGGTCGTGGGTGCCACTCACCCATCCTTCATCATTGAAGCGGACCACGAGGCAACCCACTTCCAGTGGTACGGTAGGAGGGATGTTTGGGACCTTAGGCAGAAGGTTCCTCATTGAATCCAGGAGAAACCACGATGTGGAAGACCTTGAGGTATGCATTGGATTGTGGAGGCAGTTTGGCGTGCGATGGTGGAAGTGGTGACTTCACCATGAGTGAACATGGAAACCAACTGAGACAGATAAGTACTTGGCATGAGATACATGGAGAAGCGAACTCGGGATTCGACTTGATGGAATGAAGTGAAGGGTTGGTGATCCGGATTTGTGTGGGAACGAAACAAAAGATAGCATATACAGAGATATATATTCACATACACAGATATATGGCAAGAAACACATCAATACAGTAAACACATATTCTATTAAATATCGGAAATAGAACAGACTGTAAATACAACAGCTAGAATGGTAGTAGCTATCTCTGAGAAGAGATGTGGCCGCTGTGCTCATTCGTGCCAAGATGATTACAAGGAGAGGACGAAAGGGCCTATTTATCATAAGCATGAGGGAAAGAATCCCAAACATCCAAAAGCCTAATCCTAGAAGATGAACCGTCATAAAGTTTGCGGCCCCAAGGTGGTTAGTTGAACAGTCAACTTCCCGGGGTCATAACTTTTGCATACGATCTCCGTTTGGGGCGCTCGGTAGCCCGTTGGAAAGATCTATCCGAGGACTACGCCGAGGGCCCTGGAGCAGATGGGCTCTGCCCGACCACGATTTCCCAAAACCGCCGTTTAGGGCCTCAAAACGGCCCCGAAAGTTTGGGACTCGAAAAACTGTAGAAAAATTACTAGAAAATTGGCAAACTGGGAAACTCTTTTGAGCCAGTGGAATAGGTGGGTGGCCACCGATATCCATCTGGATCAGTTGGATGAGAAGCAGCAATTGGATGAGGCTCTTTCAGGAGACTTGGTTGCAAGAACAGATGACACCGACAACCTTGGGCGAACGGTTTTCAAGAGCAGCAGGCATGCTTGAAGACATCGTACAAGATGGAGACAGCTTGGGGTTGGGGAGGATGTCACACCCTTAGCTAGCAAGATCCTCAGGGCCTATCTTTCCCATGGGAGGACTTCGGGTTGTAGCATGTTCGGCCAAGTTCCCCAATGGACATGGCTGCCATGGACCGGAGAACCCGCCTTGGAATCTTGCACCGAAGGTGGGGCTGACACGCAGACCACTACGTGGACGAGTGTAGATGGTGGGCATCGGGACGAGGGGTTTAGGATGATGGAAATATGGGAAATTTAGGGATTCCTCGCTTTTGATTCCCTGGTCCGAAAATAACTGTGCTCGCCCATCTTTGTCTAGATTGCATGCTCACCTCTTCTCTTCTAGCATCCCCCCTAAGTGATTTTCCAATCGAGTCTTCCATCTTGCAGAATGCAAAGAAGTGTAAGTGAGATCGCCCTTTGTATCTATCAAATTGCAGTTGTTGATGTCGATGTTCTCTATTAGGGACTAGACCTCCCTTATCAGTGGGCAACAACAAGAATGACACCTACCCATATCGATTAGAGTATAGATCGGGTGGGAGTGGAGAGGCTGGCTCATAGGTGGTTCATAGAGGGCCAGCGGAGCTATTCTTTTTTTGTGGGGGAAGGGGGGTGGTGTGGGATAATAGGGTGTTTGGAAGCGAAATGATTTGTGGATAGATGGAGAAAGGAGGGTGTAATACCCTAGTCTCATCCCTTTGAACTTGATCCTGGTTATATTGTAATTATGTTTTTCTCCATTATGTGTTTCTTAACACCATGAGGTGGTTTCCATGGTGATTTTGAACAGCGACAACCACGATCATTTTAATATTGACGGAAGGGTTCCAAGGATTAACGAGGAGGAGGAAAAAGACGGGGTTGTGTTTCCACCGGAGGGAAAGGTAAGGGGATCCAATGGGGGAATTTACTTTTCCTTATGAGTATGTCTTACCTTATCAATAGACCTTCTTTTCATTGTCTTATTTTCCATTTATCCTCAACTCTATCATAACCTTGAAGTGGGAGCCTAGTTAAATGAAAAGGGAAATATGAATATGAGAGCTTAGCAATCCTATTCCGTTAGTGTCTCGCTCATATTGTGTAGTAACTACATCCTACCTCTGGAGAACCAAGAAAATGGTGGAGGAAAGACTCCTTCCACACACTCGTTCATTCCATTAATGGATGGAAATTCGAAAGAAGAGAGAGGAGATTGGAAAAAAAGCGGGATCTTTGAGAGAAAATAAGGGTTTGGAGGAAGTAACCTACCCCCGACTCTCATATGAACCATGGATAGATGAAAGAAAGGATGGTAGGTGATATTACACACCCTTGGCGAGAAACTACATACCATTTCGAATCCCTAAAGGCTGTTGGTTTGTTAGGTTGTCCAAAGAACCATAAAATCCGTTTCCAAGAAGCTTCGCAATGTTGTAAATGGAACCTGGAAGTAGGCAGTGTATTGGGATCACATTGACCGTGCTGGAGGGAAGAGAGAGGAAGAGCATGCCCGAGGGACTGGAGAGCAGAGAAAGAACGACTTCTTGTGTTGTATGGAGCATGGGATGACTTCGTACGCTACCTAAGAGGATGCACAAAGAACCGGTGGTGACTTGCTTGGTTGGTAGCTTGGAAGCCTTTTGTGAAAACAAGAGGGGTTTTGGAAATCTTCAAAATATTATCTTCCATGATGGTCTCATATACCGACACGGGGGTGGAATTCTACAGTGGAGTAGCCTATGGTTTGGAAGAAATCAGTCCCCACATAATCAACTTCCTTGGAGCTTCATCTTGGAAAAGATAAGTGTACTCTTACTTTTATGTATGAATTTAGCAGTATAGAATGAAGAGTACGCGATACCCGATTATCATGATGTTTTGACTGCAATTTTCCTATAGATGTCGATCCGTAAACTGTCAT
Source organism: Larix kaempferi (assembly GCA_027924585.1). Taxonomy (NCBI): domain Eukaryota; kingdom Viridiplantae; phylum Streptophyta; class Pinopsida; order Pinales; family Pinaceae; genus Larix; species Larix kaempferi. The sequence continues at coordinate 701,331 of BSBM01001296.1, read as the reverse complement.
GGATATTCCACTGGATCAGTTCGTCACAACGAATCTTACAACTTAGTTCATTGTGGTTATTTAATTCCACAAAATACTGAATCCAATGGAACTGAAAGAGAAATAACTATCCAGCAAATAAGCACACAATCCACACAACGACACAAGATATACCCCGGGAAAACCCAGCCACAAATGAGGACTATACCTTGTTCTTCATATCAAAATTCAGATAGAAAGGAAATGGATTTCCCTGTAGAGTTACATATGACTCTACGGCCAGAATGGATACTACAGGATCTCCTAGATCTCCTATGTTATGCTACCATATCCACTCCCATGTTGTTTTCTCAACTATGGGAAAATACAATAACATCGAAAGAATGGAACCCCTTCTTCTCCCAACAGCCCGATATTTAACATAGCACGATACTCACCGCTTAGGGTTAATTTTAGGGTTTTTTTATACCCCAAACCATGATTAGGGCTGTGGTTTTGGACCTTCTAGAATGTTCTTCAAATTCCACACATGACTAGCTCCACATGTGCGAGAAATGAGAGCCGGCGTGGAATCCACTCGGTACCATGGTGGTCAACTGGGTAGGTCAACTTGTGTGTAGGGAAAATTTTCGGGGGGGAATTTAGCCCATGGGATACTTTTCGGCCTTTTTTTTTCTTCCAAGAAACCATTTTCCAATTTGCCTTTTTTTCAAAGATGTTTTGCCGAAATTCCATGGGATAATTTTTTTTTACTCTAAAAATCGCCAAAATTGTACAGTAATTATATAAAGTCCTTGGAAATTTGAATATTTTAAAAAAAAAATCGCCAAACATTTTATGGTTGCAAATTTAAGAATTAGTAAGATTCGCCAAGGTTTCTACACTTTGAGAAAATTATGGAGCTTTAAAATTTTCCCTGCTTGCAGCAGGCATAACTTCTTCATACGGACTCCGATTGAGGTGATTCTTGCACCGTTGGAAATTTCTCGGTGTGTAGAATGTAAAATTTTGGTCCAATCGTTTTTCCTCTGAAAAATGGCATTTAATACCTCTAAATGGTACTAGAAGGTTTCAGACGATTTTTTGACCCCAAATCTGAAAAGTGAGTCGTGCCCTACAAGCCAATTAATCCAATATTTTGGCCCCGAAATATCCAAACAGGTAACCAATTATATATTGATCCATTTCGTATCAGATGCCGACATCATTGCTTGATTAAGTCATGTGCAAAACATGTGCGGTAAAGTGTTGTAATTTCTTGCATGGCAATTGTTTGACAAAAGAATTGAGTAGGTGAAAGTTTTCCTTGTCCAATTATGGTTGATAAATGGGTTCTATGGATGATATGAAACTCGTTATTGAGTGGGTAGTAAGTATCTCTTTCCGAGGAGAGAAGTATTAAGGCCTTTCTTATGGATGCACCTCGTTTCCCTCAATCTAAGTTTTCCCAGTTTCTGTATTTGAATATTTTCAAGACTTAAATATTTATTTGAAATTCATTTATATGCGAGTATGAATAACGCCATGCATGCCTAATAAGTGGGTTGGAGTGGAATAACTCCTGTGGCTAATTTAGAAAGGGAATGATTCTTGAATTTTGAGCATGGTAGGATTGCGTAGAACGCCTTGTAAATATTGATATATGTATTCCAATATACAAATTGGGTAGTAATTAGCTATGGCATATAGGATCTAAACACACATGTGAAAATGATTTCCAAAAATATCAAATACCAAGGTTCCAATTTGAGAGATATTGTTTGTGCAATAGGGGCCTTTCTCAGTTTTTTTTTTTTTTTTAGCATTTTGGACTGTGGCCGCGCTTTCCCTCTAGGAAAGTCACGAGAAATCGCCCTTATTATTCATAAGAACTGTGTCAATTCCTCCTTGGCCACTTTTGTCCTTTAGAATAACCACGACCATGACTTGTAGGTGCTTGTTTGGGCATTTTTTGACGAATTTTGAGGGTTTAAAGGAATGAATGAAAAGAGAACTTGGTAACAAGCCTAAGAAATATTTTCATACATATATTCAATGGTATTGCGATGACAAATTATGGATTAGAATACGAGTTACCTCTCTTTCATCTTGTTTTTAGCCTCCCTAAACATGGCTTGGATAATTTTCCCCAAACACCCAGGGAAATCTGGCTGTTGTGTGTGCCTTAGAGTTAGAAGTGGTTTAGGGATGTCCTGAATAGTTAGAGGTGATGTTTGCCTCTTCTAAGAATTGAATTTAATCATAGTTTGTTGTTGCAATTGACCTCCTCGAAGGAAGAAAGGGCTCAATATCCCTATCCTCCCCGAACACTTGTTAAGGTGTAACTTTCATGGGTGGATTTAATGATTGTTTTAAATCACTTACCATAACCGGACCAAGACTAATGATATGTATCTTTAGGGTTTTGAAATACCTAGCTTGGACATTACATATGCTTCTTTGTTTAGGTGATGCTTCACTTGACAAATGTTTACTATGCTGAATCCTTGAGGAGGGGGGATTTTTCTTTGAAGGGCCTTGCTGACGTGAGACGAGGAAGAGTGAGGATTGTTTTTGAGGGCCTAGAGGATGAAATGTCAATCTCCAAGGATGATTACATCTAGGGATGTCATCTCACCGGAGCCATTTGTTCCTTGGAATGATTGGTTGGTTGTTGAATTCCCCAAGTGAAAAATAGTTTTTGTTGTTCACCGGGGTTATAAATGACCCACCACATCTAATTTTTCCGACTGGTTAGTATAAAATTTATTCTTTTATCCATAAAAAAAAGAGTATGTTATCTTAAAACTTGATGATATGGTTGAGAGGCCCTATTCTCCAATGCAAAATAAAAGACAAAGAAATCAGGGATTCAAATATGTAAAACTTAGAAATAATAACTAAATATGCACAAAACACGCCATAAAATCAATACGAAATTTAATATGATCCACTTCCTTCGTGGATTAAAACAAGTTTAAGAAGGCTTATTCCTCCAACAATACAAAATGCTCCATTTCACGCACACTAGATTTTCTGCAAATTTTAGGCATTTCAATCCCAATATTCTAAACATTATTCTCATTTAAAATTTCCTTGTCCTATGTTTCATATTGCTTTGAAGATACAATAAAGTGACGGTATATGTTTTCAATGGAATAGAAGAAAAACAAGGTAGATGGAAGCAAAGCTTCTAGTCCTTGCCAAAAGTAAAAGCAAAATTACCAAGTCCCTCGTTTCAGGTTAAGAAGGGGCCGAGAACTCAACCCCTCTCTGCAAACTGCAAAGCATTAGCAAGAATGAAACCAACACCAAAACAATAATTCTGGTTAATATGAAGTTCACAATAATTAGAACGCAACAAAGCTCAACTTCATTAGAATGCTCTGAATTTTTATCACGAAGGATAATAAATGAAATCTTATTTTTATTTAATCATCTAATCTAAAAAGGAAGACATCATTGAATCTAAATCTCACTAAACCAATGCAAAGGTCAAAAGCATCAATTACGTCTAATTATTATTTATAAACATGCATGCTTATCAACGCAGCAAGATATTGATTCGATTTTATAGCAAACCGTATTAACCATCTCATAATCAATTGAAATTGAATGTAATTGTAAACATAACCAGATTTCCAAATTTTTTATATCAAATAGTGCATGTAACCTTCTCTGCATAAAAGCATGAGGGAATCGGTTGAATGCAGAATCAGAGAACTAAATTGTGCAGAAAACCTTCATATTCCACTCCATGGAAAAGATAAATAAATATCCCACTATATACACGTAAAATAAAATGAAGTATGTATATGCTCAATGAAAGTGGATTGTAGGGACGTTAACTTCAAAGAAGAATACATAGGGTCAAGTCAGCAATTAAACAAGGAAAGGAGCCGAATCTTCAAATTAATATTACATTTTCTGGTATATTTGCTCCTCTTTGTTTGCATGCTTCCTGGTATGAACAATATCTCCATGAGACACCGGTTGTGCTCTAATTTCCTCATTTAGCCTAGCTCCGTCACAATGCTGTATAACTAAACATCCAAATCCAACTTCAAAATGGGCAATTTAGTTGATTTAGTAACTTTTATTATCTTTAGAGTTGTCCTTAATGGGCAATTTAGTTCATTTTTTTAATTCTCAACATATGTTATGAATTTTGTTTATTTATATTACTTATTAACTAATTTATTTATTTTGTGATTTTTTCCTTAAATAAAATTCTTAGGATGTTGAAACTGCTAAATGCTATTTGTCATTTTGATTTAAAAGATGAAGAATTAATTTTTACTTGAAAGAAATTATTAATTAATTAAAAAAATAATATGAAATACACATTTTTAATGATAAACTAAGATTTTTTTATATTATTTCTCTAGGAGTGCCTTTGCATGGTTAGAGGGAAGTGGTGGTTTTTAAAAACAATGTAAGGACTTATAATTTCAGGTAGAAGAAGTTGCACGGTATACTTTTAAAAAATGTCATCCGCAATGGCCACAGGGACATTCCAATTTGCATTGGACCTTTCACTGAACCCCTATGCAACGGCAACCATATCATAAAATATATATTCCAGTGTTTTGCTCAACACCATCATTCATGTAACAATTTTCCCCCCTTCATCTCGGTTTCTAAGTTCATTGCTCAAGCAATCTAGAAGGGTTTACAATTCCGCACACAAAGATGCATGCACGTCAAAAGTATTTATACATGAAAGTCAAATTTAAAACAATAATATAGACAAGCATTCCAATATAATTAAAAAAGACCACACCTTAAACTATATAATCATTCTGCAATTTTTATTTATTGAAGATGGATTGTTCAAATTACATTAAACATAGTTACTCTCTAGAATTATATGCTTCCCTCAACCTCTATAGCTTCTACAGCTCGGTCTCCACTCTATGCTTCCCTCAACCTCTACAACGTCAACTTATAAGAACTCGGCCTCTTTTGTTGTCAGTTCTATCTTTCATCACAACCGGTTTACATATATAGAATTGTTAGAGGAATACCAAATAGTTCGACTACCAACTATTGAATTCCCTTCTGCCTAGGCAAAGAATGGTTTCACATTCAGAATTATTTTATGGATTTATTATTTTAGGGTATTCATTAATGATTAATGATATTTTGAATACAACCAAATTTTGTTAGTTCATTGTGTTAAGGTGTGGGTCTAGTCAACAGGTTTTGCTTACGGGTGAGCTAGTTGGGAGGAGACACTAAAACATCCAACCAGTTGATGGTTGGTGTGGACCAGGGTGTGATCCTCGGGCCATTTTGATAATCTTAGAACAAAGCATAAAATATGTTTCTTCATCAAATGAGTGCTATATACAAGGTTGCCATGCAGTTGTTGAACAAGAAACTTGTATTGATTTGAAAACATCTATGTAGCAACTGTGCAAGTCTATAAAATCACACATTATGTAGCAGTTTTTGTATAACTGTAACATCATACATTCCGTAGTATCATCAATCTATTAAAACATACTCTATTATAAAAGTTATAGAGCATATCTAAACTATTGGAGAAATCTCCACCTGCAGGGTAACCTTCTGCACCATGATGGTCCTGCATCAACTTGCAATTAACATAAATTATTTCCATATGAATATAGTGAAAAAAGAATATCGAATACCTTTGAAACATTTTGTAATAACTACAACCATCCTGTCCTGACATCCCTTTTTCTATTCAATGATTTCATCTAACTTTGTGCACATTGCTCAGCAAACGAATCATACCTTTTACGATCACAGCTTTGAATGCACAATTGAAAAAGAAATACAGATCACTTACAAGTGTAGCCAAAATTTATTTGAAAGTTAACAACATATCTTATTATCTGTATGGAAAGGATTTTACTGTGGGTGTACCCAAGCTGTGGCAATTTCAAATGCAAGGTTCATTATGTTTTCAATCGACCATTTTTTTGTGGCATTCAAAAATATCTAACAACGTGTCACTTTTCTGTCATACAATCGGTGAAATTGTTTTTCCAATTTCTTTGTTACAATTCACCGATGTATGTTTGCATGTGCTTCTATTGAAAGAAAATATATGACTTCGACTACTGGACATTGCTATCAACCTCTGTTTTTTAAATGGATCCTTTGTTACTTTTCACTTGGAAAAAGTCATGTGTCATGGATCATTCATTTTGTGCTTACAGAAACAATTTCAATGCTTGCCTATAATGTCTCCCTCGCTCTCGAAGTGCCCAATGTCAAATGAAGCAATGGTTCAATTATCTTTAGTGACATAAACTTTAAAGAACCTGATCTCATATACCGTGTCTACATGTATTTTAGTGCTTTCGTGGCTGTTCTATGTATTTTAACTTTTATCTATGAAACAACAACAAAAATTCCCCTGAGAAATATGGGTAATTGTTGGCTTAGTGTAGTCTCATTTTTCCTTTTATAAAAACTAAAACTAAAATATTATTATTTTAAAAAATATTAACGTAATGTTATTGTTAAATGAAAAATATTAACGTAATGTTATTGTTAAATGAATATTCATTTAAATTATTTATCAATTAATGTTTAATTGTCTTTTCCATATTATAAAAAACATGAGATTTATACATTACTATTATCCATTATTTTTAAAATTTATACTAATTAATGTCATAATTTCATATATATATATATATATATGTATAATTCAAAGTTCTATAACTTGTAATTAAATGGATCGAACTAAAATATTATGGTGTAATATAGAGGTTTTGGACTCCGAGTGCAAACGTGGAACTATAATCGAATTGAAATATTAATAGAAGCTTTTGGTTCGCATAAGATATATATTGATTTTCCATTTTTTAATAAGACAAAGGAATCCCTTTGCAAAGAGACATACAAATAATTTAATATTCCACAATTTCCAAGGAAGCTACGTGGATCTCTGTTTATTCCTCCCACAACACGCGTACTGAAGATAACAAAGGCGATGCATGGCCTATCAAGTCTATGACTTTGTGCAATTTTGCAATTTTTATATAAAAGCTAAGTTTGTTTTGCAGGTTTTTCATCGCACGAGACAATCAAAGTTCTAGCTTCAATCTATTTTTCACGCGAGAAGAAAATAGTTTTTTTAGCTTATGCGAGGGAAAACAGTGCTCATCACCCGTGCATCTTCTGGAATTAGAGAGGTTTACAGATGGAGAATGCATTAGTGTATTATTTTTATGTGTTCTGTTGCAGTAGTACTAATCAATGGTATTTCGATTGTTTGTTCCAGCAAATGGCCTATTTGTACGCCAAGAAAGGAGTGAATCTGATGTTGGTTGCAGGAGGTAAGACCGTCCGAAAGCCGTTGCTCACAAATCACGGCCAGAACACATTCATATAATTTTTACATATCAATAGTCACAATATGAAACCCTTGCAAAATCAACATGTTAATATAGATATATAGAGATATACCGAACAACGTAGTTAAAAATGGAGCTCATAAGCCGTGCTGCTTGCAAGCGAGCACGGACTAATAAGTTAGAATGACACTTAGCTAGAAGTCAATGCTACTTCCCTAGAAGGGGCTTATATTTTATTTTGATTTATAGATAATAAAAAGATATTGTCAAAGTGTATATATCATGAACACTTTCGAACACAGTATAAATGGAATTTGTTAATATGTTTTAACATAAGCGTGGACAAGTTTAATGATATGTGGTCATTAGTTTTATTCAAATAAGTTAAAACCACACCGCTAAGGTATTTATATTTTATGCATTTTAAATATAGTCATCAATCATATTCTTACTATGAAATATTATATGCAAAACTTCCTTCCAATTTTTATTAATTATGGATAGCAAAATTACAATAATTGGAATTTATGGGCTGATTATACAAACAACTTAATAGAGTTTATAAATTCAAACAAATAATTGAAGTTCACCTCAAAAAAAAAAGATATGTATTTTAAAATATACATAAATACATGTATTTTAAAATATACATAAATATATTTATAGTTTTATAAATGATTGATTATATGTTTTGAAATTAATTATAATTTTTTTTTAATAGTATAGTTTTATAAATGATTGGTTATATTTTTTTGAAATTAATTATATTTTTTTTTTTTAATAGTTGTACCCATTTTTGTGGGTAAACTCCAACGCCGATTCTTTTGTCTAACCATTTTATTGGCATACTTACAAGATTGGACATTGAAATATTTGTTTTTTTCCCTGGTTAACCAAGCAACCCAGAGTAAAGAAAAGAAAATGGATTATTTCCATCCACATTGATTGAAAAGAATAGAATATACAGTCACGGCGATTTTAATTGTTGAATGAATATACAGTCACAGTGATTAATATAAAAAGTTAATAGCTGTTGAAGGAATATACAGTCACAGTGATTAATTAATAGAAATAAACAAATTAATTCTTTCAAGGACAGCGGCGGTGGAAATTGGAATTGAAAGCTAGAAATGTTTGTATGTTTTGTTGTCCAGGCTTTCAAGAGTAGAGGTCATCGTCATCGTCCTCCTTTGCGGTAGCCTCTGCCTCTGCTGCGGTGGTTTGTGGAGCGAAAGCTGTGGCTGTGGCGGTGGTGGTAGTAGGAAAGCGGAACTCCGACCCAAAACCTCCTCGACACTGCTGTAATGTCTGAGCAAATGCTCCATACTTACGTATATCGGCATCACTAACACTCCTCCTGGCAAATTTCATTGCTTCCTCGAAATGAGCTGCCTTTATTTCTTCGTGGGTATCGCCTTCTTCAATATCCATGGCAGCTTCAGGGTGTTCGTTTCGTTTCTTTTCTGCTTCAATGTCCTTTTCAATGTGCTCTCTAATGGCATACTTGCAAGCACGCTGACATATTTCATTAACATCAGCGCCACTGAATCCTTCTGTGTAGCGAGCAAGAGCTGCAATTTCAACATCCATAGCAACAGGCGACTTCCTCAGACATGCCTTAAAAATCTGAAGTCTGGAAGCTTCATCAGGTAATGGAATATATATCAGCTGATCAAGGCGACCAGGTCGTAACAGAGCAGGATCGATAATATCAGGGCGATTTGTAGCCCCAATAATGAAAACAGTTTTCTTTGCATTCATGCCATCCATCTCAGTCAGCATTTGATTCAATACTCTGTCTGCTGCACCCCCAGCATCCCCCACACTGCTACCACGCTGCATGGACACAGACACCCTCAAAGTCAGTCAGTGCCTGCCTAAAACAACAACAACCAACAAGAAGATAATATAATGTAGATTAATTATTACTTGCCTGAGTAGCAATTGAGTCGAGCTCATCAAAGAAAAGGACACAGGGTGCTGCCTGTCGAGCCTTATCAAAAATATCACGCACATTGGCTTCACTTTCTCCGAACCACATCGTGAGGAGCTCTGGCCCTTTCACGCTGATAAAGTTGGCCTGGCACTCATTGGCAATGGCCTTAGCCAGTAGCGTCTTACCACAACCAGGAGGTCCATAGAAGAGGACACCTTTTGAGGGAGCCATGCCAAACTTCTCGAATTTCTCTGGATGTTCCACGGGATATTGAACAGTCTGCATGCAAATAGTAATAGGTCAATGGAAATAAACACCTATATGAATCAATCATCATATAATTCAAAGCCCAGCACAGTCCCAAGGGTGAACCCAAGGCAGAGGCCGTCGAGAAGGGAGAACCCTCCACCTACAAGTTAGGCAGAACCCTCCACCCGATATATATTCAGGTCGTCCTTGAAAAAGAAAGTAGATATTAGCGAAGAGAGGAATATATATTAATTTTAATACCTCCTGGAGCTCTCTCTTGACATTTTCCAGGCCCCCAATATCCTCCCAAGAAACATTCGGCACCTCCACAACCTGATAAAAATTAAATGTTTAACTTCAGTGGAGATATATATATATATATATCACGTTTCATATAAAAACAATGGAAAGGAAAACAACAAATCTCGCTCAGGCTCTGTGTATGTTTAATAATATATCCAAGTTTTTAACTACTCACAGTCTCACGGAGGGCAGAGGGGTTGCTGGTGCCCAAAGCTGTCCTCAAGTGCTCATTTGTAACGGCCATAGAATTCAGAATTTCAGCATCAATTGTTTCGTCATCCAAATCAATTACATCCATTTTTTCTCTGATACACTGTAGTGCAGCCTCTGTGCAAAGAGCTGCAAGGTCTGCCCCCACATGTCCATGTGTATTCTTGGCAATATGTTCAAGATCAACCTGTAGCATGGCCCAGTAACAATGATGTTAATTAATAATGTTACGTGGATGAAGAGAGCATAAGACGAGAGAGAAAGCAATAGAGTGTAGTTAATTACTTCTTCAGCAAGCTTCATATTCTTTGTGTGAATGCGAAGAACCTCCAATCGACCAACTTCATCTGGAACCCCAATTTCAATTTCCCGATCAAACCTACCAAATCTTCTAAGCGCTGGATCAATGCTGTTGGGCCTATTTGTTGCTCCCATCACAATCACGTGAGCTCGAGCTTTGAGGCCATCCATCAATGTCAAGAGTTGAGATACAATGCGTCTCTCTACTTCACCATGTGTTTTCTCCCTCTTTGGAGCTATGGAGTCAATCTCATCGATGAAAATGATGGAGGGAGCATTGTCCTCTGCTTCTTGAAAAGCCTTTCTGAGATTGTTCTCACTCTCTCCCGCAAGTTTTGACATAATTTCAGGACCATTAATTAAGAAAAAGAAAGATCCAGTCTCATTTGCCACTGCCCTGCCAATCAAGGTTTTTCCTGAACCAGGAGGACCATAAAGCAAAACACCCTTCGGTGGCTTCACACCAATAGCTTTGAAAAGCTGCGGATGTCGAAGGGGTAGCTCAACTAGTTCCCTGATTTGTGCCATTTGTTTCCCGAGACCACCAATATCATCATAACCAACTCCATTCAATTTCTCTTCATCTTCTCGTCGTATTGGATCTCCTTCACAAAAAATTTCAGTGTCGGGAGAAACAACACAATATTCACCAGGATCTGTCCCCACGATTTTGAATTCCACACTGCGCATCCCTCCTCGCACAAGAAAGAGGTCTCCTTTTCTCACAGGGCGATAGGCTTCCATGAAGTAAGCTGTATGATAATAAAACAAATTAATATATACAAGTAGGTTTTTCATAAAAACAACTAGTGTCATATGGACATTCACGTATACAAGTAGGCATTAAAAACCAGTACTCACGTTTCAAGTAGGCATCAAACAGGTCGCCTGTAAGACCCTCGATAGTGTCATCTATAGGAAGAATATGGACACTCTTCCCATACTTGACATCTGGGCACTGATGAACAGACACCACATCCCCCAATCTTACTCTCAGATTTGATCTAACAACTCTATTCATTCTAATTGCATGCTCTGCACAGCTGTCATCGCCCACAACTATGCAAACTGTATCCTTTCTCTTCTTACCCTGCACATGCCACAGTTAAACTTAAACAAATGGAGAGAGTTCAAGATCCGCAACCAAAATTCAAACTAAAATGCATCACATCATACAATATACAAGAAGGGATTGCAATGCCCTGCAGGCGTGGAAATCAAAATTATAATAGAGCGAGGAGGAACCTTAAGAAGGACTGTATCGCCCCTGAATAGCTGCAACGTTTCCATTGTTTGGGGATTAAGGGCCACCATAGAATTGTCATCGTTAATGGCTTCATCCACAACTAGGCGATTAGGAGCCTTCTTACGCTCAAGTATTGCACTGCTCAGGTCCCTCGTTGTTGTTACCCTGCTGCTGGAATTTGGAACGAAATTGGATTGATTAAATTAACAACCAACAGACTGTCAACAATCAATAAGAATAACAATAATATAACAATCAATAAGAATAACACTAATATATTGATGGGAGCAATCATGCCTTGCCACAGTGCCAAATTCGTATAAATTCTATTGCAGATTTAAAGGGATGAGAAGAAAATTTAAGCTTTTCTGACTTACGATTCAGATGATTCACCGGCCATCGTGGATTTTCAAACTATTCAAATTCAACGATAAGATAGAGTAGTCTATTTTCAAACAATGCAAGTGCAACGATAGAGTCTAGGGATGAGATCAACCGAAAGCTCCGATACACCAGTCTTTCTTGCGGAAATAGTGAAATTCCAAAATGGCCAATTAGATTTCTATTTTATATATATATATATGTGTGTGCGGGCATACAAAGTATGGATGGCCATTCCGTTTATATGTTGTAGGTAGGTCGGTTCAAATCAAGGAGTAAGGCATGCACATCTCCATAGTTCTTTTTCTCCATAAAAGTGGATTTCATACATTAATTTGTCTCAATAGCATTACATCTCACACATTATTCACACATTATTTGGGTGTTTTTGTGTTCGGTTTAAAATGAATTATTATCACTTTATTTGTTAAATTAAAAAGCCACTCCTTTAATTCTAACGATTAAGAATACAAATTATATCAACTTCTTTTTAATTTCTTCATCGACTTACCAAAGTATTAAATATATATTTAGATATACTTAGATATTTACATTTCAAATTGTCAACGTAGCATAATTGTACATCATGAAATAGTTGCCATGAAAGCATTAAAATATATTTAAATATAATTAGATGTAATTAAAAAGCCACTCCTTTAATTCTAACGATTAAGAATACAAATTATATCAACTTGTTTTTATTTTTTTCATATATATATATATATATACTAGACATTCAACTACGACTTACCAAAGTATTCAATATATATTTAGATATACTTAGATATTTACATTTCGAATTGTCAACTTGGCATAATCGTACATCATGAAATAGTTGCCATGAAAGTATTAAAGATATATTTAAATATAATTAGATATTTACATTTCAAATTATTTTCCTGTTGAGCTTAAAAATAAATTATTATCATTATTTTTCATTAAATTAAAAAGCCACCCCTTTAATTCTAACAATTAAGAATACGGATTATATCAACTTCTTTTTGTTTTTTTCATATATATATATATATATATATATATATATATGAGACATTCAACTACGACTTACCAAAGTATTAAATATATATTTAGATATACTTAGATATCTACATTCCAAATTGTCAACGTGGCATCATTTTTAACTTACGTTTGATTTCCCACTCTGAGTAAACATGGGCCCATGAGAGGGTTCCCTTCCCCATGGCCCTTTACCATTTGTTGCACAATTGAGCTTCTTTGGCCACATCTTCCCCCATTTAGGCCTTCCTCTAATTGATTCAGTCATCTTCTGTGTAGCATGCCATTAACTTCAGCACCAAATAGTTTGTCGGGTAGTTAGACAACACCTCTTAGGACCATCTGCACTCCCCGTCTTTAGCATGCATGCTCATTATTGCGCAAGGATGGTAGACTTTGATTCATCTTTTATCGCATTGCTAGCCCCTTACTTACCATATCCTACTCTCACATTATTGCAGCTTATTTCCCACAGCAATGTTATCGACTTTGATTCATCTTTTATTGCATCGCTAGCCCCTTGTTTACCACCACCTACTCTCGCCTTATCGCAGCTTATGTCCCACGGCAACATTGTCTTTCCATATACATGTGGATTTGGAGGCCTCTTTTCTACCTATTACTCATGGTTTTCCCTCTAATCCCTACGGGCGGAGCATCAAAACTAGAAGCTTGACAAAGGAAAGAAGAATATTGCTCCCTATAGTTGTGGACTTGTTGCGTAATCGAAGCTCCCGATGTTTTGTTGTGTGTAAATATGACACCCCTCCTTGCATTTCTTAACTTTGGTGGTCAATATGCCATCTAAATGAGATTCTATAAATTATGCCGTGTACGCTAGTATTTTAAGTTCAACACATGTTCTTGGGTCTTGTTTGGATTTCTTATATCGACCATCCTCCTCGCTTGAGGGGATGCCATTAATGTTATTAATTGTCCTTTCTTTTTATTCCTCATCTCAACTTGTGAGGTAGTAGGATGGACAATCCGTTTATTGAGGCAGGGGACATCGGGCAATTTTAGCTAGATCTATTTCCTTTTGTTCATACATACTTGTGGAGATCATGGAATCGTTGTTGTATTTTGCAAGAGGATAGATCACACCCTTGGCTAGCAGGATCCTCGAGCGACCGTCTTACCCATGGGAGGACTTCGGGTGGCTGCATGTTCAGCTAAGTGCCCCGATGCATATGGCTGCAATGGACCGGAGAACCCAGCTCGGAATGACGCATCGAAGGTCTTCCCCGCATGCAGACCACTTGGTGGATGAGTGTAGACAGGCGCGTCGGCACGAGGGGTTCCATATGATGGCAAGATGGGCTTGGCGCCCATGTCGAAGGTGAGGCGCGTCGGGAGACACCAACACGTTGAGGTGGAGGGACTCAACGACACGTGTCGACACCCTGCCGCGTCAGCACAATGCCACATCAACAGAAATTCAAAAGGTAAAAAAAAATAAAATCTGGAGCCAAAATTTTATTTTGGCCATAACAGGAGCATTTTAGCTCACTATCCGATGAGACTTGCGCCATTTTGGCGCTATTTATAGAGGATACCGGGTTTCCTGTGAGGGACATCGCTCCATTCTGCTTAATTTATACAGAAATTTGAATTCGGTGGTTTTCGAAGGTTCATAGCTTGAGGATGGACGGGGGCCCGGTTGAAGCCCGGATTTTTATGGTGTAGTCGTGACCTAGGCACACAAATAAATATGGAACGTTGAGGATAAATTCAAAAATATTTGAAGTCGGGAGATGAAAGAAGGCCAAAATCCACTATTGGGGCGCGCAAAAGTGCAATTTTTGAAAACTTGAAAGGAGCAAAAGTGGCCCCAGAACTCATAACCAGAAAATTTATTGATTTCAAAATTTGTTCTACTCATCAAGCTGAACAAATTTTCTTAGAAGAATTTTTTCCCAGAAATGCTTAGTTTGGGAGATAGGATTTTTCAGAGAAAATTCCAAGACTGGAAAAAGGTGCAAAAATCAAAAGTTGTTGATTCCAAAGTTCTATAAAATTTGATGGGAATATCAGAATGGAGTAATGAAAGTATATGCGTAATCAACATCATATGGTTGATCAGTTGCCGATATAATTTTTTTTTCAAATTATTTATCTATTTTGTTGTATGGATATCATAAATTGGTCCTTCATAATAATTGCAGTTATAGGAACGATGTAAATTGGTGCAAAATTGCCGATTTTGGAGAGATGCAACTTTCAGCTCTGAAATGGTAAATGGAAATGGGAGCAGTCATTGGAAATATTGTTATAAGGTCGAGAAGAGGATGAAGGGAAAAGCGAAGTCATTTGGGAAGCACGATGAGGAGAATGTCAGGCATGCGGAAGCACCCAAGGACAAAGGCAAGCGTGTGCCTTGTTGGGCTCGATGCTAGAAGAGCCCGTGATCGTCCAAGACCAAGATCATACCAAGTTGTGTTATGTTCATGCGGAGCTGGATGGACAGAGTGTCACATCGTTGGTTGGAAGTGGGGCAACACACAACTTCATAAAGGAAGTAGTTACGAGGAGGCTCAAGTTACACTTAGAGCCGGGGCATACGTATTTCAAAGTTGTGGACTTGGAGGTAGAAAAAGTGGTTGGTGTTCCTAACCGAGTCCCTTTGAGACTTGGTGATTGGAGTGGTGATCCGATATTCCTTGTGGTGCCGATGGATGATTTTGAGGTTGCCTTGGGGCAGGATTTCTAAGGAGAGAAAAGGGAGTGTTGATGCCTCACTTAGATTGCTTGGCGATCCTTTCATGTTGAGAGCCGATTATAGTCCACGCAGTAGAAGGTCGTGAAAGTGACTTCTTTGAGCATGGAATCCACAACATGTCAAGGAAAGATGCGAACTCATTGTGGAGAAAGTAAAGGCATGGGGAAATAGAAGCAAATGCTCGAAGAAGAGTTGGAACCGGTGAGACATAAATAGGTGGAAAACTTGGAAAAACGAGTGACTAGACTCAAGGAGATGGTGGCATCGATAGTGTCGACCATCGGGAGTTAAGTTGATGCTTGCATGGTGATGCAAGAATCTTGCAATGCAGAAGAGAAGGAGGCTGGTTCGGACAGACGGGATGAAGACCTCTATAGCTTATACCGAGAGAGCACTGTGATGGAAAGCAAAGAAGGGGAAGGAACACAACATCCACAAGTGGAAGCAGCCGCGTCACCTCTGACTCGCTTGGGCAGGACCGTCACGGGGATCTCACGGCGAGGAGATTGTTAGAGGAATCGAACGAAAAGATCGGTTTGAATATACTACCCTTGGTGTATCCGAGCAAGAATATTGCTCACTCGGAGCAGTCGCGTAGCAACAATGTTGAGGGTGATGGTCGTGGGTGCCACTCACCCATCCTTCATCATTGAAGCGGACCACGAGGCAACCCACTTCCAGTGGTACGGTAGGAGGGATGTTTGGGACCTTAGGCAGAAGGTTCCTCATTGAATCCAGGAGAAACCACGATGTGGAAGACCTTGAGGTATGCATTGGATTGTGGAGGCAGTTTGGCGTGCGATGGTGGAAGTGGTGACTTCACCATGAGTGAACATGGAAACCAACTGAGACAGATAAGTACTTGGCATGAGATACATGGAGAAAGCGAACTCGGGATTCGACTTGATGGAATGAAGTGAAGGGTTGGTGATCCGGATTTGTGTGGGAACGAAACAAAAGATAGCATATACAGAGATATATATTCACATACACAGATATATGGCAAGAAACACATCAATACAGTAAACACATATTCTATTAAATATCGGAAATAGAACAGACTGTAAATACAACAGCTAGAATGGTAGTAGCTATCTCTGAGAAGAGATGTGGCCGCTGTGCTCATTCGTGCCAAGATGATTACAAGGAGAGGACGAAAGGGCCTATTTATCATAAGCATGAGGGAAAGAATCCCAAACATCCAAAAGCCTAATCCTAGAAGATGAACCGTCATAAAGTTTGCGGCCCCAAGGTGGTTAGTTGAACAGTCAACTTCCCGGGGTCATAACTTTTGCATACGATCTCCGTTTGGGGCGCTCGGTAGCCCGTTGGAAAGATCTATCCGAGGACTACGCCGAGGGCCCTGGAGCAGATGGGCTCTGCCCGACCACGATTTCCCAAAACCGCCGTTTAGGGCCTCAAAACGGCCCCGAAAGTTTGGGACTCGAAAAACTGTAGAAAAAATTACTAGAAAATTGGCAAACTGGGAAACTCTTTTGAGCCAGTGGAATAGGTGGGTGGCCACCGATATCCATCTGGATCAGTTGGATGAGAAGCAGCAATTGGATGAGGCTCTTTCAGGAGACTTGGTTGCAAGAACAGATGACACCGACAACCTTGGGCGAACGGTTTTCAAGAGCAGCAGGCATGCTTGAAGACATCGTACAAGATGGAGACAGCTTGGGGTTGGGGAGGATGTCACACCCTTAGCTAGCAAGATCCTCAGGGCCTATCTTTCCCATGGGAGGACTTCGGGGTTGTAGCATGTTCGGCCAAGTTCCCCAATGGACATGGCTGCCATGGACCGGAGAACCCGCCTTGGAATCTTGAAGGTGGGGCTGACACGCAGACCACTACGTGGACGAGTGTAGATGGTGGGCATCGGGACGAGGGGTTTAGGATGATGGAAATATGGGAAATTTAGGGATTCCTCGCTTTTGATTCCCTGGTCCGAAAATAACTGTGCTCGCCCATCTTTGTCTAGATTGCATGCTCACCTCTTCTCTTCTAGCATCCCCCCTAAGTGATTTTCCAATCGAGTCTTCCATCTTGCAGAATGCAAAGAAGTGTAAGTGAGATCGCCCTTTGTATCTATCAAATTGCAGTTGTTGATGTCGATGTTCTCTATTAGGGACTAGACCTCCCTTATCAGTGGGCAACAACAAGAATGACACCTACCCATATCGATTAGAGTATAGATCGGGTGGGAGTGGAGAGGCTGGCTCATAGGTGGTTCATAGAGGGCCAGCGGAGCTATTCTTTTTTTGTGGGGGAAGGGGGGTGGTGTGGGATAATAGGGTGTTTGGAAGCGAAATGATTTGTGGATAGATGGAGAAAGGAGGGTGTAATACCCTAGTCTCATCCCTTTGAACTTGATCCTGGTTATATTGTAATTATGTTTTTCTCCATTATGTGTTTCTTAACACCATGAGGTGGTTTCCATGGTGATTTTGAACAGCGACAACCACGATCATTTTAATATTGACGGAAGGGTTCCAAGGATTAACGAGGAGGAGGAAAAAGACGGGGTTGTGTTTCCACCGGAGGGAAAGGTAAGGGGATCCAATGGGGGAATTTACTTTTCCTTATGAGTATGTCTTACCTTATCAATAGACCTTCTTTTCATTGTCTTATTTTCCATTTATCCTCAACTCTATCATAACCTTGAAGTGGGAGCCTAGTTAAATGAAAAGGGAAATATGAATATGAGAGCTTAGCAATCCTATTCCGTTAGTGTCTCGCTCATATTGTGTAGTAACTACATCCTACCTCTGGAGAACCAAGAAAATGGTGGAGGAAAGACTCCTTCCACACACTCGTTCATTCCATTAATGGATGGAAATTCGAAAGAAGAGAGAGGAGATTGGAAAAAAAGCGGGATCTTTGAGAGAAAATAAGGGTTTGGAGGAAGTAACCTACCCCCGACTCTCATATGAACCATGGATAGATGAAAGAAAGGATGGTAGGTGATATTACACACCCTTGGCGAGAAACTACATACCATTTCGAATCCCTAAAGGCTGTTGGTTTGTTAGGTTGTCCAAAGAACCATAAAATCCGTTTCCAAGAAGCTTCGCAATGTTGTAAATGGAACCTGGAAGTAGGCAGTGTATTGGGATCACATTGACCGTGCTGGAGGGAAGAGAGAGGAAGAGCATGCCCGAGGGACTGGAGAGCAGAGAAAGAACGACTTCTTGTGTTGTATGGAGCATGGGATGACTTCGTACGCTACCTAAGAGGATGCACAAAGAACCGGTGGTGACTTGCTTGGTTGGTAGCTTGGAAGCCTTTTGTGAAAACAAGAGGGGTTTTGGAAATCTTCAAAATATTATCTTCCATGATGGTCTCATATACCGACACGGGGGTGGAATTCTACAGTGGAGTAGCCTATGGTTTGGAAGAAATCAGTCCCCACATAATCAACTTCCTTGGAGCTTCATCTTGGAAAAGATAAGTGTACTCTTACTTTTATGTATGAATTTAGCAGTATAGAATGAAGAGTACGCGATACCCGATTATCATGATGTTTTGACTGCAATTTTCCTATAGATGTCGATCCGTAAACTGTCATGGATATTCCACTGGATCAGTTCGTCACAACGAATCTTACAACTTAGTTCATTGTGGTTATTTAATTCCACAAAATACTGAATCCAATGGAACTGAAAGAGAAATAACTATCCAGCAAATAAGCACACAATCCACACAACGACACAAGATATACCCCGGGAAAACCCAGCCACAAATGAGGACTATACCTTGTTCTTCATATCAAAATTCAGATAGAAAGGAAATGGATTTCCCTGTAGAGTTACATATGACTCTACGGCCAGAATGGATACTACAGGATCTCCTAGATCTCCTATGTTATGCTACCATATCCACTCCCATGTTGTTTTCTCAACTATGGGAAAATACAATAACATCGAAAGAATGGAACCCCTTCTTCTCCCAACAGCCCGATATTTAACATAGCACGATACTCACCGCTTAGGGTTAATTTTAGGGTTTTTTTATACCCCAAACCATGATTAGGGCTGTGGTTTTGGACCTTCTAGAATGTTCTTCAAATTCCACACATGACTAGCTCCACATGTGCGAGAAATGAGAGCCGGCGTGGAATCCACTCGGTACCATGGTGGTCAACTGGGTAGGTCAACTTGTGTGTAGGGAAAATTTTCGGGGGGGAATTTAGCCCATGGGATACTTTTCGGCCTTTTTTTTTCTTCCAAGAAACCATTTTCCAATTTGCCTTTTTTTCAAAGATGTTTTGCCGAAATTCCATGGGATAATTTTTTTTTACTCTAAAAATCGCCAAAATTGTACAGTAATTATATAAAGTCCTTGGAAATTTGAATATTTTAAAAAAAAAATCGCCAAACATTTTATGGTTGCAAATTTAAGAATTAGTAAGATTCGCCAAGGTTTCTACACTTTGAGAAAATTATGGAGCTTTAAAATTTTCCCTGCTTGCAGCAGGCATAACTTCTTCATACGGACTCCGATTGAGGTGATTCTTGCACCGTTGGAAATTTCTCGGTGTGTAGAATGTAAAATTTTGGTCCAATCGTTTTTCCTCTGAAAAATGGCATTTAATACCTCTAAATGGTACTAGAAGGTTTCAGACGATTTTTTGACCCCAAATCTGAAAAGTGAGTCGTGCCCTACAAGCCAATTAATCCAATATTTTGGCCCCGAAATATCCAAACAGGTAACCAATTATATATTGATCCATTTCGTATCAGATGCCGACATCATTGCTTGATTAAGTCATGTGCAAAACATGTGCGGTAAAGTGTTGTAATTTCTTGCATGGCAATTGTTTGACAAAAGAATTGAGTAGGTGAAAGTTTTCCTTGTCCAATTATGGTTGATAAATGGGTTCTATGGATGATATGAAACTCGTTATTGAGTGGGTAGTAAGTATCTCTTTCCGAGGAGAGAAGTATTAAGGCCTTTCTTATGGATGCACCTCGTTTCCCTCAATCTAAGTTTTCCCAGTTTCTGTATTTGAATATTTTCAAGACTTAAATATTTATTTGAAATTCATTTATATGCGAGTATGAATAACGCCATGCATGCCTAATAAGTGGGTTGGAGTGGAATAACTCCTGTGGCTAATTTAGAAAGGGAATGATTCTTGAATTTTGAGCATGGTAGGATTGCGTAGAACGCCTTGTAAATATTGATATATGTATTCCAATATACAAATTGGGTAGTAATTAGCTATGGCATATAGGATCTAAACACACATGTGAAAATGATTTCCAAAAATATCAAATACCAAGGTTCCAATTTGAGAGATATTGTTTGTGCAATAGGGGCCTTTCTCAGTTTTTTTTTTTTTTTTAGCATTTTGGACTGTGGCCGCGCTTTCCCTCTAGGAAAGTCACGAGAAATCGCCCTTATTATTCATAAGAACTGTGTCAATTCCTCCTTGGCCACTTTTGTCCTTTAGAATAACCACGACCATGACTTGTAGGTGCTTGTTTGGGCATTTTTTGACGAATTTTGAGGGTTTAAAGGAATGAATGAAAAGAGAACTTGGTAACAAGCCTAAGAAATATTTTCATACATATATTCAATGGTATTGCGATGACAAATTATGGATTAGAATACGAGTTACCTCTCTTTCATCTTGTTTTTAGCCTCCCTAAACATGGCTTGGATAATTTTCCCCAAACACCCAGGGAAATCTGGCTGTTGTGTGTGCCTTAGAGTTAGAAGTGGTTTAGGGATGTCCTGAATAGTTAGAGGTGATGTTTGCCTCTTCTAAGAATTGAATTTAATCATAGTTTGTTGTTGCAATTGACCTCCTCGAAGGAAGAAAGGGCTCAATATCCCTATCCTCCCCGAACACTTGTTAAGGTGTAACTTTCATGGGTGGATTTAATGATTGTTTTAAATCACTTACCATAACCGGACCAAGACTAATGATATGTATCTTTAGGGTTTTGAAATACCTAGCTTGGACATTACATATGCTTCTTTGTTTAGGTGATGCTTCACTTGACAAATGTTTACTATGCTGAATCCTTGAGGAGGGGGGATTTTTCTTTGAAGGGCCTTGCTGACGTGAGACGAGGAAGAGTGAGGATTGTTTTTGAGGGCCTAGAGGATGAAATGTCAATCTCCAAGGATGATTACATCTAGGGATGTCATCTCACCGGAGCCATTTGTTCCTTGGAATGATTGGTTGGTTGTTGAATTCCCCAAGTGAAAAATAGTTTTTGTTGTTCACCGGGGTTATAAATGACCCACCACATCTAATTTTTCCGACTGGTTAGTATAAAATTTATTCTTTTATCCATAAAAAAAAGAGTATGTTATCTTAAAACTTGATGATATGGTTGAGAGGCCCTATTCTCCAATGCAAAATAAAAGACAAAGAAATCAGGGATTCAAATATGTAAAACTTAGAAATAATAACTAAATATGCACAAAACACGCCATAAAATCAATACGAAATTTAATATGATCCACTTCCTTCGTGGATTAAAACAAGTTTAAGAAGGCTTATTCCTCCAACAATACAAAATGCTCCATTTCACGCACACTAGATTTTCTGCAAATTTTAGGCATTTCAATCCCAATATTCTAAACATTATTCTCATTTAAAATTTCCTTGTCCTATGTTTCATATTGCTTTGAAGATACAATAAAGTGACGGTATATGTTTTCAATGGAATAGAAGAAAAACAAGGTAGATGGAAGCAAAGCTTCTAGTCCTTGCCAAAAGTAAAAGCAAAATTACCAAGTCCCTCGTTTCAGGTTAAGAAGGGGCCGAGAACTCAACCCCTCTCTGCAAACTGCAAAGCATTAGCAAGAATGAAACCAACACCAAAACAATAATTCTGGTTAATATGAAGTTCACAATAATTAGAACGCAACAAAGCTCAACTTCATTAGAATGCTCCGAATTTTTATCACGAAGGATAATAAATGAAATCTTATTTTTATTTAATCATCTAATCTAAAAAGGAAGACATCATTGAATCTAAATCTCACTAAACCAATGCAAAGGTCAAAAGCATCAATTACGTCTAATTATTATTTATAAACATGCATGCTTATCAACGCAGCAAGATATTGATTCGATTTTATAGCAAACCGTATTAACCATCTCATAATCAATTGAAATTGAATGTAATTGTAAACATAACCAGATTTCCAAATTTTTTATATCAAATAGTGCATGTAACCTTCTCTGCATAAAAGCATGAGGGAATCGGTTGAATGCAGAATCAGAGAACTAAATTGTGCAGAAAACCTTCATATTCCACTCCATGGAAAAGATAAATAAATATCCCACTATATACACGTAAAATAAAATGAAGTATGTATATGCTCAATGAAAGTGGATTGTAGGGACGTTAACTTCAAAGAAGAATACATAGGGTCAAGTCAGCAATTAAACAAGGAAAGGAGCCGAATCTTCAAATTAATATTACATTTTCTGGTATATTTGCTCCTCTTTGTTTGCATGCTTCCTGGTATGAACAATATCTCCATGAGACACCGGTTGTGCTCTAATTTCCTCATTTAGCCTAGCTCCGTCACAATGCTGTATAACTAAACATCCAAATCCAACTTCAAAATGGGCAATTTAGTTGATTTAGTAACTTTTATTATCTTTAGAGTTGTCCTTAATGGGCAATTTAGTTCATTTTTTTAATTCTCAACATATGTTATGAATTTTGTTTATTTATATTACTTATTAACTAATTTATTTATTTTGTGATTTTTTCCTTAAATAAAATTCTTAGGATGTTGAAACTGCTAAATGCTATTTGTCATTTTGATTTAAAAGATGAAGAATTAATTTTTACTTGAAAGAAATTATTAATTAATTAAAAAAATAATATGAAATACACATTTTTAATGATAAACTAAGATTTTTTTATATTATTTCTCTAGGAGTGCCTTTGCATGGTTAGAGGGAAGTGGTGGTTTTTAAAAACAATGTAAGGACTTATAATTTCAGGTAGAAGAAGTTGCACGGTATACTTTTAAAAAATGTCATCCGCAATGGCCACAGGGACATTCCAATTTGCATTGGACCTTTCACTGAACCCCTATGCAACGGCAACCATATCATAAAATATATATTCCAGTGTTTTGCTCAACACCATCATTCATGTAACAATTTTCCCCCCTTCATCTCGGTTTCTAAGTTCATTGCTCAAGCAATCTAGAAGGGTTTACAATTCCGCACACAAAGATGCATGCACGTCAAAAGTATTTATACATGAAAGTCAAATTTAAAACAATAATATAGACAAGCATTCCAATATAATTAAAAAAGACCACACCTTAAACTATATAATCATTCTGCAATTTTTATTTATTGAAGATGGATTGTTCAAATTACATTAAACATAGTTACTCTCTAGAATTATATGCTTCCCTCAACCTCTATAGCTTCTACAGCTCGGTCTCCACTCTATGCTTCCCTCAACCTCTACAACGTCAACTTATAAGAACTCGGCCTCTTTTGTTGTCAGTTCTATCTTTCATCACAACCGGTTTACATATATAGAATTGTTAGAGGAATACCAAATAGTTCGACTACCAACTATTGAATTCCCTTCTGCCTAGGCAAAGAATGGTTTCACATTCAGAATTATTTTATGGATTTATTATTTTAGGGTATTCATTAATGATTAATGATATTTTGAATACAACCAAATTTTGTTAGTTCATTGTGTTAAGGTGTGGGTCTAGTCAACAGGTTTTGCTTACGGGTGAGCTAGTTGGGAGGAGACACTAAAACATCCAACCAGTTGATGGTTGGTGTGGACCAGGGTGTGATCCTCGGGCCATTTTGATAATCTTAGAACAAAGCATAAAATATGTTTCTTCATCAAATGAGTGCTATATACAAGGTTGCCATGCAGTTGTTGAACAAGAAACTTGTATTGATTTGAAAACATCTATGTAGCAACTGTGCAAGTCTATAAAATCACACATTATGTAGCAGTTTTTGTATAACTGTAACATCATACATTCCGTAGTATCATCAATCTATTAAAACATACTCTATTATAAAAGTTATAGAGCATATCTAAACTATTGGAGAAATCTCCACCTGCAGGGTAACCTTCTGCACCATGATGGTCCTGCATCAACTTGCAATTAACATAAATTATTTCCATATGAATATAGTGAAAAAAGAATATCGAATACCTTTGAAACATTTTGTAATAACTACAACCATCCTGTCCTGACATCCCTTTTTCTATTCAATGATTTCATCTAACTTTGTGCACATTGCTCAGCAAACGAATCATACCTTTTACGATCACAGCTTTGAATGCACAATTGAAAAAGAAATACAGATCACTTACAAGTGTAGCCAAAATTTATTTGAAAGTTAACAACATATCTTATTATCTGTATGGAAAGGATTTTACTGTGGGTGTACCCAAGCTGTGGCAATTTCAAATGCAAGGTTCATTATGTTTTCAATCGACCATTTTTTTGTGGCATTCAAAAATATCTAACAACGTGTCACTTTTCTGTCATACAATCGGTGAAATTGTTTTTCCAATTTCTTTGTTACAATTCACCGATGTATGTTTGCATGTGCTTCTATTGAAAGAAAATATATGACTTCGACTACTGGACATTGCTATCAACCTCTGTTTTTTAAATGGATCCTTTGTTACTTTTTCACTTGGAAAAAGTCATGTGTCATGGATCATTCATTTTGTGCTTACAGAAACAATTTCAATGCTTGCCTATAATGTCTCCCTCGCTCTCGAAGTGCCCAATGTCAAATGAAGCAATGGTTCAATTATCTTTAGTGACATAAACTTTAAAGAACCTGATCTCATATACCGTGTCTACATGTATTTTAGTGCTTTCGTGGCTGTTCTATGTATTTTAACTTTTATCTATGAAACAACAACAAAAATTCCCCTGAGAAATATGGGTAATTGTTGGCTTAGTGTAGTCTCATTTTTCCTTTTATAAAAACTAAAACTAAAATATTATTATTTTAAAAAATATTAACGTAATGTTATTGTTAAATGAAAAATATTAACGTAATGTTATTGTTAAATGAATATTCATTTAAATTATTTATCAATTAATGTTTAATTGTCTTTTCCATATTATAAAAAACATGAGATTTATACATTACTATTATCCATTATTTTTAAAATTTATACTAATTAATGTCATAATTTCATATATATATATATATATATATGTATAATTCAAAGTTCTATAACTTGTAATTAAATGGATCGAACTAAAATATTATGGTGTAATATAGAGGTTTTGGACTCCGAGTGCAAACGTGGAACTATAATCGAATTGAAATATTAATAGAAGCTTTTGGTTCGCATAAGATATATATTGATTTTCCATTTTTTAATAAGACAAAGGAATCCCTTTGCAAAGAGACATACAAATAATTTAATATTCCACAATTTCCAAGGAAGCTACGTGGATCTCTGTTTATTCCTCCCACAACACGCGTACTGAAGATAACAAAGGCGATGCATGGCCTATCAAGTCTATGACTTTGTGCAATTTTGCAATTTTTATATAAAAGCTAAGTTTGTTTTGCAGGTTTTTCATCGCACGAGACAATCAAAGTTCTAGCTTCAATCTATTTTTCACGCGAGAAGAAAATAGTTTTTTTAGCTTATGCGAGGGAAAACAGTGCTCATCACCCGTGCATCTTCTGGAATTAGAGAGGTTTACAGATGGAGAATGCATTAGTGTATTATTTTTATGTGTTCTGTTGCAGTAGTACTAATCAATGGTATTTCGATTGTTTGTTCCAGCAAATGGCCTATTTGTACGCCAAGAAAGGAGTGAATCTGATGTTGGTTGCAGGAGGTAAGACCGTCCGAAAGCCGTTGCTCACAAATCACGGCCAGAACACATTCATATAATTTTTACATATCAATAGTCACAATATGAAACCCTTGCAAAATCAACATGTTAATATAGATATATAGAGATATACCGAACAACGTAGTTAAAAATGGAGCTCATAAGCCGTGCTGCTTGCAAGCGAGCACGGACTAATAAGTTAGAATGACACTTAGCTAGAAGTCAATGCTACTTCCCTAGAAGGGGCTTATATTTTATTTTGATTTATAGATAATAAAAAGATATTGTCAAAGTGTATATATCATGAACACTTTCGAACACAGTATAAATGGAATTTGTTAATATGTTTTAACATAAGCGTGGACAAGTTTAATGATATGTGGTCATTAGTTTTATTCAAATAAGTTAAAACCACACCGCTAAGGTATTTATATTTTATGCATTTTAAATATAGTCATCAATCATATTCTTACTATGAAATATTATATGCAAAACTTCCTTCCAATTTTTATTAATTATGGATAGCAAAATTACAATAATTGGAATTTATGGGCTGATTATACAAACAACTTAATAGAGTTTATAAATTCAAACAAATAATTGAAGTTCACCTCAAAAAAAAAAAGATATGTATTTTAAAATATACATAAATACATGTATTTTAAAATATACATAAATATATTTATAGTTTTATAAATGATTGATTATATGTTTTGAAATAATTATAATTTTTTTTTAATAGTATAGTTTTATAAATGATTGGTTATATTTTTTTGAAATTAATTATAATTTTTTTTTTTAATAGTTGTACCCATTTTTGTGGGTAAACTCCAACGCCGATTCTTTTGTCTAACCATTTTATTGGCATACTTACAAGATTGGACATTGAAATATTTGTTTTTTCCCTGGTTAACCAAGCAACCCAGAGTAAAGAAAAGAAAATGGATTATTTCCATCCACATTGATTGAAAAGAATAGAATATACAGTCACGGCGATTTTAATTGTTGAATGAATATACAGTCACAGTGATTAATATAAAAAGTTAATAGCTGTTGAAGGAATATACAGTCACAGTGATTAATTAATAGAAATAAACAAATTAATTCTTTCAAGGACAGCGGCGGTGGAAATTGGAATTGAAAGCTAGAAATGTTTGTATGTTTTGTTGTCCAGGCTTTCAAGAGTAGAGGTCATCGTCATCGTCCTCCTTTGCGGTAGCCTCTGCCTCTGCTGCGGTGGTTTGTGGAGCGAAAGCTGTGGCTGTGGCGGTGGTGGTAGTAGGAAAGCGGAACTCCGACCCAAAACCTCCTCGACACTGCTGTAATGTCTGAGCAAATGCTCCATACTTACGTATATCGGCATCACTAACACTCCTCCTGGCAAATTTCATTGCTTCCTCGAAATGAGCTGCCTTTATTTCTTCGTGGGTATCGCCTTCTTCAATATCCATGGCAGCTTCAGGGTGTTCGTTTCGTTTCTTTTCTGCTTCAATGTCCTTTTCAATGTGCTCTCTAATGGCATACTTGCAAGCACGCTGACATATTTTCATTAACATCAGCGCCACTGATCCTTCTGTGTAGCGAGCAAGAGCTGCAATTTCAACATCCATAGCAACAGGCGACTTCCTCAGACATGCCTTAAAAATCTGAAGTCTGGAAGCTTCATCAGGTAATGGAATATATATCAGCTGATCAAGGCGACCAGGTCGTAACAGAGCAGGATCGATAATATCAGGGCGATTTGTAGCCCCAATAATGAAAACAGTTTTCTTTGCATTCATGCCATCCATCTCAGTCAGCATTTGATTCAATACTCTGTCTGCTGCACCCCCAGCATCCCCCACACTGCTACCACGCTGCATGGACACAGACACCCTCAAAGTCAGTCAGTGCCTGCCTAAAACAACAACAACCAACAAGAAGATAATATAATGTAGATTAATTATTACTTGCCTGAGTAGCAATTGAGTCGAGCTCATCAAAGAAAAGGACACAGGGTGCTGCCTGTCGAGCCTTATCAAAAATATCACGCACATTGGCTTCACTTTCTCCGAACCACATCGTGAGGAGCTCTGGCCCTTTCACGCTGATAAAGTTGGCCTGGCACTCATTGGCAATGGCCTTAGCCAGTAGCGTCTTACCACAACCAGGAGGTCCATAGAAGAGGACACCTTTTGAGGGAGCCATGCCAAACTTCTCGAATTTCTCTGGATGTTCCACGGGATATTGAACAGTCTGCATGCAAATAGTAATAGGTCAATGGAAATAAACACCTATATGAATCAATCATCATATAATTCAAAGCCCAGCACAGTCCCAAGGGTGAACCCAAGGCAGAGGCCGTCGAGAAGGGAGAACCCTCCACCTACAAGTTAGGCAGAACCCTCCACCCGATATATATTCAGGTCGTCCTTGAAAAAGAAAGTAGATATTAGCGAAGAGAGGAATATATATTAATTTTAATACCTCCTGGAGCTCTCTCTTGACATTTTCCAGGCCCCCAATATCCTCCCAAGAAACATTCGGCACCTCCACAACCTGATAAAAATTAAATGTTTAACTTCAGTGGAGATATATATATATATATATCACGTTTCATATAAAAACAATGGAAAGGAAAACAACAAATCTCGCTCAGGCTCTGTGTATGTTTAATAATATATCCAAGTTTTTAACTACTCACAGTCTCACGGAGGGCAGAGGGGTTGCTGGTGCCCAAAGCTGTCCTCAAGTGCTCATTTGTAACGGCCATAGAATTCAGAATTTCAGCATCAATTGTTTCGTCATCCAAATCAATTACATCCATTTTTTCTCTGATACACTGTAGTGCAGCCTCTGTGCAAAGAGCTGCAAGGTCTGCCCCCACATGTCCATGTGTATTCTTGGCAATATGTTCAAGATCAACCTGTAGCATGGCCCAGTAACAATGATGTTAATTAATAATGTTACGTGGATGAAGAGAGCATAAGACGAGAGAGAAAGCAATAGAGTGTAGTTAATTACTTCTTCAGCAAGCTTCATATTCTTTGTGTGAATGCGAAGAACCTCCAATCGACCAACTTCATCTGGAACCCCAATTTCAATTTCCCGATCAAACCTACCAAATCTTCTAAGCGCTGGATCAATGCTGTTGGGCCTATTTGTTGCTCCCATCACAATCACGTGAGCTCGAGCTTTGAGGCCATCCATCAATGTCAAGAGTTGAGATACAATGCGTCTCTCTACTTCACCATGTGTTTTCTCCCTCTTTGGAGCTATGGAGTCAATCTCATCGATGAAAATGATGGAGGGAGCATTGTCCTCTGCTTCTTGAAAAGCCTTTCTGAGATTGTTCTCACTCTCTCCCGCAAGTTTTGACATAATTTCAGGACCATTAATTAAGAAAAAGAAAGATCCAGTCTCATTTGCCACTGCCCTGCCAATCAAGGTTTTTCCTGAACCAGGAGGACCATAAAGCAAAACACCCTTCGGTGGCTTCACACCAATAGCTTTGAAAAGCTGCGGATGTCGAAGGGGTAGCTCAACTAGTTCCCTGATTTGTGCCATTTGTTTCCCGAGACCACCAATATCATCATAACCAACTCCATTCAATTTCTCTTCATCTTCTCGTCGTATTGGATCTCCTTCACAAAAAATTTCAGTGTCGGGAGAAACAACACAATATTCACCAGGATCTGTCCCCACGATTTTGAATTCCACACTGCGCATCCCTCCTCGCACAAGAAAGAGGTCTCCTTTTCTCACAGGGCGATAGGCTTCCATGAAGTAAGCTGTATGATAATAAAACAAATTAATATATACAAGTAGGTTTTTCATAAAAACAACTAGTGTCATATGGACATTCACGTATACAAGTAGGCATTAAAAACCAGTACTCACGTTTCAAGTAGGCATCAAACAGGTCGCCTGTAAGACCCTCGATAGTGTCATCTATAGGAAGAATATGGACACTCTTCCCATACTTGACATCTGGGCACTGATGAACAGACACCACATCCCCCAATCTTACTCTCAGATTTGATCTAACAACTCTATTCATTCTAATTGCATGCTCTGCACAGCTGTCATCGCCCACAACTATGCAAACTGTATCCTTTCTCTTCTTACCCTGCACATGCCACAGTTAAACTTAAACAAATGGAGAGAGTTCAAGATCCGCAACCAAAATTCAAACTAAAATGCATCACATCATACAATATACAAGAAGGGATTGCAATGCCCTGCAGGCGTGGAAATCAAAATTATAATAGAGCGAGGAGGAACCTTAAGAAGGACTGTATCGCCCCTGAATAGCTGCAACGTTTCCATTGTTTGGGGATTAAGGGCCACCATAGAATTGTCATCGTTAATGGCTTCATCCACAACTAGGCGATTAGGAGCCTTCTTACGCTCAAGTATTGCACTGCTCAGGTCCCTCGTTGTTGTTACCCTGCTGCTGGAATTTGGAACGAAATTGGATTGATTAAATTAACAACCAACAGACTGTCAACAATCAATAAGAATAACAATAATATAACAATCAATAAGAATAACACTAATATATTGATGGGAGCAATCATGCCTTGCCACAGTGCCAAATTCGTATAAATTCTATTGCAGATTTAAAGGGATGAGAAGAAAATTTAAGCTTTTCTGACTTACGATTCAGATGATTCACCGGCCATCGTGGATTTTCAAACTATTCAAATTCAACGATAAGATAGAGTAGTCTATTTTCAAACAATGCAAGTGCAACGATAGAGTCTAGGGATGAGATCAACCGAAAGCTCCGATACACCAGTCTTTCTTGCGGAAATAGTGAAATTCCAAAATGGCCAATTAGATTTCTATTTTATATATATATATATGTGTGTGCGGGCATACAAAGTATGGATGGCCATTCCGTTTATATGTTGTAGGTAGGTCGGTTCAAATCAAGGAGTAAGGCATGCACATCTCCATAGTTCTTTTTCTCCATAAAAGTGGATTTCATACATTAATTTGTCTCAATAGCATTACATCTCACACATTATTCACACATTATTTGGGTGTTTTTGTGTTCGGTTTAAAATGAATTATTATCACTTTATTTGTTAAATTAAAAAGCCACTCCTTTAATTCTAACGATTAAGAATACAAATTATATCAACTTCTTTTTAATTTCTTCATCGACTTACCAAAGTATTAAATATATATTTAGATATACTTAGATATTTACATTTCAAATTGTCAACGTAGCATAATTGTACATCATGAAATAGTTGCCATGAAAGCATTAAAAATATATTTAAATATAATTAGATGTAATTAAAAAGCCACTCCTTTAATTCTAACGATTAAGAATACAAATTATATCAACTTGTTTTTATTTTTTTCATATATATATATATATATACTAGACATTCAACTACGACTTACCAAAGTATTCAATATATATTTAGATATACTTAGATATTTACATTTCGAATTGTCAACTTGGCATAATCGTACATCATGAAATAGTTGCCATGAAAGTATTAAAGATATATTTAAATATAATTAGATATTTACATTTCAAATTATTTTCCTGTTGAGCTTAAAAATAAATTATTATCATTATTTTTCATTAAATTAAAAAGCCACCCCTTTAATTCTAACAATTAAGAATACGGATTATATCAACTTCTTTTTGTTTTTTTCATATATATATATATATATATATATATATATATGAGACATTCAACTACGACTTACCAAAGTATTAAATATATATTTAGATATACTTAGATATCTACATTCCAAATTGTCAACGTGGCATCATTTTTAACTTACGTTTGATTTCCCACTCTGAGTAAACATGGGCCCATGAGAGGGTTCCCTTCCCCATGGCCCTTTACCATTTGTTGCACAATTGAGCTTCTTTGGCCACATCTTCCCCCATTTAGGCCTTCCTCTAATTGATTCAGTCATCTTCTGTGTAGCATGCCATTAACTTCAGCACCAAATAGTTTGTCGGGTAGTTAGACAACACCTCTTAGGACCATCTGCACTCCCCGTCTTTAGCATGCATGCTCATTATTGCGCAAGGATGGTAGACTTTGATTCATCTTTTATCGCATTGCTAGCCCCTTACTTACCATATCCTACTCTCACATTATTGCAGCTTATTTCCCACAGCAATGTTATCGACTTTGATTCATCTTTTATTGCATCGCTAGCCCCTTGTTTACCACCACCTACTCTCGCCTTATCGCAGCTTATGTCCCACGGCAACATTGTCTTTCCATATACATGTGGATTTGGAGGCCTCTTTTCTACCTATTACTCATGGTTTTCCCTCTAATCCCTACGGGCGGAGCATCAAAACTAGAAGCTTGACAAAGGAAAGAAGAATATTGCTCCCTATAGTTGTGGACTTGTTGCGTAATCGAAGCTCCCGATGTTTTGTTGTGTGTAAATATGACACCCCTCCTTGCATTTCTTAACTTTGGTGGTCAATATGCCATCTAAATGAGATTCTATAAATTATGCCGTGTACGCTAGTATTTTAAGTTCAACACATGTTCTTGGGTCTTGTTTGGATTTCTTATATTGACCATCCTCCTCGCTTGAGGGGATGCCATTAATGTTATTAATTGTCCTTTCTTTTTATTCCTCATCTCAACTTGTGAGGTAGTAGGATGGACATCCGTTTATTGAGGCAGGGGACATCGGGCAATTTTAGCTAGATCTATTTCCTTTTGTTCATACATACTTGTGGAGATCATGGAATCGTTGTTGTATTTTGCAAGAGGATAGATCACACCCTTGGCTAGCAGGATCCTCGAGCGACCGTCTTACCCATGGGAGGACTTCGGGTGGCTGCATGTTCAGCTAAGTGCCCCGATGCATATGGCTGCAATGGACCGGAGAACCCAGCTCGGAATGACGCATCGAAGGTCTTCCCCGCATGCAGACCACTTGGTGGATGAGTGTAGACAGGCGCGTCGGCACGAGGGGTTCCATATGATGGCAAGATGGGCTTGGCGCCCATGTCGAAGGTGAGGCGCGTCGGGAGACACCAACACGTTGAGGTGGAGGGACTCAACGACACGTGTCGACACCCTGCCGCGTCAGCACAATGCCACATCAACAGAAATTCAAAAGGTAAAAAAAAATAAAATCTGGAGCCAAAATTTTATTTTGGCCATAACAGGAGCATTTTAGCTCACTATCCGATGAGACTTGCGCCATTTTGGCGCTATTTATAGAGGATACCGGGTTTCCTGTGAGGGACATCGCTCCATTCTGCTTAATTTATACAGAAATTTGAATTCGGTGGTTTTCGAAGGTTCATAGCTTGAGGATGGACGGGGGCCCGGTTGAAGCCCGGATTTTTATGGTGTAGTCGTGACCTAGGCACACAAATAAATATGGAACGTTGAGGATAAATTCAAAAATATTTGAAGTCGGGAGATGAAAGAAGGCCAAAATCCACTATTGGGGCGCGCAAAAGTGCAATTTTTGAAAACTTGAAAGGAGCAAAAGTGGCCCCAGAACTCATAACCAGAAAATTTATTGATTTCAAAATTTGTTCTACTCATCAAGCTGAACAAATTTTCTTAGAAGAATTTTTTCCCAGAAATGCTTAGTTTGGGAGATAGGATTTTTCAGAGAAAATTCCAAGACTGGAAAAAGGTGCAAAAATCAAAAGTTGTTGATTCCAAAGTTCTATAAAATTTGATGGGAATATCAGAATGGAGTAATGAAAGTATATGCGTAATCAACATCATATGGTTGATCAGTTGCCGATATAATTTTTTTTCAAATTATTTATCTATTTTGTTGTATGGATATCATAAATTGGTCCTTCATAATAATTGCAGTTATAGGAACGATGTAAATTGGTGCAAAATTGCCGATTTTGGAGAGATGCAACTTTCAGCTCTGAAATGGTAAATGGAAATGGGAGCAGTCATTGGAAATATTGTTATAAGGTCGAGAAGAGGATGAAGGGAAAAGCGAAGTCATTTGGGAAGCACGATGAGGAGAATGTCAGGCATGCGGAAGCACCCAAGGACAAAGGCAAGCGTGTGCCTTGTTGGGCTCGATGCTAGAAGAGCCCGTGATCGTCCAAGACCAAGATCATACCAAGTTGTGTTATGTTCATGCGGAGCTGGATGGACAGAGTGTCACATCGTTGGTTGGAAGTGGGGCAACACACAACTTCATAAAGGAAGTAGTTACGAGGAGGCTCAAGTTACACTTAGAGCCGGGGCATACGTATTTCAAAGTTGTGGACTTGGAGGTAGAAAAAGTGGTTGGTGTTCCTAACCGAGTCCCTTTGAGACTTGGTGATTGGAGTGGTGATCCGATATTCCTTGTGGTGCCGATGGATGATTTTGAGGTTGCCTTGGGGCAGGATTTCTAAGGAGAGAAAAGGGAGTGTTGATGCCTCACTTAGATTGCTTGGCGATCCTTTCATGTTGAGAGCCGATTATAGTCCACGCAGTAGAAGGTCGTGAAAGTGACTTCTTTGAGCATGGAATCCACAACATGTCAAGGAAAGATGCGAACTCATTGTGGAGAAAGTAAAGGCATGGGGAAATAGAAGCAAATGCTCGAAGAAGAGTTGGAACCGGTGAGACATAAATAGGTGGAAAACTTGGAAAAACGAGTGACTAGACTCAAGGAGATGGTGGCATCGATAGTGTCGACCATCGGGAGTTAAGTTGATGCTTGCATGGTGATGCAAGAATCTTGCAATGCAGAAGAGAAGGAGGCTGGTTCGGACAGACGGGATGAAGACCTCTATAGCTTATACCGAGAGAGCACTGTGATGGAAAGCAAAGAAGGGGAAGGAACACAACATCCACAAGTGGAAGCAGCCGCGTCACCTCTGACTCGCTTGGGCAGGACCGTCACGGGGATCTCACGGCGAGGAGATTGTTAGAGGAATCGAACGAAAAGATCGGTTTGAATATACTACCCTTGGTGTATCCGAGCAAGAATATTGCTCACTCGGAGCAGTCGCGTAGCAACAATGTTGAGGGTGATGGTCGTGGGTGCCACTCACCCATCCTTCATCATTGAAGCGGACCACGAGGCAACCCACTTCCAGTGGTACGGTAGGAGGGATGTTTGGGACCTTAGGCAGAAGGTTCCTCATTGAATCCAGGAGAAACCACGATGTGGAAGACCTTGAGGTATGCATTGGATTGTGGAGGCAGTTTGGCGTGCGATGGTGGAAGTGGTGACTTCACCATGAGTGAACATGGAAACCAACTGAGACAGATAAGTACTTGGCATGAGATACATGGAGAAGCGAACTCGGGATTCGACTTGATGGAATGAAGTGAAGGGTTGGTGATCCGGATTTGTGTGGGAACGAAACAAAAGATAGCATATACAGAGATATATATTCACATACACAGATATATGGCAAGAAACACATCAATACAGTAAACACATATTCTATTAAATATCGGAAATAGAACAGACTGTAAATACAACAACTAGAATGGTAGTAGCTATCTCTGAGAAGAGATGTGGCCGCTGTGCTCATTCGTGCCAAGATGATTACAAGGAGAGGACGAAAGGGCCTATTTATCATAAGCATGAGGGAAAGAATCCCAAACATCCAAAAGCCTAATCCTAGAAGATGAACCGTCATAAAGTTTGCGGCCCCAAGGTGGTTAGTTGAACAGTCAACTTCCCGGGGTCATAACTTTTGCATACGATCTCCGTTTGGGGCGCTCGGTAGCCCGTTGGAAAGATCTATCCGAGGACTACGCCAAGGGCCCTGGAGCAGATGGGCTCTGCCCGACCACGATTTCCCAAAACCGCCGTTTAGGGCCTCAAAACGGCCCCGAAAGTTTGGGACTCGAAAAACTGTAGAAAAATTACTAGAAAATTGGCAAACTGGGAAACTCTTTTGAGCCAGTGGAATAGGTGGGTGGCCACCGATATCCATCTGGATCAGTTGGATGAGAAGCAGCAATTGGATGAGGCTCTTTCAGGAGACTTGGTTGCAAGAACAGATGACACCGACAACCTTGGGCGAACGGTTTTCAAGAGCAGCAGGCATGCTTGAAGACATCGTACAAGATGGAGACAGCTTGGGGTTGGGGAGGATGTCACACCCTTAGCTAGCAAGATCCTCAGGGCCTATCTTTCCCATGGGAGGACTTCGGGTTGTAGCATGTTCGGCCAAGTTCCCCAATGGACATGGCTGCCATGGACCGGAGAACCCGCCTTGGAATCTTGCACCGAAGGTGGGGCTGACACGCAGACCACTACGTGGACGAGTGTAGATGGTGGGCATCGGGACGAGGGGTTTAGGATGATGGAAATATGGGAAATTTAGGGATTCCTCGCTTTTGATTCCCTGGTCCGAAAATAACTGTGCTCGCCCATCTTTGTCTAGATTGCATGCTCACCTCTTCTCTTCTAGCATCCCCCCTAAGTGATTTTCCAATCGAGTCTTCCATCTTGCAGAATGCAAAGAAGTGTAAGTGAGATCGCCCTTTGTATCTATCAAATTGCAGTTGTTGATGTCGATGTTCTCTATTAGGGACTAGACCTCCCTTATCAGTGGGCAACAACAAGAATGACACCTACCCATATCGATTAGAGTATAGATCGGGTGGGAGTGGAGAGGCTGGCTCATAGGTGGTTCATAGAGGGCCAGCGGAGCTATTCTTTTTTTGTGGGGGAAGGGGGGTGGTGTGGGATAATAGGGTGTTTGGAAGCGAAATGATTTGTGGATAGATGGAGAAAGGAGGGTGTAATACCCTAGTCTCATCCCTTTGAACTTGATCCTGGTTATATTGTAATTATGTTTTTCTCCATTATGTGTTTCTTAACACCATGAGGTGGTTTCCATGGTGATTTTGAACAGCGACAACCACGATCATTTTAATATTGACGGAAGGGTTCCAAGGATTAACGAGGAGGAGGAAAAAGACGGGGTTGTGTTTCCACCGGAGGGAAAGGTAAGGGGATCCAATGGGGGAATTTACTTTTCCTTATGAGTATGTCTTACCTTATCAATAGACCTTCTTTTCATTGTCTTATTTTCCATTTATCCTCAACTCTATCATAACCTTGAAGTGGGAGCCTAGTTAAATGAAAAGGGAAATATGAATATGAGAGCTTAGCAATCCTATTCCGTTAGTGTCTCGCTCATATTGTGTAGTAACTACATCCTACCTCTGGAGAACCAAGAAAATGGTGGAGGAAAGACTCCTTCCACACACTCGTTCATTCCATTAATGGATGGAAATTCGAAAGAAGAGAGAGGAGATTGGAAAAAAAGCGGGATCTTTGAGAGAAAATAAGGGTTTGGAGGAAGTAACCTACCCCCGACTCTCATATGAACCATGGATAGATGAAAGAAAGGATGGTAGGTGATATTACACACCCTTGGCGAGAAACTACATACCATTTCGAATCCCTAAAGGCTGTTGGTTTGTTAGGTTGTCCAAAGAACCATAAAATCCGTTTCCAAGAAGCTTCGCAATGTTGTAAATGGAACCTGGAAGTAGGCAGTGTATTGGGATCACATTGACCGTGCTGGAGGGAAGAGAGAGGAAGAGCATGCCCGAGGGACTGGAGAGCAGAGAAAGAACGACTTCTTGTGTTGTATGGAGCATGGGATGACTTCGTACGCTACCTAAGAGGATGCACAAAGAACCGGTGGTGACTTGCTTGGTTGGTAGCTTGGAAGCCTTTTGTGAAAACAAGAGGGGTTTTGGAAATCTTCAAAATATTATCTTCCATGATGGTCTCATATACCGACACGGGGGTGGAATTCTACAGTGGAGTAGCCTATGGTTTGGAAGAAATCAGTCCCCACATAATCAACTTCCTTGGAGCTTCATCTTGGAAAAGATAAGTGTACTCTTACTTTTATGTATGAATTTAGCAGTATAGAATGAAGAGTACGCGATACCCGATTATCATGATGTTTTGACTGCAATTTTCCTATAGATGTCGATCCGTAAACTGTCATGGATATTCCACTGGATTAGTTCGTCACAACGAATCTTACAACTTAGTTCATTGTGGTTATTTAATTCCACAAAATACTGAATCCAATGGAACTGAAAGAGAAATAACTATCCAGCAAATAAGCACACAATCCACACAACGACACAAGATATACCCCGGGAAAACCCAGCCACAAATGAGGACTATACCTTGTTCTTCATATCAAAATTCAGATAGAAAGGAAATGGATTTCCCTGTAGAGTTACATATGACTCTACGGCCAGAATGGATACTACAGGATCTCCTAGATCTCCTATGTTATGCTACCATATCCACTCCCATGTTGTTTTCTCAACTATGGGAAAATACAATAACATCGAAAGAATGGAACCCCTTCTTCTCCCAACAGCCCGATATTTAACATAGCACGATACTCACCGCTTAGGGTTAATTTTAGGGTTTTTTTATACCCCAAACCATGATTAGGGCTGTGGTTTTGGACCTTCTAGAATGTTCTTCAAATTCCACACATGACTAGCTCCACATGTGCGAGAAATGAGAGCCGGCGTGGAATCCACTCGGTACCATGGTGGTCAACTGGGTAGGTCAACTTGTGTGTAGGGAAAATTTTAGGGGCGGAATTTAGCCCATGGGATACTTTTCGGCCTTTTTTTTTCTTCCAAGAAACCATTTTCCAATTTGCCTTTTTTTCAAAGATGTTTTGCCGAAATTCCATGGGATAATTTTTTTTTACTCTAAAAATCGCCAAAATTGTACAGTAATTATATAAAGTCCTTGGAAATTTGAATATTTTAAAAAAAAAATCGCCAAACATTTTATGGTTGCAAATTTAAGAATTAGTAAGATTCGCCAAGGTTTCTACACTTTGAGAAAATTATGGAGCTTTAAAATTTTCCCTGCTTGCAGCAGGCATAACTTCTTCATACGGACTCCGATTGAGGTGATTCTTGCACCGTTGGAAATTTCTCGGTGTGTAGAATGTAAAATTTTGGTCCAATCGTTTTTCCTCTGAAAAATGGCATTTAATACCTCTAAATGGTACTAGAAGGTTTCAGACGATTTTTTGACCCCAAATCTGAAAAGTGAGTCGTGCCCTACAAGCCAATTAATCCAATATTTTGGCCCCGAAATATCCAAACAGGTAACCAATTATATATTGATCCATTTCGTATCAGATGCCGACATCATTGCTTGATTAAGTCATGTGCAAAACATGTGCGGTAAAGTGTTGTAATTTCTTGCATGGCAATTGTTTGACAAAAGAATTGAGTAGGTGAAAGTTTTCCTTGTCCAATTATGGTTGATAAATGGGTTCTATGGATGATATGAAACTCGTTATTGAGTGGGTAGTAAGTATCTCTTTCCGAGGAGAGAAGTATTAAGGCCTTTCTTATGGATGCACCTCGTTTCCCTCAATCTAAGTTTTCCCAGTTTCTGTATTTGAATATTTTCAAGACTTAAATATTTATTTGAAATTCATTTATATGCGAGTATGAATAACGCCATGCATGCCTAATAAGTGGGTTGGAGTGGAATAACTCCTGTGGCTAATTTAGAAAGGGAATGATTCTTGAATTTTGAGCATGGTAGGATTGCGTAGAACGCCTTGTAAATATTGATATATGTATTCCAATATACAAATTGGGTAGTAATTAGCTATGGCATATAGGATCTAAACACACATGTGAAAATGATTTCCAAAAATATCAAATACCAAGGTTCCAATTTGAGAGATATTGTTTGTGCAATAGGGGCCTTTCTCAGTTTTTTTTTTTTTTTTAGCATTTTGGACTGTGGCCGCGCTTTCCCTCTAGGAAAGTCACGAGAAATCGCCCTTATTATTCATAAGAACTGTGTCAATTCCTCCTTGGCCACTTTTGTCCTTTAGAATAACCACGACCATGACTTGTAGGTGCTTGTTTGGGCATTTTTTGACGAATTTTGAGGGTTTAAAGGAATGAATGAAAAGAGAACTTGGTAACAAGCCTAAGAAATATTTTCATACATATATTCAATGGTATTGCGATGACAAATTATGGATTAGAATACGAGTTACCTCTCTTTCATCTTGTTTTTAGCCTCCCTAAACATGGCTTGGATAATTTTCCCCAAACACCCAGGGAAATCTGGCTGTTGTGTGTGCCTTAGAGTTAGAAGTGGTTTAGGGATGTCCTGAATAGTTAGAGGTGATGTTTGCCTCTTCTAAGAATTGAATTTAATCATAGTTTGTTGTTGCAATTGACCTCCTCGAAGGAAGAAAGGGCTCAATATCCCTATCCTCCCCGAACACTTGTTAAGGTGTAACTTTCATGGGTGGATTTAATGATTGTTTTAAATCACTTACCATAACCGGACCAAGACTAATGATATGTATCTTTAGGGTTTTGAAATACCTAGCTTGGACATTACATATGCTTCTTTGTTTAGGTGATGCTTCACTTGACAAATGTTTACTATGCTGAATCCTTGAGGAGGGGGGATTTTTCTTTGAAGGGCCTTGCTGACGTGAGACGAGGAAGAGTGAGGATTGTTTTTGAGGGCCTAGAGGATGAAATGTCAATCTCCAAGGATGATTACATCTAGGGATGTCATCTCACCGGAGCCATTTGTTCCTTGGAATGATTGGTTGGTTGTTGAATTCCCCAAGTGAAAAATAGTTTTTGTTGTTCACCGGGGTTATAAATGACCCACCACATCTAATTTTTCCGACTGGTTAGTATAAAATTTATTCTTTTATCCATAAAAAAAAGAGTATGTTATCTTAAAACTTGATGATATGGTTGAGAGGCCCTATTCTCCAATGCAAAATAAAAGACAAAGAAATCAGGGATTCAAATATGTAAAACTTAGAAATAATAACTAAATATGCACAAAACACGCCATAAAATCAATACGAAATTTAATATGATCCACTTCCTTCGTGGATTAAAACAAGTTTAAGAAGGCTTATTCCTCCAACAATACAAAATGCCCCATTTCACGCACACTAGATTTTCTGCAAATTTTAGGCATTTCAATCCCAATATTCTAAACATTATTCTCATTTAAAATTTCCTTGTCCTATGTTTCATATTGCTTTGAAGATACAATAAAGTGACGGTATATGTTTTCAATGGAATAGAAGAAAAACAAGGTAGATGGAAGCAAAGCTTCTAGTCCTTGCCAAAAGTAAAAGCAAAATTACCAAGTCCCTCGTTTCAGGTTAAGAAGGGGCCGAGAACTCAACCCCTCTCTGCAAACTGCAAAGCATTAGCAAGAATGAAACCAACACCAAAA
Organism: Larix kaempferi; assembly: GCA_027924585.1. NCBI lineage: Eukaryota > Viridiplantae > Streptophyta > Pinopsida > Pinales > Pinaceae > Larix > Larix kaempferi. The sequence continues at coordinate 659,605 of BSBM01001296.1, read as the reverse complement.
CAATAATTCTGGTTAATATGAAGTTCACAATAATTAGAACGCAACAAAGCTCAACTTCATTAGAATGCTCCGAATTTTTATCACGAAGGATAATAAATGAAATCTTATTTTTATTTAATCATCTAATCTAAAAAGGAAGACATCATTGAATCTAAATCTCACTAAACCAATGCAAAGGTCAAAAGCATCAATTACGTCTAATTATTATTTATAAACATGCATGCTTATCAACGCAGCAAGATATTGATTCGATTTTATAGCAAACCGTATTAACCATCTCATAATCAATTGAAATTGAATGTAATTGTAAACATAACCAGATTTCCAAATTTTTTATATCAAATAGTGCATGTAACCTTCTCTGCATAAAAGCATGAGGGAATCGGTTGAATGCAGAATCAGAGAACTAAATTGTGCAGAAAACCTTCATATTCCACTCCATGGAAAAGATAAATAAATATCCCACTATATACACGTAAAATAAAATGAAGTATGTATATGCTCAATGAAAGTGGATTGTAGGGACGTTAACTTCAAAGAAGAATACATAGGGTCAAGTCAGCAATTAAACAAGGAAAGGAGCCGAATCTTCAAATTAATATTACATTTTCTGGTATATTTGCTCCTCTTTGTTTGCATGCTTCCTGGTATGAACAATATCTCCATGAGACACCGGTTGTGCTCTAATTTCCTCATTTAGCCTAGCTCCGTCACAATGCTGTATAACTAAACATCCAAATCCAACTTCAAAATGGGCAATTTAGTTGATTTAGTAACTTTTATTATCTTTAGAGTTGTCCTTAATGGGCAATTTAGTTCATTTTTTTAATTCTCAACATATGTTATGAATTTTGTTTATTTATATTACTTATTAACTAATTTATTTATTTTGTGATTTTTTCCTTAAATAAAATTCTTAGGATGTTGAAACTGCTAAATGCTATTTGTCATTTTGATTTAAAAGATGAAGAATTAATTTTTACTTGAAAGAAATTATTAATTAATTAAAAAAATAATATGAAATACACATTTTTAATGATAAACTAAGATTTTTTTATATTATTTCTCTAGGAGTGCCTTTGCATGGTTAGAGGGAAGTGGTGGTTTTTAAAAACAATGTAAGGACTTATAATTTCAGGTAGAAGAAGTTGCACGGTATACTTTTAAAAAATGTCATCCGCAATGGCCACAGGGACATTCCAATTTGCATTGGACCTTTCACTGAACCCCTATGCAACGGCAACCATATCATAAAATATATATTCCAGTGTTTTGCTCAACACCATCATTCATGTAACAATTTTCCCCCCTTCATCTCGGTTTCTAAGTTCATTGCTCAAGCAATCTAGAAGGGTTTACAATTCCGCACACAAAGATGCATGCACGTCAAAAGTATTTATACATGAAAGTCAAATTTAAAACAATAATATAGACAAGCATTCCAATATAATTAAAAAAGACCACACCTTAAACTATATAATCATTCTGCAATTTTTATTTATTGAAGATGGATTGTTCAAATTACATTAAACATAGTTACTCTCTAGAATTATATGCTTCCCTCAACCTCTATAGCTTCTACAGCTCGGTCTCCACTCTATGCTTCCCTCAACCTCTACAACGTCAACTTATAAGAACTCGGCCTCTTTTGTTGTCAGTTCTATCTTTCATCACAACCGGTTTACATATATAGAATTGTTAGAGGAATACCAAATAGTTCGACTACCAACTATTGAATTCCCTTCTGCCTAGGCAAAGAATGGTTTCACATTCAGAATTATTTTATGGATTTATTATTTTAGGGTATTCATTAATGATTAATGATATTTTGAATACAACCAAATTTTGTTAGTTCATTGTGTTAAGGTGTGGGTCTAGTCAACAGGTTTTGCTTACGGGTGAGCTAGTTGGGAGGAGACACTAAAACATCCAACCAGTTGATGGTTGGTGTGGACCAGGGTGTGATCCTCGGGCCATTTTGATAATCTTAGAACAAAGCATAAAATATGTTTCTTCATCAAATGAGTGCTATATACAAGGTTGCCATGCAGTTGTTGAACAAGAAACTTGTATTGATTTGAAAACATCTATGTAGCAACTGTGCAAGTCTATAAAATCACACATTATGTAGCAGTTTTTGTATAACTGTAACATCATACATTCCGTAGTATCATCAATCTATTAAAACATACTCTATTATAAAAGTTATAGAGCATATCTAAACTATTGGAGAAATCTCCACCTGCAGGGTAACCTTCTGCACCATGATGGTCCTGCATCAACTTGCAATTAACATAAATTATTTCCATATGAATATAGTGAAAAAAGAATATCGAATACCTTTGAAACATTTTGTAATAACTACAACCATCCTGTCCTGACATCCCTTTTTCTATTCAATGATTTCATCTAACTTTGTGCACATTGCTCAGCAAACGAATCATACCTTTTACGATCACAGCTTTGAATGCACAATTGAAAAAGAAATACAGATCACTTACAAGTGTAGCCAAAATTTATTTGAAAGTTAACAACATATCTTATTATCTGTATGGAAAGGATTTTACTGTGGGTGTACCCAAGCTGTGGCAATTTCAAATGCAAGGTTCATTATGTTTTCAATCGACCATTTTTTTGTGGCATTCAAAAATATCTAACAACGTGTCACTTTTCTGTCATACAATCGGTGAAATTGTTTTTCCAATTTCTTTGTTACAATTCACCGATGTATGTTTGCATGTGCTTCTATTGAAAGAAAATATATGACTTCGACTACTGGACATTGCTATCAACCTCTGTTTTTTAAATGGATCCTTTGTTACTTTTTCACTTGGAAAAAGTCATGTGTCATGGATCATTCATTTTGTGCTTACAGAAACAATTTCAATGCTTGCCTATAATGTCTCCCTCGCTCTCGAAGTGCCCAATGTCAAATGAAGCAATGGTTCAATTATCTTTAGTGACATAAACTTTAAAGAACCTGATCTCATATACCGTGTCTACATGTATTTTAGTGCTTTCGTGGCTGTTCTATGTATTTTAACTTTTATCTATGAAACAACAACAAAAATTCCCCTGAGAAATATGGGTAATTGTTGGCTTAGTGTAGTCTCATTTTTCCTTTTATAAAAACTAAAACTAAAATATTATTATTTTAAAAAATATTAACGTAATGTTATTGTTAAATGAAAAATATTAACGTAATGTTATTGTTAAATGAATATTCATTTAAATTATTTATCAATTAATGTTTAATTGTCTTTTCCATATTATAAAAAACATGAGATTTATACATTACTATTATCCATTATTTTTAAAATTTATACTAATTAATGTCATAATTTCATATATATATATATATATATGTATAATTCAAAGTTCTATAACTTGTAATTAAATGGATCGAACTAAAATATTATGGTGTAATATAGAGGTTTTGGACTCCGAGTGCAAACGTGGAACTATAATCGAATTGAAATATTAATAGAAGCTTTTGGTTCGCATAAGATATATATTGATTTTCCATTTTTTAATAAGACAAAGGAATCCCTTTGCAAAGAGACATACAAATAATTTAATATTCCACAATTTCCAAGGAAGCTACGTGGATCTCTGTTTATTCCTCCCACAACACGCGTACTGAAGATAACAAAGGCGATGCATGGCCTATCAAGTCTATGACTTTGTGCAATTTTGCAATTTTTATATAAAAGCTAAGTTTGTTTTGCAGGTTTTTCATCGCACGAGACAATCAAAGTTCTAGCTTCAATCTATTTTTCACGCGAGAAGAAAATAGTTTTTTTAGCTTATGCGAGGGAAAACAGTGCTCATCACCCGTGCATCTTCTGGAATTAGAGAGGTTTACAGATGGAGAATGCATTAGTGTATTATTTTTATGTGTTCTGTTGCAGTAGTACTAATCAATGGTATTTCGATTGTTTGTTCCAGCAAATGGCCTATTTGTACGCCAAGAAAGGAGTGAATCTGATGTTGGTTGCAGGAGGTAAGACCGTCCGAAAGCCGTTGCTCACAAATCACGGCCAGAACACATTCATATAATTTTTACATATCAATAGTCACAATATGAAACCCTTGCAAAATCAACATGTTAATATAGATATATAGAGATATACCGAACAACGTAGTTAAAAATGGAGCTCATAAGCCGTGCTGCTTGCAAGCGAGCACGGACTAATAAGTTAGAATGACACTTAGCTAGAAGTCAATGCTACTTCCCTAGAAGGGGCTTATATTTTATTTTGATTTATAGATAATAAAAAGATATTGTCAAAGTGTATATATCATGAACACTTTCGAACACAGTATAAATGGAATTTGTTAATATGTTTTAACATAAGCGTGGACAAGTTTAATGATATGTGGTCATTAGTTTTATTCAAATAAGTTAAAACCACACCGCTAAGGTATTTATATTTTATGCATTTTAAATATAGTCATCAATCATATTCTTACTATGAAATATTATATGCAAAACTTCCTTCCAATTTTTATTAATTATGGATAGCAAAATTACAATAATTGGAATTTATGGGCTGATTATACAAACAACTTAATAGAGTTTATAAATTCAAACAAATAATTGAAGTTCACCTCAAAAAATAAAGATATGTATTTTAAAATATACATAAATACATGTATTTTAAAATATACATAAATATATTTATAGTTTTATAAATGATTGATTATATGTTTTGAAATTAATTATAATTTTTTTTTAATAGTATAGTTTTATAAATGATTGGTTATATTTTTTTGAAATTAATTATAATTTTTTTTTTTAATAGTTGTACCCATTTTTGTGGGTAAACTCCAACGCCGATTCTTTTGTCTAACCATTTTATTGGCATACTTACAAGATTGGACATTGAAATATTTGTTTTTTCCCTGGTTAACCAAGCAACCCAGAGTAAAGAAAAGAAAATGGATTATTTCCATCCACATTGATTGAAAAGAATAGAATATACAGTCACGGCGATTTTAATTGTTGAATGAATATACAGTCACAGTGATTAATATAAAAAGTTAATAGCTGTTGAAGGAATATACAGTCACAGTGATTAATTAATAGAAATAAACAAATTAATTCTTTCAAGGACAGCGGCGGTGGAAATTGGAATTGAAAGCTAGAAATGTTTGTATGTTTTGTTGTCCAGGCTTTCAAGAGTAGAGGTCATCGTCATCGTCCTCCTTTGCGGTAGCCTCTGCCTCTGCTGCGGTGGTTTGTGGAGCGAAAGCTGTGGCTGTGGCGGTGGTGGTAGTAGGAAAGCGGAACTCCGACCCAAAACCTCCTCGACACTGCTGTAATGTCTGAGCAAATGCTCCATACTTACGTATATCGGCATCACTAACACTCCTCCTGGCAAATTTCATTGCTTCCTCGAAATGAGCTGCCTTTATTTCTTCGTGGGTATCGCCTTCTTCAATATCCATGGCAGCTTCAGGGTGTTCGTTTCGTTTCTTTTCTGCTTCAATGTCCTTTTCAATGTGCTCTCTAATGGCATACTTGCAAGCACGCTGACATATTTCATTAACATCAGCGCCACTGAATCCTTCTGTGTAGCGAGCAAGAGCTGCAATTTCAACATCCATAGCAACAGGCGACTTCCTCAGACATGCCTTAAAAATCTGAAGTCTGGAAGCTTCATCAGGTAATGGAATATATATCAGCTGATCAAGGCGACCAGGTCGTAACAGAGCAGGATCGATAATATCAGGGCGATTTGTAGCCCCAATAATGAAAACAGTTTTCTTTGCATTCATGCCATCCATCTCAGTCAGCATTTGATTCAATACTCTGTCTGCTGCACCCCCAGCATCCCCCACACTGCTACCACGCTGCATGGACACAGACACCCTCAAAGTCAGTCAGTGCCTGCCTAAAACAACAACAACCAACAAGAAGATAATATAATGTAGATTAATTATTACTTGCCTGAGTAGCAATTGAGTCGAGCTCATCAAAGAAAAGGACACAGGGTGCTGCCTGTCGAGCCTTATCAAAAATATCACGCACATTGGCTTCACTTTCTCCGAACCACATCGTGAGGAGCTCTGGCCCTTTCACGCTGATAAAGTTGGCCTGGCACTCATTGGCAATGGCCTTAGCCAGTAGCGTCTTACCACAACCAGGAGGTCCATAGAAGAGGACACCTTTTGAGGGAGCCATGCCAAACTTCTCGAATTTCTCTGGATGTTCCACGGGATATTGAACAGTCTGCATGCAAATAGTAATAGGTCAATGGAAATAAACACCTATATGAATCAATCATCATATAATTCAAAGCCCAGCACAGTCCCAAGGGTGAACCCAAGGCAGAGGCCGTCGAGAAGGGAGAACCCTCCACCTACAAGTTAGGCAGAACCCTCCACCCGATATATATTCAGGTCGTCCTTGAAAAAGAAAGTAGATATTAGCGAAGAGAGGAATATATATTAATTTTAATACCTCCTGGAGCTCTCTCTTGACATTTTCCAGGCCCCCAATATCCTCCCAAGAAACATTCGGCACCTCCACAACCTGATAAAAATTAAATGTTTAACTTCAGTGGAGATATATATATATATATATCACGTTTCATATAAAAACAATGGAAAGGAAAACAACAAATCTCGCTCAGGCTCTGTGTATGTTTAATAATATATCCAAGTTTTTAACTACTCACAGTCTCACGGAGGGCAGAGGGGTTGCTGGTGCCCAAAGCTGTCCTCAAGTGCTCATTTGTAACGGCCATAGAATTCAGAATTTCAGCATCAATTGTTTCGTCATCCAAATCAATTACATCCATTTTTTCTCTGATACACTGTAGTGCAGCCTCTGTGCAAAGAGCTGCAAGGTCTGCCCCCACATGTCCATGTGTATTCTTGGCAATATGTTCAAGATCAACCTGTAGCATGGCCCAGTAACAATGATGTTAATTAATAATGTTACGTGGATGAAGAGAGCATAAGACGAGAGAGAAAGCAATAGAGTGTAGTTAATTACTTCTTCAGCAAGCTTCATATTCTTTGTGTGAATGCGAAGAACCTCCAATCGACCAACTTCATCTGGAACCCCAATTTCAATTTCCCGATCAAACCTACCAAATCTTCTAAGCGCTGGATCAATGCTGTTGGGCCTATTTGTTGCTCCCATCACAATCACGTGAGCTCGAGCTTTGAGGCCATCCATCAATGTCAAGAGTTGAGATACAATGCGTCTCTCTACTTCACCATGTGTTTTCTCCCTCTTTGGAGCTATGGAGTCAATCTCATCGATGAAAATGATGGAGGGAGCATTGTCCTCTGCTTCTTGAAAAGCCTTTCTGAGATTGTTCTCACTCTCTCCCGCAAGTTTTGACATAATTTCAGGACCATTAATTAAGAAAAAGAAAGATCCAGTCTCATTTGCCACTGCCCTGCCAATCAAGGTTTTTCCTGAACCAGGAGGACCATAAAGCAAAACACCCTTCGGTGGCTTCACACCAATAGCTTTGAAAAGCTGCGGATGTCGAAGGGGTAGCTCAACTAGTTCCCTGATTTGTGCCATTTGTTTCCCGAGACCACCAATATCATCATAACCAACTCCATTCAATTTCTCTTCATCTTCTCGTCGTATTGGATCTCCTTCACAAAAAATTTCAGTGTCGGGAGAAACAACACAATATTCACCAGGATCTGTCCCCACGATTTTGAATTCCACACTGCGCATCCCTCCTCGCACAAGAAAGAGGTCTCCTTTTCTCACAGGGCGATAGGCTTCCATGAAGTAAGCTGTATGATAATAAAACAAATTAATATATACAAGTAGGTTTTTCATAAAAACAACTAGTGTCATATGGACATTCACGTATACAAGTAGGCATTAAAAACCAGTACTCACGTTTCAAGTAGGCATCAAACAGGTCGCCTGTAAGACCCTCGATAGTGTCATCTATAGGAAGAATATGGACACTCTTCCCATACTTGACATCTGGGCACTGATGAACAGACACCACATCCCCCAATCTTACTCTCAGATTTGATCTAACAACTCTATTCATTCTAATTGCATGCTCTGCACAGCTGTCATCGCCCACAACTATGCAAACTGTATCCTTTCTCTTCTTACCCTGCACATGCCACAGTTAAACTTAAACAAATGGAGAGAGTTCAAGATCCGCAACCAAAATTCAAACTAAAATGCATCACATCATACAATATACAAGAAGGGATTGCAATGCCCTGCAGGCGTGGAAATCAAAATTATAATAGAGCGAGGAGGAACCTTAAGAAGGACTGTATCGCCCCTGAATAGCTGCAACGTTTCCATTGTTTGGGGATTAAGGGCCACCATAGAATTGTCATCGTTAATGGCTTCATCCACAACTAGGCGATTAGGAGCCTTCTTACGCTCAAGTATTGCACTGCTCAGGTCCCTCGTTGTTGTTACCCTGCTGCTGGAATTTGGAACGAAATTGGATTGATTAAATTAACAACCAACAGACTGTCAACAATCAATAAGAATAACAATAATATAACAATCAATAAGAATAACACTAATATATTGATGGGAGCAATCATGCCTTGCCACAGTGCCAAATTCGTATAAATTCTATTGCAGATTTAAAGGGATGAGAAGAAAATTTAAGCTTTTCTGACTTACGATTCAGATGATTCACCGGCCATCGTGGATTTTCAAACTATTCAAATTCAACGATAAGATAGAGTAGTCTATTTTCAAACAATGCAAGTGCAACGATAGAGTCTAGGGATGAGATCAACCGAAAGCTCCGATACACCAGTCTTTCTTGCGGAAATAGTGAAATTCCAAAATGGCCAATTAGATTTCTATTTTATATATATATATATGTGTGCGGGCATACAAAGTATGGATGGCCATTCCGTTTATATGTTGTAGGTAGGTCGGTTCAAATCAAGGAGTAAGGCATGCACATCTCCATAGTTCTTTTTCTCCATAAAAGTGGATTTCATACATTAATTTGTCTCAATAGCATTACATCTCACACATTATTCACACATTATTTGGGTGTTTTTGTGTTCGGTTTAAAATGAATTATTATCACTTTATTTGTTAAATTAAAAAGCCACTCCTTTAATTCTAACGATTAAGAATACAAATTATATCAACTTCTTTTTAATTTCTTCATCGACTTACCAAAGTATTAAATATATATTTAGATATACTTAGATATTTACATTTCAAATTGTCAACGTAGCATAATTGTACATCATGAAATAGTTGCCATGAAAGCATTAAAAATATATTTAAATATAATTAGATGTAATTAAAAAGCCACTCCTTTAATTCTAACGATTAAGAATACAAATTATATCAACTTGTTTTTATTTTTTTCATATATATATATATATATACTAGACATTCAACTACGACTTACCAAAGTATTCAATATATATTTAGATATACTTAGATATTTACATTTCGAATTGTCAACTTGGCATAATCGTACATCATGAAATAGTTGCCATGAAAGTATTAAAGATATATTTAAATATAATTAGATATTTACATTTCAAATTATTTTCCTGTTGAGCTTAAAAATAAATTATTATCATTATTTTTCATTAAATTAAAAAGCCACCCCTTTAATTCTAACAATTAAGAATACGGATTATATCAACTTCTTTTTGTTTTTTTCATATATATATATATATATATATATGAGACATTCAACTACGACTTACCAAAGTATTAAATATATATTTAGATATACTTAGATATCTACATTCCAAATTGTCAACGTGGCATCATTTTTAACTTAGGTTTGATTTCCCACTCTGAGTAAACATGGGCCCATGAGAGGGTTCCCTTCCCCATGGCCCTTTACCATTTGTTGCACAATTGAGCTTCTTTGGCCACATCTTCCCCCATTTAGGCCTTCCTCTAATTGATTCAGTCATCTTCTGTGTAGCATGCCATTAACTTCAGCACCAAATAGTTTGTCGGGTAGTTAGACAACACCTCTTAGGACCATCTGCACTCCCCGTCTTTAGCATGCATGCTCATTATTGCGCAAGGATGGTAGACTTTGATTCATCTTTTATCGCATTGCTAGCCCCTTACTTACCATATCCTACTCTCACATTATTGCAGCTTATTTCCCACAGCAATGTTATCGACTTTGATTCATCTTTTATTGCATCGCTAGCCCCTTGTTTACCACCACCTACTCTCGCCTTATCGCAGCTTATGTCCCACGGCAACATTGTCTTTCCATATACATGTGGATTTGGAGGCCTCTTTTCTACCTATTACTCATGGTTTTCCCTCTAATCCCTACGGGCGGAGCATCAAAACTAGAAGCTTGACAAAGGAAAGAAGAATATTGCTCCCTATAGTTGTGGACTTGTTGCGTAATCGAAGCTCCCGATGTTTTGTTGTGTGTAAATATGACACCCCTCCTTGCATTTCTTAACTTTGGTGGTCAATATGCCATCTAAATGAGATTCTATAAATTATGCCGTGTACGCTAGTATTTTAAGTTCAACACATGTTCTTGGGTCTTGTTTGGATTTCTTATATCGACCATCCTCCTCGCTTGAGGGGATGCCATTAATGTTATTAATTGTCCTTTCTTTTTATTCCTCATCTCAACTTGTGAGGTAGTAGGATGGACATCCGTTTATTGAGGCAGGGGACATCGGGCAATTTTAGCTAGATCTATTTCCTTTTGTTCATACATACTTGTGGAGATCATGGAATCGTTGTTGTATTTTGCAAGAGGATAGATCACACCCTTGGCTAGCAGGATCCTCGAGCGACCGTCTTACCCATGGGAGGACTTCGGGTGGCTGCATGTTCAGCTAAGTGCCCCGATGCATATGGCTGCAATGGACCGGAGAACCCAGCTCGGAATGACGCATCGAAGGTCTTCCCCGCATGCAGACCACTTGGTGGATGAGTGTAGACAGGCGCGTCGGCACGAGGGGTTCCATATGATGGCAAGATGGGCTTGGCGCCCATGTCGAAGGTGAGGCGCGTCGGGAGACACCAACACGTTGAGGTGGAGGGACTCAACGACACGTGTCGACACCCTGCCGCGTCAGCACAATGCCACATCAACAGAAATTCAAAAGGTAAAAAAAAATAAAATCTGGAGCCAAAATTTTATTTTGGCCATAACAGGAGCATTTTAGCTCACTATCCGATGAGACTTGCGCCATTTTGGCGCTATTTATAGAGGATACCGGGTTTCCTGTGAGGGACATCGCTCCATTCTGCTTAATTTATACAGAAATTTGAATTCGGTGGTTTTCGAAGGTTCATAGCTTGAGGATGGACGGGGGCCCGGTTGAAGCCCGGATTTTTATGGTGTAGTCGTGACCTAGGCACACAAATAAATATGGAACGTTGAGGATAAATTCAAAAATATTTGAAGTCGGGAGATGAAAGAAGGCCAAAATCCACTATTGGGGCGCGCAAAAGTGCAATTTTTGAAAACTTGAAAGGAGCAAAAGTGGCCCCAGAACTCATAACCAGAAAATTTATTGATTTCAAAATTTGTTCTACTCATCAAGCTGAACAAATTTTCTTAGAAGAATTTTTTCCCAGAAATGCTTAGTTTGGGAGATAGGATTTTTCAGAGAAAATTCCAAGACTGGAAAAAGGTGCAAAAATCAAAAGTTGTTGATTCCAAAGTTCTATAAAATTTGATGGGAATATCAGAATGGAGTAATGAAAGTATATGCGTAATCAACATCATATGGTTGATCAGTTGCCGATATAATTTTTTTTCAAATTATTTATCTATTTTGTTGTATGGATATCATAAATTGGTCCTTCATAATAATTGCAGTTATAGGAACGATGTAAATTGGTGCAAAATTGCCGATTTTGGAGAGATGCAACTTTCAGCTCTGAAATGGTAAATGGAAATGGGAGCAGTCATTGGAAATATTGTTATAAGGTCGAGAAGAGGATGAAGGGAAAAGCGAAGTCATTTGGGAAGCACGATGAGGAGAATGTCAGGCATGCGGAAGCACCCAAGGACAAAGGCAAGCGTGTGCCTTGTTGGGCTCGATGCTAGAAGAGCCCGTGATCGTCCAAGACCAAGATCATACCAAGTTGTGTTATGTTCATGCGGAGCTGGATGGACAGAGTGTCACATCGTTGGTTGGAAGTGGGGCAACACACAACTTCATAAAGGAAGTAGTTACGAGGAGGCTCAAGTTACACTTAGAGCCGGGGCATACGTATTTCAAAGTTGTGGACTTGGAGGTAGAAAAAGTGGTTGGTGTTCCTAACCGAGTCCCTTTGAGACTTGGTGATTGGAGTGGTGATCCGATATTCCTTGTGGTGCCGATGGATGATTTTGAGGTTGCCTTGGGGCAGGATTTCTAAGGAGAGAAAAGGGAGTGTTGATGCCTCACTTAGATTGCTTGGCGATCCTTTCATGTTGAGAGCCGATTATAGTCCACGCAGTAGAAGGTCGTGAAAGTGACTTCTTTGAGCATGGAATCCACAACATGTCAAGGAAAGATGCGAACTCATTGTGGAGAAAGTAAAGGCATGGGGAAATAGAAGCAAATGCTCGAAGAAGAGTTGGAACCGGTGAGACATAAATAGGTGGAAAACTTGGAAAAACGAGTGACTAGACTCAAGGAGATGGTGGCATCGATAGTGTCGACCATCGGGAGTTAAGTTGATGCTTGCATGGTGATGCAAGAATCTTGCAATGCAGAAGAGAAGGAGGCTGGTTCGGACAGACGGGATGAAGACCTCTATAGCTTATACCGAGAGAGCACTGTGATGGAAAGCAAAGAAGGGGAAGGAACACAACATCCACAAGTGGAAGCAGCCGCGTCACCTCTGACTCGCTTGGGCAGGACCGTCACGGGGATCTCACGGCGAGGAGATTGTTAGAGGAATCGAACGAAAAGATCGGTTTGAATATACTACCCTTGGTGTATCCGAGCAAGAATATTGCTCACTCGGAGCAGTCGCGTAGCAACAATGTTGAGGGTGATGGTCGTGGGTGCCACTCACCCATCCTTCATCATTGAAGCGGACCACGAGGCAACCCACTTCCAGTGGTACGGTAGGAGGGATGTTTGGGACCTTAGGCAGAAGGTTCCTCATTGAATCCAGGAGAAACCACGATGTGGAAGACCTTGAGGTATGCATTGGATTGTGGAGGCAGTTTGGCGTGCGATGGTGGAAGTGGTGACTTCACCATGAGTGAACATGGAAACCAACTGAGACAGATAAGTACTTGGCATGAGATACATGGAGAAGCGAACTCGGGATTCGACTTGATGGAATGAAGTGAAGGGTTGGTGATCCGGATTTGTGTGGGAACGAAACAAAAGATAGCATATACAGAGATATATATTCACATACACAGATATATGGCAAGAAACACATCAATACAGTAAACACATATTCTATTAAATATCGGAAATAGAACAGACTGTAAATACAACAGCTAGAATGGTAGTAGCTATCTCTGAGAAGAGATGTGGCCGCTGTGCTCATTCGTGCCAAGATGATTACAAGGAGAGGACGAAAGGGCCTATTTATCATAAGCATGAGGGAAAGAATCCCAAACATCCAAAAGCCTAATCCTAGAAGATGAACCGTCATAAAGTTTGCGGCCCCAAGGTGGTTAGTTGAACAGTCAACTTCCCGGGGTCATAACTTTTGCATACGATCTCCGTTTGGGGCGCTCGGTAGCCCGTTGGAAAGATCTATCCGAGGACTACGCCAAGGGCCCTGGAGCAGATGGGCTCTGCCCGACCACGATTTCCCAAAACCGCCGTTTAGGGCCTCAAAACGGCCCCGAAAGTTTGGGACTCGAAAAACTGTAGAAAAATTACTAGAAAATTGGCAAACTGGGAAACTCTTTTGAGCCAGTGGAATAGGTGGGTGGCCACCGATATCCATCTGGATCAGTTGGATGAGAAGCAGCAATTGGATGAGGCTCTTTCAGGAGACTTGGTTGCAAGAACAGATGACACCGACAACCTTGGGCGAACGGTTTTCAAGAGCAGCAGGCATGCTTGAAGACATCGTACAAGATGGAGACAGCTTGGGGTTGGGGAGGATGTCACACCCTTAGCTAGCAAGATCCTCAGGGCCTATCTTTCCCATGGGAGGACTTCGGGTTGTAGCATGTTCGGCCAAGTTCCCCAATGGACATGGCTGCCATGGACCGGAGAACCCGCCTTGGAATCTTGCACCGAAGGTGGGGCTGACACGCAGACCACTACGTGGACGAGTGTAGATGGTGGGCATCGGGACGAGGGGTTTAGGATGATGGAAATATGGGAAATTTAGGGATTCCTCGCTTTTGATTCCCTGGTCCGAAAATAACTGTGCTCGCCCATCTTTGTCTAGATTGCATGCTCACCTCTTCTCTTCTAGCATCCCCCCTAAGTGATTTTCCAATCGAGTCTTCCATCTTGCAGAATGCAAAGAAGTGTAAGTGAGATCGCCCTTTGTATCTATCAAATTGCAGTTGTTGATGTCGATGTTCTCTATTAGGGACTAGACCTCCCTTATCAGTGGGAAACAACAAGAATGACACCTACCCATATCGATTAGAGTATAGATCGGGTGGGAGTGGAGAGGCTGGCTCATAGGTGGTTCATAGAGGGCCAGCGGAGCTATTCTTTTTTTGTGGGGGAAGGGGGGTGGTGTGGGATAATAGGGTGTTTGGAAGCGAAATGATTTGTGGATAGATGGAGAAAGGAGGGTGTAATACCCTAGTCTCATCCCTTTGAACTTGATCCTGGTTATATTGTAATTATGTTTTTCTCCATTATGTGTTTCTTAACACCATGAGGTGGTTTCCATGGTGATTTTGAACAGCGACAACCACGATCATTTTAATATTGACGGAAGGGTTCCAAGGATTAACGAGGAGGAGGAAAAAGACGGGGTTGTGTTTCCACCGGAGGGAAAGGTAAGGGGATCCAATGGGGGAATTTACTTTTCCTTATGAGTATGTCTTACCTTATCAATAGACCTTCTTTTCATTGTCTTATTTTCCATTTATCCTCAACTCTATCATAACCTTGAAGTGGGAGCCTAGTTAAATGAAAAGGGAAATATGAATATGAGAGCTTAGCAATCCTATTCCGTTAGTGTCTCGCTCATATTGTGTAGTAACTACATCCTACCTCTGGAGAACCAAGAAAATGGTGGAGGAAAGACTCCTTCCACACACTCGTTCATTCCATTAATGGATGGAAATTCGAAAGAAGAGAGAGGAGATTGGAAAAAAAGCGGGATCTTTGAGAGAAAATAAGGGTTTGGAGGAAGTAACCTACCCCCGACTCTCATATGAACCATGGATAGATGAAAGAAAGGATGGTAGGTGATATTACACACCCTTGGCGAGAAACTACATACCATTTCGAATCCCTAAAGGCTGTTGGTTTGTTAGGTTGTCCAAAGAACCATAAAATCCGTTTCCAAGAAGCTTCGCAATGTTGTAAATGGAACCTGGAAGTAGGCAGTGTATTGGGATCACATTGACCGTGCTGGAGGGAAGAGAGAGGAAGAGCATGCCCGAGGGACTGGAGAGCAGAGAAAGAACGACTTCTTGTGTTGTATGGAGCATGGGATGACTTCGTACGCTACCTAAGAGGATGCACAAAGAACCGGTGGTGACTTGCTTGGTTGGTAGCTTGGAAGCCTTTTGTGAAAACAAGAGGGGTTTTGGAAATCTTCAAAATATTATCTTCCATGATGGTCTCATATACCGACACGGGGGTGGAATTCTACAGTGGAGTAGCCTATGGTTTGGAAGAAATCAGTCCCCACATAATCAACTTCCTTGGAGCTTCATCTTGGAAAAGATAAGTGTACTCTTACTTTTATGTATGAATTTAGCAGTATAGAATGAAGAGTACGCGATACCCGATTATCATGATGTTTTGACTGCAATTTTCCTATAGATGTCGATCCGTAAACTGTCATGGATATTCCACTGGATCAGTTCGTCACAACGAATCTTACAACTTAGTTCATTGTGGTTATTTAATTCCACAAAATACTGAATCCAATGGAACTGAAAGAGAAATAACTATCCAGCAAATAAGCACACAATCCACACAACGACACAAGATATACCCCGGGAAAACCCAGCCACAAATGAGGACTATACCTTGTTCTTCATATCAAAATTCAGATAGAAAGGAAATGGATTTCCCTGTAGAGTTACATATGACTCTACGGCCAGAATGGATACTACAGGATCTCCTAGATCTCCTATGTTATGCTACCATATCCACTCCCATGTTGTTTTCTCAACTATGGGAAAATACAATAACATCGAAAGAATGGAACCCCTTCTTCTCCCAACAGCCCGATATTTAACATAGCACGATACTCACCGCTTAGGGTTAATTTTAGGGTTTTTTTATACCCCAAACCATGATTAGGGCTGTGGTTTTGGACCTTCTAGAATGTTCTTCAAATTCCACACATGACTAGCTCCACATGTGCGAGAAATGAGAGCCGGCGTGGAATCCACTCGGTACCATGGTGGTCAACTGGGTAGGTCAACTTGTGTGTAGGGAAAATTTTCGGGGGGGAATTTAGCCCATGGGATACTTTTCGGCCTTTTTTTTTCTTCCAAGAAACCATTTTCCAATTTGCCTTTTTTTCAAAGATGTTTTGCCGAAATTCCATGGGATAATTTTTTTTTACTCTAAAAATCGCCAAAATTGTACAGTAATTATATAAAGTCCTTGGAAATTTGAATATTTAAAAAAAAAAATCGCCAAACATTTTATGGTTGCAAATTTAAGAATTAGTAAGATTCGCCAAGGTTTCTACACTTTGAGAAAATTATGGAGCTTTAAAATTTTCCCTGCTTGCAGCAGGCATAACTTCTTCATACGGACTCCGATTGAGGTGATTCTTGCACCGTTGGAAATTTCTCGGTGTGTAGAATGTAAAATTTTGGTCCAATCGTTTTTCCTCTGAAAAATGGCATTTAATACCTCTAAATGGTACTAGAAGGTTTCAGACGATTTTTTGACCCCAAATCTGAAAAGTGAGTCGTGCCCTACAAGCCAATTAATCCAATATTTTGGCCCCGAAATATCCAAACAGGTAACCAATTATATATTGATCCATTTCGTATCAGATGCCGACATCATTGCTTGATTAAGTCATGTGCAAAACATGTGCGGTAAAGTGTTGTAATTTCTTGCATGGCAATTGTTTGACAAAAGAATTGAGTAGGTGAAAGTTTTCCTTGTCCAATTATGGTTGATAAATGGGTTCTATGGATGATATGAAACTCGTTATTGAGTGGGTAGTAAGTATCTCTTTCCGAGGAGAGAAGTATTAAGGCCTTTCTTATGGATGCACCTCGTTTCCCTCAATCTAAGTTTTCCCAGTTTCTGTATTTGAATATTTTCAAGACTTAAATATTTATTTGAAATTCATTTATATGCGAGTATGAATAACGCCATGCATGCCTAATAAGTGGGTTGGAGTGGAATAACTCCTGTGGCTAATTTAGAAAGGGAATGATTCTTGAATTTTGAGCATGGTAGGATTGCGTAGAACGCCTTGTAAATATTGATATATGTATTCCAATATACAAATTGGGTAGTAATTAGCTATGGCATATAGGATCTAAACACACATGTGAAAATGATTTCCAAAAATATCAAATACCAAGGTTCCAATTTGAGAGATATTGTTTGTGCAATAGGGGCCTTTCTCAGTTTTTTTTTTTTTTTTTAGCATTTTGGACTGTGGCCGCGCTTTCCCTCTAGGAAAGTCACGAGAAATCGCCCTTATTATTCATAAGAACTGTGTCAATTCCTCCTTGGCCACTTTTGTCCTTTAGAATAACCACGACCATGACTTGTAGGTGCTTGTTTGGGCATTTTTTGACGAATTTTGAGGGTTTAAAGGAATGAATGAAAAGAGAACTTGGTAACAAGCCTAAGAAATATTTTCATACATATATTCAATGGTATTGCGATGACAAATTATGGATTAGAATACGAGTTACCTCTCTTTCATCTTGTTTTTAGCCTCCCTAAACATGGCTTGGATAATTTTCCCCAAACACCCAGGGAAATCTGGCTGTTGTGTGTGCCTTAGAGTTAGAAGTGGTTTAGGGATGTCCTGAATAGTTAGAGGTGATGTTTGCCTCTTCTAAGAATTGAATTTAATCATAGTTTGTTGTTGCAATTGACCTCCTCGAAGGAAGAAAGGGCTCAATATCCCTATCCTCCCCGAACACTTGTTAAGGTGTAACTTTCATGGGTGGATTTAATGATTGTTTTAAATCACTTACCATAACCGGACCAAGACTAATGATATG
The DNA here is from genome assembly GCA_027924585.1 of Larix kaempferi. NCBI lineage: Eukaryota > Viridiplantae > Streptophyta > Pinopsida > Pinales > Pinaceae > Larix > Larix kaempferi. Next base: position 641,294 of record BSBM01001296.1, on the reverse strand, counting down.
TATCTTTAGGGTTTTGAAATACCTAGCTTGGACATTACATATGCTTCTTTGTTTAGGTGATGCTTCACTTGACAAATGTTTACTATGCTGAATCCTTGAGGAGGGGGGATTTTTCTTTGAAGGGCCTTGCTGACGTGAGACGAGGAAGAGTGAGGATTGTTTTTGAGGGCCTAGAGGATGAAATGTCAATCTCCAAGGATGATTACATCTAGGGATGTCATCTCACCGGAGCCATTTGTTCCTTGGAATGATTGGTTGGTTGTTGAATTCCCCAAGTGAAAAATAGTTTTTGTTGTTCACCGGGGTTATAAATGACCCACCACATCTAATTTTTCCGACTGGTTAGTATAAAATTTATTCTTTTATCCATAAAAAAAAGAGTATGTTATCTTAAAACTTGATGATATGGTTGAGAGGCCCTATTCTCCAATGCAAAATAAAAGACAAAGAAATCAGGGATTCAAATATGTAAAACTTAGAAATAATAACTAAATATGCACAAAACACGCCATAAAATCAATACGAAATTTAATATGATCCACTTCCTTCGTGGATTAAAACAAGTTTAAGAAGGCTTATTCCTCCAACAATACAAAATGCCCCATTTCACGCACACTAGATTTTCTGCAAATTTTAGGCATTTCAATCCCAATATTCTAAACATTATTCTCATTTAAAATTTCCTTGTCCTATGTTTCATATTGCTTTGAAGATACAATAAAGTGACGGTATATGTTTTCAATGGAATAGAAGAAAAACAAGGTAGATGGAAGCAAAGCTTCTAGTCCTTGCCAAAAGTAAAAGCAAAATTACCAAGTCCCTCGTTTCAGGTTAAGAAGGGGCCGAGAACTCAACCCCTCTCTGCAAACTGCAAAGCATTAGCAAGAATGAAACCAACACCAAAACAATAATTCTGGTTAATATGAAGTTCACAATAATTAGAACGCAACAAAGCTCAACTTCATTAGAATGCTCCGAATTTTTATCACGAAGGATAATAAATGAAATCTTATTTTTATTTAATCATCTAATCTAAAAAGGAAGACATCATTGAATCTAAATCTCACTAAACCAATGCAAAGGTCAAAAGCATCAATTACGTCTAATTATTATTTATAAACATGCATGCTTATCAACGCAGCAAGATATTGATTCGATTTTATAGCAAACCGTATTAACCATCTCATAATCAATTGAAATTGAATGTAATTGTAAACATAACCAGATTTCCAAATTTTTTATATCAAATAGTGCATGTAACCTTCTCTGCATAAAAGCATGAGGGAATCGGTTGAATGCAGAATCAGAGAACTAAATTGTGCAGAAAACCTTCATATTCCACTCCATGGAAAAGATAAATAAATATCCCACTATATACACGTAAAATAAAATGAAGTATGTATATGCTCAATGAAAGTGGATTGTAGGGACGTTAACTTCAAAGAAGAATACATAGGGTCAAGTCAGCAATTAAACAAGGAAAGGAGCCGAATCTTCAAATTAATATTACATTTTCTGGTATATTTGCTCCTCTTTGTTTGCATGCTTCCTGGTATGAACAATATCTCCATGAGACACCGGTTGTGCTCTAATTTCCTCATTTAGCCTAGCTCCGTCACAATGCTGTATAACTAAACATCCAAATCCAACTTCAAAATGGGCAATTTAGTTGATTTAGTAACTTTTATTATCTTTAGAGTTGTCCTTAATGGGCAATTTAGTTCATTTTTTTAATTCTCAACATATGTTATGAATTTTGTTTATTTATATTACTTATTAACTAATTTATTTATTTTGTGATTTTTTCCTTAAATAAAATTCTTAGGATGTTGAAACTGCTAAATGCTATTTGTCATTTTGATTTAAAAGATGAAGAATTAATTTTTACTTGAAAGAAATTATTAATTAATTAAAAAAATAATATGAAATACACATTTTTAATGATAAACTAAGATTTTTTTATATTATTTCTCTAGGAGTGCCTTTGCATGGTTAGAGGGAAGTGGTGGTTTTTAAAAACAATGTAAGGACTTATAATTTCAGGTAGAAGAAGTTGCACGGTATACTTTTAAAAAATGTCATCCGCAATGGCCACAGGGACATTCCAATTTGCATTGGACCTTTCACTGAACCCCTATGCAACGGCAACCATATCATAAAATATATATTCCAGTGTTTTGCTCAACACCATCATTCATGTAACAATTTTCCCCCCTTCATCTCGGTTTCTAAGTTCATTGCTCAAGCAATCTAGAAGGGTTTACAATTCCGCACACAAAGATGCATGCACGTCAAAAGTATTTATACATGAAAGTCAAATTTAAAACAATAATATAGACAAGCATTCCAATATAATTAAAAAAGACCACACCTTAAACTATATAATCATTCTGCAATTTTTATTTATTGAAGATGGATTGTTCAAATTACATTAAACATAGTTACTCTCTAGAATTATATGCTTCCCTCAACCTCTATAGCTTCTACAGCTCGGTCTCCACTCTATGCTTCCCTCAACCTCTACAACGTCAACTTATAAGAACTCGGCCTCTTTTGTTGTCAGTTCTATCTTTCATCACAACCGGTTTACATATATAGAATTGTTAGAGGAATACCAAATAGTTCGACTACCAACTATTGAATTCCCTTCTGCCTAGGCAAAGAATGGTTTCACATTCAGAATTATTTTATGGATTTATTATTTTAGGGTATTCATTAATGATTAATGATATTTTGAATACAACCAAATTTTGTTAGTTCATTGTGTTAAGGTGTGGGTCTAGTCAACAGGTTTTGCTTACGGGTGAGCTAGTTGGGAGGAGACACTAAAACATCCAACCAGTTGATGGTTGGTGTGGACCAGGGTGTGATCCTCGGGCCATTTTGATAATCTTAGAACAAAGCATAAAATATGTTTCTTCATCAAATGAGTGCTATATACAAGGTTGCCATGCAGTTGTTGAACAAGAAACTTGTATTGATTTGAAAACATCTATGTAGCAACTGTGCAAGTCTATAAAATCACACATTATGTAGCAGTTTTTGTATAACTGTAACATCATACATTCCGTAGTATCATCAATCTATTAAAACATACTCTATTATAAAAGTTATAGAGCATATCTAAACTATTGGAGAAATCTCCACCTGCAGGGTAACCTTCTGCACCATGATGGTCCTGCATCAACTTGCAATTAACATAAATTATTTCCATATGAATATAGTGAAAAAAGAATATCGAATACCTTTGAAACATTTTGTAATAACTACAACCATCCTGTCCTGACATCCCTTTTTCTATTCAATGATTTCATCTAACTTTGTGCACATTGCTCAGCAAACGAATCATACCTTTTACGATCACAGCTTTGAATGCACAATTGAAAAAGAAATACAGATCACTTACAAGTGTAGCCAAAATTTATTTGAAAGTTAACAACATATCTTATTATCTGTATGGAAAGGATTTTACTGTGGGTGTACCCAAGCTGTGGCAATTTCAAATGCAAGGTTCATTATGTTTTCAATCGACCATTTTTTTGTGGCATTCAAAAATATCTAACAACGTGTCACTTTTCTGTCATACAATCGGTGAAATTGTTTTTCCAATTTCTTTGTTACAATTCACCGATGTATGTTTGCATGTGCTTCTATTGAAAGAAAATATATGACTTCGACTACTGGACATTGCTATCAACCTCTGTTTTTTAAATGGATCCTTTGTTACTTTTTCACTTGGAAAAAGTCATGTGTCATGGATCATTCATTTTGTGCTTACAGAAACAATTTCAATGCTTGCCTATAATGTCTCCCTCGCTCTCGAAGTGCCCAATGTCAAATGAAGCAATGGTTCAATTATCTTTAGTGACATAAACTTTAAAGAACCTGATCTCATATACCGTGTCTACATGTATTTTAGTGCTTTCGTGGCTCTTCTATGTATTTTAACTTTTATCTATGAAACAACAACAAAAATTCCCCTGAGAAATATGGGTAATTGTTGGCTTAGTGTAGTCTCATTTTTCCTTTTATAAAAACTAAAACTAAAATATTATTATTTTAAAAAATATTAACGTAATGTTATTGTTAAATGAAAAATATTAACGTAATGTTATTGTTAAATGAATATTCATTTAAATTATTTATCAATTAATGTTTAATTGTCTTTTCCATATTATAAAAAACATGAGATTTATACATTACTATTATCCATTATTTTTAAAATTTATACTAATTAATGTCATAATTTCATATATATATATATATATATGTATAATTCAAAGTTCTATAACTTGTAATTAAATGGATCGAACTAAAATATTATGGTGTAATATAGAGGTTTTGGACTCCGAGTGCAAACGTGGAACTATAATCGAATTGAAATATTAATAGAAGCTTTTGGTTCGCATAAGATATATATTGATTTTCCATTTTTTAATAAGACAAAGGAATCCCTTTGCAAAGAGACATACAAATAATTTAATATTCCACAATTTCCAAGGAAGCTACGTGGATCTCTGTTTATTCCTCCCACAACACGCGTACTGAAGATAACAAAGGCGATGCATGGCCTATCAAGTCTATGACTTTGTGCAATTTTGCAATTTTTATATAAAAGCTAAGTTTGTTTTGCAGGTTTTTCATCGCACGAGACAATCAAAGTTCTAGCTTCAATCTATTTTTCACGCGAGAAGAAAATAGTTTTTTTAGCTTATGCGAGGGAAAACAGTGCTCATCACCCGTGCATCTTCTGGAATTAGAGAGGTTTACAGATGGAGAATGCATTAGTGTATTATTTTTATGTGTTCTGTTGCAGTAGTACTAATCAATGGTATTTCGATTGTTTGTTCCAGCAAATGGCCTATTTGTACGCCAAGAAAGGAGTGAATCTGATGTTGGTTGCAGGAGGTAAGACCGTCCGAAAGCCGTTGCTCACAAATCACGGCCAGAACACATTCATATAATTTTTACATATCAATAGTCACAATATGAAACCCTTGCAAAATCAACATGTTAATATAGATATATAGAGATATACCGAACAACGTAGTTAAAAATGGAGCTCATAAGCCGTGCTGCTTGCAAGCGAGCACGGACTAATAAGTTAGAATGACACTTAGCTAGAAGTCAATGCTACTTCCCTAGAAGGGGCTTATATTTTATTTTGATTTATAGATAATAAAAAGATATTGTCAAAGTGTATATATCATGAACACTTTCGAACACAGTATAAATGGAATTTGTTAATATGTTTTAACATAAGCGTGGACAAGTTTAATGATATGTGGTCATTAGTTTTATTCAAATAAGTTAAAACCACACCGCTAAGGTATTTATATTTTATGCATTTTAAATATAGTCATCAATCATATTCTTACTATGAAATATTATATGCAAAACTTCCTTCCAATTTTTATTAATTATGGATAGCAAAATTACAATAATTGGAATTTATGGGCTGATTATACAAACAACTTAATAGAGTTTATAAATTCAAACAAATAATTGAAGTTCACCTCAAAAAATAAAGATATGTATTTTAAAATATACATAAATACATGTATTTTAAAATATACATAAATATATTTATAGTTTTATAAATGATTGATTATATGTTTTGAAATTAATTATAATTTTTTTTTAATAGTATAGTTTTATAAATGATTGGTTATATTTTTTTGAAATTAATTATAATTTTTTTTTTTAATAGTTGTACCCATTTTTGTGGGTAAACTCCAACGCCGATTCTTTTGTCTAACCATTTTATTGGCATACTTACAAGATTGGACATTGAAATATTTGTTTTTTCCCTGGTTAACCAAGCAACCCAGAGTAAAGAAAAGAAAATGGATTATTTCCATCCACATTGATTGAAAAGAATAGAATATACAGTCACGGCGATTTTAATTGTTGAATGAATATACAGTCACAGTGATTAATATAAAAAGTTAATAGCTGTTGAAGGAATATACAGTCACAGTGATTAATTAATAGAAATAAACAAATTAATTCTTTCAAGGACAGCGGCGGTGGAAATTGGAATTGAAAGCTAGAAATGTTTGTATGTTTTGTTGTCCAGGCTTTCAAGAGTAGAGGTCATCGTCATCGTCCTCCTTTGCGGTAGCCTCTGCCTCTGCTGCGGTGGTTTGTGGAGCGAAAGCTGTGGCTGTGGCGGTGGTGGTAGTAGGAAAGCGGAACTCCGACCCAAAACCTCCTCGACACTGCTGTAATGTCTGAGCAAATGCTCCATACTTACGTATATCGGCATCACTAACACTCCTCCTGGCAAATTTCATTGCTTCCTCGAAATGAGCTGCCTTTATTTCTTCGTGGGTATCGCCTTCTTCAATATCCATGGCAGCTTCAGGGTGTTCGTTTCGTTTCTTTTCTGCTTCAATGTCCTTTTCAATGTGCTCTCTAATGGCATACTTGCAAGCACGCTGACATATTTCATTAACATCAGCGCCACTGAATCCTTCTGTGTAGCGAGCAAGAGCTGCAATTTCAACATCCATAGCAACAGGCGACTTCCTCAGACATGCCTTAAAAATCTGAAGTCTGGAAGCTTCATCAGGTAATGGAATATATATCAGCTGATCAAGGCGACCAGGTCGTAACAGAGCAGGATCGATAATATCAGGGCGATTTGTAGCCCCAATAATGAAAACAGTTTTCTTTGCATTCATGCCATCCATCTCAGTCAGCATTTGATTCAATACTCTGTCTGCTGCACCCCCAGCATCCCCCACACTGCTACCACGCTGCATGGACACAGACACCCTCAAAGTCAGTCAGTGCCTGCCTAAAACAACAACAACCAACAAGAAGATAATATAATGTAGATTAATTATTACTTGCCTGAGTAGCAATTGAGTCGAGCTCATCAAAGAAAAGGACACAGGGTGCTGCCTGTCGAGCCTTATCAAAAATATCACGCACATTGGCTTCACTTTCTCCGAACCACATCGTGAGGAGCTCTGGCCCTTTCACGCTGATAAAGTTGGCCTGGCACTCATTGGCAATGGCCTTAGCCAGTAGCGTCTTACCACAACCAGGAGGTCCATAGAAGAGGACACCTTTTGAGGGAGCCATGCCAAACTTCTCGAATTTCTCTGGATGTTCCACGGGATATTGAACAGTCTGCATGCAAATAGTAATAGGTCAATGGAAATAAACACCTATATGAATCAATCATCATATAATTCAAAGCCCAGCACAGTCCCAAGGGTGAACCCAAGGCAGAGGCCGTCGAGAAGGGAGAACCCTCCACCTACAAGTTAGGCAGAACCCTCCACCCGATATATATTCAGGTCGTCCTTGAAAAAGAAAGTAGATATTAGCGAAGAGAGGAATATATATTAATTTTAATACCTCCTGGAGCTCTCTCTTGACATTTTCCAGGCCCCCAATATCCTCCCAAGAAACATTCGGCACCTCCACAACCTGATAAAAATTAAATGTTTAACTTCAGTGGAGATATATATATATATATATCACGTTTCATATAAAAACAATGGAAAGGAAAACAACAAATCTCGCTCAGGCTCTGTGTATGTTTAATAATATATCCAAGTTTTTAACTACTCACAGTCTCACGGAGGGCAGAGGGGTTGCTGGTGCCCAAAGCTGTCCTCAAGTGCTCATTTGTAACGGCCATAGAATTCAGAATTTCAGCATCAATTGTTTCGTCATCCAAATCAATTACATCCATTTTTTCTCTGATACACTGTAGTGCAGCCTCTGTGCAAAGAGCTGCAAGGTCTGCCCCCACATGTCCATGTGTATTCTTGGCAATATGTTCAAGATCAACCTGTAGCATGGCCCAGTAACAATGATGTTAATTAATAATGTTACGTGGATGAAGAGAGCATAAGACGAGAGAGAAAGCAATAGAGTGTAGTTAATTACTTCTTCAGCAAGCTTCATATTCTTTGTGTGAATGCGAAGAACCTCCAATCGACCAACTTCATCTGGAACCCCAATTTCAATTTCCCGATCAAACCTACCAAATCTTCTAAGCGCTGGATCAATGCTGTTGGGCCTATTTGTTGCTCCCATCACAATCACGTGAGCTCGAGCTTTGAGGCCATCCATCAATGTCAAGAGTTGAGATACAATGCGTCTCTCTACTTCACCATGTGTTTTCTCCCTCTTTGGAGCTATGGAGTCAATCTCATCGATGAAAATGATGGAGGGAGCATTGTCCTCTGCTTCTTGAAAAGCCTTTCTGAGATTGTTCTCACTCTCTCCCGCAAGTTTTGACATAATTTCAGGACCATTAATTAAGAAAAAGAAAGATCCAGTCTCATTTGCCACTGCCCTGCCAATCAAGGTTTTTCCTGAACCAGGAGGACCATAAAGCAAAACACCCTTCGGTGGCTTCACACCAATAGCTTTGAAAAGCTGCGGATGTCGAAGGGGTAGCTCAACTAGTTCCCTGATTTGTGCCATTTGTTTCCCGAGACCACCAATATCATCATAACCAACTCCATTCAATTTCTCTTCATCTTCTCGTCGTATTGGATCTCCTTCACAAAAAATTTCAGTGTCGGGAGAAACAACACAATATTCACCAGGATCTGTCCCCACGATTTTGAATTCCACACTGCGCATCCCTCCTCGCACAAGAAAGAGGTCTCCTTTTCTCACAGGGCGATAGGCTTCCATGAAGTAAGCTGTATGATAATAAAACAAATTAATATATACAAGTAGGTTTTTCATAAAAACAACTAGTGTCATATGGACATTCACGTATACAAGTAGGCATTAAAAACCAGTACTCACGTTTCAAGTAGGCATCAAACAGGTCGCCTGTAAGACCCTCGATAGTGTCATCTATAGGAAGAATATGGACACTCTTCCCATACTTGACATCTGGGCACTGATGAACAGACACCACATCCCCCAATCTTACTCTCAGATTTGATCTAACAACTCTATTCATTCTAATTGCATGCTCTGCACAGCTGTCATCGCCCACAACTATGCAAACTGTATCCTTTCTCTTCTTACCCTGCACATGCCACAGTTAAACTTAAACAAATGGAGAGAGTTCAAGATCCGCAACCAAAATTCAAACTAAAATGCATCACATCATACAATATACAAGAAGGGATTGCAATGCCCTGCAGGCGTGGAAATCAAAATTATAATAGAGCGAGGAGGAACCTTAAGAAGGACTGTATCGCCCCTGAATAGCTGCAACGTTTCCATTGTTTGGGGATTAAGGGCCACCATAGAATTGTCATCGTTAATGGCTTCATCCACAACTAGGCGATTAGGAGCCTTCTTACGCTCAAGTATTGCACTGCTCAGGTCCCTCGTTGTTGTTACCCTGCTGCTGGAATTTGGAACGAAATTGGATTGATTAAATTAACAACCAACAGACTGTCAACAATCAATAAGAATAACAATAATATAACAATCAATAAGAATAACACTAATATATTGATGGGAGCAATCATGCCTTGCCACAGTGCCAAATTCGTATAAATTCTATTGCAGATTTAAAGGGATGAGAAGAAAATTTAAGCTTTTCTGACTTACGATTCAGATGATTCACCGGCCATCGTGGATTTTCAAACTATTCAAATTCAACGATAAGATAGAGTAGTCTATTTTCAAACAATGCAAGTGCAACGATAGAGTCTAGGGATGAGATCAACCGAAAGCTCCGATACACCAGTCTTTCTTGCGGAAATAGTGAAATTCCAAAATGGCCAATTAGATTTCTATTTTATATATATATATATATGTGTGCGGGCATACAAAGTATGGATGGCCATTCCGTTTATATGTTGTAGGTAGGTCGGTTCAAATCAAGGAGTAAGGCATGCACATCTCCATAGTTCTTTTTCTCCATAAAAGTGGATTTCATACATTAATTTGTCTCAATAGCATTACATCTCACACATTATTCACACATTATTTGGGTGTTTTTGTGTTCGGTTTAAAATGAATTATTATCACTTTATTTGTTAAATTAAAAAGCCACTCCTTTAATTCTAACGATTAAGAATACAAATTATATCAACTTCTTTTTAATTTCTTCATCGACTTACCAAAGTATTAAATATATATTTAGATATACTTAGATATTTACATTTCAAATTGTCAACGTAGCATAATTGTACATCATGAAATAGTTGCCATGAAAGCATTAAAAATATATTTAAATATAATTAGATGTAATTAAAAAGCCACTCCTTTAATTCTAACGATTAAGAATACAAATTATATCAACTTGTTTTTATTTTTTTCATATATATATATATATATACTAGACATTCAACTACGACTTACCAAAGTATTCAATATATATTTAGATATACTTAGATATTTACATTTCGAATTGTCAACTTGGCATAATCGTACATCATGAAATAGTTGCCATGAAAGTATTAAAGATATATTTAAATATAATTAGATATTTACATTTCAAATTATTTTCCTGTTGAGCTTAAAAATAAATTATTATCATTATTTTTCATTAAATTAAAAAGCCACCCCTTTAATTCTAACAATTAAGAATACGGATTATATCAACTTCTTTTTGTTTTTTTCATATATATATATATATATATATATATGAGACATTCAACTACGACTTACCAAAGTATTAAATATATATTTAGATATACTTAGATATCTACATTCCAAATTGTCAACGTGGCATCATTTTTAACTTAGGTTTGATTTCCCACTCTGAGTAAACATGGGCCCATGAGAGGGTTCCCTTCCCCATGGCCCTTTACCATTTGTTGCACAATTGAGCTTCTTTGGCCACATCTTCCCCCATTTAGGCCTTCCTCTAATTGATTCAGTCATCTTCTGTGTAGCATGCCATTAACTTCAGCACCAAATAGTTTGTCGGGTAGTTAGACAACACCTCTTAGGACCATCTGCACTCCCCGTCTTTAGCATGCATGCTCATTATTGCGCAAGGATGGTAGACTTTGATTCATCTTTTATCGCATTGCTAGCCCCTTACTTACCATATCCTACTCTCACATTATTGCAGCTTATTTCCCACAGCAATGTTATCGACTTTGATTCATCTTTTATTGCATCGCTAGCCCCTTGTTTACCACCACCTACTCTCGCCTTATCGCAGCTTATGTCCCACGGCAACATTGTCTTTCCATATACATGTGGATTTGGAGGCCTCTTTTCTACCTATTACTCATGGTTTTCCCTCTAATCCCTACGGGCGGAGCATCAAAACTAGAAGCTTGACAAAGGAAAGAAGAATATTGCTCCCTATAGTTGTGGACTTGTTGCGTAATCGAAGCTCCCGATGTTTTGTTGTGTGTAAATATGACACCCCTCCTTGCATTTCTTAACTTTGGTGGTCAATATGCCATCTAAATGAGATTCTATAAATTATGCCGTGTACGCTAGTATTTTAAGTTCAACACATGTTCTTGGGTCTTGTTTGGATTTCTTATATCGACCATCCTCCTCGCTTGAGGGGATGCCATTAATGTTATTAATTGTCCTTTCTTTTTATTCCTCATCTCAACTTGTGAGGTAGTAGGATGGACATCCGTTTATTGAGGCAGGGGACATCGGGCAATTTTAGCTAGATCTATTTCCTTTTGTTCATACATACTTGTGGAGATCATGGAATCGTTGTTGTATTTTGCAAGAGGATAGATCACACCCTTGGCTAGCAGGATCCTCGAGCGACCGTCTTACCCATGGGAGGACTTCGGGTGGCTGCATGTTCAGCTAAGTGCCCCGATGCATATGGCTGCAATGGACCGGAGAACCCAGCTCGGAATGACGCATCGAAGGTCTTCCCCGCATGCAGACCACTTGGTGGATGAGTGTAGACAGGCGCGTCGGCACGAGGGGTTCCATATGATGGCAAGATGGGCTTGGCGCCCATGTCGAAGGTGAGGCGCGTCGGGAGACACCAACACGTTGAGGTGGAGGGACTCAACGACACGTGTCGACACCCTGCCGCGTCAGCACAATGCCACATCAACAGAAATTCAAAAGGTAAAAAAAAATAAAATCTGGAGCCAAAATTTTATTTTGGCCATAACAGGAGCATTTTAGCTCACTATCCGATGAGACTTGCGCCATTTTGGCGCTATTTATAGAGGATACCGGGTTTCCTGTGAGGGACATCGCTCCATTCTGCTTAATTTATACAGAAATTTGAATTCGGTGGTTTTCGAAGGTTCATAGCTTGAGGATGGACGGGGGCCCGGTTGAAGCCCGGATTTTTATGGTGTAGTCGTGACCTAGGCACACAAATAAATATGGAACGTTGAGGATAAATTCAAAAATATTTGAAGTCGGGAGATGAAAGAAGGCCAAAATCCACTATTGGGGCGCGCAAAAGTGCAATTTTTGAAAACTTGAAAGGAGCAAAAGTGGCCCCAGAACTCATAACCAGAAAATTTATTGATTTCAAAATTTGTTCTACTCATCAAGCTGAACAAATTTTCTTAGAAGAATTTTTTCCCAGAAATGCTTAGTTTGGGAGATAGGATTTTTCAGAGAAAATTCCAAGACTGGAAAAAGGTGCAAAAATCAAAAGTTGTTGATTCCAAAGTTCTATAAAATTTGATGGGAATATCAGAATGGAGTAATGAAAGTATATGCGTAATCAACATCATATGGTTGATCAGTTGCCGATATAATTTTTTTTCAAATTATTTATCTATTTTGTTGTATGGATATCATAAATTGGTCCTTCATAATAATTGCAGTTATAGGAACGATGTAAATTGGTGCAAAATTGCCGATTTTGGAGAGATGCAACTTTCAGCTCTGAAATGGTAAATGGAAATGGGAGCAGTCATTGGAAATATTGTTATAAGGTCGAGAAGAGGATGAAGGGAAAAGCGAAGTCATTTGGGAAGCACGATGAGGAGAATGTCAGGCATGCGGAAGCACCCAAGGACAAAGGCAAGCGTGTGCCTTGTTGGGCTCGATGCTAGAAGAGCCCGTGATCGTCCAAGACCAAGATCATACCAAGTTGTGTTATGTTCATGCGGAGCTGGATGGACAGAGTGTCACATCGTTGGTTGGAAGTGGGGCAACACACAACTTCATAAAGGAAGTAGTTACGAGGAGGCTCAAGTTACACTTAGAGCCGGGGCATACGTATTTCAAAGTTGTGGACTTGGAGGTAGAAAAAGTGGTTGGTGTTCCTAACCGAGTCCCTTTGAGACTTGGTGATTGGAGTGGTGATCCGATATTCCTTGTGGTGCCGATGGATGATTTTGAGGTTGCCTTGGGGCAGGATTTCTAAGGAGAGAAAAGGGAGTGTTGATGCCTCACTTAGATTGCTTGGCGATCCTTTCATGTTGAGAGCCGATTATAGTCCACGCAGTAGAAGGTCGTGAAAGTGACTTCTTTGAGCATGGAATCCACAACATGTCAAGGAAAGATGCGAACTCATTGTGGAGAAAGTAAAGGCATGGGGAAATAGAAGCAAATGCTCGAAGAAGAGTTGGAACCGGTGAGACATAAATAGGTGGAAAACTTGGAAAAACGAGTGACTAGACTCAAGGAGATGGTGGCATCGATAGTGTCGACCATCGGGAGTTAAGTTGATGCTTGCATGGTGATGCAAGAATCTTGCAATGCAGAAGAGAAGGAGGCTGGTTCGGACAGACGGGATGAAGACCTCTATAGCTTATACCGAGAGAGCACTGTGATGGAAAGCAAAGAAGGGGAAGGAACACAACATCCACAAGTGGAAGCAGCCGCGTCACCTCTGACTCGCTTGGGCAGGACCGTCACGGGGATCTCACGGCGAGGAGATTGTTAGAGGAATCGAACGAAAAGATCGGTTTGAATATACTACCCTTGGTGTATCCGAGCAAGAATATTGCTCACTCGGAGCAGTCGCGTAGCAACAATGTTGAGGGTGATGGTCGTGGGTGCCACTCACCCATCCTTCATCATTGAAGCGGACCACGAGGCAACCCACTTCCAGTGGTACGGTAGGAGGGATGTTTGGGACCTTAGGCAGAAGGTTCCTCATTGAATCCAGGAGAAACCACGATGTGGAAGACCTTGAGGTATGCATTGGATTGTGGAGGCAGTTTGGCGTGCGATGGTGGAAGTGGTGACTTCACCATGAGTGAACATGGAAACCAACTGAGACAGATAAGTACTTGGCATGAGATACATGGAGAAGCGAACTCGGGATTCGACTTGATGGAATGAAGTGAAGGGTTGGTGATCCGGATTTGTGTGGGAACGAAACAAAAGATAGCATATACAGAGATATATATTCACATACACAGATATATGGCAAGAAACACATCAATACAGTAAACACATATTCTATTAAATATCGGAAATAGAACAGACTGTAAATACAACAGCTAGAATGGTAGTAGCTATCTCTGAGAAGAGATGTGGCCGCTGTGCTCATTCGTGCCAAGATGATTACAAGGAGAGGACGAAAGGGCCTATTTATCATAAGCATGAGGGAAAGAATCCCAAACATCCAAAAGCCTAATCCTAGAAGATGAACCGTCATAAAGTTTGCGGCCCCAAGGTGGTTAGTTGAACAGTCAACTTCCCGGGGTCATAACTTTTGCATACGATCTCCGTTTGGGGCGCTCGGTAGCCCGTTGGAAAGATCTATCCGAGGACTACGCCAAGGGCCCTGGAGCAGATGGGCTCTGCCCGACCACGATTTCCCAAAACCGCCGTTTAGGGCCTCAAAACGGCCCCGAAAGTTTGGGACTCGAAAAACTGTAGAAAAATTACTAGAAAATTGGCAAACTGGGAAACTCTTTTGAGCCAGTGGAATAGGTGGGTGGCCACCGATATCCATCTGGATCAGTTGGATGAGAAGCAGCAATTGGATGAGGCTCTTTCAGGAGACTTGGTTGCAAGAACAGATGACACCGACAACCTTGGGCGAACGGTTTTCAAGAGCAGCAGGCATGCTTGAAGACATCGTACAAGATGGAGACAGCTTGGGGTTGGGGAGGATGTCACACCCTTAGCTAGCAAGATCCTCAGGGCCTATCTTTCCCATGGGAGGACTTCGGGTTGTAGCATGTTCGGCCAAGTTCCCCAATGGACATGGCTGCCATGGACCGGAGAACCCGCCTTGGAATCTTGCACCGAAGGTGGGGCTGACACGCAGACCACTACGTGGACGAGTGTAGATGGTGGGCATCGGGACGAGGGGTTTAGGATGATGGAAATATGGGAAATTTAGGGATTCCTCGCTTTTGATTCCCTGGTCCGAAAATAACTGTGCTCGCCCATCTTTGTCTAGATTGCATGCTCACCTCTTCTCTTCTAGCATCCCCCCTAAGTGATTTTCCAATCGAGTCTTCCATCTTGCAGAATGCAAAGAAGTGTAAGTGAGATCGCCCTTTGTATCTATCAAATTGCAGTTGTTGATGTCGATGTTCTCTATTAGGGACTAGACCTCCCTTATCAGTGGGAAACAACAAGAATGACACCTACCCATATCGATTAGAGTATAGATCGGGTGGGAGTGGAGAGGCTGGCTCATAGGTGGTTCATAGAGGGCCAGCGGAGCTATTCTTTTTTTGTGGGGGAAGGGGGGTGGTGTGGGATAATAGGGTGTTTGGAAGCGAAATGATTTGTGGATAGATGGAGAAAGGAGGGTGTAATACCCTAGTCTCATCCCTTTGAACTTGATCCTGGTTATATTGTAATTATGTTTTTCTCCATTATGTGTTTCTTAACACCATGAGGTGGTTTCCATGGTGATTTTGAACAGCGACAACCACGATCATTTTAATATTGACGGAAGGGTTCCAAGGATTAACGAGGAGGAGGAAAAAGACGGGGTTGTGTTTCCACCGGAGGGAAAGGTAAGGGGATCCAATGGGGGAATTTACTTTTCCTTATGAGTATGTCTTACCTTATCAATAGACCTTCTTTTCATTGTCTTATTTTCCATTTATCCTCAACTCTATCATAACCTTGAAGTGGGAGCCTAGTTAAATGAAAAGGGAAATATGAATATGAGAGCTTAGCAATCCTATTCCGTTAGTGTCTCGCTCATATTGTGTAGTAACTACATCCTACCTCTGGAGAACCAAGAAAATGGTGGAGGAAAGACTCCTTCCACACACTCGTTCATTCCATTAATGGATGGAAATTCGAAAGAAGAGAGAGGAGATTGGAAAAAAAGCGGGATCTTTGAGAGAAAATAAGGGTTTGGAGGAAGTAACCTACCCCCGACTCTCATATGAACCATGGATAGATGAAAGAAAGGATGGTAGGTGATATTACACACCCTTGGCGAGAAACTACATACCATTTCGAATCCCTAAAGGCTGTTGGTTTGTTAGGTTGTCCAAAGAACCATAAAATCCGTTTCCAAGAAGCTTCGCAATGTTGTAAATGGAACCTGGAAGTAGGCAGTGTATTGGGATCACATTGACCGTGCTGGAGGGAAGAGAGAGGAAGAGCATGCCCGAGGGACTGGAGAGCAGAGAAAGAACGACTTCTTGTGTTGTATGGAGCATGGGATGACTTCGTACGCTACCTAAGAGGATGCACAAAGAACCGGTGGTGACTTGCTTGGTTGGTAGCTTGGAAGCCTTTTGTGAAAACAAGAGGGGTTTTGGAAATCTTCAAAATATTATCTTCCATGATGGTCTCATATACCGACACGGGGGTGGAATTCTACAGTGGAGTAGCCTATGGTTTGGAAGAAATCAGTCCCCACATAATCAACTTCCTTGGAGCTTCATCTTGGAAAAGATAAGTGTACTCTTACTTTTATGTATGAATTTAGCAGTATAGAATGAAGAGTACGCGATACCCGATTATCATGATGTTTTGACTGCAATTTTCCTATAGATGTCGATCCGTAAACTGTCATGGATATTCCACTGGATCAGTTCGTCACAACGAATCTTACAACTTAGTTCATTGTGGTTATTTAATTCCACAAAATACTGAATCCAATGGAACTGAAAGAGAAATAACTATCCAGCAAATAAGCACACAATCCACACAACGACACAAGATATACCCCGGGAAAACCCAGCCACAAATGAGGACTATACCTTGTTCTTCATATCAAAATTCAGATAGAAAGGAAATGGATTTCCCTGTAGAGTTACATATGACTCTACGGCCAGAATGGATACTACAGGATCTCCTAGATCTCCTATGTTATGCTACCATATCCACTCCCATGTTGTTTTCTCAACTATGGGAAAATACAATAACATCGAAAGAATGGAACCCCTTCTTCTCCCAACAGCCCGATATTTAACATAGCACGATACTCACCGCTTAGGGTTAATTTTAGGGTTTTTTTATACCCCAAACCATGATTAGGGCTGTGGTTTTGGACCTTCTAGAATGTTCTTCAAATTCCACACATGACTAGCTCCACATGTGCGAGAAATGAGAGCCGGCGTGGAATCCACTCGGTACCATGGTGGTCAACTGGGTAGGTCAACTTGTGTGTAGGGAAAATTTTCGGGGGGGAATTTAGCCCATGGGATACTTTTCGGCCTTTTTTTTTCTTCCAAGAAACCATTTTCCAATTTGCCTTTTTTTCAAAGATGTTTTGCCGAAATTCCATGGGATAATTTTTTTTTACTCTAAAAATCGCCAAAATTGTACAGTAATTATATAAAGTCCTTGGAAATTTGAATATTTTAAAAAAAAAATCGCCAAACATTTTATGGTTGCAAATTTAAGAATTAGTAAGATTCGCCAAGGTTTCTACACTTTGAGAAAATTATGGAGCTTTAAAATTTTCCCTGCTTGCAGCAGGCATAACTTCTTCATACGGACTCCGATTGAGGTGATTCTTGCACCGTTGGAAATTTCTCGGTGTGTAGAATGTAAAATTTTGGTCCAATCGTTTTTCCTCTGAAAAATGGCATTTAATACCTCTAAATGGTACTAGAAGGTTTCAGACGATTTTTTGACCCCAAATCTGAAAAGTGAGTCGTGCCCTACAAGCCAATTAATCCAATATTTTGGCCCCGAAATATCCAAACAGGTAACCAATTATATATTGATCCATTTCGTATCAGATGCCGACATCATTGCTTGATTAAGTCATGTGCAAAACATGTGCGGTAAAGTGTTGTAATTTCTTGCATGGCAATTGTTTGACAAAAGAATTGAGTAGGTGAAAGTTTTCCTTGTCCAATTATGGTTGATAAATGGGTTCTATGGATGATATGAAACTCGTTATTGAGTGGGTAGTAAGTATCTCTTTCCGAGGAGAGAAGTATTAAGGCCTTTCTTATGGATGCACCTCGTTTCCCTCAATCTAAGTTTTCCCAGTTTCTGTATTTGAATATTTTCAAGACTTAAATATTTATTTGAAATTCATTTATATGCGAGTATGAATAACGCCATGCATGCCTAATAAGTGGGTTGGAGTGGAATAACTCCTGTGGCTAATTTAGAAAGGGAATGATTCTTGAATTTTGAGCATGGTAGGATTGCGTAGAACGCCTTGTAAATATTGATATATGTATTCCAATATACAAATTGGGTAGTAATTAGCTATGGCATATAGGATCTAAACACACATGTGAAAATGATTTCCAAAAATATCAAATACCAAGGTTCCAATTTGAGAGATATTGTTTGTGCAATAGGGGCCTTTCTCAGTTTTTTTTTTTTTTTTAGCATTTTGGACTGTGGCCGCGCTTTCCCTCTAGGAAAGTCACGAGAAATCGCCCTTATTATTCATAAGAACTGTGTCAATTCCTCCTTGGCCACTTTTGTCCTTTAGAATAACCACGACCATGACTTGTAGGTGCTTGTTTGGGCATTTTTTGACGAATTTTGAGGGTTTAAAGGAATGAATGAAAAGAGAACTTGGTAACAAGCCTAAGAAATATTTTCATACATATATTCAATGGTATTGCGATGACAAATTATGGATTAGAATACGAGTTACCTCTCTTTCATCTTGTTTTTAGCCTCCCTAAACATGGCTTGGATAATTTTCCCCAAACACCCAGGGAAATCTGGCTGTTGTGTGTGCCTTAGAGTTAGAAGTGGTTTAGGGATGTCCTGAATAGTTAGAGGTGATGTTTGCCTCTTCTAAGAATTGAATTTAATCATAGTTTGTTGTTGCAATTGACCTCCTCGAAGGAAGAAAGGGCTCAATATCCCTATCCTCCCCGAACACTTGTTAAGGTGTAACTTTCATGGGTGGATTTAATGATTGTTTTAAATCACTTACCATAACCGGACCAAGACTAATGATATGTATCTTTAGGGTTTTGAAATACCTAGCTTGGACATTACATATGCTTCTTTGTTTAGGTGATGCTTCACTTGACAAATGTTTACTATGCTGAATCCTTGAGGAGGGGGGATTTTTCTTTGAAGGGCCTTGCTGACGTGAGACGAGGAAGAGTGAGGATTGTTTTTGAGGGCCTAGAGGATGAAATGTCAATCTCCAAGGATGATTACATCTAGGGATGTCATCTCACCGGAGCCATTTGTTCCTTGGAATGATTGGTTGGTTGTTGAATTCCCCAAGTGAAAAATAGTTTTTGTTGTTCACCGGGGTTATAAATGACCCACCACATCTAATTTTTCCGACTGGTTAGTATAAAATTTATTCTTTTATCCATAAAAAAAAGAGTATGTTATCTTAAAACTTGATGATATGGTTGAGAGGCCCTATTCTCCAATGCAAAATAAAAGACAAAGAAATCAGGGATTCAAATATGTAAAACTTAGAAATAATAACTAAATATGCACAAAACACGCCATAAAATCAATACGAAATTTAATATGATCCACTTCCTTCGTGGATTAAAACAAGTTTAAGAAGGCTTATTCCTCCAACAATACAAAATGCCCCATTTCACGCACACTAGATTTTCTGCAAATTTTAGGCATTTCAATCCCAATATTCTAAACATTATTCTCATTTAAAATTTCCTTGTCCTATGTTTCATATTGCTTTGAAGATACAATAAAGTGACGGTATATGTTTTCAATGGAATAGAAGAAAAACAAGGTAGATGGAAGCAAAGCTTCTAGTCCTTGCCAAAAGTAAAAGCAAAATTACCAAGTCCCTCGTTTCAGGTTAAGAAGGGGCCGAGAACTCAACCCCTCTCTGCAAACTGCAAAGCATTAGCAAGAATGAAACCAACACCAAAACAATAATTCTGGTTAATATGAAGTTCACAATAATTAGAACGCAACAAAGCTCAACTTCATTAGAATGCTCCGAATTTTTATCACGAAGGATAATAAATGAAATCTTATTTTTATTTAATCATCTAATCTAAAAAGGAAGACATCATTGAATCTAAATCTCACTAAACCAATGCAAAGGTCAAAAGCATCAATTACGTCTAATTATTATTTATAAACATGCATGCTTATCAACGCAGCAAGATATTGATTCGATTTTATAGCAAACCGTATTAACCATCTCATAATCAATTGAAATTGAATGTAATTGTAAACATAACCAGATTTCCAAATTTTTTATATCAAATAGTGCATGTAACCTTCTCTGCATAAAAGCATGAGGGAATCGGTTGAATGCAGAATCAGAGAACTAAATTGTGCAGAAAACCTTCATATTCCACTCCATGGAAAAGATAAATAAATATCCCACTATATACACGTAAAATAAAATGAAGTATGTATATGCTCAATGAAAGTGGATTGTAGGGACGTTAACTTCAAAGAAGAATACATAGGGTCAAGTCAGCAATTAAACAAGGAAAGGAGCCGAATCTTCAAATTAATATTACATTTTCTGGTATATTTGCTCCTCTTTGTTTGCATGCTTCCTGGTATGAACAATATCTCCATGAGACACCGGTTGTGCTCTAATTTCCTCATTTAGCCTAGCTCCGTCACAATGCTGTATAACTAAACATCCAAATCCAACTTCAAAATGGGCAATTTAGTTGATTTAGTAACTTTTATTATCTTTAGAGTTGTCCTTAATGGGCAATTTAGTTCATTTTTTTAATTCTCAACATATGTTATGAATTTTGTTTATTTATATTACTTATTAACTAATTTATTTATTTTGTGATTTTTTCCTTAAATAAAATTCTTAGGATGTTGAAACTGCTAAATGCTATTTGTCATTTTGATTTAAAAGATGAAGAATTAATTTTTACTTGAAAGAAATTATTAATTAATTAAAAAAATAATATGAAATACACATTTTTAATGATAAACTAAGATTTTTTTATATTATTTCTCTAGGAGTGCCTTTGCATGGTTAGAGGGAAGTGGTGGTTTTTAAAAACAATGTAAGGACTTATAATTTCAGGTAGAAGAAGTTGCACGGTATACTTTTAAAAAATGTCATCCGCAATGGCCACAGGGACATTCCAATTTGCATTGGACCTTTCACTGAACCCCTATGCAACGGCAACCATATCATAAAATATATATTCCAGTGTTTTGCTCAACACCATCATTCATGTAACAATTTTCCCCCCTTCATCTCGGTTTCTAAGTTCATTGCTCAAGCAATCTAGAAGGGTTTACAATTCCGCACACAAAGATGCATGCACGTCAAAAGTATTTATACATGAAAGTCAAATTTAAAACAATAATATAGACAAGCATTCCAATATAATTAAAAAAGACCACACCTTAAACTATATAATCATTCTGCAATTTTTATTTATTGAAGATGGATTGTTCAAATTACATTAAACATAGTTACTCTCTAGAATTATATGCTTCCCTCAACCTCTATAGCTTCTACAGCTCGGTCTCCACTCTATGCTTCCCTCAACCTCTACAACGTCAACTTATAAGAACTCGGCCTCTTTTGTTGTCAGTTCTATCTTTCATCACAACCGTTTTACATATATAGAATTGTTAGAGGAATACCAAATAGTTCGACTACCAACTATTGAATTCCCTTCTGCCTAGGCAAAGAATGGTTTCACATTCAGAATTATTTTATGGATTTATTATTTTAGGGTATTCATTAATGATTAATGATATTTTGAATACAACCAAATTTTGTTAGTTCATTGTGTTAAGGTGTGGGTCTAGTCAACAGGTTTTGCTTACGGGTGAGCTAGTTGGGAGGAGACACTAAAACATCCAACCAGTTGATGGTTGGTGTGGACCAGGGTGTGATCCTCGGGCCATTTTGATAATCTTAGAACAAAGCATAAAATATGTTTCTTCATCAAATGAGTGCTATATACAAGGTTGCCATGCAGTTGTTGAACAAGAAACTTGTATTGATTTGAAAACATCTATGTAGCAACTGTGCAAGTCTATAAAATCACACATTATGTAGCAGTTTTTGTATAACTGTAACATCATACATTCCGTAGTATCATCAATCTATTAAAACATACTCTATTATAAAAGTTATAGAGCATATCTAAACTATTGGAGAAATCTCCACCTGCAGGGTAACCTTCTGCACCATGATGGTCCTGCATCAACTTGCAATTAACATAAATTATTTCCATATGAATATAGTGAAAAAAGAATATCGAATACCTTTGAAACAT
Source organism: Larix kaempferi (assembly GCA_027924585.1). Lineage (NCBI taxonomy): Eukaryota > Viridiplantae > Streptophyta > Pinopsida > Pinales > Pinaceae > Larix > Larix kaempferi. The sequence continues at coordinate 618,819 of BSBM01001296.1, read as the reverse complement.
TTTGTAATAACTACAACCATCCTGTCCTGACATCCCTTTTTCTATTCAATGATTTCATCTAACTTTGTGCACATTGCTCAGCAAACGAATCATACCTTTTACGATCACAGCTTTGAATGCACAATTGAAAAAGAAATACAGATCACTTACAAGTGTAGCCAAAATTTATTTGAAAGTTAACAACATATCTTATTATCTGTATGGAAAGGATTTTACTGTGGGTGTACCCAAGCTGTGGCAATTTCAAATGCAAGGTTCATTATGTTTTCAATCGACCATTTTTTTGTGGCATTCAAAAATATCTAACAACGTGTCACTTTTCTGTCATACAATCGGTGAAATTGTTTTTCCAATTTCTTTGTTACAATTCACCGATGTATGTTTGCATGTGCTTCTATTGAAAGAAAATATATGACTTCGACTACTGGACATTGCTATCAACCTCTGTTTTTTAAATGGATCCTTTGTTACTTTTCACTTGGAAAAAGTCATGTGTCATGGATCATTCATTTTGTGCTTACAGAAACAATTTCAATGCTTGCCTATAATGTCTCCCTCGCTCTCGAAGTGCCCAATGTCAAATGAAGCAATGGTTCAATTATCTTTAGTGACATAAACTTTAAAGAACCTGATCTCATATACCGTGTCTACATGTATTTTAGTGCTTTCGTGGCTGTTCTATGTATTTTAACTTTTATCTATGAAACAACAACAAAAATTCCCCTGAGAAATATGGGTAATTGTTGGCTTAGTGTAGTCTCATTTTTCCTTTTATAAAAACTAAAACTAAAATATTATTATTTTAAAAAATATTAACGTAATGTTATTGTTAAATGAAAAATATTAACGTAATGTTATTGTTAAATGAATATTCATTTAAATTATTTATCAATTAATGTTTAATTGTCTTTTCCATATTATAAAAAACATGAGATTTATACATTACTATTATCCATTATTTTTAAAATTTATACTAATTAATGTCATAATTTCATATATATATATATATATATATGTATAATTCAAAGTTCTATAACTTGTAATTAAATGGATCGAACTAAAATATTATGGTGTAATATAGAGGTTTTGGACTCCGAGTGCAAACGTGGAACTATAATCGAATTGAAATATTAATAGAAGCTTTTGGTTCGCATAAGATATATATTGATTTTCCATTTTTTAATAAGACAAAGGAATCCCTTTGCAAAGAGACATACAAATAATTTAATATTCCACAATTTCCAAGGAAGCTACGTGGATCTCTGTTTATTCCTCCCACAACACGCGTACTGAAGATAACAAAGGCGATGCATGGCCTATCAAGTCTATGACTTTGTGCAATTTTGCAATTTTTATATAAAAGCTAAGTTTGTTTTGCAGGTTTTTCATCGCACGAGACAATCAAAGTTCTAGCTTCAATCTATTTTTCACGCGAGAAGAAAATAGTTTTTTTAGCTTATGCGAGGGAAAACAGTGCTCATCACCCGTGCATCTTCTGGAATTAGAGAGGTTTACAGATGGAGAATGCATTAGTGTATTATTTTTATGTGTTCTGTTGCAGTAGTACTAATCAATGGTATTTCGATTGTTTGTTCCAGCAAATGGCCTATTTGTACGCCAAGAAAGGAGTGAATCTGATGTTGGTTGCAGGAGGTAAGACCGTCCGAAAGCCGTTGCTCACAAATCACGGCCAGAACACATTCATATAATTTTTACATATCAATAGTCACAATATGAAACCCTTGCAAAATCAACATGTTAATATAGATATATAGAGATATACCGAACAACGTAGTTAAAAATGGAGCTCATAAGCCGTGCTGCTTGCAAGCGAGCACGGACTAATAAGTTAGAATGACACTTAGCTAGAAGTCAATGCTACTTCCCTAGAAGGGGCTTATATTTTATTTTGATTTATAGATAATAAAAAGATATTGTCAAAGTGTATATATCATGAACACTTTCGAACACAGTATAAATGGAATTTGTTAATATGTTTTAACATAAGCGTGGACAAGTTTAATGATATGTGGTCATTAGTTTTATTCAAATAAGTTAAAACCACACCGCTAAGGTATTTATATTTTATGCATTTTAAATATAATCATCAATCATATTCTTACTATGAAATATTATATGCAAAACTTCCTTCCAATTTTTATTAATTATGGATAGCAAAATTACAATAATTGGAATTTATGGGCTGATTATACAAACAACTTAATAGAGTTTATAAATTCAAACAAATAATTGAAGTTCACCTCAAAAAAAAAAGATATGTATTTTAAAATATACATAAATACATGTATTTTAAAATATACATAAATATATTTATAGTTTTATAAATGATTGATTATATGTTTTGAAATTAATTATAATTTTTTTTTAATAGTATAGTTTTATAAATGATTGGTTATATTTTTTTGAAATTAATTATAATTTTTTTTTTTAATAGTTGTACCCATTTTTGTGGGTAAACTCCAACGCCGATTCTTTTGTCTAACCATTTTATTGGCATACTTACAAGATTGGACATTGAAATATTTGTTTTTTCCCTGGTTAACCAAGCAACCCAGAGTAAAGAAAAGAAAATGGATTATTTCCATCCACATTGATTGAAAAGAATAGAATATACAGTCACGGCGATTTTAATTGTTGAATGAATATACAGTCACAGTGATTAATATAAAAAGTTAATAGCTGTTGAAGGAATATACAGTCACAGTGATTAATTAATAGAAATAAACAAATTAATTCTTTAAGGACAGCGGCGGTGGAAATTGGAATTGAAAGCTAGAAATGTTTGTATGTTTTGTTGTCCAGGCTTTCAAGAGTAGAGGTCATCGTCATCGTCCTCCTTTGCGGTAGCCTCTGCCTCTGCTGCGGTGGTTTGTGGAGCGAAAGCTGTGGCTGTGGCGGTGGTGGTAGTAGGAAAGCGGAACTCCGACCCAAAACCTCCTCGACACTGCTGTAATGTCTGAGCAAATGCTCCATACTTACGTATATCGGCATCACTAACACTCCTCCTGGCAAATTTCATTGCTTCCTCGAAATGAGCTGCCTTTATTTCTTCGTGGGTATCGCCTTCTTCAATATCCATGGCAGCTTCAGGGTGTTCGTTTCGTTTCTTTTCTGCTTCAATGTCCTTTTCAATGTGCTCTCTAATGGCATACTTGCAAGCACGCTGACATATTTCATTAACATCAGCGCCACTGAATCCTTCTGTGTAGCGAGCAAGAGCTGCAATTTCAACATCCATAGCAACAGGCGACTTCCTCAGACATGCCTTAAAAATCTGAAGTCTGGAAGCTTCATCAGGTAATGGAATATATATCAGCTGATCAAGGCGACCAGGTCGTAACAGAGCAGGATCGATAATATCAGGGCGATTTGTAGCCCCAATAATGAAAACAGTTTTCTTTGCATTCATGCCATCCATCTCAGTCAGCATTTGATTCAATACTCTGTCTGCTGCACCCCCAGCATCCCCCACACTGCTACCACGCTGCATGGACACAGACACCCTCAAAGTCAGTCAGTGCCTGCCTAAAACAACAACAACCAACAAGAAGATAATATAATGTAGATTAATTATTACTTGCCTGAGTAGCAATTGAGTCGAGCTCATCAAAGAAAAGGACACAGGGTGCTGCCTGTCGAGCCTTATCAAAAATATCACGCACATTGGCTTCACTTTCTCCGAACCACATCGTGAGGAGCTCTGGCCCTTTCACGCTGATAAAGTTGGCCTGGCACTCATTGGCAATGGCCTTAGCCAGTAGCGTCTTACCACAACCAGGAGGTCCATAGAAGAGGACACCTTTTGAGGGAGCCATGCCAAACTTCTCGAATTTCTCTGGATGTTCCACGGGATATTGAACAGTCTGCATGCAAATAGTAATAGGTCAATGGAAATAAACACCTATATGAATCAATCATCATATAATTCAAAGCCCAGCACAGTCCCAAGGGTGAACCCAAGGCAGAGGCCGTCGAGAAGGGAGAACCCTCCACCTACAAGTTAGGCAGAACCCTCCACCCGATATATATTCAGGTCGTCCTTGAAAAAGAAAGTAGATATTAGCGAAGAGAGGAATATATATTAATTTTAATACCTCCTGGAGCTCTCTCTTGACATTTTCCAGGCCCCCAATATCCTCCCAAGAAACATTCGGCACCTCCACAACCTGATAAAAATTAAATGTTTAACTTCAGTGGAGATATATATATATATATATCACGTTTCATATAAAAACAATGGAAAGGAAAACAACAAATCTCGCTCAGGCTCTGTGTATGTTTAATAATATATCCAAGTTTATAACTACTCACAGTCTCACGGAGGGCAGAGGGGTTGCTGGTGCCCAAAGCTGTCCTCAAGTGCTCATTTGTAACGGCCATAGAATTCAGAATTTCAGCATCAATTGTTTCGTCATCCAAATCAATTACATCCATTTTTTCTCTGATACACTGTAGTGCAGCCTCTGTGCAAAGAGCTGCAAGGTCTGCCCCCACATGTCCATGTGTATTCTTGGCAATATGTTCAAGATCAACCTGTAGCATGGCCCAGTAACAATGATGTTAATTAATAATGTTACGTGGATGAAGAGAGCATAAGACGAGAGAGAAAGCAATAGAGTGTAGTTAATTACTTCTTCAGCAAGCTTCATATTCTTTGTGTGAATGCGAAGAACCTCCAATCGACCAACTTCATCTGGAACCCCAATTTCAATTTCCCGATCAAACCTACCAAATCTTCTAAGCGCTGGATCAATGCTGTTGGGCCTATTTGTTGCTCCCATCACAATCACGTGAGCTCGAGCTTTGAGGCCATCCATCAATGTCAAGAGTTGAGATACAATGCGTCTCTCTACTTCACCATGTGTTTTCTCCCTCTTTGGAGCTATGGAGTCAATCTCATCGATGAAAATGATGGAGGGAGCATTGTCCTCTGCTTCTTGAAAAGCCTTTCTGAGATTGTTCTCACTCTCTCCCGCAAGTTTTGACATAATTTCAGGACCATTAATTAAGAAAAAGAAAGATCCAGTCTCATTTGCCACTGCCCTGCCAATCAAGGTTTTTCCTGAACCAGGAGGACCATAAAGCAAAACACCCTTCGGTGGCTTCACACCAATAGCTTTGAAAAGCTGCGGATGTCGAAGGGGTAGCTCAACTAGTTCCCTGATTTGTGCCATTTGTTTCCCGAGACCACCAATATCATCATAACCAACTCCATTCAATTTCTCTTCATCTTCTCGTCGTATTGGATCTCCTTCACAAAAAATTTCAGTGTCGGGAGAAACAACACAATATTCACCAGGATCTGTCCCCACGATTTTGAATTCCACACTGCGCATCCCTCCTCGCACAAGAAAGAGGTCTCCTTTTCTCACAGGGCGATAGGCTTCCATGAAGTAAGCTGTATGATAATAAAACAAATTAATATATACAAGTAGGTTTTTCATAAAAACAACTAGTGTCATATGGACATTCACGTATACAAGTAGGCATTAAAAACCAGTACTCACGTTTCAAGTAGGCATCAAACAGGTCGCCTGTAAGACCCTCGATAGTGTCATCTATAGGAAGAATATGGACACTCTTCCCATACTTGACATCTGGGCACTGATGAACAGACACCACATCCCCCAATCTTACTCTCAGATTTGATCTAACAACTCTATTCATTCTAATTGCATGCTCTGCACAGCTGTCATCGCCCACAACTATGCAAACTGTATCCTTTCTCTTCTTACCCTGCACATGCCACAGTTAAACTTAAACAAATGGAGAGAGTTCAAGATCCGCAACCAAAATTCAAACTAAAATGCATCACATCATACAATATACAAGAAGGGATTGCAATGCCCTGCAGGCGTGGAAATCAAAATTATAATAGAGCGAGGAGGAACCTTAAGAAGGACTGTATCGCCCCTGAATAGCTGCAACGTTTCCATTGTTTGGGGATTAAGGGCCACCATAGAATTGTCATCGTTAATGGCTTCATCCACAACTAGGCGATTAGGAGCCTTCTTACGCTCAAGTATTGCACTGCTCAGGTCCCTCGTTGTTGTTACCCTGCTGCTGGAATTTGGAACGAAATTGGATTGATTAAATTAACAACCAACAGACTGTCAACAATCAATAAGAATAACAATAATATAACAATCAATAAGAATAACACTAATATATTGATGGGAGCAATCATGCCTTGCCACAGTGCCAAATTCGTATAAATTCTATTGCAGATTTAAAGGGATGAGAAGAAAATTTAAGCTTTTCTGACTTACGATTCAGATGATTCACCGGCCATCGTGGATTTTCAAACTATTCAAATTCAACGATAAGATAGAGTAGTCTATTTTCAAACAATGCAAGTGCAACGATAGAGTCTAGGGATGAGATCAACCGAAAGCTCCGATACACCAGTCTTTCTTGCGGAAATAGTGAAATTCCAAAATGGCCAATTAGATTTCTATTTTATATATATATATGTGTGCGGGCATACAAAGTATGGATGGCCATTCCGTTTATATGTTGTAGGTAGGTCGGTTCAAATCAAGGAGTAAGGCATGCACATTTCCATAGTTCTTTTTCTCCATAAAAGTGGATTTCATACATTAATTTGTCTCAATAGCATTACATCTCACACATTATTCACACATTATTTGGGTGTTTTTGTGTTCGGTTTAAAATGAATTATTATCACTTTATTTGTTAAATTAAAAAGCCACTCCTTTAATTCTAACGATTAAGAATACAAATTATATCAACTTCTTTTTAATTTCTTCATCGACTTACCAAAGTATTAAATATATATTTAGATATACTTAGATATTTACATTTCAAATTGTCAACGTAGCATAATTGTACATCATGAAATAGTTGCCATGAAAGCATTAAAAATATATTTAAATATAATTAGATGTAATTAAAAAGCCACTCCTTTAATTCTAACGATTAAGAATACAAATTATATCAACTTGTTTTTATTTTTTTCATATATATATATATATATACTAGACATTCAACTACGACTTACCAAAGTATTCAATATATATTTAGATATACTTAGATATTTACATTTCGAATTGTCAACTTGGCATAATCGTACATCATGAAATAGTTGCCATGAAAGTATTAAAGATATATTTAAATATAATTAGATATTTACATTTCAAATTATTTTCCTGTTGAGCTTAAAAATAAATTATTATCATTATTTTTCATTAAATTAAAAAGCCACCCCTTTAATTCTAACAATTAAGAATACGGATTATATCAACTTCTTTTTGTTTTTTTCATATATATATATATATATATATATGAGACATTCAACTACGACTTACCAAAGTATTAAATATATATTTAGATATACTTAGATATCTACATTCCAAATTGTCAACGTGGCATCATTTTTAACTTAGGTTTGATTTCCCACTCTGAGTAAACATGGGCCCATGAGAGGGTTCCCTTCCCCATGGCCCTTTACCATTTGTTGCACAATTGAGCTTCTTTGGCCACATCTTCCCCCATTTAGGCCTTCCTCTAATTGATTCAGTCATCTTCTGTGTAGCATGCCATTAACTTCAGCACCAAATAGTTTGTCGGGTAGTTAGACAACACCTCTTAGGACCATCTGCACTCCCCGTCTTTAGCATGCATGCTCATTATTGCGCAAGGATGGTAGACTTTGATTCATCTTTTATCGCATTGCTAGCCCCTTACTTACCATATCCTACTCTCACATTATTGCAGCTTATTTCCCACAGCAATGTTATCGACTTTGATTCATCTTTTATTGCATCGCTAGCCCCTTGTTTACCACCACCTACTCTCGCCTTATCGCAGCTTATGTCCCACGGCAACATTGTCTTTCCATATACATGTGGATTTGGAGGCCTCTTTTCTACCTATTACTCATGGTTTTCCCTCTAATCCCTACGGGCGGAGCATCAAAACTAGAAGCTTGACAAAGGAAAGAAGAATATTGCTCCCTATAGTTGTGGACTTGTTGCGTAATCGAAGCTCCCGATGTTTTGTTGTGTGTAAATATGACACCCCTCCTTGCATTTCTTAACTTTGGTGGTCAATATGCCATCTAAATGAGATTCTATAAATTATGTCGTGTACGCTAGTATTTTAAGTTCAACACATGTTCTTGGGTCTTGTTTGGATTTCTTATATCGACCATCCTCCTCGCTTGAGGGGATGCCATTAATGTTATTAATTGTCCTTTCTTTTTATTCCTCATCTCAACTTGTGAGGTAGTAGGATGGACATCCGTTTATTGAGGCAGGGGACATCGGGCAATTTTAGCTAGATCTATTTCCTTTTGTTCATACATACTTGTGGAGATCATGGAATCGTTGTTGTATTTTGCAAGAGGATAGATCACACCCTTGGCTAGCAGGATCCTCGAGCGACCGTCTTACCCATGGGAGGACTTCGGGTGGCTGCATGTTCAGCTAAGTGCCCCGATGCATATGGCTGCAATGGACCGGAGAACCCAGCTCGGAATGACGCATCGAAGGTCTTCCCCGCATGCAGACCACTTGGTGGATGAGTGTAGACAGGCGCGTCGGCACGAGGGGTTCCATATGATGGCAAGATGGGCTTGGCGCCCATGTCGAAGGTGAGGCGCGTCGGGAGACACCAACACGTTGAGGTGGAGGGACTCAACGACACGTGTCGACACCCTGCCGCGTCAGCACAATGCCACATCAACAGAAATTCAAAAGGTAAAAAAAATAAAATCTGGAGCCAAAATTTTATTTTGGCCATAACAGGAGCATTTTAGCTCACTATCCGATGAGACTTGCGCCATTTTGGCGCTATTTATAGAGGATACCGGGTTTCCTGTGAGGGACATCGCTCCATTCTGCTTAATTTATACAGAAATTTGAATTCGGTGGTTTTCGAAGGTTCATAGCTTGAGGATGGACGGGGGCCCGGTTGAAGCCCGGATTTTTATGGTGTAGTCGTGACCTAGGCACACAAATAAATATGGAACGTTGAGGATAAATTCAAAAATATTTGAAGTCGGGAGATGAAAGAAGGCCAAAATCCACTATTGGGGCGCGCAAAAGTGCAATTTTTGAAAACTTGAAAGGAGCAAAAGTGGCCCCAGAACTCATAACCAGAAAATTTATTGATTTCAAAATTTGTTCTACTCATCAAGCTGAACAAATTTTCTTAGAAGAATTTTTTCCCAGAAATGCTTAGTTTGGGAGATAGGATTTTTCAGAGAAAATTCCAAGACTGGAAAAAGGTGCAAAAATCAAAAGTTGTTGATTCCAAAGTTCTATAAAATTTGATGGGAATATCAGAATGGAGTAATGAAAGTATATGCGTAATCAACATCATATGGTTGATCAGTTGCCGATATAATTTTTTTTCAAATTATTTATCTATTTTGTTGTATGGATATCATAAATTGGTCCTTCATAATAATTGCAGTTATAGGAACGATGTAAATTGGTGCAAAATTGCCGATTTTGGAGAGATGCAACTTTCAGCTCTGAAATGGTAAATGGAAATGGGAGCAGTCATTGGAAATATTGTTATAAGGTCGAGAAGAGGATGAAGGGAAAAGCGAAGTCATTTGGGAAGCACGATGAGGAGAATGTCAGGCATGCGGAAGCACCCAAGGACAAAGGCAAGCGTGTGCCTTGTTGGGCTCGATGCTAGAAGAGCCCGTGATCGTCCAAGACCAAGATCATACCAAGTTGTGTTATGTTCATGCGGAGCTGGATGGACAGAGTGTCACATCGTTGGTTGGAAGTGGGGCAACACACAACTTCATAAAGGAAGTAGTTACGAGGAGGCTCAAGTTACACTTAGAGCCGGGGCATACGTATTTCAAAGTTGTGGACTTGGAGGTAGAAAAAGTGGTTGGTGTTCCTAACCGAGTCCCTTTGAGACTTGGTGATTGGAGTGGTGATCCGATATTCCTTGTGGTGCCGATGGATGATTTTGAGGTTGCCTTGGGGCAGGATTTCTAAGGAGAGAAAAGGGAGTGTTGATGCCTCACTTAGATTGCTTGGCGATCCTTTCATGTTGAGAGCCGATTATAGTCCACGCAGTAGAAGGTCGTGAAAGTGACTTCTTTGAGCATGGAATCCACAACATGTCAAGGAAAGATGCGAACTCATTGTGGAGAAAGTAAAGGCATGGGGAAATAGAAGCAAATGCTCGAAGAAGAGTTGGAACCGGTGAGACATAAATAGGTGGAAAACTTGGAAAAACGAGTGACTAGACTCAAGGAGATGGTGGCATCGATAGTGTCGACCATCGGGAGTTAAGTTGATGCTTGCATGGTGATGCAAGAATCTTGCAATGCAGAAGAGAAGGAGGCTGGTTCGGACAGACGGGATGAAGACCTCTATAGCTTATACCGAGAGAGCACTGTGATGGAAAGCAAAGAAGGGGAAGGAACACAACATCCACAAGTGGAAGCAGCCGCGTCACCTCTGACTCGCTTGGGCAGGACCGTCACGGGGATCTCACGGCGAGGAGATTGTTAGAGGAATCGAACGAAAAGATCGGTTTGAATATACTACCCTTGGTGTATCCGAGCAAGAATATTGCTCACTCGGAGCAGTCGCGTAGCAACAATGTTGAGGGTGATGGTCGTGGGTGCCACTCACCCATCCTTCATCATTGAAGCGGACCACGAGGCAACCCACTTCCAGTGGTACGGTAGGAGGGATGTTTGGGACCTTAGGCAGAAGGTTCCTCATTGAATCCAGGAGAAACCACGATGTGGAAGACCTTGAGGTATGCATTGGATTGTGGAGGCAGTTTGGCGTGCGATGGTGGAAGTGGTGACTTCACCATGAGTGAACATGGAAACCAACTGAGACAGATAAGTACTTGGCATGAGATACATGGAGAAGCGAACTCGGGATTCGACTTGATGGAATGAAGTGAAGGGTTGGTGATCCGGATTTGTGTGGGAACGAAACAAAAGATAGCATATACAGAGATATATATTCACATACACAGATATATGGCAAGAAACACATCAATACAGTAAACACATATTCTATTAAATATCGGAAATAGAACAGACTGTAAATACAACAGCTAGAATGGTAGTAGCTATCTCTGAGAAGAGATGTGGCCGCTGTGCTCATTCGTGCCAAGATGATTACAAGGAGAGGACGAAAGGGCCTATTTATCATAAGCATGAGGGAAAGAATCCCAAACATCCAAAAGCCTAATCCTAGAAGATGAACCGTCATAAAGTTTGCGGCCCCAAGGTGGTTAGTTGAACAGTCAACTTCCCGGGGTCATAACTTTTGCATACGATCTCCGTTTGGGGCGCTCGGTAGCCCGTTGGAAAGATCTATCCGAGGACTACGCCGAGGGCCCTGGAGCAGATGGGCTCTGCCCGACCACGATTTCCCAAAACCGCCGTTTAGGGCCTCAAAACGGCCCCGAAAGTTTGGGACTCGAAAAACTGTAGAAAAATTACTAGAAAATTGGCAAACTGGGAAACTCTTTTGAGCCAGTGGAATAGGTGGGTGGCCACCGATATCCATCTGGATCAGTTGGATGAGAAGCAGCAATTGGATGAGGCTCTTTCAGGAGACTTGGTTGCAAGAACAGATGACACCGACAACCTTGGGCGAACGGTTTTCAAGAGCAGCAGGCATGCTTGAAGACATCGTACAAGATGGAGACAGCTTGGGGTTGGGGAGGATGTCACACCCTTAGCTAGCAAGATCCTCAGGGCCTATCTTTCCCATGGGAGGACTTCGGGTTGTAGCATGTTCGGCCAAGTTCCCCAATGGACATGGCTGCCATGGACCGGAGAACCCGCCTTGGAATCTTGCACCGATGGTGGGGCTGACACGCAGACCACTACGTGGACGAGTGTAGATGGTGGGCATCGGGACGAGGGGTTTAGGATGATGGAAATATGGGAAATTTAGGGATTCCTCGCTTTTGATTCCCTGGTCCGAAAATAACTGTGCTCGCCCATCTTTGTCTAGATTGCATGCTCACCTCTTCTCTTCTAGCATCCCCCCTAAGTGATTTTCCAATCGAGTCTTCCATCTTGCAGAATGCAAAGAAGTGTAAGTGAGATCGCCCTTTGTATCTATCAAATTGCAGTTGTTGATGTCGATGTTCTCTATTAGGGACTAGACCTCCCTTATCAGTGGGCAACAACAAGAATGACACCTACCCATATCGATTAGAGTATAGATCGGGTGGGAGTGGAGAGGCTGGCTCATAGGTGGTTCATAGAGGGCCAGCGGAGCTATTCTTTTTTTGTGGGGGAAGGGGGGTGGTGTGGGATAATAGGGTGTTTGGAAGCGAAATGATTTGTGGATAGATGGAGAAAGGAGGGTGTAATACCCTAGTCTCATCCCTTTGAACTTGATCCTGGTTATATTGTAATTATGTTTTTCTCCATTATGTGTTTCTTAACACCATGAGGTGGTTTCCATGGTGATTTTGAACAGCGACAACCACGATCATTTTAATATTGACGGAAGGGTTCCAAGGATTAACGAGGAGGAGGAAAAAGACGGGGTTGTGTTTCCACCGGAGGGAAAGGTAAGGGGATCCAATGGGGGAATTTACTTTTCCTTATGAGTATGTCTTACCTTATCAATAGACCTTCTTTTCATTGTCTTATTTTCCATTTATCCTCAACTCTATCATAACCTTGAAGTGGGAGCCTAGTTAAATGAAAAGGGAAATATGAATATGAGAGCTTAGCAATCCTATTCCGTTAGTGTCTCGCTCATATTGTGTAGTAACTACATCCTACCTCTGGAGAACCAAGAAAATGGTGGAGGAAAGACTCCTTCCACACACTCGTTCATTCCATTAATGGATGGAAATTCGAAAGAAGAGAGAGGAGATTGGAAAAAAAGCGGGATCTTTGAGAGAAAATAAGGGTTTGGAGGAAGTAACCTACCCCCGACTCTCATATGAACCATGGATAGATGAAAGAAAGGATGGTAGGTGATATTACACACCCTTGGCGAGAAACTACATACCATTTCGAATCCCTAAAGGCTGTTGGTTTGTTAGGTTGTCCAAAGAACCATAAAATCCGTTTCCAAGAAGCTTCGCAATGTTGTAAATGGAACCTGGAAGTAGGCAGTGTATTGGGATCACATTGACCGTGCTGGAGGGAAGAGAGAGGAAGAGCATGCCCGAGGGACTGGAGAGCAGAGAAAGAACGACTTCTTGTGTTGTATGGAGCATGGGATGACTTCGTACGCTACCTAAGAGGATGCACAAAGAACCGGTGGTGACTTGCTTGGTTGGTAGCTTGGAAGCCTTTTGTGAAAACAAGAGGGGTTTTGGAAATCTTCAAAATATTATCTTCCATGATGGTCTCATATACCGACACGGGGGTGGAATTCTACAGTGGAGTAGCCTATGGTTTGGAAGAAATCAGTCCCCACATAATCAACTTCCTTGGAGCTTCATCTTGGAAAAGATAAGTGTACTCTTACTTTTATGTATGAATTTAGCAGTATAGAATGAAGAGTACGCGATACCCGATTATCATGATGTTTTGACTGCAATTTTCCTATAGATGTCGATCCGTAAACTGTCATGGATATTCCACTGGATCAGTTCGTCACAACGAATCTTACAACTTAGTTCATTGTGGTTATTTAATTCCACAAAATACTGAATCCAATGGAACTGAAAGAGAAATAACTATCCAGCAAATAAGCACACAATCCACACAACGACACAAGATATACCCCGGGAAAACCCAGCCACAAATGAGGACTATACCTTGTTCTTCATATCAAAATTCAGATAGAAAGGAAATGGATTTCCCTGTAGAGTTACATATGACTCTACGGCCAGAATGGATACTACAGGATCTCCTAGATCTCCTATGTTATGCTACCATATCCACTCCCATGTTGTTTTCTCAACTATGGGAAAATACAATAACATCGAAAGAATGGAACCCCTTCTTCTCCCAACAGCCCGATATTTAACATAGCACGATACTCACCGCTTAGGGTTAATTTTAGGGTTTTTTTATACCCCAAACCATGATTAGGGCTGTGGTTTTGGACCTTCTAGAATGTTCTTCAAATTCCACACATGACTAGCTCCACATGTGCGAGAAATGAGAGCCGGCGTGGAATCCACTCGGTACCATGGTGGTCAACTGGGTAGGTCAACTTGTGTGTAGGGAAAATTTTAGGGGCGGAATTTAGCCCATGGGATACTTTTCGGCCTTTTTTTTTCTTCCAAGAAACCATTTTCCAATTTGCCTTTTTTTCAAAGATGTTTTGCCGAAATTCCATGGGATAATTTTTTTTTACTCTAAAAATCGCCAAAATTGTACAGTAATTATATAAAGTCCTTGGAAATTTGAATATTTTAAAAAAAAAATCGCCAAACATTTTATGGTTGCAAATTTAAGAATTAGTAAGATTCGCCAAGGTTTCTACACTTTGAGAAAATTATGGAGCTTTAAAATTTTCCCTGCTTGCAGCAGGCATAACTTCTTCATACGGACTCCGATTGAGGTGATTCTTGCACCGTTGGAAATTTCTCGGTGTGTAGAATGTAAAATTTTGGTCCAATCGTTTTTCCTCTGAAAAATGGCATTTAATACCTCTAAATGGTACTAGAAGGTTTCAGACGATTTTTTGACCCCAAATCTGAAAAGTGAGTCGTGCCCTACAAGCCAATTAATCCAATATTTTGGCCCCGAAATATCCAAACAGGTAACCAATTATATATTGATCCATTTCGTATCAGATGCCGACATCATTGCTTGATTAAGTCATGTGCGAAACATGTGCGGTAAAGTGTTGTAATTTCTTGCATGGCAATTGTTTGACAAAAGAATTGAGTAGGTGAAAGTTTTCCTTGTCCAATTATGGTTGATAAATGGGTTCTATGGATGATATGAAACTCGTTATTGAGTGGGTAGTAAGTATCTCTTTCCGAGGAGAGAAGTATTAAGGCCTTTCTTATGGATGCACCTCGTTTCCCTCAATCTAAGTTTTCCCAGTTTCTGTATTTGAATATTTTCAAGACTTAAATATTTATTTGAAATTCATTTATATGCGAGTATGAATAACGCCATGCATGCCTAATAAGTGGGTTGGAGTGGAATAACTCCTGTGGCTAATTTAGAAAGGGAATGATTCTTGAATTTTGAGCATGGTAGGATTGCGTAGAACGCCTTGTAAATATTGATATATGTATTCCAATATACAAATTGGGTAGTAATTAGCTATGGCATATAGGATCTAAACACACATGTGAAAATGATTTCCAAAAATATCAAATACCAAGGTTCCAATTTGAGAGATATTGTTTGTGCAATAGGGGCCTTTCTCAGTTTTTTTTTTTTTTTTAGCATTTTGGACTGTGGCCGCGCTTTCCCTCTAGGAAAGTCACGAGAAATCGCCCTTATTATTCATAAGAACTGTGTCAATTCCTCCTTGGCCACTTTTGTCCTTTAGAATAACCACGACCATGACTTGTAGGTGCTTGTTTGGGCATTTTTTGATGAATTTTGAGGGTTTAAAGGAATGAATGAAAAGAGAACTTGGTAACAAGCCTAAGAAATATTTTCATACATATATTCAATGGGATTGCGATGACAAATTATGGATTAGAATACGAGTTACCTCTCTTTCATCTTGTTTTTAGCCTCCCTAAACATGGCTTGGATAATTTTCCCCAAACACCCAGGGAAATCTGGCTGTTGTGTGTGCCTTAGAGTTAGAAGTGGTTTAGGGATGTCCTGAATAGTTAGAGGTGATGTTTGCCTCTTCTAAGAATTGAATTTAATCATAGTTTGTTGTTGCAATTGACCTCCTCGAAGGAAGAAAGGGCTCAATATCCCTATCCTCCCCGAACACTTGTTAAGGTGTAACTTTCATGGGTGGATTTAATGATTGTTTTAAATCACTTACCATAACCGGACCAAGACTAATGATATGTATCTTTAGGGTTTTGAAATACCTAGCTTGGACATTACATATGCTTCTTTGTTTAGGTGATGCTTCACTTGACAAATGTTTACTATGCTGAATCCTTGAGGAGGGGGGATTTTTCTTTGAAGGGCCTTGCTGACGTGAGACGAGGAAGAGTGAGGATTGTTTTTGAGGGCCTAGAGGATGAAATGTCAATCTCCAAGGATGATTACATCTAGGGATGTCATCTCACCGGAGCCATTTGTTCCTTGGAATGATTGGTTGGTTGTTGAATTCCCCAAGTGAAAAATAGTTTTTGTTGTTCACCGGGGTTATAAATGACCCACCACATCTAATTTTTCCGACTGGTTAGTATAAAATTTATTCTTTTATCCATAAAAAAAAGAGTATGTTATCTTAAAACTTGATGATATGGTTGAGAGGCCCTATTCTCCAATGCAAAATAAAAGACAAAGAAATCAGGGATTCAAATATGTAAAACTTAGAAATAATAACTAAATATGCACAAAACACGCCATAAAATCAATACGAAATTTAATATGATCCACTTCCTTCGTGGATTAAAACAAGTTTAAGAAGGCTTATTCCTCCAACAATACAAAATGCTCCATTTCACGCACACTAGATTTTCTGCAAATTTTAGGCATTTCAATCCCAATATTCTAAACATTATTCTCATTTAAAATTTCCTTGTCCTATGTTTCATATTGCTTTGAAGATACAATAAAGTGACGGTATATGTTTTCAATGGAATAGAAGAAAAACAAGGTAGATGGAAGCAAAGCTTCTAGTCCTTGCCAAAAGTAAAAGCAAAATTACCAAGTCCCTCGTTTCAGGTTAAGAAGGGGCCGAGAACTCAACCCCTCTCTGCAAACTGCAAAGCATTAGCAAGAATGAAACCAACACCAAAACAATAATTCTGGTTAATATGAAGTTCACAATAATTAGAACGCAACAAAGCTCAACTTCATTAGAATGCTCCGAATTTTTATCACGAAGGATAATAAATGAAATCTTATTTTTATTTAATCATCTAATCTAAAAAGGAAGACATCATTGAATCTAAATCTCACTAAACCAATGCAAAGGTCAAAAGCATCAATTACGTCTAATTATTATTTATAAACATGCATGCTTATCAACGCAGCAAGATATTGATTCGATTTTATAGCAAACCGTATTAACCATCTCATAATCAATTGAAATTGAATGTAATTGTAAACATAACCAGATTTCCAAATTTTTTATATCAAATAGTGCATGTAACCTTCTCTGCATAAAAGCATGAGGGAATCGGTTGAATGCAGAATCAGAGAACTAAATTGTGCAGAAAACCTTCATATTCCACTCCATGGAAAAGATAAATAAATATCCCACTATATACACGTAAAATAAAATGAAGTATGTATATGCTCAATGAAAGTGGATTGTAGGGACGTTAACTTCAAAGAAGAATACATAGGGTCAAGTCAGCAATTAAACAAGGAAAGGAGCCGAATCTTCAAATTAATATTACATTTTCTGGTATATTTGCTCCTCTTTGTTTGCATGCTTCCTGGTATGAACAATATCTCCATGAGACACCGGTTGTGCTCTAATTTCCTCATTTAGCCTAGCTCCGTCACAATGCTGTATAACTAAACATCCAAATCCAACTTCAAAATGGGCAATTTAGTTGATTTAGTAACTTTTATTATCTTTAGAGTTGTCCTTAATGGGCAATTTAGTTCATTTTTTTAATTCTCAACATATGTTATGAATTTTGTTTATTTATATTACTTATTAACTAATTTATTTATTTTGTGATTTTTTCCTTAAATAAAATTCTTAGGATGTTGAAACTGCTAAATGCTATTTGTCATTTTGATTTAAAAGATGAAGAATTAATTTTTACTTGAAAGAAATTATTAATTAATTAAAAAAATAATATGAAATACACATTTTTAATGATAAACTAAGATTTTTTTATATTATTTCTCTAGGAGTGCCTTTGCATGGTTAGAGGGAAGTGGTGGTTTTTAAAAACAATGTAAGGACTTATAATTTCAGGTAGAAGAAGTTGCACGGTATACTTTTAAAAAATGTCATCCGCAATGGCCACAGGGACATTCCAATTTGCATTGGACCTTTCACTGAACCCCTATGCAACGGCAACCATATCATAAAATATATATTCCAGTGTTTTGCTCAACACCATCATTCATGTAACAATTTTCCCCCCTTCATCTCGGTTTCTAAGTTCATTGCTCAAGCAATCTAGAAGGGTTTACAATTCCGCACACAAAGATGCATGCACGTCAAAAGTATTTATACATGAAAGTCAAATTTAAAACAATAATATAGACAAGCATTCCAATATAATTAAAAAAGACCACACCTTAAACTATATAATCATTCTGCAATTTTTATTTATTGAAGATGGATTGTTCAAATTACATTAAACATAGTTACTCTCTAGAATTATATGCTTCCCTCAACCTCTATAGCTTCTACAGCTCGGTCTCCACTCTATGCTTCCCTCAACCTCTACAACGTCAACTTATAAGAACTCGGCCTCTTTTGTTGTCAGTTCTATCTTTCATCACAACCGGTTTACATATATAGAATTGTTAGAGGAATACCAAATAGTTCGACTACCAACTATTGAATTCCCTTCTGCCTAGGCAAAGAATGGTTTCACATTCAGAATTATTTTATGGATTTATTATTTTAGGGTATTCATTAATGATTAATGATATTTTGAATACAACCAAATTTTGTTAGTTCATTGTGTTAAGGTGTGGGTCTAGTCAACAGGTTTTGCTTACGGGTGAGCTAGTTGGGAGGAGACACTAAAACATCCAACCAGTTGATGGTTGGTGTGGACCAGGGTGTGATCCTCGGGCCATTTTGATAATCTTAGAACAAAGCATAAAATATGTTTCTTCATCAAATGAGTGCTATATACAAGGTTGCCATGCAGTTGTTGAACAAGAAACTTGTATTGATTTGAAAACATCTATGTAGCAACTGTGCAAGTCTATAAAATCACACATTATGTAGCAGTTTTTGTATAACTGTAACATCATACATTCCGTAGTATCATCAATCTATTAAAACATACTCTATTATAAAAGTTATAGAGCATATCTAAACTATTGGAGAAATCTCCACCTGCAGGGTAACCTTCTGCACCATGATGGTCCTGCATCAACTTGCAATTAACATAAATTATTTCCATATGAATATAGTGAAAAAAGAATATCGAATACCTTTGAAACATTTTGTAATAACTACAACCATCCTGTCCTGACATCCCTTTTTCTATTCAATGATTTCATCTAACTTTGTGCACATTGCTCAGCAAACGAATCATACCTTTTACGATCACAGCTTTGAATGCACAATTGAAAAAGAAATACAGATCACTTACAAGTGTAGCCAAAATTTATTTGAAAGTTAACAACATATCTTATTATCTGTATGGAAAGGATTTTACTGTGGGTGTACCCAAGCTGTGGCAATTTCAAATGCAAGGTTCATTATGTTTTCAATCGACCATTTTTTTGTGGCATTCAAAAATATCTAACAACGTGTCACTTTTCTGTCATACAATCGGTGAAATTGTTTTTCCAATTTCTTTGTTACAATTCACCGATGTATGTTTGCATGTGCTTCTATTGAAAGAAAATATATGACTTCGACTACTGGACATTGCTATCAACCTCTGTTTTTTAAATGGATCCTTTGTTACTTTTCACTTGGAAAAAGTCATGTGTCATGGATCATTCATTTTGTGCTTACAGAAACAATTTCAATGCTTGCCTATAATGTCTCCCTCGCTCTCGAAGTGCCCAATGTCAAATGAAGCAATGGTTCAATTATCTTTAGTGACATAAACTTTAAAGAACCTGATCTCATATACCGTGTCTACATGTATTTTAGTGCTTTCGTGGCTGTTCTATGTATTTTAACTTTTATCTATGAAACAACAACAAAAATTCCCCTGAGAAATATGGGTAATTGTTGGCTTAGTGTAGTCTCATTTTTCCTTTTATAAAAACTAAAACTAAAATATTATTATTTTAAAAAATATTAACGTAATGTTATTGTTAAATGAAAAATATTAACGTAATGTTATTGTTAAATGAATATTCATTTAAATTATTTATCAATTAATGTTTAATTGTCTTTTCCATATTATAAAAAACATGAGATTTATACATTACTATTATCCATTATTTTTAAAATTTATACTAATTAATGTCATAATTTCATATATATATATATATATATGTATAATTCAAAGTTCTATAACTTGTAATTAAATGGATCGAACTAAAATATTATGGTGTAATATAGAGGTTTTGGACTCCGAGTGCAAACGTGGAACTATAATCGAATTGAAATATTAATAGAAGCTTTTGGTTCGCATAAGATATATATTGATTTTCCATTTTTTAATAAGACAAAGGAATCCCTTTGCAAAGAGACATACAAATAATTTAATATTCCACAATTTCCAAGGAAGCTACGTGGATCTCTGTTTATTCCTCCCACAACACGCGTACTGAAGATAACAAAGGCGATGCATGGCCTATCAAGTCTATGACTTTGTGCAATTTTGCAATTTTTATATAAAAGCTAAGTTTGTTTTGCAGGTTTTTCATCGCACGAGACAATCAAAGTTCTAGCTTCAATCTATTTTTCACGCGAGAAGAAAATAGTTTTTTTAGCTTATGCGAGGGAAAACAGTGCTCATCACCCGTGCATCTTCTGGAATTAGAGAGGTTTACAGATGGAGAATGCATTAGTGTATTATTTTTATGTGTTCTGTTGCAGTAGTACTAATCAATGGTATTTCGATTGTTTGTTCCAGCAAATGGCCTATTTGTACGCCAAGAAAGGAGTGAATCTGATGTTGGTTGCAGGAGGTAAGACCGTCCGAAAGCCGTTGCTCACAAATCACGGCCAGAACACATTCATATAATTTTTACATATCAATAGTCACAATATGAAACCCTTGCAAAATCAACATGTTAATATAGATATATAGAGATATACCGAACAACGTAGTTAAAAATGGAGCTCATAAGCCGTGCTGCTTGCAAGCGAGCACGGACTAATAAGTTAGAATGACACTTAGCTAGAAGTCAATGCTACTTCCCTAGAAGGGGCTTATATTTTATTTTGATTTATAGATAATAAAAAGATATTGTCAAAGTGTATATATCATGAACACTTTCGAACACAGTATAAATGGAATTTGTTAATATGTTTTAACATAAGCGTGGACAAGTTTAATGATATGTGGTCATTAGTTTTATTCAAATAAGTTAAAACCACACCGCTAAGGTATTTATATTTTATGCATTTTAAATATAGTCATCAATCATATTCTTACTATGAAATATTATATGCAAAACTTCCTTCCAATTTTTATTAATTATGGATAGCAAAATTACAATAATTGGAATTTATGGGCTGATTATACAAACAACTTAATAGAGTTTATAAATTCAAACAAATAATTGAAGTTCACCTCAAAAAAAAAAGATATGTATTTTAAAATATACATAAATACATGTATTTTAAAATATACATAAATATATTTATAGTTTTATAAATGATTGATTATATGTTTTGAAATTAATTATAATTTTTTTTTAATAGTATAGTTTTATAAATGATTGGTTATATTTTTTTGAAATTAATTATAATTTTTTTTTTTAATAGTTGTACCCATTTTTGTGGGTAAACTCCAACGCCGATTCTTTTGTCTAACCATTTTATTGGCATACTTACAAGATTGGACATTGAAATATTTGTTTTTTCCCTGGTTAACCAAGCAACCCAGAGTAAAGAAAAGAAAATGGATTATTTCCATCCACATTGATTGAAAAGAATAGAATATACAGTCACGGCGATTTTAATTGTTGAATGAATATACAGTCACAGTGATTAATATAAAAAGTTAATAGCTGTTGAAGGAATATACAGTCACAGTGATTAATTAATAGAAATAAACAAATTAATTCTTTCAAGGACAGCGGCGGTGGAAATTGGAATTGAAAGCTAGAAATGTTTGTATGTTTTGTTGTCCAGGCTTTCAAGAGTAGAGGTCATCGTCATCGTCCTCCTTTGCGGTAGCCTCTGCCTCTGCTGCGGTGGTTTGTGGAGCGAAAGCTGTGGCTGTGGCGGTGGTGGTAGTAGGAAAGCGGAACTCCGACCCAAAACCTCCTCGACACTGCTGTAATGTCTGAGCAAATGCTCCATACTTACGTATATCGGCATCACTAACACTCCTCCTGGCAAATTTCATTGCTTCCTCGAAATGAGCTGCCTTTATTTCTTCGTGGGTATCGCCTTCTTCAATATCCATGGCAGCTTCAGGGTGTTCGTTTCGTTTCTTTTCTGCTTCAATGTCCTTTTCAATGTGCTCTCTAATGGCATACTTGCAAGCACGCTGACATATTTCATTAACATCAGCGCCACTGAATCCTTCTGTGTAGCGAGCAAGAGCTGCAATTTCAACATCCATAGCAACAGGCGACTTCCTCAGACATGCCTTAAAAATCTGAAGTCTGGAAGCTTCATCAGGTAATGGAATATATATCAGCTGATCAAGGCGACCAGGTCGTAACAGAGCAGGATCGATAATATCAGGGCGATTTGTAGCCCCAATAATGAAAACAGTTTTCTTTGCATTCATGCCATCCATCTCAGTCAGCATTTGATTCAATACTCTGTCTGCTGCACCCCCAGCATCCCCCACACTGCTACCACGCTGCATGGACACAGACACCCTCAAAGTCAGTCAGTGCCTGCCTAAAACAACAACAACCAACAAGAAGATAATATAATGTAGATTAATTATTACTTGCCTGAGTAGCAATTGAGTCGAGCTCATCAAAGAAAAGGACACAGGGTGCTGCCTGTCGAGCCTTATCAAAAATATCACGCACATTGGCTTCACTTTCTCCGAACCACATCGTGAGGAGCTCTGGCCCTTTCACGCTGATAAAGTTGGCCTGGCACTCATTGGCAATGGCCTTAGCCAGTAGCGTCTTACCACAACCAGGAGGTCCATAGAAGAGGACACCTTTTGAGGGAGCCATGCCAAACTTCTCGAATTTCTCTGGATGTTCCACGGGATATTGAACAGTCTGCATGCAAATAGTAATAGGTCAATGGAAATAAACACCTATATGAATCAATCATCATATAATTCAAAGCCCAGCACAGTCCCAAGGGTGAACCCAAGGCAGAGGCCGTCGAGAAGGGAGAACCCTCCACCTACAAGTTAGGCAGAACCCTCCACCCGATATATATTCAGGTCGTCCTTGAAAAAGAAAGTAGATATTAGCGAAGAGAGGAATATATATTAATTTTAATACCTCCTGGAGCTCTCTCTTGACATTTTCCAGGCCCCCAATATCCTCCCAAGAAACATTCGGCACCTCCACAACCTGATAAAAATTAAATGTTTAACTTCAGTGGAGATATATATATATATATATCACGTTTCATATAAAAACAATGGAAAGGAAAACAACAAATCTCGCTCAGGCTCTGTGTATGTTTAATAATATATCCAAGTTTATAACTACTCACAGTCTCACGGAGGGCAGAGGGGTTGCTGGTGCCCAAAGCTGTCCTCAAGTGCTCATTTGTAACGGCCATAGAATTCAGAATTTCAGCATCAATTGTTTCGTCATCCAAATCAATTACATCCATTTTTTCTCTGATACACTGTAGTGCAGCCTCTGTGCAAAGAGCTGCAAGGTCTGCCCCCACATGTCCATGTGTATTCTTGGCAATATGTTCAAGATCAACCTGTAGCATGGCCCAGTAACAATGATGTTAATTAATAATGTTACGTGGATGAAGAGAGCATAAGACGAGAGAGAAAGCAATAGAGTGTAGTTAATTACTTCTTCAGCAAGCTTCATATTCTTTGTGTGAATGCGAAGAACCTCCAATCGACCAACTTCATCTGGAACCCCAATTTCAATTTCCCGATCAAACCTACCAAATCTTCTAAGCGCTGGATCAATGCTGTTGGGCCTATTTGTTGCTCCCATCACAATCACGTGAGCTCGAGCTTTGAGGCCATCCATCAATGTCAAGAGTTGAGATACAATGCGTCTCTCTACTTCACCATGTGTTTTCTCCCTCTTTGGAGCTATGGAGTCAATCTCATCGATGAAAATGATGGAGGGAGCATTGTCCTCTGCTTCTTGAAAAGCCTTTCTGAGATTGTTCTCACTCTCTCCCGCAAGTTTTGACATAATTTCAGGACCATTAATTAAGAAAAAGAAAGATCCAGTCTCATTTGCCACTGCCCTGCCAATCAAGGTTTTTCCTGAACCAGGAGGACCATAAAGCAAAACACCCTTCGGTGGCTTCACACCAATAGCTTTGAAAAGCTGCGGATGTCGAAGGGGTAGCTCAACTAGTTCCCTGATTTGTGCCATTTGTTTCCCGAGACCACCAATATCATCATAACCAACTCCATTCAATTTCTCTTCATCTTCTCGTCGTATTGGATCTCCTTCACAAAAAATTTCAGTGTCGGGAGAAACAACACAATATTCACCAGGATCTGTCCCCACGATTTTGAATTCCACACTGCGCATCCCTCCTCGCACAAGAAAGAGGTCTCCTTTTCTCACAGGGCGATAGGCTTCCATGAAGTAAGCTGTATGATAATAAAACAAATTAATATATACAAGTAGGTTTTTCATAAAAACAACTAGTGTCATATGGACATTCACGTATACAAGTAGGCATTAAAAACCAGTACTCACGTTTCAAGTAGGCATCAAACAGGTCGCCTGTAAGACCCTCGATAGTGTCATCTATAGGAAGAATATGGACACTCTTCCCATACTTGACATCTGGGCACTGATGAACAGACACCACATCCCCCAATCTTACTCTCAGATTTGATCTAACAACTCTATTCATTCTAATTGCATGCTCTGCACAGCTGTCATCGCCCACAACTATGCAAACTGTATCCTTTCTCTTCTTACCCTGCACATGCCACAGTTAAACTTAAACAAATGGAGAGAGTTCAAGATCCGCAACCAAAATTCAAACTAAAATGCATCACATCATACAATATACAAGAAGGGATTGCAATGCCCTGCAGGCGTGGAAATCAAAATTATAATAGAGCGAGGAGGAACCTTAAGAAGGACTGTATCGCCCCTGAATAGCTGCAACGTTTCCATTGTTTGGGGATTAAGGGCCACCATAGAATTGTCATCGTTAATGGCTTCATCCACAACTAGGCGATTAGGAGCCTTCTTACGCTCAAGTATTGCACTGCTCAGGTCCCTCGTTGTTGTTACCCTGCTGCTGGAATTTGGAACGAAATTGGATTGATTAAATTAACAACCAACAGACTGTCAACAATCAATAAGAATAACAATAATATAACAATCAATAAGAATAACACTAATATATTGATGGGAGCAATCATGCCTTGCCACAGTGCCAAATTCGTATAAATTCTATTGCAGATTTAAAGGGATGAGAAGAAAATTTAAGCTTTTCTGACTTACGATTCAGATGATTCACCGGCCATCGTGGATTTTCAAACTATTCAAATTCAACGATAAGATAGAGTAGTCTATTTTCAAACAATGCAAGTGCAACGATAGAGTCTAGGGATGAGATCAACCGAAAGCTCCGATACACCAGTCTTTCTTGCGGAAATAGTGAAATTCCAAAATGGCCAATTAGATTTCTATTTTATATATATATATATGTGTGCGGGCATACAAAGTATGGATGGCCATTCCGTTTATATGTTGTAGGTAGGTCGGTTCAAATCAAGGAGTAAGGCATGCACATCTCCATAGTTCTTTTTCTCCATAAAAGTGGATTTCATACATTAATTTGTCTCAATAGCATTACATCTCACACATTATTCACACATTATTTGGGTGTTTTTGTGTTCGGTTTAAAATGAATTATTATCACTTTATTTGTTAAATTAAAAAGCCACTCCTTTAATTCTAACGATTAAGAATACAAATTATATCAACTTCTTTTTAATTTCTTCATCGACTTACCAAAGTATTAAATATATATTTAGATATACTTAGATATTTACATTTCAAATTGTCAACGTAGCATAATTGTACATCATGAAATAGTTGCCATGAAAGCATTAAAAATATATTTAAATATAATTAGATGTAATTAAAAAGCCACTCCTTTAATTCTAACGATTAAGAATACAAATTATATCAACTTGTTTTTATTTTTTTCATATATATATATATATATACTAGACATTCAACTACGACTTACCAAAGTATTCAATATATATTTAGATATACTTAGATATTTACATTTCGAATTGTCAACTTGGCATAATCGTACATCATGAAATAGTTGCCATGAAAGTATTAAAGATATATTTAAATATAATTAGATATTTACATTTCAAATTATTTTCCTGTTGAGCTTAAAAATAAATTATTATCATTATTTTTCATTAAATTAAAAAGCCACCCCTTTAATTCTAACAATTAAGAATACGGATTATATCAACTTCTTTTTGTTTTTTTCATATATATATATATATATATATATGAGACATTCAACTACGACTTACCAAAGTATTAAATATATATTTAGATATACTTAGATATCTACATTCCAAATTGTCAACGTGGCATCATTTTTAACTTAGGTTTGATTTCCCACTCTGAGTAAACATGGGCCCATGAGAGGGTTCCCTTCCCCATGGCCCTTTACCATTTGTTGCACAATTGAGCTTCTTTGGCCACATCTTCCCCCATTTAGGCCTTCCTCTAATTGATTCAGTCATCTTCTGTGTAGCATGCCATTAACTTCAGCACCAAATAGTTTGTCGGGTAGTTAGACAACACCTCTTAGGACCATCTGCACTCCCCGTCTTTAGCATGCATGCTCATTATTGCGCAAGGATGGTAGACTTTGATTCATCTTTTATCGCATTGCTAGCCCCTTACTTACCATATCCTACTCTCACATTATTGCAGCTTATTTCCCACAGCAATGTTATCGACTTTGATTCATCTTTTATTGCATCGCTAGCCCCTTGTTTACCACCACCTACTCTCGCCTTATCGCAGCTTATGTCCCACGGCAACATTGTCTTTCCATATACATGTGGATTTGGAGGCCTCTTTTCTACCTATTACTCATGGTTTTCCCTCTAATCCCTACGGGCGGAGCATCAAAACTAGAAGCTTGACAAAGGAAAGAAGAATATTGCTCCCTATAGTTGTGGACTTGTTGCGTAATCGAAGCTCCCGATGTTTTGTTGTGTGTAAATATGACACCCCTCCTTGCATTTCTTAACTTTGGTGGTCAATATGCCATCTAAATGAGATTCTATAAATTATGTCGTGTACGCTAGTATTTTAAGTTCAACACATGTTCTTGGGTCTTGTTTGGATTTCTTATATCGACCATCCTCCTCGCTTGAGGGGATGCCATTAATGTTATTAATTGTCCTTTCTTTTTATTCCTCATCTCAACTTGTGAGGTAGTAGGATGGACATCCGTTTATTGAGGCAGGGGACATCGGGCAATTTTAGCTAGATCTATTTCCTTTTGTTCATACATACTTGTGGAGATCATGGAATCGTTGTTGTATTTTGCAAGAGGATAGATCACACCCTTGGCTAGCAGGATCCTCGAGCGACCGTCTTACCCATGGGAGGACTTCGGGTGGCTGCATGTTCAGCTAAGTGCCCCGATGCATATGGCTGCAATGGACCGGAGAACCCAGCTCGGAATGACGCATCGAAGGTCTTCCCCGCATGCAGACCACTTGGTGGATGAGTGTAGACAGGCGCGTCGGCACGAGGGGTTCCATATGATGGCAAGATGGGCTTGGCGCCCATGTCGAAGGTGAGGCGCGTCGGGAGACACCAACACGTTGAGGTGGAGGGACTCAACGACACGTGTCGACACCCTGCCGCGTCAGCACAATGCCACATCAACAGAAATTCAAAAGGTAAAAAAAAATAAAATCTGGAGCCAAAATTTTATTTTGGCCATAACAGGAGCATTTTAGCTCACTATCCGATGAGACTTGCGCCATTTTGGCGCTATTTATAGAGGATACCGGGTTTCCTGTGAGGGACATCGCTCCATTCTGCTTAATTTATACAGAAATTTGAATTCGGTGGTTTTCGAAGGTTCATAGCTTGAGGATGGACGGGGGGCCCGGTTGAAGCCCGGATTTTTATGGTGTAGTCGTGACCTAGGCACACAAATAAATATGGAACGTTGAGGATAAATTCAAAAATATTTGAAGTCGGGAGATGAAAGAAGGCCAAAATCCACTATTGGGGCGCGCAAAAGTGCAATTTTTGAAAACTTGAAAGGAGCAAAAGTGGCCCCAGAACTCATAACCAGAAAATTTATTGATTTCAAAATTTGTTCTACTCATCAAGCTGAACAAATTTTCTTAGAAGAATTTTTTCCCAGAAATGCTTAGTTTGGGAGATAGGATTTTTCAGAGAAAATTCCAAGACTGGAAAAAGGTGCAAAAATCAAAAGTTGTTGATTCCAAAGTTCTATAAAATTTGATGGGAATATCAGAATGGAGTAATGAAAGTATATGCGTAATCAACATCATATGGTTGATCAGTTGCCGATATAATTTTTTTTCAAATTATTTATCTATTTTGTTGTATGGATATCATAAATTGGTCCTTCATAATAATTGCAGTTATAGGAACGATGTAAATTGGTGCAAAATTGCCGATTTTGGAGAGATGCAACTTTCAGCTCTGAAATGGTAAATGGAAATGGGAGCAGTCATTGGAAATATTGTTATAAGGTCGAGAAGAGGATGAAGGGAAAAGCGAAGTCATTTGGGAAGCACGATGAGGAGAATGTCAGGCATGCGGAAGCACCCAAGGACAAAGGCAAGCGTGTGCCTTGTTGGGCTCGATGCTAGAAGAGCCCGTGATCGTCCAAGACCAAGATCATACCAAGTTGTGTTATGTTCATGCGGAGCTGGATGGACAGAGTGTCACATCGTTGGTTGGAAGTGGGGCAACACACAACTTCATAAAGGAAGTAGTTACGAGGAGGCTCAAGTTACACTTAGAGCCGGGGCATACGTATTTCAAAGTTGTGGACTTGGAGGTAGAAAAAGTGGTTGGTGTTCCTAACCGAGTCCCTTTGAGACTTGGTGATTGGAGTGGTGATCCGATATTCCTTGTGGTGCCGATGGATGATTTTGAGGTTGCCTTGGGGCAGGATTTCTAAGGAGAGAAAAGGGAGTGTTGATGCCTCACTTAGATTGCTTGGCGATCCTTTCATGTTGAGAGCCGATTATAGTCCACGCAGTAGAAGGTCGTGAAAGTGACTTCTTTGAGCATGGAATCCACAACATGTCAAGGAAAGATGCGAACTCATTGTGGAGAAAGTAAAGGCATGGGGAAATAGAAGCAAATGCTCGAAGAAGAGTTGGAACCGGTGAGACATAAATAGGTGGAAAACTTGGAAAAACGAGTGACTAGACTCAAGGAGATGGTGGCATCGATAGTGTCGACCATCGGGAGTTAAGTTGATGCTTGCATGGTGATGCAAGAATCTTGCAATGCAGAAGAGAAGGAGGCTGGTTCGGACAGACGGGATGAAGACCTCTATAGCTTATACCGAGAGAGCACTGTGATGGAAAGCAAAGAAGGGGAAGGAACACAACATCCACAAGTGGAAGCAGCCGCGTCACCTCTGACTCGCTTGGGCAGGACCGTCACGGGGATCTCACGGCGAGGAGATTGTTAGAGGAATCGAACGAAAAGATCGGTTTGAATATACTACCCTTGGTGTATCCGAGCAAGAATATTGCTCACTCGGAGCAGTCGCGTAGCAACAATGTTGAGGGTGATGGTCGTGGGTGCCACTCACCCATCCTTCATCATTGAAGCGGACCACGAGGCAACCCACTTCCAGTGGTACGGTAGGAGGGATGTTTGGGACCTTAGGCAGAAGGTTCCTCATTGAATCCAGGAGAAACCACGATGTGGAAGACCTTGAGGTATGCATTGGATTGTGGAGGCAGTTTGGCGTGCGATGGTGGAAGTGGTGACTTCACCATGAGTGAACATGGAAACCAACTGAGACAGATAAGTACTTGGCATGAGATACATGGAGAAGCGAACTCGGGATTCGACTTGATGGAATGAAGTGAAGGGTTGGTGATCCGGATTTGTGTGGGAACGAAACAAAAGATAGCATATACAGAGATATATATTCACATACACAGATATATGGCAAGAAACACATCAATACAGTAAACACATATTCTATTAAATATCGGAAATAGAACAGACTGTAAATACAACAGCTAGAATGGTAGTAGCTATCTCTGAGAAGAGATGTGGCCGCTGTGCTCATTCGTGCCAAGATGATTACAAGGAGAGGACGAAAGGGCCTATTTATCATAAGCATGAGGGAAAGAATCCCAAACATCCAAAAGCCTAATCCTAGAAGATGAACCGTCATAAAGTTTGCGGCCCCAAGGTGGTTAGTTGAACAGTCAACTTCCCGGGGTCATAACTTTTGCATACGATCTCCGTTTGGGGCGCTCGGTAGCCCGTTGGAAAGATCTATCCGAGGACTACGCCGAGGGCCCTGGAGCAGATGGGCTCTGCCCGACCACGATTTCCCAAAACCGCCGTTTAGGGCCTCAAAACGGCCCCGAAAGTTTGGGACTCGAAAAACTGTAGAAAAATTACTAGAAAATTGGCAAACTGGGAAACTCTTTTGAGCCAGTGGAATAGGTGGGTGGCCACCGATATCCATCTGGATCAGTTGGATGAGAAGCAGCAATTGGATGAGGCTCTTTCAGGAGACTTGGTTGCAAGAACAGATGACACCGACAACCTTGGGCGAACGGTTTTTCAAGAGCAGCAGGCATGCTTGAAGACATCGTACAAGATGGAGACAGCTTGGGGTTGGGGGGAGGATGTCACACCCTTAGCTAGCAAGATCCTCAGGGCCTATCTTTCCCATGGGAGGACTTCGGGTTGTAGCATGTTCGGACCAAGTTCCCCAATGGACATGGCTGCCATGGACCGGAGAACCCGCCTTGGAATCTTGCACCGATGGTGGGGCTGACACGCAGACCACTACGTGGACGAGTGTAGATGGTGGGCATCGGGACGAGGGGTTTAGGATGATGGAAATATGGGAAATTTAGGGATTCCTCGCTTTTGATTCCCTGGTCCGAAAATAACTGTGCTCGCCCATCTTTGTCTAGATTGCATGCTCACCTCTTCTCTTCTAGCATCCCCCCTAAGTGATTTTCCAATCGAGTCTTCCATCTTGCAGAATGCAAAGAAGTGTAAGTGAGATCGCCCTTTGTATCTATCAAATTGCAGTTGTTGATGTCGATGTTCTCTATTAGGGACTAGACCTCCCTTATCAGTGGGCAACAACAAGAATGACACCTACCCATATCGATTAGAGTATAGATCGGGTGGGAGTGGAGAGGCTGGCTCATAGGTGGTTCATAGAGGGCCAGCGGAGCTATTCTTTTTTTGTGGGGGAAGGGGGGTGGTGTGGGATAATAGGGTGTTTGGAAGCGAAATGATTTGTGGATAGATGGAGAAAGGAGGGTGTAATACCCTAGTCTCATCCCTTTGAACTTGATCCTGGTTATATTGTAATTATGTTTTTCTCCATTATGTGTTTCTTAACACCATGAGGTGGTTTCCATGGTGATTTTGAACAGCGACAACCACGATCATTTTAATATTGACGGAAGGGTTCCAAGGATTAACGAGGAGGAGGAAAAAGACGGGGTTGTGTTTCCACCGGAGGGAAAGGTAAGGGGATCCAATGGGGGAATTTACTTTTCCTTATGAGTATGTCTTACCTTATCAATAGACCTTCTTTTCATTGTCTTATTTTCCATTTATCCTCAACTCTATCATAACCTTGAAGTGGGAGCCTAGTTAAATGAAAAGGGAAATATGAATATGAGAGCTTAGCAATCCTATTCCGTTAGTGTCTCGCTCATATTGTGTAGTAACTACATCCTACCTCTGGAGAACCAAGAAAATGGTGGAGGAAAGACTCCTTCCACACACTCGTTCATTCCATTAATGGATGGAAATTCGAAAGAAGAGAGAGGAGATTGGAAAAAAAGCGGGATCTTTGAGAGAAAATAAGGGTTTGGAGGAAGTAACCTACCCCCGACTCTCATATGAACCATGGATAGATGAAAGAAAGGATGGTAGGTGATATTACACACCCTTGGCGAGAAACTACATACCATTTCGAATCCCTAAAGGCTGTTGGTTTGTTAGGTTGTCCAAAGAACCATAAAATCCGTTTCCAAGAAGCTTCGCAATGTTGTAAATGGAACCTGGAAGTAGGCAGTGTATTGGGATCACATTGACCGTGCTGGAGGGAAGAGAGAGGAAGAGCATGCCCGAGGGACTGGAGAGCAGAGAAAGAACGACTTCTTGTGTTGTATGGAGCATGGGATGACTTCGTACGCTACCTAAGAGGATGCACAAAGAACCGGTGGTGACTTGCTTGGTTGGTAGCTTGGAAGCCTTTTGTGAAAACAAGAGGGGTTTTGGAAATCTTCAAAATATTATCTTCCATGATGGTCTCATATACCGACACGGGGGTGGAATTCTACAGTGGAGTAGCCTATGGTTTGGAAGAAATCAGTCCCCACATAATCAACTTCCTTGGAGCTTCATCTTGGAAAAGATAAGTGTACTCTTACTTTTATGTATGAATTTAGCAGTATAGAATGAAGAGTACGCGATACCCGATTATCATGATGTTTTGACTGCAATTTTCCTATAGATGTCGATCCGTAAACTGTCATGGATATTCCACTGGATCAGTTCGTCACAACGAATCTTACAACTTAGTTTCATTGTGGTTATTTAATTCCACAAAATACTGAATCCAATGGAACTGAAAGAGAAATAACTATCCAGCAAATAAGCACACAATCCACACAACGACACAAGATATACCCCGGAAAACCCAGCCACAAATGAGGACTATACCTTGTTCTTCATATCAAAATTCAGATAGAAAGGAAATGGATTTCCCTGTAGAGTTACATATGACTCTACGGCCAGAATGGATACTACAGGATCTCCTAGATCTCCTATGTTATGCTACCATATCCACTCCCATGTTGTTTTCTCAACTATGGGAAAATACAATAACATCGAAAGAATGGAACCCCTTCTTCTCCCAACAGCCCGATATTTAACATAGCACGATACTCACCGCTTAGGGTTAATTTTAGGGTTTTTTTTATACCCCAAACCATGATTAGGGCTGTGGTTTTGGACCTTCTAGAATGTTCTTCAAATTCCACACATGACTAGCTCCACATGTGCGAGAAATGAGAGCCGGCGTGGAATCCACTCGGTACCATGGTGGTCAACTGGGTAGGTCAACTTGTGTGTAGGGAAAATTTTAGGGGCGGAATTTAGCCCATGGGATACTTTTCGGCCTTTTTTTTTCTTCCAAGAAACCATTTTCCAATTTGCCTTTTTTTCAAAGATGTTTTGCCGAAATTCCATGGGATAATTTTTTTTTTACTCTAAAAATCGCCAAAATTGTACAGTAATTATATAAAGTCCTTGGAAATTTGAATATTTTAAAAAAAAAATCGCCAAACATTTTATGGTTGCAAATTTAAGAATTAGTAAGATTCGCCAAGGTTTCTACACTTTGAGAAAATTATGGAGCTTTAAAATTTTCCCTGCTTGCAGCAGGCATAACTTCTTCATACGGACTCCGATTGAGGTGATTCTTGCACCGTTGGAAATTTCTCGGTGTGTAGAATGTAAAATTTTGGTCCAATCGTTTTTCCTCTGAAAAATGGCATTTAATACCTCTAAATGGTACTAGAAGGTTTCAGACGATTTTTTGACCCCAAATCTGAAAAGTGAGTCGTGCCCTACAAGCCAATTAATCCAATATTTTGGCCCCGAAATAAGGTAACCAATTATATATTGATCCATTTCGTATCAGATGCCGACATCATTGCTTGATTAAGTCATGTGCAAAACATGTGCGGTAAAGTGTTGTAATTTCTTGCATGGCAATTGTTTGACAAAAGAATTGAGTAGGTGAAAGTTTTCCTTGTCCAATTATGGTTGATAAATGGGTTCTATGGATGATATGAAACTCGTTATTGAGTGGGTAGTAAGTATCTCTTTCCGAGGAGAGAAGTATTAAGGCCTTTCTTATGGATGCACCTCGTTTCCCTCAATCTAAGTTTTCCCAGTTTCTGTATTTGAATATTTTCAAGACTTAAATATTTATTTGAAATTCATTTATATGCGAGTATGAATAACGCCATGCATGCCTAATAAGTGGGTTGGAGTGGAATAACTCCTGTGGCTAATTTAGAAAGGGAATGATTCTTGAATTTTGAGCATGGTAGGATTGCGTAGAACGCCTTGTAAATATTGATATATGTATTCCAATATACAAATTGGGTAGTAATTAGCTATGGCATATAGGATCTAAACACACATGTGAAAATGATTTCCAAAAATATCAAATACCAAGGTTCCAATTTGAGAGATATTGTTTGTGCAATAGGGGCCTTTCTCAGTTTTTTTTTTTTTTTTAGCATTTTGGACTGTGGCCGCGCTTTCCCTCTAGGAAAGTCACGAGAAATCGCCCTTATTATTCATAAGAACTGTGTCAATTCCTCCTTGGCCACTTTTGTCCTTTAGAATAACCACGACCATGACTTGTAGGTGCTTGTTTG
Organism: Larix kaempferi; assembly: GCA_027924585.1. Classification (NCBI taxonomy): domain Eukaryota; kingdom Viridiplantae; phylum Streptophyta; class Pinopsida; order Pinales; family Pinaceae; genus Larix; species Larix kaempferi. Next base: position 584,097 of record BSBM01001296.1, on the reverse strand, counting down.
GGCATTTTTTGATGAATTTTGAGGGTTTAAAGGAATGAATGAAAAGAGAACTTGGTAACAAGCCTAAGAAATATTTTCATACATATATTCAATGGGATTGCGATGACAAATTATGGATTAGAATACGAGTTACCTCTCTTTCATCTTGTTTTTAGCCTCCCTAAACATGGCTTGGATAATTTTCCCCAAACACCCAGGGAAATCTGGCTGTTGTGTGTGCCTTAGAGTTAGAAGTGGTTTAGGGATGTCCTGAATAGTTAGAGGTGATGTTTGCCTCTTCTAAGAATTGAATTTAATCATAGTTTGTTGTTGCAATTGACCTCCTCGAAGGAAGAAAGGGCTCAATATCCCTATCCTCCCCGAACACTTGTTAAGGTGTAACTTTCATGGGTGGATTTAATGATTGTTTTAAATCACTTACCATAACCGGACCAAGACTAATGATATGTATCTTTAGGGTTTTGAAATACCTAGCTTGGACATTACATATGCTTCTTTGTTTAGGTGATGCTTCACTTGACAAATGTTTACTATGCTGAATCCTTGAGGAGGGGGGATTTTTCTTTGAAGGGCCTTGCTGACGTGAGACGAGGAAGAGTGAGGATTGTTTTTGAGGGCCTAGAGGATGAAATGTCAATCTCCAAGGATGATTACATCTAGGGATGTCATCTCACCGGAGCCATTTGTTCCTTGGAATGATTGGTTGGTTGTTGAATTCCCCAAGTGAAAAATAGTTTTTGTTGTTCACCGGGGTTATAAATGACCCACCACATCTAATTTTTCCGACTGGTTAGTATAAAATTTATTCTTTTATCCATAAAAAAAAGAGTATGTTATCTTAAAACTTGATGATATGGTTGAGAGGCCCTATTCTCCAATGCAAAATAAAAGACAAAGAAATCAGGGATTCAAATATGTAAAACTTAGAAATAATAACTAAATATGCACAAAACACGCCATAAAATCAATACGAAATTTAATATGATCCACTTCCTTCGTGGATTAAAACAAGTTTAAGAAGGCTTATTCCTCCAACAATACAAAATGCTCCATTTCACGCACACTAGATTTTCTGCAAATTTTAGGCATTTCAATCCCAATATTCTAAACATTATTCTCATTTAAAATTTCCTTGTCCTATGTTTCATATTGCTTTGAAGATACAATAAAGTGACGGTATATGTTTTCAATGGAATAGAAGAAAAACAAGGTAGATGGAAGCAAAGCTTCTAGTCCTTGCCAAAAGTAAAAGCAAAATTACCAAGTCCCTCGTTTCAGGTTAAGAAGGGGCCGAGAACTCAACCCCTCTCTGCAAACTGCAAAGCATTAGCAAGAATGAAACCAACACCAAAACAATAATTCTGGTTAATATGAAGTTCACAATAATTAGAACGCAACAAAGCTCAACTTCATTAGAATGCTCCGAATTTTTATCACGAAGGATAATAAATGAAATCTTATTTTTATTTAATCATCTAATCTAAAAAGGAAGACATCATTGAATCTAAATCTCACTAAACCAATGCAAAGGTCAAAAGCATCAATTACGTCTAATTATTATTTATAAACATGCATGCTTATCAACGCAGCAAGATATTGATTCGATTTTATAGCAAACCGTATTAACCATCTCATAATCAATTGAAATTGAATGTAATTGTAAACATAACCAGATTTCCAAATTTTTTATATCAAATAGTGCATGTAACCTTCTCTGCATAAAAGCATGAGGGAATCGGTTGAATGCAGAATCAGAGAACTAAATTGTGCAGAAAACCTTCATATTCCACTCCATGGAAAAGATAAATAAATATCCCACTATATACACGTAAAATAAAATGAAGTATGTATATGCTCAATGAAAGTGGATTGTAGGGACGTTAACTTCAAAGAAGAATACATAGGGTCAAGTCAGCAATTAAACAAGGAAAGGAGCCGAATCTTCAAATTAATATTACATTTTCTGGTATATTTGCTCCTCTTTGTTTGCATGCTTCCTGGTATGAACAATATCTCCATGAGACACCGGTTGTGCTCTAATTTCCTCATTTAGCCTAGCTCCGTCACAATGCTGTATAACTAAACATCCAAATCCAACTTCAAAATGGGCAATTTAGTTGATTTAGTAACTTTTATTATCTTTAGAGTTGTCCTTAATGGGCAATTTAGTTCATTTTTTTAATTCTCAACATATGTTATGAATTTTGTTTATTTATATTACTTATTAACTAATTTATTTATTTTGTGATTTTTTCCTTAAATAAAATTCTTAGGATGTTGAAACTGCTAAATGCTATTTGTCATTTTGATTTAAAAGATGAAGAATTAATTTTTACTTGAAAGAAATTATTAATTAATTAAAAAAATAATATGAAATACACATTTTTAATGATAAACTAAGATTTTTTTATATTATTTCTCTAGGAGTGCCTTTGCATGGTTAGAGGGAAGTGGTGGTTTTTAAAAACAATGTAAGGACTTATAATTTCAGGTAGAAGAAGTTGCACGGTATACTTTTAAAAAATGTCATCCGCAATGGCCACAGGGACATTCCAATTTGCATTGGACCTTTCACTGAACCCCTATGCAACGGCAACCATATCATAAAATATATATTCCAGTGTTTTGCTCAACACCATCATTCATGTAACAATTTTCCCCCCTTCATCTCGGTTTCTAAGTTCATTGCTCAAGCAATCTAGAAGGGTTTACAATTCCGCACACAAAGATGCATGCACGTCAAAAGTATTTATACATGAAAGTCAAATTTAAAACAATAATATAGACAAGCATTCCAATATAATTAAAAAAGACCACACCTTAAACTATATAATCATTCTGCAATTTTTATTTATTGAAGATGGATTGTTCAAATTACATTAAACATAGTTACTCTCTAGAATTATATGCTTCCCTCAACCTCTATAGCTTCTACAGCTCGGTCTCCACTCTATGCTTCCCTCAACCTCTACAACGTCAACTTATAAGAACTCGGCCTCTTTTGTTGTCAGTTCTATCTTTCATCACAACCGGTTTACATATATAGAATTGTTAGAGGAATACCAAATAGTTCGACTACCAACTATTGAATTCCCTTCTGCCTAGGCAAAGAATGGTTTCACATTCAGAATTATTTTATGGATTTATTATTTTAGGGTATTCATTAATGATTAATGATATTTTGAATACAACCAAATTTTGTTAGTTCATTGTGTTAAGGTGTGGGTCTAGTCAACAGGTTTTGCTTACGGGTGAGCTAGTTGGGAGGAGACACTAAAACATCCAACCAGTTGATGGTTGGTGTGGACCAGGGTGTGATCCTCGGGCCATTTTGATAATCTTAGAACAAAGCATAAAATATGTTTCTTCATCAAATGAGTGCTATATACAAGGTTGCCATGCAGTTGTTGAACAAGAAACTTGTATTGATTTGAAAACATCTATGTAGCAACTGTGCAAGTCTATAAAATCACACATTATGTAGCAGTTTTTGTATAACTGTAACATCATACATTCCGTAGTATCATCAATCTATTAAAACATACTCTATTATAAAAGTTATAGAGCATATCTAAACTATTGGAGAAATCTCCACCTGCAGGGTAACCTTCTGCACCATGATGGTCCTGCATCAACTTGCAATTAACATAAATTATTTCCATATGAATATAGTGAAAAAAGAATATCGAATACCTTTGAAACATTTTGTAATAACTACAACCATCCTGTCCTGACATCCCTTTTTCTATTCAATGATTTCATCTAACTTTGTGCACATTGCTCAGCAAACGAATCATACCTTTTACGATCACAGCTTTGAATGCACAATTGAAAAAGAAATACAGATCACTTACAAGTGTAGCCAAAATTTATTTGAAAGTTAACAACATATCTTATTATCTGTATGGAAAGGATTTTACTGTGGGTGTACCCAAGCTGTGGCAATTTCAAATGCAAGGTTCATTATGTTTTCAATCGACCATTTTTTTGTGGCATTCAAAAATATCTAACAACGTGTCACTTTTCTGTCATACAATCGGTGAAATTGTTTTTCCAATTTCTTTGTTACAATTCACCGATGTATGTTTGCATGTGCTTCTATTGAAAGAAAATATATGACTTCGACTACTGGACATTGCTATCAACCTCTGTTTTTTAAATGGATCCTTTGTTACTTTTCACTTGGAAAAAGTCATGTGTCATGGATCATTCATTTTGTGCTTACAGAAACAATTTCAATGCTTGCCTATAATGTCTCCCTCGCTCTCGAAGTGCCCAATGTCAAATGAAGCAATGGTTCAATTATTTTTAGTGACATAAACTTTAAAGAACCTGATCTCATATACCGTGTCTACATGTATTTTAGTGCTTTCGTGGCTGTTCTATGTATTTTAACTTTTATCTATGAAACAACAACAAAAATTCCCCTGAGAAATATGGGTAATTGTTGGCTTAGTGTAGTCTCATTTTTCCTTTTATAAAAACTAAAACTAAAATATTATTATTTTAAAAAATATTAACGTAATGTTATTGTTAAATGAAAAATATTAACGTAATGTTATTGTTAAATGAATATTCATTTAAATTATTTATCAATTAATGTTTAATTGTCTTTTCCATATTATAAAAAACATGAGATTTATACATTACTATTATCCATTATTTTTAAAATTTATACTAATTAATGTCATAATTTCATATATATATATATATATATATGTATAATTCAAAGTTCTATAACTTGTAATTAAATGGATCGAACTAAAATATTATGGTGTAATATAGAGGTTTTGGACTCCGAGTGCAAACGTGGAACTATAATCGAATTGAAATATTAATAGAAGCTTTTGGTTCGCATAAGATATATATTGATTTTCCATTTTTTAATAAGACAAAGGAATCCCTTTGCAAAGAGACATACAAATAATTTAATATTCCACAATTTCCAAGGAAGCTACGTGGATCTCTGTTTATTCCTCCCACAACACGCGTACTGAAGATAACAAAGGCGATGCATGGCCTATCAAGTCTATGACTTTGTGCAATTTTGCAATTTTTATATAAAAGCTAAGTTTGTTTTGCAGGTTTTTCATCGCACGAGACAATCAAAGTTCTAGCTTCAATCTATTTTTCACGCGAGAAGAAAATAGTTTTTTTAGCTTATGCGAGGGAAAACAGTGCTCATCACCCGTGCATCTTCTGGAATTAGAGAGGTTTACAGATGGAGAATGCATTAGTGTATTATTTTTATGTGTTCTGTTGCAGTAGTACTAATCAATGGTATTTCGATTGTTTGTTCCAGCAAATGGCCTATTTGTACGCCAAGAAAGGAGTGAATCTGATGTTGGTTGCAGGAGGTAAGACCGTCCGAAAGCCGTTGCTCACAAATCACGGCCAGAACACATTCATATAATTTTTACATATCAATAGTCACAATATGAAACCCTTGCAAAATCAACATGTTAATATAGATATATAGAGATATACCGAACAACGTAGTTAAAAATGGAGCTCATAAGCCGTGCTGCTTGCAAGCGAGCACGGACTAATAAGTTAGAATGACACTTAGCTAGAAGTCAATGCTACTTCCCTAGAAGGGGCTTATATTTTATTTTGATTTATAGATAATAAAAAGATATTGTCAAAGTGTATATATCATGAACACTTTCGAACACAGTATAAATGGAATTTGTTAATATGTTTTAACATAAGCGTGGACAAGTTTAATGATATGTGGTCATTAGTTTTATTCAAATAAGTTAAAACCACACCGCTAAGGTATTTATATTTTATGCATTTTAAATATAGTCATCAATCATATTCTTACTATGAAATATTATATGCAAAACTTCCTTCCAATTTTTATTAATTATGGATAGCAAAATTACAATAATTGGAATTTATGGGCTGATTATACAAACAACTTAATAGAGTTTATAAATTCAAACAAATAATTGAAGTTCACCTCAAAAAAAAAAGATATGTATTTTAAAATATACATAAATACATGTATTTTAAAATATACATAAATATATTTATAGTTTTATAAATGATTGATTATATGTTTTGAAATTAATTATAATTTTTTTTTAATAGTATAGTTTTATAAATGATTGGTTATATTTTTTTGAAATTAATTATAATTTTTTTTTTTAATAGTTGTACCCATTTTTGTGGGTAAACTCCAACGCCGATTCTTTTGTCTAACCATTTTATTGGCATACTTACAAGATTGGACATTGAAATATTTGTTTTTTCCCTGGTTAACCAAGCAACCCAGAGTAAAGAAAAGAAAATGGATTATTTCCATCCACATTGATTGAAAAGAATAGAATATACAGTCACGGCGATTTTAATTGTTGAATGAATATACAGTCACAGTGATTAATATAAAAAGTTAATAGCTGTTGAAGGAATATACAGTCACAGTGATTAATTAATAGAAATAAACAAATTAATTCTTTCAAGGACAGCGGCGGTGGAAATTGGAATTGAAAGCTAGAAATGTTTGTATGTTTTGTTGTCCAGGCTTTCAAGAGTAGAGGTCATCGTCATCGTCCTCCTTTGCGGTAGCCTCTGCCTCTGCTGCGGTGGTTTGTGGAGCGAAAGCTGTGGCTGTGGCGGTGGTGGTAGTAGGAAAGCGGAACTCCGACCCAAAACCTCCTCGACACTGCTGTAATGTCTGAGCAAATGCTCCATACTTACGTATATCGGCATCACTAACACTCCTCCTGGCAAATTTCATTGCTTCCTCGAAATGAGCTGCCTTTATTTCTTCGTGGGTATCGCCTTCTTCAATATCCATGGCAGCTTCAGGGTGTTCGTTTCGTTTCTTTTCTGCTTCAATGTCCTTTTCAATGTGCTCTCTAATGGCATACTTGCAAGCACGCTGACATATTTCATTAACATCAGCGCCACTGAATCCTTCTGTGTAGCGAGCAAGAGCTGCAATTTCAACATCCATAGCAACAGGCGACTTCCTCAGACATGCCTTAAAAATCTGAAGTCTGGAAGCTTCATCAGGTAATGGAATATATATCAGCTGATCAAGGCGACCAGGTCGTAACAGAGCAGGATCGATAATATCAGGTCGATTTGTAGCCCCAATAATGAAAACAGTTTTCTTTGCATTCATGCCATCCATCTCAGTCAGCATTTGATTCAATACTCTGTCTGCTGCACCCCCAGCATCCCCCACACTGCTACCACGCTGCATGGACACAGACACCCTCAAAGTCAGTCAGTGCCTGCCTAAAACAACAACAACCAACAAGAAGATAATATAATGTAGATTAATTATTACTTGCCTGAGTAGCAATTGAGTCGAGCTCATCAAAGAAAAGGACACAGGGTGCTGCCTGTCGAGCCTTATCAAAAATATCACGCACATTGGCTTCACTTTCTCCGAACCACATCGTGAGGAGCTCTGGCCCTTTCACGCTGATAAAGTTGGCCTGGCACTCATTGGCAATGGCCTTAGCCAGTAGCGTCTTACCACAACCAGGAGGTCCATAGAAGAGGACACCTTTTGAGGGAGCCATGCCAAACTTCTCGAATTTCTCTGGATGTTCCACGGGATATTGAACAGTCTGCATGCAAATAGTAATAGGTCAATGGAAATAAACACCTATATGAATCAATCATCATATAATTCAAAGCCCAGCACAGTCCCAAGGGTGAACCCAAGGCAGAGGCCGTCGAGAAGGGAGAACCCTCCACCTACAAGTTAGGCAGAACCCTCCACCCGATATATATTCAGGTCGTCCTTGAAAAAGAAAGTAGATATTAGCGAAGAGAGGAATATATATTAATTTTAATACCTCCTGGAGCTCTCTCTTGACATTTTCCAGGCCCCCAATATCCTCCCAAGAAACATTCGGCACCTCCACAACCTGATAAAAATTAAATGTTTAACTTCAGTGGAGATATATATATATATATATATCACGTTTCATATAAAAACAATGGAAAGGAAAACAACAAATCTCGCTCAGGCTCTGTGTATGTTTAATAATATATCCAAGTTTATAACTACTCACAGTCTCACGGAGGGCAGAGGGGTTGCTGGTGCCCAAAGCTGTCCTCAAGTGCTCATTTGTAACGGCCATAGAATTCAGAATTTCAGCATCAATTGTTTCGTCATCCAAATCAATTACATCCATTTTTTCTCTGATACACTGTAGTGCAGCCTCTGTGCAAAGAGCTGCAAGGTCTGCCCCCACATGTCCATGTGTATTCTTGGCAATATGTTCAAGATCAACCTGTAGCATGGCCCAGTAACAATGATGTTAATTAATAATGTTACGTGGATGAAGAGAGCATAAGACGAGAGAGAAAGCAATAGAGTGTAGTTAATTACTTCTTCAGCAAGCTTCATATTCTTTGTGTGAATGCGAAGAACCTCCAATCGACCAACTTCATCTGGAACCCCAATTTCAATTTCCCGATCAAACCTACCAAATCTTCTAAGCGCTGGATCAATGCTGTTGGGCCTATTTGTTGCTCCCATCACAATCACGTGAGCTCGAGCTTTGAGGCCATCCATCAATGTCAAGAGTTGAGATACAATGCGTCTCTCTACTTCACCATGTGTTTTCTCCCTCTTTGGAGCTATGGAGTCAATCTCATCGATGAAAATGATGGAGGGAGCATTGTCCTCTGCTTCTTGAAAAGCCTTTCTGAGATTGTTCTCACTCTCTCCCGCAAGTTTTGACATAATTTCAGGACCATTAATTAAGAAAAAGAAAGATCCAGTCTCATTTGCCACTGCCCTGCCAATCAAGGTTTTTCCTGAACCAGGAGGACCATAAAGCAAAACACCCTTCGGTGGCTTCACACCAATAGCTTTGAAAAGCTGCGGATGTCGAAGGGGTAGCTCAACTAGTTCCCTGATTTGTGCCATTTGTTTCCCGAGACCACCAATATCATCATAACCAACTCCATTCAATTTCTCTTCATCTTCTCGTCGTATTGGATCTCCTTCACAAAAAATTTCAGTGTCGGGAGAAACAACACAATATTCACCAGGATCTGTCCCCACGATTTTGAATTCCACACTGCGCATCCCTCCTCGCACAAGAAAGAGGTCTCCTTTTCTCACAGGGCGATAGGCTTCCATGAAGTAAGCTGTATGATAATAAAACAAATTAATATATACAAGTAGGTTTTTCATAAAAACAACTAGTGTCATATGGACATTCACGTATACAAGTAGGCATTAAAAACCAGTACTCACGTTTCAAGTAGGCATCAAACAGGTCGCCTGTAAGACCCTCGATAGTGTCATCTATAGGAAGAATATGGACACTCTTCCCATACTTGACATCTGGGCACTGATGAACAGACACCACATCCCCCAATCTTACTCTCAGATTTGATCTAACAACTCTATTCATTCTAATTGCATGCTCTGCACAGCTGTCATCGCCCACAACTATGCAAACTGTATCCTTTCTCTTCTTACCCTGCACATGCCACAGTTAAACTTAAACAAATGGAGAGAGTTCAAGATCCGCAACCAAAATTCAAACTAAAATGCATCACATCATACAATATACAAGAAGGGATTGCAATGCCCTGCAGGCGTGGAAATCAAAATTATAATAGAGCGAGGAGGAACCTTAAGAAGGACTGTATCGCCCCTGAATAGCTGCAACGTTTCCATTGTTTGGGGATTAAGGGCCACCATAGAATTGTCATCGTTAATGGCTTCATCCACAACTAGGCGATTAGGAGCCTTCTTACGCTCAAGTATTGCACTGCTCAGGTCCCTCGTTGTTGTTACCCTGCTGCTGGAATTTGGAACGAAATTGGATTGATTAAATTAACAACCAACAGACTGTCAACAATCAATAAGAATAACAATAATATAACAATCAATAAGAATAACACTAATATATTGATGGGAGCAATCATGCCTTGCCACAGTGCCAAATTCGTATAAATTCTATTGCAGATTTAAAGGGATGAGAAGAAAATTTAAGCTTTTCTGACTTACGATTCAGATGATTCACCGGCCATCGTGGATTTTCAAACTATTCAAATTCAACGATAAGATAGAGTAGTCTATTTTCAAACAATGCAAGTGCAACGATAGAGTCTAGGGATGAGATCAACCGAAAGCTCCGATACACCAGTCTTTCTTGCGGAAATAGTGAAATTCCAAAATGGCCAATTAGATTTCTATTTTATATATATATATGTGTGCGGGCATACAAAGTATGGATGGCCATTCCGTTTATATGTTGTAGGTAGGTCGGTTCAAATCAAGGAGTAAGGCATGCACATCTCCATAGTTCTTTTTCTCCATAAAAGTGGATTTCATACATTAATTTGTCTCAATAGCATTACATCTCACACATTATTCACACATTATTTGGGTGTTTTTGTGTTCGGTTTAAAATGAATTATTATCACTTTATTTGTTAAATTAAAAAGCCACTCCTTTAATTCTAACGATTAAGAATACAAATTATATCAACTTCTTTTTAATTTCTTCATCGACTTACCAAAGTATTAAATATATATTTAGATATACTTAGATATTTACATTTCAAATTGTCAACGTAGCATAATTGTACATCATGAAATAGTTGCCATGAAAGCATTAAAAATATATTTAAATATAATTAGATGTAATTAAAAAGCCACTCCTTTAATTCTAACGATTAAGAATACAAATTATATCAACTTGTTTTTATTTTTTTCATATATATATATATATATACTAGACATTCAACTACGACTTACCAAAGTATTCAATATATATTTAGATATACTTAGATATTTACATTTCGAATTGTCAACTTGGCATAATCGTACATCATGAAATAGTTGCCATGAAAGTATTAAAGATATATTTAAATATAATTAGATATTTACATTTCAAATTATTTTCCTGTTGAGCTTAAAAATAAATTATTATCATTATTTTTCATTAAATTAAAAAGCCACCCCTTTAATTCTAACAATTAAGAATACGGATTATATCAACTTCTTTTTATTTTTTTCATATATATATATATATATATATATGAGACATTCAACTACGACTTACCAAAGTATTAAATATATATTTAGATATACTTAGATATCTACATTCCAAATTGTCAACGTGGCATCATTTTTAACTTAGGTTTGATTTCCCACTCTGAGTAAACATGGGCCCATGAGAGGGTTCCCTTCCCCATGGCCCTTTACCATTTGTTGCACAATTGAGCTTCTTTGGCCACATCTTCCCCCATTTAGGCCTTCCTCTAATTGATTCAGTCATCTTCTGTGTAGCATGCCATTAACTTCAGCACCAAATAGTTTGTCGGGTAGTTAGACAACACCTCTTAGGACCATCTGCACTCCCCGTCTTTAGCATGCATGCTCATTATTGCGCAAGGATGGTAGACTTTGATTCATCTTTTATCGCATTGCTAGCCCCTTACTTACCATATCCTACTCTCACATTATTGCAGCTTATTTCCCACAGCAATGTTATCGACTTTGATTCATCTTTTATTGCATCGCTAGCCCCTTGTTTACCACCACCTACTCTCGCCTTATCGCAGCTTATGTCCCACGGCAACATTGTCTTTCCATATACATGTGGATTTGGAGGCCTCTTTTCTACCTATTACTCATGGTTTTCCCTCTAATCCCTACGGGCGGAGCATCAAAACTAGAAGCTTGACAAAGGAAAGAAGAATATTGCTCCCTATAGTTGTGGACTTGTTGCGTAATCGAAGCTCCCGATGTTTTGTTGTGTGTAAATATGACACCCCTCCTTGCATTTCTTAACTTTGGTGGTCAATATGCCATCTAAATGAGATTCTATAAATTATGTCGTGTACGCTAGTATTTTAAGTTCAACACATGTTCTTGGGTCTTGTTTGGATTTCTTATATCGACCATCCTCCTCGCTTGAGGGGATGCCATTAATGTTATTAATTGTCCTTTCTTTTTATTCCTCATCTCAACTTGTGAGGTAGTAGGATGGACATCCGTTTATTGAGGCAGGGGACATCGGGCAATTTTAGCTAGATCTATTTCCTTTTGTTCATACATACTTGTGGAGATCATGGAATCGTTGTTGTATTTTGCAAGAGGATAGATCACACCCTTGGCTAGCAGGATCCTCGAGCGACCGTCTTACCCATGGGAGGACTTCGGGTGGCTGCATGTTCAGCTAAGTGCCCCGATGCATATGGCTGCAATGGACCGGAGAACCCAGCTCGGAATGACGCATCGAAGGTCTTCCCCGCATGCAGACCACTTGGTGGATGAGTGTAGACAGGCGCGTCGGCACGAGGGGTTCCATATGATGGCAAGATGGGCTTGGCGCCCATGTCGAAGGTGAGGCGCGTCGGGAGACACCAACACGTTGAGGTGGAGGGACTCAATGACACGTGTCGACACCCTGCCGCGTCAGCACAATGCCACATCAACAGAAATTCAAAAGGTAAAAAAAAATAAAATCTGGAGCCAAAATTTTATTTTGGCCATAACAGGAGCATTTTAGCTCACTATCCGATGAGACTTGCGCCATTTTGGCGCTATTTATAGAGGATACCGGGTTTCCTGTGAGGGACATCGCTCCATTCTGCTTAATTTATACAGAAATTTGAATTCGGTGGTTTTCGAAGGTTCATAGCTTGAGGATGGACGGGGGCCCGGTTGAAGCCCGGATTTTTATGGTGTAGTCGTGACCTAGGCACACAAATAAATATGGAACGTTGAGGATAAATTCAAAAATATTTGAAGTCGGGAGATGAAAGAAGGCCAAAATCCACTATTGGGGCGCGCAAAAGTGCAATTTTTGAAAACTTGAAAGGAGCAAAAGTGGCCCCAGAACTCATAACCAGAAAATTTATTGATTTCAAAATTTGTTCTACTCATCAAGCTGAACAAATTTTCTTAGAAGAATTTTTTCCCAGAAATGCTTAGTTTGGGAGATAGGATTTTTCAGAGAAAATTCCAAGACTGGAAAAAGGTGCAAAAATCAAAAGTTGTTGATTCCAAAGTTCTATAAAATTTGATGGGAATATCAGAATGGAGTAATGAAAGTATATGCGTAATCAACATCATATGGTTGATCAGTTGCCGATATAATTTTTTTTCAAATTATTTATCTATTTTGTTGTATGGATATCATAAATTGGTCCTTCATAATAATTGCAGTTATAGGAACGATGTAAATTGGTGCAAAATTGCCGATTTTGGAGAGATGCAACTTTCAGCTCTGAAATGGTAAATGGAAATGGGAGCAGTCATTGGAAATATTGTTATAAGGTCGAGAAGAGGATGAAGGGAAAAGCGAAGTCATTTGGGAAGCACGATGAGGAGAATGTCAGGCATGCGGAAGCACCCAAGGACAAAGGCAAGCGTGTGCCTTGTTGGGCTCGATGCTAGAAGAGCCCGTGATCGTCCAAGACCAATATCATACCAAGTTGTGTTATGTTCATGCGGAGCTGGATGGACAGAGTGTCACATCGTTGGTTGGAAGTGGGGCAACACACAACTTCATAAAGGAAGTAGTTACGAGGAGGCTCAAGTTACACTTAGAGCCGGGGCATACGTATTTCAAAGTTGTGGACTTGGAGGTAGAAAAAGTGGTTGGTGTTCCTAACCGAGTCCCTTTGAGACTTGGTGATTGGAGTGGTGATCCGATATTCCTTGTGGTGCCGATGGATGATTTTGAGGTTGCCTTGGGGCAGGATTTCTAAGGAGAGAAAAGGGAGTGTTGATGCCTCACTTAGATTGCTTGGCGATCCTTTCATGTTGAGAGCCGATTATAGTCCACGCAGTAGAAGGTCGTGAAAGTGACTTCTTTGAGCATGGAATCCACAACATGTCAAGGAAAGATGCGAACTCATTGTGGAGAAAGTAAAGGCATGGGGAAATAGAAGCAAATGCTCGAAGAAGAGTTGGAACCGGTGAGACATAAATAGGTGGAAAACTTGGAAAAACGAGTGACTAGACTCAAGGAGATGGTGGCATCGATAGTGTCGACCATCGGGAGTTAAGTTGATGCTTGCATGGTGATGCAAGAATCTTGCAATGCAGAAGAGAAGGAGGCTGGTTCGGACAGACGGGATGAAGACCTCTATAGCTTATACCGAGAGAGCACTGTGATGGAAAGCAAAGAAGGGGAAGGAACACAACATCCACAAGTGGAAGCAGCCGCGTCACCTCTGACTCGCTTGGGCAGGACCGTCACGGGGATCTCACGGCGAGGAGATTGTTAGAGGAATCGAACGAAAAGATCGGTTTGAATATACTACCCTTGGTGTATCCGAGCAAGAATATTGCTCACTCGGAGCAGTCGCGTAGCAACAATGTTGAGGGTGATGGTCGTGGGTGCCACTCACCCATCCTTCATCATTGAAGCGGACCACGAGGCAACCCACTTCCAGTGGTACGGTAGGAGGGATGTTTGGGACCTTAGGCAGAAGGTTCCTCATTGAATCCAGGAGAAACCACGATGTGGAAGACCTTGAGGTATGCATTGGATTGTGGAGGCAGTTTGGCGTGCGATGGTGGAAGTGGTGACTTCACCATGAGTGAACATGGAAACCAACTGAGACAGATAAGTACTTGGCATGAGATACATGGAGAAGCGAACTCGGGATTCGACTTGATGGAATGAAGTGAAGGGTTGGTGATCCGGATTTGTGTGGGAACGAAACAAAAGATAGCATATACAGAGATATATATTCACATACACAGATATATGGCAAGAAACACATCAATACAGTAAACACATATTCTATTAAATATCGGAAATAGAACAGACTGTAAATACAACAGCTAGAATGGTAGTAGCTATCTCTGAGAAGAGATGTGGCCGCTGTGCTCATTCGTGCCAAGATGATTACAAGGAGAGGACGAAAGGGCCTATTTATCATAAGCATGAGGGAAAGAATCCCAAACATCCAAAAGCCTAATCCTAGAAGATGAACCGTCATAAAGTTTGCGGCCCCAAGGTGGTTAGTTGAACAGTCAACTTCCCGGGGTCATAACTTTTGCATACGATCTCCGTTTGGGGCGCTCGGTAGCCCGTTGGAAAGATCTATCCGAGGACTACGCCGAGGGCCCTGGAGCAGATGGGCTCTGCCCGACCACGATTTCCCAAAACCGCCGTTTAGGGCCTCAAAACGGCCCCGAAAGTTTGGGACTCGAAAAACTGTAGAAAAATTACTAGAAAATTGGCAAACTGGGAAACTCTTTTGAGCCAGTGGAATAGGTGGGTGGCCACCGATATCCATCTGGATCAGTTGGATGAGAAGCAGCAATTGGATGAGGCTCTTTCAGGAGACTTGGTTGCAAGAACAGATGACACCGACAACCTTGGGCGAACGGTTTTCAAGAGCAGCAGGCATGCTTGAAGACATCGTACAAGATGGAGACAGCTTGGGGTTGGGGAGGATGTCACACCCTTAGCTAGCAAGATCCTCAGGGCCTATCTTTCCCATGGGAGGACTTCGGGTTGTAGCATGTTCGGCCAAGTTCCCCAATGGACATGGCTGCCATGGACCGGAGAACCCGCCTTGGAATCTTGCACCGAAGGTGGGGCTGACACGCAGACCACTACGTGGACGAGTGTAGATGGTGGGCATCGGGACGAGGGGTTTAGGATGATGGAAATATGGGAAATTTAGGGATTCCTCGCTTTTGATTCCCTGGTCCGAAAATAACTGTGCTCGCCCATCTTTGTCTAGATTGCATGCTCACCTCTTCTCTTCTAGCATCCCCCCTAAGTGATTTTCCAATCGAGTCTTCCATCTTGCAGAATGCAAAGAAGTGTAAGTGAGATCGCCCTTTGTATCTATCAAATTGCAGTTGTTGATGTCGATGTTCTCTATTAGGGACTAGACCTCCCTTATCAGTGGGCAACAACAAGAATGACACCTACCCATATCGATTAGAGTATAGATCGGGTGGGAGTGGAGAGGCTGGCTCATAGGTGGTTCATAGAGGGCCAGCGGAGCTATTCTTTTTTTGTGGGGGAAGGGGGGTGGTGTGGGATAATAGGGTGTTTGGAAGCGAAATGATTTGTGGATAGATGGAGAAAGGAGGGTGTAATACCCTAGTCTCATCCCTTTGAACTTGATCCTGGTTATATTGTAATTATGTTTTTCTCCATTATGTGTTTCTTAACACCATGAGGTGGTTTCCATGGTGATTTTGAACAGCGACAACCACGATCATTTTAATATTGACGGAAGGGTTCCAAGGATTAACGAGGAGGAGGAAAAAGACGGGGTTGTGTTTCCACCGGAGGGAAAGGTAAGGGGATCCAATGGGGGAATTTACTTTTCCTTATGAGTATGTCTTACCTTATCAATAGACCTTCTTTTCATTGTCTTATTTTCCATTTATCCTCAACTCTATCATAACCTTGAAGTGGGAGCCTAGTTAAATGAAAAGGGAAATATGAATATGAGAGCTTAGCAATCCTATTCCGTTAGTGTCTCGCTCATATTGTGTAGTAACTACATCCTACCTCTGGAGAACCAAGAAAATGGTGGAGGAAAGACTCCTTCCACACACTCGTTCATTCCATTAATGGATGGAAATTCGAAAGAAGAGAGAGGAGATTGGAAAAAAAGCGGGATCTTTGAGAGAAAATAAGGGTTTGGAGGAAGTAACCTACCCCCGACTCTCATATGAACCATGGATAGATGAAAGAAAGGATGGTAGGTGATATTACACACCCTTGGCGAGAAACTACATACCATTTCGAATCCCTAAAGGCTGTTGGTTTGTTAGGTTGTCCAAAGAACCATAAAATCCGTTTCCAAGAAGCTTCGCAATGTTGTAAATGGAACCTGGAAGTAGGCAGTGTATTGGGATCACATTGACCGTGCTGGAGGGAAGAGAGAGGAAGAGCATGCCCGAGGGACTGGAGAGCAGAGAAAGAACGACTTCTTGTGTTGTATGGAGCATGGGATGACTTCGTACGCTACCTAAGAGGATGCACAAAGAACCGGTGGTGACTTGCTTGGTTGGTAGCTTGGAAGCCTTTTGTGAAAACAAGAGGGGTTTTGGAAATCTTCAAAATATTATCTTCCATGATGGTCTCATATACCGACACGGGGGCGGAATTCTACAGTGGAGTAGCCTATGGTTTGGAAGAAATCAGTCCCCACATAATCAACTTCCTTGGAGCTTCATCTTGGAAAAGATAAGTGTACTCTTACTTTTATGTATGAATTTAGCAGTATAGAATGAAGAGTACGCGATACCCGATTATCATGATGTTTTGACTGCAATTTTCCTATAGATGTCGATCCGTAAACTGTCATGGATATTCCACTGGATCAGTTCGTCACAACGAATCTTACAACTTAGTTCATTGTGGTTATTTAATTCCACAAAATACTGAATCCAATGGAACTGAAAGAGAAATAACTATCCAGCAAATAAGCACACAATCCACACAACGACACAAGATATACCCCGGGAAAACCCAGCCACAAATGAGGACTATACCTTGTTCTTCATATCAAAATTCAGATAGAAAGGAAATGGATTTCCCTGTAGAGTTACATATGACTCTACGGCCAGAATGGATACTACAGGATCTCCTAGATCTCCTATGTTATGCTACCATATCCACTCCCATGTTGTTTTCTCAACTATGGGAAAATACAATAACATCGAAAGAATGGAACCCCTTCTTCTCCCAACAGCCCGATATTTAACATAGCACGATACTCACCGCTTAGGGTTAATTTTAGGGTTTTTTTATACCCCAAACCATGATTAGGGCTGTGGTTTTGGACCTTCTAGAATGTTCTTCAAATTCCACACATGACTAGCTCCACATGTGCGAGAAATGAGAGCCGGCGTGGAATCCACTCGGTACCATGGTGGTCAACTGGGTAGGTCAACTTGTGTGTAGGGAAAATTTTAGGGGCGGAATTTAGCCCATGGGATACTTTTCGGCCTTTTTTTTTCTTCCAAGAAACCATTTTCCAATTTGCCTTTTTTTCAAAGATGTTTTGCCGAAATTCCATGGGATAATTTTTTTTTACTCTAAAAATCGCCAAAATTGTACAGTAATTATATAAAGTCCTTGGAAATTTGAATATTTTAAAAAAAAAATCGCCAAACATTTTATGGTTGCAAATTTAAGAATTAGTAAGATTCGCCAAGGTTTCTACACTTTGAGAAAATTATGGAGCTTTAAAATTTTCCCTGCTTGCAGCAGGCATAACTTCTTCATACGGACTCCGATTGAGGTGATTCTTGCACCGTTGGAAATTTCTCGGTGTGTAGAATGTAAAATTTTGGTCCAATCGTTTTTCCTCTGAAAAATGGCATTTAATACCTCTAAATGGTACTAGAAGGTTTCAGACGATTTTTTGACCCCAAATCTGAAAAGTGAGTCGTGCCCTACAAGCCAATTAATCCAATATTTTGGCCCCGAAATATCCAAACAGGTAACCAATTATATATTGATCCATTTCGTATCAGATGCCGACATCATTGCTTGATTAAGTCATGTGCAAAACATGTGCGGTAAAGTGTTGTAATTTCTTGCATGGCAATTGTTTGACAAAAGAATTGAGTAGGTGAAAGTTTTCCTTGTCCAATTATGGTTGATAAATGGGTTCTATGGATGATATGAAACTCGTTATTGAGTGGGTAGTAAGTATCTCTTTCCGAGGAGAGAAGTATTAAGGCCTTTCTTATGGATGCACCTCGTTTCCCTCAATCTAAGTTTTCCCAGTTTCTGTATTTGAATATTTTCAAGACTTAAATATTTATTTGAAATTCATTTATATGCGAGTATGAATAACGCCATGCATGCCTAATAAGTGGGTTGGAGTGGAATAACTCCTGTGGCTAATTTAGAAAGGGAATGATTCTTGAATTTTGAGCATGGTAGGATTGCGTAGAACGCCTTGTAAATATTGATATATGTATTCCAATATACAAATTGGGTAGTAATTAGCTATGGCATATAGGATCTAAACACACATGTGAAAATGATTTCCAAAAATATCAAATACCAAGGTTCCAATTTGAGAGATATTGTTTGTGCAATAGGGGCCTTTCTCAGTTTTTTTTTTTTTTTTAGCATTTTGGACTGTGGCCGCGCTTTCCCTCTAGGAAAGTCACGAGAAATCGCCCTTATTATTCATAAGAACTGTGTCAATTCCTCCTTGGCCACTTTTGTCCTTTAGAATAACCACGACCATGACTTGTAGGTGCTTGTTTGGGCATTTTTTGATGAATTTTGAGGGTTTAAAGGAATGAATGAAAAGAGAACTTGGTAACAAGCCTAAGAAATATTTTCATACATATATTCAATGGGATTGCGATGACAAATTATGGATTAGAATACGAGTTACCTCTCTTTCATCTTGTTTTTAGCCTCCCTAAACATGGCTTGGATAATTTTCCCCAAACACCCAGGGAAATCTGGCTGTTGTGTGTGCCTTAGAGTTAGAAGTGGTTTAGGGATGTCCTGAATAGTTAGAGGTGATGTTTGCCTCTTCTAAGAATTGAATTTAATCATAGTTTGTTGTTGCAATTGACCTCCTCGAAGGAAGAAAGGGCTCAATATCCCTATCCTCCCCGAACACTTGTTAAGGTGTAACTTTCATGGGTGGATTTAATGATTGTTTTAAATCACTTACCATAACCGGACCAAGACTAATGATATGTATCTTTAGGGTTTTGAAATACCTAGCTTGGACATTACATATGCTTCTTTGTTTAGGTGATGCTTCACTTGACAAATGTTTACTATGCTGAATCCTTGAGGAGGGGGGATTTTTCTTTGAAGGGCCTTGCTGACGTGAGACGAGGAAGAGTGAGGATTGTTTTTGAGGGCCTAGAGGATGAAATGTCAATCTCCAAGGATGATTACATCTAGGGATGTCATCTCACCGGAGCCATTTGTTCCTTGGAATGATTGGTTGGTTGTTGAATTCCCCAAGTGAAAAATAGTTTTTGTTGTTCACCGGGGTTATAAATGACCCACCACATCTAATTTTTCCGACTGGTTAGTATAAAATTTATTCTTTTATCCATAAAAAAAAGAGTATGTTATCTTAAAACTTGATGATATGGTTGAGAGGCCCTATTCTCCAATGCAAAATAAAAGACAAAGAAATCAGGGATTCAAATATGTAAAACTTAGAAATAATAACTAAATATGCACAAAACACGCCATAAAATCAATACGAAATTTAATATGATCCACTTCCTTCGTGGATTAAAACAAGTTTAAGAAGGCTTATTCCTCCAACAATACAAAATGCTCCATTTCACGCACACTAGATTTTCTGCAAATTTTAGGCATTTCAATCCCAATATTCTAAACATTATTCTCATTTAAAATTTCCTTGTCCTATGTTTCATATTGCTTTGAAGATACAATAAAGTGACGGTATATGTTTTCAATGGAATAGAAGAAAAACAAGGTAGATGGAAGCAAAGCTTCTAGTCCTTGCCAAAAGTAAAAGCAAAATTACCAAGTCCCTCGTTTCAGGTTAAGAAGGGGCCGAGAACTCAACCCCTCTCTGCAAACTGCAAAGCATTAGCAAGAATGAAACCAACACCAAAACAATAATTCTGGTTAATATGAAGTTCACAATAATTAGAACGCAACAAAGCTCAACTTCATTAGAATGCTCCGAATTTTTATCACGAAGGATAATAAATGAAATCTTATTTTTATTTAATCATCTAATCTAAAAAGGAAGACATCATTGAATCTAAATCTCACTAAACCAATGCAAAGGTCAAAAGCATCAATTACGTCTAATTATTATTTATAAACATGCATGCTTATCAACGCAGCAAGATATTGATTCGATTTTATAGCAAACCGTATTAACCATCTCATAATCAATTGAAATTGAATGTAATTGTAAACATAACCAGATTTCCAAATTTTTTATATCAAATAGTGCATGTAACCTTCTCTGCATAAAAGCATGAGGGAATCGGTTGAATGCAGAATCAGAGAACTAAATTGTGCAGAAAACCTTCATATTCCACTCCATGGAAAAGATAAATAAATATCCCACTATATACACGTAAAATAAAATGAAGTATGTATATGCTCAATGAAAGTGGATTGTAGGGACGTTAACTTCAAAGAAGAATACATAGGGTCAAGTCAGCAATTAAACAAGGAAAGGAGCCGAATCTTCAAATTAATATTACATTTTCTGGTATATTTGCTCCTCTTTGTTTGCATGCTTCCTGGTATGAACAATATCTCCATGAGACACCGGTTGTGCTCTAATTTCCTCATTTAGCCTAGCTCCGTCACAATGCTGTATAACTAAACATCCAAATCCAACTTCAAAATGGGCAATTTAGTTGATTTAGTAACTTTTATTATCTTTAGAGTTGTCCTTAATGGGCAATTTAGTTCATTTTTTTAATTCTCAACATATGTTATGAATTTTGTTTACTTATATTACTTATTAACTAATTTATTTATTTTGTGATTTTTTCCTTAAATAAAATTCTTAGGATGTTGAAACTGCTAAATGCTATTTGTCATTTTGATTTAAAAGATGAAGAATTAATTTTTACTTGAAAGAAATTATTAATTAATTAAAAAAATAATATGAAATACACATTTTTAATGATAAACTAAGATTTTTTTATATTATTTCTCTAGGAGTGCCTTTGCATGGTTAGAGGGAAGTGGTGGTTTTTAAAAACAATGTAAGGACTTATAATTTCAGGTAGAAGAAGTTGCACGGTATACTTTTAAAAAATGTCATCCGCAATGGCCACAGGGACATTCCAATTTGCATTGGACCTTTCACTGAACCCCTATGCAACGGCAACCATATCATAAAATATATATTCCAGTGTTTTGCTCAACACCATCATTCATGTAACAATTTTCCCCCCTTCATCTCGGTTTCTAAGTTCATTGCTCAAGCAATCTAGAAGGGTTTACAATTCCGCACACAAAGATGCATGCACGTCAAAAGTATTTATACATGAAAGTCAAATTTAAAACAATAATATAGACAAGCATTCCAATATAATTAAAAAAGACCACACCTTAAACTATATAATCATTCTGCAATTTTTATTTATTGAAGATGGATTGTTCAAATTACATTAAACATAGTTACTCTCTAGAATTATATGCTTCCCTCAACCTCTATAGCTTCTACAGCTCGGTCTCCACTCTATGCTTCCCTCAACCTCTACAACGTCAACTTATAAGAACTCGGCCTCTTTTGTTGTCAGTTCTATCTTTCATCACAACCGGTTTACATATATAGAATTGTTAGAGGAATACCAAATAGTTCGACTACCAACTATTGAATTCCCTTCTGCCTAGGCAAAGAATGGTTTCACATTCAGAATTATTTTATGGATTTATTATTTTAGGGTATTCATTAATGATTAATGATATTTTGAATACAACCAAATTTTGTTAGTTCATTGTGTTAAGGTGTGGGTCTAGTCAACAGGTTTTGCTTACGGGTGAGCTAGTTGGGAGGAGACACTAAAACATCCAACCAGTTGATGGTTGGTGTGGACCAGGGTGTGATCCTCGGGCCATTTTGATAATCTTAGAACAAAGCATAAAATATGTTTCTTCATCAAATGAGTGCTATATACAAGGTTGCCATGCAGTTGTTGAACAAGAAACTTGTATTGATTTGAAAACATCTATGTAGCAACTGTGCAAGTCTATAAAATCACACATTATGTAGCAGTTTTTGTATAACTGTAACATCATACATTCCGTAGTATCATCAATCTATTAAAACATACTCTATTATAAAAGTTATAGAGCATATCTAAACTATTGGAGAAATCTCCACCTGCAGGGTAACCTTCTGCACCATGATGGTCCTGCATCAACTTGCAATTAACATAAATTATTTCCATATGAATATAGTGAAAAAAGAATATCGAATACCTTTGAAACATTTTGTAATAACTACAACCATCCTGTCCTGACATCCCTTTTTCTATTCAATGATTTCATCTAACTTTGTGCACATTGCTCAGCAAACGAATCATACCTTTTACGATCACAGCTTTGAATGCACAATTGAAAAAGAAATACAGATCACTTACAAGTGTAGCCAAAATTTATTTGAAAGTTAACAACATATCTTATTATCTGTATGGAAAGGATTTTACTGTGGGTGTACCCAAGCTGTGGCAATTTCAAATGCAAGGTTCATTATGTTTTCAATCGACCATTTTTTTGTGGCATTCAAAAATATCTAACAACGTGTCACTTTTCTGTCATACAATCGGTGAAATTGTTTTTCCAATTTCTTTGTTACAATTCACCGATGTATGTTTGCATGTGCTTCTATTGAAAGAAAATATATGACTTCGACTACTGGACATTGCTATCAACCTCTGTTTTTTAAATGGATCCTTTGTTACTTTTCACTTGGAAAAAGTCATGTGTCATGGATCATTCATTTTGTGCTTACAGAAACAATTTCAATGCTTGCCTATAATGTCTCCCTCGCTCTCGAAGTGCCCAATGTCAAATGAAGCAATGGTTCAATTATTTTTAGTGACATAAACTTTAAAGAACCTGATCTCATATACCGTGTCTACATGTATTTTAGTGCTTTCGTGGCTGTTCTATGTATTTTAACTTTTATCTATGAAACAACAACAAAAATTCCCCTGAGAAATATGGGTAATTGTTGGCTTAGTGTAGTCTCATTTTTCCTTTTATAAAAACTAAAACTAAAATATTATTATTTTAAAAAATATTAACGTAATGTTATTGTTAAATGAAAAATATTAACGTAATGTTATTGTTAAATGAATATTCATTTAAATTATTTATCAATTAATGTTTAATTGTCTTTTCCATATTATAAAAAACATGAGATTTATACATTACTATTATCCATTATTTTTAAAATTTATACTAATTAATGTCATAATTTCATATATATATATATATATATATGTATAATTCAAAGTTCTATAACTTGTAATTAAATGGATCGAACTAAAATATTATGGTGTAATATAGAGGTTTTGGACTCCGAGTGCAAACGTGGAACTATAATCGAATTGAAATATTAATAGAAGCTTTTGGTTCGCATAAGATATATATTGATTTTCCATTTTTTAATAAGACAAAGGAATCCCTTTGCAAAGAGACATACAAATAATTTAATATTCCACAATTTCCAAGGAAGCTACGTGGATCTCTGTTTATTCCTCCCACAACACGCGTACTGAAGATAACAAAGGCGATGCATGGCCTATCAAGTCTATGACTTTGTGCAATTTTGCAATTTTTATATAAAAGCTAAGTTTGTTTTGCAGGTTTTTCATCGCACGAGACAATCAAAGTTCTAGCTTCAATCTATTTTTCACGCGAGAAGAAAATAGTTTTTTTAGCTTATGCGAGGGAAAACAGTGCTCATCACCCGTGCATCTTCTGGAATTAGAGAGGTTTACAGATGGAGAATGCATTAGTGTATTATTTTTATGTGTTCTGTTGCAGTAGTACTAATCAATGGTATTTCGATTGTTTGTTCCAGCAAATGGCCTATTTGTACGCCAAGAAAGGAGTGAATCTGATGTTGGTTGCAGGAGGTAAGACCGTCCGAAAGCCGTTGCTCACAAATCACGGCCAGAACACATTCATATAATTTTTACATATCAATAGTCACAATATGAAACCCTTGCAAAATCAACATGTTAATATAGATATATAGAGATATACCGAACAACGTAGTTAAAAATGGAGCTCATAAGCCGTGCTGCTTGCAAGCGAGCACGGACTAATAAGTTAGAATGACACTTAGCTAGAAGTCAATGCTACTTCCCTAGAAGGGGCTTATATTTTATTTTGATTTATAGATAATAAAAAGATATTGTCAAAGTGTATATATCATGAACACTTTCGAACACAGTATAAATGGAATTTGCTAATATGTTTTAACATAAGCGTGGACAAGTTTAATGATATGTGGTCATTAGTTTTATTCAAATAAGTTAAAACCACACCGCTAAGGTATTTATATTTTATGCATTTTAAATATAGTCATCAATCATATTCTTACTATGAAATATTATATGCAAAACTTCCTTCCAATTTTTATTAATTATGGATAGCAAAATTACAATAATTGGAATTTATGGGCTGATTATACAAACAACTTAATAGAGTTTATAAATTCAAACAAATAATTGAAGTTCACCTCAAAAAAAAAAGATATGTATTTTAAAATATACATAAATACATGTATTTTAAAATATACATAAATATATTTATAGTTTTATAAATGATTGATTATATGTTTTGAAATTAATTATAATTTTTTTTTAATAGTATAGTTTTATAAATGATTGGTTATATTTTTTTGAAATTAATTATAATTTTTTTTTTTAATAGTTGTACCCATTTTTGTGGGTAAACTCCAACGCCGATTCTTTTGTCTAACCATTTTATTGGCATACTTACAAGATTGGACATTGAAATATTTGTTTTTTCCCTGGTTAACCAAGCAACCCAGAGTAAAGAAAAGAAAATGGATTATTTCCATCCACATTGATTGAAAAGAATAGAATATACAGTCACGGCGATTTTAATTGTTGAATGAATATACAGTCACAGTGATTAATATAAAAAGTTAATAGCTGTTGAAGGAATATACAGTCACAGTGATTAATTAATAGAAATAAACAAATTAATTCTTTCAAGGACAGCGGCGGTGGAAATTGGAATTGAAAGCTAGAAATGTTTGTATGTTTTGTTGTCCAGGCTTTCAAGAGTAGAGGTCATCGTCATCGTCCTCCTTTGCGGTAGCCTCTGCCTCTGCTGCGGTGGTTTGTGGAGCGAAAGCTGTGGCTGTGGCGGTGGTGGTAGTAGGAAAGCGGAACTCCGACCCAAAACCTCCTCGACACTGCTGTAATGTCTGAGCAAATGCTCCATACTTACGTATATCGGCATCACTAACACTCCTCCTGGCAAATTTCATTGCTTCCTCGAAATGAGCTGCCTTTATTTCTTCGTGGGTATCGCCTTCTTCAATATCCATGGCAGCTTCAGGGTGTTCGTTTCGTTTCTTTTCTGCTTCAATGTCCTTTTCAATGTGCTCTCTAATGGCATACTTGCAAGCACGCTGACATATTTCATTAACATCAGCGCCACTGAATCCTTCTGTGTAGCGAGCAAGAGCTGCAATTTCAACATCCATAGCAACAGGCGACTTCCTCAGACATGCCTTAAAAATCTGAAGTCTGGAAGCTTCATCAGGTAATGGAATATATATCAGCTGATCAAGGCGACCAGGTCGTAACAGAGCAGGATCGATAATATCAGGTCGATTTGTAGCCCCAATAATGAAAACAGTTTTCTTTGCATTCATGCCATCCATCTCAGTCAGCATTTGATTCAATACTCTGTCTGCTGCACCCCCAGCATCCCCCACACTGCTACCACGCTGCATGGACACAGACACCCTCAAAGTCAGTCAGTGCCTGCCTAAAACAACAACAACCAACAAGAAGATAATATAATGTAGATTAATTATTACTTGCCTGAGTAGCAATTGAGTCGAGCTCATCAAAGAAAAGGACACAGGGTGCTGCCTGTCGAGCCTTATCAAAAATATCACGCACATTGGCTTCACTTTCTCCGAACCACATCGTGAGGAGCTCTGGCCCTTTCACGCTGATAAAGTTGGCCTGGCACTCATTGGCAATGGCCTTAGCCAGTAGCGTCTTACCACAACCAGGAGGTCCATAGAAGAGGACACCTTTTGAGGGAGCCATGCCAAACTTCTCGAATTTCTCTGGATGTTCCACGGGATATTGAACAGTCTGCATGCAAATAGTAATAGGTCAATGGAAATAAACACCTATATGAATCAATCATCATATAATTCAAAGCCCAGCACAGTCCCAAGGGTGAACCCAAGGCAGAGGCCGTCGAGAAGGGAGAACCCTCCACCTACAAGTTAGGCAGAACCCTCCACCCGATATATATTCAGGTCGTCCTTGAAAAAGAAAGTAGATATTAGCGAAGAGAGGAATATATATTAATTTTAATACCTCCTGGAGCTCTCTCTTGACATTTTCCAGGCCCCCAATATCCTCCCAAGAAACATTCGGCACCTCCACAACCTGATAAAAATTAAATGTTTAACTTCAGTGGAGATATATATATATATATATATCACGTTTCATATAAAAACAATGGAAAGGAAAACAACAAATCTCGCTCAGGCTCTGTGTATGTTTAATAATATATCCAAGTTTATAACTACTCACAGTCTCACGGAGGGCAGAGGGGTTGCTGGTGCCCAAAGCTGTCCTCAAGTGCTCATTTGTAACGGCCATAGAATTCAGAATTTCAGCATCAATTGTTTCGTCATCCAAATCAATTACATCCATTTTTTCTCTGATACACTGTAGTGCAGCCTCTGTGCAAAGAGCTGCAAGGTCTGCCCCCACATGTCCATGTGTATTCTTGGCAATATGTTCAAGATCAACCTGTAGCATGGCCCAGTAACAATGATGTTAATTAATAATGTTACGTGGATGAAGAGAGCATAAGACGAGAGAGAAAGCAATAGAGTGTAGTTAATTACTTCTTCAGCAAGCTTCATATTCTTTGTGTGAATGCGAAGAACCTCCAATCGACCAACTTCATCTGGAACCCCAATTTCAATTTCCCGATCAAACCTACCAAATCTTCTAAGCGCTGGATCAATGCTGTTGGGCCTATTTGTTGCTCCCATCACAATCACGTGAGCTCGAGCTTTGAGGCCATCCATCAATGTCAAGAGTTGAGATACAATGCGTCTCTCTACTTCACCATGTGTTTTCTCCCTCTTTGGAGCTATGGAGTCAATCTCATCGATGAAAATGATGGAGGGAGCATTGTCCTCTGCTTCTTGAAAAGCCTTTCTGAGATTGTTCTCACTCTCTCCCGCAAGTTTTGACATAATTTCAGGACCATTAATTAAGAAAAAGAAAGATCCAGTCTCATTTGCCACTGCCCTGCCAATCAAGGTTTTTCCTGAACCAGGAGGACCATAAAGCAAAACACCCTTCGGTGGCTTCACACCAATAGCTTTGAAAAGCTGCGGATGTCGAAGGGGTAGCTCAACTAGTTCCCTGATTTGTGCCATTTGTTTCCCGAGACCACCAATATCATCATAACCAACTCCATTCAATTTCTCTTCATCTTCTCGTCGTATTGGATCTCCTTCACAAAAAATTTCAGTGTCGGGAGAAACAACACAATATTCACCAGGATCTGTCCCCACGATTTTGAATTCCACACTGCGCATCCCTCCTCGCACAAGAAAGAGGTCTCCTTTTCTCACAGGGCGATAGGCTTCCATGAAGTAAGCTGTATGATAATAAAACAAATTAATATATACAAGTAGGTTTTTCATAAAAACAACTAGTGTCATATGGACATTCACGTATACAAGTAGGCATTAAAAACCAGTACTCACGTTTCAAGTAGGCATCAAACAGGTCGCCTGTAAGACCCTCGATAGTGTCATCTATAGGAAGAATATGGACACTCTTCCCATACTTGACATCTGGGCACTGATGAACAGACACCACATCCCCCAATCTTACTCTCAGATTTGATCTAACAACTCTATTCATTCTAATTGCATGCTCTGCACAGCTGTCATCGCCCACAACTATGCAAACTGTATCCTTTCTCTTCTTACCCTGCACATGCCACAGTTAAACTTAAACAAATGGAGAGAGTTCAAGATCCGCAACCAAAATTCAAACTAAAATGCATCACATCATACAATATACAAGAAGGGATTGCAATGCCCTGCAGGCGTGGAAATCAAAATTATAATAGAGCGAGGAGGAACCTTAAGAAGGACTGTATCGCCCCTGAATAGCTGCAACGTTTCCATTGTTTGGGGATTAAGGGCCACCATAGAATTGTCATCGTTAATGGCTTCATCCACAACTAGGCGATTAGGAGCCTTCTTACGCTCAAGTATTGCACTGCTCAGGTCCCTCGTTGTTGTTACCCTGCTGCTGGAATTTGGAACGAAATTGGATTGATTAAATTAACAACCAACAGACTGTCAACAATCAATAAGAATAACAATAATATAACAATCAATAAGAATAACACTAATATATTGATGGGAGCAATCATGCCTTGCCACAGTGCCAAATTCGTATAAATTCTATTGCAGATTTAAAGGGATGAGAAGAAAATTTAAGCTTTTCTGACTTACGATTCAGATGATTCACCGGCCATCGTGGATTTTCAAACTATTCAAATTCAACGATAAGATAGAGTAGTCTATTTTCAAACAATGCAAGTGCAACGATAGAGTCTAGGGATGAGATCAACCGAAAGCTCCGATACACCAGTCTTTCTTGCGGAAATAGTGAAATTCCAAAATGGCCAATTAGATTTCTATTTTATATATATATATGTGTGCGGGCATACAAAGTATGGATGGCCATTCCGTTTATATGTTGTAGGTAGGTCGGTTCAAATCAAGGAGTAAGGCATGCACATCTCCATAGTTCTTTTTCTCCATAAAAGTGGATTTCATACATTAATTTGTCTCAATAGCATTACATCTCACACATTATTCACACATTATTTGGGTGTTTTTGTGTTCGGTTTAAAATGAATTATTATCACTTTATTTGTTAAATTAAAAAGCCACTCCTTTAATTCTAACGATTAAGAATACAAATTATATCAACTTCTTTTTAATTTCTTCATCGACTTACCAAAGTATTAAATATATATTTAGATATACTTAGATATTTACATTTCAAATTGTCAACGTAGCATAATTGTACATCATGAAATAGTTGCCATGAAAGCATTAAAAATATATTTAAATATAATTAGATGTAATTAAAAAGCCACTCCTTTAATTCTAACGATTAAGAATACAAATTATATCAACTTGTTTTTATTTTTTTCATATATATATATATATATACTAGACATTCAACTACGACTTACCAAAGTATTCAATATATATTTAGATATACTTAGATATTTACATTTCGAATTGTCAACTTGGCATAATCGTACATCATGAAATAGTTGCCATGAAAGTATTAAAGATATATTTAAATATAATTAGATATTTACATTTCAAATTATTTTCCTGTTGAGCTTAAAAATAAATTATTATCATTATTTTTCATTAAATTAAAAAGCCACCCCTTTAATTCTAACAATTAAGAATACGGATTATATCAACTTCTTTTTATTTTTTTCATATATATATATATATATATATATGAGACATTCAACTACGACTTACCAAAGTATTAAATATATATTTAGATATACTTAGATATCTACATTCCAAATTGTCAACGTGGCATCATTTTTAACTTAGGTTTGATTTCCCACTCTGAGTAAACATGGGCCCATGAGAGGGTTCCCTTCCCCATGGCCCTTTACCATTTGTTGCACAATTGAGCTTCTTTGGCCACATCTTCCCCCATTTAGGCCTTCCTCTAATTGATTCAGTCATCTTCTGTGTAGCATGCCATTAACTTCAGCACCAAATAGTTTGTCGGGTAGTTAGACAACACCTCTTAGGACCATCTGCACTCCCCGTCTTTAGCATGCATGCTCATTATTGCGCAAGGATGGTAGACTTTGATTCATCTTTTATCGCATTGCTAGCCCCTTACTTACCATATCCTACTCTCACATTATTGCAGCTTATTTCCCACAGCAATGTTATCGACTTTGATTCATCTTTTATTGCATCGCTAGCCCCTTGTTTACCACCACCTACTCTCGCCTTATCGCAGCTTATGTCCCACGGCAACATTGTCTTTCCATATACATGTGGATTTGGAGGCCTCTTTTCTACCTATTACTCATGGTTTTCCCTCTAATCCCTACGGGCGGAGCATCAAAACTAGAAGCTTGACAAAGGAAAGAAGAATATTGCTCCCTATAGTTGTGGACTTGTTGCGTAATCGAAGCTCCCGATGTTTTGTTGTGTGTAAATATGACACCCCTCCTTGCATTTCTTAACTTTGGTGGTCAATATGCCATCTAAATGAGATTCTATAAATTATGTCGTGTACGCTAGTATTTTAAGTTCAACACATGTTCTTGGGTCTTGTTTGGATTTCTTATATCGACCATCCTCCTCGCTTGAGGGGATGCCATTAATGTTATTAATTGTCCTTTCTTTTTATTCCTCATCTCAACTTGTGAGGTAGTAGGATGGACATCCGTTTATTGAGGCAGGGGACATCGGGCAATTTTAGCTAGATCTATTTCCTTTTGTTCATACATACTTGTGGAGATCATGGAATCGTTGTTGTATTTTGCAAGAGGATAGATCACACCCTTGGCTAGCAGGATCCTCGAGCGACCGTCTTACCCATGGGAGGACTTCGGGTGGCTGCATGTTCAGCTAAGTGCCCCGATGCATATGGCTGCAATGGACCGGAGAACCCAGCTCGGAATGACGCATCGAAGGTCTTCCCCGCATGCAGACCACTTGGTGGATGAGTGTAGACAGGCGCGTCGGCACGAGGGGTTCCATATGATGGCAAGATGGGCTTGGCGCCCATGTCGAAGGTGAGGCGCGTCGGGAGACACCAACACGTTGAGGTGGAGGGACTCAATGACACGTGTCGACACCCTGCCGCGTCAGCACAATGCCACATCAACAGAAATTCAAAAGGTAAAAAAAAATAAAATCTGGAGCCAAAATTTTATTTTGGCCATAACAGGAGCATTTTAGCTCACTATCCGATGAGACTTGCGCCATTTTGGCGCTATTTATAGAGGATACCGGGTTTCCTGTGAGGGACATCGCTCCATTCTGCTTAATTTATACAGAAATTTGAATTCGGTGGTTTTCGAAGGTTCATAGCTTGAGGATGGACGGGGGCCCGGTTGAAGCCCGGATTTTTATGGTGTAGTCGTGACCTAGGCACACAAATAAATATGGAACGTTGAGGATAAATTCAAAAATATTTGAAGTCGGGAGATGAAAGAAGGCCAAAATCCACTATTGGGGCGCGCAAAAGTGCAATTTTTGAAAACTTGAAAGGAGCAAAAGTGGCCCCAGAACTCATAACCAGAAAATTTATTGATTTCAAAATTTGTTCTACTCATCAAGCTGAACAAATTTTCTTAGAAGAATTTTTTCCCAGAAATGCTTAGTTTGGGAGATAGGATTTTTCAGAGAAAATTCCAAGACTGGAAAAAGGTGCAAAAATCAAAAGTTGTTGATTCCAAAGTTCTATAAAATTTGATGGGAATATCAGAATGGAGTAATGAAAGTATATGCGTAATCAACATCATATGGTTGATCAGTTGCCGATATAATTTTTTTTCAAATTATTTATCTATTTTGTTGTATGGATATCATAAATTGGTCCTTCATAATAATTGCAGTTATAGGAACGATGTAAATTGGTGCAAAATTGCCGATTTTGGAGAGATGCAACTTTCAGCTCTGAAATGGTAAATGGAAATGGGAGCAGTCATTGGAAATATTGTTATAAGGTCGAGAAGAGGATGAAGGGAAAAGCGAAGTCATTTGGGAAGCACGATGAGGAGAATGTCAGGCATGCGGAAGCACCCAAGGACAAAGGCAAGCGTGTGCCTTGTTGGGCTCGATGCTAGAAGAGCCCGTGATCGTCCAAGACCAAGATCATACCAAGTTGTGTTATGTTCATGCGGAGCTGGATGGATAGAGTGTCACATCGTTGGTTGGAAGTGGGGCAACACACAACTTCATAAAGGAAGTAGTTACGAGGAGGCTCAAGTTACACTTAGAGCCGGGGCATACGTATTTCAAAGTTGTGGACTTGGAGGTAGAAAAAGTGGTTGGTGTTCCTAACCGAGTCCCTTTGAGACTTGGTGATTGGAGTGGTGATCCGATATTCCTTGTGGTGCCGATGGATGATTTTGAGGTTGCCTTGGGGCAGGATTTCTAAGGAGAGAAAAGGGAGTGTTGATGCCTCACTTAGATTGCTTGGCGATCCTTTCATGTTGAGAGCCGATTATAGTCCACGCAGTAGAAGGTCGTGAAAGTGACTTCTTTGAGCATGGAATCCACAACATGTCAAGGAAAGATGCGAACTCATTGTGGAGAAAGTAAAGGCATGGGGAAATAGAAGCAAATGCTCGAAGAAGAGTTGGAACCGGTGAGACATAAATAGGTGGAAAACTTGGAAAAACGAGTGACTAGACTCAAGGAGATGGTGGCATCGATAGTGTCGACCATCGGGAGTTAAGTTGATGCTTGCATGGTGATGCAAGAATCTTGCAATGCAGAAGAGAAGGAGGCTGGTTCGGACAGACGGGATGAAGACCTCTATAGCTTATACCGAGAGAGCACTGTGATGGAAAGCAAAGAAGGGGAAGGAACACAACATCCACAAGTGGAAGCAGCCGCGTCACCTCTGACTCGCTTGGGCAGGACCGTCACGGGGATCTCACGGCGAGGAGATTGTTAGAGGAATCGAACGAAAAGATCGGTTTGAATATACTACCCTTGGTGTATCCGAGCAAGAATATTGCTCACTCGGAGCAGTCGCGTAGCAACAATGTTGAGGGTGATGGTCGTGGGTGCCACTCACCCATCCTTCATCATTGAAGCGGACCACGAGGCAACCCACTTCCAGTGGTACGGTAGGAGGGATGTTTGGGACCTTAGGCAGAAGGTTCCTCATTGAATCCAGGAGAAACCACGATGTGGAAGACCTTGAGGTATGCATTGGATTGTGGAGGCAGTTTGGCGTGCGATGGTGGAAGTGGTGACTTCACCATGAGTGAACATGGAAACCAACTGAGACAGATAAGTACTTGGCATGAGATACATGGAGAAGCGAACTCGGGATTCGACTTGATGGAATGAAGTGAAGGGTTGGTGATCCGGATTTGTGTGGGAACGAAACAAAAGATAGCATATACAGAGATATATATTCACATACACAGATATATGGCAAGAAACACATCAATACAGTAAACACATATTCTATTAAATATCGGAAATAGAACAGACTGTAAATACAACAGCTAGAATGGTAGTAGCTATCTCTGAGAAGAGATGTGGCCGCTGTGCTCATTCGTGCCAAGATGATTACAAGGAGAGGACGAAAGGGCCTATTTATCATAAGCATGAGGGAAAGAATCCCAAACATCCAAAAGCCTAATCCTAGAAGATGAACCGTCATAAAGTTTGCGGCCCCAAGGTGGTTAGTTGAACAGTCAACTTCCCGGGGTCATAACTTTTGCATACGATCTCCGTTTGGGGCGCTCGGTAGCCCGTTGGAAAGATCTATCCGAGGACTACGCCGAGGGCCCTGGAGCAGATGGGCTCTGCCCGACCACGATTTCCCAAAACCGCCGTTTAGGGCCTCAAAACGGCCCCGAAAGTTTGGGACTCGAAAAACTGTAGAAAAATTACTAGAAAATTGGCAAACTGGGAAACTCTTTTGAGCCAGTGGAATAGGTGGGTGGCCACCGATATCCATCTGGATCAGTTGGATGAGAAGCAGCAATTGGATGAGGCTCTTTCAGGAGACTTGGTTGCAAGAACAGATGACACCGACAACCTTGGGCGAACGGTTTTCAAGAGCAGCAGGCATGCTTGAAGACATCGTACAAGATGGAGACAGCTTGGGGTTGGGGAGGATGTCACACCCTTAGCTAGCAAGATCCTCAGGGCCTATCTTTCCCATGGGAGGACTTCGGGTTGTAGCATGTTCGGCCAAGTTCCCCAATGGACATGGCTGCCATGGACCGGAGAACCCGCCTTGGAATCTTGCACCGAAGGTGGGGCTGACACGCAGACCACTACGTGGACGAGTGTAGATGGTGGGCATCGGGACGAGGGGTTTAGGATGATGGAAATATGGGAAATTTAGGGATTCCTCGCTTTTGATTCCCTGGTCCGAAAATAACTGTGCTCGCCCATCTTTGTCTAGATTGCATGCTCACCTCTTCTCTTCTAGCATCCCCCCTAAGTGATTTTCCAATCGAGTCTTCCATCTTGCAGAATGCAAAGAAGTGTAAGTGAGATCGCCCTTTGTATCTATCAAATTGCAGTTGTTGATGTCGATGTTCTCTATTAGGGACTAGACCTCCCTTATCAGTGGGCAACAACAAGAATGACACCTACCCATATCGATTAGAGTATAGATCGGGTGGGAGTGGAGAGGCTGGCTCATAGGTGGTTCATAGAGGGCCAGCGGAGCTATTCTTTTTTTGTGGGGGAAGGGGGGTGGTGTGGGATAATAGGGTGTTTGGAAGCGAAATGATTTGTGGATAGATGGAGAAAGGAGGGTGTAATACCCTAGTCTCATCCCTTTGAACTTGATCCTGGTTATATTGTAATTATGTTTTTCTCCATTATGTGTTTCTTAACACCATGAGGTGGTTTCCATGGTGATTTTGAACAGCGACAACCACGATCATTTTAATATTGACGGAAGGGTTCCAAGGATTAACGAGGAGGAGGAAAAAGACGGGGTTGTGTTTCCACCGGAGGGAAAGGTAAGGGGATCCAATGGGGGAATTTACTTTTCCTTATGAGTATGTCTTACCTTATCAATAGACCTTCTTTTCATTGTCTTATTTTCCATTTATCCTCAACTCTATCATAACCTTGAAGTGGGAGCCTAGTTAAATGAAAAGGGAAATATGAATATGAGAGCTTAGCAATCCTATTCCGTTAGTGTCTCGCTCATATTGTGTAGTAACTACATCCTACCTCTGGAGAACCA
Organism: Larix kaempferi; assembly: GCA_027924585.1. Lineage (NCBI taxonomy): Eukaryota > Viridiplantae > Streptophyta > Pinopsida > Pinales > Pinaceae > Larix > Larix kaempferi. The sequence continues at coordinate 548,376 of BSBM01001296.1, read as the reverse complement.
AGAAAATGGTGGAGGAAAGACTCCTTCCACACACTCGTTCATTCCATTAATGGATGGAAATTCGAAAGAAGAGAGAGGAGATTGGAAAAAAAGCGGGATCTTTGAGAGAAAATAAGGGTTTGGAGGAAGTAACCTACCCCCGACTCTCATATGAACCATGGATAGATGAAAGAAAGGATGGTAGGTGATATTACACACCCTTGGCGAGAAACTACATACCATTTCGAATCCCTAAAGGCTGTTGGTTTGTTAGGTTGTCCAAAGAACCATAAAATCCGTTTCCAAGAAGCTTCGCAATGTTGTAAATGGAACCTGGAAGTAGGCAGTGTATTGGGATCACATTGACCGTGCTGGAGGGAAGAGAGAGGAAGAGCATGCCCGAGGGACTGGAGAGCAGAGAAAGAACGACTTCTTGTGTTGTATGGAGCATGGGATGACTTCGTACGCTACCTAAGAGGATGCACAAAGAACCGGTGGTGACTTGCTTGGTTGGTAGCTTGGAAGCCTTTTGTGAAAACAAGAGGGGTTTTGGAAATCTTCAAAATATTATCTTCCATGATGGTCTCATATACCGACACGGGGGCGGAATTCTACAGTGGAGTAGCCTATGGTTTGGAAGAAATCAGTCCCCACATAATCAACTTCCTTGGAGCTTCATCTTGGAAAAGATAAGTGTACTCTTACTTTTATGTATGAATTTAGCAGTATAGAATGAAGAGTACGCGATACCCGATTATCATGATGTTTTGACTGCAATTTTCCTATAGATGTCGATCCGTAAACTGTCATGGATATTCCACTGGATCAGTTCGTCACAACGAATCTTACAACTTAGTTCATTGTGGTTATTTAATTCCACAAAATACTGAATCCAATGGAACTGAAAGAGAAATAACTATCCAGCAAATAAGCACACAATCCACACAACGACACAAGATATACCCCGGGAAAACCCAGCCACAAATGAGGACTATACCTTGTTCTTCATATCAAAATTCAGATAGAAAGGAAATGGATTTCCCTGTAGAGTTACATATGACTCTACGGCCAGAATGGATACTACAGGATCTCCTAGATCTCCTATGTTATGCTACCATATCCACTCCCATGTTGTTTTCTCAACTATGGGAAAATACAATAACATCGAAAGAATGGAACCCCTTCTTCTCCCAACAGCCCGATATTTAACATAGCACGATACTCACCGCTTAGGGTTAATTTTAGGGTTTTTTTATACCCCAAACCATGATTAGGGCTGTGGTTTTGGACCTTCTAGAATGTTCTTCAAATTCCACACATGACTAGCTCCACATGTGCGAGAAATGAGAGCCGGCGTGGAATCCACTCGGTACCATGGTGGTCAACTGGGTAGGTCAACTTGTGTGTAGGGAAAATTTTAGGGGCGGAATTTAGCCCATGGGATACTTTTCGGCCTTTTTTTTTCTTCCAAGAAACCATTTTCCAATTTGCCTTTTTTTCAAAGATGTTTTGCCGAAATTCCATGGGATAATTTTTTTTTACTCTAAAAATCGCCAAAATTGTACAGTAATTATATAAAGTCCTTGGAAATTTGAATATTTTAAAAAAAAAAATCGCCAAACATTTTATGGTTGCAAATTTAAGAATTAGTAAGATTCGCCAAGGTTTCTACACTTTGAGAAAATTATGGAGCTTTAAAATTTTCCCTGCTTGCAGCAGGCATAACTTCTTCATACGGACTCCGATTGAGGTGATTCTTGCACCGTTGGAAATTTCTCGGTGTGTAGAATGTAAAATTTTGGTCCAATCGTTTTTCCTCTGAAAAATGGCATTTAATACCTCTAAATGGTACTAGAAGGTTTCAGACGATTTTTTGACCCCAAATCTGAAAAGTGAGTCGTGCCCTACAAGCCAATTAATCCAATATTTTGGCCCCGAAATATCCAAACAGGTAACCAATTATATATTGATCCATTTCGTATCAGATGCCGACATCATTGCTTGATTAAGTCATGTGCAAAACATGTGCGGTAAAGTGTTGTAATTTCTTGCATGGCAATTGTTTGACAAAAGAATTGAGTAGGTGAAAGTTTTCCTTGTCCAATTATGGTTGATAAATGGGTTCTATGGATGATATGAAACTCGTTATTGAGTGGGTAGTAAGTATCTCTTTCCGAGGAGAGAAGTATTAAGGCCTTTCTTATGGATGCACCTCGTTTCCCTCAATCTAAGTTTTCCCAGTTTCTGTATTTGAATATTTTCAAGACTTAAATATTTATTTGAAATTCATTTATATGCGAGTATGAATAACGCCATGCATGCCTAATAAGTGGGTTGGAGTGGAATAACTCCTGTGGCTAATTTAGAAAGGGAATGATTCTTGAATTTTGAGCATGGTAGGATTGCGTAGAACGCCTTGTAAATATTGATATATGTATTCCAATATACAAATTGGGTAGTAATTAGCTATGGCATATAGGATCTAAACACACATGTGAAAATGATTTCCAAAAATATCAAATACCAAGGTTCCAATTTGAGAGATATTGTTTGTGCAATAGGGGCCTTTCTCAGTTTTTTTTTTTTTTTTTAGCATTTTGGACTGTGGCCGCGCTTTCCCTCTAGGAAAGTCACGAGAAATCGCCCTTATTATTCATAAGAACTGTGTCAATTCCTCCTTGGCCACTTTTGTCCTTTAGAATAACCACGACCATGACTTGTAGGTGCTTGTTTGGGCATTTTTTGATGAATTTTGAGGGTTTAAAGGAATGAATGAAAAGAGAACTTGGTAACAAGCCTAAGAAATATTTTCATACATATATTCAATGGGATTGCGATGACAAATTATGGATTAGAATACGAGTTACCTCTCTTTCATCTTGTTTTTAGCCTCCCTAAACATGGCTTGGATAATTTTCCCCAAACACCCAGGGAAATCTGGCTGTTGTGTGTGCCTTAGAGTTAGAAGTGGTTTAGGGATGTCCTGAATAGTTAGAGGTGATGTTTGCCTCTTCTAAGAATTGAATTTAATCATAGTTTGTTGTTGCAATTGACCTCCTCGAAGGAAGAAAGGGCTCAATATCCCTATCCTCCCCGAACACTTGTTAAGGTGTAACTTTCATGGGTGGATTTAATGATTGTTTTAAATCACTTACCATAACCGGACCAAGACTAATGATATGTATCTTTAGGGTTTTGAAATACCTAGCTTGGACATTACATATGCTTCTTTGTTTAGGTGATGCTTCACTTGACAAATGTTTACTATGCTGAATCCTTGAGGAGGGGGGATTTTTCTTTGAAGGGCCTTGCTGACGTGAGACGAGGAAGAGTGAGGATTGTTTTTGAGGGCCTAGAGGATGAAATGTCAATCTCCAAGGATGATTACATCTAGGGATGTCATCTCACCGGAGCCATTTGTTCCTTGGAATGATTGGTTGGTTGTTGAATTCCCCAAGTGAAAAATAGTTTTTGTTGTTCACCGGGGTTATAAATGACCCACCACATCTAATTTTTCCGACTGGTTAGTATAAAATTTATTCTTTTATCCATAAAAAAAAGAGTATGTTATCTTAAAACTTGATGATATGGTTGAGAGGCCCTATTCTCCAATGCAAAATAAAAGACAAAGAAATCAGGGATTCAAATATGTAAAACTTAGAAATAATAACTAAATATGCACAAAACACGCCATAAAATCAATACGAAATTTAATATGATCCACTTCCTTCGTGGATTAAAACAAGTTTAAGAAGGCTTATTCCTCCAACAATACAAAATGCTCCATTTCACGCACACTAGATTTTCTGCAAATTTTAGGCATTTCAATCCCAATATTCTAAACATTATTCTCATTTAAAATTTCCTTGTCCTATGTTTCATATTGCTTTGAAGATACAATAAAGTGACGGTATATGTTTTCAATGGAATAGAAGAAAAACAAGGTAGATGGAAGCAAAGCTTCTAGTCCTTGCCAAAAGTAAAAGCAAAATTACCAAGTCCCTCGTTTCAGGTTAAGAAGGGGCCGAGAACTCAACCCCTCTCTGCAAACTGCAAAGCATTAGCAAGAATGAAACCAACACCAAAACAATAATTCTGGTTAATATGAAGTTCACAATAATTAGAACGCAACAAAGCTCAACTTCATTAGAATGCTCCGAATTTTTATCACGAAGGATAATAAATGAAATCTTATTTTTATTTAATCATCTAATCTAAAAAGGAAGACATCATTGAATCTAAATCTCACTAAACCAATGCAAAGGTCAAAAGCATCAATTACGTCTAATTATTATTTATAAACATGCATGCTTATCAACGCAGCAAGATATTGATTCGATTTTATAGCAAACCGTATTAACCATCTCATAATCAATTGAAATTGAATGTAATTGTAAACATAACCAGATTTCCAAATTTTTTATATCAAATAGTGCATGTAACCTTCTCTGCATAAAAGCATGAGGGAATCGGTTGAATGCAGAATCAGAGAACTAAATTGTGCAGAAAACCTTCATATTCCACTCCATGGAAAAGATAAATAAATATCCCACTATATACACGTAAAATAAAATGAAGTATGTATATGCTCAATGAAAGTGGATTGTAGGGACGTTAACTTCAAAGAAGAATACATAGGGTCAAGTCAGCAATTAAACAAGGAAAGGAGCCGAATCTTCAAATTAATATTACATTTTCTGGTATATTTGCTCCTCTTTGTTTGCATGCTTCCTGGTATGAACAATATCTCCATGAGACACCGGTTGTGCTCTAATTTCCTCATTTAGCCTAGCTCCGTCACAATGCTGTATAACTAAACATCCAAATCAAACTTCAAAATGGGCAATTTAGTTGATTTAGTAACTTTTATTATCTTTAGAGTTGTCCTTAATGGGCAATTTAGTTCATTTTTTTAATTCTCAACATATGTTATGAATTTTGTTTATTTATATTACTTATTAACTAATTTATTTATTTTGTGATTTTTTCCTTAAATAAAATTCTTAGGATGTTGAAACTGCTAAATGCTATTTGTCATTTTGATTTAAAAGATGAAGAATTAATTTTTACTTGAAAGAAATTATTAATTAATTAAAAAAATAATATGAAATACACATTTTTAATGATAAACTAAGATTTTTTTATATTATTTCTCTAGGAGTGCCTTTGCATGGTTAGAGGGAAGTGGTGGTTTTTAAAAACAATGTAAGGACTTATAATTTCAGGTAGAAGAAGTTGCACGGTATACTTTTAAAAAATGTCATCCGCAATGGCCACAGGGACATTCCAATTTGCATTGGACCTTTCACTGAACCCCTATGCAACGGCAACCATATCATAAAATATATATTCCAGTGTTTTGCTCAACACCATCATTCATGTAACAATTTTCCCCCCTTCATCTCGGTTTCTAAGTTCATTGCTCAAGCAATCTAGAAGGGTTTACAATTCCGCACACAAAGATGCATGCACGTCAAAAGTATTTATACATGAAAGTCAAATTTAAAACAATAATATAGACAAGCATTCCAATATAATTAAAAAAGACCACACCTTAAACTATATAATCATTCTGCAATTTTTATTTATTGAAGATGGATTGTTCAAATTACATTAAACATAGTTACTCTCTAGAATTATATGCTTCCCTCAACCTCTATAGCTTCTACAGCTCGGTCTCCACTCTATGCTTCCCTCAACCTCTACAACGTCAACTTATAAGAACTCGGCCTCTTTTGTTGTCAGTTCTATCTTTCATCACAACCGGTTTACATATATAGAATTGTTAGAGGAATACCAAATAGTTCGACTACCAACTATTGAATTCCCTTCTGCCTAGGCAAAGAATGGTTTCACATTCAGAATTATTTTATGGATTTATTATTTTAGGGTATTCATTAATGATTAATGATATTTTGAATACAACCAAATTTTGTTAGTTCATTGTGTTAAGGTGTGGGTCTAGTCAACAGGTTTTGCTTACGGGTGAGCTAGTTGGGAGGAGACACTAAAACATCCAACCAGTTGATGGTTGGTGTGGACCAGGGTGTGATCCTCGGGCCATTTTGATAATCTTAGAACAAAGCATAAAATATGTTTCTTCATCAAATGAGTGCTATATACAAGGTTGCCATGCAGTTGTTGAACAAGAAACTTGTATTGATTTGAAAACATCTATGTAGCAACTGTGCAAGTCTATAAAATCACACATTATGTAGCAGTTTTTGTATAACTGTAACATCATACATTCCGTAGTATCATCAATCTATTAAAACATACTCTATTATAAAAGTTATAGAGCATATCTAAACTATTGGAGAAATCTCCACCTGCAGGGTAACCTTCTGCACCATGATGGTCCTGCATCAACTTGCAATTAACATAAATTATTTCCATATGAATATAGTGAAAAAAGAATATCGAATACCTTTGAAACATTTTGTAATAACTACAACCATCCTGTCCTGACATCCCTTTTTCTATTCAATGATTTCATCTAACTTTGTGCACATTGCTCAGCAAACGAATCATACCTTTTACGATCACAGCTTTGAATGCACAATTGAAAAAGAAATACAGATCACTTACAAGTGTAGCCAAAATTTATTTGGAAGTTAACAACATATCTTATTATCTGTATGGAAAGGATTTTACTGTGGGTGTACCCAAGCTGTGGCAATTTCAAATGCAAGGTTCATTATGTTTTCAATCGACCATTTTTTTGTGGCATTCAAAAATATCTAACAACGTGTCACTTTTCTGTCATACAATCGGTGAAATTGTTTTTCCAATTTCTTTGTTACAATTCACCGATGTATGTTTGCATGTGCTTCTATTGAAAGAAAATATATGACTTCGACTACTGGACATTGCTATCAACCTCTGTTTTTTAAATGGATCCTTTGTTACTTTTCACTTGGAAAAAGTCATGTGTCATGGATCATTCATTTTGTGCTTACAGAAACAATTTCAATGCTTGCCTATAATGTCTCCCTCGCTCTCGAAGTGCCCAATGTCAAATGAAGCAATGGTTCAATTATTTTTAGTGACATAAACTTTAAAGAACCTGATCTCATATACCGTGTCTACATGTATTTTAGTGCTTTCGTGGCTGTTCTATGTATTTTAACTTTTATCTATGAAACAACAACAAAAATTCCCCTGAGAAATATGGGTAATTGTTGGCTTAGTGTAGTCTCATTTTTCCTTTTATAAAAACTAAAACTAAAATATTATTATTTTAAAAAATATTAACGTAATGTTATTGTTAAATGAAAAATATTAACGTAATGTTATTGTTAAATGAATATTCATTTAAATTATTTATCAATTAATGTTTAATTGTCTTTTCCATATTATAAAAAACATGAGATTTATACATTACTATTATCCATTATTTTTAAAATTTATACTAATTAATGTCATAATTTCATATATATATATATATATATATGTATAATTCAAAGTTCTATAACTTGTAATTAAATGGATCGAACTAAAATATTATGGTGTAATATAGAGGTTTTGGACTCCGAGTGCAAACGTGGAACTATAATCGAATTGAAATATTAATAGAAGCTTTTGGTTCGCATAAGATATATATTGATTTTCCATTTTTTAATAAGACAAAGGAATCCCTTTGCAAAGAGACATACAAATAATTTAATATTCCACAATTTCCAAGGAAGCTACGTGGATCTCTGTTTATTCCTCCCACAACACGCGTACTGAAGATAACAAAGGCGATGCATGGCCTATCAAGTCTATGACTTTGTGCAATTTTGCAATTTTTATATAAAAGCTAAGTTTGTTTTGCAGGTTTTTCATCGCACGAGACAATCAAAGTTCTAGCTTCAATCTATTTTTCACGCGAGAAGAAAATAGTTTTTTTAGCTTATGCGAGGGAAAACAGTGCTCATCACCTGTGCATCTTCTGGAATTAGAGAGGTTTACAGATGGAGAATGCATTAGTGTATTATTTTTATGTGTTCTGTTGCAGTAGTACTAATCAATGGTATTTCGATTGTTTGTTCCAGCAAATGGCCTATTTGTACGCCAAGAAAGGAGTGAATCTGATGTTGGTTGCAGGAGGTAAGACCGTCCGAAAGCCGTTGCTCACAAATCACGGCCAGAACACATTCATATAATTTTTACATATCAATAGTCACAATATGAAACCCTTGCAAAATCAACATGTTAATATAGATATATAGAGATATACCGAACAACGTAGTTAAAAATGGAGCTCATAAGCCGTGCTGCTTGCAAGCGAGCACGGACTAATAAGTTAGAATGACACTTAGCTAGAAGTCAATGCTACTTCCCTAGAAGGGGCTTATATTTTATTTTGATTTATAGATAATAAAAAGATATTGTCAAAGTGTATATATCATGAACACTTTCGAACACAGTATAAATGGAATTTGTTAATATGTTTTAACATAAGCGTGGACAAGTTTAATGATATGTGGTCATTAGTTTTATTCAAATAAGTTAAAACCACACCGCTAAGGTATTTATATTTTATGAATTTTAAATATAGTCATCAATCATATTCTTACTATGAAATATTATATGCAAAACTTCCTTCCAATTTTTATTAATTATGGATAGCAAAATTACAATAATTGGAATTTATGGGCTGATTATACAAACAACTTAATAGAGTTTATAAATTCAAACAAATAATTGAAGTTCACCTCAAAAAAAAAAGATATGTATTTTAAAATATACATAAATACATGTATTTTAAAATATACATAAATATATTTATAGTTTTATAAATGATTGATTATATGTTTTGAAATTAATTATAATTTTTTTTTAATAGTATAGTTTTATAAATGATTGGTTATATTTTTTTGAAATTAATTATATTTTTTTTTTTTAATAGTTGTACCCATTTTTGTGGGTAAACTCCAACGCCGATTCTTTTGTCTAACCATTTTATTGGCATACTTACAAGATTGGACATTGAAATATTTGTTTTTTCCCTGGTTAACCAAGCAACCCAGAGTAAAGAAAAGAAAATGGATTATTTCCATCCACATTGATTGAAAAGAATAGAATATACAGTCACGGCGATTTTAATTGTTGAATGAATATACAGTCACAGTGATTAATATAAAAAGTTAATAGCTGTTGAAGGAATATACAGTCACAGTGATTAATTAATAGAAATAAACAAATTAATTCTTTCAAGGACAGCGGCGGTGGAAATTGGAATTGAAAGCTAGAAATGTTTGTATGTTTTGTTGTCCAGGCTTTCAAGAGTAGAGGTCATCGTCATCGTCCTCCTTTGCGGTAGCCTCTGCCTCTGCTGCGGTGGTTTGTGGAGCGAAAGCTGTGGCTGTGGCGGTGGTGGTAGTAGGAAAGCGGAACTCCGACCCAAAACCTCCTCGACACTGCTGTAATGTCTGAGCAAATGCTCCATACTTACGTATATCGGCATTTAGGGGCGGAATTTAGCCCATGGGATACTTTTCGGCCTTTTTTTTTCTTCCAAGAAACCATTTTCCAATTTGCCTTTTTTTCAAAGATGTTTCGCCGAAATTCCATGGGATAATTTTTTTTTACTCTAAAAATCGCCAAAATTGTACAGTAATTATATAAAGTCCTTGGAAATTTGAATATTTTTTTGAAAAAATCGCCAAACATTTTATGGTTGCAAATTTAAGAATTAGTAAGATTCGCCAAGGTTTCTACACTTTGAGAAAATTATGGATCTTTAAAATTTTCCCTGCTTGCAGGAGGCATAACTTCTTCATACGGACTCCGATTGAGGTGATTCTTGCACCGTTGGAAATTTCTCGGTGTGTAGAATGTAAAATTTTGGTCCAATCGTTTTTCCTCTGAAAAATGGCATTTAATACCTCTAAATGGTACTCGAAGGTTTCAGACGATTTTTTGACCCCAAATCTGAAAAGTGGGTCGTGCCCTACAAGCCAATTAATCCAATATTTTGGCCCCAAAATATCCAAACAGGTAACCAATTATATATTGATCCATTTCGTATCAGATGCCGACATCATTGCTTGATTAAGTCATGTGCAAAACATGTGCGGTAAAGTGTTGTAATTTCTTGCATGGCAATTGTTTGACAAAAGAATTGAGTAGGTGAAAGTTTTCCTTGTCCAATTATGGTTGATAAATGGATTCTATGGATGATATGAAACTCGTTATCGAGTGGGTATTAAGTATCCCTTTCCGAGGAGAGAAGTATTAAGGCCTTTCTTATGGATGCACCTCGTTTCCCTCAATCTAAGTTTTCCCAGTTTCTGTATTTGAATATTTTCAAGACTTAAATATTTATTTGAAATTCATTTATATACGAGTATGAATAACGCCATGCATGCCTAATAAGTGGGTTGGAGTGGAATAACTCCTGTGGCTAATTTAGAAAGGGAATAATTCTTGAATTTTGAGCATGGTAGGATTGCGTAGAACGCCTTGTAAATATTGATATATGTATTCCAATATACAAATTGGGTAGTAATTAGTTATGGCATATAGGATCTAAATACACATGTGAAAATGCTTTCCAAAAATATCAAATACCCAGGTTCCAATTTGAGAGATATTGTTTGTGCAATAGGGGCCTTTCTCAGTTTTTTTTTTTTTTTTTTTAGCATTTTGGAGTGTGGCCGCGCTTTCCCTCTAGGAAAGTCACGAGAAATCGCCCTTATTATTCATAAGAGCTGTGTCAATTCCTCCTTGGCCACTTTTGTCCTTCAGAATAACCACGACCATGACTTGTAGGTGCTTGTTTGGGCATTTTTTGATGAATTTTGAGGGTTTAAAGGAATGAATGAAAAGAGAACTTGGTAACAAGCCTAAGAGATATTTTCATACATATATTCAATGGGATTGCGATGACAAATTATGGATTAGAATACGAGTTACCTCTCTTTCATCTTGTTTTTAGCCTCCCTAAACATGGCTTGGATAATTTTCCCCAAACACCCAGGGAAATCTGGCTGTTGTGTGTGCCTTAGAGTTAGAAGTGGTTTAGGGATGTCCTGAATAGTTAGAGGTGATGTTTGCCTCTTCTAAGAATTGAATTTCATCATAGTTTGTTGTTGCAATTGACCTCCTCGAAGGAAGAAAGGGCTCAATATCCCTATCCTCCCCGAACACTTGTTAAGGTGTAACTTTCATGGGTGGATTTAATGATTGTTTTAAATCACTTACCATAACCGGACCAAGACTAATGATATGTATCTTTAGGGTTTTGAAATACCTAGCTTGGACATTACATATGCTTCTTTGTTTAGGTGATGCTTCACTCGACAAATGTTTACTATGCTGAATCCTTGAGGAGGGGGGATTTTTCTTTGAAGGGCCTTGCTGACGTGAGATGAGGAAGAGTGAGGATTGTTTTTGAGGGCTTAGAGGATGAAATGTGAATCTCCAAGGATGATTACATCTAGGGATGTCATCTCACCGGAGCCATTTGTTCCTTGGAATGATTGGTTGGTTGTTGAATTCCCCAAGTGAAAAATATTTTTTGTTGTTCACCGGGGTTATAAATGACCCACCACATCTAATTTTTCCGACTGGTTGGTATAAAATTTATTCTTTTATCCATAAAAAAAAGAGTATGTTATCTTAAAACTTGATGATATGGTTGAGAGGCCCTATTCTCCAATGCAAAATAAAAGACAAAGAAATCGGGGATTCAAATATGTAAAACTTAGAAATAATAACTAAATATGCACAAAACACGCCATAAAATCAATACGAAATTTAATATGATCCACTTCCTTCGTGGATTAAAACAAGTTTAAGAAGGCTTATTCCTCCAACAATACAAAATGCTCCTAGATTTTCTGCAAATTTTAGGCATTTCAATCCCAATATTCTAAACATTATTCTCATTTAAAATTTCCTTGTCCTATGTTTCATATTGCTTTGAAGATACAATAAAGTGACGGTATATGTTTTCAATGGAATAGAAGAAAAACAAGGTTGATGGAAGCAAAGCTTCTAGTCCCTGCCAAAAGTAAAAGCAAAATTACCAAGTCCCTCGTTTCAGGTTAAGAAGGGGCTGAGAACTCAACCCCTCTCTGCAAACTGCAAAGCATTAGCAAGAATGAAACCAACACCAAAACAATAATTCTGGTTAATATGAAGTTCACAATAATTAGAACGCAACAAAGCTCAACTTCATTAGAATGCTCTGAATTTTTATCACGAAGGATAATAAATGAAATCTTATTTTTATTTAATCATCTAATCTGAAAAGGAAGACATCATTGAATCTAAATCTCACTAAACCAATGCAAAGGTCAAAAGCATCAATTACGTCTAATTATTATTTATAAACATGCATGCTCATCAACGCAGCAAGATATTGATTCGATTTTATAGCAAACCGTATTAACCATCTCATAATCAATTGAAATTGAATGTAATTGTAAACATAACCAGATTTCCAAATTTTTTATATCAAATAGTGCATGTAACCTTCTCTGCATAAAAGCATGAGGGAATCGGTTGAATGCAGAATCAGAGAACTAAATTGTGCAGAAAACCTTCATATTCCACTCCATGGAAAAGATAAATAAATATCCCACTATATACACGTAAAATAAAATGAAGTATGTATATGCTCAATGAAAGTGGATTGTAGGGACGTTAACTTCAAAGAAGAATACATAGGGTCAATTCAGCAATTAAACAAGGAAAGGAGTCGAATCTTCAAATTAATATTACATTTTCTGGTATATCTGCTCCTCTTTGTTTGCATGCTTCCTGGTATGAACAATATCTCCATGAGACACCGGTTGTGCTCTAATTTCCTCATTTAGCCTAGCTCCGTCACAATGCTGTATAACTAAACATCCAATTCCAACTTCAAAATGGGCAATTTAGTTGATTTAGTAACTTTTATTATCTTTAGAGTTGTCCTTAATGGGCAATTTAGTTCATTTTTTTAATTCTCAACATATGTTATGAATTTTGTTTATTTGTATTACTTATTAACTAATTTATTTATTTTGTGATTTTTTCCTTAAATAAAATTCTTAGGATGTTGAAACTGCTAAATGCTATTTGTCATTTTGATTTAAAAGATAAAGAATTAATTTTTACTTGAAAGAAATTATTAATTAATTAAAAAAAAAATATGAAATACACATTTTTAATGATAAACTAAGATTTTTTTTATATTATTTCTCTAGGAGTGCCTTTGCATGGTTAGAGGGAAGTGGTGGTTTTTAAAAACAATGTAAGGACTTATAATTTCAGGTAGAAGAAGTTGCACAGTATACTTTTAAAAAATGTCACCCGCAATGGCCACAGGGACATTCCAATTTTCATTGGACCTTTCATTGAACCCCTATGCAACGGCAACCATATCATAAAATATATATTCCAGTGTTTTGCTAAACACCATCATTCAGGTAACGATTTTTTCCCCTTCATCTCGGTTTCTAAGTTCAGTGCTCAAGCAATCTAGAAGGGTTTACAATTCCGCACACAAAGATGCATGCACGTCAAAAGTATTTATACATGAAAGTCAAATTTAAAACAATAATACAGACAAGCATTCCAATATAATTAAAAAAGACCACACCTTAAACTATATAATCATTCTGCAATTTTTATTTATTGAAGATGGATTGTTCAAATTACATTAAACATAGTTACTCCCTAGAATTATATGCTTCCCTCAACCTCTATAGCTTCTACAGCTCGGTCTCCACTCTATGCTTCCCTCAACCTCTACAACGTCAACTTATAAGAACTCGGCCTCTTTTGTTGTCAGTTCTATCTTTCATCACAACCGGTTTACATATATAGAATTGTTAGAGGAATACCAAATAGTTCGACTACCAACTATTGAATTCCCTTCTGCCTAGGCAAAGAATGGTTTCACATTCAGAATTATTTTATGGATTTATTATTTTAGGGTATTCATTAATGATTAATGATATTTTGAATACAACCAAATTTTGTTAGTTCATTGTGTTAAGGTGTGGGTCTAGTCAACAGGTTTTGCTTACGGGTGAGCTAGTTGGGAGGAGACACTAAAACATCCAACCAGTTGATGGTTGGTGTGGACCAGGGTGTGATCCTCGGGCCATTTTGATAATCTTAGAACAAAGCATAAAATATGTTTCTTCATCAAATGAGTGCTATATACAAGGTTGCCATGTAGTTGTTGAACAAGAAACTTGTATTGATTTGAAAACATCTATGTAGCAACTGTGCAAGTCTATAAAATCACACATTATGTAGCAGTTTTTGTATAACTGTAACATCATACATTTTGTAGTATCATCAATCTATTAAAACATACTCTATTAAAAAAGTTATAGAGCATATCTAAACTATTGGAGAAATCTCCACCTGCAGGGTAACCTTCTGCACCATGATGGTCCTGCATCAACTTGCAATTAACATAAATTATTTCCATATGAATATAGTGAAAAAAGAATATCGAATACCTTTGAAACATTTTGTAATAACTACAACCATCCTGTCCTGACATCCCTTTTTTCTATTCAATGATTTTATCTAACTTTGTGCACATTGCTCAGCAAACGAATCATACCTTTTACGATCACGGCTTTGAATGCACAATTGAAAAAGAAATACAGATCACTTACAAGTGTAGCCAAAATTTCTTTGAAAGCTAACAACATATCTTATTATCTGTATGGAAAGGATTTTACTGTGGGTGTACCCAAGCTGTGGCAATTTCAAATGCAAGGTTCATTATGTTTTCAATCGACCACTTTTTTGTGGCATTCAAAAATATCTAACAACGTGTCACTTTTCTGTCATACAATCGGTGAAATTGTTTTTCCAATTTCTTTGTTACAATTCACCGATGTATGTTTGCATGTGCTTCTATTGAAAGAAAATATATGACTTCGACTACTGGACATTGCTATCAACCTCTGTTTTTTAAATGGATCCTTTGTTACTTTTCACTTGGAAAAAGTCATGTGTCATGGATCATTCATTTTGTGCTTACAGAAACAATTTCAATGCTTGCCTATAATGTCTCCCTCGCTCTCGAAGTGCCCAATGTCAAATGAAGCAATGGTTCAATTATTTTTAGTGACATAAACTTTAAAGAACCTGTTCTCATATACCGTGTCTACATGTATTTTAGTGCTTTCGTGGCTGTTCTATGTATTTTAATTTTTATCTATGAAACAACAACAAAAATTCCCCCGAGAAATATGGGTAATTGTTGGCTTAGTGTAGTCTCATTTTTCCTTTTATAAAAACTAAAACTAAAATATTATTATTTTAAAAAATATTAACGTAATGTTATTGTTAAATGAAAAATATTAACGTAATGTTATTGTTAAATGAATATTCATTTAAATTATTTATCAATTAATGTTTAATTGTCTTTTCCATATTATAAAAAACATGAGATTTATACATTACTATTATCCATTATTTTTAAAATTTATACTAATTAATGTCATATTTTCATATATATATAATTCAAAGTTCTATAACTTCTAATTAAATGGATCGAACTAAAATATTATGGTGTAATATAGAGTTTTTGGACTACGAGTGCAAACGTGGAACTATAATCGAATTGAAATATTAATAGAAGCTTTTGGTTGGCATAAGATATATATTGATTTTCCATTTTTTAATAAGACAAAGGAATCCCTTTGCAAAGAGACATACAAATAATTTAATATTCCACAATTTCCAAGGAAGCTACGTGGATCTCTGTTTATTCCTCCCACAACACGCGTACTGAAGATAACAGAGGCGATGCATGGCCTATCAGGTCTATGACTTTGTGCAATTTTGCAATTTTTATATAAAAGCTAAGTTTGTTTTGCAGGTTTTTCATCGCACGAGACAATCAAAGTTCTAGCTTCAATCTATTTTTCACGCGAGAGGAAAATAGTTTTTTTAGCTTATGCGAGGGAAAACAGTGCTCATCACCCGTGCATCTTCTGGAATTAGAGAGGTTTACAGATGGAGAATGCATTAGTGTATTATTTTTATGTGTTCTGTTGCAGTAGTACTAATCAATGGTATTTCGATTGTTTGTTCCAGCAAATGGCCTATTTGTACGCCAAGAAAGGAGTGAATCTGATGTTGGTTGCAGGAGGTAAGACCGTCCGAAAGCCGTTGCTCACAAATCACGGCCAGAACACATTCATATAATTTTTACATATCAATAGTCACAATATGAAACCCTTGCAAAATCAACATGTTAATATAGATATATAGATATATACCGAACAACGTAGTTAAAAATGGAGCTCATAAGCCGTGCTGCTTGCAAGCGGACTAATAAGTTAGAATGACACTTAGCTAGAAGTCAATGCTACTTCCCTAGAAGGGGCTTATATTTTATTTTGATTTATAGATAATAAAAAGATATTGTCAAAGTGTATATATCATGAACACTTTCGAACACAGTATAAATGGAATTTGTTAATATGTTTTAACATAAGCGTGGACAAGTTTAATGATATGTGGTCATTAGTTTTATTCAAATAAGTTAAAACCACACCGCTAAGGTATTTATATTTTATGCATTTTAAATATAGTCATCAATCATATTCTTACTATGAAATATTATATGCAAAACTTCCTTCCAATTTTTATTAATTATGGATAGCAAAATTACAATAATTGGAATTTATGGGATGATTATACAAACAACTTAATAGAGTTTATAAATTCAAACAAATAATTGAAGTTCACCTCAAAAACAAAAGATATGTATTTTAAAATATACATAAATACATGTATTTTAAAATATACATAAATATATTTATAGTTTTATAAATGATTGATTATATTTTTTGAAATTAATTATAATTTTTTTTTAATAGTATAGTTTTATAAATGATTGATTATATTTTTTTGAAATTAATTATAATTTTTTTTTTAATAGTTGTACCCATTTTTGTGGGTAAACTCCAACGCCGATTCTTTTGTCTAACCATTTTATTGGCATACTTACAAGATTGGACATTGAAATATTTGTTTTTTTCCCTGGGTAACCAAGCAACCCAGAGTAAAGAAAAGAAAATGGATTATTTCCATCCACATTGATTGAAAAGAATAGAATATACAGTCACGGCGATTTTAATTGTTGAATGAATATACAGTCACAGTGATTAATATAAAAAGTTAATAGCTGTTGAAGGAATATACAGTCACAGTGATTAATTAATAGAAATAAACAAATTAATTCTTTCAAGGACAGCGGCGGTGGAAATTGGAATTGAAAGCTAGAAATGTTTGTATGTTTTGTTGTCCAGGCTTTCAAGAGTAGAGGTCATCGTCATCGTCCTCCTTTGCGGTAGCCTCTGCCTCTGCTGCGGTGGTTTGTGGAGCGAAAGCTGTGGCTGTGGCGGTGGTGGTAGTAGGAAAGCGGAACTCCGACCCAAAACCTCCTCGACACTGCTGTAATGTCTGAGCAAATGCTCCATACTTACGTATATCGGCATCACTAACACTCCTCCTGGCAAATTTCATTGCTTCCTCGAAATGAGCTGCCTTTATTTCTTCGTGGGTATCGCCTTCTTCAATATCCATGGCAGCTTCAGGGTGTTCGTTTCGTTTCTTTTCTGCTTCAATGTCCTTTTCAATGTGCTCTCTAATGGCATACTTGCAAGCACGCTGACATATTTCATTAACATCAGCGCCACTGAATCCTTCTGTGTAGCGAGCAAGAGCTGCAATTTCAACATCCATAGCAACAGGCGACTTCCTCAGACATGCCTTAAAAATCTGAAGTCTGGAAGCTTCATCAGGTAATGGAATATATATCAGCTGATCAAGGCGACCAGGTCGTAACAGAGCAGGATCGATAATATCAGGTCGATTTGTAGCCCCAATAATGAAAACAGTTTTCTTTGCATTCATGCCATCCATCTCAGTCAGCATTTGATTCAATACTCTGTCTGCTGCACCCCCAGCATCCCCCACACTGCTACCACGCTGCATGGACACAGACACCCTCAAAGTCAGTCAGTGCCTGCCTAAAACAACAACAACCAACAAGAAGATAATATAATGTAGATTAATTATTACTTGCCTGAGTAGCAATTGAGTCGAGCTCATCAAAGAAAAGGACACAGGGTGCTGCCTGTCGAGCCTTATCAAAAATATCACGCACATTGGCTTCACTTTCTCCGAACCACATCGTGAGGAGCTCTGGCCCTTTCACGCTGATAAAGTTGGCCTGGCACTCATTGGCAATGGCCTTAGCCAGTAGCGTCTTACCACAACCAGGAGGTCCATAGAAGAGGACACCTTTTGAGGGAGCCATGCCAAACTTCTCGAATTTCTCTGGATGTTCCACGGGATATTGAACAGTCTGCATGCAAATAGTAATAGGTCAATGGAAATAAACACCTATATGAATCAATCATCATATAATTCAAAGCCCAGCACAGTCCCAAGGGTGAACCCAAGGCAGAGGCCGTCGAGAAGGGAGAACCCTCCACCTACAAGTTAGGCAGAACCCTCCACCCGATATATATTCAGGTCGTCCTTGAAAAAGAAAGTAGATATTAGCGAAGAGAGGAATATATATTAATTTTAATACCTCCTGGAGCTCTCTCTTGACATTTTCCAGGCCCCCAATATCCTCCCAAGAAACATTCGGCACCTCCACAACCTGATAAAAATTAAATGTTTAACTTCAGTGGAGATATATATATATATATATATATATCACGTTTCATATAAAAACAATGGAAAGGAAAACAACAAATCTCGCTCAGGCTCTGTGTATGTTTAATAATATATCCAAGTTTATAACTACTCACAGTCTCACGGAGGGCAGAGGGGTTGCTGGTGCCCAAAGCTGTCCTCAAGTGCTCATTTGTAACGGCCATAGAATTCAGAATTTCAGCATCAATTGTTTCGTCATCCAAATCAATTACATCCATTTTTTCTCTGATACACTGTAGTGCAGCCTCAGTGCAAAGAGCTGCAAGGTCTGCCCCCACATGTCCATGTGTATTCTTGGCAATATGTTCAAGATCAACCTGTAGCATGGCCCAGTAACAATGATGTTAATTAATAATGTTACGTGGATGAAGAGAGCATAAGACGAGAGAGAAAGCAATAGAGTGTAGTTAATTACTTCTTCAGCAAGCTTCATATTCTTTGTGTGAATGCGAAGAACCTCCAATCGACCAACTTCATCTGGAACCCCAATTTCAATTTCCCGATCAAACCTACCAAATCTTCTAAGCGCTGGATCAATGCTGTTGGGCCTATTTGTTGCTCCCATCACAATCACGTGAGCTCGAGCTTTGAGGCCATCCATCAATGTCAAGAGTTGAGATACAATGCGTCTCTCTACTTCCCCATGTGTTTTCTCCCTCTTTGGAGCTATGGAGTCAATCTCATCGATGAAAATGATGGAGGGAGCATTGTCCTCTGCTTCTTGAAAACCCTTTCTGAGATTGTTCTCACTCTCTCCCGCAAGTTTTGACATAATTTCAGGACCATTAATTAAGAAAAAGAAAGATCCAGTCTCATTTGCCACTGCCCTGCCAATCAAGGTTTTTCCTGAACCAGGAGGACCATAAAGCAAAACACCCTTCGGTGGCTTCACACCAATAGCTTTGAAAAGCTGCGGATGTCGAAGGGGTAGCTCAACTAGTTCCCTGATTTGTGCCATTTGTTTCCCGAGACCACCAATATCATCATAACCAACTCCATTCAATTTCTCTTCATCTTCTCGTCGTATTGGATCTCCTTCACAAAAAATTTCAGTGTCGGGAGAAACAACACAATATTCACCAGGATCTGTCCCCACGATTTTGAATTCCACACTGCGCATCCCTCCTCGCACAAGAAAGAGGTCTCCTTTTCTCACAGGGCGATAGGCTTCCATGAAGTAAGCTGTATGATAATAAAACAAATTAATATATACAAGTAGGTTTTTCATAAAAACAACTAGTGTCATATGGACATTCACGTATACAAGTAGGCATTAAAAACCAGTACTCACGTTTCAAGTAGGCATCAAACAGGTCGCCTGTAAGACCCTCGATAGTGTCATCTATAGGAAGAATATGGACACTCTTCCCATACTTGACATCTGGGCACTGATGAACAGACACCACATCCCCCAATCTTACTCTCAGATTTGATCTAACAACTCTATTCATTCTAATTGCATGCTCTGCACAGCTGTCATCGCCCACAACTATGCAAACTGTATCCTTTCTCTTCTTACCCTGCACATGCCACAGTTAAACTTAAACAAATGGAGAGAGTTCAAGATCCGCAACCAAAATTCAAACTAAAATGCATCACATCATATAATATACAAGAAGGGATTGCAATGCCCTGCAGGCGTGGAAATCAAAATTATAATAGAGCGAGGAGGAACCTTAAGAAGGACTGTATCGCCCCTGAATAGCTGCAACGTTTCCATTGTTTGGGGATTAAGGGCCACCATAGAATTGTCATCGTTAATGGCTTCATCCACAA
The DNA here is from genome assembly GCA_027924585.1 of Larix kaempferi. Lineage (NCBI taxonomy): Eukaryota > Viridiplantae > Streptophyta > Pinopsida > Pinales > Pinaceae > Larix > Larix kaempferi. The sequence goes on along the minus strand of BSBM01001296.1, from coordinate 527,937 downwards.
CTAGGCGATTAGGAGCCTTCTTATGCTCAAGTATTGCACTGCTCAGGTCCCTCGTTGTTGTTACTGACACAGCCATACTTAGCGAACGCTTCAAGGTTCCTAAATATGATGTGCGGCACTGCTTGGGAACGCATGAGGGCGTGACCAACTCACACATTACACCAACAGACTACGCCTAAACCACCATGCGGAAACCATACTCCTATCTCTTATGCGTTTTTCATACTTAGTTAATTTTTACAGTTTGCCCATACAAACAACCAACCAAGACACAAGAGACAGATTTTTATATGTGGGCGGCACTCCAAACCGGAACGTGCCTAACACCCATGAGATGACTTGTTTTAACGACGGAGGATGCCACATACCCGGCAACTCATCCGCGAGTGAGCCCAACTAGCAACACTCTGAATACAATCAAGATACAACCCAAATTGTCACCGTCGCGCATGCCTGCCTGCTCGCATAGCCATGCCAAGTCTCTCCGCTGCATCGCTGCCTAACTCGCAACTCTGCGGAAGCTTGCACCGTCGCACTGTCGTCTGCACTACGTCTAGGGCTTATGCATGCCTACCCGTGAGCTCCTTGAAACAGCTGAACTGCGTGCGAAGCCTCTTCCAAGCGTCCTGCCTGAAACGTGCCGAAGCCTTCCTCCTCGAAGCTCTCCGACTTGCCTACTTAGGCCTGCTACTGAGATGTCCAACTGCCATCCGTTCGCTGGTTGCCACCTCCGTGGTCGCAACAACCAAATGCGAAGTCAAGTATCCGCAACAACTCCCCATCCTGGTCCGCACTTCTGAACGCACCTGCCTGGACGCCCTGCTGGGTGCATGTGCCAAACGCAACCCAAACGCCTCTCTGCGGAACGAACATCAGTCACACCGATCCGGGTAAACTGCGGAAGCACCTGTCTGAGCGCACCTCTGGGCACACTCCTGAACACTGCGGAACCGTCCCCTGCCGAACGCGGACCGAGTGCACTTCTGGGCGCCAACTTCCTGGACGCACCTCTGCGGACCGCGTCACAACTAGCCGCGGACCAAATCTGCCTTGTGCACCATTCTGGGCGCACGCCTGCGGAACGCGTCGCAACCCTCCGCGAACCGGGCGCACTGTCAAAACTGCCAAGACATGCGGAAGTCCCCACCACCTGGGCGCACTTCGCTAACCTGTTGAAACCCCAACAAGTTTAAACCAAACGCCTCCTACTGAGCTCGCATCCGCAGCTGTCTGCGGAATGCCTCGTCTGGTGGGCGCTGTCACTAGCGCACTTCTGCGGAACGCGAAACCCAGAACGCCTGTCTGCGGAACGCGTCCAAACTGAACGCCTGCGGAAGCCAAGTGCGGATCTGCGCTACTACTGTGGACGAAACCCTGGGACGGACGCCTCCCAAACGGACTGCGTCTTCCGCACTGTTACTCCCAGCACTTAGCCGAATTTCCACCTTTGCTGGCTTCCGTCTCCGCAACCGCGCGTCTGCGTTTTTAGCGAATTTAGCCAAACTATCGTGCGCCTGCCAGGCCTGCTTGCCGCACTGCCTGGCAGGGCACCTCCGCGTTTTGCCAAAGTCTTTCTCCAATCCGCGTCCGCTACTTTTCGTCCTTCCTTTTTGGCTAGCATCCTTAGCCTATTTATACACTTGGGTGCTCCATAAAATGTGCGTCGCACCTAACCCAGCCGACACACCAAGTGGTCCATGACCCCTTGCGGAATGCCCATCGCGTGGGTGTTTTGCCCACACTTAGTCGTTTTCTTGACCAAGTGCCCATCCGCAATGGTCCAATGACCCACTTCCGCTAAGCTAGGGGAACCCCAAGTTATTTGAAACTTTGGGTCGTGACAACCTCCCCCACTTAGAATAGTTGCCGTCCCGGCAACTTCTTCACGAATGTTCTGTTCGCGAAGCTTCTGCTGCAACCCTGCTGCAACACTGCTGCAACTGCCAACTGCAACCGCAACCCGTTCAAGCTGTCGCACCAACCTCCGCGTGCTTTGGTACTTCTGTCACCTCGCGATGCTTCTGTCCATGCATGCCCCCATGACTGAGCTAGCTGGGTCATGACTCCAACCATTCTGCCCCTTCATGAGATGAACCGTACACTTAGTCACAAAAGCCTCCGCAACTCTTGGGTTCTCCCGGCAACCTTGCTGAACGTAACACTTCCCAATTCTGCTTAAGGCCTTGGCTCAGCCCCAGCTACTAACCATCGCTGTGCCTCCCAGTCGTACTTCCGTTTCCGTTTTCGGTCTGTTCGCACATCCCCATGGCTTTGACTAGGTAACACTCCTTTCCATTAAGCAAAGACAAAAGCATCTCCGTCTGCTTCTGCCTTCCGCAGCTACTTCGCAAGATCTGCATTCTGCTAATACTTAGCCTGCGGTTAACACCCTTTTTTTTTTGGAATGTCCATACTCTTCACAAGCCACCTCCTGACTCGCGAAGCCATCGCACTTCCCTTCCTGTTGCTGCTCCAACTGGTCTTGGTCTTGCGACATGCTCCATACGCACCATCTCGTGCCGTTGGAGAAGTTGGCAAGCCACTTGACTTAGCCAATTTTGCTGAAACGCTGCCGTCTAACCAGCAACCTTCTGCACGCACGGCACACCTCCACCAAGTATGCCACGCAACCAAGCATCAACCTGAACAACCTCCTTCCTTGGCTTCCTGCGGATCCGTTTGCTCCACACCTGCGTTGAGAATGAGCGCCTCCCCAAACGTCCCGTATGGGGGTATCCCACTGTTACATGGGCGCTTCTCACCTTCCGCCTTACCAGCGCACCAAACGACTCCTCATCACCAACGAATCTGCTGTTCAGTCTTCCGCTGTTCCAGTACACCTCCCTGAAGCATGCTGCGGATGCACTTACTGCGGCACCCGTCTTCATGGCTTTCACGTTCACCCGCTTCCACCACTTGCTGCAACACTTCCAAGGTAAGCTTCCCCTCGGTTCGCACGACACCACTTCTTTGCTGGACCCAACATTTTCGCAAACTGTTACTCGTGCAACTCCGCAAGTCCAAGTGTCTTCTTCACTCCGCAACGTCGTCGTGCACCTGCTGTAACCAAACGACTGCTTCTGTGGTGCTCTTCAGTCTACGTAGCGCACTAGTAGCTAAGGCCCTTCCACGCAAGTCACAGAAACATCAGCACTCTTCAACGTGCGTCTGAATTGCTCCCCCTTGGAAACACTTCCTTCGTCTCGTTTCTGAGACGCTGCTGCAACTTCGCTAGGCATTTTCAAAAACGCCCAACACTCACAACCGCACCACTGTCACAGTCATGAAACCATCCTTCAAACGAATGGTGCGGAGCACAACTTCTACCAAGCTGCTGCTCCCGTCCGCATCAACCTACTCGCTGAAATGACACTGTTCCGCAACAATCCACAGCGAAACGTCTGCTCTGAGCTCAACCATCCGCAACACCACAACTGCGGAAACTCTGCTCTGATACCACCTGTTCGCAAGAACAGTGGTGAAGAGCTGCTCCACAACTCCAACTGCGGAAACTGTGCTCTGATACCACCTGTTCGCAAGAACAGTGGTGAAGAGCTGCTCCGTACCAACTCTTCCAACCGCTGATAATCGGCTCTGATACCACCTGACACAGCCATACTTAGCGAACGCTTCAAGGTTCCTAAATATGATGTGCGGCACTGCTTGGGAACGCATGAGGGCGTGACCAACTCACACATTACACCAACAGACTACGCCTAAACCACCATGCGGAAACCATACTCCTATCTCTTATGCGTTTTTCATACTTAGTTAATTTTTACAGTTTGCCCATACAAACAACCAACCAAGACACAAGAGACAGATTTTTATATGTGGGCGGCACTCCAAACCGGAACGTGCCTAACACCCATGAGATGACTTGTTTTAACGACGGAGGATGCCACATACCCGGCAACTCATCCGCGAGTGAGCCCAACTAGCAACACTCTGAATACAATCAAGATACAACCCAAATTGTCACCGTCGCGCATGCCTGCCTGCTCGCATAGCCATGCCAAGTCTCTCCGCTGCATCGCTGCCTAACTCGCAACTCTGCGGAAGCTTGCACCGTCGCACTGTCGTCTGCACTACGTCTAGGGCTTATGCATGCCTACCCGTGAGCTCCTTGAAACAGCTGAACTGCGTGCGAAGCCTCTTCCAAGCGTCCTGACTGAAACGTGCCGAAGCCTTCCTCCTCGAAGCTCTCCGACTTGCCTACTTAGGCCTGCTACTGAGATGTCCAACTGCCATCCGTTCGCTGGTTGCCACCTCCGTGGTCGCAACAACCAAATGCGAAGTCAAGTATCCGCAACAACTCCCCATCCTGGTCCGCACTTCTGAACGCACCTGCCTGGACGCCCTGCTGGGTGCATGTGCCAAACGCAACCCAAACGCCTCTCTGCGGAACGAACATCAGTCACACCGATCCGGGTAAACTGCGGAAGCACCTGTCTGAGCGCACCTCTGGGCACACTCCTGAACACTGCGGAACCGTCCCCTGCCGAACGCGGACCGAGTGCACTTCTGGGCGCCAACTTCCTGGACGCACCTCTGCGGACCGCGTCACAACTAGCCGCGGACCAAATCTGCCTTGTGCACCATTCTGGGCGCACGCCTGCGGAACGCGTCGCAACCCTCCGCGAACCGGGCGCACTGTCAAAACTGCCAAGACATGCGGAAGTCCCCACCACCTGGGCGCACTTCGCTAACCTGTTGAAACCCCAACAAGTTTAAACCAAACGCCTCCTACTGAGCTCGCATCCGCAGCTGTCTGCGGAATGCCTCGTCTGGTGGGCGCTGTCACTAGCGCACTTCTGCGGAACGCGAAACCCAGAACGCCTGTCTGCGGAACGCGTCCAAACTGAACGCCTGCGGAAGCCAAGTGCGGATCTGCGCTACTACTGCGGACGAAACCCTGGGACGGACGCCTCCCAAACGGACTACGTCTTCCGCACTGTTACTCCCAGCACTTAGCCGAATTTCCACCTTTGCTGGCTTCCGTCTCCGCAACCGCGCGTCTGCGTTTTTAGCGAATTTAGCCAAACTGTCGTGCGCCTGCCAGGCCTGCTTGCCGCACTGCCTGGCAGGGCACCTCCGCGTTTTGCCAAAGTCTTTCTCCAATCCGCGTCCGCTACTTTTCGTCCTTCCTTTTTGGCTAGCATCCTTAGCCTATTTATACACTTGGGTGCTCCATAAAATGTGCGTCGCACCTAACCCAACCGACACACCAAGTGGTCCATGACCCCTTGCGGAATGCCCATCGCGTGGGTGTTTTGCCCACACTTAGTCGTTTTCTTGACCAAGTGCCCATCCGCAATGGTCCAATGACCCACTTCCGCTAAGCTAGGGGAACCCCAAGTTATTTGAAACTTTGGGTCGTGACAGTTACCCTGCTGCTGGAATTTGGAACGAAATTGGATTGATTAAATTAACAACCAACAGACTGTCAACAATCAATAAGAATAACAATAATATAACAATCAATAAGAATAACACTAATATATTGATGGGAGCAATCATGCCTTGCCACAGTGCCAAATTCGTATAAATTCTATTGCAGATTTAAAGGGATGAGAAGAAAATTTAAGCTTTTCTGACTTACGATTCAGATGATTCACCGGCCATCGTGGATTTTCAAACTATTCAAATTCAACGATAAGATAGAGTAGTCTATTTTCAAACAATGCAAGTGCAACGATAGAGTCTAGGGATGAGATCAACCGAAAGCTCCGATACACCAGTCTTTCTTGCGGAAATAGTGAAATTCCAAAATGGCCAATTAGATTTCTATTTTATATATATATATATGTGCGGGCATACAAAGTATGGATGGCCATTCCGTTTATATGTTGTAGGTAGGTCGGTTCAAATCAAGGAGTAAGGCATGCACATCTCCATAGTTCTTTTTCTCCATAAAAGTGGATTTCATACATTAATTTGTCTCAATAGCATTACATCTCACACATTATTCACACATTATTTGGGTGTTTTTGTGTTCGGTTTAAAATGAATTATTATCACTTTATTTGTTAAATTAAAAAGCCACTCCTTTAATTCTAACTATTAAGAATACAAATTATATCAACTTCTTTTTAATTTTTTCATCGACTTACCAAAGTATTAAATATATATTTAGATATACTTAGATATTTACATTTCGAATTGTCAACTTGGCATAATCGTACATCATGAAATAGTTGCCATGAAAGCATTAAAAATATATTTAAATATAATTAGATGTAATTAAAAAGCCACTCCTTTAATTCTAACGATTAAGAATACAAATTATATCAACTTGTTTTTATTTTTTTCATGTATATATATATATATATATACACTAGACATTCAACTACGACTTACCAAAGTATTCAATATATATTTAGATATACTTAGATATTTACATTTCGAATTGTCAACTTGGCATAATCGTACATCATGAAATAGTTGCCATGAAAGTATTAAAGATATATTTAAATATAATTAGATATTTACATTTCAAATTATTTTCCTGTTGAGCTTAAAAATAAATTATTATCATTATTTTTCATTAAATTAAAAAGCCACCCCTTTAATTCTAACAATTAAGAATACGGATTATATCAACTTCTTTTTATTTTTTTCATATATATATATATATATATATGAGACATTCAACTACGACTTACCAAAGTATTAAATATATATTTAGATATACTTAGATATCTACATTCCAAATTGTCAACGTGGCATCATTTTTAACTTAGGTTTGATTTCCCACTCTGAGTAAACATGGGCCCATGAGAGGGTTCCCTTCCCCATGGCCCTTTACCATTTGTTGCACAATTGAGCTTCTTTGGCCACATCTTCCCCCATTTAGGCCTTCCTCTAATTGATTCAGTCATCTTCTGTGTAGCATGCCATTAATTTCAGCACCAAATAGTTTGTCGGGTAGTTAGACAACACCTCTTAGGACCATCTGCACTCCCCGTCTTTAGCATGCATGCTCATTATTGCGCAAGGATGGTAGACTTTGATTCATCTTTTATCGCATTGCTAGCCCCTTACTTACCATATCCTACTCTCACATTATTGCAGCTTATTTCCCACAGCAATGTTATCGACTTTGATTCATCTTTGATTGCATCGCTAGCCCCTTGTTTACCACCACCTACTCTCGCCTTATCGCAGCTTATGTCCCACGGCAACATTGTCTTTCCATATACATGTGGATTTGGAGGCCTCTTTTCTACCTATTACTCATGGTTTTCCCTCTAATCCCTACGGGCCGAGCATCAAAACTAGAAGCTTGACAAAGGAAAGAAGAATATTGCTCCCTATAGTTGTGGACTTGTTGCGTAATCGAAGCTCCCGATGTTTTGTTGTGTGTAAATATGACACCCCTCCTTGCATTTCTTAACTTTGGTGGTCAATATGCCATCTAAATGAGATTCTATAAATTATGTCGTGTACGCTAGTATTTTAAGTTCAACACATGTTCTTGGGTCTTGTTTGGATTTCTTATATCGACCATCCTCCTCGCTTGAGGGGATGCCATTAATGTTATTAATTGTCCTTTCTTTTTATTCCTCATCTCAACTTGTGAGGTAGTAGGATGGACATCCGTTTATTGAGGCAGGGGACATCGGGCAATTTTAGCTAGATCTATTTCCTTTTGTTCATACATACTTGTGGAGATCATGGAATCGTTGTTGTATTTTGCAAGAGGATAGATCACACCCTTGGCTAGCAGGAGCCTCGAGCGACCGTCTTACCCATGGGAGGACTTCGGGTGGCTGCATGTTCAGCTAAGTGCCCCGATGCATATGGCTGCAATGGACCGGAGAACCCAGCTCGGAATGAGGCATCGAAGGTCTGCCCCGCATGCAGACCACTTGGTGGATGAGTGTAGACAGGCGCGTCGGCACGAGGGGTTCCATATGATGGCAAGATGGGCTTGGCGCCCATGTCGAAGGTGAGGCGCGTCGGGAGACACCAACACGTTGAGGTGGAGGGACTCAACGACACGTGTCGACACCCTGCCGCGTCAGCACAATGCCACATCAACAGAAATTCAAAAGGTAAAAAAAATAAAATCTGGAGCCAAAATTTTATTTTGGCCATAACAGGAGCATTTTAGCTCACTATCCGATGAGACTTGCGCCATTTTGGCGCTATTTATAGAGGATACTGGGTTTCCTGTGAGGGACATCGCTCCATTCTGCTTAATTTATACAGAAATTTGAATTCGGTGGTTTTCGAAGGTTCATAGCTTGAGGATGGACGGGGGCCCGGTTGAAGCCCGGATTTTTATGGTGTAGTCGTGACCTAGGCACACAAATAAATATGGAACGTTGAGGATAAATTCAAAAATATTTGAAGTCGGGAGATGAAAGAAGGCCAAAATCCACTATTGGGGCGCGCAAAAGTGCAATTTTTGAAAACTTGAAAGGAGCAAAAGTGGCCCCAGAACTCATAACCAGAAAATTTATTGATTTCAAAATTTGTTCTACTCATCAAGCTGAACAAATTTTCTTAGAAGAATTTTTTTCCAGAAATGCTTAGTTTGGGAGATAGGATTTTTCAGAGAAAATTCCAAGACTGGAAAAAGGTGCAAAAATCAAAAGTTGTTGATTCCAAAGTTCTATAAAATTTGATGGGAATATCAGAATCGAGTAATGAAAGTATATGCGTAATCAACATCATATGGTTGATCAGTTGTCGATATAATTTTTTTTCAAATTATTTATCTATTTTGTTGTATGGATATCATAAATTGGTCCTTCATAATAATTGCAGTTACAGGAACGATGTAAATTGGTGCAAAATTGCTGATTTTGGAGAGATGCAACTTTCAGCTCTGAAATGGTAAATGGAAATGGGAGCAGTCATTGGAAATATTGTTATAAGGTCGAGAAGAGGATGAAGGGAAAAGCGAAGTCATTTGGGAAGCACGATGACGAGAATGTCAGGCATGCGGAAGCACCCAAGGACAAAGGCAAGCGTGTGCCTTGTTGGGCTCGATGCTAGAAGAGCCCGTGATCGTCCAAGACCAAGATCATACCAAGTTGTGTTATGTTCATGCGGAGCTGGATGGACAGAGTGTCACATCGTTGGTTGGAAGTGGGGCAACACACAACTTCATAAAGGAAGTAGTTACGAGGAGGCTCAAGTTACACTTAGAGCCGGGGCATACGTCTTTCAAAGTTGTGGACTTGGAGGTAGAAAAAGTGGTTGGTGTTCCTAACCGAGTCCCTTTGAGACTTGGTGATTGGAGTGGTGATCCGATATTCCTTGTGGTGCCGATGGATGATTTTGAGGTTGCCTTGGGGCAGGATTTCTAAGGAGAGAAAAGGGAGTGTTGATGCCTCACTTAGATTGCTTGGCGATCCTTTCATGTTGAGAGCCGATTATAGTCCACGCAGTAGAAGGTCGTGAAAGTGACTTCTTTGAGCATGGAATCCACAACATGTCAAGGAAAGATGCGAACTCATTGTGGAGAAAGTAAAGGCATGGGGAAATAGAAGCAAATGCTCGAAGAAGAGTTGGAACCGGTGAGACATAAATAGGTGGAAAACTTGGAAAAACGAGTGACTAGACTCAAGGAGATGGTGGCATCGATAGTGTCGACCATCGGGAGTTAAGTTGATGCTTGCATGGTGATGCAAGAATCTTGCAATGCAGAAGAGAAGGAGGCTGGTTCGGACAGACGGGATGAAGACCTCTATAGCTTATACCGAGAGAGCACTGTGATGGAAAGCAAAGAAGGGGAAGGAGCACAACATCCACAAGTGGAAGCAGCCGCGTCACCTCTGACTCGCTTGGGAAGGACCGTCACGGGGATCTCACGGCGAGGAGATTGTTAGAGGAATCGAACGAAAAGATCGGTTTGAATATACTACCCTTGGTGTATCCGAGCAAGAATATTGCTCACTCGGAGCAGTCGCGTAGCAACAATGTTGAGGGTGATGGTCGTGGGTGCCACTCACCCATCCTTCATCATTGAAGCGGACCACGAGGCAACCCACTTCCAGTGGTACAGTAGGAGGGATGTTTGGGACCTTAGGCAGAAGGTTCCTCATTGAATCCAGGAGAAACCACGATGTGGAAGACCTTGAGGTATGCATTGGATTGTGGAGGCAGTTTGGCGTGCGATGGCGGAAGTGGTGACTTCACCATGAGTGAACATGGAAACCAACTGAGACAGATAAGTACTTGGCATGAGATACATGGAGAAGCGAACTCGGGATTCGACTTGATGGAATGAAGTGAAGGGTTGGTGATCCGGATTTGTGTGGGAACGAAACAAAAGATAGCATATACAGAGATATATATTCACATACACAGATATATGGCAAGAAACACATCAATACAGTAAACACATATTCTATTAAATATCGGAAATAGAACAGACTGTAAATACAACAGCTAGAATGGTAGTATCTATCTCTGAGAAGAGATGTGGCCGCTGTGCTCATTCGTGCCAAGATGATTACAAGGAGAGGACGAAAGGGCCTATTTATCATAAGCATGAGGGAAAGAATCCCAAACATCCAAAAGCCTAATCCTAGAAGATGAACCGTCATAAAGTTTGCGGCCCCAAGGTGGTTAGTTGAACAGTCAACTTCCCGGGGTCATAACTTTTGCATACGATCTCCGTTTGGGGCGCTCGGTAGCCCGTTGGAAAGATCTATCCGAGGACTACGCCGAGGGCCCTGGAGCAGATGGGCTCTGCCCGACCACGATTTCCCAAAACCGCCGTTTAGGGCCTCAAAACGGCCCCGAAAGTTTGGGACTCGAAAAACTGTAGAAAAATTACTAGAAAATTGGCAAACTGGGAAACTCTTTTGAGCCAGTGGAATAGGTGGGTGGCCACCGATATCCTTCTGGATCAGTTGGATGAGAAGCAGCAATTGGACGAGGCTCTTTCAGGAGACTTGGTTGCAAGAACAGATGACACCGACAACCTTGGGCGAACGGTTTTCAAGAGCAGCAGGCATGCTTGAAGACATCGTACAAGATGGAGACAGCTTGGGGTTGGGGAGGATGTCACACCCTTAGCTAGCAAGATCCTCAGGGCCTATCTTTCCCATGGGAGGACTTCGGGTTGTAGCATGTTCGGCCAAGTTCCCCAATGGACATGGCTGGCATGGACCGGAGAACCCGCCTTGGAATCTTGCACCGAAGGTGGGGCTGACACGCAGACCACTACGTGGACGAGTGTAGATGGTGGGCATCGGGACGAGGGGTTTAGGATGATGGAAATACGGGAAATTTAGGGATGCCTCGCTTTTGATTCCCTGGTCCGAAAATAACTGTGCTCGCCCATCTTTGTCTAGATTGCATGCTCACCTCTTCTCTTCTAGCATCCCCCCTAAGTGATTTTCCAATCGAGTCTTCCATCTTGCAGAATGCAAAGAAGTGTAAGTGAGATCGCCCTTTGTATCTATCAAATTGCAGTTGTTGATGTCGATGTTCTCTATTAGGGACTAGACCTCCCTTATCAGTGGGCAACAACAAGAATGACACCTACCCATATCGATTAGAGTATAGATCGGGTGGGAGTGGAGAGGCTGGCTCATAGGTGGTTCATAGAGGGCCAGCGGAGCTATTCTTTTTTTGTGGGGGAAGGGGGGTGGTGTGGGATAATAGGGTGTTTGGAAGCGAAATGATTTGTGGATAGATGGAGAAAGGAGGGTGTAATACCCTAGTCTCATCCCTTTGAACTTGATCCTGGTTATATTGTAATTATGTTTTTCTCCATTATGTGTTTCTTAACACCATGAGGTGGTTTCCATGGTGATTTTGAACAGCGACAACCACGATCATTTTAATATTGATGGAAGGGTTCCAAGGATTAACGAGGAGGAGGAAAAAGACGGGGTTGTGTGTCCACCGGAGGGAAAGGTAAGGGGATCCAATGGGGGAATTTACTTTTCCTTATGAGTATGTCTTACCTTATCAATAGACCTTCTCTTCATTGTCTTATTTTCCATTTATCCTCAACTCTATCATAACCTTGAAGTGGGAGCCTAGTTAAATGAAAAGGGAAATATGAATATGAGAGCTTAGCAATCCTATTCCGTTAGTGTCTCGCTCATATTGTGTAGTAACTACATCCTACCTCTGGAGAACCAAGAAAATGGTGGAGGAAAGACTCCTTCCACACACTCGTTCATTCCATTAATGGATGGAAATTCGAAAGAAGAGAGAGGAGCTTGGAAAAAAAGCGGGATCTTTGAGAGAAAATAAGCGTTTGGAGGAAGTAACCCACCCCCGACTCTCATATGAACCATGGATAGATGAAAGAAAGGATGGTAGGTGATATTACACACCCTTGGCGAGAAACTACATACCATTTCGAATCCCTAAAGGCTGTTGGTTTGTTAGGTTGTCCAAAGAACCATAAAATCCGTTTCCAAGAAGCTTCGCAATGTTGTAAATGGAACCTGGAAGTAGGCAGTGTATTGGGATCACATTGACCGTACTGGAGGGCAGAGAGAGGAAGAGCATGCCCGAGGGACTGAAGAGCAGAGAAAGAACGACTTCTTTTGTTGTATGGAGCATGGGATGACTTCTTACGCTACCTAAGAGGATGCACAAAGAACCGGTGGTGACTTGCTTGGTTGGTAGCTTGGAAGCCTTTTGTGAAAACAAGAGGGGTTTTGGAAATCTTGAAAATATTATCTTCCATGATGGTCTCATATACCGACACGGGGGTGGGATTCTACAGTGGAGTAGCCTATGGTTTGGAAGAAATCAGTCCCCACATAATCAACTTCCTTGGAGCTTCATCTTGGAAAAGATAAGTGTACTCTTACTTTTATGTATGAATTTAGCAGTATAGAATGAAGAGTACGCGATACCCGATTATCATGATGTTTTGACTGCAATTTTCCTATAGATGTCGATCCGTAAACTGTCATGGATATTCCACTGGATTAGTTCGTCACAACGAATCTTACAGCTTAGTTCATTGTGGTTATTTAATTCCACAAAATACTGAATCCAATGGAACTGAAAGAGAAATAACTATCCAGCAAATAAGCACGCAATCCACACAACGACACAAGATATACCCCGGGAAAACCCAGCCACAAATGAGGACTATACCTTGTTCTTCATATCAAAATTCAGATAGAAAGGAAATGGATTTCCCTGTAGAGTTACATATGACTCTACGGCCAGAATGGATACTACAGGATCTCCTAGATCTCCTATGTTATGCTACCATATCCACTCCCTTGTTGTTTTCTCAACTATGCGAAAATACAATAACATCGAAAGAATGGAACCCCTTCTTCTCCCAACAGCCCGATATTTAACATAGCACGATACTCGCCGCTTAGGGTTAATTCTAGGGTTTTTTTTATACCCCAAACCATGATTAGGGCTGTGGTTTTGGACCTTCTAGAATGTTCTTCAAATTCCACACATGACTAGCTCCACATGTGCGAGAAATGAGAGCCGGCGTGGAATCCACTCGGTACCATGGTGGTCAACTGGGTAGGTCAACTTGCGCGCAGGGAAAATTTTAGGGGCGGAATTTAGCCCATGGGATACTTTTCGGCCTTTTTTTTTCTTCCAAGAAACCATTTTCCAATTTGCCTTTTTTTCAAAGATGTTTCGCCGAAATTCCATGGGATAATTTTTTTTTACTCTAAAAATCGCCAAAATTGTACAATAATTATATAAAGTCCTTGGAAATTTGAATATTTTTTTGAAAAAATCGCCAAACATTTTATGGTTGCAAATTTAAGAATTAGTAAGATTCGCCAAGGTTTCTACACTTTGAGAAAATTATGGATCTTTAAAATTTTCCCTGCTTGCAGGAGGCATAACTTCTTCATACGGACTCCGATTGAGGTGATTCTTGCACCGTTGGAAATTTCTCGGTGTGTAGAATGTAAAATTTTGGTCCAATCGTTTTTCCTCTGAAAAATGGCATTTAATACCTCTAAATGGTACTCGAAGGTTTCAGACGATTTTTTGACCCCAAATCTGAAAAGTGGGTCGTGCCCTACAAGCCAATTAATCCAATATTTTGGCCCCGAAATATCCAAACAGGTAACCAATTATATATTGATCCATTTCGTATCAGATGCCGACATCATTGCTTGATTAAGTCATGTGCAAAACATGTGCGGTAAAGTGTTGTAATTTCTTGCATGGCAATTGTTTGACAAAAGAATTGAGTAGGTGAAAGTTTTCCTTGTCCAATTATGGTTGATAAATGGGTTCTATGGATGATATGAAACTCGTTATCGAGTGGGTATTAAGTATCCCTTTCCGAGGAGAGAAGTATTAAGGCCTTTCTTATGGATGCACCTCGTTTCCCTCAATCTAAGTTTTCCCAGTTTCTGTATTTGAATATTTTCAAGACTTAAATATTTATTTGAAATTCATTTATATACGAGTATGAATAACGCCATGCATGCCTAATAAGTGGGTTGGAGTGGAATAACTCCTGTGGCTAATTTAGAAAGGGAATAATTCTTGAATTTTGAGCATGGTAGGATTGCGTAGAACGCCTTGTAAATATTGATATATGTATTCCAATATACAAATTGGGTAGTAATTAGTTATGGCATATAGGATCTAAATACACATGTGAAAATGCTTTCCAAAAATATCAAATACCCAGGTTCCAATTTGAGAGATATTGTTTGTGCAATAGGGGCCTTTCTCAGTTTTTTTTTTTTTTTTTTTAGCATTTTGGAGTGTGGCCGCGCTTTCCCTCTAGGAAAGTCACGAGAAATCGCCCTTATTATTCATAAGAGCTGTGTCAATTCCTCCTTGGCCACTTTTGTCCTTCAGAATAACCACGACCATGACTTGTAGGTGCTTGTTTGGGCATTTTTTGATGAATTTTGAGGGTTTAAAGGAATGAATGAAAAGAGAACTTGGTAACAAGCCTAAGAGATATTTTCATACATATATTCAATGGGATTGCGATGACAAATTATGGATTAGAATACGAGTTACCTCTCTTTCATCTTGTTTTTAGCCTCCCTAAACATGGCTTGGATAATTTTCCCCAAACACCCAGGGAAATCTGGCTGTTGTGTGTGCCTTAGAGTTAGAAGTGGTTTAGGGATGTCCTGAATAGTTAGAGGTGATGTTTGCCTCTTCTAAGAATTGAATTTCATCATAGTTTGTTGTTGCAATTGACCTCCTCGAAGGAAGAAAGGGCTCAATATCCCTATCCTCCCCGAACACTTGTTAAGGTGTAACTTTCATGGGTGGATTTAATGATTGTTTTAAATCACTTACCATAACCGGACCAAGACTAATGATATGTATCTTTAGGGTTTTGAAATACCTAGCTTGGACATTACATATGCTTCTTTGTTTAGGTGATGCTTCACTCGACAAATGTTTACTATGCTGAATCCTTGAGGAGGGGGGATTTTTCTTTGAAGGGCCTTGCTGACGTGAGATGAGGAAGAGTGAGGATTGTTTTTGAGGGCTTAGAGGATGAAATGTGAATCTCCAAGGATGATTACATCTAGGGATGTCATCTCACCGGAGCCATTTGTTCCTTGGAATGATTGGTTGGTTGTTGAATTCCCCAAGTGAAAAATATTTTTTGTTGTTCACCGGGGTTATAAATGACCCACCACATCTAATTTTTCCGACTGGTTGGTATAAAATTTATTCTTTTATCCATAAAAAAAAGAGTATGTTATCTTAAAACTTGATGATATGGTTGAGAGGCCCTATTCTCCAATGCAAAATAAAAGACAAAGAAATCGGGGATTCAAATATGTAAAACTTAGAAATAATAACTAAATATGCACAAAACACGCCATAAAATCAATACGAAATTTAATATGATCCACTTCCTTCGTGGATTAAAACAAGTTTAAGAAGGCTTATTCCTCCAACAATACAAAATGCTCCTAGATTTTCTGCAAATTTTAGGCATTTCAATCCCAATATTCTAAACATTATTCTCATTTAAAATTTCCTTGTCCTATGTTTCATATTGCTTTGAAGATACAATAAAGTGACGGTATATGTTTTCAATGGAATAGAAGAAAAACAAGGTTGATGGAAGCAAAGCTTCTAGTCCCTGCCAAAAGTAAAAGCAAAATTACCAAGTCCCTCGTTTCAGGTTAAGAAGGGGCTGAGAACTCAACCCCTCTCTGCAAACTGCAAAGCATTAGCAAGAATGAAACCAACACCAAAACAATAATTCTGGTTAATATGAAGTTCACAATAATTAGAACGCAACAAAGCTCAACTTCATTAGAATGCTCTGAATTTTTATCACGAAGGATAATAAATGAAATCTTATTTTTATTTAATCATCTAATCTGAAAAGGAAGACATCATTGAATCTAAATCTCACTAAACCAATGCAAAGGTCAAAAGCATCAATTACGTCTAATTATTATTTATAAACATGCATGCTCATCAACGCAGCAAGATATTGATTCGATTTTATAGCAAACCGTATTAACCATCTCATAATCAATTGAAATTGAATGTAATTGTAAACATAACCAGATTTCCAAATTTTTTATATCAAATAGTGCATGTAACCTTCTCTGCATAAAAGCATGAGGGAATCGGTCGAATGCAGAATCAGAGAACTAAATTGTGCAGAAAACCTTCATATTCCACTCCATGGAAAAGATAAATAAATATCCCACTATATACACGTAAAATAAAATGAAGTATGTATATGCTCAATGAAAGTGGATTGTAGGGACGTTAACTTCAAAGAAGAATACATAGGGTCAATTCAGCAATTAAACAAGGAAAGGAGTCGAATCTTCAAATTAATATTACATTTTCTGGTATATCTGCTCCTCTTTGTTTGCATGCTTCCTGGTATGAACAATATCTCCATGAGACACCGGTTGTGCTCTAATTTCCTCATTTAGCCTAGCTCCGTCACAATGCTGTATAACTAAACATCCAATTCCAACTTCAAAATGGGCAATTTAGTTGATTTAGTAACTTTTATTATCTTTAGAGTTGTCCTTAATGGGCAATTTAGTTCATTTTTTTAATTCTCAACATATGTTATGAATTTTGTTTATTTGTATTACTTATTAACTAATTTATTTATTTTGTGATTTTTTCCTTAAATAAAATTCTTAGGATGTTGAAACTGCTAAATGCTATTTGTCATTTTGATTTAAAAGATAAAGAATTAATTTTTACTTGAAAGAAATTATTAATTAATTAAAAAAAAAATATGAAATACACATTTTTAATGATAAACTAAGATTTTTTTATATTATTTCTCTAGGAGTGCCTTTGCATGGTTAGAGGGAAGTGGTGGTTTTTAAAAACAATGTAAGGACTTATAATTTCAGGTAGAAGAAGTTGCACAGTATACTTTTAAAAAATGTCACCCGCAATGGCCACAGGGACATTCCAATTTTCATTGGACCTTTCATTGAACCCCTATGCAACGGCAACCATATCATAAAATATATATTCCAGTGTTTTGCTAAACACCATCATTCAGGTAACGATTTTTTCCCCTTCATCTCGGTTTCTAAGTTCAGTGCTCAAGCAATCTAGAAGGGTTTACAATTCCGCACACAAAGATGCATGCACGTCAAAAGTATTTATACATGAAAGTCAAATTTAAAACAATAATACAGACAAGCATTCCAATATAATTAAAAAAGACCACACCTTAAACTATATAATCATTCTGCAATTTTTATTTATTGAAGATGGATTGTTCAAATTACATTAAACATAGTTACTCCCTAGAATTATATGCTTCCCTCAACCTCTATAGCTTCTACAGCTCGGTCTCCACTCTATGCTTCCCTCAACCTCTACAACGTCAACTTATAAGAACTCGGCCTCTTTTGTTGTCAGTTCTATCTTTCATCACAACCGGTTTACATATATAGAATTGTTAGAGGAATACCAAATAGTTCGACTACCAACTATTGAATTCCCTTCTGCCTAGGCAAAGAATGGTTTCACATTCAGAATTATTTTATGGATTTATTATTTTAGGGTATTCATTAATGATTAATGATATTTTGAATACAACCAAATTTTGTTAGTTCATTGTGTTAAGGTGTGGGTCTAGTCAACAGGTTTTGCTTACGGGTGAGCTAGTTGGGAGGAGACACTAAAACATCCAACCAGTTGATGGTTGGTGTGGACCAGGGTGTGATCCTCGGGCCATTTTGATAATCTTAGAACAAAGCATAAAATATGTTTCTTCATCAAATGAGTGCTATATACAAGGTTGCCATGTAGTTGTTGAACAAGAAACTTGTATTGATTTGAAAACATCTATGTAGCAACTGTGCAAGTCTATAAAATCACACATTATGTAGCAGTTTTTGTATAACTGTAACATCATACATTCTGTAGTATCATCAATCTATTAAAACATACTCTATTAAAAAAGTTATAGAGCATATCTAAACTATTGGAGAAATCTCCACCTGCAGGGTAACCTTCTGCACCATGATGGTCCTGCATCAACTTGCAATTAACATAAATTATTTCCATATGAATATAGTGAAAAAAGAATATCGAATACCTTTGAAACATTTTGTAATAACTACAACCATCCTGTCCTGACATCCCTTTTTTCTATTCAATGATTTTATCTAACTTTGTGCACATTGCTCAGCAAACGAATCATACCTTTTACGATCACGGCTTTGAATGCACAATTGAAAAAGAAATACAGATCACTTACAAGTGTAGCCAAAATTTCTTTGAAAGCTAACAACATATCTTATTATCTGTATGGAAAGGATTTTACTGTGGGTGTACCCAAGCTGTGGCAATTTCAAATGCAAGGTTCATTATGTTTTCAATCGACCACTTTTTTGTGGCATTCAAAAATATCTAACAACGTGTCACTTTTCTGTCATACAATCGGTGAAATTGTTTTTCCAATTTCTTTGTTACAATTCACCGATGTATGTTTGCATGTGCTTCTATTGAAAGAAAATATATGACTTCGACTACTGGACATTGCTATCAACCTCTGTTTTTTAAATGGATCCTTTGTTACTTTTCACTTGGAAAAAGTCATGTGTCATGGATCATTCATTTTGTGCTTACAGAAACAATTTCAATGCTTGCCTATAATGTCTCCCTCGCTCTCGAAGTGCCCAATGTCAAATCAAGCAATGGTTCAATTATTTTTAGTGACATAAACTTTAAAGAACCTGTTCTCATATACCGTGTCTACATGTATTTTAGTGCTTTCGTGGCTGTTCTATGTATTTTAATTTTTATCTATGAAACAACAACAAAAATTCCCCTGAGAAATATGGGTAATTGTTGGCTTAGTGTAGTCTCATTTTTCCTTTTATAAAAACTAAAACTAAAATATTATTATTTTAAAAAATATTAACGTAATGTTATTGTTAAATGAAAAATATTAACGTAATGTTATTGTTAAATGAATATTCATTTAAATTATTTATCAATTAATGTTTAATTGTCTTTTCCATATTATAAAAAACATGAGATTTATACATTACTATTATCCATTATTTTTAAAATTTATACTAATTAATGTCATATTTTCATATATATATAATTCAAAGTTCTATAACTTCTAATTAAATGGATCGAACTAAAATATTATGGTGTAATATAGAGTTTTTGGACTCCGAGTGCAAACGTGGAACTATAATCGAATTGAAATATTAATAGAAGCTTTTGGTTCGCATAAGATATATATTGATTTTCCATTTTTTAATAAGACAAAGGAATCCCTTTGCAAAGAGACATACAAATAATTTAATATTCCACAATTTCCAAGGAAGCTACGTGGATCTCTGTTTATTCCTCCCACAACACGCGTACTGAAGATAACAGAGGCGATGCATGGCCTATCAGGTCTACGACTTTGTGCAATTTTGCAATTTTTATATAAAAGCTAAGTTTGTTTTGCAGGTTTTTCATCGCACGAGACAATCAAAGTTCTAGCTTCAATCTATTTTTCACGCGAGAAGAAAATAGTTTTTTTAGCTTATGCGAGGGAAAACAGTGCTCATCACCCGTGCATCTTCTGGAATTAGAGAGGTTTACAGATGGAGAATGCATTAGTGTATTATTTTTATGTGTTCTGTTGCAGTAGTACTAATCAATGGTATTTCGATTGTTTGTTCCAGCAAATGGCCTATTTGTACGCCAAGAAAGGAGTGAATCTGATGTTGGTTGCAGGAGGTAAGACCGTCCGAAAGCCGTTGCTCACAAATCACGGCCAGAACACATTCATATAATTTTTACATATCAATAGTCACAATATGAAACCCTTGCAAAATCAACATGTTAATATAGATATATAGATATATACCGAACAACGTAGTTAAAAATGGAGCTCATAAGCCGTGCTGCTTGCAAGCGGACTAATAAGTTCGAATGACACTTAGCTAGAAGTCAGTGCTACTTCCCTAGAAGGGGCTTATATTTTATTTTGATTTATAGATAATAAAAAGATATTGTCAAAGTGTATATATCATGAACACTTTCGAACACAGTATAAATGGAATTTGTTAATATGTTTTAACATAAGCGTGGACAAGTTTAATGATATGTGGTCATTAGTTTTATTCAAATAAGTTAAAACCACACCGCTAAGGTATTTATATTTTATGCATTTTAAATATAGTCATCAATCATATTCTTACTATGAAATATTATATGCAAAACTTCCTTCCAATTTTTATTAATTATGGATAGCAAAATTACAATAATTGGAATTTATGGGATGATTATACAAACAACTTAATAGAGTTTATAAATTCAAACAAATAATTGAAGTTCACCTCAAAAACAAAAGATATGTATTTTAAAATATACATAAATACATGTATTTTAAAATATACATAAATATATTTATAGTTTTATAAATGATTGATTATATTTTTTGAAATTAATTATAATTTTTTTTTAATAGTATAGTTTTATAAATGATTGATTATATTTTTTTGAAATTAATTATAATTTTTTTTTTAATAGTTGTACCCATTTTTGTGGGTAAACTCCAACGCCGATTCTTTTGTCTAACCATTTTATTGGCATACTTACAAGATTGGACATTGAAATATTTGTTTTTTTCCCTGGGTAACCAAGCAACCCAGAGTAAAGAAAAGAAAATGGATTATTTCCATCCACATTGATTGAAAAGAATAGAATATACAGTCACGGCGATTTTAATTGTTGAATGAATATACAGTCACAGTGATTAATATAAAAAGTTAATAGCTCTTGAAGGAATATACAGTCACAGTGATTAATTAATAGAAATAAACAAATTAATTCTTTCAAGGACAGCGGCGGTGGAAATTGGAATTGAAAGCTAGAAATGTTTGTATGTTTTGTTGTCCAGGCTTTCAAGAGTAGAGGTCATCGTCATCGTCCTCCTTTGCGGTAGCCTCTGCCTCTGCTGCGGTGGTTTGTGGAGCGAAAGCTGTGGCTGTGGCGGTGGTGGTAGTAGGAAAGCGGAACTCCGACCCAAAACCTCCTCGACACTGCTGTAATGTCTGAGCAAATGCTCCATACTTACGTATATCGGCATCACTAACACTCCTCCTGGCAAATTTCATTGCTTCCTCGAAATGAGCTGCCTTTATTTCTTCGTGGGTATCGCCTTCTTCAATATCCATGGCAGCTTCAGGGTGTTCGTTTCGTTTCTTTTCTGCTTCAATGTCCTTTTCAATGTGCTCTCTAATGGCATACTTGCAAGCACGCTGACATATTTCATTAACATCAGCGCCACTGAATCCTTCTGTGTAGCGAGCAAGAGCTGCAATTTCAACATCCATAGCAACAGGCGACTTCCTCAGACATGCCTTAAAAATCTGAAGTCTGGAAGCTTCATCAGGTAATGGAATATATATCAGCTGATCAAGGCGACCAGGTCGTAACAGAGCAGGATCGATAATATCAGGTCGATTTGTAGCCCCAATAATGAAAACAGTTTTCTTTGCATTCATGCCATCCATCTCAGTCAGCATTTGATTCAATACTCTGTCTGCTGCACCCCCAGCATCCCCCACACTGCTACCACGCTGCATGGACACAGACACCCTCAAAGTCAGTCAGTGCCTGCCTAAAACAACAACAACCAACAAGAAGATAATATAATGTAGATTAATTATTACTTGCCTGAGTAGCAATTGAGTCGAGCTCATCAAAGAAAAGGACACAGGGTGCTGCCTGTCGAGCCTTATCAAAAATATCACGCACATTGGCTTCACTTTCTCCGAACCACATCGTGAGGAGCTCTGGCCCTTTCACGCTGATAAAGTTGGCCTGGCACTCATTGGCAATGGCCTTAGCCAGTAGCGTCTTACCACAACCAGGAGGTCCATAGAAGAGGACACCTTTTGAGGGAGCCATGCCAAACTTCTCGAATTTCTCTGGATGTTCCACGGGATATTGAACAGTCTGCATGCAAATAGTAATAGGTCAATGGAAATAAACACCTATATGAATCAATCATCATATAATTCAAAGCCCAGCACAGTCCCAAGGGTGAACCCAAGGCAGAGGCCGTCGAGAAGGGAGAACCCTCCACCTACAAGTTAGGCAGAACCCTCCACCCGATATATATTCAGGTCGTCCTTGAAAAAGAAAGTAGATATTGGCGAAGAGAGGAATATATATTAATTTTAATACCTCCTGGAGCTCTCTCTTGACATTTTCCAGGCCCCCAATATCCTCCCAAGAAACATTCGGCACCTCCACAACCTGATAAAAATTAAATGTTTAACTTCAGTGGAGATATATATATATATATATATATATATCACGTTTCATATAAAAACAATGGAAAGGAAAACAACAAATCTCGCTCAGGCTCTGTGTATGTTTAATAATATATCCAAGTTTATAACTACTCACAGTCTCACGGAGGGCAGAGGGGTTGCTGGTGCCCAAAGCTGTCCTCAAGTGCTCATTTGTAACGGCCATAGAATTCAGAATTTCAGCATCAATTGTTTCGTCATCCAAATCAATTACATCCATTTTTTCTCTGATACACTGTAGTGCAGCCTCAGTGCAAAGAGCTGCAAGGTCTGCCCCCACATGTCCATGTGTATTCTTGGCAATATGTTCAAGATCAACCTGTAGCATGGCCCAGTAACAATGATGTTAATTAATAATGTTACGTGGATGAAGAGAGCATAAGACGAGAGAGAAAGCAATAGAGTGTAGTTAATTACTTCTTCAGCAAGCTTCATATTCTTTGTGTGAATGCGAAGAACCTCCAATCGACCAACTTCATCTGGAACCCCAATTTCAATTTCCCGATCAAACCTACCAAATCTTCTAAGCGCTGGATCAATGCTGTTGGGCCTATTTGTTGCTCCCATCACAATCACGTGAGCTCGAGCTTTGAGGCCATCCATCAATGTCAAGAGTTGAGATACAATGCGTCTCTCTACTTCCCCATGTGTTTTCTCCCTCTTTGGAGCTATGGAGTCAATCTCATCGATGAAAATGATGGAGGGAGCATTGTCCTCTGCTTCTTGAAAAGCCTTTCTGAGATTGTTCTCACTCTCTCCCGCAAGTTTTGACATAATTTCAGGACCATTAATTAAGAAAAAGAAAGATCCAGTCTCATTTGCCACTGCCCTGCCAATCAAGGTTTTTCCTGAACCAGGAGGACCATAAAGCAAAACACCCTTCGGTGGCTTCACACCAATAGCTTTGAAAAGCTGCGGATGTCGAAGGGTAGCTCAACTAGTTCCCTGATTTGTGCCATTTGTTTCCCGAGACCACCAATATCATCATAACCAACTCCATTCAATTTCTCTTCATCTTCTCGTCGTATTGGATCTCCTTCACAAAAAATTTCAGTGTCGGGAGAAACAACACAATATTCACCAGGATCTGTCCCCACGATTTTGAATTCCACACTGCGCATCCCTCCTCGCACAAGAAAGAGGTCTCCTTTTCTCACAGGGCGATAGGCTTCCATGAAGTAAGCTGTATGATAATAAAACAAATTAATATATACAAGTAGGTTTTTCATAAAAACAACTAGTGTCATATGGACATTCACGTATACAAGTAGGCATTAAAAACCAGTACTCACGTTTCAAGTAGGCATCAAACAGGTCGCCTGTAAGACCCTCGATAGTGTCATCTATAGGAAGAATATGGACACTCTTCCCATACTTGACATCTGGGCACTGATGAACAGACACCACATCCCCCAATCTTACTCTCAGATTTATTCATTCTAATTGCATGCTCTGCACAGCTGTCATCGCCCACAACTATGCAAACTGTATCCTTTCTCTTCTTACCCTGCACATGCCACAGTTAAACTTAAACAAATGGAGAGAGTTCAAGATCCGCAACCAAAATTCAAACTAAAATGCATCACATCATATAATATACAAGAAGGGATTGCAATGCCCTGCAGGCGTGGAAATCAAAATTATAATAGAGCGAGGAGGAACCTTAAGAAGGACTGTATCGCCCCTGAATAGCTGCAACGTTTCCATTGTTTGGGGATTAAGGGCCACCATAGAATTGTCATCGTTAATGGCTTCATCCACAACTAGGCGATTAGGAGCCTTCTTACGCTCAAGTATTGCACTGCTCAGGTCCCTCGTTGTTGTTACCCTGCTGCTGGAATTTGGAACGAAATTGGATTGATTAAATTAACAACCAACAGACTGTCAACAATCAATAAGAATAACAATAATATAACAATCAATAAGAATAACACTAATATATTGATGGGAGCAATCATGCCTTGCCACAGTGCCAAATTCGTATAAATTCTATTGCAGATTTAAAGGGATGAGAAGAAAATTTAAGCTTTTCTGACTTACGATTCAGATGATTCACCGGCCATCGTGGATTTTCAAACTATTCAAATTCAACGATAAGATAGAGTAGTCTATTTTCAAACAATGCAAGTGCAACGATAGAGTCTAGGGATGAGATCAACCGAAAGCTCCGATACACCAGTCTTTCTTGCGGAAATAGTGAAATTCCAAAATGGCCAATTAGATTTCTATTTTATATATATATATGTGCGGGCATACAAAGTATGGATGGCCATTCCGTTTATATGTTGTAGGTAGGTCGGTTCAAATCAAGGAGTAAGGCATGCACATCTCCATAGTTCTTTTTCTCCATAAAAGTGGATTTCATACATTAATTTGTCTCAATAGCATTACATCTCACACATTATTCACACATTATTTGGGTGTTTTTGTGTTCGGTTTAAAATGAATTATTATCACTTTATTTGTTAAATTAAAAAGCCACTCCTTTAATTCTAACTATTAAGAATACAAATTATATCAACTTCTTTTTAATTTTTTCATCGACTTACCAAAGTATTAAATATATATTTAGATATACTTAGATATTTACATTTCGAATTGTCAACTTGGCATAATCGTACATCATGAAATAGTTGCCATGAAAGCATTAAAAATATATTTAAATATAATTAGATGTAATTAAAAAGCCACTCCTTTAATTCTAACGATTAAGAATACAAATTATATCAACTTGTTTTTATTTTTTTCATATATATATATATATATGACTTACCAAAGTATTAAATATATATTTAGATATACTTAGATATCTACATTCCAAATTGTCAACGTGGCATCATTTTTTACTTAGGTTTGATTTCCCACTCTGAGTAAACATGGGCCCATGAGAGGGTTCCCTTCCCCATGGCCCTTTACCATTTGTTGCACAATTGAGCTTCTTTGGCCACATCTTCCCCCATTTAGGCCTTCCTCTAATTGATTCAGTCATCTTCTGTGTAGCATGCCATTAATTTCAGCACCAAATAGTTTGTCGGGTAGTTAGACAACACCTCTTAGCACCATCTGCACTCCCCGTATTTAGCATGCATGCTCATTATTGCGCAAGGATGGTAGACTTTGATTCATCTTTTATCGCATTGCTAGCCCCTTACTTACCATATCCTACTCTCGCATTATTGCAGCTTATTTCCCACAGCAATGTTATCGACTTTGATTCATCTTTTATTGCATCGCTAGCCCCTTGTTTACCACCACCTACTCTCGCCTTATCGCAGCTTATGTCCCACGGCAACATTGTCTTTCCATATACATGTGGATTTGGAGGCCTCTTTTCTACCTATTACTCATGGTTTGCCCTCTAATCCCTACGGGCCGAGCATCAAAACTAGAAGCTTGACAAAGGAAAGAAGAATATTGCTCCCTATAGTTGTGGACTTGTTGCGTAATCGAAGCTCCCGATGTTTTGTTGTGTGTAAATATGACACCCCTCCTTGCATTTCTTAACTTTGGTGGTCAATATGCCATCTAAATGAGATTCTATAAATTATGCCGTGTACGCTAGTATTTTAAGTTCAACACATGTTCTTGGGTCTTGTTTGGATTTCTTATATCGACCATCCTCCTCGCTTGAGGGGATGCCATTAATGTTATTAATTGTCCTTTCTTTTTATTCCTCATCTCAACTTGTGAGGTAGTAGGATGGACATCCATTTATTGAGGCAGGGGACATCGGGCAATTTTAGCTAGATCTATTTCCTTTTGTTCATACATACTTGTGGAGATCATGGAATCGTTGTTGTATTTTGCAAGAGGATAGATCACACCCTTGGCTAGCAGGAGCCTCGAGCGACCGTCTTACCCATGGGAGGACTTCGGGTGGCTGCATGTTCAGCTAAGTGCCCCGATGCATATGGCTGCAATGGACCGGAGAACCCAGCTCGGAATGACGCATCGAAGGTCTGCCCCGCATGCAGACCACTTGGTGGATGAGTGTAGACAGGCGCGTCGGCACGAGGGGTTCCATATGATGGCAAGATGGGCTTGGCGCCCATGTCGAAGGTGAGGCGCGTCGGGAGACACCAACACGTTGAGGTGGAGGGACTCAACGACACGTGTCGACACCCTGCCGCGTCAGCACAATGCCGAACACAAAAACACCCATATATATATATATCCTGTAAATACAACTGTAAATACAACAGCTAGAATCGTAGTATCTATCTCTGAGAAGAGATAGATGGAAGGGTTCCAAGGATTAACGAGGAGGAGGAAAAAGACGGGGTTGTGTGTCCACCGGAGGGAAAGGTAAGGGGATCCAATGGGGGAATTTACTTTTCCTTATGAGTATGTCTTACCTTATCAATAGACCTTCTTTTCATTGTCTTATTTTCCATTTATCCTCAACTCTATGATAACCTTGAAGTGGGAGCCTAGTTAAATGAAAAGGGAAATATGAATATGAGAGCTTAGCAATCCTATTCCGTTAGTGTCTCGCTCATATTGTGTAGTAACTACATCCTACCTCTGGAGAACCAAGAAAATGGTGGAGGAAAGACTCCTTCCCCACACTCGTTCATTCCATTAATGGATGGAAATTCGAAAGAAGAGAGAGGAGCTTGGAAAAAAAGCGGGATCTTTGAGAGAAAATAAGGGTTTGGAGGAAGTAACCTACCCCCGACTCTCATATGAACCATGGATAGATGAAAGAAAGGATGGTAGGTGATATTACACACCCTTGGCGAGAAACTACATACCATTTCGAATACCTAAAGGCCGTTGGTTTGTTAGGTTGTCCAAAGAACCATAAAATCAGTTTCCAAGAAGCTTCGCAATGTTGTAAATGGAACCTGGAAGTAGGCAGTGTATTGGGATCACATTGACCGTACTGGAGGGCAGAGAGAGGAAAAGCATGCCCGAGGGACTGAAGAGCAGAGAAAGAACGACTTCTTGTGTTGTATGGAGCATGGGATGACTTCTTACGCTACCTAAGAGGATGCACAAAGAACCGGTGGTGACTTGCTTGGTTGGTAGCTTGGAAGCCTTTTGTGAAAACAAGAGGGGTTTTGGAAATCTTGAAAATATTATCTTCCATGATGGTCTCATATACCGACACGGGGGTGGAATTCTACAGTGGAGTAGCCTATGGTTTGGAAGAAATCAGTCCCCACATAATCAACTTCCTTGGAGCTTCATCTTGGAAAAGATAAGTGTACTCTTACTTTTATGTATGAATTTAGCAGTATAGAATGAAGAGTACGCGATACCCGATTATCATGATGTTTTGACTGAAATTTTCCTATAGATGTCGATCCGTAAACTGTCATGGATATTCCACTGGATTAGTTCGTCACAACGAATCTTACAACTTAGTTCATTGTGGTTATTTAATTCCACAAAATACTGAATCCAATGGAACTGAAAGAGAAATAACTATCCAACAAATAAGCACACAATCCACACAACGACACAAGATATACCCCGGGAAAACCCAGCCACAAATGAGGACTATACCTTGTTCTTCATATCAAAATTCAGATAGAAAGGAAATGGATTTCCCTGTAGAGTTACATATGACTCTACGGCCAGAATGGATACTACAGGATCTCCTAGATCTCCGATGTTATGCTACCATATCCACTCCCATGTTGTTTTCTCAACTATGGGAAAATACAATAACATCGAAAGAATGGAACCCCTTCTTCTCCCAACAGCCCGATATTTAACATAGCACGATACTCGCTGCTTAGGGTTAATTTTAGGGTTTTTTTATACCCCAAACCATGATTAGGGCTGTGGTTTTGGACCTTCTAGAATGTTCTTCAAATTCCACACATGACTAGCTCCACATGTGCGAGAAATGAGAGTCGGCGTGGAATCCACTCGGTACCATGGTGGTCAACTGGGTAGGTCAACTTGCGCGCAGGGAAAATTTTAGGGGCGGAATTTAGCCCATGGGACACTTTTCGGCCTTTTTTTTTCTTCCAAGAAACCATTTTCCAATTTGCCTTTTTTTCAAAGATGTTTCTCCGAAATTCCATGGGATAATTTTTTTTTACTCTAAAAATCGCCAAAATTGTACAATAATTATATAAAGTCCTTGGAAATTTGAATATATTTTTCAAAAAAATCGCCAAACATTTTATGGTTGCAAATTTAAGAATTAGTAAGATTCGCCAAGGTTTCTACACTTTGAGAAAATTATGGATCTTTAAAATTTTCCCTGCTTGCAGGAGGCATAACTTCTTCATACGGACTCCAATTGAGGTGATTCTTGCACCGTTGGAAATTTCTCGGTGTGTAGAATGTAAAATTTTGGTCCAATCGTTTTTCCTCTGAAAAATGGCATTTAATACCTCTAAATGGTACTAGAAGGTTTCAGACGATTTTTTGACCCCAAATCTGAAAAGTGAGTCGTGCCCTACAAGCCAATTAATCCAATATTTTGGCCCCGAAATATCCAAACAGGTAACCAATTATATATTGATCCATTTCGTATCAGATGCCGACATCATTGCTTGATTAAGTCATGTGCAAAACATGTGCGGTAAAGTGTTGTAATTTCTTGCATGGCAATTGTTTGACAAAAGAATTGAGTAGGTGAAAGTTTTCCTTGTCCAATTATGGTTGATAAATGGGTTCTATGGATGATATGAAACTCGTTATTGAATGGGTATTAAGTATCCCTTTCCGAGGAGAGAAGTATTAAGGCCTTTCTTATGGATGCACCTCGTTTCCCTCAATCTAAGTTTTCCCAGTTTCTGTATTTGAATATTTTCAAGACTTAAATATTTATTTGAAATTCATTTATATACGAGTATGAATAACGCCATGCATGCCTAATAAGTGGGTTGGAGTGGAATAACTCCTGTGGCTAATTTAGAAAGGGAAGAATTCTTGAATTTTGAGCATGGTAGGATTGCGTAGAACGCCTTGTAAATATTGATATATGTATTCCAATATACAAATTGGGTAGTAATTAGTTATGGCATATAGGATCTAAACACACATGTGAAAATGCTTTCCAAAAATATCAAATACCCAGGTTCCAATTTGAGAGATATTGTTTGTGCAATAGGGGCCTTTCTCAGTTTTTTTTTTTTTTTTTTAGCATTTTGGAGTGTGGCCGCGCTTTCCCTCTAGGAAAGTCACGAGAAATCTCCCTTATTATTCATAAGAACTGTGTCAATTCCTCCTTGTCCACTTTTTGATGAATTTTGAGGGTTTAAAGGAATGAATGAAAAGAGAACTTGGTAACAAGCCTAAGAAATATTTTCATACATATATTCAATGGGATTGCGATGACAAATTATGGATTAGAATACGAGTTACCTCTCTTTAATCTTGCTTTTAGCCTCCCTAAACATGGCTTGGATAATTTTCCCCAAACACCCAGGGAAATCTGGCTGTTGTGTGTGCCTTAGAGTTAGAAGTGGTTTAGGGATGTCTTGAATAGTTAGAGGTGATGTTTGCCTCTTCTAAGAATTGAATTTCATCATAGTTTGTTGTTGCAATTGACCTCCTCGAAGGAAGAAAGGGCTCAATATCCCTATCCTCCCCGAACACTTGTTAAGCTGTAACTTTCATGGGTGGATTTAATGATTGTTTTAAATCACTTACCATAACCGGACCAAGACTAATGATATGTATCTTTAGGGTTTTGAAATACCTAGCTTGGACATTACATATGCTTCTTTGTTCAGGTGATGCTTCACTTGACAAATGTTTACTATGCTGAATCCTTGAGGAGGGGGGATTTTTCTTTGAAGGGCCTTGCTGACGTGAGATGAGGAAGAGTGAGGATTGTTT
This sequence comes from Larix kaempferi, assembly GCA_027924585.1. Taxonomy (NCBI): domain Eukaryota; kingdom Viridiplantae; phylum Streptophyta; class Pinopsida; order Pinales; family Pinaceae; genus Larix; species Larix kaempferi. The sequence goes on along the minus strand of BSBM01001296.1, from coordinate 497,389 downwards.
TTTAGGGCTTAGAGGATGAAATGTGAATCTCCAAGGATGATTACATCTAGGGATGTCATCTCACCGGAGCCATTTGTTCCTTGGAATGATTGGTTGGTTGTTGAATTCCCCAAGTGAAAAATATTTTTTGTTGTTCACCGGGGTTATAAATGACCCACCACATCTAATTTTTCCGACTGGTTAGTATAAAATTTATTCTTTTATCCACAAAAAAAAGAGTATGTTATCTTAAAACTTGATGATATGGTTGAGAGGCCCTATTCTCCAATGCAAAATAAAAGACAAAGAAATAGGGGATTCAAATATGTAAAACTTAGAAATAATAACTAAATATGCACAAAACACACCATAAAATCAATACGAAATTTAATATGATCCACTTCCTTCGTGGATTAAAACAAGTTTAAGAAGGCTTATTCCTCCAACAATACAAAATGCTCCTAGATTTTCTGCAAATTTTAGGCATTTCAATCCCAATATTCTAAACATTATTCTCATTTAAAATTTCCTTGTCCTATGTTTCATATTGTTTTGAAGATACAATAAAGTGACGGTATATGTTTTCAATGGAATAGAAGAAAAACAAGGTAGATGGAAGCAAAGCTTCTAGTCCCTGCCAAAAGTAAAAGCAAAATTACCAAATCCCTCGTTTCAGGTTAAGAAGGGGCTGAGAACTCAACCCCTCTCTGCAAACTGCAAAGCATTAGCAAGAATGAAACCAACACCAAAACAATAATTCTGGTTAATATGAAGTTCACAATAATTAGAACGCAACAAAGCTCAACTTCATTAGAATGCTCTGAATTTTTATCACGAAGGATAATAAATGAAATCTTATTTTTATTTAATCATCTAATCTTAAAAGGAAGACATCATTGAATCTAAATCTCACTAAACCAATGCAAAGGTCAAAAGCATCAATTACGTCTAATTATTATTTATAAACATGCATGCTCATCAACGCAGCAAGATATTGATTCGATTTTATAGCAAACCGTATTAACCATCTCATAATCAATTGAAATTGAATGTAATTGTAAACATAACCAGATTTCCAAATTTTTTATATCAAATAGTGCATGTAACCTTCTCTGCATAAAAGCATGAGGGAATCGGTTGAATGCAGAATCAGAGAACTAAATTGTGCAGAAAACCTTCATATTCCACTCCATGGAAAAGATAAATAAATATCCCACTATATACACGTAAAATAAAATGAAGTATGTATATGCTCAATGAAAGTGGATTGTAGGGACGTTAACTTCAAAGAAGAATACATAGGGTTGAGTTAGCAATTAAACAAGGAATGGAGTCGAATCTTCAAATTGATATTACATTTTCTGGTATATCTGCTCCTCTTTGTTTGCATGCTTCCTGGTATGAACAATATCTCCATTAGACACCGGTTGTGCTCTAATTTCCTCATTTAGCCTAGCTCCGTCACAATGCTGTATAACTAAACATCCAAATCCAACTTCAAAATGGGCAATTTAGTTGATTTAGTAACTTTTATTATCTTTAGAGTTGTCCTTAATGGGCAATTTAGTTCATTTTTTTAATAGTTTTACCCATTTTTTTAATAGTTGTACCCATTTTTGTGGGTAAACTCCAACGCCGATTCTTTTGTCTAACCATTTTATTGGCATACTTACAAGATTGGACATTGAAATATTTGTTTTTTCCCTGGTTAACCAAGCAACCCAGAGTAAAGAAAAGAAAATGGATTATTTCCATCCACATTGATTGAAAAGAATAGAATATACAGTCATGGCGATTTTAATTGTTGAATGAATATACAGTCACAGTGATTAATATAAAAAGTTAATAGTTGTTGAAGGAATATACAGTCACAGTGATTAATTAATAGAAATAAACAAATTAATTCTTTCAAGGACAGCGGCGGTGGAAATTGGAATTGAAAGCTAGAAATGTTTGTATGTTTTGTTGTCCAGGCTTTCAAGAGTAGATGTCATCGTCATCGTCCTCCTTTGCGGTAGCCTCTGCCTCTGCTGTGGTGGTTTGTGGAGCGAAAGCTGTGGCTGTGGCGGTGGTGGTAGTAGGAAAGCGGAACTCCGACCCAAAACCTCCTCGACACTGCTGTAATGTCTGAGCAAATGCTCCATACTTACGTATATCAGCATCACTAACACTCCTCCTGGCAAATTTCATTGCTTCCTCGAAATGAGCTGCCTTTATTTCTTCGTGGGTATCGCCTTCTTCAATATCCATGGCAGCTTCAGGGTGTTCGTTTCGTTTCTTTTCTGCTTCAATGTCCTTTTCAATGTGCTCTCTAATGGCATACTTGCAAGCACGCTGACATATTTCATTAACATCAGCGCCATTGAATCCTTCTGTGTAGCGAGCAAGAGCTGCAATTTCAACATTAAATACAACAGCTAGAATGGTAGTAGCTATCTTTAAGAAGAGATGTGGTCGCTATGCTCATTCATGCCAAAATGATTACAAAGAGAGGACGAAAAATTCTAAGAATAACAATATATTGATGGGAGCAATCATGCCTTGCCACAGTGCCAAATTCGGCCATGCCTATAAATTCTATTGCAGATTTAAGGGGATGAGAACATTTAATCTTTTCTTACTTACGATTCAGATGATTCACAGGCCATTGTGGATTTTCAAACTATTCAAATTGAATGATAAGATAGAGTAGTCTATTTTAAAACTATGCAAATGCAATGTCGGCCATGCCTATAAATTCTATTGCAGATTTAAGGGGATGAGAACATTTAATCTTTTCTTACTTACGATTCAGATGATTCACAGGCCATTGTGGATTTTCAAACTATTCAAATTGAATGATAAGATAGAGTAGTCTATTTTAAAACTATGCAAATGCAATGATAGAGTCTAGGGATGAGATCAACCGAAAGCTCCGATACACCATCCTTTCTTGCGGATATAGTGAAATTCCAAAATGGCCAATTTAATTTCTATTTTATATATATGTGCGGCCATACAAAGTATGGATGGCCATTCCGTTGATATGTCATAGGTCGGTTCAAATCAAGAAGTAAGGTGTTCGGTTTAAAATAAATTATTATCATTTTATTCATTAAATTAAAAGGCCACTCCTTTAATTCTAACTATTAAGAATACAAATTATATCAATTTATTTTTATTTTTTTCATATATATATATATATATGAGATATTCAACTACGGCTTTTTTTTCAGAGGAAAAAAAACGTACTATTGCTATTCACTGAATCAAATAGTACAATGATATATCATGTCTCATATTTTCAAGACTTTCCATCATAACCAAAGCACGCAAGCTCGTACAAAAAAACAAAAATTCCAGAAGCACTTATGTAATTTAACTTCCATCCATCAAAATAAGGATATTCATTCTCAATAATCCCCAAAAAAGTAATGGGCCCCTTTTTCCAGAACATTTAGTTCATACCATTCTTCCCATATAAGATATCCTTCGATTCCATCGAAAGCTTGCTTTGATAACTTATCTGCCAAATCATTGTGTTCCCTGTAAATATGTTCAAATGTGATCATCTCACATTTGTCAATCTCAGCCCTAGTGCGCAAGCACCAATGTCGAAGAGCCAGCACATGTAAGCTGTAATCCCCGGTGGCCCACTTAATATTAACCCGGGAATCCCCATAAACCTTTAAGTCAACAAGACCAAAGATATTTGCAGTCTTCAATACACACCACAAAGCCAGCAATTCCGCCTTCATGTTTGTCCCTGATCCACAATTGAGGCAGAGTGTCAAATAGCAGTCTTTGTTTAAAAAAATCACACCACCTGCTGCACACAAGCCATGCTGAGCTGCCCCATCAAAAAAAAGAACCGGCTTGTTGACAATGAAGGAAACAAACTGATTCAATTAGTGCCAAACTTTATCTTCTCATTATTATAGATCCGTGCCATCTTTAAAACAGTAATCCCACATGTCTTAACCTCAAGTACTCTCCCTTGGAAAGTAGCACAGTTTCTAGCATACCATATTACCCAAGACACAAATATTGGTAATAGATAATGTGAATTTGCATTCCTGTAGCAAGTAAGAAGACAGAAACCAAATTCACCAACATCCCAGTTATCATTTATACATAAATCTGCACAAACTATTTCCCAGATATCCTTCCCAAAACGAGATTCAACGAAAAGATGATTGACTGATTCCAAATTTTGTTTGCATAGTATGCACCAGTTGGGGCCACACCAGCCACGTCTTAACAGATTGTCCCAAGTTTTAAGAGTTCCCTGTAGTGTTTGCCAAAGAAAACACTTGATTTTCAAAGGAAATTCCCATTTCCAAATTTTTTTATACCACCAATTCTGCGGGAATATATATATGTTTTGAAGGATTCTAATATATGTTGCTTTAGCAGTCACCATGCCAACTTTCTCATCACCTGTCCAGACAATTTTATCAGCTTCAGCATTTAATTGAACACCCGCAGCACATAAATTACGAACATAACCATCCCATTCAAATGCATCATATCCTTGAAGCTCCATATCTCTAGAACTGAGCCAGTATTTTCCTTCACCACTAAATCAAATTCCATTTCTCACCCTGTTCAAAGTAGATAACCCGTAGAATTTTAAATATTCCAGCAGTCGCTCAGAAAGTTTAAAGGAGTCCTCCATACCCAATATTGGGTCCTTCCCAACGTTAATCTGTTCTCCAGATCCCACCTACCATCTAATATCATCAACAATCCAGCCAAAAAAATTTAGCATACATGTCCACATAGGAGAAATGCATCCATCCAGGTTCTTCGGTTTCCATAACCAAGAATACACCTCAGACTTTATATATTTTAGATGAAGGACCCGAGACCAAAGAGTACACCTAAAAATCCCATGCCACAAGATTTTTTATCTTAGTACTGTAATAAAAACCTTGAGATCCTTAATACCCCATCCGCCATACCTTTCAGGCCTTGAGAGAACCTCCCAACCTGTCGTGGTCAGCTTTGCTCGCTTAGCACTTCCAGTCCACAGGAAATTGAATAACAATTTCCTAAAGGCATTTAAAATTGTCACCGAGACTTCCAGAAGAGACATCCATAAAACAAGCATACCTATTAATACTGCTTTAACAAGTATAAGTTCCCCCCCTATTGAGAGGAACCTGTAAGCCCAATGAGAGATACGGGCCTCCACCTTGTGAATAAGCCACCTCCAGTCATTTAATTGATAATTGTTCGGCTTTAAATAAAAACCAAGATACTTAAATCCATCCTCTAAATCACAGCATCTATAAGGCAAAAAACTCTCAATTTCCAACCTTCTTGATGGACTCACATTATATTGGAAAAAGTTGGATTTAGTAGAACTAAATTTCATGCCTGTAACATTGCAGAATGTCTTGATAATATTTCTAAAAACCATTCATTCCTCAACAGAAGCAATGCCCGCCAATAACACATCATCCACAAAAATAAAATGTGTGAGAACACATCCACGGCCCAAATCAATACCTTTGATAAATCCCTCCTCTCTTGCAACATTCAGGAGTCTGCTGAAAGCATCAATCACTAAAATGAATAGTAGAGGTGATAATGGGCATCCCTGGCGCAGCCCCCTTGTACATTGAAAAAAAAATCAGAAGGTGTACCATTTATCAACACAACAATACTGGCCGTGGTGACACATCCCATTATCCAATTTATAACCAGAGGAGGAATTCCAATATGTATCATCACAAGTCTTAAAAATACCCAGTTCACCTGATCATATGCCTTCTCCAAATCCATTTTTAATAACAAAGCTTTCTGCTTCGTAGTCTTTATAGAGTGCAAGAGTTCTTGTGAGACACCAATGGCGTCACGTATCTGACGGTTGTGCAAAAAATCAAATTTTTCAGTAGTAATGTTCTCAGACAAAGCAGATTTGATCCTCTACGCAATGATCGTAGTAATTAGCTTGTATGCTAAATTACAAAGTGCAATTGGACAGAATTCACCAAATGATGACGGTTTATCACATTTAGGGATCAATGTTACAAAAGTAGAATTCAGGGCTCCAGAAGAAAATCCACTCACTCTAGTGTATTCAACTATATTAAGTAAATCCTTACCCAATAAGTCAAAAAAATGGATATAAACTTCAACCGGCCAACCGTTGGGTCCTGGGCTCTTTTCCTTTTTAAAAATTTTCAGAGTATGTTCTATTTCTTCCAATGTAACCATTTTCCCCAACTCTGCTGCTTCATGATCATCAAAAAATATGGGAAAGAGTCTAGCAACTCTAATCTTATCCAAAAGCACACCATTCCCTTCATCCTTATAAATGTTGCTAAAAAAATTAACAGCTTCAGTCTTTAATTGGTCCTCACCAGAGATTTTGTTTCCCAATTCATCCTTCAGTTCCCAAATAGTATTCATGTTTCGCCAGGAAGATGCAAAGGAATGGAAAAACTTTGAGTTTTTATCTCCATGTTGTACCCATAAGGCTCTACTCTTTAATCTCCACTCCTTCTCCTCTTGGAGCAGGATCTCCTCTTTCTTTTTCTCAAATTTTTTAGCAGCTTCAAACCCCTCCACATACAGAACACCAGTAACATTATCTACATAATACTTCTGAATATCCAATTCTAATTGAACCAATTCCTCCTTATCTATGGCTTTTTTATCCTTTATCCATTTACTGACAGCAGATTTGAGCCTTCTCATTTTTTTACAAAAATAATCAACAAGATCAAATCCTTCTACAATCTCAGAAGTCCAAAAAAATTTCACCATAGTGCAGAACTCCTCCTAACCAAGCCAAGAACTATCAAATTTGAAAGGTCGATGAAACTTTGCACCAAGATCCTCAATTGAAATATAACTCGCCAATGATTTGAAACTTTTGTTTCATGAACCCAGGTATGATACCGCTGAAACTGACAGAGCAATGCTTCCTTAACCAGGAAACAGTCAAGCCACTTATGAATACCGTCACTACCACCTCTACCATTTGTCTAGGATGGACACAACTTAACAGGGACCACATCTATAAGAGCATTATTATCAAGAAAAGAAGTGAAATAGTCCGCCATGGGATCCAGTCTGGCCTTCTGGCCCCAAATTTCTGAAGATGACTTAGTAAAATTTAAGTCACCTGCAAAAATGAGATTATCAACATTTAGAATACCTGAACCATCCAGCGAATCCCAAAATATCTGCCTGTCATTATATGGAGCATAACAGTTAAAAACAGTCAATTCTATGTTCAAACCCAAATATAAACCCCTCATCAGAATTCCCCAAGTCGTTTTGTAAACTTTGAAGGAAAAGAGATTGGGGTTCCACGCAACAGCCAAACCACCTGAAATGCCATTCGAGCAAACAACCGATACCTCCCTGTATGGAAAAACCCCACCAATCTTTGAAACCGCATCAAAACTTGAACACGTAGTCTCTTGGAATAACACAATACCCGGGCTAGTAACATGGAAGAGGTTGGTTAAGGCCCTAGCCCTAGAATCCTTACCTAGACCACGAACATTCAGAGAGAGTAAAGACATCACAAACCATTACTCAAGGGTTTCTCTGCTCTAAGACCTGAATCTGATAAAAATATTTCCCCTCAGCTTTCAATCTATCTGCCATAGTAAGATAACCCTCAACAGTGCTTTCCTTAACAACCCCCGTCTTGCCCCTTCTTTTTTTGCGAATAGTCACATTCTGAAACTTAATAGAGCTAAGGGGAAGAGCTTCCGAGTTCAAAGGAGGGTTCTTGGATTACACAGGTAAGGGTGAGCATTCCATCGAAACCCCAAACCCCTCAGTTCCACTAGAAGTAGCTAAATCCTTATCCTCCCCATCCAAAACAATAAGAGCCAACACCGTCTCCTGGTGACAGTCCACTATAGGGTTACGACCAGGGTCAGGAACCCTAAAAGAGTCTAAACCCTCCTCAACAGAGGTAGGGACTTCGGGAAGATGTTTTGACTCCAGGTCAGCTAAATTTTGTGGTAAAAACCCCTTCTCAGCCACAGCAAGTTCACTATCCAAATTCTGAACCACCGAAGATTGTTCCGCAACCCTCACAATCACCTCCTCCCCAGCAGAAGTACAGTTATTACTGTGTCTCACTACAACTTCTCCTAAAGAAATATGCCTATCTAAATCCCTTGCCCAATTTGCAATTAAAGCTAATTATTCATTAGAAACAATAGTATAGGCCGATTCTGGAAGAGGTTTGGACTTACCAATTCCTGAGAGGGTCGGAGCCGAATCTCCATGAATTGGGGTCATGGAATTTAGCACAGTTTCAGGCGAAACCCTATCTCTTCGACCCATCAAATTTGGACAATCAGCCTACACATGACCAACTGTATGGCAAAAGAAGCACCTGAACAGAATTCTGAAATAATCTAGGCGTTGTATCCACATTCGATTCCCCCATACAATTTCAACATCTTCAAGAAGCCCTAGGCTCAGGTCGAATTCCACCATCACTTTCACATATCTTCTATCCATACCGAACAGGTTTTTCTTATGAATCCTAATAAACTTCCGCACTGTATTGGCAAGTCCAATAATAATTTCCTCCATCCAAAGTTCAATGGGCAAACCCGGAATCATCATCCAGAGATGCCTAATACCCTGTCTTTCTCGAAGAGGGTCAAAGGCAATATTTCATCGCTTGAGAACCAAAGAACCTTCTTTAAAAAGCCAAGTGCCAGCCAGTATCTGCTCCAAAAATTCCTGCTTCGAGAAGGTGAATAAAATCCAACGGTTCAACAACAGGTTGATACGAGGAGCAATACCAGTAACAGGTACCCAAAATTTCTTTACCCAGGAAACAATCTCCTCCTTCGACCCCGAGGTAAATTCAAAGTGCCCTACCAAATCCCTTTCAGCTAACATTTCCACCCTCTCCAAATTAGATTCAGATGAAATAACGAACCTATCCACCCGTTCTCTGGCTTTTAGCATTTTTACCCTGCATCGTTGTTTAGCCTAAACTCCAGACAAGTTAGGGTTTGGAAGTGGAGCTCCATCAACAGAATACGGAGTAATATTTGCTGCGAGGCCAGAGCCCCCGGAAACAATGGGAAAAGTCATAATGCCAAAGGAGAGTGATATGTCAGGACTTTGCAAACCGGGAAAGCCGGTGAACAAACCCACAGCTTTCTCAGCCACAGCACAACGTGAGACCACCCACCATGCCAGGACCCACACTAAAAACACTTCAAATGATACCAAATAGAGTCAAAACACCACAGAAAAGACAAAATACTACAACAACCAGAAAGGGTTTTGTGAACACCAGCACTATACCTATTCCCACTTTTTTTACTTGGTTGGTACTAGGCCAGTCCAAACCAAACCGGCTTGACTCCAAGCTGCTGAATTGTTCATCAAAACCCCCCCCAGTCACCATTCCAAACCGAAACCTGCAGTCTAGTTTGTGCTCCTGCAAAAATCTCCATCGCCCCCCCTAATTCCTATCTTGTAGTTGTAAGGCCTCATATTACTTAAATAAAAATCATGCAAAGACTTCATATTACTTAAATAAAAATCATGCAAGCATGGACAACTCTATGCCAATGTCAAAACGTTATGTGATATTCAACTACGACTTACCAAAGTATTAAATATATATTTATATATACTTAGATATTTATATTTCAAATTGTCAATGTGGCATAATTGTACATCATGAAATAGTTGCCATGAAAGTATTAAAGATATATTTAAATATAATTAGATGTAATTAAAAAGCCACCCCTTTAATTCTAACGATTAAGAATACAAATTATATCAACTTGTTTTTATATATATACTAGACATTCAACTACGACTTACCAAAGTATTGAATATATATTTAGATATACTTAGATATTTACATTTCAAATTGTCAACGTGGCATAATTGTACATGATGAAATCGTTGCCATGAAAGTATTATTAGATATTACATTTCAAATTATTTTGGTGTTGAGCTTAAAAATAAATTATTATCATTATTTTTCATTAAATTAAAAAGCCACCCCTTTAATTCTAACAATTAAGAATACAAATTATATCAACTTCTTTTTATTTTTTTCATATATATATATATATATATATATATATGAGACATTCAACTACGACATACCAAAGTATTAAATATATATTTAGATATACTTAGATATTTACATTCCAAATTGTCAACGTGACATAATTTTTAACTTGGGTTTGATTTCCCACTGTGAGTAAACATGGGCCCATGAGAGGGTTCCCTTCCCCATGGCCCTTTACCCTTTGTTGCACAATTGAACTTCTTTGGCCACATCTTCCCCCATTTAGGCCTTCCTCTAATTGATTCATTCATCTTTTGTGTAGCATGCCATTAATTTCAGCACCAAATAGTTTGTCGGGTAGTTAGACAACACCTCTTGGGACCATCTGCACTCCCCGTCTTTAGCATGCATGCTCATTATTGCGCAAGGATGGTAGACTTTGATTCATCTTTTATCACATTGCTAGCCCCTTGCTTACCATATCCTACTCTCACATTATTGCAACTTATTTCCCACAACAATGTTATCGACTTTGATTCATCTTTTATTGCATCGCTAGCCCCTTGTTTACCACCACCTACTCTCGCCTTATCGCAGCTTATGTCCCACGGAAACATTGTCTTTCCATAGACATGTGGATTTGGAGGCCTCTTTTCTACCTACTACTCATGGTTCGCCCTCTAATCCCTACGGGCCGAGCATCAAAACTAGAAGCTTGATAGAGGAAAGAAGAATATTGCTCCCTATAATTGTGGACTCGTTGTGTAATCGAAGCTCCTGATGTTTTGTTGTGTGTAAATATGACACCCCTCCTTGCATTTCTTAACTTTGGTGGTCAATATGCCATCTAAATGAGATTCTATAAATTATGTCGTGTATGCTGGTTTTCTAAGTTCAACACATGTTCTTGGGTCTTGTTTGGATTTCTTATATCGACCATCCTCCTCGCTTGAGGAGATGCCATTAATGTTATTAATTGTCCTTTCTTTTTATTCCTCATCTCAACTTGTGAGGTAGTAGGATGGACATCCGTTTATTTCGGCAAGGGACATCGGGAAATTTTAGCTAGATCTATTTCCTTTTGTTCATACATACTTATGGAGATCATGGAATCGTTGTTGTATTTTGCAAGAGGATAGATCACACCCTTGGCTAGCAGCAGCCTCGAGCGACCCTCTTACCCATGGCAGGACTTCGGGTGGCTGCATGTTCAGCTAGTGCCCGGATGCATATGGTTGCAATGGACTGGAGAACCCAACTCGGAATGATGCATCGAAGGTGTTCCCCGCATGCAGACCACTTGGTGGATTAGTGTAGACAGGCGCGTCGACACGAGGGGTTCCATATGATGGAAAGATGGGCTTGGAGCCCATGTTGAATATGAGGCGCGTCGGGATACACCAACACGTTTAGGTGGAGGGCCTCAACGACACATGTCGGCACCCTGCCACATCAACAGAAATTCAAAAGGTAAAAAATATGGAGCCAAAATTTTATTTTGGACATATTAGGAGCATTTTAGCTGATGTGCAATAGGGGCTTTGTCGGTTCAAATCAAGGAGTAAGGCATGTACATCTCCATAATGGCTGGTTGTTGGGAGGGGTTCTTTGTCTCCGTAAAAATGGAATTTCATACATCAATTTGTCCCAATAACATTAGATCTCACACATTATTTTGGTGTTTTTGTGTTCGGTTTAAAATAAATTATTATCATTTTTTTATTAAATTAAAAAGCTTGACTCCTTTAATACTAAATACAAATTATATCAACTTCTTTTTATTTTTTTCATATATATATATATGAGACATTCAACTACTTCTTTTTATTTTTTTCATATATATATATATGAGACATTCAACTACGACCTACCAAAATATTAAATATATATTTAGATGTACTTAGATATTTACATTAGAAATTGTCAATGTGGCATAATTGTACATCATGAAATAGTTTCCATGAAAGTATTAACGATATATTTAAATATAATTAGATATTTACATTTCAAATTGTCGACATGGCATAATTGTATATCATGAAATAGTTTCATACATAACTTGTCCCAATAACATTAGATCTCACCCATCATTTTGGTGTTTTCGTGTTGAGCTTAAAAATAAATTATTATCATTTTTTCATTAAATTAAAAAGCCACCCCTTTAATTCTAACAATTAAGAATACGAATTATATCAACTTCTTTTTTATTTTTTTCATATATATATACACATGCGAGACATTCAACCACGACTTACAAAGTATTAAATATATATTTAGATATACTTAGATATTTACATTTCAAATTGTCAACGTGGCATAATTGTACATCATGAAACAGTTGCCATGCAATAACTTTCATAAAATCCATTGTACATATAGTGTATATATTTTTCACTATGTAATTTTTATCTATAGAATGTCTTAGCATGAAACAAAGGAATCCTATACACATGTATTGAAGTCTCTTCTTTGAATGGTTCTTGCCGCTGGCCTAGATAGATGATTTTAGGGTATTTAACTTAGGTTTTATTTCCCACTTTGAGTAAACATGGGCCCATGAGAGGGTTTTCCGTCCCCATGGCCCTTTACCCTTTGTTGCACAATTGAACTTCTTTAGCCACATCTTCCCCCATTTAGCCCTTCTCTAATTGATTCAGTCATCTTTTGTGTAGCATGTCATTAATTTCAGCACCAAATAGTTTGTCGGGTAGTTAGACGACACCTCTTAGGACCATCTCCACTCCCCATCTTTAGCATGCATGCTCATTATTGTGCAAGGATGGTGGAATTTGATTCATGTTTTATCGCATTGCTAGCCCCTTACTTACCATATCCTACACTCACATTATTGCAGCTTATGTCCCACAGTAATGTTATCGACTTTGATTCATCTTTTATTGCATCGCTGGCCCCTTGTTTACCACCACCTACTCTCGCCTTATTGCAGCTTATGTCCCACGACAACACTGTCTTTCCATACACATGTGTATTTGGAGGCCTCTTTTCTACCTATTACTCATGGTTTTCCCTCTAATCCCTACGGGTCGAGCATCAAATCTAGAAGCTTGACGAAGGAAAGAAGATTTATTTATTGCTCCCTATAATTGTGGACTCGCTGTGTAATGGCAGCTATCGATGTTTTGTTGTGTGTAAATATGTCACCCCTCCTTGCATTTATTAATTGTCCTTTCTTTTTATTCGTCATCTCAACTTGTGAGGTAGTAGGATGGACATCCTTTTATTAAGGCAGGGGACATCGAGCAATTTTAGCTATCTACCTATTTCCTTTTGTTCATACATACTTGTGGAGATCATGGAATTGTTGTTGTGTTTTGCAAGAGGATAGATCACACCCTTGGCTAGCAGCATCCTCGAGATACCCTCTTATCCATGGGATGACTCCGGGTGGCTACATGTTCAGCTAAGTGCCCCGATGCATATGGCTGCAATGGACCGGAGAACCCAGCTCGGAATAATGCACCGAAGGTGTGCCCCGCATGAAGACCACTTGGTGGATGAGTGTAGACAGGCACGTCGGCACGAGGGGTTACATATGATGGCAAGATGGGCTTGGCACCCATGTCGAAGATGAGGTGTGTCGGGAGAGACCAACATGTTGAGGTGGAGGGCCTCAATGACACGTGTCAACACCCTGCCACGTCAACATAATGCTATGTCAGCACAATGCCACATCAACAAAAATTCAAAAAGTAAAAAAAAAGGGGGTTTTCTTGTCAGGTGTGATCGGAATGTGCAGGATTTGGGCACAGTTTACCTCCAAGAGCAGTCTTGGAAGATAGTTGGCAAGGGAACGTGATGGGAAAACGTTATGTTGGGAAGATGTTGGACATGGAAGTAGAAACACTGGCTTAGTATGATGTAGATACTACTTCGCATTGAGGACAGGGTCCGGAGACTCTGGAAGTGACGACCAGGATCATGACGTTAGAAATGTTGAACGTATGACAATGGCTCTTTGCAAACATGGTGAGAAGTCCAAAATATTGGAGGAGGATATGGATAGAATGCGCAAAGGGTTCAACAAAGCTGTGAGAGAGGGAATATCCACCGCAGACTTACTAATGGAGCTGACAAAAACCAACAACGATGGTAAGCTCACATAGTTGGAATATTTGGTGAAAGAGCTTCAAGTCCAAGTCTGCGAACATTAAGACGACACCATTAACTTGTTGAAGGGGACTATTATCGAAGGGAGTAGTTCAACAACACTTGTGAGGATTTTGGTGAAAGAACCCGATCCATATAATGGGGCCCAAAATGCCAAGGTGCTCGGCAAATTTTGTTGGGATGTAGAGAAGTACTTGGAACATATGAATGATATTTTAGATGAGGCCAAGGTGAATGTTGCAAGGATGTTCTTAATCGACACAATAAAATTGCGGTGGAGGAAACAAGAAGAAGGTGTTGCAGAAGGTAGAGAGACTAAGAAGAATGAGAACTAGATGCAGATGAAGACAACCTTGAAGGCCCAGTTCGGTCCAGGAAACAAAGGTTGGGTTTCACGAAATGAGATTATGGCCCTCAAGCCCACGGGTAGGGTTCAATCCTAAATCAATTCTTACACTAGACATGATGTTGGAGATTAAGGATGTGAGCGACGAGAATCACTTGTGCCACTTCATGAATGGATTGCAACCTTGGGCTTATACGAATCTACGCCGCCAAAATGTGCATACTCTTGTAGTAGCAAATAAACTCTTGGATTATAGAGCATAAGCTAAGGGTCAATCCAAAGAGAGCAATGTCATGCGAATGAGAAGACATTCAACAAGGTCAAGAAGAAGATGAAGGGAAAAGCGAAGCCATTTGGGAAGCATGATGAAGAGAATGGTAGGCATGCGGGAGCACCCAAGGACAAAGGAAAGCGTGTGCCTTGTTGGGCGCAGTGCTAAAAGAGCTGTGATCGTCTAAGAGAAAGATCATACCAAGTTGGGTTATGTTCATGCGGAGCTAAATGGACATAGTGTCACGGCATTGGTTGGAAGTGGGGAAACACACAGCTTCATAAAGGAAGTATTTACGAGGAGGCTCAAGTTACACTTAGAGCCGGGGAATACGTCTTTCAAAGTTGTGGACTTGGAGGTAGAAAAAGTGGTTGGCGTTCCCAACCGAGTCCCTTTGCGACCTCGTGATTGGAGTGGTGATCCTATCTTCCTTTCGGTGTCGATGGATGATTTTGAGGTTTCCTTGGGGCAGGATTTTCTAAGGAGAGAAAAGGTAGTGTTGATGCCTCACTTAGATCGCTTGGTGATCCTTTCATGTCGAGAGCCGATTATCATCCACGTAGTGAGGACACAGTAGAAGGTCGTGAAAGTGGCTTCTTTGAGCATGGCATCCACAACATGTCAAGGAAAGATGCAAACTCATTGTGGAGAAAGTAAAGGCATGGGGAAATAGAAGCAAATGCTCGAAGAAGAGTTGGAACCGGTGAGACATAAATAGGTGGAAAACTTGGAAAAAACGAGTGACTAGATTCAAGGAGATGGTGGCATCGATAGTGTCGACCGTCTGGAGTTAAGTCGATGCTCACATGGTGATGCAAGAATATTGCAATGCAAAAGAGAAGGAGGCCGGTTCGGACAGACGGGATGAATACCTCTATAGCTTATACCGAGAGAGAATTGTGATGGCAAGCAAAGAAGGGGAAGGAACACAACATCCACAAGTGGAAACAACCACGTCACCTCTTTCTCGCTTGGGCAGGACTGTCATGGGGATCTCATAGCAAGGAGATTGTTAGAGTAAGCGAATGGAAATATCGGTTTGAATATACTACCCTTGGTGTATCTAAGCAAGAAGATTGCTCACTCGGAGCAGTCACGTAGCAACAGTGTTGAGGGTGATGGTCATGGGTGCCACTCACCCATCCTTCATCATTGAAGCGGACCACGAGACATCCTGCTACTAGTGGTACGGATGGTAGGAGGTATGTTTGGGACCTTGAGTAGAATATTCCTCATTACATCCAGGAGAAACCATGATGTGGAAGACCTTGAGGTATGCGTTGGACTATGGTGGCAGTTTGGCGTGCGATGGTGGAAATAGTGACTTCACCATGAGTGAACATGGAAGCCAACTGGACACATAAGTACTTGGCATGAGATACATGGAGAAGCGAACTCGGGATTTGACTTGATGGAATGAAGTGAAGGGTTGGCTTAGAAGCAACAATTGGACAAGACTCTTTCAGGAGACTTGGTTGCAACAACGGATGACACCGACAACCTTGGCAAACGGTTTTCAAGAGCAGCAGGCATGCTTGAAGACATCGCACAAGATGGAGACAAATTGGAGTGGGGGAGGATGTCACACCCTTGGCTAGAAAGAGCCTCGGGGCCTCTCTTATCCATTGGAGGACTTTGGGTTGTAGCATATTCGGCTAAGTGCCCCAATGGACATGGTTGGCATGGACTGGGGAAACCACGTAGGAATCTTGCATCGAAGCTATGGCCGACATGCATACCACTAGGTGGACGAGTGTATATGGGTGCATCAGGATGAGGGGTTTACGATGATGGAAATATGGGCAATTTAGGGATGCCTCGCTTTTGATTCCTTGGTCCAAAAATCATTGTACTCACCCATCTTTGTCTAGCTTTCATGCTCACCTCTTCTCTTCTAGCATCCCCCCTAAGTGATTTTCCAATCGAGTCTTCTAGCTTGCAGAATGCAAAGAAGTGTAAGTGAGATCTCCCATTGTATCTATCAAATTGCAGTTGTTGATGTCGAGGTTCTCTACTAGGGACTAGACCTCCCTTATTAGTGCGCAACAACAAGAATGACACCTACCCATATCAATTAGAGTATAGATCGGGTGGGAGTGTGAACCGAAATTATATGAGAACGAAATGAAAGAGCATATATATATTCACATACACATATATATCGAAAGAAACACAATGGTACAACAAACTCAGATTCTATTAAATGAATGAAATAGAACAAACTGTAAAATAAAAGCAGCTAAAATGGTGGCAGCTATATCTCTGAGAAGAGATGTGGCGGCTACGCTCATTTGTGACAAGCTAAATAGAAGGAGAGGCCAAAAGGGACTATTTATCATAAGCATGAGGGAAAGAATCCCAAATATCTTAAACTCTAACCCTAGAAGATGAACCGTCATAACGTTTGCGGCCCCAAGGTGGTTAATTGAACAGTCAACTTCCCGGGGTCATAACTTTTGCATACGATCTCTGTTTGGGGCGCTCGGTAGCCCGTTGGAAAGATCTATCTGAGTACTACACACAAAATTAATGAAATATAAGGGCTTTGTTGGACAAATAGTTTCCAAAAAATGTTGTTTAGGGCCTCAAAACGGCCCCGGAAGTTTGGGACTCGAAAAACTGTAGAAAATTACAAGAAAACTGCCAGAATGAAAAAAAATTTTGAGCTAGTGGAAAAGGTGGGTGGCCACCTATATCCATCTGGATCAGTTAGGAAGCAATGGTCTCCATTTCGTTGAGTGCCCCCATCAGGTGGGGAAACTTCTGTTGCACTTGACTCTTGGTGAGCCACTTGCCTTGGTGAAGTAGTTGCCCTGCTTTGACAACTCGATATAGCTGGATCTTCTGCTAGTGGGTTCCCTTAACCTGTGTGTCCATGATCTAATCAACGGTTGCTTGTTCCATGCAGTCTAGATTAAGCTATGTAGGTGTCAATTGCTCTGCCACCTCCGAGGTGTCCAACAATGGTGGAAAGTATGGGCAAAGGAGCTCCACATTGAATACTGGGTGCAGGACAAAGAATGGAGGAATGCTTAGCTCAAAGGCATTGTCACCAACTTCCTTGGTGATGGTGTACAGCCCATATCGAAGTGGACGAATCTTGCGATGGGGTCCTGTGAGCCTCTCTTTCTGCAAATGCAACCAAACCTTATCACCCACCTGGAACTTGTGTGGAACCCAATGTTGGTCATGTCATTGCTTGTACTTAGTGTTGGCCTTTTCCAAAATTTCTTGGACATGTTGGCGGATGCTCTGGATTCATTCAACAAATCTAGTGTCCTTATCTACCTCGGTCTAAGAATGTGAATATTCCTCACGTGTGGATACAATGGGAATAGCCACATCAATTGGTGTGAGTGGTTGGAACCCCAGACACACTTGAAAAGGGCTGTGGCTGGTAGAGCTGTGAAGGGCTCTATTATAGCTATGCTGAACATAAGGAAGGCTCTCATCTCATGTACAGGGATGTTTAGAATTGTACATTCTCAGAATATGCACAATCATCTTGTTGAATACCTCTGTTTGTCCATCGGTCTGGGGGTGGAAGGAAGTTGCTTTGGTGAGCTTGGTATCCATCAATGACCATAGGCTGGACTAGAAAGTGCTTAGGAACCTACTGTCCCGATTTGGAATGATAGTCTGTGGCAGCCCGAAATGAACCCAAACATGCTTGAAGAAGAGCTTAGAGTGGCTTCGGTAGAGATGTTCTTCTTGTAAGCTATTAGAATGGCCATATTAGAGAAACGATCCACAACCACAAACACACAGTCATTCCCATGCTTGGTTGAAGGTATTCCATACATGTAATCCATGGAGATGGATTCCCATGGCCCATCAGGAGTGGGAAGAGGGGTGTACAACCCCTTTTTTTTATGGCAGGTTTTGCGATGGCACAGGCAGTGCAGGATCTTATGTATCGACTGACGTCTTATCGGAGCTTAGGCCAATAAAAATACTTCTGCAATATGGCCACTGTCTTTTCAGTGCCGAAGTGCCCTGCCACCCAACTGTAATGAGCTTCCCAAATCATCTTCGCATGCTTGCTTGAATGAACACAGAGATGGCCTAGGTGGCATAGAAAGCCTTCTTGAAGATGAAAGTCGACTATGGATGTGCCTGCACATAGGGCTCGATATATGGGAGAAAAATCAGGATCACTGTGATATAGTTGAGGCCACCCCGAGGTCTCATGGACACAAGAGTGGAGCACTGTGGTAAGTGTGGCTACTGGAGTCCGACTAAGGAAATCAACGAATAGGTTGGTGCTGCCCTTCTTATATTTAATATTCAGGTGGAATTGCTGCAAGTAAGTGGACCACTTCTGGTGGTGGTCATTCTGTAACTTTCCTTGGGTTTGCATGAATTTTAGGGGCTTGTGATCAATGTGGATGACTGTCTCTTTTCCAAGAATGTAATGCTTCCATTGGCGACAGGATTGGACAATGGAATGCATTTCCTTGTCGTAGGTGGGGGTACTTGCGGGCTGTATCTGAAAGTGTCTCACTGTGATATGCCACTAGATGGCTATGTTGAGTGAGGACTGCACCAACACCATAGTCTGAAGCATCTGTTTCAATCTCAAAGGGTTGTTGCAGATCCGGTAAGGCAAGGACAGGTGCCAAACATAAGCGTTTATTTAGCTCCTCAAATGCTTGTTGTTGTGGCTTGGACCAACTAAACTTGGCCTTAGATCCCCCTTTGGTCACCTGGCTAAGGGACCAAGCAATATTAGAGAATCCCAACACAAATCTGCGATAGAAGTTGGCAAGGCCTAGGAAGCTGCGAAGCTCTGTGAGAGTTGTCGGGGTTGGCCAATCTTGGATGGATCCACATGAACACCATGTTCGTCCATGATGTATCCCAGATATTGAACCCTCTTCATGCCAAATGAGCACTTCTCCAAATTAGCATATAGCTTGTGCCGGCACAAGGTGCTGAGGACTTGGTGGATATGTTGCAGATGTTCTACCCATGTTCTACTGTAGATGAGGATATCATCTAGATATATGACCACAAAAGAGTTAGTGAATGGCCATAGTATATCGTCCATCATCCTCATGAAAGTTGTTGGAGCATTAGTCAAATCGAAAGGCATGACCAACCACTCAAAAAGGCCTTCCCGATATTTGAAGGCAGTCTTCCAAACATCGGTCTGCTCAATTGGCACTTGATGATAGCCAGACTTCAAACAAATCTTGGTGAAATATTTGGCACCCTTGAGCTGGTCAAGAAGGTCGTCGATACGGGGAATGGGATACCGATTCTGGACTGTGATCTTGTTTAGAGCTCGGTAATCAATACATAGTCTCCATGTCCCACATTTCTTCTGTACCAACACAATTGGGCTCCCACAAGGCGAGGAGCTAGGTCGAATGTGTCCCTTTTGGATCAATTATTGAATTTGACATTTGATTTCTTCATTTTCCATGAGGGAACGCTTGTATACTGGCCCTTTATTAAAAGGTGCACCAGGTGTCAAATCAATGGAATGCTTGACCAGGCAATGTATTGGCACCCCGGTGGGTGTGG
This sequence comes from Larix kaempferi, assembly GCA_027924585.1. Lineage (NCBI taxonomy): Eukaryota > Viridiplantae > Streptophyta > Pinopsida > Pinales > Pinaceae > Larix > Larix kaempferi. The sequence continues at coordinate 477,127 of BSBM01001296.1, read as the reverse complement.
TGAAGATGTCTTTGTATGCTTCCACAATCTTGTCCACCCATTTCTGCTGCGTAGAGGGGTTTTGCATGGAGGTGGTGGATTTTGCTGCAATCTTTCATGCACCTTCAGAACGAACCATGAAGAGGACGAACTTCCCTGTCTGGGAGATTTCCTTCCTGCACTACTTAACTATGATGAGGGACACTGCAGAGGTGGGAAGTGTATTTGGTATCCTGTAGAGATTCTTTCCCAAAGTAATAATGACACTACGAGGTCTAGACTCATACACAACATGACGTTTCCACATATATGGTTGTCCTAAAAGAACATCACAAACTTCAAGCGGGGCAACATCACACATTACCTCATCTTTGAAGGCCTTGATCCCATGGGAAAGGCAGCACTTTTGACTAACGCGGATGTCTCATCCCTGGCTCATCCAACCAATGTTGTATGGTTGGGGATGTGGAACCATCGGAATCTTCAATATTTTGACAACCTTGGCTGAGATGAGGTTTTTCTGGCTAGCTCTATCAACAATGAAGTGTAGCGGAGTTCTTTGCACCCACAATTCTGAATGGAAGAGGCGCTCCCCTTCCTCTTTCTCTTCTGACTCTTCTAGTTGAATCTTTGTAGTTGCGATGGTGGCACTAGGTTCTGCATTAATGATATGCTTTCCCTTTTCTGTCTCTCCATCAAGTTCTAAGTCAGAGTCTGGATCTAGGGATTTTGTCTCGGCCAACAAGGATTGTTTTGAGTGTCACTCATCAATGTTGTGCCAAGGGCTCTTGTGGAATTCACACCACTTGCCAGTATCCTTCTTTGATTTCCCATTACCCTTCTTTACCTGCGGCTTGGGATGGTTGTCAGGGCTTTGGCCATCCTTGCTCTATCCTTGGCCTTGTGAGTTGGGGCCACCTTTTCCAGGTTTCTGCTGTTGATTTGCATACCCAGAAACACGCTTATTCTTTTTCTTAAACTTCTGCTCGATCTTGATGGCGTATCTATAAGCTACTCCTAGTGAGGATATGTCCAGGAAATCCATCTCTGTCTGAATGTACCTATGCAAGCCGCTACGGTACTTTAGGACCAAGTGTCATTCAAAGTCTCGAATACCCAGCTTGGAGCGCAGGGTATGGAACATGTTGGTAAAATATGGGACTGTTTGGTCCCTCTCTTGGCGTAAGGTCATCCATCTGGTGTACTGGTCATCATGGTTTCCGACAGGGTAGAACTCTTCCTTGATGACATCGAAAAAATCCTCCTAAGTGGGGTTCATCCTGAATAGTTCAGACTCATCTCTTGCATGCCTCTCACAGTACGCGTCCCACTAGTCTTTAATATGGGGAAGGGACTTAAGGAGCGCGAATGTGATCTTTTCGCTGTAGGCATTAAAAACGAGTACTCACGTTTCAAGTAGACATCAAACAAGTGGCCTGTAAGACCCTCGATAGTGTCATCTATAGGAAGAATATGGACACGCTTCCCATACTTGGCATCTGGGCACTGATGAATAGACACCACATCCCCCAATATTACTCTCAGATTTGATCTAACAACTCTGTTCATTCTAATTGCATGCTCTGCACAGCTATCATTGCCCACAACTATGGAAACTGTATCCTTTCTCTTCTTACCCTCGCCGAACACTTGTTAAGGTGTAACTTTCATGGATGGATTTAATGATTGCTTTAAATCACTTACCATAGCCGGACCAAGACTAATGATATGTATCTTTAGGGTTTTGAAATACCTGCAACTATCCATGTATATGGAAATCACGTGGAAATAGGAATATATGTTAAAGGATCATTTCAAAACGATGTCGGAACCTTGAAGAGTACTGAATCACTCTTCCAAGCAAGGAATGAAGTGTCCTATGCATGATATTAGGATCAATGACCTTAAAGTCGTAAATCTATCCTTTCAAGGAGGAAGAAAAATCTAAAGTGTGTGATGTGTTATGTGGTTTTCAAGGTGATATAATGATAGACCTTTAAGAAAAAAGATAGAATGAGATATGATTTCTTATGTGTCATTGAAAGGATTATACCAGTCATGCTTAATTTACAGATCATGAAAATGTGTGATGAGGTTCATTATCGCTCCCTAGTTTTCCTTTGCATGAAGAACTTGAATCTCTAGTATGATGTATAAAGGAATGTTTGCATGGAATGCATCTTCGAAAATTTAAAGATTGTTTTATGATGTCTAGAGGAACACTAAACATTGTCATTGCATACATGAATTGAAGGGTGTGTTGTTGACATGGCATAACAATGTGAAAATTATTTTTTCATACCGCTACCATAAATGCATATTTAGACCAACAAACCCTAATTTTGTTTAGACGTATGAAGGTATGTTATAGAGTAGGTCTTGATGTGAGGGAGGATCGTGAAGTTTTTGAAGCTAACGAGGATGGGCTCATAGGGATGGCATTAAGGAGGAGAAATTTCCAATGGGAAAGAAGTAAGGTGGCATCCTTCAGTGGGAGGGAGGATGCATGCAATAATAAGGTCAATGGAAGGTGATGGAGGCTCTCCTTAGAACAATCCCACCGCATAAGACCCCTTGCCAACTTAGAATTTTCATTTGCAAGGAGAACAGTGATCATGGCATGTGCTTAGTCTAGAGACCATGGTTCTATCATTCTTCCATGTCTAAACCTTCATTGTTGTTAGACCTATACCACCAGTGGCTATACCACCATCATGAGAACGAGGAATTGGAGCCATATTGAGAATACAGGACTGGGTAGATGTAGTATAAACTCGGTACCTTCTTGTGGATGGGTAGCTCCAACTTGGGGGTGGCTCTATAAAATAAAGATATGGATTGATAGATCCTACAACTGGGAGGAACGTCCTTGGTTTGCATTCAGTTGGCCATGTTTCAGATAAGTTCATTATGTGAATATATGTATGGTATTTATTTCTGATTATATTACTCAATGCCATCATATGAGTTATGGAACCGAAATAATGGCTATGTAAATGCATTCATAATGAAAATAGTTGGTATATATTTCATATATGTTTTATGAGTAATTATACACATGATTATTTTGTTGTAAATTTATAATTGAAATCATTAAAAGAATACAATTACATATCAGAGGCAAATTTAGCTAGCGTATTTTAATGCCATCACCCCAAAGTCACCGTGAGGTCACTGGGTATATGAGAATTTGATACCATTATTGTGATGTTCTGAATGCAATTATCCTATAGACGATGATCCATAAATTGTCGTGGATATTCCACTGGACCAATTCATCACAACAAATCTTACAACTTAGTTCATTGTGGTTATTTAATTCCATAAAATACTAAATATAATGGAATTGAAAGATAAATATATAGAGAAGATAAGTACACAATAACACAAGATATATCTTGGGAAAACCCATTATGGGGAAAAAAACCAGCCACAAATGAGGACTATGCCTTGCACTTCATATCAAAACTCAAATACAAAGGAAATGGCATTCCCTGTGGAGTTACCTATGAATCTGCAGCCATAATGGCTACTACAGGATATCCTATCTCCTATGTTTTTCTACCATATTCCCTCTCGTGTTTTTTTCTCAACTATGGGAAAATACCATAACATCGAAAGAAAGGAACCCCTTCTTCTCTTAACGAACCAATATTTAACATAGGCCGATACTAGTTGTATATGGTTAATTTTAGGGTTTTTTTATGCCCCAAAACCTGATTAGGGATATGGTTTTGGTCCTTCTATAATGTTCTTCAAATTCCACACATGATTAGCTCCACATGTGTGAGAAATGAGAGCTGACGTGGAATCTGCTTAGTACTATGGTGGTCAACTTGCGAGAGGCATAAATTCTTCATATGGATTTCGATTGAGGTGATTCTTGCACTGTTGGAAATTTCTCAGTGTATAGAATGTAAAATTTTGGTCCAATTTTTTTTTCTCCAAAAATTGACGTTTAATCACTCTAAATGGCCCAGAAGGTTTCAAACGGTTTTTTTTACCTCAAATCTGAAAAGTGAGATGTGCCTCTTAAATGGTTCCTACAATCCAATTCATCCAATCTTCTGGCCTCGAAAAATACAAACATGTGACAAATTATATATTGATCCATTTTAGATTAGGTGACGACATCTTTGCTTGATTAAGTCATGTGCAAAACATGTGTGGAAAAGTGTTGTAATTTCTTGCATGGCAATTGTTTGACAAAAGAATTGAGTAGTTGAAAATTTTCCTTGTCCAATTACAGTTGATAAATGGGTTCTATGTATGATATGAAACTCGATATTGAGTGGGTAGTAAGTCTCCCCTTCCGAGGAGAGACGACTTAAGGCCTTTCTTTTGGATGCACCTCCTTGCCCTCAATCTATGTTTTCTAAGTTTTTGTATTTGAATCTTGTCAAGACTTAAATATTTATTTCAAATTCATTTATATATGAGTATGACTCACCTTATGCATCCCTAATAAGTGGGTTGGAGTGGAATAACTCATGTAGCTAATTTAGAAAGGGAAAAATTCTTGAATTTTGAGTATCGTACAGTACAAGGAAAAGAGCCATTAGTGGAGGTTATAGTAGAGGTTTTTAGTGTTACAAGATTGGTTGAAATTGTCAAAAAAAACCTCCGCTTTAGTATTTGTTAATGGTAGCGGATGTTTTAGTAGATGCTTTCACAAAATTTTGTATAATTACATAAAACGCAGCGGTCGGAGGTTATAACATAAGTTTCAAAACCAATGCGCTTTATATTTCAATGCATTGGTGCGTGTATAATAAATATGCACCGATGCTTATCAAAATATTATAACATCGATGTGTAGTAAAATATTAAGCATTGGTACTTTATACTTACATGCACCAGTTTTATAAAACTAAAAATTGCACTAGTGCTTCACACAAATCACGAGAGATGGTGTGTTATACACAAAAAAACATAGGTTCTTTACAATATTATAAGCATCAGTGCTTTATAGGAATATCGCACCGATGTTATTAATCTTAATGAAAGTCTCGGTGCCAACCTAGGTAACTAATTCACTGAAAGGGTGGCTTCATATGTGATAATAATAGCGCATCCGTGCCACCTATTTCTGTCAACATACCGGTGCTGCCATATTTATTAAATGCACTTGTGCAGTTATACATTAAAACACATCATTGCATGAATATGACGAAAAAGCACCATAGTGAGTATTCAAGGCGTTTTCTCATAGAAGCATCGGTTCGACACATTAATGACAATGCACTGGTGGGTGACAATGCAATTTTTTTTCATTTTTTATTATTAGAAATTGACATATTTTTTATAATAGTATTCATATAAATTGAATTTTCATTATTGCATTTGGATATGATATTTGAATTAATTTGTTATATCATAAAATTCCACATCTCTTCATTATAATATTTTTAATCATTCATATATTTAATGAGTGATGTAACATTTCTCAATGACATTAGACAATGCAATATAATCAAAAAAATATTTTATTATCTATGAATAAAAAGTTATTTGCCATACAAAGTGGGACAACACAAAAGTCCACAATAACCCATTGTCTTTCAATTGGGACACTATGTCCATTACATTATATACAAAATGTTTGATTTTCACAGACAATTATCTCAAGAGACACATCAACTTGCATTAACATCCAATTATATTGATGATCATCATTCTTGGCTGGAATTGTTGTCAGTGCTCGAGCTATTTGCATTACTTGGGTTATTTGGCTAAATGTTTTGTTGATTACCTCGATTTGGTTCCTCATCTTCAACTTCCATCTACATACATAAAAATAAAGTGTAATGAGTGCATCTACATTGGTATATATAATGAAAACTAAAATAGATAATATACGTGATGATCATTATGTAAATTTAAAAACATACCAAGGCAAGAATCGTGTCATGAACGATACACATTCTTTCAAAACCAAATCTCATGCCTTCTTTCAACAACTCTTCTGTTGGATCCACTTCATATTTTATTTCCTACAAGTTTTACACCCCATTACAAATTCATATATTTAATATAAGATATTTTTGTTGTTCCATTAATTAAAAAATGAGAGAAGTAAAACAACATGTGTACTTACAAAGGGCCACAATTAATTTTTGATATGCCAACATATATTCACAACCCATACTTAACCCAATGTTAATCAAATCTTCTTATGGCTCTTCTTGATATTTTAACACCTGTTTGAAGACATCCAAGGTTGGTAAGTGTAAATAAAATAAAATATAAATATTACAACAAATATGAAATCTTAAGTTGTTATAATTGTATGACAATTAATCAAAAACTTTGCTATCAACCATTTTATTCCTTGTCGTCTTGTCTTATGTGTTGATTGGGTTGCATTTTGTTTTATTTTATGCAACAAAACAATTGAAAACTATAATTTAATGTTGAATTATTTATTTATATGTACATATGAGCTGACGACAAATTCATCATCATTTACATCTTCCTTAATTTTTACATTCTTAGGACGACATTCTGTTCCCTTTCTATCCCTATAGAACATTAAACATATGTGACATGGATTGTTTGAAATGTGTTATCAAATATTCTTAAATATGTTATTACTGATAATTCAATAAAATAACTCATATTGATCAATATTAGTACTTTTTTATTTATCTAATTCATCATTGTGCAAATTTTCCATCAAGGTTTTATGCTCTTCTGTACTTAGATTGCAAAGAATCTTATCAAGCTTCCTCATTTTTTGGCTATGCATGTACATATTAACCATTATACAAGTATTTTTTATTCTTAGAAAAAAATTAACTATTTTATGAACATTTAATGTTTGTAATAATGGTATGGGTTTACATACTTTCTAAACTAAGAAAAAATGAAAATAAAAGTATGCCGCGACATAGATTAGAAAGTATCTTATGACATTATACAGTGCATTATGTCGATTTAAACACACCAGTGTGCATTTACTTCTTTCGCGCACCATATTTTGTGCATTTTAAAAAACAATTGTGCCCAATCGATGCGCTTAAAATATAAGCACACCATTAGTGCTTTGTACTAAATCATGATGTGCCAGAAACAACGAAAGCATTTTTTTGGAAAAACGAAATTGACAGGGCCGACAAGGTTTGGGATCCATTCATGCAATAAGTGGTCTTCTTCTATCACATGCTAAACCACTTATCTATAGAAGCAAAAACCCATTACATAAAAAATTCTTAAAATAAAAATCCATAATTATGAAGTGATAGTTGGAGATAAACCCTAATGTGAAATTTTGCAACGAGAATACAAATAGAAAAAATTAAAACAAATATTAAAAACAATATTATTGAGATCAATAGTAAAATTCCAATTTTTTTCTATGTAAAGTTTTATGTTATACACCGTACCGTACAAATTCTGATCTTTTGAATGATTCAGTTGATCCATAGTCCGCCTCGACAAGTATGTATTGCAAAACTCTTCCATCAAAATTTTGGCAAAATAATGAAAAATTGATTAGGTTTCAAGCATTTAAAACAATTTATGAAATTATTTTTTCGAAAAATAAAATTCCGCTCTTTTTTCAATTGTAAAAAATAAAAAAATCAGGTTATTTTTATTTTTATTTTTGATTTTCCAATGTGCATGTATTTATAGCGCATCGATGCACTATATATAACTAAGCGCACCGATAAGACATAATGAAAATAAACATAAAAAATATTTCCATGTAACTTTTTATAATTTCCTGATAATCGGTGCGACCATAGTAAATGAAATCACTGGGGAGGTCATATATATATTTCACGCATCAGATTTACAAGATTGAAAAATGCATATATAAATATCTACTAATGGGATTGGGTGTGTGCAGTAATGCGGCGAGGGTACAATTCCTCTCCCTCTCTCTAGCTTCCCATATCCTTAAAACATCTTATGGGTCAACTCGTTGCTACTGCTATTGATGCTCCTCTTTGTACTGATGTATCTGATTAACAAACAAATACATCGGTCTATCATATAAAAAATAAAAAAAAATTAAATTTAAATGAGTATTATATTTATAAATATGAAATAATATTTTTTCCTAAAAACCTTGAATTTCCAAACCGGTGCACCTAAAAAATAGTCAAGCACTGCATACGGTGCATAAAAACACATACGCACCAGGAATGGTGCGCGACCTCTATGTAGTGCACCGTATACAGTAAGTGTTTTTATAAAAATGTTACAGTTCACTTTATTAATACAAATCATCGGTGCGTGCATAACACAACTAGCATCGAATAAGTGCATATATAAGAATAGTACGCACTATTGGAGTGCTAATAAGGAATGTTTGGATGGTGTCGATGCTTCCATAAGAAAGGGAAGCACCGGTTCTTCTGTAAAAGGGAAAAACCGGTGTGTATGATAAATGTCTCTACACCACCAATAGTGTGCAATGAGAAACAATTGGGTCAACTAATGCACTGTAAAGGTGCGTTCTCATTTAGGTTTAAATGATGCACTGGTATCTAGTGCACCTAATTTAATACAACGCATCGCACCATTCTATACCATAGAACGCATAAGTTAGGTTTTTTATTTTTTAAAAATTTAATATGGTGGTATTATATCATTTAGTGCATTGTACCAATTGTGTGCACCGGTGCGTATATTTAAATTAACACTCCATTTTTAATTTTTTTTAATAAAATTCAACGGTGCGCTATACATAAATTAACACATCATTTTTTCTTTTTTATTAAAATTAAGCGGTGCGCTATACTATGGAGAGAAATGATAAAACGATGCACTAATTTTCTAGGGAAAAAGCACATTGCATTCGGTGTAGCCTGTAAATTTATAGTGCACTGAATAGCAGTGTGATCCAGAGAAATCGAACGCACCGTGCATAATTTAGTTTTTTTTAAATAGTGGAAATTAAAACTTAATTTCAAATTTTAATCTGCTGAAAAATTATGTTAGAAGAAAACAAGGAGATTACTTGGAAATTTTCTCTCCAAGGAGGCATGGTTATCATGTAGTCCAAAAAAATGAACTTTTCCAACACCATTTGGCAAAATTCCCACATACCGGGTAGCAGACAAGAGAAATGTAGGTTAGAGGAGCATGGATGGCAGGGCAGTGTAGGGAGGAAAAGGTGGCTCCGATGCTTGGGATTTGAAGAGCACAGTGGGGGGTAAAAATGAATAGTTCAGATGACCTTTTTTTTTAATTAACCTTGATTTGGTGCGCTCGACTCAAGGACGCACTAGGACGACTTATTTTTGGGTGCCTTGGTGCGTTCGTTGACTACCAACGCACCGTTATGTTATAAAAACTTATAAAATGTGGTTGGGGCATTTTTAATAATATATATTTTTTTAAATTTATTCCTTATTTGGTGCGGCTCTATTTTTTATGCCTTGGTGCATTCACGTTATGTTACACGCCGGGTTGTATATATATGTAAACGCAACGTATTTTAAAAAATTACAATTTACGAGGCGATTGTTTTTTAATTCCAGAATTCAGTGTTGTAATACGCATGATGCACCAGCCCCAAGAGTTAGCTCGATCGGTTGTGTTCTCGGAAGTTAGGCCTCCCAGTATGCGAGGTCACGGGATCCATCCTCATAGACCCTCTTGGGGTTAGGCACGCAGCGGCCGCAGGGCGGAAACCCCTTCGGGGTGGGTCCGTCGGAAATTATTTCGTGGATGTAGCGGTCGGCTAAGCCGATTAAAGTGAACCACATGGAAAAAAAAAAAAAAAACGCATGATGCACCAGTTTTGTTTTTGGGTTACGGTGGACCACTTACTTTTTTTGTTTTTCAAAGATGTTATGTTTGGCCTTTGTTTTTGGATCATATATGGTGCGTTAGATTTTCAAACATACCAGGGTTATTGTGGTTATGTAGCACTCCATTTATGGTTTTTGTTTTTATAATTATATATGCATGGTGCATGTTTTTGGGCCAAATACAGTGTGTTCAATGTATGTATGCATTGGGGATTATCTGTCGTTTAATTCACCACTGAAGCCAATTTTTAAATATAACATTATTCATTTTTCCTATATCAGAAGTGAATTTTTGTTATCTGTGCATTTATGTTGTAGATGCATCGGGGCATCAACTATTCTACCACACCAGTGTGTTTTGGTATTTTAGTAGCACCGATTAAAATCCTCCTTTAAAACCTTCGGTCGCTCGCCTCCGCTAGAGACCTTCTCTATAAACAGATATTTCAGCTCTTTTTTTAAGGGCTTCCGCTATAACCTACGCTAGAGGGTGTTCTCCTTATAGTGGTAGGATTGTGTAGAACACCTTATAAATATTGATATATGTCTTCCAATATACAAATTGGGTAGTAATTAATTATGGAATATGGGATCTAAACATGCCTACAAAAATACTTTCCAAAAATATGGCATATACCCAGGTTCCAATTTGAGAGATATTGTTTGTGCAATAGGGGCTTTTTTTCTATTTTTTTTTAATAGATTTTTGGAGTGTGTCCACACTTTTACCTTAGTACAATCAAAAGCACCCACCCTTATTATTCATAAGAACCGTGGCCATTCCTCCTTTGCCACTTCTGTCCTTTAGAACAACTGTGACCATGGCTTGTAGGTGCATGTTTGGGCATGTTTTGATGAATTTTGAGAGTTTAAAGGATTGAATGAAAGGAGAACTTGGTAATAAGCCTAAGAAATATTTCCATACATATATTCAATGGGTTTACAATGATAAATTATGGATTAGAATGAGAGCTACCTCTCTTTCATCTTGTTTCTAGCCCACCTAAACAAGGCTTGCATAATTTTCCCCATATCGAGGAAAATATGGTTGTTGTGCATGCCTTAGAGTTACAAGTGCTTTAGGGATGTCTTGAATAGTTAGAGGTTATGTTTTCCTCTTCTAAGAATTTAATTTCATCATATTTTGTTGTTTCAATTGACCTCCTCAAAGGAATAAAGGGCTCAATCTCCCTACCCTCCTTGAACACTTGTTAAGGTGTAATTTTCATGGATGGATTTAATGATTGTTTTGAATCACTTACCATAATTGGACCAAGTTTTTTTTTAATACTAATGATATGTATCATGAGGGTTTTGAAATACCTACAACTATCCATGTATATGGAAATCATGAGTCAAGATCTATATAGGTTACATGATCATTTCGAAATGATGTCAGATCTTAAAGAGTAGTAAATAACTCTTCTAAGAAAGGAATGAAGTGTCCCATACATGATATTAGGATCAATGACCTTAAAATCCTAAATCTATCCTTTTGAGGAAGAAGAAAAATCTAAATTGTGTGATGTGTTATGTGGCTATCAAGATGATATATTGATAGACCTTTAAGAAAAAGTTAGAATGAGATATGATTTATTATCATGCTTAATTGATAGAATCATGAAAATGTGTGATGAGGTTCATTATCACTCCCTAGTTTTCCTTTTCATGAAGAACTTGAATATCTAGTATGATATATAAAGGAATGTTTATGTGGAATGTTCCTCCAAAAATTAAAATCTTGTTTTATGATGTCTAGAGGAATACTAAACATTGTCATTGCATACATGAATTGAAGGGTGTGTTGTTGACCTAATATAGCAATGTGAAATATATTTTTTCATACTGCTACCATAAATGCATATTTAGACCAACAAACCCTAATTTTGTTTAGACGTAAGAATGTATGTTACAAAGTACGTCTTGATGTGAGGGAGGATCGTGAAGGTTTTGGAGTTAATGAGGAGGGGGTATAGGGATGGCATTAAGGAGGAGAAATTTCCAATGGGAAAGAAGGAAGGTGGAATCCTTCAGTGGGAGGGAGGATGGATGCAATAATAAGGTCAATGGAAGGTGATGGAGGTGCTCCTTAGAACAATCCCACAACATAAGACCCCTTGCCAACTTAGAATTTCCATTCTCAAGGAGCACAATGATCATGGCATGTGCTTAGTGGTTATTTCTAGTTCCAAAATTTGACCTTTCCTTCTCTTAAGGTTGCCCCTATATCGGGCATTACATATGCTTCTTTGTTTTGATGATGCTTGAATTGAAAATTTTTACTATGTTGAATCCTTGAGGAAGGGGGGTTTTTCTTTGAAGGGACTTTTTGACTTGAGATGAGGAAGAGCAAGGATTTTTTTTAAGGGATTAGAGGATGAAATGTGAAGATCTCCAAGGATGATTATATCTAGGGATGGAATCTTGCATAAGACATTTGTTCCTTGGAATGCTGCAAAAAATTATTCTTTGTTATTGGTTGGTTGTCCAATTCCCCAAGTAAAAACTAGTTTTTGTTGTTCACCTGGGTTATAAATGACCCACCACATCTTTATAACCCACCACATCTAATTTTTCTGTTTGGTTAGTATACAGTTTATTCTTTTATTTATAAAAAAAAAAATATGTTATCTTAAAACTTGATGATATGGTTGAGAGCCGTATTCTCCAATGCAAAATAAAAGACAAAGAAATTGAAGATTCAAATATGGAAAAAATAGAAATAATAGGGCATATACGCCCTATTCTCCAATGCAAAATAAAAGACAAAGAAATTGAGGATTCAAATATGGAAAAAATAGAAATAATAGGGCATATACGCATATACATCAATAGTGGAAAGAACACCATATCAAAACATAGCTTCGTCCGTTCTTACTTCAATAATGAACAAATCTCGAGTGGATTTCGAGTGACAAATCTCAGGCTTTCCTTCTGCCTGAGAATGCTTTACAATATTTCCCTCAGGTTGTTACTTCAATTATGAACAAATCCTCCCTGCAAGTTTAGAAATAATTGTTGCAGCCATATATGTTGGATTCTTGGCCGTGGCCTTCAATATACTCACCGAGATAAAGTAGGTAATAACAAATTATTGGAAAAGTGTATATATGATGAACACTTTTGAATTTCACTCTAACATTATAAACGAAATTTGTTAATATGATTTAACATGTGGACAAGTTTAATGATATGCGGTTATTTAATGATATGCGGTTATTAGAATTATTCAAATAAGTTAAAATCACACCTCTAATGTATTTATATTTTATGCATTTTAAATATATTTATCAATCATATTTTTACTATGGTATATTACCAGCTTAGATCCAAATCCTAGGTTCTATCAAGTGCCGAGAGGGATCAAATCTTCCAAGGTGCAAACCTCAACTCAAGTATTGCACTCAAGGAGCTACTCAAGGAGAGCTAGTAAAAATGAATTACTATAGCCGACATAAGAAATAGAAATTACACGATCTCCCTCATATTTACTTTTTACTTTGTATTATTCTTTTTTGTTTATGGCAGACATAATATTCATTACTTTTTACTTTGTATTATTCTTTTTTGTTTATGGCTGACATAATATTTATTACTTTTTACTTTGTATTATTCTTTTTTGTTTACTTTGTATTATTTTGTTACTTGAAAAACACTCAAACGTTACAAGATCTCCCTCATATTTACTTTTTACTTTGTATTATTCTTTTTTGTTTATGGCCAACATAATATTTATTACTTTTTACTTTGTATTATTCTTTTTTGTTTACTTTGTATTATTTTGTTACTCGACAAACACTCGACTAACAAGATCTCCCTCATAATGGGTTGGAGAGTGCCTCTCCGCTCAATAAGCAAAAATTCCTTCTAATTTTTATTAAATATAAATAACAAAATTACAATAACTATAACAACTCATTGGAATATATGGCATGATTATAAAAACAACTTAATGGAGTTTATAAATTCAAACAATTAGAGTTCACCTAAAAAATATATGTATTTTAAAATATACATCAATATTTTTATAATTTTATAAATTATTAATTAAAATTTTTGAAATTAATTACATTATATTTATAATTGTACAGTGTTTGTGGGTGAACTCCAACACTAAATCTTTACCTAATCATTTTCTTAGACAACCTTGTCCAAAATTTATTGTCGTGCTTACAAAAGTGCACATTAATTTTTTTCCTTCGTTAACTAAGAAAATAATATAGATGGTAATTGTATTTCCATCCACATCCACACTCGTAGTGATTAATTAATATAAATTAATTCTTCAAAGGTGCTGATGGTGGAAATTGGAATTGAAACATAGAAATTTTTGTCGTTCTTTGCGGTGGTATCTATGATGGTAGTAGTGGGTCATAATCATCATTGTTTGGGGATATCTTGAATAGTTAGAGGTGATTTTTTCCTCTTCTATTAATTGAATCTCATCATAGTTTGTTGTTGCAATTGACCTCTGTGAAGGAAGAAAGGGATCAATCTCCCTACCCTCCTCGAACACTTGTTAAGGTGTAACTTTCATGGATGGATTTAATGATTGTTTTGAATCACTTACTATAATTGGAACATGTTTTTTTTCAAGACTAATGATATGTATTTTTAGGGTTTTGAAATTCCTACAAGTATCCATGTATATGGAAATCATGAGGCAAGAGACGTATAGGTTAAAGGATCATTTTGAAACAATGTTGAAACCTTAAAGAGTATTGAATCACTCTTCTAAGCATGGAATGGAGTGTACCACACAATATATTACGATCAATGACCTTAAAATCCTAAATCCATGCTTTTGATGAGGAAGAAAAATCTAAGTTGGGTGATGTGTTATGTGATTGTCAAGATGGTATATCTTTAGACCTTTAAGGAAAAGTTAGAATGAGATATGATTTCTTATGTGTCATTGAGAGGTTGATACCAATCATGCTTAATTGACAGAATCCTAAAAATATGTGATGAGATTCATTATCACTCTCCAGTTTTCCTTTGAATGAAGAACTCGGATCTCTAGTATGATGTATAAAGGAATGTTTATGTGGACTATGCCTCCAAAAATTTAAGGAATGTTTATGTGGACTATGCCTCCAAAAATTTAAGGCTTGTTTGATGATGTCTAGAGGAATACTAAAAATTGTCATCGCATACATGAATTGAAGGGTTTGTTGTTGACATGGTATAATAATGTGAAAAATATTTTTCATATCGCTACCATAAATGCATATTTAGACCAATAAACCCTAATTTTGTTTAGACATATGAAGGTACATTACAGAGGAGGTCTTGATGTGAGGGAGGATTGTGAAGGTTTTTTATTTAATGAGGAAGGGGTCATGGGGATGGAGTTAAGGATGAGAAATTATTGGAATCCTTAATGATACTGATAGGGCGATGAATAAATATCATGCCCAAATTAAGCGATTTTCCCTTTTAAAAACATGCACCACTTGCTATTTAAAAACACATCAATAAAACCAATTGTGCACAGAATGTTTGAAGAAAATTATATATATATGTATGAAAATGAAATTACATGGTAAGATGGGAGACACCAATATCCAGTGATGTGAACACAAAATCACTCAGACACCAATATGCTTGGGACACCAATCCCACTTGCAAGCACCAACTCGCAGACTATAAGATCCAACCTGTGAGGACACCAATCCTCCATGCAAGCACCAAATTGCTTAAGCATGATTCAACCTATGAGGACACCAATCCTATGCACAAGCACCAACTTGCAGTGTTCAAGCACCAACTTGAGTGGAGATTGCAATCTCCTTTCCTTGATCCATCAACCCACCTTGATATATAGATGTTTTTGTACTTCTCTCACACTATCTTCAAATATGCACACATAATTCTCACTATACTCTATTCTTTTCTATGTTTCCTGCTGCGTGCACTTATGATGTATTCTGGTCCAATTCTGCTCATTGGTTCCCTTACAATGTATGCTACTACATTTCATCTTACTGTATTGATTTTGTGCACATACTCGTTCACATGCTCCTTGCGCATTTCTCAAAAATGCTCCTTATGTCTTCGTGACTACTCCTTGTTCTTCTGCATGTCTTGCAACCTCATGCACTTCTTCAAATCATTTTGCCTATGATTCCATTGAGCATTTCATCTAACCCAAAGCTTTCCAATTCAAAATATCACTCCATTTATTCTTCCAAGCTTGATTCTCATTCATCAACCTCACTCCTATTTATACTAAACTTACTCAATAGATATGTCCACAAGTTGGGTTTCTCTAAGTTGGTAACACGCCTTCTTCCTTTCTTTATGGTCAAGCTTACCCAAACATATTCCACTTGTCTTATCTTGTGCGGATGAAGTACCATGAATTTTTTGGTCTTATGCACACTAGTTCTCTGGCTTGGTGGGACTTATGCACTTGAGTACCATGACTAGCTGAGATTAGAGTGTCATGCGCAGACAACCTTGGTTTGTAGCTTGGTTTTAAGGCTTCCTTTGACTTGCACATGTATTTTTATATACTTCTTCAAAATGGCATTTATATTTCAAATGCGTCACCAAGTCCAACAACCGGCTTACAACCTATTTGACATCAATGGAAACACCAAAGTTCAACAATCTCCCCTTTGGCATTGATGTCAACACTAAGTAAGAAACTAAGCTCCCCCTGAATGCGAGCTATTCTTTTATGCACAACATGCTTCCCTTGTATTCATTCCAATTGATCCTTTGAGTATTCATATGCAAATATCAATTCAACATTTCTCTACAAGACCTTTTACCTAGTATCTCTCCCCCTTTGACATCAATGGAAAATGGATGCTCCCCCTATATTTATGATTTCATTTATTTCTTTTGTTGTGCCAAGTTCCCAATAGGAATAACGCCTAGTTTCTGTCTAAGATATTTAGAAGTATCTCTTGGAAGTGGATTTGTAAATATATCTGCAATATATTCCTTGGTGTCCACATAATCTAGTTTGACGATGTTTTCAGTGACTTGTTCTCTCACAAAGTGGTATTTGATTGGAATATGCTTGATTTTGGAGTGCATCACAAGATTCTTGGAGATGTTGATTGCGCTTGTGTTGTCACAGAATATTGATATAGGATGATCAAAATCCACTTGAAAATCCTTCAAAGTTTGTTTCATCCATAGAAATTGCGCACAACAGGATGTTGCTGCAATGTATTTTGTTTCTGCTATAGATAGCGATATAGTGAACTATTTCTTGCTCAACTAGGATACTAGGAAATTATCCAGGAAGAATGATGTTCCTCTTGTACTTCTTCTGTAATCGATACTTCTTGTCTAGTCTGCGTCTGTATATGCCACCAAGGACAAGTAATTACTTTGCGGATACCATAAACAAAAATCTAAAGTTCCTTTAAGATATCTAAAGATTATTTTAATAGCTTGAACATGTGTTTCCTTAGGTGTTGCTTGAAACCTTGCAACCACTCCTACAACTTTCATTATGTTTGGTCTTGAAGCTGTTACATATAACAAGCTTCCAATAATTGATCTGTAAATTTTCTAATCTACTTCCTTTCCTTCATCTTCCTTACTTAATTTGCAACTAGTAATCATAAAGGCACATATGGGATTCCAACCTTCCATATTAAATCTTTTCAACATCTGTTTCACATATTTGGTTTGATAAATAAAGATACCATTATCAAGATGAGATATTTCGAGTCCCGAAAACAAGGACAGTTCTCCGAGCATCAACATTTCAAATTCCTTCTGCTTATTCTTAGCAAACTCTTGGCTTAACCTGCTATCATTACTTCCAAATATGATATAGTGTACATATACCTAAACAACAATCATATTTTTGTGCTCAATGTTTACATATAGATTACTATCTACATTACCTTTTCCGAATCCTTGTTGTTGCAAGTACTTGTCTGGTCTTGAATACCAAGCTCTAGGTACTTTCTTTTATTAGGATATTTTAATACTACATCCTTGTTCTACTTCCATTATTTACCATTTTCTAGCGCTTAGTGATGTTATTTTCCCCCTAGTGGTGTGCATATGCCATCTAGGACCCATTAGCCACCTAATGCACCCTGCATGCATGATTTTAGGACCCTCAGAGGCAGTTCCCTATATTTTAGGATCCCACTTAGTGACTTAGTTCAGTCTAACTGAGTTCACATGAGTTGGTGACTCTAACTGGGATTTTGAGCTTCGATCACCACTGATTGTTGCCTCATGCACCCTTTCTTATTGATTTGCATGGAAAAATCAAGGATTCTCCCTCCTTGGTCAGTTAACTGACTGTATCATCAATTCACTGATATCTGGCTGAGTTTAATTGAGTTTGGGACTTCCTGAACACTAATTGAGGTGACAATTACTATGCTAGACAGAATGTGACTCGAATTCTCCTAGGAGATTCGAATTCTCTCTATTGTAACATCATTGCTGACTATACTGATTATTGGATCACATGACATTATTTTGTTCCTATCTGAGTTCTCATGCATGATTAATTGTCTACTCATTTTTACTGCATTTTTCACTGTAATTCATCTTTTCTGATCATTCTTTGTATGTGAGGTATACTCAGCTCCATGATCTCTTGTGACTTATAATTTCACATGGTATCAAAGCTCAGTGAGCATAGATTGAGCAGATGCTTTCAGTAGTGCACTAGAAGCCTCTGGATTTCCACAACAAATCCTGGTGCCATGGCATTGACTCTTCATTGGAGAAATCCTTTGAGGTCTAGACAAGTGTGAAGGATCTGGAAAAATGTTCCTATTGTCCTAAAGCAGTGCTTAGTAGTAGTGTATCTCCAAAATTGAGATTTTTTTGCAGGATTTTGAAGGTTTTTCGGTGCAGTAGTAGCAGCAGTTTAGTTGTATTCACTCCAACAGTTCATATGGAGAATTCAAATTCTCCCTTGTCAACAAGAATCTTGACACCCTTCAATTATCTTGATTGGAAGGTTGATATGCAAATTGTATTGTGAAACAAGTCATTGTACATGGTCACAATCAGAAAGGAGGTCGAACCTCAAGAAGTTGTTGAGAATTCCAAGTATTCGAATAGATTGGATGAAGCATTTGGTTTCATGTGTATTCATATTTCCAGAGATCTACTCTTCCACCTCGATGGATTGAAGACTCCAAGAGAGGTTTGGTTGAATATAGAGACCCTCTTTGGAAAACAATATGAGCTGAGGGGACATATTTTGGAGAATGAGTTGATTGCTCTTCAACCCAATAGTTTTGAAACCCTCCAGAAATTCTTTTCCAAATTCAAATCTTTGGTCATGCAATTCAAGCAGTGTGGAATTGAGAAGAAGGATGAGCAGTTGGTGCTATCCATTCTAAGCAATATTGGTCCAACTTTCTCCATTTTTGTTTCTGCATTCCATCTAGGGAGATTGTCAATCCCCAACTGGAAATTTCCCTCTCTAGATGCATTCATGGAATCTCTCATCCAAGAACAAGACAATCTGATTCTAATAGGCGCTTTGCAAGCATCCAAAAATCAGGCTCGTATGGATGGGAAGTAAAAAAGTGCGAATTCCAAAGAGAAGAACAGGGGTAAAGAGAATATGCAATTTGAATCCAAGCTGAATGCAAAGTCTAATCCATCGGAGGGAGCCTCCAGCTCCAAGAAGGATAAGAAAAAGGGATTTGAGAATCTAAGTGTTCCTATTGCAAGAAAGGAAACCATCCAGAGATTTCATGCATGAAGAAGAATATAGATCAGATGACCAAACTTCTTGAACATCACAACATTTCCCTCCCAGAAATGCAAGAGAGATTGATTCTGGAAGTGAGTCCGATGGTCATGAGAGATGCCATGCAATGAAGGATGGATTTTCACAATCACAAGCCTTCCTCATAGATTCAGGATCCTCCAACCACATGGTTTCCTCCTAAGAATAATTTTCTTCTCTAGATATCAATGATGGTCCTAGTATTCACATGGGAGATGATTCTCAGATCTCAGCTAAAGGGAAGGGAACAATACAATTAGAGCATGGAAATTTCAAAAAAAAATTATTTGTGCCTTCTTTGTCAGCAAATTTGTTGTCTGTCTATTAGATGAATCACACAGGTTCACGGAAGAATGTTTCCTTTGGTCCTGACATAATTGAGATTGCAAATATCTCTTCTGGGAATATTATAGCGAAAGGGTTTGTAAACCATGCCTCAAAGCCATATGAATTCTCTCACTCCCATACTCTTTTCGTACTCCATTGGCATCTGATGAAAATCAGGATGATATCTCTTCTAATGAATATGAAGACCAAGATATTGATGTTGAGTATGAAGTTCAAGGAGATACAGATCCAAATCCAACACCTACTTCTAATCCATGTCCAAGGCCAATATGGGCTCACAAATTCCTTATAGTTGCTGGGAACATAGTTGGGGATCCATCTAACCGTAGAACCACCAGATCTCAGTATCATGCAAACCTTGCACTATGTCATGCAAAACCACTTCTCTCAGAGAGGTACTACATGATGGTGGGATTTGATCCACAATCCCTTAAAGAGACTTGCCATGGGGGTTCTACAACCAAGTACAAATATCAGTTGGTTAACAAAGGGTACTCAAAGTTTCACGATTTACAATGATCCATTCGCTCCAGTAGAAAGAAGGGTTCCTGGAAGACTTGTTTTGGAAAATACAACTTCGACATAGTGGGAGGTACATCAGAGGAGCAGATCCATATCCAGATCTAGATCCAGAAGCTGCATTTCTATCCTACATAGGATCATATTTCCTACATTTTTACAAACGCTTTCAATTAGGAAATTGTTTCCTTCTCTTCTTAGTGTGAAGGTTATTTGAGTTCCCTACTGCTGTCCTATTTTTTAGGGGGGTATTTTCCCATGATTTTTTGCCCATTACCTTGTTGCATGGACAGTTTTTTTTTATCATTTATTTGATTGTATGGGTGACCTTTGGTCTCAGTAACCAGGGCCCATGATTCCAAGTTTGGATTAAGGGGGTGTGTTAGGATATTCCCCCTTGTCCTACTTGCATTATTTATAATTTGCTAGCACTTAGTGATTTTATTTCCCCCCTAGTGGTGTGCAAATTTCATCTAGGAACCATTAGCCACCTAATGCACCATGCATGGATGCTTTTAGGGCCCTTAGAGGCAGTTCCCTATATTTTAGGAGCCCACTCATTGACTCAGTTCAGTCTAACTAAGTTACACATGAGTTGGTGACTCTAATTGGGAGTTTGAGCTTTGATTACCACTGATTGTGGCCTCATGTGCCACTTTATGATTGATTTGAATGACAAACTCATGGATTCACCCTCCTTGGTCAGTTAATTGACTGTATCATCATTTCACTAAGATTTGCTTGAGTTTAACTGAGTTTGGGACTTCCGGAGCACTGATTGAGGTGACAATTACTATGATAGACAGACCGTGACTCGAATTCTCCTAGGAGATTCGAATTCTCTCTATTGTAACATAATTTTTTACTATACTAATTATTGGATCGCGTGACATTATTCTTCTCCTATCTGAGTTCTCATGCAAGATTAAGTGTCTGCTCATTTTTACTACAATTTTCACTGTAATTCATCTTTTCTGCTCATTATTTCTATGTGAGGTATACTCAACTCCATGATATGCTATGACTTAGAATTTCACAGCTTTAACCCAACAGATATTTCTTCAATCCAAATACATAATCCTTGTTACATGAAAGCGAAAAACCTTCTAGCTGCTCTATATACACTTCTTCTTCTAGTTCTCCATTTAGAAATGTTGATTTTACATCCATTTGATATACCATGATATTCTTAGAGCAAGTGTAGGACAAAATAATTTCGATTGCTTCTATTCATGCTACAAGGGAAAAGGTTTCTTCAAAATCTATTCCTTCAACATGCGCATATCCCTTGCATACTAACCTTTCTTTATTTCTAACTACATGTCCATCCTCATTTAGTTTGTTCCTAAAAACCCATTTGGTACCAATACCATTTTTATCTTTGGGTCTTGGAACAAGTTCCCATGTCTGATTTTCTCAATTTGATTTAATTCTTCTTTCATGGCTTCAATCCAGTGTTTATTGGTCTTAGCTTAATCAAAGCTATTCAATTCTACTTTTGATAGTAAGGAGAAATGTACTTCAGAGGTGTTATTTAGGTACTTCCTTATTGTTTCTACACCAACATTTTTATCACCAATAATCTAATCTTTAGAGTGATTCTTTTGCACATATCTGGAGGGAGTCTTTGTGTTTGGTCTTATTTATTCTTCTATTTATTCTTGATGTGTTTATTCTTGCCATTCTCTTGAATCCTCTTCTTCTAGTAGGTCCTTTGATGTTTATTCAAATGGTGTTTGATCATCATCATCCTTTAGTCTTCTATGTGTGAGTGTTTCATCTAACCTCACATCTATACTTTCCACCATATTCTCTAGTCTTAGGTTATAACATTTATATGCCTTTCTTTGTGTTGCATATCCAAGAAATATTCCTTCATCAGATTTGGAATCAAATTTTCCTAGGTTTTCATCATTTCTCTTAATATAGCACTTGCTTCCAAATACTCTTAAATTCTTAACTGTGGTTGGCCTACCTTTCTAGAGTTCATGGGGAGTCATGTTGCGATATGTTCTGATTTGACCTCTGTTAAGAATATGAATAGCAGTATGAATAGCTTGAGTCCAAAAAATATCAGATAATTTGGAATCATTTAACATTGTTCTATCCATTTCCTGCATAGTTCTATTTTTTCTTTCTGCTACTCCATTTTGCCATGGAGTCCTAGAAGTTGAAAAGTGTCTTCTGATTCCATGTTTCTCACAAAAATCCTCTATCCATTTCCTGCATAGTTCTATTTTTTCTTTCTGCTACTCCATTTTGCCATGGAGTCCTGGAAGCTGAAAAGTGTCTTCTGATTCCATGTTTCTCACAAAAATCCTCAAATTCATTTGAGGTATACTCACCCCCATTGTCTGATCTTAGACACTTAATCTTTAATTCAATCTCATTCTCAATTGATTCCTTAAAAAATTTGAAACATTCAAATGCCTTTGATTTTTTCTTAAGGAAAAAGACGCATGTCATTCTACTATAATCATCAATCAAAAGAAGGAAACAAGACTCACCATTAAGACTTTTGGTTCTCATCAGGTCGTAGAGCTTAGTGTGCACTAGATCCAATTTTTTTGTTATAAAATATTATTTTGTCTTAAAGCTTACTCTTGTTTTCTTTCCATATAGGAAGTGCTTGCAAATAGAATTCAAGGGTTTTGTGATTTTTGGAATGTCTCTTATTGCTTGTATTTTGTTGATTTTGACCAAATTATCAAAGTTGATGCATCCCATTCTTCTATGCCAGAGCTAGTTTTCATCTATTTTCCCCATGCAACATCTTTCTTCTTCTCCTTTATCTAATATATATACATTGCTTGGGGTTCTAGATGTCATTTCTACCAATCTGCCAGCGTCCTTATTCCTTATTTTACATTTCTTGGAATCAAATGTAAGAATATGTCCTTGATCACATATTTGGCTTACACTAAGAATATTGTGCTTCATATTTTCAACAAGTAAGACATTTTCAGCTTTGTTTTCTTTATCCCCGAGACTTACCATTCCCTTTCCAAGAATTCTAGCAGAACCCTTATCTCCAAAACAAACACTGACTCCCTTTTCTTCTTTAAATGTCAAGAAATTGTCTTTATTTCCTATCATGTGTTTGGAGCAACCACTGTAAACATACCAGTGACCTCTTTTTCTCCGCGCATGTAAATCAAGGCTGCATCCTTCTTGACTCTATTGGTTTTCCCTTTTTTGCAATAATTCAGTAGAGGTTCTTTTACTGGGAATATTATGGGTTTCAATAGCGGACAAAGATGGTAATTGATCTATGCATTTATGATTGTTATGTCCATAATTGTGACATTTACAACACTCAACATATAAATTCAAAGGGCCAAAGGAATTGAAATTTTATTTTAGAGTTTCAACTTGCCTTCTGGTATCATTCTTTCTAGTTTCTCAATAAATATGGGTTTTATTAACATTATACTTTGCATAAGCTTTGCAATTGTTACACCAAAATCTCGTCATCATGAGTTATGTGTCCTTCATTTTCCCTAATTCCTAAAGCACTTAAGCCAATTGATTGAAGGAAGAGTTGTGGTTATCTCCTTTTTCCTTTGTTGTCCCCCTGACGCACCTTGCACATTGATCATGTGCGTCAAACCCTTGGTGATGCGCTCCGCACATTGACAGAGCGTGTCAGTGACACTTTCTACCTTTGGACAAGACGCGTCACTCTCCAAAGACGCGATTGGCTTGTGTGCAAAGTGAGGCACTATTGCTTTAAAAGGAGAAAAAGAAGCTTCAAGCGACTTCTAGAACATTTGGTTATGTGGAAGCTTATCCCTATGAACTAGGAAGGGTGGCACTCGATCCCCTTAACTTTTGGGATGATCCCTTAAATTGTTGTGATTTTTGCATGATTTGGTGTGGATTTTGTGTTGTATTATGATTTTGGGTGATTAACTTATTGAGAAATTCTAGTTGCTTAAGGATTATAGTAGTAAATAGTCTCTAGTATTCTGAATCAAGATTAAAGAAGTGGCATAATTCTCATTTTTTTTAGTGCATTAGTTTGGAAAATACAAAATTATTTACTTTCTTCATTTCGAGTAGATTACTTGATATTGTGTTGAAAAGAGTGTTTCATGCTTTGGATAGTTGTTTAAGGAACTTTGAAAATTCTCAAAAATTGTCAATGATTATGTTCTCTTGGTTTTGAAAGGTTCATCTTCATCTCCTTGAAAATATTAAGTGAATTTAGGCCTTCTCAAAGTATTGAAAAGCTAGAGAATGCTCTCATATTTTTTGATTTCCCTTTAACTTCTTTTTCTTTGTTTTCGAATTAGAGTTATTGCAATCAAAATTGAAGTTCATATTTTCATTTTGCTCATAGATTTGGCTTAGTTGAAAAGAAAAAATATTTTTGATTTGGGTTGTTGTTTTCATTTTGTTGGATTAAATGAAAGAGTGTTTGTAGTCTTTTGGTTTTATTAGAAAAGAAAGTAAAAAGGGGTACTTTGTTCATTTAATTTCGGAAAAGAAAATATTTCTCCTTACTTTAGTTTAGTTTTCATTGAAAAGAAAAACAAAAGACTTTCACTTCATTTAGCTTATTTGTGCATTTTGCTTACTTTACAAGTCTACACTTCATGCATTCACCTAACCGTATAAAATAAAATAAAGTGGTAGCCTAGGTTATATTTTTATATAAAATCATGTGATACGGTAGAGACATGTTCCAGTGTCTTAAAATGTAGAAGCCGTCGTAATCTACCTGCATTGCATCTCTGGGGCTTGTGGTTGATCTTCCACGTACCAGTCTGTATATCGAATGACCTTTCATGTACCTTCGGGTATATAGAAAGGTACTTCATGTACTTGATAGTATATCGAAAGGATCCTGTCGTATGGTTTTGCATTAAACATCACTACTATGGATTGGAGCTCCCATGTACCTTGACTATATTGGGAGACCCCAGTAGAATTCTTAAAACCATCTGAGTTAACCATTGGCTATCTTGGCATAGAAATACACCAAGAAAAACACTCAGGGAGATACTATGCATGTACTTCCAAGTAGTCGGGTAATATGGTAAGGGGTACGGTCCTAATCTTCCCTGGTTAGTGCTCTAAAATATTGGGACGAGTATTACTGTTGGACCCTGTACTATATCGCAAGTTGTGACACCTTGATACTCCCGCGAGGTTCCAGAATTTAAATGCCATGTATCACATAAGTGTGTTTGTGGCTATAGCTTGAGTAGGACTTGAAGTGTGTTTTTTATTTTGAAGACTTTTTAGGATAATACTTTCATCATCCTTCCTAGTT
Organism: Larix kaempferi; assembly: GCA_027924585.1. NCBI lineage: Eukaryota > Viridiplantae > Streptophyta > Pinopsida > Pinales > Pinaceae > Larix > Larix kaempferi. The sequence continues at coordinate 451,500 of BSBM01001296.1, read as the reverse complement.
GAACATGCCTTAATAAGATCCCACATAATACTAATTTTGACACCTGAAAATCCCCTTAGCTAGGACGAGAACTCAGGAAGAAACATGGATAAACCCACAACATATGTATCATGTGAAGAAGGAATTCCTACCCCTGAATCAGGAGTGAACTATTATCCTCGTATAAATCCGCCCATCACTTATCCTACAGGACCTTTGTTGGTAGAACAACCTCCTTCGCATGACACATCTTTTTAGCACTCGTTTGAAGGTAACCCTGGAGCTATCGATTGGATCTTCACTCGACCCCCAGACAACCCGATAACAAACACTTTTGGTCCAACTGCATCATTTTGGGGGACCTCCTTAGGTCATGGTATTTCCGATTTTGGTTCACTTCCAATGGTGGAAAATCCAGCATGCATATTCCCTACCCGATGGAATCCAAAAGAGGAAATTATTGCACAGGTTTACGAGACTATTGAACGTTTACGCAAACTCAAAGAGCGGGTAAGGTGCTATAGTTTTCCTCTGCGACCCGCCCCGGAGGTACCCATTCCCAAACATCATTCCCTTATACATTCTTTTATTCTCTCTTCACCAGGAATATCTGCGCCAATTAAGAACACTTATGAACCAGGCCAACCTCCTTTTCCGTCTAGTACACCTCAAAATCAGTCGGTCAGTTCTACACCCCTCTTGACCCCAACGACTGGAGAGAAACCTTCAAATACCATTAACTTCATAACTGGAACACCTCCTCCTCAAAATCAGATTGGAGGATACCCTTTAGTTAGTAGTCAATATTTGGTACTGGGTCAACCTACGGTTAGTGGTCAACATATGCTTACTGGGAATACTCCAATTGGTGGACAACCTTCAACTGGGGGGTCGACCCCTAATCAGTGGAAAAAATCTAACTGAGGGGAAACCTCTAGATAGGGGATAGAGTGTAAGCGGAGGATACCCTTCATACATGAACTACAATATGGTTGGAATTTCATTCCCAGCCATGGGAAAACCTATGTGGGGGGGCCATCTACTTGGACCCAACCCCCATGGGGGCATACATACTTGGGTAATCACAATATCGCAATAGGTCAAAATTACCCAGGGAATATTTTTCCCGGATTATCCTATCCCGAAAACATGAACACCCCATGGGGGAATCATAATCTTCCACGGAATGGACCTCCAGACGACGGCCCACCCCCCCCCCCCCACCCCCCCCCCACCTATCCCACCCCCTCCTCCACTACCTGTCCCACCTTGACCTCCACCACCCGAAGGACCCCAGTACTCCGGAGGAGGGACTCCACACTCCGACAGAGGACCCCCTTCAATTCCACCTCCATATGGACAACACTCTATGGGAGGAACATTCAATCCATGGTCCTACTAGAACCCAGATGCCTTATCAATATTACCAGTATCCACAACCAAACCGACAGTTACCGTTTCTATCCATGTTAGATCTGCCATATTTTTCATGTTTGACCAATGATCCCATCCAACATGGTATAAATTGGACACCCATTCCCGTGAAGTTACCATCAGACATACCCAAATTTGATGACAAACCCGGTGAGGATCCTGAGAACCACATAATGACATACCATTTGTGGTGCTCCTCCAACTCCTTAATGGATAATTCTATCTGTCTTATGCTTTTTCAACGAACCCTCATTGGTATTGCCACAAAGTGGTACATTGAGTTACCACCACACTCTTTCGACGATTTTAAATATTTATCTATGGCCTTTTTTACCCATTTTCAAATACCAATCCACTATGAAACCGACACACATTTTTTTACATCTCTCCTCCAATCAACCTCCACTCACATTTCAGATCATATTCATGAGTGGAGAAGGAGACATCGGCTCACTAAAGCTCCCATTCCGAATGAGCTACTCATCGATTGGTTTATGAATTCATTACTACCCATCATAAGAAAAGACGTTGCTATGGGCGGGGCTATTACAGAAGAAAAATCCGTCTCACATGCTCAGTACCTAAAATTATTCTATCCTAAATCTGACACATTATATGACATTATTCCTAATGCCCCATGCCCAACACATGACCCAACAAAACCTCTCACGGTATTACATTCCTATGGAATTATTGGTTCCTTCATACCCATCCTGCTACTCAATCGAGTGGATCGTGGAACCACATCGGTTCAACCCCATCCTCGTCATAAGATGGAAACAACACCAACCGGTCACCCAGCCCTTCTTCCATTGTGGAGGTGAATTCAGTCCAATCTGCTTCACCTTAGAAATCTAGTGGTAAAAATAAGAACAAAGGAAAATCCAAGAAGTATTCTAACAAGCAGGAGCACAAAAAAAATCTCGATCCTAATGACGCAAAACATAGATGAAAGGCCAAATATCCTTGTTTACTGTGCGGTGACGATCACTTCACAAAAGAATGTCCACATCGTGAAGACGTCCAAAATATTCTCAAGGGAAACCCCACAATCACAGTTTTAACTGACCCCTTCACCACACAACATTAGCAAATGGTTTCACAACAACCACCTCCTTCTCAAGGATAACCTTCCACCACTGCTCATGTTCTCATGATGCACAGTGAAATGGTCAACTTATCTACAAGGTCACATACATATGACTCTATTGCTGACAAGGAATCCAATGGAGGTACGACTGAAAAATCCTCCCCGTCTACATCCACTGTTCCTCTACCACAAGGTCCTTTAACCATAGATAAACCTCTACCAGATGAAGTATTGCGTCCACCAAAAAAGCACAATTCAGAAAGCCATTTTTAACCCTAATGCCCAGGCTGCTCAAAACTACAATATTGTGGAAGATATAGCCCAAGATCCTTTTGCTATGTCAATGCTGGAAGTCCTACAAAACTGTCCCAATCAGCGTAAGATTCTGCTATCTGCTATAGGAGTAGTAGATCCATATTCCTCTAACACTATTATGTTCATATTAGAGTACTTCAAGCCAAGGATTTCCCACCAACTAGCATTTCAAATCATTACCAATGTTTATGGGAAAAATATCCATCATATTGTTTTAGATGAAGGAGCCTCTACTTCTGTTATGTCAATATTCTGTTGGAGAGCCATCGGGTCTCTCGAGTTGAACCATTCCCATACTACTCTAAAAGAATTTGATAGACATGGATTTCAACCCCACGGATTGTTACAATATTTATCCATAGAGTTGGGATGTAAGATTATTTCCATCAATGCAGAAGTAGTCTCCGCTCCATTGGATTATAATTTGTTACTTGGTCAAAATTGGTTCTATGCTATGAACGTGATCGCGTCATCCGTCTTCTGTATTGTGCAATTCCCCATCATGAGAAGATTGTCGCTATCGACCAGTTAGATCTTTGTACACCAGACACCACTAGTCATCTTTTGGATAATGTCCCTCTTTTGGGACAATCATCTCAATTATATGAGAGTGTGGGGGTAGGAATCCTAAAATATTCATCCCCGATGGGAGTCTTTCCAACACCAGATACCCCATCACAAGTTTCCACGGTGAACATGATCTCATCCATGATCCCATCCTACAAATCGACAAACCAATGGATTGTGCCCGATCGTAATCACCTTGGTTTTATTGGAGATGTAATTCCTCTCAGCCTCGCTGAAGCCACTTATGAGGCCATCCAATCAACACCCAAATTACTTGATGAACACTATTCGGTGGCATCTAACTCAAATTATCTTCCATATCGAAGGAACTCATCCCCACCATCACCAAATCTTCTACTCCATACTTTTCACTCTAATTAATCCATCATGGTGATTATGAACGTGGATGAGCCTCCATGGAAATACCATCATCATCGATCATCTTTCCTCCCACCTCTGGACATGGTAGAGAACATTATCCATACCATTATTTCACCAGATGTCTTTCCTAACCCTCAATATCCCATTCTTACCCAAGATATGGTAACCGATGGGAATTTGGCGAACATTACGCCCACCATCATGATAGACATCTAGATAAAACCAGGAGTCGTGGAACATATCCACATTGGCCAAACTTGTTCTCCTGATTAAATCAATACTTTTACGGCATTGTTCAAACCACTCCGTGATGTATTTTCATGGAGCTATGAAGAAATTCCTTGGATTTATCCTGCTATTGGTACGCATGAAATCAAAACATATCCCGATGCAAAACATGTCCGAAAAAAAATCCGTCCAATGCACCCTAGAAACACTGCAACCATCAAAGGAGAGATTGAAAAACTGGTTAAAGATGGTTTCATTTATCCTGTCCCCTTGACAGATTGGGTCTCTAATTTCGTCTTGGTTACAGAGAAATAGGGAACCATTAGATTTTGTGTTGATTACAGGGATCTCAATAAGGCTTGTACCAAGGACAATTAACCTACCCCTTTTATCGACCAAATTATTGACAACTGCGCCAGAAGTGTCATCTTTTCATTCATGGATGGATTTCCTAGCTATAATCAAATTGAGATCCACCCAATCGATCAACATAAAACTGCTTTCATCTTCCCATGGGGTACATTTTCATATCACAAATTACCGTTTGACCTTAAAAATGTTGGTGCTACATTGATCCCATCAAGGTAGAGGCCATTGTCACCCTACCCCCACCCACGGATATTACAAAACTTTAAAGTTTGCAGGGGAAGGAAAACTACATGAACTGTTTCGTGTGTAATTTTGAAGAACAAACAAGGGTTACGTGCAATTTTTAAAGAAGGATGTCCCGTTTATTTGGGATGATTATGCCCAAAAGGCCTTTGAAAATCTCAAACATGCTATTACCCATGCACCTATGTTGAAACCAACAGACTACACCAAGGATTACATCATTTATCTTGCTGCCTCAACCTCAACTATTGCTATGGTTTTAGTGTAGGAAGATAGTAGTGCGCAGGAACATGTGATCTACTAGCTTAGTAAAGGTCTCATAGACTCTGAAACATGTTATTCACATGTGGATAAGTTATCTTTGGCAGTGGTCATCGCTATCCAGAAGTTTCGTCACTATATCTTGCTCCGAACTACTACCATAATTTATGATTCTAACCCTATGTACCACACCCTCACATGTCAGGTACCGGGGGAAAATACTTGTGCTGGATCGTGATTCTCCAAGAATTCGACCTCCATTTTGAAAAGGCTAAATAAAAAAATTCATTGGTATTCGCAGAGCTCATTTCTGATCTTCCCCGTACTGATCAAGAATTTGAGCCCATTGAATCTCTCCCTGATGAGTCATTGTTCTTGATTAGTACTTCTGACCCTTGGTACGGAGATGTCACCTTGTATCTCCAGACACAATGCTTTGTCCCTCACTTATCCCATGATGAATTTCGTCGTATCCATCACCACGTGAAATATTACCTAATCATCGGTGATACTCTCTGCAGCCGTGGGATTGAATCCATCTTACAACACTACTTAACTCACGAGGAGGTGGATCATGTATTAAATGATTGCCACTCGAGGGCATGTGGAAGTCATATTTCTGGGATGGATACATCCTAGAAGATCTTATGCACTTGATACTACTGGCCATCCATCTTCAAATATTGTATGGAAGTGATCAAGAAGTGTCCTCCCTACCATATTTTTCATCATAAAACATGCTCACACCCAGCCCCACTACATCCAGTTATCGTTGTTGGCCCCTTCGCAAAATGGGGCATCGAATTTATGCATTGTAAGCCTTCCTCGTCTCGAGGGCATGGTTATATGATTGTCTTCGTAGAATACTTTACCAAATGGGCCGAGGATATGCCTACATACAAGGAAGACGACAAAACTGTTGCACTCTTTATGTTCAATCATATCATCGCTAGATTCAGAATCCCTCAAGCCATCATCACAGACCATGGATCACATTTCCAAAATCAAACGGTGGATGAATTAAGCGCCAAGTTGGGTTTCCGTCATGAAAACTCAACCCCATACTATCCTCAATCAAATGGAAAATTAGAGGCCATCAACAAGGTCTTTAAAACCATGATTCAACGCATGGTAGGTACTCATAATTTAAATTGGCATGTGATGATTTTTTCATCCCTTTGGGCATACCGGACTTCCATTAAAACCGCCACTGGTTTCACACCTTTCTAGTTAGTGTATGGACTAGAGGTAGTATTTCCTATTGAGTGCAAAATTTTGACTTTGAAACTAGCATTTGAACTTTTACCAAACACAACTACTAAGGAAGAATGATTCTTATAATTATAAAAACTCAATGAAAATCGTCGTGATGGAGCTCTAGCCAATGAAGCGCATAAGAAACGCATCAAGGCCCAGTATGACAAGTCTGTAAAAACATGTATATTCAACGAGGGTGATATGGTCCTTACTTACGACCACAAACATGATAAGCTAGGGGAAGGTAAACTTGAGTCCATGTGGCATGGATCATATATTGTATAACGTGTTTTGGAAAATGGAGCTTATGAATTAGTTGACTATGATGGAATGTCCTTAGGGTATCCTCGGAATGGGATATACCTAAAGTGGTACTATGCTTAAGTTATCTTTCATCAGTACCCTATATATATATATCGTACATGACGTGTTTTTGTGTTTGGTGTGACACTTATTTTTAGTGTGTTTGGGTCTTGTCTTGATTTTCGCTTATACCATGTCCTACATTTATGTGCATATGAGAACCTGATATGGATTCACGCATGGTGCTAGCCAGCACACCTGAAATTGCGCCTCGGAAATGTGGGTACTCTATTCCACTGCCGGTGAACTGGTAAATTCAGGAGGAACTTGTCTAGGTCCTGCAACCAATAACATCATCGAATATCACGCGTTGATCGGACTATTGACCAACGCTTTTTCCCTCGGTGTGGACCATGTTTTCATCTACTTCGATTCTCAACTAGTGGTCTCTTATCTCAACCGCGTCTACGCTATCTGTGACCCTACATTATTTTGTTTGTTTCAGAGGGTACTTCTCTTGGAAAGGTACTTTGAGTCCATTCAATACCAACATATCCCGAGATGTATGAACAGAGTTGTCGATTCGTTGGCTACTTTTATACTAGATTGGCACATTGTACATTCATAAGAATTTTTTTATCAAATATGCATAATCAACATGACATTTAAATCATCCATAATGTATAATAAAACACGTATAAAATCCAAATCCATCATAAAAACACAGTGGATAAACTGCTAGATAGTGTTTTATATATCAAGTCTGGAAAAATATTTTACAAAAAGGTACTAATACAAAAATTATGAAGCTCATGGATTTCAGTATGTCACATTTACAAAATATGAAGCCTATGGATTTCAGTACATTATAACATATACAACCTATCCCTGAGGGTGAGAGATCCCTCTCTGGAAAGAGAGAAGCCATCTCTTTTTCCTAAAGCTTGGTTTTGTGGTTACCTCGAAGTGACCTTTTTCCACAACCTTAGGGTCATTTTGAGTTCTAACATATTGGCATTGCTGTCGAGGAGCGAAATTTGTATTGTCCCTGGGAGAAATGACAAAGAGTTCTAGATTTCAAGGGGAGAAGGATTTCTGTGGGAAAACAAAGATTCTTACATTCTAGAAGGTTGTACATTTTCCCTGGCGACTCCGTGATTGATTTCCAGAGAAGGTTTCAGAATACATCCTGGCCTCTAGAAGGATACATAAAAGAGGTAATCCTATTTCTGAAATTTTACAAAGTGTGGAAAACCCAGAAAGTTTGTTAAGATATCGAAGTGGAAAAGAAAAGGCTAGCACTTCTAATACTAAAATTTCTTTATCTCAAGAAGCTTTTTATGGTTTTCAAAATTTGGATTTAGAAGTAAGTGTTGGGAATTCTTTATTAAGATCAAAATCAGAATCATACCTAAAGAAAACAGAAATCAATACAAATAGGGTTGAGTCATACTTGCCAAATCCCTTGTGGTATAACTTGCAAAATATTGTAAAAGTTGAAGAAAGTAAACCTCATTTTCAAACCTCTCAGCTTCATATTGCAAACCTTATTAACAACCCTCCTCAAAATCCTCCTCGAAACCATCATTTATTACAGAATCCACCTAGACCAATGGCAGCTAGGTTTGCACCCTTGGATTTGCCATCTACTTTGCATGATCTCCCTCAAAATTACTCACAAAGAATTTCTTTGTATGATGGAGATGGGAATTTTACAGCAAGACAACATATGGATAGATTTGAAGATTTTATTGACCTGGAAGAAGTAGATCATGATGATGTGAAAATGAGTTTGTTTGCTGAGAGTTTGTTAGGAGAGGCAAATATATAGTTTAAGGATTTACCAGCAGCATCTATCCTTACCTTTGAATCTTTTCAAACACTATTTTTGGATAGGTGAGAAGTAAAGAAGAGCCCTGTGAAATATTATCTCAATATAATAGCTTAAAGAAAGGGAACTTTGAGTCTGTTCAGGGATTTTCTAGAAGATTCATAAAGGTTTACAATTCAATTCCTGCTGATATCAAACCATTAGTAGGGGCTGCTAAACTACATTATGCAGATGCCTTTGATGGATACTTTTTTTGTATGTTGAGAGAGAGAAAGTCTGCCAATTTTCCTGTTATGTTTAAAGATGCTTTAGAAGTGGAGGAAAACTTAATGTCTTCAGGGAAAATGAAAATTAGAGTAGAGACATATAGGAGAAGACAATAAAATCAACCATCCACCACTGCCCCTTTTTTTGCAAATGATGTCAAATTTGAGACATGGATGAAAACTATGGAGAGATTGATGGACAGGTTGGATTTAGATAATAGAACACCTAACAAAGAGCAACCTAAGACTCAAATAAGGAATCCAAATTTTATGAGACCATTTCCCTAAAGAAACCAAAGAAATCCTGAAGATCAGCAAATAAGACCACCATTCCCAGAAAATTTGGTTGATGAGGAAGGACAAGAAGATCCAATGGATAACTAGATTCATCACTTTGATGACATTGATTCTGAGATATACTTAATTGAAAAAAGAACATAATTTATTCACCCAAGAAAATGATAGTCATGTTTCAGAGCTAGATTCAGAACAATATCAGAGAGGATATCAAAATTCCATTGATGATTTTTAGAGAAAATTAAAGATGACAAATCGTGATGTAATAACAAATAAAGGAAAGCCCAGTCCAAACCAGCTTTCCAACACCTAACAGAATTTAAAAAAAAACAAAAAGAAAATAGAAAGATGATACTATACAGAAAAAATCCAGAAGATAAGGATCAACAACCAAAGCAAAGTAAACAATCAGGGCCCATTGATGTAGATAAACCAATTTCATCCTTCAATATGTAGTCAGAGTCATCAAAGATTAAGATTTATGTTCCATTTAATGAATTGTTGAGGAATAAAGAATACAAAGAATAAATTACTAAATTGGTTAGAAATCAAGGTGATCATCAACCACATATTTTAGAAGTAACAGACGACTCTCCTACTATTGTCTTTGGACCTAAAATTGAAACTACAGATGAAGAGGAAGTCCCTCCTTTTTATCTAAGTTTGAATATTCATGATATGATTTTGCACAATGCCATGTTAGATTCTGGTGCATCTAATAATCTAATGCCAAAAAAAATAGTGGAAAGTCTAGGATTGGAAGTCACTAGACCTTACAAAGACCTGTATTCTTTTGATTCTAGAAAGGTGTTGTAGGCACAATAGATATCATTTTTATTAATAAAAATGGGAACCCCACTTTTATTTCTCGTGTTTTTGGATTTCCATTTTTGTATTTCACCATATATTTTCCTATATCTCTGGTATTATTTGGATTTTTCTACATTCTTAATTATTTGCTTTTTTGGATTCGTTTGAGTTGGTTCCATGATATTGGTAGTTAAATTACCATGTTATCCTCACATTCCCCACTAGATTTGGTCTTCGCTGCATAAACTGATCGTTCGAGATGATGGTTGGTTATTACCTTTCATTCTGGGATTTTGATTGATCTTATGGTTTCTTCTCTAATGATGTTTACATATTGCATTAGTTTGATATTTGAGCTTGATGGAGTTTTATTTTCACTTTTGCATGCCTAGAATCATAATGTAAATATTGTAAATAAGTTTAGCCTTTGGGTTTGTTTTCTTAAATTGATTTTTGTATTTTATTAAATCCATATTTTAAATTTATACACAATTTGATTTTATGAAAATCAAAGAACACATATGTTTTAGTTTGTATGAATTTATTTAATTTCCATGAGCTGAGTAGGATTAAAGTCCAATATTCATGAATGTAAAAATAGTTTGATCATGGATAAGTCTTTCCTTCTAGATAAGTTAATTTGATCTTGAAAATACAATTTCTATTTTACCCTTTTGCAATTTAAAAATATTTTCATTTATAATTATGCAAAATGAAATATTATTCTTTTCTTGGCATTCTATTCTTGGAAAATGATTATGTTAGAAACCTATTTATGGAATTCATGAACTCTCATATATTATAGGAGTGACTCTTTTCCTATATACGTAACGTGTTTCCAACATTTATTTTATTAAGAATTAACTTGTAATTTGTTTTAGTTTTTACTTCTAGGTTTATATATTTTTCAGATATTGGATTTTCTCTTATTTTGTAAATAATTTCTAGATTTTCTTTTTAATCTTTTCTCCATTGTTATTTCATTATTTCATTCAATATTTAAAAAAAAATTGTATTTTTTCAAACTATCCCATCATTTTTATGCATTTTTGTGGATTTGAGAAACCTTTGATTTTTGTTAAATTTCAACCTTTCGGCAATTTGTTGATTGCAGATCCTTTAACTTGGTGACTAAATTTTAATGTTCCTGCAATCTTGTGCAATGCAGAAACTTTGATTTATTTTATTTTTATTTCGGATCTGTAAATTTTGGTAATTTCATTTTTTTTACATAGAGTTTTTTTTAATTTGTTTTGATTTTGATTTGTTTAAATGAATTTTTCAAATTTTAAGTTTCCTTCGACATGTGATTCTGATATTTTGCATATTTATTTGTTTTTGTTTTATTCTTTTGGAAAATAATTGATATGGCTAATCGATTTAGTTGTTAAATCAATGGCCATAATTCACCCAACAATGAAATCAACGGATGTTGAGCCTTAACGTCCGGAAGCAATATCTTGAGATTTATGAATCTAAATCAAGCCCGAGATAGCTCGTTGGAAAGCTATACGGATGAGGAATGGTTTGGGAAGATTATTTTGTCCAATTAAATACCTTAAACACACCGAAAATCTATCTAAACAGTCAATATGCGATTTGGATCAGATTTGTTCATTTTCATTATATTTTGGTTTACAAATGGATTTTAATTAAATTATATTTCTTTCATTAGCTTTGGAATGATGTTTTAATTTATCTTTTCAATTGTGCAGGTGTGGATTTGGATTTGGAGTCAAATTGAAGAAATTACATCCCAAATTTGGAGTGATCAAAAAGTGCCAAGTGGAAAACAATGATCTTAGGACGCGATTCCTGGAGTGATAGAGATGAATCTGGAAAATCCGGGACATGGGTTTTGTGCAGAATATGCCCTATTAGATTATGATTGAGAAGAATCCTCATAAAGTTCTTCATTTGGGAGATCCGACTAGTTTTTCAAAATGGAATTTCCCAAATTTTTCTCATGGACGGATTTACTAAATGGAACAACTCAGCCAGTTAGTTCAACAATTGGAGAAATTGATCTTATCTTCTCATGTTATTTATTTTGTATAAATACCTACCTTCTATGATATGGGAGTGGGGGGGGATCTCAATAGAAACAAATTTCTTTATTTCTCTGTAATATAGAATTGTTATGCAGTTTTATGCATACAATTTGTTATTCAGATCCGTGGATGTAACTCTCTGATTTCTCAGCAAGCTAGTTCATTACATCTGGAGATCTTCTGTAAGGTTTTTCATCAGTTCATTTAATAAATTGAATTTGGTTTGTATTCTGCAATTTATTTTCAAAATATACTAATTTTCATTTGATATTCGCATTCTATTGCCTATGTTTAGTCCTTAGAAGTTATTTTCAATTGCAACACAAATCATGTTCAATCTGTGATGAGCAGAATTCTGGATTTGTCCTGATTTTTGTTCCTTGCATAACTTCTAATGTTTTATAACACACCAATTGATATGAATCTAATTTGTCAGCTTGATAATCAATTGGATACTAATTAAAACTAATATTTTTTCTCTTTTCAATGATGAGTTTATGAGAAAAAACATTTTTGTTTTCATTCTGTTCATTCTATTAGATGATTATTTCTATCATTTATCATAGATTGGAAGAATGACATGAACTAGTTATCACAATCACATTTAATAAATTACACATTAAGTTAGGTTTGCATTTAGGATTTAGTTTATTTCACGATTAAAAGTCTCCTCTTTGAGGTGAAACCATTGCTTAACAGTCTAACGGAGCCGTAAAACCCGTCGGAGCTAGTTATACCAAATAGTTTGAGGATAGAGTAATCATTGCGTAGGATTATTCGAAGCCTTCGGTTGGGCTATCTCTCTTACGTTGTTTCTTGGGGTACTTCCAGCACATCCGAGGCTTCAACAAAGGTTAGGTGATAAAAAGACATGGTGGTGAGACTTGCACAACTTCGAGCTAAGAGCATTGTGATGGATGTTGTGGTAGCTAATGTTCCTGCAAAGTTTGGCATGTTGTTGTCAAGGTCTTTGGGAATCAAAATTGAAAGGAACTATGCAATTGGATCTGTCATATGCTACTATACCTTTGTTTGGGGGTAACAGAAGGTTATATAGAGAGAAGAGATTAGCATATGTAGTCAACATCAAAGATAAACTTGAAAACCATCCTATTTACGATGTTGATACTAATTTGGGGTCTTATCATATTTAATGATGGACCACACACTGATCCTGAAACTCCTGTACAAATTGAATTCAAGGATGATAAGGAATTTGCAAGAAGACAAGAAGTCTTGGAGAAGAAACAAAATGAAGAAGGATTGTGGACCATGTACTTTGATGGGTCTCTGAGTAAAACTGGGGTTGGGGCAGGTGTTTGGATTATATCTCCAAATAGAGAGTTTAAAGCTTTATCTTATAAATTGGATTTTGAGTGTACTAATAATGTAGCTGAATATGAGGCTTTGTTGTTGGGTTTGTAGGCTTTGAAAGACATGGGGGAAAAAGGAATAGAAGTATTTGGGGACTCAGAACTTGTGGTAAATCAGGTGAATGATAGTTACCAAACCAAACATCCCAGAATGAGAGCATACATGAATGAGGTTTGGGACATGTTTGGCAATTACTTTGCAGAACACAAAATCAGAGTGATTCCCAGAATGAACAATCAGGTAGCAGATTCTTTGGCTTGCTACTGCTGGTGGTTTCAAGGCTCCTATTTATTCCCAGGAAAAGTATGAAGTTGAAATTGTAAATAGACCCTCAATACTAGACAACTCCAAATATTAGCAAGTTTTTTATGATGATATGCAAATAAAGAGATTTTTGGAAATGTTTGATGAATTTGTAAATACTCAGATAGATACAAAAAATGAAAATTTAGATAACTTCCAAGATGATGAATCAACTGAAGATGAAAAAAATGAGAATAAAGAATGGCAGAATATGTTAGGAGGAAAGGATATAATTCAATTGAAGAGCAATTTTATTCCAAGAGGCATGATTCCCCTAGAGAAGCTGCTTGATCAGAATGATGTTGCTAAGGAGCCCAAAGTTAAGCCTGTTGATGATGTCGTTGAATATCAGAACTTAGGTATTGAGGAAGCACCAGGGATTGTAAATTTGTCCAAGAAATTACCTGCAAAGGAGAAAGAAGAATATGTAAATTTGATGAAGAAATACACAGATATATTTTCCTGGAGATATGAAGACCTGAAAGAGTATGATACCTCAATCATACAACATACCATTCCAATAAAACCTGGAGAAAAACCTTTCGGGCAAAATTTGAGAAGAATAAACCCCAAGTTGTTTCCTATGATAGAAAAAGAGATCAATAAATTATTCAATTCTAATATTATTGTATCCTTGAGGTTTTCAAAATGGATAGCTAACTTGGTGCCTATTAGGAAGAAAAATGGTGAGATTAGAATTTGTATGGATTTTAGAAATCTCAACAGAGTTTCTTTGAAGGACAATTACCCATTACTGAAGATGGAGTACATTTTGCAAAGGGTGGTAGGGACTGAAAGGATTTCAACTATGGATGGGTTCTCAAGTTATAACCAGGTTAAAGTATCCCCCAGAGGACCAAGAGAAGACTGCTTTTACTACACCATGGGGTACATTCATGTATGCCAAAATGCTCTTTGGTCTGATGAATGTAGGAGCCACATTCCAGCGTGCTATAGACATCGCTTTTGCACAAGAAAATGATAAATTTGTAGTTGTTTACATGGATGATATTACTGTTTATTCCAGGTATGACAGATAACATATCAAGCACTTGGAGAAAGTGTTTATGAAGTGCAGAAAATATGGTATTTCACTAAATCCCAAAAAATCTAATTTTGCACTAGAAGAAGCGAAACTACTTGGACACATTATTTCGAAGGATGGTATTAAGATTGATACTGAAAGGGTTAGTGCAATTTTAAAGGTGGAAGAACCTAGGAGCAAGAAGGAAGTGCAGTCATTTATTTTACAAGTAGGTTTCCTAAGGAGATTCATCCCTAGTTTCACTGAAATTTTGAGAAATATTACTAACATGCTGAAGAAGGAGAACCAAATAAAATGGACAGAGGGTGCTAGAGAATCTTTCAAAGGTATTAAAAGGGCCATCACTGAAGCTCCAGTTCTGGCGATTCCCTGATTTCACTAGAGATTTCCTAGTATTATCCTATGCATATGAGCATAATATAGTTGGAGTCCTATTGCAACAAAAATAGTCAAAATGCTGAGCAACCTATAGCATTTTTTAGTAAGGTATTGAGAGATGGAGAATTGGAGTATGATATCATGGAAAAGCAGGCCTATGCCTTGGTAAAAATCTCTAAAATATTTCAGGGTGTACATTCTTCAATCACACATTGTTGCATATGTTCCAACTAATACAGTGAAGAGCATTCTTACCCAACTAGATCCAGAAGGGAAGAGAGAAAAGTTGATTATTGTATTATTGGAATATGATCTTGAGATCAAACCTACCAAGTTGGTTAAAAGACAGGGGACTTGCTAAGATGATGACAGATTCTAATTGTGATTCTTACCGCTTAAATTCTTGTCCAATCCTTCAAACCAACTTGACATAGGGATACAGGTAATTCCAGACTTTTCTTCATCACCATGGTACACTGATATTGTATATGTTTTTCAAAATCTACAAGATCCTGCAGGATTAAGTAAAACAAGACCCAGATCTGTCAAGCTGAAGGCTGCAAAGTTTTGTATCATGAATCAATACTTGTATTGGAAAGACCCCTGGTAGTGTATTGTTAAATTGCTTATTGGAAAATGAAGCTCAATAGACAATGAAGGAATTTCATAAAGGAGATTGTGGAGGGCCACACTCATGGAAGGTAACAGTAAACAAAATTCTGAGGGTTGGTTTTTACTGGACCACTATGTTTTTGATGTTTATAAAGAGACTACCACATGTCACCAGTGTCATATTTTTTATGGTAAGAGGAAACTGGTTCCACTTTCTCTTAACCCCAATTTCAGTAGAAGCACCCTTCGAGCAGTGGGGGTTAGATTTGATTGGGGAAATCAACCCAAATTCTTCAGGTCAACACAGATGGATTCTGACAACAACAGATTATTTCACAAAATGGATTGAAGCTATACCCACAAGGAGAGCTACCGATGCTGTGATAATGGATTTTGTAGAGAATAACATTTTGGCCAGGTTTGGATGTCCCAGGAGGATTGTGACAGATAATGCAGTTGCTTTTAAATCTAAGAACATGGTAAGTTTCTGCCGTAAGTATCACATCAACTTGAACCATTATACTGCCTACTATACACAAGGGAATGGATTGGTTGAATCTTCTAACAAAATCCTGGTAAGAATAATCAAGAAATTGTTAAAAGAGAACAAAAGAGCTTGGCATACAAAGCTGAAATATGCTATGTGGGCTGACAGAATTAGCACAAAAAGGGAAATTGGAATGTCACCATTCCAGTTAGTATATGGAGCTGAGGTTGTTTTTCCAACATCTTTAGGTTTTCCAGTCATCAAATTGTTGCAAGCACATGAAGATGAACCAAATCATATGCAGAGAAGGATAAATCAGATAATAGAACTAAATGAGATGAGAGATAAAGCCTATGACAGAGTGCAACTACATCAGGAGAAAATGAAAAATACTTTCAATAGGAATGTTAGGGAAGAACAGTTCCAGATTGATGATTTGGTCTTAAAGTGGGATGCTCCTAGAGAATACAAGCATGGGAAGTTTGATCATATGTGGGTAGGCCCATACATCATTGCAGCATATAGAGGGAAAAATTCATTCATTTTGGAGCATCATGATGGGTCTCAACTGGGAAGTGGCCCAGTAAATGGAATATTTCTGAAGCATTACTTGTCCTGAAGATGACAGGTGACCTTTATACCATAGGTGTATATATTTATTTGCATTTGAATTAGTACAGATGGTGAACCAAGAGATTGGAAGCCCAAGGAGAAGGCCCTAAGATCTGGAGGGGTATCCATTTATTTTGTTTTATTTTTATATACAGAAAAAGGAAAAAACTAGTGGTTTAAATTTTTTGAAAGCTTGAGAGTTTCCCAATGGATCAGGCACCTTATCTATGGGGTTCTTTTCTAACTCGTAGGGAGGGTAGAATCCCCAATTGGAGATAGTTTTTGGCACTATTTTGGTTTCCACCAGAGGGGGTGAAGGAAAACCCCCACCCGAAACCCCGAGGTCATCCATGGGCTGGTTGCTTCCAATAAAGAGTCATAGAACCCAATATTAGCTAAGTGTTAAACTAATCTAAGCCAAGTAACCAAGATACAGTGAGAAAATGAGAAAGTACAGAGAAGTGGGAGATTCTTCCGCAACCTAAGAAGACAGGACGGCTCAAATCAAGGAGCTGATCAGATCAATGATCGTCAAGGCACTCCACAACCTCATTTTCAAGTTCTGCATCCGCATTGTGGATTGCGGATTGTGGGAAGCAATGCCCCAAAGAGCGCAAAAGATGAGTTTCCACAATTTGCAATCCGCATTACAGAAAAATAGGTTTTTAAATAACAAAAAGATGAGTCTATGTATCCAGCAATCTGCATTGTGGATTGCGGATTGTAGAAGGATCGTCCTCAGAAGCATGAAAAGTAAACTTCCGCATCCTACATCTCGTATTACGGATTGTGGAATGCAGAAAGGAGATTCACCAGAAAAACTTGCAGTTGTAAGACCAATCCCGGCATGACACATGGATAACTGTGTATTGCGGAAAATACGATTGCGGAAAATGCCATTGCGGAAAGGCTATTGCAAAAGGGCACTTACGTATCGATGAAGTTTTGCAGAGCCAGTTACAGTCGCGAAAAATGGAGATTTTTTCCAGGAGATGGCATGCCCGAGAGTGGCGAAAGGGCCTGTTTTTGTTACATGTCCTTATCAATCTAAACGAACTGATCCATAGGCTGAATAGGTGGCTTCCATGGCCCAATGGTGAACCACCATGACAGGTCTTTCTTCCCCTCCGCACATGGAAAAATTGGCAGTTGTTGATTCAGGCGGCTCAGCCTGAAAAACCTCATCATTTCCATTGCAAGTTGCTTTGAATCAGTTAGAATATTTTGTTGTTTGTAAGCCTATAAAGGCAAGGTACGAAGTAGACCAAAGGGTTGGAACCTGTGAGACTTGAGTTTTGTGTTTGAGATCTATCTTTAATAAAATTACAGAGCCGAGGCTGGCGTTTTGCAGAGATTCATGTGTTGTTTATGTTGCAGTTTGTTTTCACTTTCTTATGTGAATGTGTATCATGTTTATTACTTCCATGATGTTTTCCCTTCATGTCTGAAATAAGTGTTTAATAGTACATAATTCATGCTTACATGCTCTGTTTATGGTTTCAGATATTCATCGAGTATTTCCACTAAAGTTAACATTGAATTCATCCTTGTTATATGCTCATGTTAATGGACTGTTCTTTATTTCTTCTTTCCACCATACCAAATTTTTTTACTGTGACTGAATGGCTACCTTGCCTTTGTTATAAAATTCCATGCAACAACACTGTAATTTGATATATTTGTTATTTTGACTCCATTTCCCAATGAATGCTTACCTTGTTTCAACCAAACAACGATCTGATTTTAATTTTTAGTTCATATATCTGGCCTTGTTAGAACAATCAGTGAGATATCCCTCTCTAGAAAGAGAGAAGACAACTCTTTTTCCTAAAGCTTGGTTTTGTGGTTACATCGAAGTGACTTTTTCCCACAACCTTAGGGTCATTTTGAGTGCTAACAACTTGTATGGATAGAAGGCTAGACTAGTAGATACTTGCTTTGCATGTTATAAAATATATTGTTGTATCTTCATGAATATTATCAATATTCTAAAACATTCACCACTCACACTATGACCCCCCAACACCTCCAACCCTCTACCATTAAGGATCCAAAAGTTGTCTTCATAAGAGATGGAAAAATGTCATTGCCTCAAAATTGTATATAACTGTGATGAAAGGTATTTCAAAGGGAATATATGTAAATAATAGAAGCTATTCCAAATAGATTTATCTCCACAAAACCTCCCAAAATACATAACAACTGAAGACACTCGAGAACTAGAAGTAGAGTATATTCCGTCGCCTATGGAAGATGACACTACCATGCAAGATCCTAGTGAGAAACCCTAAATCTCTCTCCATGTCTTATCATATTTCTCAACCCCCCAATAATTGAAGCTAATTGGATACATCAAGCATCATAACGTGATTGTATTGATTCATGGTGCCAGTACCCAAAATTTTATTC
The DNA here is from genome assembly GCA_027924585.1 of Larix kaempferi. Taxonomy (NCBI): domain Eukaryota; kingdom Viridiplantae; phylum Streptophyta; class Pinopsida; order Pinales; family Pinaceae; genus Larix; species Larix kaempferi. Next base: position 432,598 of record BSBM01001296.1, on the reverse strand, counting down.
ATAGAAGAGTGGCAGAAGAAACCCATTTCTATGATCAGCCTATACCAAATTTCCAAACTATGATAGAAAATGGTGATATAATGAAATGTGGGGGCCTATGTGAAAATGTGAAATTTCAAATGGGAGACTGCCATCTCAAAACGCACATGTTTGCTACTAAAATGGGTGTTTTTGATGTAGTTGTGTTGGTAGAATGGATACGTACTTTGGGTCTTGTGACCGTGGATTTCAAGGATTTATGCATTGGTCTCATTATGGATGGGAAGAAACATAATCTCAAGGGGCTCATCTCAGGTCCTTTTGAAATTATCACTCCACATTGTGTGGCCAAGTTATTAAAGAAAGACCACGTTGTCACCAGAATCTTCCCGACAACATGCATGCAAAACAAACCTTGATTTTCGCTGCCAAGAAATGATAACCCATCCTTTTTTCACCAAAGCTTTGAATTTTTGTTCCCATCAGCCTGGTCGATTCCTCATCATCTTAAACCTCCTTCATGGATGTCTTTGGATTTTAGTCTTTTTTGTTTGTATCTGAAAATTCCAAGGATCTTTAAGCCAATTGGCCAAATATTTAAAACATTGTACAAAGTTTTTCTTTTGTATTTGTTTCCAAAGCCCAAAATTACAAAACTTAAAAAATAATAAAAATAAATATAATATATATCGTTTTTATGAACCATTTGATATGGTTTTAAAACCATATTTTATATTTATTTATTATTTTAATAAAGTGGCTTTGATCACTTTTATAAAAAAATTGGCCTTTGTCCATTTCTACATCAAACCTCCACTTACCATCACACAAATCACTTGAGAGTCTTAGCCTACCCACATGGATTCCACGTGATCATCGTGTGCACTACGCATTGGTTATCCCTCCAAACCGCATTGGATATAAACATTTAAAATAATATTTTTCTTCTGTATGTGGGAGATGTAAGAGATATCTTACAAGTGAATCACTACAGCCCTAGATGAACACTTGCAAGCAGATCTCACCGGGAGTTAAAGTATGCACTATGCGTTGTCAAATAGACAAAACAACAGTTAATATAAAGACATCAAAGTTCATTCTTTGGTTGCATGTGAGATGTCACATAAATGTCCGAATCACCAAGTGCCAAAGCCTACGAAGGGTCAACACTAGTAAATAAAAAGAATGCTCAGGTAGTTTGTTTGGTTTCGATGTGCCATGTATAGCCTGCCAAGGCAGTCACTGATAGTTGTTACACCTAAAATCTTCCCATCATGAGATTCAATATATACACCCGTGGAGTTACCTTGACTGAGTGATTGACATGGAAGGATTTGTACCCATTTGTACTAGGTTTTGAGAGGTCGTCGCAGGTTGCATTCATGCATAGTGCGACGTCGCAGCTTTCTCTATTGCAGGATGTGCCGATGTCAGTTAATAGACAAAAATAGCCCTTTGAGCCCCTTCTCGAAGCTTGCTGACTTGGGACCCTATCCCTGACCTCTTGGGAGAGCTGGCACTCGGTTCCTAACACCTTGGAAAGATCCCTTAAGTCTCTCCTACCATATCTCAACCTATCCTATCCATACCCTATCCACTTAGTCCTATTTAAATGAAGCTCACTCCCATCCCAAGGGGAGGAATTCTATGGTACTCTTATGCTAGCGAAATTAAGCTCAATAGATCTAACACTCTAGCTTGGGGAACATCCACTTCCCTCTAGGAGCTTTGGCATGGCTTGTCGGAAGGAGCTTGAAGTGTTAAGGCAATGGTTGTAATCGTCTTTTCTATTGTACTTCTCCACTTTTCAATATAGTTAATATAATTGCTTTCCATAAATGTTGTCTCCTTGATGATGTTTAGAGTTTTCCTCCTTAACTATTAGCTTAGATCTATCATATGAGATATATGCTTTCACTTCTCGTGGTCTGTTACATGTTCAACAAGGTTTATCTACTTGCAATTTGGAAGCATTGGAGCATTGGATCAACGAAGGAGAAAGGGATCTACAAATCTAAGGTAAACAATCTACTCTTTCATTTGTATTTCTATACGATCTAGGAAAGTATTTTATGTTCTGTCTTATTTGTTCTAGACTTACGTTAAGCTAGGGAGATCATGCCTTGAGTCCGCTCTCGGTAGATTGTCCGTAAAACAAATCTGGTGACCATACTGGGGAATTACATCTTATTCTGTAGTTGTCAATTTGAAATTTACTTTTCAATTGATTACTTGTCGCGAGCCATTTTATTTGTCATTTGCTTATTGAGTTGATTTCACTATCAGATCTTCACATCGAAGACTCTGATCTGCTTCCTCTGAGTTTATACTACTCATTTCCAAACCATTTCATAGTTCATTGCTTGGAGATTTGATTCATTTTTGAACTTAGATATCATCTGTCACACCTGGTTAGTGAAAACAGAGCGACACTGTGTCATTTCTGGTTTCTTTTTTTTGTCTGTTATCTACTCATCGCAGTCCTTTCATTGGCATACTGCAACACCGTCGCACTCCCCGCATTGGTGAACTACGACGTCGTACTCTGTATAAGCATAGAGTGCACTGATTTTTTGAATTTGGCATACAGACATCCCCTCTCCATTTGTCGATTTGAGCTTTGGTTTGCTGTATGAACTCCCTCTGTGCATCAATATCTAGTTGTGTGTTGAGTGTTTGGTTTTGTTTGGATTTATTTTGGGTTCCGTCTTGGACAAGCCTGAGAACCGGTAGTGGTGGATACTCTTGTCTCCTCCACCTTCATCCGCTCACCCTTACATTCCCTCCTCTCCTTAATTGATCTAGTTACTGCATTAGATCAGCTCCCAAACGTCATTTACATTATTTTCTGATCTTTGCTTGCCTGGTTTGCTTGCTACTGTCTAATTTTGAGTCTTGTGTGTCTTTCAGCCTGATTGAGTGCTTGTCTTTTCTTGAGTTTTCTGAGTGTATTGAGTGCTGCAAGTAGTTTTTTCTTTTCAGTCATTCACATCTGAAGGCGTAGTTGTTATCAAGTTAATCTTTTGATGCATCCATTGAAAAGTTGAAAGTGCTTCTTTCCCATCATTTATCAAGCATTGTTGAAGAAAATTGTTCGTGCATTGGAATGTTTTGCTTATGCATCTTTTGGAAAAATTGAATGAATGTGTGATCGCTTGTGTTTTTCTTGAATTATGAGTTTCTCATTTTCTCGAAAAATCCAAAGTATACTTCAGTTTTTGCAAAATTAGTTCCATGCTAAGGAAAGACAGATGCATTTTTAATTCTTATTGCTTTTAGGCCGTTGAAAGTGAAATTGAAAAGCTTGCATACTCCATCTTAGAATTCTCTCTTTTCATTACCTAGTGTCATTTTGATTTGAAAAGAAAAAGGAAAGGAAAATAATGCTTTTATAGTCAAAATTGTTTGAATTGGGAATTATTGCATTGTGTTGTTTTGGCAATCTCGTTGGAAAGAAAAAGCTTTCTCCTTCCCATAGTTAGAGTTCATCAAAAGAAAAGAATATTTTGTGCATGTAGCTAGGCCTTGCATTATTTTTCCGATTATGTACTCACCTCATGCATTCACCTAACTGTCCAGATAAAATTAACGATAGAACTAGGTAAAATTTTTAGCAACTTGTGTGTAAGTTAGAGATGTGTTCCAGCATCGTTAAGCATGACAGCTATCGTTATTTGCCAGCACTGTATCCTGGGGGTATTGTAGTCTTCCACATATTTATCGGTATATCAAGCTCCTTCATGTACCCACCAAGTACCATAATACGTACTTGGCGTATATCGAAGGGTGTATCACGTACTCAGTAGTATATTGGAAGGTATCTTGCCGAACGGTTGTGCATTAGACAACACCACTACGGATTTGAACTCCCACGTACCTTGCATATATCGGGAGACACCACTAGGATTCCTGAAACTAATTTATTTAACCATTTGGCCGTCTTGGCAAAGAAATACACCCAGAACAGCACTCAAGGAGATTAGCACGCACGTACTGTCCAGGTAATAAGGTATGCAGGAAACGGTACGGTCCCAATCCTCCTTGTTGCGTCATATTGTTGGACCCTACAGTATATAGCGGCTTGTGATGCCTTGATAATCCCGTGAGGTTCCAGACTTTGAATCCACTCTGTCACATAAGTCTGCTTGTTTCCTTAGTTTGAGTAGGTTTTTCTGGATTTCTTTTCTTTTGTAGCATACCCTTAGGAGAAACGTTGTTTCAGCCACCTTGGATGATTTTCCTGATGCTCTGGTGGATTTCCCCTGGAGAAGGTCTTATAGGATATTAAACTTATCACCCGAATATCCCCTTAACCCGGAGGTTATTTCGAGGGTAAGAATGGATCAACGTAACACAGTCATAATTAATGAAGTTGAGAACCCCACTCTGGATGTCGGAGGACTTTTGTTTCCCCCAACTCCATCAGATTCATCCACCTCCAACCCCCCATAGGGTGAAGAGGTGGAAATTTCTACTTCACAAGATGATACACTGCCAATAGTTATACCAGGAGAGCCTGGTTCTTGGGAATGGTTCAATTCCTTCCAGGACGACCCTGCAGTAGCTGCTGGTCCAGCTGCAGCCTATTGGACATCATCTACAGGCCACCCAGTGGCTCATTTTTCCATTTTACCCCCACCCAACTGGACTACTCCAGAACCCTCTAGACCCTTTTTCAGTCCCAACCTCGCCGAGATTTTCGGCCCACTTCACGATCGCTTGACACAATTACATACCAAGGGTGATGATCTTCGAAGACAAAGTCTCAAGCAATGACCTAGGTATAGAGACATCTCAGTTCATCCAATATAACCTGACCATTAATGAGACTGGTCAACCCTCTCAAGAGTCCAATCTTACACTTCAAGTGAACCAACCGGTTGAAGGACAACAGCCCAACACACCTGTCACTACCACAGTTACTTTACCAGTTCCTCCCCCACCTCAAAATTTGAGGGGAGGATATTCCATTCCCCCAGATTATCTCATTGGTAACGTTACTACTGCGGTAGCTAATCAACAACCTATGTTGGTTCAACCTTTGTATAGTGGTCATACTATTGTGGCTGGGGGGAAACCCCCCTTTCCTAACCAGAATGTAGGTGGTGGAATCCCCAACGAACCTCCCGTTGGACCTTCCCAACCCGCTAGACCATCCACCATGGGATTATCTCATGTTGGGGGGGCCATCCAATGTAACTCAACCCTCATGGAGTTAAGCGTATCCAGGTTACGTTAACCCTGCGCCGGTCAATCTAATCCCGAAAATGCACCATACGGTTTGTTGGAGCTCCCCCCCCCCTAAAAAACATGAGAATTGAACTTTTGGAGGTAGTTATTTGGAACCTCCCCTTAAAAGTCATGAGAATTGAACTTCTGGAGGCGGGTTTTTTAAACCCCCCTTAAAAGTCATGAGAATTGAACTTTTGGAGGTAGTTTGTTGAACTCCCCCCCTAAAAGTCATGCGAATTGAAATTTTCGAGGAAGTTTTTTTAAAACCCCTTAAAATTCATTTATGTACATGGGTTAGGTGTGTCACATGGGTTCAACAATGCATCTCATCAAAACATTGGAGCTAAGTGCACATAAGATATTGTAGTGTTAGGAAGGGTGTGCATCATCATTCAACACCATATCCCATTAGAGCTCTACAATTGAGGTAGTCATGCTAGGTTTTTCACATCAAAGATGGTTCTCACACTCCAACTTTCCATTATCCATTGTCAAAATACAAACTCATGTGCCATAACATTATCCTTTATGGATAATGGGCCATGTGTAGGGCCCTAATCACCACATGATTCCTACAAAAGGAATATTTAGCTTGCAAGTGGGTATGGCGGCCATTTCAATCTTTACAACATAATGGATGGTTCTTGAAGCCTAATCCATGGTGTCCATGGTGTTAGATCAAAATCTAGTTTATAATGACTGGTAGTTACCTCAAGGTCTTGTGACCTATGGGTGTTTCTCCGTACCACCACATAGGCCATAGGCAAGGAATATTTAGCTTTTGAGTAGCACATTGTCATTTTTTTTAGTATTTTTATGTCGTGGATGGTTCTAGGAGCCTATGTTATGGTCTAGGGCCAAAATGTAGGTTCTTGGGGAATAAAAATTTATTTTGAGACTCATGGGCCATGCATAGGTACTTGAGTCATCATACATACCCTAAATACGGAATATTTTGTTTATAGTCTAAGTTCTTGTGTTTATTTTTGCACTAATTTTGGTTTGATAAAACCCCATACAGTGATCATTCAAACCTTGATGTCAAAGTCTTTGATCTAAAACCTTGGTTATAAATAACCCAAGGTCAAAGTTTATTGTGTTAGTGTGTTGATTTGGTGCAGTAGACATGCTAGTGATTGGGTTAGGGGGTAGTGAGTTAGGGTTAGAGGGACACTAGCTTAAGGGGATATTTTCTATAATTTCATAATGTGGTAGGCTTTGGGGAGTTTTCGGATTAGAAGCGAGGCACCTAAGGGATCAATGGGTTAGTGGGAAAGGGGTTCTGGTTTTGTTGGTACTAGCAGTTAAGTGTTTTATAAGTTATCATGTTATTCGGTTTGGGGCTAGATGTTAAGGTTAGGTACGAGGTGAGGGGGTTATAGGTTGAATCTTCCTAGGTGCATGAATTCATTGCATGGATCAAGTGTGCCAAGTGCATGAGTCATTTACATGGGTTGGTTGTTTTAGGTCAATGTCTAATTAGTGGCATTATTTATGGTGGCCATTTCAATATTTGTAACACAAACGATGGTTCTCGTGGCTTGGACTATGGCATGTGAACTAAATATGGGGTCTAATGCCATATTATTTTTCCATGGGGTTGATGGTCCATGCATGTTAACCTAGATTTCCACATAAGAAACTTTATCCTAAATGTGAGATCATCATGATCGTCATTGTCACCATCGTCGATGTCATTGTTGTTGTTGGTTTATCAATGGTTATGTAAACCAATAAACCAACCATGGTTTAATATTTATAGGTTATGTAAACCAATAGTGGTTCTCATAACCTAAATGATTGTCCATGGTTAATAAATTTACTATATGATTCATGGTCCATGTGTAGGGCCCTACACATAATTACTTTACCTTACAAGCGAGATATTGTGGCCATTTCAATATTTGTAACATTGAAGATGGTTCTCGTGGCCTATAAACTAATTTTAGGGACTAATAATATTAATTTGCTATGGGGTTGATGGCCCATGCATGTTAACCTAGACTACTACATATGACCTACATATGGAATATCTAGCCTATATGTAACAATTCCCTATGTTGCTCTTGAGTGATGATTAAGGCCTTGCGACATCACATAATCTCTAAAGAGTGAATCTAATTTCAACTACAAGTGGGATATGTTGGTAATTTTTAGATCTGTAACACCAAAAATGAAAATTTTCCCGCCAATTTCAACATGCTAGTAATTTTCATTCCATCACCCTTTCTTCTCATTGTTTTCCCCTTTTTGTGAAGGGTGACTCAAGTCTCTGCCTCCCATTCCACGTCTAACAAATACTCCATTCTTCCACATATACACAACAAAATGGAGAAAGTATTCATGCACTTCTAAAACACCAGAAAACACTAGAAAAACCCTGAAGAGACCCGAAAAGCTTCTGTACTAGACGCATCCTCCATCGCTCCACTCAGTTCTAAAGTGGAATCATAATTATTTACTTAAACAATGTATTTAATAATTTATTGAATTTAGTGGCTTTCTTGCGAATCCATATAAATGTATTTTAATATGTGATGCACTTAGCCTTGTAGTCAACGTTCAAATTTGAACCCTTCCTGGCCCTTCCAAAGGGTTCTAGCCCTTCCTAGAAGTGTAAAGTTAAAATTGCCCTTCAAAAAAAATCTAAAATCCAGATTTTACCCTTCCAATAGGAAGGACATAACTTATATCAACATTTCAAAAGAAGGGAAACATTTGAAATTACCCATCCATATAAATTTCAATTTCTATGTTGAAATTCCTATGCTATAAAATTTGACTCGTCATTCAAAATATTGGAAATATCATAGATTATAATCATTCACTCACTCATGTCATGCACTCACTGCTTAGATTTGCAAGGTGATGAGTGATGACTGACGACTACGAGGTACTAGCCACTGGGATTTGAATCTGAATCCCGAGTCACTTCGGGATGAGATCTAAGGTGTGACAATGTGTCAATGCCTATGGCTGTAAGAATAGAGAACCACTACTAGGCCCAAAACAAGGCCGAAACATTGTGCTACTACCTATGTGAACCTGGCTACCAATGTCCACTCGTTTTACATCAAAATGAAATTCAAATCGCTGCTTTGATGAGTCCGCCTCTACAAGACTTCATTTCTTGCATGAGGGTCACAGACTCATGACAACTCTAAACAACACTCAATGGCATGCAACTACAAATAATGGCATGCAACTAGAACCACAAACCAAGCAGAGGTTGATTTATGCATTGATATAGAGAGGTGGCACTAGGCACGCAATATGGAGAAACAATGAGTTAGAAAAAACATTTGCACCAATGTACCACAATGGTTATTAATAAAATTATAAAAAAAAAATTGGCTCAGGAATTGTATTCAATTTGATGGGTGGCATGATCATGATCATGTAATCTCCCTCCGTCCTTCCAAACATATGTGGTTTCTCACCACGTTTGTCTTCAACACTTGCCACCAAAATACGTATAAAAATTACATGTCTTTACATCCTCTTCCATTTAAATCCCCATCGCATAGTCATAACTAAGGATTATTATGCATGCACATCCTCACCTTATAATATCAATTCAGTCAAGGCGCAGAGACAACCATAAATTATCAAATGTGTCAAGACACAAAGATTAAGAGACAACTATAAGTAAGTCTTATATTAAGTTTACCATATAAGTATTTAATTAGCATTGTCATCTGAGATTTGATACGTTGGATTGTTGCGATCTTCTTATCACTCCTTACCAATGTGATTGTAAGGCTTCTTTGATGGTGAAGTCCATAATTTTAAGTGTTCTTCCTCATTCTCATGCCTTTTGGTAAAACAATAAGGAGGGAAGTGGCCCGCATTAGCATGGAAAACAGTTTCGACATAGAGGTAGATACAATAATTCTTTCATTAAATAACTTAAATTTCATGTCAGTGGCTATGAATTCACTGAATCGTGGATTGCTAAAAAACACATCAATTTTTAGAGCCTCGAGCTCTTAATTACTCATGTATCTAGAATTTTTGCAAATCATGCCATTAACAAACTTCTTTTGTTGTTCTGGTTCAATTTAAAAGGTAGATTATCAAGACTCAAAGGTAGGCTATGATATTTCATTCCTTCCACCTGGCTTAAAATATATTAACAATTTTAATGTCAAATTTAATTAAATGTAGTATTAATACATTACATTTTTAATATGTTTAATGCATATTAATACATTACATTTTTAATATGTTTAATGCATATTAATAAAACAACTATATATATATATATATAGCAACTTTGTGAATAAAAAAGCTGTGCATCACATAGCAATTAACATCACCCGCCCACAGATCCCATAGTGTAACCTACCATGCCAAGTTGACCCTCTAGACACACACGAAGGCCCTTTGTATAATCTCTCTCACAACACATATTTTAAATTGTCACCTGAGATGGATCAGGTTAGCTTGGTTAACTAAGGAGGAAAGACGCCATGGAGGAATCCACTCCTCATAATAGAGGAAATATTGTCTTGGAACTCACCACAATGATTTTCATGCCTCCTTATAGCTTGCTTCATTTCTGCATGCTCACAATTAGAGCATCTACGGGGATGACTACGTGAAGCAACCATTGTCACCACATTCCTTTCTTTTTCCACAATGAACTGAAACTCAAACATAGAGATCTTAGCCAAGGGTAATGGAAAGACACAAGGATGGGGAAATAAGGGTAAGAGAAACGATATTGGAAAAGGTTCTAGAAGAACCACAAACAACCAAACATTCCTTTGAATGGCCTTTGTCTCAACAACTTGAGAAAGATCCTACCTAGTCCTTGGGCATTCTACTAGAAAATGAAAAGGATCAAGAAGAGATTGAACCAATATATATTGAATGCCTACCCAAAACCCTAAGAATTCCACTTGCAAATAAAAAATATTGGGAAGAGGTTGAACCAACATACAATGTGGACTAACAGAGAACGTTACCTCCTAAAGTTAAAGCCAAGATTAAACCTCCATGTAACAATTTGAGAATAGACCATTTACATGAACCAATGGAAGTTTTCTAAAATTGAAGTTAGGATGGGGATTGGTTGAATTATTTCCACACATGCCTGACCATCCCATTACCATGGCCTTCATAATGTTGGGGGTGTGATGCGACAAATGAATATCATGGATGATTGGGTAAATATTAGCTGTGTTGGGTATGCAATGGATAATGAGCCACTTATCCTTGCAACTAGTTCAGGCCTTTAAATTAATTGATTTACATGTAATGGTGGAAAGTAGGTCAAACATTTTAGAGTTGTAATCTGTAGTGCTCATAATAGTTGTGTCATTTCCTTTATTGGATTTTAGGATCACTATTTGGATTGGCACTACGCCATTTTTAAGGCTTCAAATTCATTTATAGAGAGGTTGGATTTTAGGGGATCATTTTAAGATGCAGGAGTGATCTTACTGGATTTCTTTAGTATCATAGGTAGGAATGGTCCAGATGGCAACTTCTATACTGCAAATAATATCTTGTATAGGGAGATGTTAGGAGGAAAAATTGTAATCAAATCCTTTTTATAAGAGTTTATGGCACACTTCACACCTAAGGTGTAACATCTCCATAATAACAATAAAAAAAATCTTTCTTTTCTTTTCTATTTCTTTTATTTTTATCATATCGTTTCCTTTGAAAACAACACCAACTCTATCGTTGGGGAAACTGGTCCTTATGAAATATTTGACTATGCTTGAAGGTAGAAATTCCAACTTGAAAGGGGTATTGTCTTACTTAGCTAGTATGCTAAAGCTTTACATTTGATTTGCAGGTTTCCATGGAAATTACAACTTACTCCATTGCTGGGCCAGTCTCAGGTTGACCAAACCCTTTCATAAGGTAACATTTACTTCCTTGTAGTTATTAGCATGTTGTTCATGTCTCTAATTTGCAAATTCACATTCCTCTTAGGGAGGATTTAATTTACTAAAAAATAACTCATATTAGGATGGACTTATGAAGATTTCAATACCCTTCCTAAGTATACAATACATACAACATAAGGACATCCTTTATATATTCCATCTATCTGTAAAATATTAAAAAGTTGATTATTAACCTTAGTCTTTACATGCACAGTTGTGAACACGATTCTTTCCACATTATCCAAAGCATTGCATGGAGGCTGAAGCTACACTAGTTTTGGAGCTATCGGATTTCCTCATAAATTGGGTACTGTGTCACTTTTACCATCTGTCGGGTAGGTTGTAAAAGGTAATACTGTGTCTATGTATTGGATCCACATAAATTTAGCTAGATTACGGTGGTCTTATCTCCATTAAGGCGCTGGAGATCGAACAAGTGCAATTAAACACTCACCATTACTCTTCTTATTGGTTATTGAGGGACTCAGCAGACTCCTGAATCGAGCAAAAATTGCTGGCAGGATTACAGGTATTAAATTTTCTAAGCACCATTACATTACACATCTTTTATTTCTAGATGATGTGTTACTGTTTGGAATTGGTAATCTCGAAGAATGGACTTACTATAAGTACATTCTAGATCTTTTTTGCAAGGCCACAGGTATGGTTATTAACATTCAAAAGTCTTGTCTTTACCACCATTCTTGGTATTTATTAATATGAAGACCACCCATGCTACTACACTTACAATCCCAACTATCTATCAAATTTAAATATGATTGAGAATATGCAACAACATCTGGTGAAGGACAATGCTGAAAGCTGGAAATTTTATTAGAATTCCCAGTGTGCACTCCTGCATTCGACTCTACAAATTGGGAGAAAAATGTTTTTGTAATATTGATTTTTAGAACAACAGTGCTAATTTACCTTTTGATTTTGTTTCCCTTATCGGCTGGTTTGGAATAGAAGATGAACTTCAACCATATAACAAGAACTTCAACCATCTATGCATATCCTCTCTACTTGGTCTACCTACATTTTACTTATGCTTCACAACCCATCCTCTACTCCATCGTACCACATAGTTAGTATGTATAACGAGATCTAGGGGGAGGGCTATAGAGAAGAAGCATCCAGGGTCCTTAATCATCTATTGAGAACAAAAGCTGCATGGATTCGGATAGTTCTCTTTGCTCAAGCCATAACATAGCATTTAACATGTAAGGAGCGCTTAAATGTATTCTATCCCAAGTATGTGTGCCATTCATAATGTTGAATGAAAAATTAAAACATATATTGTTTTCATTAGCATTCAATTCTGTCGTAGGGTACACAATTAGAGTGACAAAGAAACTTGCTATTAGTTTTCAATCCAATCCAACCTCTTTGTTGAAATGTTCTCTCTTATAGACTTGCGTGAAAGAGGATTATAAATGGCATAAGCAACGCAGTTGTTTGATAGAGGTGCATGAAAGTGAATTATGGTCCTCAATTCAACAAAGTAAAAAAAGGTTACCATTCAGATTCTTTCCCTTCATCTTTTTTACTGCCTTTCTGCATACATCTTTATTTTTCACTAATTTAGCAATAGACACAGACCAGACTCAACGTCCAATGTTTTTGGCTTCTAAAACAATTTCTTCCTTTTTTTGCTTACATTATCATTTTTTCCATTGTTAAGTAGGCTAGATTTTATGTAGGCTAGAATTTATTTTAGTTTGAAGAACGCTAGTGATTTACAAAGATAGAACTTTTCCAAGAATAAGCATCACATTTCTTTTAGAAGAGTTGAAGAACCCAATTCTTCATCGAGCTTGTATTGTTCGAAGCAACCTAGGAACCCATTTTAAGAGGTATTAAATATTATTATACTGGTTAATAGTTAGATTGGAATTGGGCTAGCAAGCTAATTGTAGCTGCATTGATGCAGAAAAAAATATCTATAAAATTAGTTATGGCAATTCACACTGAACATCTCGAAAGTGTATTTTCTATGTGTCTCCTATGTTATGTTTCACTAATAAATTCCTCATGTTCAAGTAGATCATGAAGAGTAACATAGTATTAATTTTGGCTGCAAGGATGAAAGTTGGATTGGAATGGGGTTAGCAAGTTAACTGTATTATTATTCTAGTTAAAAGTTTAAGAGGCAAGATCAATTTGGGAAACTGCTAAGATGGAAAAGGTGGCATAGTGGCCTAGAGACTGAGCCACTAGATCAGGGAAAAATATGATTATGTTATATGACATATATAACGTTCAATGCTGGCATATCCACTACAAAATAAAGCCTCTACGTAAATAAACAATGAAATTTTGATGTACTCGTACATTTTCAAATGAAAAGAATGACTTATTTTTACATGGCAGCATTGAAGGTTCAATATCTCATAGCCCTTTAAAGTGAAATGGGACCCACCCTTCAAATAATAGCAATGTTTTTTTTTCCTGTGGAAAAAAAAGTGCAATTAAACCCTATTGTCCGATCGGGCTTATCGAGCTCTAAAATCTTAAGGCAATTAAATTAAAAGATGAGCTATCTCTAGTAATTTGTGCCCGCTCTGTGTAAGGGAGAAAAAACCTGGTAACATCCATTTTCAATCCCATCTTGGACTTGTTGGATTCCTGTCTCACCACCATAATGGGGTTTAGTTGAGTGTTCTTACAGTTCAGGGCACACCATTCTCGTCGCTATCTTCACTGTATTTTGGGCGGTCCACATTCATTCTACAGGTAAGCGATGGTCATTTTGGAAGAGCCAGTTTTCTAGGTTAAAGATTGTTTTCATTTACCTATCTCATTAATTCGTTTCCTGCTTGTTAATTGATAGGTACCAATTTTTGAGTGGAGTTGCAGTGAAATAGCTACGTAGCCCCAACAACTGGTAAGCGATACCCCTTTTGAGATCTGTGATTCATCTTGAAACGGAAGTTGAGACTTCCATGAGATCTAGAGTTACCTTCGTCGGCCCTAATGGTATGTGCGTTTAACTCAGAAGTTTTTCTTTGCAAGCAAGGGTTTTACTCCGGTGTTGTTATGCTAGAGGGTTAGGTTTTCTACTCTGAAATCTAGACCCAGTCTTTCCAGATAATGATTTAGCATGAAGTTTGTCTTGTATTGAGGTTTTAATTACAAATACCATGTCGTTCATTCTTATGGTTTGCGTTTTCTCCTTATAGTGGTTGAGCCCAAATCTAGGGTTTCGATTTTGTTTAAAAACTTGTATCATAATTGTTGAAGAGATTTTTAAATCCCATTTCTGTAAAATCTTAGCATGACTCTCTCAAATATGGAAATGGTGAATTTAGGTATGTCCATACCGGTTGGCTGGTTAGAATGATAAATGTTAAACAAATTGGTATCAGGATAGCTTCTATAGATAAGATAAAAAAAAATCTCTTCTCCCATTGCTGCTGCTTGATTTGCAGGGCATGTCTCTGTTACATTCACTATCTTCCAAACCTTTAAATATTCATCAAGGTTTGAAGTTTAAACTTCCACTTCACGTAGTTAGTACCATCCAGTTTACTGTTCTCACTAATATTCTGTGAAAATTTCCGTAGAAATAAACAATTAACACAAATTTTACAGCACAAATTTCAGCAGATTGTATCTGGATTCTGGAGTGAGTACCGATCCCAACAACACACCAAATCAGAGCCCAGCAGCCACACCAACTCAATCTATTAAACACCCTTTTAAATTGAGCTTTGCAAAACTCCTTTTCATCCTGGTTTCGATACCTTGTAAACAAAGCATATCAAACACAGCATATAAACATAGCACAAAACAGAGATCATAAAGCATACACAACAGAGAAGAAATCTGCTGTATGCTATGTTTATTCCATGCCTGGATGCCTTATTTATAGATCACACAGAAGTGGAGCATTTAGAATCCTCGAAACAACTTTCTAAGTATATAAATATTATTCCTATAATCTCTCAATCAAACCTGCATTCTCTTAGCAACTCTAACACGGGTCTATAAGTAAACTAACTATCCTTCAATAATTCTAACAGTCACTTGAGAAATCCCTTATGTAAAATTCATATCTCTTTATCTTTATGATTCAAGATCTGTTTCGAAGAGAAACACAGTTTCCTTCATTCTAGGGTATTAAGTTTACCAGAAGATGGGGGAACTTTTTTTCTAGAAACTTATGGTACCTCCTTGGAATCCAAACAAAATTACCAAAGAAAGTATGTGCTTGTAATCAGTTCAAAATAGAAAAAAATTATTGCAATTCTGGTTTTCCCAAAGGAATTATCAGATAATCCTGCCTCCTAAGCTGGAGTGTCAGGTTTGTTTTTCATTATAGTACCAGGTTGTTCTCTCCTCTCACGTGAAATGAAAGGTTGTATGCTTGAGGTCTGAATCCTTGATTGATATTCATGAATTTGAAATAATTTAGGTATTTTTCGATTCAAATGCAACTTCTTTATTCTACAAACTTAGAAAATTTAGGGGATTAAGAACTCAGTTATTGTAAGAAATGTTGAAAATACTTTTCAAGTACAATATTTTGCATGCCATGTGCAAAAGAAAAAAACTACATCTTTCAAATAGTTCATTCCAGAAAATACAATACCAAATCTCAGAAAGAAGCTATTTCATCAAAAGTGTTAGCCTTAATGCAAAAAAATTGCCATTTGGTTCTTATTTTTGTGTTCTGGTACAATTTTTAATTTAAATAACGATTATGTGTAAGTTGAAAATCCCATCCCTTAACATAAAGCAACAATGGCTTAGACCAGTTCTAAACCATTTTAGAACTAGATCACCTAATTCTCGTCTCAAAGAAGACATGGATTCCTACATAAGCCATGTATTCTTCTGTTGGTAATCTCTAGTGTGTAAATAATAAAAATATTCTGAAGGATGTTCAGTTCTTAACTAGTGCAGTGCACAGTTCTTGGTGATCTATAAACTTCCTTGGATATTCTATTGGATAGTTCTTCACAACTGATCATTAACACAGTACTGCAAATCCAATGGTACTTTATTCTATTGTACCATGATTATTTATTATTAGGATATAATAATTAGAAGCCTGCTTCTCCAGTCAATAAACTAAGTTAATAAACAAGAACATATCTACAGTAATAAAATCACACCACAGAACACCATGGACACAAGATTTTACCCTAGAGAAACATGTTGGAAAAACTCCAGTCAGAAAAAGGGACTGTGTCTTGCTCTTTTTATTCACAGATTTACAATTAAAAATATATAGGAAAGTAATCACTCACTATCACTATGGACTATGGAGAAAATGAATGTTGTGGCCTGAACTATCACTATGGACTCTGGAAACTAACACTGCCCTTGAAAATAGTAGTCACAACTTAAGTATCAACCATATTTGCTATTTTGTCAAATTCCTTCCAATGAAAGCCATGGGCCGAGATGACACAAATGAACCTCCAACTTGAGTTTAAGAAAAACAAATCTAACATGGCATGTTTGATTCAGTACACTTTATTTAGAGATGAGTGTGGGTGTGAGAGAGAAATTTTTTGAAATTGCCATACATATTGACAATGGTTTGTCATTATAAGTTTAGTCTATGACAAAATGGTGTGAGGAGATAGAAAGATGGAATAAGGAGGGATTACATAAATCACCAACAAAGAACAACATGGCAGATATCAAGAACAAATCATCCAAGGACCTAAGGGAAGAAGAAGAACAAGTTCCATTGGAACAAGAGGAAGCAAAAGGAATTAACATTTTTTAATGAAACCTAATATGGGTGAAATGTCATAGACGGTATGCATAATCTCATGCTGGGATGAAATTACTATATTTCTTATCATATAGTAATTAAGAGAATCCTAAAGTAAGGCCCCAGACCAATCTAGTTGTGCTTGAATCCGTCGCATGTGGTGTTGAATTTATAATTGGTTTGTTGATGATAGGTATACTAGATGCCGTTATTTATTCTATTCAAAACTATGTTAACTATATAATGGAAAATGAACATATCACATAATGAAATTTGAATGTACACAAGAAAAAGGACCTTATGACTCATACTTGTAGAATTTGGAGCTTCATATTCAAAGAAAGTATTATTCACATATTAAAGTATATCCCGACAATTTAGTCTAGAGAGTAGCCCGTGGGAATCAAATATACTTGCATCTTGTACAACAGACATGCATTAATTCATCTTCGGAGGATAGATTCAAATTGCAGGGGTATCTTGAGGTTTTTAAAAATGTAAAATAGCCTCAAAATGCTGCAGACTTCTCAAGAGGGTGCAAAATGACCTAGAAATCTTGGCAAATGCAATTTGGTCATCTTGCTCCTTAATATCCTAAATGCCATTTGACAAGATAACTCCATCATGAGAATGTGGAATAATATAGAAATGTTTAAGAATACACACGGGCATACAATTGATTCATCTTGGAAGAATGATTCTTTCTATGCTCTACCACCAATAACCCTAGGCATCATCACTTTTCAACCTAAAATAAGGCCTAGAATGGTAAACATACATAGGAAGATACAATTATAGATTAATAAGATTCAGTAGTGTATGCCAATCTGTGGCTAAAAATCACAATGATAGTATATTAAGTTTTCCTTCCAATGTCCATGAAGCTAAATTGTTTGCACTACTAAGAAGTACCATTTCTCTGCATAAAACCATGCAATATATCCGAAAATGACATTGACCAGTTCAAAGTCATATGCAAGTTGCAACACTTTTAAAACATCAAAGACAAAGTGTATTTCAAACAATTCATTGGCTGCGATATTCATGGTTCATAATGGAATTTTGCCTCTAGAAATTTTGGGAGAGATAAATCAAAATATACAATTTTTCTTATGAAAAGAAAACAAATTTCTTGTGAAAATTGTACCTTCTCTTCTTCATAGAGCTTTTTCTCCCATGCCAATAGCCTGTCTAATGTTGACGAATGGCTACTAGAAATCATGCTATAGTCTTCAACAAAATCATTATTACTGACATTAATGGGGTACTTTGAACTGGACGCAAAATCAGAATTGGATAATGGAGACTGTGAAGACATTGATTGATGCCAAGTGATAGCATTGAGAACCTTTGCAGAATGTTCTGCATTGATGCACAAGAAATTAGAAAATAATTTAACTTCAATGCAAAGATATGAGAAAACCTTAAAATAGAATTTGTACACCATCATCCACAAGTTCATAGCATTTATTCACAGCTATCAGTGGGCACATAATACCTAGATATGTAAAAACACTGTGGCATTCTAATCTAGCTGTATGCACTACAGTACAAATTTGACAGCAGATGGAGAAGATTCACGATGCCCATGAACTAAATATTGCATTGACAAGTTTCCATGGTCACTTGTAATAATAATACATTTAAGCCTCTCTATTGTTATAATTTAAGTACAAGTAATGCATTAGCCTACCACACATGCCTACGTATTGTTACCAAAAAGGAAATAAATTCACCAATTCCAATGAATTCTTTATTATAGGTAAAACTTTGGGTATGCTTTACTCTTGCATAGGACCCTAAAAGATGCTAAGTCCTCTATCATTCATGTATGATGTTTTGACTAGTTTGAAGATTATCATTGTAGACAAGAAGGTATTTTGCAACCGATATAAGATCAATCCCCAAATGGCATGGCACCACTATATGAATGTGATGGAAAATAAATTGCTAGATAGGCTGTGTCTATATGTTACCAATCAGGGTCCACCTCATAGCAGGAAACAGTTCAAAACCCAAAGATTACATTCACTGAAACAACAAGCCCATCTTAGTGACTGCATTTAGTACCTTCATCCAATTTCATAGAATTATAATGTGCAATATGAGCATCAAATAGAGTCCAGATAAAAATGAAAAGAATACCTTTGATTCCAGTGAAGCTTGAATGATAATGTACTTTTCTTGCCTCCAGCATCCTTGAAACCTCCTTCCTTGAATCATAGGCCCTTATAAGCTGATCTTCAAAATCCCTAATGACATCAAACAAATTCTTCATCCTGCTGGAATCAAAACAAGCAAGATCCTTCTGCTCTAAACTAACTTCATCACGTAAAGCATTGACTACCTCTACTTGTTGTTCACATGTTACTTCAACGGACTTCTTTGCACCAATGACAAGCAATTTCTCTTCAACATTTGCTTCATCCACATCCCTGGAAGCAGCACAGGTAGTGTTAGGCCGCTCAAGGTCATTAGCAAAATACTTTGTAGATGCAATGACCTCTACAGCCTACCTATTTCTCTCGCTTGATTTATGCTTATGACTTTTCAATTCACCCAACAAACGAGACATGTGCTACAAGAGAATGGAGAGACAAACATGTTGCTGTAACAACTCTGTGCAGAGTGGTTGGTGGATCCTGAAGAACAATTTGGTGAGAGTGAGATAGAGCCTATGACTAAGAGCTTCACCCTGGTGAAATCATAGCCCAGAAATCATAGTCCAGCTCGGGGGTTACCCGCTGTTGAAAGATATAGAGTAGCAGAGTTGTTAGAAGTCAGTTACAAGAATTTAAAAAGTTAGTTGGTGAGATGGAAGCAATTGTACTCTTCCATATAATGTAAGCCTGAGGGTATGAAGAAGGAGAGTGGCCAAATGAATGCAATTCGGGGCAGTAGAGAGCAAGAGGAGGTCAAGGCTAGATGTAACCACGAAATGTAAAATCAGGCCCTGAATATGAATGTATATATTTTATAGCTAATGAATTTTTGTGTTAATCTGTCAAGGCTAGATGTAGCCAAGAAATGTAAAATCAGGCCCTGAAGATGAATGTATAGATTTTATAGCTAATGGAGTATTGTATTAATCTGTATATGCCTGTTTATGTTAATCTGTTAATGTTTAGTTGAATGGATGAATTATTGATCAGTAAATTGTGTATTTTATGTTTGTCAGTGAAGATCTGAATGTGAATTAGGACCATGTATGAATAGTCAAGAAGATAAGAAATCGAGGGTGATTCCAAGATGTTGAGTTTTGCTGCAATTGGTTGATATTTCAAGCTTCCTGAATATGGGTCATATTATGGAATTGAATATTGAAGTGATGATTGCAGTTCATAAGGGGATTGCTGTGTTTTGAATGCAACCCTATGAAGAAATCGTTATCTCCATTGTGGATACAGAGTACTATGATTGGATTGTTGGATCTGAATTTCAAAACTTAGATCAGATCGTAGGTGTAGCGATCAAGAATTCAAGGAGGGAGTTGTATTGAAACCTATATTGGGATAAAATCATAGAGTGATTAAAATGAGGTTATGTTCTATGGAATCCATAAACTATCGAGCTAGGTGAAAGACTATAACCTTTTTCCAAAGAAATAGTCCAGAAAAGAAATGATGGCATTATAAAAGAGGAAATCAAAACTAAGAAGACTAATAGAGTAAGATATTCTTAATGGAGTTCACAAGTCCTAAGACTAATATTCCTAATGTGATTATGGAGGAGTCATATATATTTATTATGGGAGCACTATAGCTCTGTTGAGGTGTCTCTTTTGGACTAGTAAGATGACGAGTTGTATAGGGAGTACCAGGTCTATATGGACTAGCTAATAGAAGAGTCTCAGAGGATCTAGATGGAACATCACTAGCTAGTATGGAGCTTCTTAAGGAGCATGCTATAACGAGTTAGAGGAGATGTAGATATATAACTACGAATAGGAGCTGACAACAGATAGCAGATTTCTGTGTCATAACAGAAGTTCATATGTTGACTAAGGTTTCGATTAAGAAGAAAAAAATCAGCATTGAAAAGGTTATTACTGAGTTTGATGTGTGAATAATGCTCTATCTCCAACCAAGGTAAGTTGTGACTGCTATGAGTCGATTTACATAGTATATGCATGGTTGATGAACGACGTTTCAAGAATTATTTGAATCTGAAGCTATGGATTGAATCATAGGTGAGCATGTCCTACTAGTAAATTTTTATTTGAAGCCTGTAGCATGAGATTTTATCCATGTAAGAATCAAACTCAGAATTCCTGCCATTGTGTAAATTCATGGCTTTGAGATTGCCAATTCTTGATGCGTTAACATATGTCAAAGTTAACAAAACTACAGATTGGGAGACGTTGACATATGCCAAAGTTAACAGAACTGCATATTGGGAGAGTAAACATTGAGCAAATGCAACATTTATTTGTGGATGCACAAAAATTGATGATTTCACATAAAAACAGAGTTGATTAAAAGTATGTAGCATGAAGTGAGTCCCTTGGATTCCAATTATTTAGGTGCATATATGATGAGCTTCTCGGGGACATTTTAGAATATTCCATTTGTCTTTTTATTTTTTCCTTTAAGTAGGGATGATGAAGATTCATTCAACAAACTACATAATGTAGAAGCACAACTTTTCCAAGCTGTAAGTAGACCCATGAATTAGCTATTTTTTCTTTATTTTATGAACTTGAAAAGATATAACTTATCATATCAATAATTAAAATAAATTCCTTTCTATTCTTTTTTCCATATAGATAGTTTGTTCTTACAGTTTGAGAGTAAAATTGATAATTCTCATCAGAAGCAGGATTCATATTTTTCATGTTGTGTTCAATGAAATTTATTATCCCTTGTATTAATAATTTTGTTTGTTTAAAGTATGATCATTATCTCTAATACTTGTCTTTCCATCATAGGATTCTAAGGGTGAATCTAACTTTAGAAAAATGCAAGTAATGCGCTTTTTACTTATATAGTTGTTACTTGAGATTCCCCTTAGGCATGGGGAAATTTGTGAAACAATTGTTGAACTTATGATATGCTGCAATAAAGCCTTTGGGAATGTTATTGATCTTGTTGCAAGCAATGATGATGATGAGAGTCAAGTTCCTACATTAATGGACGTACTAGTAGATGCATTGCTTTCTTTTCTACCTCACTCCCCCAGCACTTTTATGTGCGGCCATTGAGCAGGTAGCTAAGATAATGAATGTTCAGTATGGCACTGGAACTTCTAATTTGTCTTATTTTTGTGGTTATTTTGATGAGATGAATTTTAATTCTTTGTTTTAATGTAGGTTTTAGATGTTTTTGTGACAATATAACAAAGCTAGGACTAATGAATATGTTGTGAATTGTAAACAAGGATCTAAAACCATCTTGACACAAACCTAGAATTATTGAGGACAGTGACAAGGAATACCCTAAGACATGGTTATAAATAGTTCATTGCATGCATAATATTTTGTTTTTATATCTCAGGTCTCAATAGTTCATGGGCTTGCAATGGGAGGAGGTTCAAGTCTCGATGTCCCAACAAGTCTGTGACCATGACTAGCTTATCACAAAACCATTCCAGGTTCAGCTAGTTGAAGTATAAATTCCTCTTCCAACGACAAACACTTCCAATGGTTGTAGCAGAATTCTAGCATCTAAGAGTATTTACTACTGTCCAGTCATCATTTGCAAGGGAATATAGGAATGAAGACCAAAAACTCTTACCCAAATCCCTCTCTTCCTTAGCGGGGCCATGGCTAGGCTTGTATCTGCCAGTACTAGAGGTGGAAAAGAGAGTAGAGATCAATACTCTTTGGTTGTTAACAAAGAAACTAATCCTCCTAGGCTAATCAGACCTGCCCTTGTTATCTAATTTGGATTTTTCTGAATCGCATCAGAGGTTTGGAGCTCCACGACCATTGCAAGTATGATATAAATGTATTTATTTATTATACGTCCATGTCCTTGTTGTTTTCCTTGCATACATGAAAATTATTAATACTTTCTTGTGGTCTAAATTTGACATTTTGCAGCCTCGGCCTAGAATTTCACCATAGTCAGGGCATAAATCTATGCCACCAGCAAGCCAACAGATTCACCTAGAAATTTTTTCCAATAGGAAAGGTACACTATAGACAACCGTGGGTGTGTCTCCATCAGTTCAACCACAATTGGCATAGTATACTCCACAAGTTCATCAATTTCCTCTTCTTGAAGGGAAACAACCACAACCTCCTTCTTCACAAGTGATTTATGTGCCCTTACCTCAGCAGCCTCCACTAGGTTATTTATCAACAAAAAAAATTTACACCTTATCCTTAGCAACCTCTATCAACACCTTCATCATATTTGCCTTCTACATCCTATTCTCAGCAGCCTCAACCAACACCTTCATCACATGTGCTTTCTTTAACATATTATTAGTAGCCAAGACCTGTGATTAATGAGAATCTACCTTCCCAAACTGTCAATGTGCCTACTATTGCTGGTGTATGGGGTTTGAGAATGCCTCCATCGTCATCATCTATGATACAATTTATCTTTACTTTATGCAAAACAAAGTAGTTATTATGGGTGAGTTCTCTTTGTTTTTTGTTGCAGCATGGTAGCTTTTAGAACTTATATTACATTTTTGATTAACTTGGAATTCCCCAATTCTAAAAGGGTTCTAGCTCAATGGAAGAGCACCTGCCTTACAAGCAGGAGGTTGGTGGTTCGATTCCAACATGCCCTATTGATATTGCAATATTGGTATTGTTAATAAAATATATTTTATTATGATTTATTATGGCTATAGAGGGGGTTTCAAACCATCTTTGTATGTTGCTACGAGGGGGGTTCTAAACCGCCTTCATATCTCACTACGAAGGGGGTTCCAAGCCACCTTCATATGTCACTATGAGGGGGGTTCGAAATTGCCCTTGTATGTTACAATGAGGCGGGTTTGGAACCACCCTTGTAGGTACCTACGATGGGGGTTACAAACTGCCCCTATAGGCATCTACGAAGGGGGTTCCAAACTACCCCTATAGGCCTCTACGAGGGGGGTTTCAAACTGCCTCTATATGCCTCTATGAGGGGGGTTCAAAACCACCCCTATAAGCCTCTACGAGGGGGGTTCTAAACTGCCCCTATAGGCCTCTACAAGGGGATTTCCAAACCGTCCCTATAGGACTATACGAGGGGGTTTCACAACCGCCCCTATAGGCCTCTACGAGGGGGTTTGAAACCGCCCCTATAGTCCTCTATGAGGGGGGTTCCAAACCGCCCCTATAGTCCTCTACGACGAGGGTTGCAAACCGTCCTTGTAGGTATGTATGAGGGGGATTATGAGGGCGTTTCACAACCGCCCTTGTAGGTCCCTATGAAGGGGGTTCAAAACCGCCCCTGTAGGTCTCTATGAAGGGGTCTATGAGGGGGGTTTAAAACTGCCTCCGTAGACCTCTACGAGGGGGGTCACAAACCACCCCCAAAGTGAATTTTGGGGGCAGTTCCAATCTCGTCAAAAACCGCCATTAAAGGGAAAAAATTTTAACATCGGTGCCTTTAGGGGCGGTTTTTCCAACCCCCCCCCCCGTAGGTCACGTTTGGGGGCAGAAGACAACCCCCCCTAAAGGACAAAAATGTAGTAGTGTTACTATGGTGGTGACCCCCTTACGGTTCGAGCGGCACACCCCCCTAGGGTCAGTTTCCTCCGTGGTCACCCTTTAACCAGTCAATACAAGGTCCTACCACTCCTTACATGCCTTATCAGTACTACCAGTACCCACAGCCTAATTAACAGCTGCCCTTTTTGGCTACTTTGGACCTACCTAATCTATCTCGACTGACGAACGAACCCATCTACCACGGAACTAAATGGCCCCCGATTCCAGTGAAACTTCCATTGGATATCCCTGAGTTTGATGGCAAGCCAGAAAAGGATCCTAAACACCATGTGATGACATACCATTTATGGTGTTCATCCAACTCTCTAATGGACGACTTGATTTGCCTGATATTATTTCAACGGACTCTCACTGGTTTGGCTACCAAGTGGTATATCGAATTACCACCTCATTCTTTTCATGATTTTGGTTCTCTTGCTATCAACTTTTTGACTCATTTCCAACTGCCTATACGGTACGAAACTGGTAAGAACCTTCTCACCTCTCTCCGCCAGAATACCCCTACTCATATCTCTACTCATATACATGAGTGGCGGAGGAGAAGACGCTTGATTAAGGCTCCCACCAGACCAACTCCTAGCAGATTGGTTTACGAAGTCTCTCATCCCTCACATAAATTGAGATGTTTCCATGGGAGGCGTTGTCACTGAAGAACAAGCTATCGGTCGTGCCCATTTCCTAGACTTGGTCTATGCTCAATTGGGTTCGTTGTTTGAGATTCTTCCCAATGCACCCCGCAACACTTATGACCCCACGAAACCTCGTAAGGGACCCCAAACTGATGGCATCATTGGATCCCTTACCACCCATCCTGCTTCTAACACCATTGGATCGTCGAACCGTCATGGTTCCTCCCCATTACCAACTCAGGTTGGTCACAACACCACCAAATCGACCACTCCTGCTATAACTGAAGAGGTGAATTATGTCCAATCAGCTTCATCTCAGAATTCCGGCGGCAAGAAGAAGAACAAATGGAAACCTAAGAATTCTTCCACCCAGCAGGAATAAAAGAGCACTCCTGATGATACCAAACAGAAACGGAAGCTAAAGTATCCTTGTTTACTATGTGGAGATTATCACTTCTCCAAAGAATGTCCCCATAGAGACAAAGTCCAAAAGTTTCTTAGGGGTAAATTGACTCCTGCAGTCCTCAATGATCCGTTTCCCACTCAAAATCAACAAATGATTGCTCAACCCCCCCCCAGCCCAAGGGGGAACCATCCAATACCGCACATGTGCTCATGGTGCATAACGAGATGATCAATTTGAACACTCACTCGTGATCATACGACTTGGTCCCTTCAAAGGAACCTGCTGGAAGTAATACTGAAAAAGCTTCCAACTCCTTACCTGATGTCACTGTACCATCAGCTTCTCTCACCATTGAGAACTCGTCCTTAGATTTGATATTGCAACCGCCCAAGAGCACGATTCGAAAAGTTGTTTTCAATCCTAATGCTCGGGAAACACAGAATTACAATATCGTAGAGGACTTGGCACAAACTCCTTGCACCATGTCCATGATGGAAGTTTTGCATAATTTTCCTAATCAATGCAAAACTCTCCTTGCAGCAATCAGTGCAGTTGACCCTAATTCCTCGAATACCATCATGTTCCGACTTGACTACTTCAAGCCGAGGCTTTCCCATCAGCTTGCATTCCAAGTAGCTACAAACATTGCTGGGAAAATTGTCCATCATACCATTTTGGATGAAGGCGCCTCTACTTCTGTCATGTCAATCTCCTGTTGGACAGCCATCGGCTCTCTTGAATTGAATCATTCTCCTACCACATTGAAAGCATTTGACGGGCGTGGCTTTCAACCTCATGGGCTCCTACAATCTCTCGTAGTTGAGTTGGGAGGAAAGACCATAACCATTAATGTGGAAGTGGTCTCGGCCCCAATAGATTATAATCTCTTGCTTGGTCACAATTGGTTTTACGCCATGCAGACGGTAGCCTCTTCAGTCTTCCGCGTAGTACAATTCCCCCACAAAGGACGAATTGTTACTGTTGACCAATTAGATTTTTGCACACCGGACACTACTACTCATCCTGGTGACCATGTTCCTTCAATTGGAAAAACATCAAAATAGTATGAGAGTATAGTGGTTGGCCTTTTGAAAGATTCATCTGTCATGGGAGTTTTTCCAACTTCATACACCCCTAATCATGTTTCCTCGGTGAACATGATCTCCACAGAGATTTCATCTCACTCCACTGATACTTGGCTTGTACCTGACAAAGCCACAACACACCTGATTGGAGACGCAATGCCTCTTTCACCCGCTGAACATATTTATGAGGCTATCGAGTCAGTGCCAGAGAACCACTTAACTATGGCTTCCCCATCCTATTCTCTACGACGGACATCATCTCTACTTGATCTCTTACTTCATACTTTTCATTCAGATGAGTCCATCATGGAAGTTATGAATGTTGATGATGGTCCGTGGGATAACCTCCACCATAGGTCATCTTTTCTTCCTCCTTTGAAGTACATAGAGGACAACATTAGAACCATCTTTTCACCAGATATCTACCCATTCCCTCATTCCCCCATACTTACATGTCTTTTAGACACTGAGGGCAACTTGGCCAACATTGAGCCTACCACCCCTGTAGACATTTCGATGAAAACTAGTGTAGTGGAACACATTCGCATAGGCCAAAAGTGTTCCCCTGAAGAAATAACTATTGGTACGGCCTTATTCAATCGATTTTGAGACGTATTCACTTGGTCCTATGAGGATATTCCTTGGATAGACCCCACGATTGTTTCTCATGAAATAAAAACCTATCTCGACACCAAACTTGTACGTCAAAAGTTGCAATCGGTACACCCCCAGAAAACTGCAGTGATCAAGGAAGAGATTGAAAAGCTCTTAAAGGCTGGCTTCATTTATGCTGTCCCGTTGATGGATTGGGTCTCAAACATCATCCCTGTGAACAAAAGGTAGGGTACCATTCGCGTCTGTGTCGATTATCGGGACCTTAACAAGGATTGTCCAAAGGAAAACTACCCAACCCTGTTCATTGACTAGATTATCGACAATTGTGTTGGAAGCATCATCTTTTCATTCATGGATGGCTTTTCTGGTTACAGCCACATTGAGATCAACCCAGCCGACCAACATAAGACGGATTTCATCTGTCCTTAGGGGACATTTGCATACCACAAAATCCCGTTTGGCCTTAAAAACACTGGCGCCACGTTCCAGCGGGCCATGTCGTATGCCTTCCATAACATTAAGAACTTTGTGGAACCTTACCTGGACGATCTCCCTGCTCATCTAAAGCAGTGTGAGTTCCACATGGATCATCTGATGGCCATTTTTATCAGATGCAAATGGTACAATATCTGTCTGAATCCTCATAAATGTATCTTTTGCGTTGAGTCTAGATGCCTCTTAGGATTCATAGTCTCGAAGGGGATCTGCATAGATCCCTTAAAGGTGGAAGCCATTGTCAACCTCCCACCTCCAACCAATGTGACGGAACCTCAAAGTCTCCAAGGGAAGGTGACTTATTTACGGTGCTTTGTTTGTAACTTTGTGGAGAAGACTAAGGGGTATATGAAACTACTTAAGAAGGACATCCCATTCATTTGGGACAATCAAGCTCAAAAATCCTTCGACAGCATCAAACATGCCATCACGCATGCCCCCGTGGTCCAACCACCAAACTATTTCCGAGATTACATCTTATATCTCGCTGCTTCTGCTACCACTATCGCCATGGTTTTGGTACAGGAGGATCAAAACACTCAGGAACATGTAATATACTATGCGAGTAAGGGTCTCATTGGCATTGAAACTAGATATTCACATGTCGAGAAGCTTTCTCTTGCGGCAGTCATTGCCATCCAAAAGTTTCGGCACTATATCTTGCTCCGCACCACCACCATCATCGCAGACTCGAACCCCATGTACCACATACTGACACGTCAAGTGCTTGGGGGAAAGTACTCATGCTAGATTGTGATACTGCAAGAATTCGACCTTCTTTTCGAGAAAGCCAAGTCTAAAAAGTCCTTGGTGTTTGCTGAGCTTATTTGTGACCTTCCCCGTCTTGATGTATAAGTTGAGCACAATGACTCTTTTCCGGATGAATCGTTGTTTCTCATCAGTACGATTTATCCATGGTATGGAGATATTTCGTTATATCTTCAAACCCAACCCTTCAACCCTCAACTCTCTCGCAATGACCATCATAGAATATGTCACCCTGTGAAGAATTATCTGATCATTAGTGATACTTTGTACCGTCGCGGCATCGATTCAATTCTTTGATGTTGTCAACTCACGATGAGGCTGAACGCGTTCTGAATGACTGTCACGTTGGGGTGTGTGGAAGTCACCTATTTGGGATGGCTACAACCCAGAATATTTTGCATGCAGGATATTATTGGCCTACTATCTTCAAAGATTGTATTGAGGCCGTGAAAAGATGTCCTCCATGTCAACACTTCCATACGAAGAAGCGCACCCATCCCGCCCCATTACACCCGGTTATTTTCTTGGGCCCCTTCACAAAATAGGGCATCGATTTTATGCATTGTAATCCTACCTCGGTCGGGGGGCATATTTACATCATTGTAGCTGTGGATTACTTCACAAAGTGGGCCGAGGCAATGCTTACATACCAAAATGACGGCAAAATCGTCGCACTCTTCATGTTCAATCATGTAATAGCACGGTTTGGAGTTCCTCAAGCGATAGTTATCGATCATGGTTCCCACTTTCAGAACCATATGGTTGATGAACTGAGCGATAGATTGGGTTTTCGCCATGAAAACTCAACACCCTACTACCCGCAGTCCAATGGACAGGTCAAGGCCATTAGGACCAAAGGATGGTAGGTACGCATAAGTCCAACTGGCATAATATGCTCTTTTCAACATTATGGGCGTACAGAACTTCCGCTAAAACTGCCATAGGTTTCACTCCTTTTCAATTGGTGTATGGATTGGAGGCTGTCCTTCCTATAGAGTGCGAAATTCCATCTCTACAACTCGCTGTTGAACTTCTTCCTAACACTACTACCGAGGAAGAACGTTTACTATACTTAGCAAAATTTGACGAGTCCCACCGAGATGCTGCTCTTGCTAATGAAGCACAAAAGAAACACATCAAAGCTCAATATGACAAGTCAGTTGAACCTCGTATCTTCAACGAGGGTGACCTGGTCCTCACATACGACTAGAAAGATGACAAACTAGGAGCAGGAAAGTTCGAGTCCATGTGGCATGGACCTTACATTGTCAAACGTATTTTGGAAAAGGGATCTTACGAGCTTGAAGACTATGATGGAATATCTTTGGGTGAACCCTGTAATGGGATTTACCTAAAGAGGTACTATGCCTAAACCTGTCATGCATAGACTTTCTTGTATATACTGTACATGGCGTGTTTGTGTGTTTTTGTGTGGTGTGATGCGTTTATTTTTTGAGTGTCTTTAGATCTTGTTTCTGCTTCTTACACCATGTTTTGTCTGCGCGTGAAGATGGCAACATGCCACGGATTCGTGGATGGCGCTACCCGGCATACCCGTAACCTTGCCTCAGCAGCCTGGGTACTGCATTCCCCAATAGGTGAGCTCATCATCTTAGCAGGAAGTTGCCTTGGATTTGCAACCAACAATGCCGCAGAGTATTAGGTGGTAATTGGAACCCTAACCGATGTTATTTCCATGGGTATGAACCACATTCTCATCGACATGGATTCTCAATTAGTGGTCTCCCATCTTAACCGGGTCTATGCTATCTGTGATCCTAACCTACTCCATCTCTTTAGACGAGTCCGTCTCCTGGAAAGGTCATTTGAAACCATTCAATACCTGCACATTCCACGAGAGTTAAACATAGTTGTTGAATCGATGGCCAACTTCATTTTAGATTGGTACATCGCACACACATAATACTCATAATATGTAAAAGCATTCACAACATGTAAATAATGCGATGTATAAAAAGCAAATCATATGAACAAGATCACATCATTCGTCATTTTTGAAATACATAATGTATAAATCACCAGGAATGTCTATATATATATATCATCAAAAGTAGTGCTAGTACAAAAATCTGAAGCACGATGGCTTTCAGTAAGTCTCTACAAAATCTAAAGCCTCGTAGATTTCAGTAGTACAAAATCTAAGGCCTCTAAGCTCTCAGTACAAGTATAATAACATCATCAGGCCTGATGCCTAACTTATACACCCCTAGGACGGACAACTCTCTGTCGCTAAGAATGGAAGCACTCCACTGTCCTCTCTACCTTGTGGAGTAAGGCATTGAAGCATACAGATGTTCCAACCCCGAACCTCTGCATAGGTCTCGGTAAGTCATCTACTGCTGGCTCAGGAACATCCACTGTCAACTGGGACAAGTTCCTGTACACGTCCTCCATCTCCACGATGGTATCATGAGAACCTGGGGGCACAACTTCTTCCCCACCTCTATCTCTCCTCACCAGAACAGAGACTCCTATGGGCCGTATGGGACCCACATCTGCACACACATGTTATATACTTTTCAGCACTACAAAAACAAAACAAAAAATCATAAATATACAAAACTAAAAAATACAAGGCTTTTGTTCTCAACGATGTCTCCCCATGCTGTACCCTTGGGCAGCACTAAGTCGGGATCCTCTCTGTGATCCGTACTACTGTACCAGGTAGTCCTCAACCATGAGCAACTAGCCTTCCATCCAGGTGAATAACTAGACACCAAAGTTGATGATAGGGCCCCCACCATGATGGGCCATCACCTCTGCTTATCTGAGCATGTGAGGATCCCTAGGATCCCTGTCATCTAGTTGTACTTATGGGCGCAAGAGGGGTATCGACTCCAAGAGGAACGATATCACTATCGATCTATATCCAAACTATTTGAACTCTCCCCACCGACACTTGGTCAGCTGAGCTCGGATGTTTGCGAGGAGACCCTCGCACCAGTTGAAGATCTTGGGGGACATACAGTCCTCCGCATAGAGCATCTGAGTCCAAGTGGCCATGTGTGGGGCTTGGCTCCCCGTCACTCTAGTGATAGTGAACAATACGGCACGTAGTGGGCGGTCTACAACATCCTTAATGGGAATCTTCCCACTAGAGGATCGAGCATGAGCAGTACAATACTGCGCAACCATGTCGTCGATAGTTCGATCACTAGCTCGTGATCCAGTGAGAACTACACGGTCCCCTCTCCGGGACAAGCCAGTAATAAAATAGATGTCCTCAACATCTATAGTGAGAATGTGCTCACCGATCACAAAGTGTTGCTGGGACGCATCCCAGCACCGGAGCATATGTGATGGCAGCAGGATTTGGGTCCTCATGCCCTGAATCTCGAAGAACTTGAGAAAACCGCAGTTTCTCAAGGCATTCACGCATTGTGGATCATTTACAGCTTGAACATCATCCACCTCGTGTTCTCTTTCCCACCACTCTTATACCATGTTTGCTTGCTATCAACCTGCCAAAGTGGGCATTTAAACAATGTTAGACCTCACTTCAACTACAGAAAGTCCACTCTTTGGGTTTAATTTGATGGTTGGGCTATGCGTTTCCGTCGTCGCACTGTGCTATTACACATAGTGCAATGATGTCGCACTCCATGTTTTTGGGACTTGTGCTGAGTCGGTCTCGTCGCAGTTTTCGAAAGGGAAAACTACGACGAGCCGAAGGCGCAATGGCCCTCCACAAATCCATAAGAAAACCTAAAAAATGGACCTAAAATCAAAATATAATCTGATATGATTTTGTTGGATGAAGTTTAGGCTTACCTGCTCCAGGCGATGGGTGAAATGGCGGCTCGTAGCTCCCGGAATCGACAAGTGAAGTTTTGGCTCCAAATTGGCACTTCTTCTCCCAAATTGACAAATGAAACAATGGTGACTATATTTGACCCATTTTTCTATTTATAAATGAAATAGAATATTCCTTTTTCAAATGTTTGATGCTTTTATGTCATTTGCTATAGTTTTAATCATTTTTTATCATATTTGGAATATCAGTTGACTATTTGACCTAGTTTCCAAGTGTGTAGGAGTTGTTAAGTGGTCTTTTGTGTTGTTTCTCGCGTTACAATGATCATCTCAGGTATGGACAAATCCCTTGAATGTTTTGTCATTATTTCGCAATGGTTAGATTGTAATTATTTTATTATGATGAGCTTACTCTTCGTTTGTTCTCGTGCTCTTGGAACTATGAGAATAAGTACCAAGTTACGATTTATTGCTTTTTCGAGCTCGTTAAAATCCCATGGAAAAGGATACCCCCCAGAGTCTACCTTTAAGCTCTTTTCAGGCTCTCGAAAAATGAAAAATATTGCCAAGTGAACTTGTCGCGTTCACGCTTGTTAAAGTATTTGAATGGTCATCTTCCTGGAGATAGTTTACCCCTTTTTTGGACGAGGGGGCACTACTTACGAAAAAGGTATACTCTAGCCAGTCATGACTGGAAGAGTCCTCTCCCATGTTGTTTTACCCTTTTTTTCGGGAAATGAGGCTAACTTTACGAAAAAGGACCATTGGATTCTTCTTTAGTTCTTTTCAGACTCTCTAAACATGAAATGAAGCCGAGTTTACCTTCTATGGACTCGTTAAACTTTCACACTAAAGGGCCCGTCATGGGACGAACCTCTCCTATCCCAAGTTCAGAAAATGTTTGGGATTGGACTCATCTATGAGATGAGCTATACCGAGCATCTGGTTACCCTCATCAAGCTCGTAAAAAACACATGAGGCACTCATCATTCATGGTGGGGAAAAAGGAAGGCTTTTATGTTAGACACTTTGTCAATGGCAGTACGTAGTCGTTCTTGAACATGGCACTCATTTTCATTTTCATACTGTACTTGGGTCATCCGTTTGTCATCGAGTCTTACTTACTTCTTGAGTTTCGTTACTCCTTTGAGTCATTCGAAGAAAGCTTCCATCATCAGTTGCATTAGAAGTTAGTGTTGTACTCGTCATGTCAATACTGCCAAGTCATGCTATGCCCATGTTCAAGAACAAGTCCACCATTTATTATCTACAGTCAGTATGCCTGCCACCATGTCGGTCTACTCTGAGTCAGTCTTTCATTTTACTATACCATCCAATCTACTCTACACATCTTTTGTCGTGTTTCGTGTCAATTGATGGGGGATTCATCATGGCCCTCCTTCGACAGATTCGTCATTGTCGACATCAACTCATCATCCAATGATTGAATCTAGAAACCAACCAGGTACCTTGGCCCTGCATGCCTCAATGGCAGGTTACCTCACTTTCAACATGAGTTTACATCATTGACTCTTGATTGAAAGATTTCATCTTGCGTTCGACTTCAACTCACTTATTCATGCTTGGTGATATGTACTATGATGCCTTGGCAATCATTGACATTAATGGTGATATCCCTCGCTCTTGTTAACGGTTTACATCAATGATCGGTAATCAAGTGGTTTCTACCATGTTCGACGTCAAGACCTTTGTAATCACATGGATAGATTCGTATCATTGCGGGTTCAACTTGAAGACCCTGGGAAGTCATATTTTACCCAGATTGCGATGGAGTTTGTATTGAGTTATATCGCACGGATCCACATTTGTATTGGTTGTGGCTGTGTTGTCATCTCATCATGGATCTACGCTTGTGTCTAGTAGCCATGATTGTGTTCAGTCGGTCATTACTACCATGGATATGCATTGTATTGGTCGGCAGCCATGTTGTGAGTCATTTGAGACTGTGTACTCAAAGTCAGTTATACTGCAGTAGCATCCTTCATCCAACAAATCCATTGCCATTCCTTCTATCAAAGCATTTCACCTGTCTATCTTCAACAGCTTCATGCTTTCGGGGGCATTCTGTTACACCTAAAATCTTTCCATCATGAGATTCAATATATACACCCCTGGAGTTACCTTGAGTGAGTGATTGACTTGGAATGATTTGTACCCATTTGTACTATGTTTTGAGAGGTCATCGCAGGTTGCATTCATGCGGAGGGCGACGTCGCAACTTGCTTTATAGCAGGATGCACCGATGTCAGTTAATAGACAAAAATAGCCCTTCGAGCCCCTTCTCGAAGCTTGCTGACTTGGGACCCTATCCCTGACCTCCTGGGAGAGTTGGCACTCAGTTCCTAACACCTTGGAAAGATCCCCTAAGTCTCTCCTACCATATCTCAACCTATCCTATCCATACCCTATCCACTTAGTCCTATTTAAATGAAGCTCACTCCCATCCCAAGGGGAGGAAGTCTATGGTACTCTTATGCTGGTAAAATTAAGCTCAATAGATCTAACACTCTAGCTTGGGGAGTATCCACTTCCCTCTAGGAGCTTTGGCATGGCTTGTCGGAAGGAGCTTGCAACGTTAAGGCAATGGTTGTAATCGTCTTTTCTATTGTACTTCTCCACTTTTCAATACAGTTAATATAATTGCTTTCCATAAATGTTGTCTCCTTGATGATGTTTAGATTTTTCCTCCTTAACTATTAGCTTACATCTATCATATGAGATATATGCTTTCACTTCTCGTGGTCTATTACATGTTCAACAGGGTTTAGCTACCTGCTATCTGGCAACGCTGGAGCATTGGATCAACGAAGGAGAAAGGGATCTACAAATCTATGGTAAACAATCTACTCTTTCATTTGTATTTCTATACGATCTAGGAAAGTGTTTTATGTTATGTCTTATTTGTTCTAGACTTACGTTAAGCTAGGGAGATCAGGTCTTGAGTTCGCTCTTGGTATATTGTCCGTAAAACAATAGCAAATGTCAAAGTTTATGCTAAATACATGATCTTTGTTGGTTTGAGTTTCCAATTGCCATCGTTGGTGAAAGAGATTAAATAAACAAATAGTTATGCTAATACACCAGGGGGTTTTGTAATACTAAAAATTAGTAATATTGGTAATGGGCACCTGTTGATTGCTTGCAATAGTGTTGAACAACTTCAAACTGCTCGGAATTATTTCAAATAGATGAAGAAGAGTATTTGATGGTGAAAGATTTGGTAAATATATGAATGTTTCAAATCTCTCTGAAGATGGATAAATGAAAATTAGGGCAGATGGAAAAGCATATTACGAAGACATCAAACAGAGCATCTCATGTTTGATATCAAATATCTGATCCGAAGAATAGGTGGAAGCTGGTATATATATGTATTAGTCCCAATAAAGAGAGAATCAATCCACACATTAAAAGGACTTCTTCCAGATTTCAAGTCGATAACAAATGGATCCATATTTTCAACAATTCAATGAGCATTTTTAGGCAATATTCAAACTTTCAAAGACTCAGGTGGCAAAGTGCTTGTTCGTTACAAGGATGCTCATCTTCATGTCTTCTCATTAATTCGGTGATCACAAAATAATGATGGAGGACAGTTGACAGTCAAAGACTTTATCGGAGGTAGAGAGTTAGCAGGCATAATATTACTTCCAGATCTTAAGGCATGAATTGAGTAGTCAAAAGATTAATTCCAGATTTGACTACAAGTGGAAAATTCAAAGGCATTTGATTCCAGCATTCCAGATTTTTAGAACTAATTTTAGATTTAGACTTATTGTTAGATTCTATTCTTAAAATTTTGTAACAACCCGAGGAGTCTACAAGATGTATTTTTCTATTTGAAACTATGATTTTGGAATGAGAAAAGGGGGCAGGGAGGTTCCAGCCAGGGACTCGTGAGAGGACAGTTTTTGTACAGTATGCATATTTTATCTTGTTGATCAGTTAATGCAATGAGACAACACTATTGAAGACTCATGATAGTATCTTGTAAGCTTATGTGATTTCTTCTCTTTATTTCATATCCATTTCCTCTTGTGATTTTATGCATAACTATATTATGTATTGAGGATCTTTTCTTAGCTTTGCTTCATCTTTTATGAAGAGTTTTCATTCAATTTCTTCATCTTCTATGAAGAGTTTTTGCTAATTTGCCTTCATCCTTAGTTATAATTGATATTATTCATGTTCATTCAGCCATTTTTGTGTACAACTCAAACTCAGCTTGTATGTACTAGATTTCCTTTAACATGTGTTAATCGTTCCTTAATCATAATTTTCATTGAGTCAATTCCTGGATTTCCTTAAAGCCTAAACAAACCCATTTAAATTTTATTCAGCCCTAGATCTTAAGATGAACTAGCCATGCTCCTTCTGCAGTCAAGGTGCATCTTTTAGTGATAACATCTTGTATGTACTAGATTTCCTTTAACATGTGTTAATCGTTCCTTAATCATAATTTTCATTGAGTCAATTCCTGGATTTCCTTAAAGCCTAAACAAACCCATTTAAATTTTATTCAGCCCTAGATCTTAAGATGAACTAGCCATGCTCCTTCTGCAGTCAAGGTGCATCTTTTAGTGATAACATCTTATGGCGCCATTGTCAAGGACGGGGGAGCAAATATATCTTCCCCGGGGAAAACAACAATGAAGAGATCTATTGCTTGAAGGTGGACAAGTAATAGGCATATGAATATTGGCTGCAAATTACTCACTTGGTGATTCCAACTTCTACGGATCCGGATTTCAAAGATTCACTGATGATTTCATTGGACTATGAGGACTTTAGATGTTGCTTCTATTGTTTCAATGTATGCATGTCTAGATTTTACAAAACTTCCTGGTTTTCCGAATCTTCTTCCTATGGATGAATATTTGTTGAGAAATGGTTCTAAATTCAATGGAGAAGATCTGAGTTTAACTTTGAAACATATATCTAATTTCCATGAATTTACGGAGCTACTTAGATTTAAACATGAAGATGTCTTCACTAGACTATTCTATGATTCATTATAAGGAAAGTGTAAAAGTTGGGTTGAAGATTTGTCTGTTAGGTCAATTATATCAATAACAGATTTATGGATTGTCTTTTTGAAGACATGGATGGAGAAGACAGAGTTTAGGGCAGATTCTCTTTCCATTCCAGATTTTTGAGAATGGAATAATATGTGCACCGATGAGGAAATAAATGAGAATGTTTCTTCTCTTTTGTCTTCTTATTTAAAGTCAAGCTCATGTAACTCAGAATCTAAAGTCATCTTTTTAGAAGAATTTGCCAAGTATATTGAGAAAGAGATTGAAGCTTTAGAGATAACAATACAGAGCTTGTCTTTTCAAAACCCGTTTCAACTGTCTTATGATATCAAGATTGGAAAATGTTCTGAGAATAAAGACAAGTTTGATGATTCAAAATTGAAACAGTGGTATGGAGAAAATTGCACGCATGGATTGTTTAATCATCAAATGCTTGAATATCTTGAGGGTTATTATGTTTTTTATGACCCAGTAGCCGACTATATGGAGGAGTTTTCCAATCCGGATAGTTAGTTATGTTTTCATCATAAAGATCAGCTAGCATACGGAAAAAGACAGATTCTCACATCACTCTCTAATGGCCTAAAAAACTATGATCCAATAGATGCTTATTTTGAAATTTTTATTAGTTCAAGTTGTGCATCTCTGATAAGCTATAAGTATGGGAATCCATTTTATGATGATTTACCATTGTTCAAAATTTTATTTTTTCTGATCGAAGGTATGAAAGAAATCCAGTGTATGAGACAGTTGTTGGAATGGTTACACTGGCAATTTGGTATTACATGATTAACCAACCGAGTTGGTTAGTGTATATAGTGCACATAAATAAGCTCGTCTCAAGAGCATTTGTTCAGTTTAGTTTTTCAGTAGTAGAGCAGTTATTTGGTTTTAGTATGAAATTGGCTTACAACATAAGCAATTTCTATTTCAGTTTGATTTAGTGTGTACTAGTTCTGCATGAATAAAGACTCCATCCCAATGGAATATTGGTACAGGACAGGGCAGATTGCAAGTTTTCCAGTTTGCAGTGAATGTTAAGCAGAGTCTGGTTACAGGTTGTAAAGATGAAATGGAAAAGGCACAGGTCCTGCATGTTCTTGGCAGCTCACATGGAGCATGCCATCCCCAGACTGAGCCAGATGTTATCACCAGAATATACTCGACAACATGCATGTAAAACAAACCTTGATTTTCGCTGCCGGAAACTGTTAACCCAACATTTTTTCACCAAAGCTTTGAATTTTTGTTCCCATCAGCCTGGTCAATTCCTCATCATCTTAAACCTCCTTCATGGATGTCTTTGGCTTTTAGTCTTTTTTATTTGTATCTAAAAATTCCAAGGATCTTTAAGCCAATTGGCCAAAGCTTTAAAACATCGTGTAAAGTTTTGCTTTTGTATTTGTTTCCAAAGCCCAAAATTACAAAACTTAAAAAGTAATAAAAATAAATATAAGATATATCATTTTTATGAACCATTTGATATGGTTTTAAAATCATATTTTATATTTTTTTATTATTTTAATAAAGTGGCTTTGATCACTTTTATAAAAGGTTTGGCCTTTGTCCATTTCTACACCAAACCTCCACTTACCGCCACACTAAATATTCGAGAGTCTTAGCCTACCCACATGGAGTCCACGTGATCATCTTGTGCACTACGCATTGGTTATCCCTCCAAATCTGATTGGATATAAACATTTAAAATAATATTTTTGTTCTCTATGTGGGAGATGTAAGAGATATCTTACAGGTGAATCACTACAACCCTAGATGAACACTTGCAAGCAGATCTCACCGGGAGTTAAAGTATGGACTATGCGTTGTCAAATAGCCAAGACAAGAGTTAATATAAAGACAACAAAGTTCATTCTTTGGTTGCATGTGAGATGTCACATAAATGTCTGAATCACCAAGTGCCAAAGCGTGCAAAGGGTCAACACCAATAAATATAAAGAATGCTCATGTAGTTTGTTTGGTTTCGATGTGCCATCTATAGCCTGCCAAGGCAGTCACTGATAGAAAATGTCAAAGTTTATGCTGAAGATATGATCTCTGTTGGTTCGAGTTGCCAATCGCCATCGTTGGTGAAAGAGATTAAATAAACAAATAGTTATACTAATCCACCCGTGGGTTTTGTAATACCAGAAATCAGTTATATTGGTAATGGGCACCTGTTGATTGCTTGCGATAGTGTTGAACAACTTCAAACTGCTCGACATTGTTTCCAATAGATGAAGCAAATTATTTGATGGCGAAAGATTTGGTAAAAATATGAATGTTTCAAATCTCTCTGAAGATGGATAAATGAAAATTAGGGCAGATGGCAAAGCATATTACGAAGACATCAAACAAAGCATCTCATGTTTGATATCAAATCTCTGGTCCGAAGAATAGGTGGCAGCTGGTATATATATGTATTAGTCCCAGTAAAGAGAGAATCAATCTAGAAATTAAAAGGACTTCTTCCATATTTCAAGTCGATAACAAATGGATCCAGATTTTCAGCAATTCAATGAGCATTTTTAGGCAGTATTCAAACTTTCAAAGACTCAGGTGGCAGAGTGCTTGTTGGTGACAAGGATGCTCATCTTCAGGTCTTCTCATTAATTCAGTGATCATAAAAGAATGATGGAGGACAGCTGACAGTCAAAGACTTTATCGGAGGCAGAGAGTTAGCAGGCATAATATTACTTCCAGATATTAAGGCATGAATTGAGCAGTCAAAAGGTTGATTCCAGATCTGACTACAAGTGGCAAATTCAAAGGAATTTGATTCCAGCATTCCAGATTTTTAGAACTAATTTTTGATTTATACTTATTGTTAGATTCTATTCTTAAAAGTTTGTGACAGCCCCATGAGTCGACAAGATGTATTTTTCTATTTAAAACCATGATTTTGGAATGAGAAAAGGGGGCAGGGAGGTTCCAGCCAAAGACTCGTGAGAGGACAGTTTCTGTACAGTATGCATATTTTATCTTGTTGATCAATTAAAGCAATGAGACAATGCTCTTGAATACTCATGACAATATCTTGTAAGCTTATGTGATTTCTTTTCTTTATTTCATATCCATTTCCTCTTGTGATTTTATGCATAACGATATTATGTATTGAGGAGCTTTTGTCAGCGTTGCTTCATCTTTTATGAAGAGTTTTCGCTCAATTGCTTCATCTTCTATGAAGAGCTTTTGTTAAGTTGCCTTCATCCTCGGTTATAATTGATATTATTCATGTTCATTCAGCCATTTATTTCTACAACTCAAACTCAGCTTGTATGTACTAGATTTCCTTTAACATGTGTTAATCATTCCTTAACTGATCATACTTTTTATTGAGTCAACTCCTGGATTTCCTTAAAGCCTAAACAAACCCATTTAAATTTTATTCATCCCTAGAGCTTAAGATGAACTAGCCATGCTCCTTCTGCAGTCAAGGTGCATCTTTTAGTAATAACATCTTTTGGCGCTGTTGTTGGGGACGGAGGAGTGAAGATATCTTCCCCGGGGAAAACAACAATGAAGAGATCTATTGCTTGAAGGTGAACAAGTAATATGCATATGAATATTGGCTGCAAATTATTCACCTAGCGATTCCAACTTCTACGAATCCAGATTTCAAAGATTCACTGATGATTCCATTGGACCACGAGGACTTCAGATTTCAAGGTATGCATGTCTGGATTTTACAAAACTTCTTGGTTTTCTGAATCTTCTTCCTACGGATGAATATTTGTTGAGAAATGGTCCTAAATTCAATGGAGAATATCTGAGTTTAACTTTGAAACATATATCTAATTTCTATGAATTTACGGAGCTACTTAGAGTTGAACATGAAGATGTCTTCACTGGACTATTCTATGATTCATTACAAGGAAAGTGTAAAAGTTGGGTTGAAGATTTGTTTCTTAGGTCAATTAGATCAATAACTGATTTTTGGATTGTCTTTTTGAAGACATGGATGGAGAAGACAGAGTTTAGGGAAGATTCTATTTCCATTCCATATTTCAGAGAATTGAATAATATGTGGACCGATGAGGAAATAGATGATAATTTTTCTTCTCTTTTGTATTCGTATTTAAAGTCAAGCTCATGTAACTCAGAATCTAAAGTCATCTTTTTAGAAGAATTTGCCAAGTATATTGAGAAAGAGATTGAAGCTTTAGAGGTCAAAATACAGAGCTTGTCTTTTCAAAACCCGTTTCAGCTGTCTTTTCATATCAAGATTGGAAAATGTTCCAAGAATAAAGACAAGTTTGATGATTCAAAACTGAAACAATGGTATGGAAAAAATTGCATGCATGGATTGTTTAATCATCAGATGCTAGAATATCTTGAGGGTTATTATGTTTTTTATGACCCAGTAGCCGACTATATGGAGGATTTTTTCAATCATGATAGTTGGTTATGCTTTCATCATAAAGATTAGCTAGCATATGGAAAAGGAAGATTCTCACATCACTCTCTAATGGCCTGAAGAGCTATGATCCAGTAGCTGCTTATTTGGAAATTTTTATTAGTTCAAGTTGTGCATCTCTGATCAACTGTAAGTATGGGCTTCCATTTTATGATGATTTACCATTATTCAAAATTTTATTTTTTCTGATCAAAGGTATGAAAGAAATCCAATGTATGAGACAGTTGTTGGAATGGTTACACTGGCAATTTGATATTACGTGATCAATCAACCGAGTTGGTTAGTGTATATAGTGCACATAAATAAGCTTGTCTCAAGAGCAGTTGTTCAGTTTAATTTTTTCAGTAGTAGAGCGGTTATTTGGTTTTAGTATGAAATTGGCTTACATCATAAGCAATTTATATTTCAGTTTGATTTAGTGTGTACTAGTTTTGCATGAATAAAGACTCCAGCCCAATGGAATAATGGTACAGGACATGGCACATTGCAAGTTTTCAGTTTGCAGTGAATGGTAAGCAGAGTATGGTTACAGATTGAAAAGATGAAATGGAAAAGGCACAGGGTCTGCATGTTCTTGGTAGCTCACA
This sequence comes from Larix kaempferi, assembly GCA_027924585.1. Classification (NCBI taxonomy): domain Eukaryota; kingdom Viridiplantae; phylum Streptophyta; class Pinopsida; order Pinales; family Pinaceae; genus Larix; species Larix kaempferi. The sequence continues at coordinate 390,248 of BSBM01001296.1, read as the reverse complement.
GGGAGCATGCCATCCCTAGACGGAGCCAGATGTTGTCACCAAAATCTACCCGACAACATGCATGTAAAACAAATCTTGATTTTTGCTGCCAGAAACTGATAACCCAACATTTTTTCACTAAAGCTTTGAAATTTTGTTCCCATCAGCCTGGTCAATTCCTCATCATCTTAAACTTCCTTCATGGATGTCTTTTGCTTTTAGTCTTTTTTGTTTGTATCTGAAAATTACCAAGGTCTTTTTCTACTGTGTTATTGGTTGAATTGTACATGCCTGTTATGGCACTATTTGCAAGATTGAATTGGCTCAGTGACTGAGTGTAATGTCTGTACAAACTTTTGATGTAAATTCTTGTTGTTGTACTCTTTATTCAAGAAGATAAATAAATCTCTCTTACTGGTTTTCCCCAAGGTGTGGGGTTTTTCTAGGGTCATGGTTGACCAAAAATTCCTTGTCTAAATGCTCTTTACTGCATGCTGATAAAATTTCTTGTGCATGATCTTTTAGGATAGTCTATTGTAAATTTTTTTTTCCACTACTAAATTCACTTTTAGTATTGTATATCAGCTATAGGAGTAATTTATTAATGCTTGTGTGTGCACAACATTTTTTGGTATTCTGTTTATGCCTTATATCGTGGCTACCTAATGTGTTTGAAAAAATTACTTAGTGATTGCGTGTGAATATTGGGTACATTTTGTCATTTTTTCTTCATGGTATCAAAGCTCGAGCTCTGAGATTACAGTCAATCATTGGTACAGCTGAGTGTGCAAGATATTTGCATGATAAGGATTGTTTTGTAGCAGCTATTAGCAAGAATATTGTTGATAAATACAACTTAGAAGTGAGTTTTGGTATAGGTGGGAAGAGTTTGCATTGTTGGAAAGAGCAAGAAGTGGAGGTTGGCCAACATCCAGTATGAGGATCGGTTGGAAGGGATTTCCAACTACTTGCAGTGTAAAGCTCGCATGAGTGCAGTACTCAAGGAGAACAAAGTTTGGTCATTCGTCAATACTGTAGTGATACCACCTACTAATGATCCTACATGCCTTGACATACATGAGGTGAAGGAGGATAGACCGTAGATATTTCTTCTGAACGGTGTTCGAGATCACCTCATTCCACATTTGGAAGAGAAACAAACTGCCAAGGAGATGTGGGATACTTTGAAAATTTTGAATGAGAACAAGAATGAAAATCATAAGATGGCTTTAAAGGATACGCTTCATGGAACGAAGATGGCTAAAGGTGAGAATGTAGCCTCTTACCTCACTAGACTTAAACAAGTAAAAGATGAAATCAATGTAGTTGGTGAGGTGATTCTCGATCTCGAACTAGTGCGGATAGCCCTGAAGGGATTCACCAAGGAGTGGGATGTGTTCGTGAAGTGTGTAGTTGGCAGGGATAACTTTCCCTCTTGGGAAAAACTATGGGATTATTTTACTCGGGAGGAGATCTGAGAAGGGTCTCAAGGGAAGACTGAGCAAGATACTAATGAATAGAATGTGGCCCTTTGAACTAAGAGTAGAAAGAAGAAGGGTGGATCAAGTAGTGGAGCCAGGTATGATAAGGACCTGATCAAAGTGAGATTCTTTGCTTGCTAGGGTTATGGTCAATACCTTGGGTAGTGTCCCAACAAGACAAAGGACAAGAATAAAGAAGAGACCGAGGTGGCCTCTCCAACTGAAGTGGAAGAGTTTGCGAAGAAATTCGAGAAGAAATTTTTTCTTGTCTCAGTTCTTTAAGAAAACAATGTAGCTGAGAGTTTGGGTACTGGAGCATGGTACATATATGGCGGAGCAACATGCCATATGATGGGGACACGAGCTATGTTTTGATATTTGAAAGATATAGACATATTTATTCTGACTCGGGATGGGTATGCCGACACCCAACAGTAGAATGAGTTGGAAGAGTCCTATATCAACTCAAGTTTGGTGGCTATCTGAAGGTTGGTGATGTGTTGCTTGTTCCAGAGCTGAAAGGGACTTGCTCTCAATTTCAGCTCTAGAGGAAGTTGGATATGCGTTCCTTCATGTGGGAGGGTGTGTTTATGATATCCGGTGAGTGGGGGCTTGGGTGCAGCGATTCTGCTTGGCATTCATGATGGCAGGGTATATCAAGTACTAGTGCATCCTATGGATGATGAGCCTAGTGAGAGATCAGACTCAGTGGTAGTAGTGGTGGATTTCGGTGTGGAGGATTCATCCAGCTCTGTGAGGAAAGCAAGTTGGTATGATATGGTCCTTCAAGATGAGAAAGAGGGTGAGAAGTTCTCTCAGTTCATAGTAGTCAAGTGCATATCTTCAACATTTGATATGGTGTAGGTATCTAAGGGGAAATCAGATTTAGAAGGAGCTTCAACTTTTGGAGGGAGAGGACTGGAGAGAGATCCAGGTGGAGCTGATTCCAATAGCACCTCCCTTGCTAAGAGGGAGTGTTAGCATTTTGTAGCTCGGAGGCACTCCTGCATTAGGTTCCTAGGTGCAGGGGTCCGAGAACTTATGAAGTCTCATTAAATAATTCATAAAGTGACTTTATGGGCTTTTATTTAAGTACTTTATGATGTGACCTTTTAATTTAAAAGTGATTTGTACTTTATAGTTTTTATAAAGTGACTTTTCGAAAAGATGAGATTTTATATAGTTATGACTTAGGAGATTTCAGTCATCTTGAGAAAAAATCTCATCCTTAGATCTTGTGGGCCTAGATCTAATCTCAGCCCTAGAATATGGAAAGTCTTAGGAGTTACCCTAATGAGGAAAATAAAAAGAGAGCACACGACTTCATTTTCCACTTAACCAAGAGAAGTTGGAGAGATAGGGGCACACACTCCAAGGATAAATAGGAGAGGAGAGATAGAGAGGATTTGTGAAGAAGAAAGGAAGAGGAGGATGGGAGCAAGGGTGCATTTCCCAAGGAGAGGGGCATGCATCCCTAGGAGAGACCAGCACTTCAGTAGCTGAAGAGAAGAGCACATTTTCCCATGAGGATTGATTCAGAATGGTGACAGTATTGTAAAACAGAAAAGGGGGTTCGTACAGTTGATAAGGAGGTCCGTACCCTTAAGTTTTGTTTAAAATCCTTGTCCTATGTGGGCTGTACTTTTTTGTGGACCGATATGATTTCTGTGTGAACTAAGTGGAGTCACACTTCTCGATGGAATGAGTAAACGTCATGTTAGTCATAGCCACATGAACAAGAATAGACCTTTCTTATGATGACGAGATGTTCAGGACAAGACATGATTCTCAGATGATATCCAGATGTGTTCCAACATGATGATACATGCCTAGATAAGAGGGAATGTTGATCTTTGTAGCTACGTGAGGTATCCTCACTAGCTAAGTCGACCCAAAAATAAATAATAAACAAATATTTTGTTGCTCCTAAGACAAGTAGGCCCAGTGAAGTTAACAAGTCGTCCCCACAGTGAAAAAAAAGTTCATCTTAGAACAAATATAAAGAAAGGTGACACCCTCCTCATTTGGACATCAATCAAGTTTGCTCAAGCAAGGAGACGTTTGCTCAATGGTTGTAGAAGACTGTTTTTTGGGGGTTCTTTCTTTGGTATCATTTTTCTATGTGATCCCCCTTGTTCTAGGTCATTTTTATATCTGTTGTACTCGTACTTTGTACTGAATATCTAAATAAGAAAGGATGGTTGTGTTTTTCCCAAGTTTGGGTTTTCCCAGGGTAAAATATTATGTCTCTTGTCTTTCTATGCATAGTTCTTCTTTTAGTGATCCTTATGTGTATTTAAATTTGAAAGAGATGAAAATTATACTACTATATTATTAAAATCTAACAATAAGAATCATCAAGGTAAGAAATTAGTCTAACAATTATTGTTGTAATTTCACTTATGTTTCATAAGGGCCATCAATGATTTAATGGGATTCCAAGGTGAACGAAAAGTTACTCCATCCAATTTAGTAGGTTTCCCTACTATGAACATGTACAAGTAGATCATCAGTTTGATACAATGCATATTAGAAAGAATGTAACAAAAACATTATAGAGAGTCTTAGATGGAAGTAGTAATAAAGAAAAAATCATCAAAGTTTGTAATGGCATTCATGAATCCAATTATGTAATGAAGAATTTGATTCATTCTTCTAGTTATGGATAACCAAACTACCTTCCATTGTTACTTACAGAGTAGGAAAGCATTGTTGTAAAATATGTCATTTACAAAATTAAATTTCCCACTGGATTTGCTTCAAACATAAATAATATCTTAATGAAGAAAGGAGAATTTGCGGGGTAAAAATATCATGACTGGAATAACTTTACCCCAAACAATCTCATGACTTCTAGTCATAATATTTTACCCCAAAAGTTCTCCTTTATTCGTTAAGATATTATTTATGTTTGAATCAAATCTAGTGGGAAATTTAATTTTGTAAATAACATATTTTACAACATTGCTTATGTGTGTGTGTGTGCGTGGAAAAACATTATGATTCCTTTTTGTGTTATAATATGTTCTAGCTCTATCTCTCTCGGACAACTTTGACAACAACACAAGACAAGTTATATGTGATATTGGAAAACACATGAGGTAAGTATGGATTTATATTTGAAATCTTATTTGTAGAACGTGCTAACATGTGATTTACTTGCATTGTATTATTTTATTTGTTGAAATCATCCATGATTTTCTTGGATCAAGTGTAGGTGGTTCTCATTAAAGAAGTATAAAGAAGATAAAAAGTATTGGAAGAGAAAAATACATTGACTAATGTGTGAAATGCAAAAGTATCTACCTTCGGACTTTTCAATGCACAAGAACACTACCTCATACACCAAGTTGAGGAATTGAAATATGGGGACCTATACACACAAGTTCAATGTGGATGGTGGAGAGGCACTTGAAGGCATTGAAGGATTTCATTACATAAAGATCGTGTCCTAAGGGGTCTATGGTTGAGGGATATATGTTATATCAATCCTTAGTGTATGTTAGTGATTTTTTTCTTGAAGTAGCAACATATATGAATAATGTGCCTCTCATTTGTGATGGCAATTCCATCAACAAATTTGAAGGGGAGGTTTTGTTGGGGAAAGGTAGAATGAGGAAAGTGAAAGGTTAGATGATAGAGAGCATCTATAATAGTTTATATTAAATTTTATCAATATAATTATAATTATTTAATATTTATTCATCCATAATTTCTTAAGTTTTAACATGATACCTAATTATTGAAGAATTGTTTTTTATTCAATTCATAAAGATGGTCGAGAGTGGGATGCACTACATTTATACATTGCTTGAGTAGATAAAGGTATGGATAGAATGATGTACACAATTTTATGGTAGGTTATCATGGGATGTGGTGGAGGGGTTGATTAGAGGAGTTAATTGATCTCAAGATACCAATATTATGCATATGGAAATTGATTTAGCATATGGTATACAAGATAGATGTGCAAGCATATCTACCCATAATTTTTAAGTTTTTTTTTAAATTAATGTATGTGTTGTGTTTTTTTCCTCAAAATATTAAGTAGGTATAAATTAAATATGTTTATCATTTGATGATGCATTTTTAACATGACGATTTTATTGCAAGTTGTAATGCCCCAGTGTAGCTAAGTTCATGACATGGGTTACAATTTGCGGGTCCAGAGATGATCCAAGAGATGGATGAGCAGATGCAATCCAACTGGACATTGCTGAAAAAGGCCAAAGACAGACCTAAAACTTATGTCAATGCACACCGAATGAAAAAGAACCCTGAGTTTAGAGATAGAGTGTTCTTGTTGGTTAAGTTGTAGAAGAGTTCTATCGATTTGGAAAATAGGAAAAATTGTCACCACAGTTTGAGGGACCATTTGAGATCAGTAATTGATTGGGACCAATTTTCTTACCATCTCAGTTTTCCATCATTACTGAGTTCAATGCATGATATTTTTCATGTTCTTCTATGTGACATTATATGTTAGATCCATCTTAAGTTGTCAACTTGAGTAATTTGTAGATATTAGAAGAGGGAGCCTTAGTGGCTAAGCCGATTCATATTTTGGAGCAACAAACACAACATATTTGGAATCGATTAGTTGATCTGGTCAAATTTCAATGGGATAGTTATAGTCTCAGTTCTACAACCTGGGATGATGTATCGATGATGCATGTAGAGTTTCCTCACTTATTTTAGAACTTCAGGACAAATTTTCCTGAAGTGGGGGTGTATGTAGTGCCCCGTTTTTGTGATAGACCATAGACTTTGATTATAGACCATAGATCTAATGATGACTATTCTTTCAGGGCATTCAATTGTGAATGACCTGGTTATGTGTGGCTTAGACTTAGACTATGTGATGTTGTATTATGAGGAAATTCGATTTCGGATGATCCAGTTATATGTGTGAGACTGGTACATGTCGCTATCTATGTGCTACTAATGATGATTCTATATGATTTTGGGATGATGATGATCATGTTATGATTTCACTAATGATTATGCTATGATGATGATATAGATGGACAACTCACATGATCATGATATGATTTGATGTTGATCAAATGTTTTATGTCATTGCTATGATTTTGAGATGGTTAAGATGTTATATGATTTTATCATGATTCGATATGATCGAATGAATGTGCAATGTGACAATTTTTATTAATGATTATGCTTATATATATAATGTACTCTGATGAGTCTTCAAGTGTGACATGTAGAGCAGGTACATGTGATGTAAATAGGTGTTGATATGCCATGGGCTTGGAATGAGCCACAAATCAGTGACAGGTATTGACAACCTATTATATATGTGATTATGTGGAAATATTGGAAAACTATTTGATGCACATGATGTACATGGAATTAGAATGAGTCAAATACATTGACAGGTAATGTCAAGCTATGATTTTGTGAAAATCCTCATAGCAGATCTAAGACATGATGTATACCTCACAAGAGTAATTATGATTAAGCAGGAAAATAGAAGAAGACTGAACAATACAGTATAATGAGCAACATAATAATATGGTACAGTAGAACTCAGATAGAAGCAATAATACTTCACACACACTAGTTAATTAATCACAATATGGACAAATAAATAGTATAATGGTAGAGAGGATTCGAATTCCTAAGGTGGCAGTTTGAATTAGCCTCTCAGAGTGATCATAAGATCAATAGAGTGTCATCGGAGCACAACTAGGTGTCCTCATGATCATCGAAGCACAACTAGAAGTCTTCATCATCATCAGTGGAGTCATCAATGCTCAAGTAACTGTCAACCATCAGTCAAACTAACTCTGGTAGGTGTAACTGAGTGTAACTAAGTGTAACTGCTGTAACTGACTGTAACTGAGTGTAATTGAGTGTAACTAAGTGTAACTGAGTGTAAACTGAAGACAACTGGACTGGTAGGTGAAGAAGGGTGAGTTGCTCCCTAAAATAAAGGAAGAAGGGTGCATTAAGCAACTGGAGGGCTAAAACTGAATAGTGAGAAGCTCCTGGGGGCTGGCTAACTGAGGGCTAGGTGTTGGACTGATGACTGGGATGCATGCAAAATGCATGCAAACCCTAGAATACATGCAAACCCTAAAGGTGCATGCATGACTGAAAATGTAAATGATCAAAATACTGGTGGGACTAGGATGGAGTATAGGAATATCCTAACACCCCCCCTTAATCCATCCTGGGCCCTGGTAACTAAGACCAAAGGTCACCCAATACAATGAATAATAACAGTCAATAAACCAAGGAAGTGGGAAAATTGCATGGGAAACATACCCCCTCCGCAAAAAATAGACTGTAAGGCACACACAAAAATAAATGCTCCAAACTCAAGTAGGTGTGATGCTTGGTCATATGTCTAGAGGTATCTTCTTCTTGGGAAGAAGTGGATCATGCTCAAAAAGCATGTGTTTGTACTTGCTCTTCAGTTCGAATGTGATGAGAACAAATCCAACAGTATGAGAATGATCCTTGAACCTGTGATTCGAATCAGATGAGGTAGGATAAAATCTGTGAAAGTGCATATAGTCTTTTGTCTTCTCCTTCGAACCACCATGGGTGATATTGTGCCAAAAATAACTATTACATGTTTGCTTGAAATCAAAATCAGATTTAAGATTTAAAAAATAGTTTCTTGAGATCTCCTTTGAACCAGCAGGGGTGAGATCAAAACTATCATATGCATGAGAAATTTTCCCAAGCAGTAATTGCTTAGAGCCCAAATTAGATACAAGACCGGAATCATGGCTTCTTGAGATCAATTTTGAATCATGAGAGGTGAGATCAAAACCAATAGATGCATGAGAAATTATCCCATGCGAATGGCAATGGCCATATTCTTCAATGACCTTCTAAAAGCATGGAATTATGATCATATAGTAGTATAAAAGAGGAGATAGCTGGAGAGGAGCGAATGCATTACCTTCAATAGCTTTTTTGACCTCCGAAATAATCATGTGATCATGATGCAAACCAACAGACTCTAGTGCAAGAGAGGATTTAGGACCTTCTGCAATATCTAGAGTGTGAGCTGGCACAGAAAGAGAAGAAAGTTTGAGCATGAGTGGAGAATCTACAAGTTCTTTGTCAACAACTTCAATATGAGATGATACTGGTTCATGATCTGAGAGACCATCAAGGGGAGCGAATGGAACACTTTGCTTGCTTTCGAATGGATTTGGACCAATCCCTTCATTCTGTCTGCCAAATATTTCATTCAAGTAGGCCCATAGCTCTTTTGGAGATTCAACATCATCAATGAATTGATGTACCAAGCACTGAGACACAGAAAGCATCATGTTTCCCATGGCTTTGTCACCATTATTTAACCAGTCAATATTTTCTTCAGAGGATTCGAAATCTCTCTCAAAACAATAATCAAAGAGACCATTTCTCTTCAAATGTGCTATCATCTTTGGTTTCCTTTCATCATAGTTGAATGGAGAAAGAGGATCATAGTTGAATGGAGGAGGATAGATTTCTTCTGAATACATTGAAGCTATAGAAGACTTGCAAAAACAATATAGAATAACTGCAACTGCTACTGCTGCAAAAATGCAGAAACTGTTGCAACTGCTACACTCGAAATTTTGGTAATAACCTGCAAAAAACTCTCAAGAATGGAGATAAACAATACTCTCAACATGCTCTGATACCATGTGAAAATACTCACAGTAGATCTAAGAGATGATGTATACCTCACAAGAGTAATTATGATTAAGCAGGAAAATAGAAGAAGAGTGAACAATACAGTATAATGAGCAACAGAATAATATGGTACAATAGAACTCAGATAGAAGCAATAATACTTCACGCACACTAGTTAATTAATCACAATATGGACAAATAAATAGTACAATGGTAGAGAGGATTTGAATGCCTAAGGTGGCAATTCGAATTAGCCTCTCAGAGTGATCATAAGATCAATAGAGTGTCATCGGAGCACAACTGGAAGTCGTCATCATCATCAATGGAGTCATCAATGCTCAACTAACTGTCAACCATCAGTCAAACTAACTTTGGTAGGTGTAACTCAATGTAACTGAGTGCAACTGAGTGTAACTGACTGTAACTGAGTGAAACTAAGTGTAACTGAGTGTAAACTGAAGACAACTGGACTGGTAGGTGAAGAAGGGCGAGTTGCTCCCTAAAATCAAGGAAGAAGGGTGAGTTGCTCCCTAAAATCAAGGAAGAAGGGCGCATTAAGCAACTGGAGGGCTAAAACTGAATAGTGAGAAGCTTCTGAGGGCTAGGTGCTGGACTGATGACTGGGATGCATGCAAACCCTAGAATGCATGCAAACCCTAAAGGTGCATGCATGACTAAAAATGTAAATGATCAAAATACTGGTGGGACTAAGATGGAGTATAGGAATATCCTAACAGATTCATGTTTTATTTGAAATCTTATTTTATAAGATTTTATGTGCGTGGTGTTTACGTGCAGGTGTTGGATGTGATTTCCAATCAATCCAAATCAGGGGATGAGGATGAACCTGATACAAGTTAATTCTATCAAATGTACACGTGATGAGTTCGTCTAGAGCGAGAGAGGATCCGACTCATTAGATGTGTTTTGCCGCGAGGGTCGGCCATAGTACGGTCACTCACGTGGTATATTGCTGGGGGGCACACAATAAGGACTTGGCCTTCTTCCTCAGGAACCACCAGTGCCTCAACAGGGTAGGTGGGTTGAGTTAATGACGTCTCAACCGTCATACCATATCCCCACCTGAGGGATTATCTGAAGGGAATGTAGGAAGCATGGCGCCTTGATATCACTGGTTGCGACGAAAATGCGACGGTTAATTAACTAATAAATATTGTGCAAGGGAAAATAATAACAATAATAATGATAATGCTAATACTAATACTAATAATAATAATAAGAACAACAAGATAAACATTAGAAATAATAATAATAATAATAATAACAAGAAGAAGATAAACATTAGAAATAATAATAATAACAACAACAACAAGATAAACATCAGAAATAACAATAATAATAATAATAAAATAAGATAAACATTAGAAATAAAATAAAATAAAAAGGGGCAGGAAAATAAAGCAGGCATATTGCTATAAAAGAAAGGAGGAAGGGGATTGAGATATCTCTCCCTGGAAAAAGGAATTTTGGAGGGAGCTTGGGTTGTGGCTCCTGTCTAGGTGACTTTTGGAGGGTGTGTTAGTGGTTTACTATGATACAAGTGGGATTGGGATTTCCCCTCAGAAGAGATTCTGGTATCATAGTTCATTAGCTAGCAGAGTATCGTCAGCCACGTCGTAGCTTGGGGGTCCCAGGGGAAGAAGAGTACCCTTTGGGTATGGTAGGGTGGAAACTGTTGGATCAATTGTGATTGGACATCTTGAAGACTAATCTTGCGGTGGATTTGGCGGTAACACCAACCTTCGGCTTTGTCCTCAACCTTTAACAACTAGCGATTTTTCAGGTATTATATGATTATTGTTTTCCATTATTAATTATGCATCGAATGATATTGGATTAATTTTAATGTTGAATGTTTAGATATTTTAGTAATATAGAAAAATTCTATAGATATGTTATATGTTGTATGTGATAAAAACAAATGTAGCTATATTCACTTTCAGATCTATTTTATGACTAGTGCATCATATATTTAGCTAGCCCCGGGGAGGGGCGCTACATATGGTGTTAGAGCAAGGTTCAGAAGCTCGAGCCTAAGGGCTCTCCATGCACACAAATTGTTTATTTGTCTTCATCCATTAGGAAATTTAGTGTTCGAGGAGGGGTAAGGCTAGAATCATGGATGATATACACCGATGTTATTCTTTGGATGATATACACCTCTCCCGAAGTAAATCATCTGCTGGCCTTTTTGGACAAATGCATAATCAATGAAAGGCATATGATTCAAAATAAAAGTAATAAAATGGCATTCAATTGCCCTCCGTTCACATTATTAATTAATGAAAGATCCATAGTTTATGATGAGGTGGAGCAGAATTTAAAGGACATCATTTGATGCCATAAGTATGCAATGCACTATAGAAATTGCTCCAATATTTTACTCAGCAATCTCAGAACACCTCTTTTCTCTACAACCACTACGCGAAAGCTGATCGAATTGGCCCAAATATACGAATGTTTCCATACTTTCTAGTTTCTGTAGTGCACAGAAAAAGATACCCATGTTTCCATACTTGCAGCTCCTGCATGCACAACTGAGTTATCCTGGGCGCATTGCAGTTGTTCATTGTTGGCCCAACTATTAGTTGGTACCACACGTCGTCCCCTCGTAGTCACTTCTAGGAAGACAACTCAATATATGATTGGAGCTTCTAATATTGAACCTTAAAACTCCATCACTACATTATGTAATTAAGTTGTTTAGTAAACCCGCCAGATAAGTCCCAAGTAACTCTCCAGAGGCGTTCCAAGGAGGAGTCCAAGTATATAGTTACTAGTTAGCTCCGTGGATTTTTAAAAGGAAGCATAAGAGAGCATGGAATGTATATTGACTTGTAATATGTATTTAACCTTAGTAAAAGTGGATTTCACATATCTACAATATCTTACCAATTGATAAATAGTTCGCTATAGTTCCCTAGATCTTAGGGTTTTCCCAAGTATATGTCGATTTCTACCTGTTAAATTTTGAGCATTAATTCATTATATTCTAGGATCTTTGCTGAGAGAATAACATATACAGTATATCAATGCATGGCAATCATAATATGACAAGCATCACAAGCATCACAAGAATCAAAAGCATAGAGACAAGAGACACAGAGTTTCCGTGGGGAAAACCCTAAGGTGAAAAACCCCACAACTTCCTCAGAGATAGAGAGAGCAATGGATCAACCAAAATACAACCAAATAACACTAAGATAGTCTCCTAGCAGATGATCCTCCTCCTCCTCACAAGTGCGCCACTTTCCAGAGAGAGAGTTAGTTGCTTTTTCGAGTGAGTAAAATAGAGATCTCCTATCTCTATTTATACTCACCTTTTTGCCCAGTGACCTACTGGGGCCGACTTGTCTACTTAGATACATCCACATTATATTATATATAATTCCGGGCCAACCCCAAATGGTGGTCTAATAACCCATCGGCAAGTACACACACTTGCGACACTTGTCAATCCACATGACGACACTTCCTTATAGAGGAATAACACATCTCTTATAAGGGTACAATAAATATATATATAATACACATATGAAATACATTCCAAAGTTACATATACATCAACACTCCCTCTTAACTAGGAAGGTATTTCTCGACACAGATCTGCTAGACAAGTCTTCTTCTTTGGAACATCGTCATTGATGCATCGTCATCATCATCGTCACTGCTGCTACTATCTCAACCAATCTCTGACTCTACTCTTCATAGGAAGTTCTACAAAGCCAGTCCTTTTTCATACTGGATGTAGGCCCACCACCTGCAGGTCTTCATCATCACTGGCCATACTGTGGAATTCTCAGGACTCATTACGTGCATCACAAAACCTGGCTGCAGCATCCCAGGCTGTTACGAGCACACAGCTCTACCTGTAGGATCTCCCAGGAGCACATTACATGTGATCCATCACAAGACTTGGCTGAAGCATCCCAGGCTGTTACGAGCACGCGGCTCTACCTGTCGGATCTCCTAGGAGCACATTACATGTGATCTCACCACAAAACCTGGCTGAAGCATCTGAGGCCTTTTTCATCCTGTCCAGATCTCCCAGGAGCAAATTACATGTGGTCATGGAAAAACCTGGCTGAAGCATCTGAGGCCTTTTTCATCCTGTCCAGATCTCCCAGGAGCAAATTACATGCCATAGGACAAAACCTCGCAAGAGCATCTGCGAGATATCCCAGGGCACCGAATTACATGCCATAGGCAAAACCGCGAAAGACTATCTGCAGATCTCCCAGGGCACAAATTACATGTCCTCCCAAGCAAAACCTCGCAAGAGCATTTGCCAGATGTCCCAGGGCACCGAATTACATGCCATAGGCAAAACCTCGAAAGACCATCTGCAAATCTCCCAGGGCACAAATTACATGCTTTCCTGCACAACCTGATCCACGGCCACAAAGTATCATTTGATACTCATCAAACATCATCCTGATGTACACATGATCATCCTGATCATCATCACTGCAACATCCTGCTGCATGTCATCTGGAGAAGCTCGTCATCCACGATCATCCTGATCATACAATGCATCCATCTGATGCACACCAGGTATCCACCTGATACATACATAGGTACATGATCCACACAATGTATCCATCAGCATACATGATCTATCTGATCATACAAAGATACATGATCCACACGATGTATCCATCAACATACATGATCTACCTGATCATACAAAGATACATGATCCACACAATGTATCCATCAACATACATGATCTACCTGATCATACAAAGATACATGATCCACACAATGTATCCATCAACATACATTATCTTACCTGATCATACAAAGATACATGATCCACACAATGTATCCATCAGCATCCAACATGATGCGTACAAGCAAAATACATACACATGATCCAACCGATCATATCCAGCATCCAACATGATGCGTACACATAATGATCCAATTGATCATATCCAGCATCCAACATGATGCGTACATACATACATAAAAATGATCCAACGCTTACATCCACAGCCATGTGAAGGATCCTCCTTCCAACATGCTTGGAATGGCTTCAGCAAATGTGTCCATCACTTCTTCCTCGAAGTGTCCTCGATCTGAAGAACGCCAAGCCTCTCTCTGAAGTACTCAAACTTCACCCTGGCTAGTGGCTTCGTCAGCACATCTGCAATCTGCTCGTCCGTCGCAACATACAGGAGCTTCACAGCTCCTCTCTGCACCATATCTCTGATATAGTGATATTTGATCTCTATGTGTTTCGACCTGTCATGAAACACTGGGTTCTCGAACAGCTTCACACAACTCTGGTTATCACAGAAGATACCAGTAGCATCCAACAGGAGATCAAATAACTCAGACAGTAGCTTCCGTAGCCATACTGCCTCACAACTAGCTGAACAGGCTGCAACATACTCTGCCTCAGCTGTACTCAGTGCTACGTAGGACTGCTTCTTGCTAAACTAAGAGATCACACCTGATCCCATATTGAAGCAACACCCAGATGTGCTCTTCCTATCTGCAGCACTGCCAGCCCAATCTGAATCAACATAACCCTGTAGGTTAAACTTTTGATTCGCTTCATACTTGAGCCCATAATCCGCTGTACCCTTCAGGTACCTCAGAACATGCTTTACAGCAACCAGGTGAACACTCCTTGGATCCGTCAGGAACTAGCTCAATGTGTTCACAGCAAAGCAAATGTCTGGTCTCGTGTTCGTCAGGTACATCAAGGATCCAATCATTTGACGATACATAGAGACATCAACTGGCTCAGATGAAGCATCACATAGAAGCTTCAGATTCGATGCCATAGGTGTGGCCATGGCCTTGCAGTCCATCATCCCGAATCTCTTCAGGATTTCTACCGTGTACTTCCCTTGACCAAGGAAGATCCCACCTGTACTTTGCCACACCTCCATACCTAGGAAATAGTGCATTATTCCCAAATCTTTCATATCGAATTCAGCAGCAAGCTTCCTCTTAGTATCTACAATCAATCTGTCATCTCCTGTTACAAATAAGTCATCCACATACAGGAGTAGAATCACAGGATTCCCTTCCTCAACCTTGTAGTAAAGGTTGGAATCCGCTTTATTCTTGGTAAAGTCCAAACTAGATAGGAAACTGTTCATCCTACCATACCAGGTTCTGGGAGCTTGCTTCAAGCCATACAAGGCTTTCTTCAATCTGCACACATATGACTCCCTGTCAGGTATTGGGACTGCATCCCAAACATCTTCTTCATGATCTACGGATCATGGCATTCCATTTCTTCATCCCAGATCCTGGGAACTTCAATATCTTCAATAGATATCTTTGTTGCTGGAACAAATGTTGTAGTCCTTTTGTAGGTGAAGATATACGGTCTTTCCTACAAAACAAGTTAAATTTCATGATTAGAAACATCTCATAATTTTCAGAACAAATTCTTTACACATAAAGAAATATGTCATGCAGTCATGCAGTTATCTTAGCCAATGCTTCAATACAACATTTATCCATGTTCCACAAATTTCTAGATGCCTTCTAGTCTCTACCAGAACATTGTTAAGAGTTTGCACTACTCCCAACATGTCAGCAAAGAGGTTTCATTCTAGATAAGTAGCACTGGAATGTTGTACAGTGCCATAAGCCACTTACCCATCACATGCATATTAGTAGTATACTGTTCATTAATGCAATCATTCAAATATGCACAATACATCTCCTAAGTCTAGGAACATAAGCATAATATTATTAAACAAACAAAATAGGCAAGAAATGATAGTTGAAATACTTATCTTTGTTTGTTTGTTTGGGTGGACTCCCTCTGAGTCTTTGCTTTCTGGTAGGAGCTGCTGAAGTAGCTTCTTCTACACCTTTATGTTGTGGAATGTAGGAAGATGGTCAACTCCCTCTGAAGATCTACATCCTTGCAGGAGATGCTGGAGTGTGCTCCCTTTTGATCTTTGCTTCCTAGATTACCTGTCCTTATATTCATCTTTGCTGACATCAATATTCTTGAACCCAGAAAAGACCTCTTCTGGTGTCTTGTTGTCCAATATCTTGTGGGGAGTTCTGTTCTGCACATATACAACTGTTCTAACTGCTTCTTCCCATAGAAGCAGCATTGCCCTTGCTGCTTCCATGACTGTTCTGTTCTTCCTTTCTGCAACTCCATTCTGTTGAGGATTATAAGGAGCAGTCAACTCCCTCTTAATCCCTGAATTACTGCAAAGCTTCTTGAAGTCATTTGAGGTGAATTCTCCACCATTGTCAGATCTGAATGTCTTGATTTTCTTGTCAGTTTGATTCTCCATCAAGGTTTTGAATTCCTTGAATTTATCAAGCACCTCATCTTTTCCCTTCAAGAAGTATACCCAAGTCTTCCTGGAGAAGTCATCGATAAATGATACATAGTAAACATACCCACTCAGGGAACTGGATGACATAGTGCCACATACATCTGAGTGGATGATTTCCAGGATATCTTTTGCCTTGCTTTCACTACTTGGGAAAGCCTTCTTAATGTTCTTACCTTTTGCACATCCTTTGCAACACCTTCATGTTTGGTCTTGATTTCAGGAAGACCCTCTACTGCCTCTAATTGTTCCTTGATCTGGGAGACCCTTGAAAAGTAAGATTGAATGGTTTCTCCGTTCTGAAACTTCACTGCTTTCAATTGGTTCCGCAGGGTCATCTTCCGATTTATGTTCTTTCCTTCAAATAGCTTGGTCAAAGATTCAAACATCTCCTTGGGTCTCTTAAGAGAAGACACATGGGGTATGAGATGGTCTTTGATAGAATCAGCAATGATTCTCTTTTCCTTGACCAAGTTCTTTTTGTGTAATGCCTTGGCTTCTTCATCCTCTGGGATAGGGATGTCTTCTTTCACATATGAGTCCAACTCATTCTCTTCCAGGATTAACCCAATCCTATACTTCCAGGCTCGGAAGTTATCAGCCCCTTCAAGCTTATCCTCAAGCTTAGTGTGGAGAGACATCTTTAAGAGTACTTCAAATGGAAATAGAAAAGATTTAGGACTTACCACTTGAAGTGCTGAAAACTGGATCTGGTCCCGGATTAGGATTTGTTAGAGAAACCCTAAAAATTCAAAATGTGAATTTCAAAATTCCGAAAGGATAGAAAGATGCGCCTTGGAGAGCTGATCAGCCTAGTACATTCAGAATTTGAGATCAGCAAAGTCTTGCCCTTCAAAATTGCCTTTTTGTCCTCCCGGGTTCACTAGGGAGAGCCCTGAATTAGGGTTTGAGTTTCCCAGAGATCTACCCAGCCAAAAATCTCGATCCAAAGCTCTAACCTTCGATTTTTGCAAGGAGCTTCCAGCTGTGCCTTCAGTTTCCAGAAATTCCTATTTTTGTGGAAACCCTAATTTTTAGGGCTAAATCTGAAAATGCTTGGAACTGAATTCTGATTGGACAGATAGATGCGCCTTGATGAGTAGATCCAATCTACTATACTGAATTTCAAAAATCTGTGGAGAGAAACCCGTCACTGCAAAATGTCTTCTTCCCAGTTAAGCTCTGATACCATGTTAAATTTTGAGCATTAATTCATTATATTCTAGGATCTTTGCTGAGAGAATAACATCTACAGTATATCAATGCATGACAATCATAATATGACAAGCATCACAAGCATCACAAGAATCAAAAGCATAGAGACAAGAGACATAGAGTTTCCATGGGGAAAACCCTAAGGTGAAAAACCCCACAACTTCCTCAGAGATAGAGAGAGCAATGGCTCAACCAAAATACAACCAAATAACACTAAGATAGTCTCCTAGCAGATGATCCTCCTCCTCCTCACAAGTGCGCCACTTTCCAGAGAGAGAGTTAGTTGCTTTTCCGAGTGAGTAAAATAGAGATCTCCTATCTCTATTTATACTCACCTTTTTGCCCAGTGACCTACTGGGGCCGACTTGTCTACTTAGATACATCCACATTATATTATATATAATTCCGGGCCGACCCCAAATGGTGGTCTAATAACCCATCGGCAAGTACACACACTTGCGACACTTGTCAATCCACATGACGACACTTCCTTATAGAGGAATAACACATCTCTTATAAGAGTACAATAAATATATATATAATACACAGATGAAATACATTCCGAATTTACATATACATCAACACTACCTATAGATTAAATCTGTGTAATATATACAAATGATTATTATGTTTTCAAAAGGGGTGTGGAAATTTATATATATATATATATATATATATAGATATATAGATATATATATATATATATATATAGAGAGAGAGAGAGAGAGAGAGAGAGAGAGGAATGCTCAGTTACTTAATTATATGAGATCCACATGTCAAGGATAAAATGCATTGTGATTATGAAATAAAAGCATTTATAGGCAACATATGAATGCCCAAGTTTATTTAATAAATGAGGTTTATATGTCTAGGATAAAACATTTATGTTATGAATAAATCCATTTGAAATAAGAATTGTGAATGCTTAGGTTTCTAGTAAAGGAGATTTAAATGTCAAGGTTCAGGGTATTATATTTATTAATAAAGGCATTTTATGTGTGAAATGAAGATACTTATGTTCATTTAACAAAGAAGAGTTATATGTTGAAAAGTTGAGAGAAATGGGAAGAACAATGTGTTCATTATATAGATGAATTTTCTATATATTGATTTTATAAGAAGGGGTAAAAAAATTGCATTGGGACTATGACGTAAATGGATTTTATAAATATTCATGTTTTTAGATAATCAATTATTGATATGATTGTATTGTGTGATGAACTAATTTATATTAATGTTTTTAAAAGGGGTTAAATGAATGTATTGTGTTATTATTTGATATGATGACCAAGTCTAGAGGTGAAAAGAGTTGTTTAGGACTTGACATAAATAAATCTTATGGTTTGTCCAAATTGAAAAATACCCAAGCATCACTGCATGACTAAGCCTTAGGTGTAGGTGAATAGGTCAATATTATTGATCATTATTGCCTAGAATGATAAAGCTTAATTGATACACACAAAGGAGAAGCATGGTGTAAACTCTTTATTTACCACCGGAACCATGTTAGTAGTTCTTGTTTAGCATCGCTGCCTAGGAATTTACTAAACACATATAGTAAGAGATGGAGGAAGGATTAACATCTAAGGACGACGTGATCACGGTCGCGTAAGGGTGTCAAATGCCTTCCTCACTTCCATGCCTAGACGTATAGAGAACAATGTCAAATAGATGCATTTGGTGAATTCACAAATTATGGAAATTGGACAATTTTAACTCACAAGACACGAAAGACTCTTTTGATGAAACCTCCATCAAGTGACAAAAGAGTTAAACAAAGATGTTTTTGTCAAACAAAATATGGAGATGACCAAAATGATGAGTTGAACACAATGATGTTGACTACTTGACATGGAGATGCCAAAATGGAAGGATGACTAGTCCTTAAGTCATGAATCGACAAGACTATGATGACACATGTGATGTGACTTCAAAAGTATGTCGAAGAGGTCATATGACAACAAAAATGGTGAAATGACTTGTGGGCATGCCGAGCTCCTTGACCTAGACATGATGATGCTGACGAAATGACTAGACAAAAAAATTCAATATGTTCGTCTAAGTCACTAAGACCCAAAAATTAAGACTCATATCGATGATGAGAGTAAACATGAAGACTATATATAATGACATGGACATGGAATATAAATAAGTTAATGATATTGCACCAATACATATATTTAATGGATGACTAGTGTTTTACGTTAACTTCGGGATGAAGTTTCCTGAAGAGGGGGAGTATGTAATGTCCCATTGTAGCTAGGCTCATGACATGGGTTATAGTTTGTGGGTCCATAGATGATATACGAGATGGATAAGCAGATGCAATCCAACCGGGCATTACTGAAAGAGGCCAAAGACAGACCTACAATTTATGTCGATGCACACCAGATAGAAAAGAATCATGAGTTTAGAGATAGAGTGTTATCGATTTGGAAAATAGGCCAAATTGTTGCCACAGTTTGAGGGACCATTTGAGATCAGTAAGTGATTGGGACTGGTATGTTAGAGAATTCATCCTACGGGTAGTTAAACCCTCACATAGATTAAACTAAGTCTTTAAATGTTTAATCTAAGACAGAAAAAAACAAATGGATTTTTTTGCTCCTAGACCTAACACAATACATAAATAAGCAATAGGACTTACTTTTAATTTGTTGATTTTCCTAGCTCCAGCTCCGAGTTTGATCTCCAAATATTGAACCTATTTGAGCAAGGCAAAAGGCCAAAAACCTCCAAGCAATAGATGTATTGACTCTAGATCTAATTTATAACATATCATGCATCAAAACTACAAGAGACAAGAAATGGGAGGATAAGCCAAGTTATTATTATGAAAGCTAGAGAAGATAATTACAACATTATACCTTGATGTCCAAGATGATAGAACCTCTTTCCAATGTCTCCTTTGCTACCTATGCAATCATTCTGAGATCATAAGTTTGATGACTCCAAAATTTCTCTCCTTGGCTCATGGATGGCTTTCTTCTTATAGGATTTGGGAGGCCAACCACTAAGAGAGAATGATGGATCTAGATGAGGAAAATATGGATCAAGGATCTGAATCATACCAAGGAAGGAGGGTGAGATAATATTTGAGACGAATCCCTATCCCAGGAAAACATCCTCGAGATTCAAGATCCTAAAACAAATGAATATATTTGTTGAAGGATTTTCGTGCCCCCGGGACCGAGCATAGCGCAAAAATATTGTAATTTTCACGCCCCTGCAGGTATGCAGAGCGCAAAAATGTTGTATTTTCGCACCTTGCACCACTAGAAGGGCACAAAAATATTAGCAAGATGGGCTTGGTGAAGTGGCATTTGACCATTAAAGGTTGGATTTGTCTCCAAGTAAGACTAGGGAGGGGACCAACATGATGAGGATGGGTCTCAACACTTCTTAGGAGGTATGAACATCATGTTCTTCATGGTCATATAGTATGAAGGCTCTCAATGGTGTACAGAGTGACAATTTTAGGTATAATAGATAACCCCCAAAGTATGAGGTCAGAAGGAATATGATGACTGAAATAATTTACCAATAAGTCTGTAAAGATGGCAAGAAATGAATTGGAGAATATATGCAAGGAAACATCAACAACATGTCTAATAACCCCGAGGTGGGCATACCCATGCTCAGAACAATAGAGTCAAAGCGTGGTTGTCGACCAATACAATGCAGATCCATGATAGTATTGCCCAACAATGACTGAAGACAAATCATGGATACTAGACTACAAGCATAGATCCATGAAAAGATAATGACACAACCATGACCAATACAAAAGTGATATGTGTGACAGTACGTCAATGAGGTGACCCGCATAATGCCCACATGGGAACCTACTCAAAATAAATCATCAACACAACTTGGACATATGAAATATGAAATAGAATTCAAAAGTATCTAGGGCCTTCTACTCAATCCCAAATCGATACGAATCTAACCATGTGATTACAAGGTGTTGAATTCGAACATGCCAGAAACTACTTGATTATCGGCCAATGATGTGAACCATTAACAAGTACGAGGGAAATCATTAATAATGACAATGATACCCAAGGTACCTCTAGTACAACCCAATGAATGTGAGTAGGGGTTTTGAGGTCGAACATTCGAGGGATTATCCGATCAAAGGTCAATAATGGAAACCTACTATCGAATACGAGGAAACCTGCCATTGAGGCATGTAGGTACCAAGGTACTATGGTTGAATTCTAGGCCTAATTCCTGGATAATGAATTGAAGTCGACAGGAATAGACTCGTCGAAGGAGGGCCATAATAAATCCCACATCATCGACGCGAAAGTGATATAGGAAAGTGAGATGAAGTAATGGATTAGATGAGTATGGACTGACACAAAGATATAAAGGCTGAAAATATTGCATAAAGTTGACTCAGGATAACACTAATCCTTTGAAGATATAACGACATGATACATGGCTTGGCAGTAGGGATTAATAGAGGTAAGAACCAAAAGGTGGGATGATACAAGTTGAGAGACTCATTAGATGATGCTCACATGGAAGATGACTCACGATTGTAGTTATGACCCAGATACATATTGACTACCCAATAAGATAAGATATAGATGCATGCCATGTTCAAAGGTAATGACTCATAAGATGCCAAAAAAGGTAGACTCGGTGCATTCCCCAATTTTCCCGCGTCATGTTTGACGAGTAACTCTTTGTTGTGACTGAAAGTCAATCTTCAGCCACAATTTACACTATCTTTGGAGGAAAACCTTTCATTGGTGCCCCAAGTGGAACCAATAACTAGCCTCCTCCGTTAGGAGCATCTGCTTCATGGGAACCACAAATCCCACCTATTGGGGGACAACATACATTCAGTAACCAGAATCCTACTAGGGGGAAAACAAATCAATATCAATTTGTTTACCCCCCTAACCCTAATATGAATGTTGGGTTACCTTACCCTAGCATCTCAAAGAATCAATGGATACCACCTCCCCAGTATGGTTGCCAATTTCTGTGTTAGAGAATTTGTCCTACGGATAGTTAAACCCTCTCATAGATTAAACTAATTCTTTAAATGTTTAATCTAGACATAAAAAAAACAAATGGTTGTTTATGCTCCTAGATCTAACACAATACATAAAGAAGCAATGGGACTTACTTATAATTTTTTTATTGTCCTAACTCCAGTTCAATTTTGATCTCCAAAGATTGAACCTGTTTGAGTAAGAAAAAAGGACAAAAACATCCAAGCAATAGATGTATTGATTCTAGGTCTAATATATAACATATCATGCATCAAAACTCCAAGAGACAAGATATGGGAGAATAATCCAAGTTATTATTATGAAAGCTAGAGAAGATCATTACAATGTTATACCTTGATGTCCAAGATGATAGCACCTCCTTCCAAGCTCTCATTTTCTACCTCTGCAAGACTTCTGAGATCATAAGTTTGATGCCTCCAAAATTTCTCTCCTTGGCTCATGGATGGCCTTATTATAAGATTTGGGAGGCCAACCAATAAGAGAGAATAATGGATCTAGATGAGGAAAAGATGGATCAAGGAGCTGAATCATACCAAGGAAGAAGGGTGAGATAAGATTCGAGAGGAATCCCTATCCCATGAAAATATGCTCAAGATTCAAGATCCTAAAACCAAGAAACATAGTTGTTGAGGGATTTTTGTGCCCATAGGACTGAGCATAGTGCAAATATATTGTAATTTTCGTGCCCCTACAGGTATGCAGAGCGCGAAAATGATTTATTTCCATGCCTTGCACCACTAGCAGGGCACAAAAATATTGGCAAGATGGGCTTGGTGAAGTGGCGTTCGACCATTAAAGGTTGGGTTTTCCTCCAAGTAAGACTAGGGAGGAGACCAACATTATGAGGATGGGTCTCAACACTTCTTAGGATGTATGAAAATCATGTTCTTCATGGTCATATAGTATGAAGGCTCTCAATGGTGTACAAAGTGACAATTTGAGGTATAACAGATGCCCCTTAAAGTGTGAGGTCAGAAGGAATCTTATGGCCGAAACCCTTTACCAATATGTCTGCAGAGATAGCAAGAAGGGAACTAGAGAAGAGATGCAAGGAAATATCAACAACATATCTAATAACCCCGAGGAAGACATATCCATGCTCAGAACAATAGACTCAAAGCATAAATATCGACCAATATAATGCAGATCCATGATAGTATTGACCCAACAATGACTGAAGACAAATCATGGTTGCTAGACTACAAGCATAGTTACATGAAAAGATAATGACACAGCCACAACCAATACTAAAGTGGATCTGTGTGACAATACATCAATGAGGTGACCCACATAATTCCCATGTGGGAACCTAATCAAAAGAAATCATCAACAAAACCTAGACATATGAAATAGACTTCAAAAGTATCTAGGGTCTTCTACTCGATCCCAAATCGATACGAATCTAACCATGTGATTACAACGTGTTGAAGTCAAATATGTTAGAACCTACTTGATTACTAGCCAATGATGTGAAGCGTTAGCA
Source organism: Larix kaempferi (assembly GCA_027924585.1). Lineage (NCBI taxonomy): Eukaryota > Viridiplantae > Streptophyta > Pinopsida > Pinales > Pinaceae > Larix > Larix kaempferi. The sequence goes on along the minus strand of BSBM01001296.1, from coordinate 366,055 downwards.
AGTACGAGGGAAATCATCAATAATGACAATGATCCCCAAGGTACCTCTATTACAGCCCAATGAATGTGAATATGGGTTTTGAGGTCGAATATTCGAGGTATAGTCCAATCAGAGGTCAATAATAGAAACCTACTATCGAATATGAGGAAACATGCCATTGAGGCATGTAGGTACCAATGTACTACGGTTGGTTTCTAAGCATAATTCTTGGATAATGAGTTGAAGTCGACGGGAATAGATTCATCGAAGGAGGGCCATAATGAATCCCATATCATCAACACGAAATGGATATAGGAAAGCGAGATGAAGTAATGAATCAGATGAGTATGGACTGACACAAGGATATGAAGGATGACAATATTACAGAAATTTGACTCAGGATAACACTGATCCTTTGAACATATAACGACATGATACATGGCTTGGCAGCAGGGATTGATAGAGGTAACAACCAAAAGGTGGGATGATACAAGTTGAGAGACTCATTAGATGATGCTCACATGGAAGATGGCTTATGATTGTAGTTATGACCCAGATACACATTGAATACCCAATAAGGAAATATACGAACACATGCAATGTTCAAAGGTAATCACTCACAAGCTTCCAAAAAAGTTAGACTTGATGCATTCCCCAATTTTCCCATCATGTTTTATGAGTACCTCTTTGTTGTGACTGAAAGTCAATCTTTAGCCACAATTTACACTATTTCTGGAGGACAACCTTTCATTGGTGCCCCAAGTGGAACCAGTAACCAACCTCCTCTGTTAGGACCATATGCTTCATGGGGACCACAAATCCCACCTACTGTGGGACAACATACATTTGGTAATCGGAATCCTACCGTGGGGAAAACAAATCAATATCCATCCTTTTAACCCCCAACCCTAATTTGAATCCTGGGTTACCTTACCATGGCATCTTAAACAATCAATGGATCCCACCTCCCCAATATGGTCGCCAATTTCTTTGTTATAGAATTCATCCTACGGATAGTTAAACCCTCTCATAGATTAAACTAAGTCTCTAAACAAGTTATACAACTTGACGAGAACCCGAAATTGTTCTCTTTTTTGGGGAGGTCAATTTTAGTAGTTGTTTTTACCTCTGTTTCAAAAAGTGTGTATACTGGTAGCACCATTTTTCATTTTGAGCCATTTTTTTGTGATTTTGAAACTTCTTGGTCATAAGAAAACTATAACGTTTAGTTACAAGGGCCATTTTCCAAACTTTACAAAAAAATCTACATTTAATAGCTACCTATATAAAACAAATACACACATTTTTGAATTTTTGTAAGATTTAGAAGCTAGTTAGAACGAAAAATATATGCATTTTCAAAGTTTTTTCATTAAACTTTTATCTTAAAGAAGTCATTTTTTGGGCAAATTTCTAGACAAAATGAGAAAAAAAGACATTTCAAACCATTTTTCAACATATTTTCTGTTAGTTTTTACTTGTTTAGCATAATAGCATTAAACAATCTATCATAGAAAGAAATACAAAAACATCAAACACAATGAACACAATATTTCTCTCAGGGAAACCACAAGGGAGAAAACCCCGGTAAAATCTTCCTCAATATAGAATTCACAAAGTACAAAGATAAACCCCAAGACAAAATCAGCTTCTCCTCCACTTATGCGAACTTGTGTGAGTGAGTTGAGTGATTACAAATGAGAGACTCATCCTCTATTTATATTCTTCCATTGGAGTGAATTTTCCCCAACTGGGCCGACTTCTCCTAACTAAATGGGCCGACTTGTCAAATACAAAATATAATAATATTTTATGGGTTCTTCTAGGATGACACAGGACCTAGGGTTTACATTGACTCTTTCAATGACTCCTACATTATTAATTACATCAATGAAATTTTCCAAAGGAGGAATACAATAATACAATAGAAAAGTACAAATAGAATATCTTATGTAGTTACATTTCTTTAACACTCCGTCTTAACTAGGAAGGTATTATGTAGGTACCCTCAGCAACTGCACAACTGACTTGTGAATATCTATATGCCGTAGGAAGTTTTGGATCATTATATGTCTGGGGTATCATCTACTGGAACATCCTCCTCATCATCATCATCAGTAACATCCTATGTTGGAACATCATCAGCAACATCCTCTATTGGATCATCATCAGCAACATCATCAGCTGGAACATCTTTTGTTGGAACATCATCAACAACATCATCAGCTGGAACATCCTCTGTTGGATCATCAGCAACATCGTCAGCTGGAACATCTTATGCTGGATCCTCATCAGCAACATCATCAATTGGAACATATTTTGCTGGAACATCATAAGTAAAATCATTAGCTAGAACATCCTCTACTCGATCATCATCATCAACATCATCAGCTAGAACATCCTCTACTAAATCATCATCAAAAACATCGTCAGCTGGAACATCTTCTGCTAGATCATCATCAGTCAACAAGTACTGATCTTCAGTCACCCTTGGACCAACAGCCGTCACCTAAGGACAAGAAATCTATCATTCGGAAAGTACTGATCTCCAGTCACCCCTGAACCAACATCCGTCACCTAAGGACAGGAACTCTATCAGTCGAAAAGTATTGATCTTCAGTCACCCCTGGACCGACATTCGCCACCTAAGGACTAGAAATCTACCAGTCAACAAGTACTGATCTTCAGTCACCCCTGTACTGGAATCCATCACCTAAGGATAGGAACTCTATCAGTCAGCAAGTACTGATCTTCAGTCACCCCTGGACCAACATCTGTCACCTAAGGACAGGAACTCTATCAGTCGGAAAGTACTGATCTTCATTCACCCTTGGACTGACATCAATGATATTTCGATCGACATCAGTCATCCTTCGACCGGAATCAATCATCCTTTGACCGAAATTAGTCATCCTTCGATTGGCATCAGACATCCTTCGACGGGCATCGATTCCCTAGGAAATCGAACTATCATTCTCTCTTTCGAGAGAGGTCCCTCTGAACCACACCAAGATTGTCTTGAAAGTATTCAAAATTTATGCGAGATAGAGGCTTAGTCAACACATCAACAACTTGATCCTCTTTAGGAACATACTCGAGCTTCACAGCTCCCTTCTGCACCATATCCCGGATATAGTGGAACTTGATCTCAATGTGCTTCGATCTATCATGGAACACAACATTATATGTCATCTTGATGAAACTCTAGTTGTCACAGAGTATATCTATAGCATCAATCTCTACATCGAACAATCCTGCCAACATCTTGAGAAGCCACACTGCTTCGCTACAAGATGAACAACTTGCTACATATTCAGCTTCCAATGTACTGAGTGCAACACAGGGTTGCTTTCTACTGAGCCATGAGATCATGCCTGATCCCAAACTAAAGCAACATCCTGAAGTGTTTTTCCTATCTTCGGCACTTCCAACCCAATCTGAGTCTGTGTACCTGTACATCCTGAACTCACTATCTGAAGCATATCTGAGTCCATAATCCAACATACCCTTTAGGTACCTCATCACATGTTTTGTTGTAATCAAGTGAACATGTCTGGGATCTACCATACACTGGCTCAAGGTGTTCACAACAAAACATATGTCTGGTCTGGTATTGGCAACATACATCAATGACCCAATAATCTGTCTGTAATTGTGACATCTACTATCTCCGATGAAGCATCATTCAGTAGCTTCAAGTTTGTCACCATCGGAGTAGTCATGGCCTTACAATACAATATCCCAAATCTCTTTAGGATCTCAATTGTGTATTTTCCTTGACTTAGGAAAATATGATCTGGAAACTGCCATACTTCAAGACCTAGAAAATAATGCATCATACAAAGGTATTTCATCTCAAATTATGTTGCAAGCCTTCTCTTGCATTCAGTGATAGGCTTGTATTCTCCTGTCAGGAAAAAATCATCCACATACAATAGTAGTATCATAGGTTCATCATCCATAATGTTATAATAAAGATTAGAATCTGCTTTACTCTTGGTAAATCCCAAGCTCACCAGGAAGCTATCAATTCTCCCATACCATGCTCTGGGTGCTTTCTTCAACTCATAGAATGTTTTCTTCAGTTTGCATACATGTGTCTTTCTATATTTTGTTTCACATCCTTCTGGTTGCTCGATATATACTTATTCTTCTATTTTCCCATTCAAGAACATCGTCTTTACATCCATCTGATGTAACTTACATTTCATATTGGATGCCAAGGAAAGAATGGTTCTAATTTAATTATATCTAGCCACAGGTGCAAAAGTCTCCTCATAATCAAGTCCTTCCTTTTGAGAGAGAAGCCTCGGGCTACAAACCCTGCCTTGTACTTTTCAATGCTTCTGTTTGCTGAGTGTTTTTTTTTAATATCCACTTGATGAAACGATTGACTTTTCCTTTGGTCTTGGTACCACATCCCAAACATCATTCTTGATGATGGACTAGTATTCTTCATTCATAGCATGCAACCATTCCTTCTTCTTTACTGCATCTTCAAAACATGTTGGTTCCTCCTCAATAAGGTTACACATCAAGGCTACATAATTGCAGTATGGCCTTGGTCTCTTGCTTTCTCTACTGGTTCCTTCTGGGGCACCATACCTTCTTGCATCTTGAATTAATTATCTTTCCCAAGCTAGTATTCTCTTCCATGGATTTTCCTCATGATGTGTCTCCTCAAGTCTCTGAGGTTCTACCATGTCATGATCCTCTGGAATAGGTTCTTCTTCAACATTTCTTTCTGGTACACTTTTTTTTGTATCTCTAGGAGCTTCATGCTCCTCTTCATCCTTATGAGTCTTCTTGGATTTGTTGAAAGTTGTTTCTTCATCAAAAGTAACATCCGAGTTGAGTTCAATCTGGCGGAATCTTGGGATGTAGATACGGTAAGCCTTTGATTCCTCACTATAGCCCACAAATATTCCCTTATTTCCGTAAGGTTCCAACTTCGATCTCTTCTCTTTTGGAATGTGAATGAATACAGGACATCCAAATATCTTTGGATGACTAACTTCAGGCTTCATACCGGTAAACATCTCTTCTCGGGACTTGTTTCTAAGAGCACTATGAGAGATTTTGTTATGTACATATACTGCGGTTCTAGCTGCTTCTGCCCATAGATGCATGGGTAATTCTTGATCATGGATCATGGCCTTCACTACTTCTGTGATAGTTCCATTCTTCCTTTCAGCTACACCATTCTGTTGTGGATTATAGGGAACAATAAGCTCCCTCTTAATCCCTACTTGTTTACATAAATATTTGAAATCGCCTTAAGTGCATTCCCCTCCATTATATGTCCTTAGTATCTTTATCTTCTTTTCAGAGAGGTTTTCTACAAGATCCTTGAACTCTTTAAAAATTTCAAAGACTTCATTCTTACTCTTCATAAAATAAATCCATGTTTTGCGGGAGTAATCATCAATAAAAGAAGCATAGTAAACATACTTGCTTAATGAAGTGGTGTACATAGGTCCACAAATGTCTGAGTGAATAATGTCTAGAATACCTTTAAATTTGTTGTCATTGCTTGGAAATGGATTCTTCGTACTCTTTCCTTGAGCACATCCTTTGCATACTCCTTCATGATCAATCTAGATTTATGGTATTCCAGTCACCACCATACTCACTATTGGTAAGGTTTTGTAGTGTACATGATCTAGTATTATATGCCATAGCTCACAAGGGCTCATGGTACTGGTCATCAATGTTGTATCTGCATGATACTTTAGTTTGTAAAGTCCTCCTTCTTCTACTCCAATGACTACTGCATCATTGATAGTCTTCCCCTTTGGCCACATAAGAACTTCACCATCTATAAATGCAATTCTAAGACCTTTCTTATCTAGTGTTGAAATAGATAGAAGGTTCTTCATACAACCTGGTACATAAAGTACATCCTTCATGTTCATGGACTTTCCAGAGTCCAATCTGTAAGAGGCTTCTCCCATTCCTTTAATGGGATATTGATAATCATCTCCAAACTTTACCTTGTGTGGAGATTCCTTCTGTATGAGATGTGAGAGGGATTCTTTGTATCATGTCATATTTTTTGAAGCCCCACTAGCCAAGTATCACTTCCATGAGATACTGAACTAGTGAGGGCTGATATTAGAACATATTCTTCACTGGAGTCTTCATCTTCTTTGGTTTTTACTTCTTCATCATACTCACTATCTTCTGCTGCATGAGCATGAATATCTTCTGCTTCTTATGATGTCCATATTTGAGTGGACAATATCTCACAATGTGTCATGTTTTGTGATAGGAATAACATTCAACTGAAGATATGACTCTCTTGAACTTCTTTTTCTTCTAAGGTCTTTGAGATCTTCTTGGAGAGTCCTCACGGGAACGTACATCGTTCTTCCTTTTTATTCCACCTTTGGCATGGGTTTACAAAGCTTGATCTTCATTGTCATTTAGTTTCTCCTCTCTTACCGCTATTCTCTCTTCTTCTTGTACACACTCTTCCCATAGTTGTCTGAACTAGATCAGTTTCTTTCTAGTGCATATGCCACAAACAAATGGTTCCCAATATATGGGGAGACCATTCAGAGTAGTCATCACAACTTCAACATCTTCTACCATGTTTCCAATAGCTTCTAATTGTTCTTTGATATGGGACACTCTGTAGAAGTATGAGTGCATAGTCTCATATTTTTGGATCTTCACACCCTTGAGTTGATTTCTCAAGGTCATCTTCCTATTAATGTTCTTCCCTTCAAATAGGTTAGTCAAGGAATCGAATATTTCTTTCAGATTCTTTTTTGAAGACACTTGAGGGATCAAGTGATATTTTATAGAATCAACTATGATCCTCTTTGACTTGACCATATTCTTCTTATGCATTGCTTTGGCTTCATCTCCCTCTGGTTCTGTAAGTCCTTCCTTTATAATTACTTCTAGGTCATGTTCTTCAAGAATGAGCATGACTCTATACTTCCATGCCATGAAGTTCTTAGATCCTTCAAGCTTCTCATCAAGCTTGGTATTGTTTGTCATCTTGATAATATGAGAACCTCAAATTGAAATAGAATATATTTGAGACTTACTAGAAAAGTTGTCCTTTTGAAAATTGTTTCTACCTTGACCTAGGGTTTGTCAAAGAAACCCTAATTTTCCAACTTCAGGATTTTTGAAAACTAATTGGATGAGAAAATTTTACTCCTCAAGGAGATTTGAGAAAATTACTCCTTCTCCCAAATCTGTGAGCAGATGATCCAAAAAATTGATGCCCTAGTTCTCCCGGGCTGTAGTGGGGAACCCAAAAATAAAAATTCTCGGAATTGAATTCTGCTTCAACAGAAAAATGTGCCCTGGTGAGGTGAGTTAGATGTACCTCCTTTTTCAGCTGATCTGTGGAGGGATATCCTGAAACAATAAGCCCTAGTTTCTACAGTTGCAGAGGCTACACAATGTTTTTCTTTCAAGCCTGCTCCTATCCCATGTTAGTTTTTACTTGTTTAGCATAATAACATTAAACAATCTATCACTGAAATAAATACAAACACAATGAACACAATATTTCTCTTGGGGAAACCACAAGGGAGAAAACCTCAGCAAAATCTTCCTCAATATAGAATTCACATAGTACAAAGATAAAACCCAAGACAAAATTAACTTCTCCTCCACTTGTGCGAACTTATCTCTCTCTCCTATGCAAACTTGTGTGATTGAGTTGAGTGATTACAAATGAGAGACTCGTCCTCTATTTATATTCTTCCGTTGGGGTGACTTTTCCACAACTGGGTTGACTTCTCCTAACTGACTGGGCCAACTTGTCAAATGAAAAATATATTAATCTTTTCTGGGTTCTTCTAGGCCTACGAAAGACCTAGGGTTTACATTGACTCTTTCAATGATTCTTACATTATTAATTACATCAATGACATATCCTAAAGGAGGAATACAATAATACAATAGATAAGTACAAGTAGAATACCTTGCGCAGTTACATTTCTTTAACATTTTATGTTAGTTGATGTATAAAAATGATACTATTTAACATTATTTTTCATAAAGTGATGATTCACATAAACTCAACAAAACGTATACCATATATTTCTAAATAACATATTAAAAACATAATAGTTATTCTCAAATAAAATCTTCAATTCAAAACATTACAAAAATATCTTATCAAACAAATTTCAACTTTGACATTTTCCTCAATGATATGAAACTAATCAGTAATATCATGCATCTCGAAATCTTCATTGAAATTGACATTTTCTGTTGGTTGGTTCTCTTCCTGGACCTCAATGTATTCTTCCATTGGGTCCTCTACTTCTACAAAATTTCCAAATTGATATTTTTCGAACATCCCTTTTAAAGGAGGTTGAGGCTCTTTTGACATATTTTCCACAAGTGACTCACTAAATTCTCCTTTCTTCAAACCAACTTCCTACATTTCATCTAGAAGAACTTTCATAGCATTAATTCTTTGCTTGATATAATTGCACTATAGTAGATCATTCTCAATGGATATGGAATTTCTTCCTTTTTGTAATGAGCATGCTATTGTTGTACCTAATCAACACATACAAAACAAAAAAAGTTAAATAACATAATAAAACATAAATGTAAAAAATATATATTACTGAATTTAGATTACAACACTAGTTTCATATGTAATATAAAAAATATTACCTGATCCCAAGAACAAATCTAAAACGTAATATCCTTCTCTTGAAAAAATATTTATGAGATAATTAATCAATGCTTGTGGGTTCTGGTAGATGTTTACAGTCTCTCCTTTCAAATCTCTTTCTTCATATGTCAACTTGTTAACCACGAAATTATAAGACAATATTTGACTATATTTGCCTTCACTCTTTTCATTGATTAAAAGAGTTTCATAGGTCTCATATTTTGTCCAACATGCAAGATGTATGTTTTCAGTATCACTCATAAATGGATCAGTGTTGGAGCTACGAATGTTAGGCTTATGCCTGTAATAGAAATAGATAAGAAACTAATTAACTTATAGAAAAATAATTTTGGTTTCTAAATTCAAATGTTTAATAATATACTACAAATATCTTACCAATACAGTTGTTTCCGTGAGTTTTATTTATCCTTGAAGGTTGTTAGCACTATGTAACGCCTCTCTTTTACATTACTACCTGAACTATTATTATATGTTGTATTTGATTGATTGTGAGACTTCATCGGTTTGGCGACATTGTGGACATATGGTTCTATTATTTTCCCGAGATATATGTGTGTGTGTATGTAATATTGTTAGTATTATGGTCTACAGTCATGTTTATATATATATCATGTGTTAATTATGTCTCATATATGCAAATTACTGAATGATGTGTACGTGGATACCATTTAATTAATATGTTGAATGAATGAATGTTGTACAAGGTGCATGGTGAATATAAATGAATTGATTATTGTTTTGTTGTGATGAAATGCATGTGTACATGTCGAGGATTTATGAACGATAGTCTAGATAGTATGTCGGAGACTAAATTACAGGTTAAAATGGCTAGGTGATAGTTGGATCCTACGAGGTGGGAGAGCTTCTGGGACATGGACTCTGAAAGATAAATGGTATGCAAGTGATGCATTATTTATTTTCGCATGATTATTATGTTGTTTATTATGATGTATGGGTGGAGTAGGGTTTCAAGAAACTAAGTATGATGACAAACTAAGTACAAGTGCAACACAGTTATTATGTTAGGTAGACATAGTCCCTTGTTCCATTAGGGGGGTGGAGGCTTTACCCACCATTTATCCCCGAAAACCGGCCAGAGTCATGGGAGGGCTGTGCTACGACGCTCTCCCCAAGGTGTGTGATGATGACTGGTGGTTTCCTACTGGGGAAGCTTGGTCGATGTAGTCGACACTTCCGCTTACGGGTTCTAACATGAGTTGGTCATGGCTTGACACTTCAGGGTAGTCCAACAGAGGAAACGATAGGATGTGGAAGCTAGTTTTGAATTAGGTAGACGATGTAGGTAGATAGGTGTAGCTTGAAGTCGGGAAGTAAAATTGATCTAACTATGTATGTTGAGGAACTTGCAGAGCCATGTGTCATAACTTAGTAACTGGTATTATTGTTCATCGGTTAAATTTATATAACTAAGTGAATGATTCAACAGTCAAGTTGTGTTAAGAATGCGTTAGTAAATCGTAACTTAATGGATTGAGAATGTTGTGTGGTTTAGTACTATTAGTGTACCTACACGAAGTATGTAAGCCGTAGCTACGCTTAGATAACTCATCTACATATGTGTCAATTGCGTGAAATAATACTGAACTATAATGTTTAGGAATTAATTACATTATTACTACTTATCTAACCAGGAGATTAAATTAATACGTCGAGTTAGTAAATTTTTGTTTAATAATTGAATACGATAAATTAGTAACTTAGGTGTTAATGAATGATGATTAAGTAAAAATGTTAATTATTGTTGATTAATGTTATTAATGTTGATTAATGTTAATTATTGTCAATTAATGTTAATAATGTTGATTAATGTTAATTATTGTCGATTAAAGTTAATAATGTTGATTAATGTTAATTATTGTCGATTAATGTTAATTATTGTCTATTAATGTTAATAATGTTGATTAATGTTAATTATTGTCAATTAATGTTACTAATGTTGATAAATGTTAATTATTGTCGATTAACGTTAATAATGTTGACTAATATTAATAAGTGTAAATGGTATAAGCTAGTTTAGTTACCTCGTTATTATAGGTTAACGATGTTAATAATATTAATTAAAAATATTATTAATTGGATTCCTTAAATTAACTATGTGTTAATAATGTCAATTAATATTAATGAAACTATTATTGTCTTAAGTAATAGTTGTTAAATAGTTTAATAATAGACTAAGGTATAAGATGGAACTAGGAGAATGGGTTGATTTAAGTCTTAGTTAATATTATTTAACTAATATAAATATACATTAATAACTTTTAAGTATAATTAATTGTAAATGAGTAAATCAATAAGGATATTAGTTATAATTCTGAAACTTGGATTATAATATTCATGGTTAAAACTTAATTAGGTGAATATGTAAATGTATGTATATATTATCATGTCACAAATAATTGTTAATCAAGTAATAAGGTGGCCGACTATTCGGTAATACTTTATTGTTATTATTATTTTTGAGTTTGGAAATTATTATACATTAATAAGAAGTTCTGACTGATTTGGTGTAGTGATAGGGCAGTGAAACTGTGTAAATAAATTTGGTTGACTTTTACATATGTAAATAGCCCAAGAATTTAAAGGATAATAATTATTAATTTAAATGGTAAATAAATAAATTAATTAAATAACAGAAGTTAATGTTTTGATTCAAATGTTAAGGGCTCGAGGAGGACTTGGGATTTGGGAAACACTTATGTTGGAGATAGGGTATTAATGGCAAGGGAGAATAGTCGGAAAAGGAGGAGAATAAGGTCAAGAAGACATAGAGATTTGGGGGATCATCCAACTTGGCATGATTTTGGGGATTTTTAGCAGAGATAGAAAAATTACAGATAGGAGGAAGAAGGGGGTTCTTGTTGGAGAATTTCTGAAGGGGAGAACTGGTTGGCTTGTACTCGGTTTTGGCTCGAGGGTCTAGAGGGGAACTTTTGGAGCTGGGTGGTCGGCGAGACCTCGCCAGTTGGAAAGATAGCATACCATATTGTCTTGTCGGTTCAGTTTCAGGGGTTTGGGAAGGCTTTTGGTTGCAGGGCATACAACAAGGTAAAAGAGCAAAAAGGGGTCTACTAGCTATTTACATGTATTTCTCCTACATGTATATTGATACATTTCTAACTCTGTTAATTCTACTAATTCAAGCTATTTGAGAATTAAATTTATGTGAATGAGTTCATATATTTATATGTTGTTACACTTGCACAAAGTAGTAAATGTTAGAATTAGATAAGAGTTTAAATTATTTACAACCTGTAAATGTAAATGTGTTATATTATTTTATAGGCATGATATTTAAACCTAAACTAGAAACCAAAACAGAGACCTAAAATAGAATGAAATCCCGAAACCACTTTATTGAATGACTGGTATGCATAAGGCTGACAATCATAAGTAATGTTTTTGATATTGTATCCATGAGGGATATCTGCAATAACAAGGGAGTACTCCTTTTTGGGAACAAGATTTGCAATGTTTGCACAATCATCAAAAATCACTTTATATTGCACAGTGTCGAGCCCATTCCAAACGTGATGATCAACAGTGTCGTCAAGTTCAACGTTTGCAATACGTTGTCTTCTTTGTCATTCTATTTTGTCTCTTTGAATATGAATTTTGAAAGACTCTGGTACTGCATTCTTCTTTGAAATCATTGAAAACAAAATTATTGTTGATGTATATGTAACTTCAGAATGTATTTCACCTATGTATATTGTACTCCTATAGAGATTTTATTATTCCTCTATACGGAAATGTCGTCAATTGTATTGGCAAGTGTCGCAACTTGCAAGTGATGGGTTATTAGACCACCAAGTGTGGGGTCGGCCCTGATTAGTATAACCATGGGTTATTAGACTGAGTTAAACAAGTCGGCCCTGGTCGGTTATTAGGCAGGTAAGATCATGTGTAAATAGAGTGCAGGAGGCACTCTATTTGATCATCTCATTATTCACTTCTACACTACTCAGAAAGTGGCGCACTAGTGGAGGAGGAGGTTCAAATACTAGGAGGACTATCTCTGTGTACTTGGGTTGTATCATTGCTCTTTCTATCTCTGAGGAAGTTGTGGGGTTTTTCACCTTTATGGTTTTCCCCAGTGAAACTCTATGTGTCTATTGTCTCATGTGATTGCTTGGTGTGATTGATATGCATTGTTATACTTGATATGTTGTACACGTTATTCTCTCAGTAAAGATCCTAGAGTATGTTGGATTAATGCTCAAAAATTAAAATGGTATCAGAGCTAACTTGAGAAGAAGACACTCTGCAGTTGCGAAAGCTAGGGATTCTTGTTTATTGGGTTTCTCTCCACGTATCTTGAAAGGAAGTAGGGTATTTTGTCTCTCCTCGGCAAGGCACATATTTCTGTCCAATCAGAATTCAATTCTGGGCACTTTCATTTTTGGCCTTAAAAATTAGGGTTTCCAAAAAATGGGAATTTCTGAAATATGAGACCATAGCTAGAAGTGCATTGGAAAAATCAAATTTTATATCTTTGGATCGAGATTTTAGGTTGGGTGAAGCTCCGGTAAACTCAAACCCTAATTCAGGGTCCTCCCTAGTGAATCCGAGGCATTTTTGAAGGGTGAAACTTTGCATATTTCAAATTCTGAATATACAAAGCTGATTAGCTCATCAAGGTGCATCTTTCTATCCTTTCAGAAAATTGAAATTCACATTTTGAATTTTTAGGGTTTCTCTGACAAACCCTAATCTAGCACCAAATCTGGATTTCTGCAAATCAAGTGGTAAGACCTAAATCTTTTCTATTTCCATTTGAAATACTCTTTAATATGTCTCACCACACCAATCTTGAGGATAAGCTTGAAGGGGCTGATAAATTTCAAGCATGGAAGTATAGGATTGGATTAATCCTGGAAGAAAATGAATTGGATACTTACATAAGTTCTGAGGTCCCTGTCCCAGAGGAAGAAGAGGCTAAGGCCTTGCATAAGAAGAACTTGGTCAAGGCAAAGAGGATCATTGTTGATTCTATCAAATACCATCTCATAGCACATTTGTAATCTCTAAAGACACCCAAGGAGATGTTTGACTCCCTGACCAAGCTATTTGAAGGGAAGAACATAAATCGGAAGATGACTCTGCGGAATCAATTGAAAGGGTTAAAACTTCAAAATGGAGAGACCATTCAATCCTATTTCTCTAAGGTCTCTCAGATCAAGGAACAACTTGAAGCTGTGGATGAAATGGTGGAGAATGGTGAAATTTTTATGACCACTTTGACTGGCCTACCTAGGTCATGGGATTCCTTTATCCAAGGAATATATGCAAGAAGAAAATTGATCTCCTTCAGTAGGCTGTGGGAGGAATGCTCTCAAGAAGAAGCTAGGATTGTGGCCTGAGAAGAAAAGATGGGGAATGAAGATCAAGCTCTCACAGCACACACCAAGAAAAGAAAGTTCAAGAGGGAGCCATCCCACTTCAGGAAATCTTCACACCACCATTATCATAAGGATAAGAAATATCTCAGATGATTCACATGCAATGAGAAGGGACACTTTGTTGCTGATTGTCCCAAGAAGAAGAAAGACAACAACAACAATTTCAACAAGAAGAAGAAAAACAACAAGAAGAGATATCATGCTCATGATGCCGAGGATGATGAACCTCCCAAGAAGAAGGCTAGAGCAGAAAGTGATGATTCATCAAGTGAAGATGAATATGTTCTAATATCTGCTCTCACAAGTACTATCTCTCATGGATGTAATGATTGGCTCATTGACAGTGGGGCTTCCAAACACATGACTGGGTTTAAAGAATCTTTTGCAAATCTATCTGAACATGAGTCACCCCATAAGGTGAAACTTGGGGATGACTATCAATATCCTATCAAAGGAAGCGGTGAATCCTCCTACAACCTAGACTCTGGGAAGTCTTTGAAGATGAAAGATGTTCTATATGTACCTGGGCTCAAGAAGAACTTACTCTCCATATCTATATTGGATGCAAAAGGCATGAGGGTTTCATTTGTAGATGGCCAAGTCCTAATGTGGTCAAAGGGTAAAACTATAGATGATGCAGTAGTGATTGGAGAGAAAGAGGGAGGATTGTACAAATTGAAGGGACAACCTGAACATGCTATGGTACATGAATCCATGGAGCCAAGTGAACTTTGGCATAGAAGGCTTGCACATGTGCACTATAGAGCACTACCAATTGCAAGTAAAGTTTTAGAGGGTCTTCTTGAAATCAAGACAAGGCATGAAGGGGTTTGCAAAGGATGTGCAAAAGGAAAGAACATTAAGAAGGAATTTCCAAGTAGTGAAAGCAAAGCTAAAGGAATCTTGGAAATTATCCACTCTGATGTATGCAGTCCAATGTCATCTAATTCTCTAAGTGGGTATGTATACTATGTCTCTTTCATTGATGATTTCTCTAGGAAGACTTGGATTTACTTCTTGAAGAACAAAGATGAAGTGTTTGATAAGTTCAAGGAATTCAAAGCCTTGATGGAAAATCAAACTGATAAGAAGATCAAGACACTCAGATCTGACAATGGCGGAGAATTCACTTCAGGTGATTTCAAGAAGCTATGTAGTGATTCATGGATTAAGAGGGAGTTGACTGCTCCCTACAATCCATAAAAGAATGGAGTTGTAGAAAGGAAGAATAGAACAATCATGGAAGCAGCACGGGCAATGCTGCATGACCAGGATCTTCCCATTCATCTATGGGAAGAAGTAGTTAGGACAGTTGTATATGTGCAGAACAGAACACCTCACAAGATTTTGGACAACAAGACACCAAAAGAGGTATTCTCTGGTAAGAAACCTGAAGTCAGCCATCTCAGAATATTTGGTTGTCCAGTATACACTCATGTTCCAAAAGAAAAGAGGACAAAGCTAGATCCTTTAGGAAAGAAGGGCATCTTCATCTTTGTGGGGTACAGTGAAAGCTCGAAGGCTTACAGAATATACTTTCCAGTGTTCAAGAAGATTGATGTCAGCAGGGATGTGTAACATCCCTCAATTTAGATGCCTATTATTATTATTATATTTGTAAAAATAATTATGAATTTTTTAATTGGCCATGGTGAGGAGCTCAAGGCCAAGGCCCCACCAGTGGACCTCAAAAGTATCGTTACCTCTTTTCCTAGGTTATAAGTTATTAATCATAAACTTATAAATGATGCAAGTAAAAGCAAGGAGGTAACTAAGACGTTAAGTAACTAAATCCTCTAAGCAAAATGTAAAAAGGCCAGCAAGCCTTGAGAGTTAGGTTTTGGGTTGGAGACATTTGAGGGTAAGAAACTAGGGACATTTACCTCAGTGGAGCCTAACCAAGGCTAAAAGACTAGAAGGGTATTATAGACACAAACTTCTATATATATATATATATATATCATATGAAAGAATTAGTCATTAGTTGCGATAACTATTGGATGGAGATTATACATATATATATATAATGTTAAATATGAGAGACAAATGTATATTATTATATATATATTAAATATATATATGAAAGAACTTAACAATAGTTGTGATAACTATTGAATTATTTTTGTATGCATCTATGATAAATATATATATAAAAGAAACTAAGCCAATAAGTGTGAGAACTATTATATGCATCTATACTTATATGTTAAATATATATATATATGAAAGACCCACAAAGAAGGGTTAAAATAACATGCGAAGGTAGTAGTACTAAGGATATATATGTAATATATATATAGGAATAATGTATTATGTTTACTTATTTATCAAGGAACTGATGCATATATTAAAAATATATTGCACTATGGCCATAATTTGTATACGCTCACCGTGGTTGTATGTATATTATAATTAGTTAGCTTGCCCACACCACTATTACTGGGATAGTGGAAGCAGTTGGAGTAATAACTAAGGATCTAGTGGAGTGTAGAAATGATGGAAGTGGCCATTTCAGTTTTGAGATTTTAGTGTCTAGGGATCGCCAAGTGTCACTTGTAATTGCAGGTGAGACCTTTTCGGCTTTATTTTGAGGAAACCGTTTAAAGAGTGGAACTCTTACCCTTGCCAGATATCATAAATAAACCCTTTTTTAGAGAAGAAGGGATTCGGCCGTTGATGTGGTGGGAGGAATATGTCTTTATTACGCAACCAAACTATAGTGGGGGAACCTGTCATTACTTACCCACTACATCGTGGGTGAAAGGGGAGAGCTCACAGTTGGGCGTCAGTAAACTTATAAGAGTGGAGAAACGATATGTTGGGGGATCCTGGTGTCATTTTAGAGTTGGAGTGGTTGAAAGGGGAGAGCTCACAGGGCATCAGTATGGAGGAAGGGACGCCGTAGATTCTCATCGGATTCTTGTTTGCCTGATATCTTTATTTGCAATTGATTGAGTAATTTCTGAATCTGCCTGCGTTGATTCATTCTGGAAACTCTGCTTTATACCGTCATACTTTATGTTGTGTTCTAAACCCTATTTATTTTTAGAATTATTGAGTCATGGCTGACTGCACTTGGAATGATGGGATGGTTGTAAGCCGGATTCCAAAATTACCCTTATTTTATTACATTGTTGTTTTGTTGCTTAGATTTTCCTAAGAATATTGTTTGTTGCTTAGTATTGGATAGGTTTCACTTTATGATCACGAGATCGATTTCTTTCTCTCATCAGTCTTACCAGCTACTTGTTCTATATTTAAATATTAGAGTGTCTCTGCACATTCATTATTGGTTTACGATCTCCACACAGCCTGGTAGCTGCCTCATAGCTCCCAGTGTATTATTGATTTTCTCTTAACAAAACTCTCTCTTGTGTAGTTTCCCCTTATATGTGTAGGCATTTAGAATTGGGTAGGTTTCATATATACCTCTGTTCATAATGATTGGGAAGGAGACATAGAAGTATGGATCCACGTTTGGTATTCTTTTTGGATTTTGTTGAAATATATATGTTAGACTTGCATTCTGATTTATTACACTTATTTTATTTTTTTGGGTGATTTAGGTTGTATTTTCTAAATTGCTGTATTTTTCTTCGATATTTCAACCCTTAGAAAATTGTAGGATTGTTGTCGTCCTTCCTTGATTACCTAAAAGAATTGAAATGGGTTCTGCCGGTAATTTATTGGAAAAATATATTGCATAAGATCTCATTATACTTGGAAAAATTCATATTTTTGGTCAAAGCTCCCTTTGATAGGTAGGGTCTAAAACATATCCTTATAAGTGAATATTGTGAATTAATTTTTTATATTTGGTATTAGTAACTAAAACCCAACTTGGTATTAACGTTTGGTGTCCATATCAATGATCTTAATAAATATCTTGAATCTTTGGGCTTATATCGTAATTATGATTCCTCCATAATGTGTATGTAATATATAAATATATATATATGATAGATTTGTGATAATGTTGAATTCATATTTGAATGCATGGAAGCTAACATGCACCAACATTTATATGATAAACACAAGTGAGTACGTATTATGTGAAATATAGAGGTAAGTATTTTTAAATATATATATACAAAGGAATACACAGATAGATTTAGGTATTCTAAGTTAATGCGGTGTTAATATTAGGAAGAATATAGGTACATACATCAGAGTTAGATTTCGACAAGATGAGTTTTCAAATTGGAAAAAGAAACTCTGTTAGGTTGTTATAAGATTTTTGTAGTAGTTGCTAAGAATTGTTTTAGATTCTCGAGGAGAGAGGTTGAAAGAAAGAAAATTATGGCAACATTTATGCTGCAAGATGTAACCTATTCCCTTTGACATTTTAATACAACACAACCTTTTGTGGACATAGCCCAAGGAGTGGGTGAACCACGTTAAAATGGTCTCTCCCTATGTTGTTGTCTTCCTTGTGTATTCTCATGATATTGTGCCTTATTATGTTTCAGCTTGGTGTATTTGGGTATGGGTAATTGTATTTCATTTATTTTTAACTATGATGACCTCTATCTCCTACAAGCATATATGTTAAAAATGGATACTTTTCCTTGTTAATTCATGTGTATTCTTCTTATGCGTCATCATCTGTTGAATGGATTTAGACTTAGTGATGATTTTGTAAGCACATCTAAATATGAGAAATGGTTAAATTTTCTATTTTTGTCATACATCGTATTAGCTTTAAGGTTGCATAGGTTTTACAGCCGAAATGTTATAGGAATAAAATAAGAATTGTGTTGTCTCGGATTAGTAGGAGGTTATTCTCTTACTCACATAAATATCCAAAGGATGAAAGAGGTTGTGTAAAGTAGGTTGTAATACATCATCCAAACGAAGAAATATAGATTCAACTAGATGAATTTACGGCATGTAAAATTTGAGGAATGCATATCTAAGTGTTACTATATTTTCTATCTTATTGTCATTTAGCTAATTAGATCATTAATGATAATTTATGAGATGTTTAATGATCTCCTTTTAGTTGTAAAGTGGATTTAAATGCTAAAACATTACACTTCCGCAAAGCATTTAATGGCAATTAAACTGCTTAGAAAAATTTTAAAATTTTACGAAATTTGGGGATGTGACAGGATGTAACATTTGATGAAGACTCAACTTTCATCAAGTCAAGAAAGGAACCTATTGAAGATCATGAAGAACAAAAGGAAACCAAGTTTCAAGGCACCACCATGAATGGAGCAATTCTAGAAGCAGATCGTGAAGTTGAAGATCTGCAAGAACTTGTAGATCCACCCCATGAGAAGAACTCTCACAATAGGAAACCTGCATGGGATAGAGAGCTCATTCAAGATGCAGAAAGGTATGGCATTCTAGAAGAAGAACATAGAGCAAGGAAGAGGACTAGATCTCATACCAGTTATGTTGCCTTACTCTGTGACATTATGAACAAAGAACCTTCCAATAATGAAGAAGCAGCAGAAAAGAAAGAATGGAAGGATGCCATGGTCGAGGAATACCAGTTGATCATGAAGAATGATGTTTAGGATGTGGTCCCAAGACCTGAAGGGAAGTCTGTTGTGACTTCCAAGTGGATCTACAAGATCAAGCATGCTGCAGATGGCAACATAGAAAAATACAAAGCAAGATTTGTAGCTCATGGCTTCTCCCAGAAAGAGGGAATAGACTATGAAGAAATTTTTGCTCCTATAGCTAGGTACACTTCCATCAGATCAGTACTTTCCCTGGCTGCAGTGATGAAATGGAAGATACACCAGATGGATGTCAAGACAACTTTCTTGAATGGTGTAGTCGAGGAGGAAGTGTATGTGGAGCAGCCACTTGGTTTTGAGACACATGACAGGGAGTCATATGTGTGCAGGTTGAAGAAAGCCTTGTATGGATTAAAGCAAGCTCCTAGGATTTGGTATGGTAGGATAGACAGCTTTCTATCCAGTTTAGGCTTTACCAAGAGTAAAGCGGATTCCAACCTTTACTACAAGGTTGAGGAAGGCAATCCAGTGATACTACTATTGTATGTGGATGACCTGTTTGTAACAAGTGAGGATGGTTTGATTGCCGATACCAAGAGGAAGCTTGCTGCCGAGTTCGAGATGAAGGACTTGGGGATGATGCACTATTTTCTAGGTATGGAGGTGTGGCAGAGTGTAGATGGAATCTTCCTTGGACAAGGGAAGTATGCAGTAGAGATCCTGAAGAGGTTCAGGATGATGGACTACAAGGCCATGGCCACACCTATGGAATCGAACCTGAAGCTTTTGTGTGATGCTTCATCTAATCCAGCTGATGTTACGGTGTATCGTCAGATGATTGGGTCCTTGATGTACCTGACGAACACGAGACCAGATATTTGCTTTGCGGTGAACACATTGAGCCAGTTCCTGACGGATCCCAGAGGTCTTCACCTGGTTATTGTAAAGAATATTCTGAGGTACCTGAAGGGTACAATTAATTATGGGCTCAAGTATGATGTGAATCAAAAGTTTAACCTGCAGGGTTATGTTGATTCAGACTGGGCAGGCAGTGCTGTAGATAGGAAAAGAACATCTGGGTGTTGCTTCAGTATGGGATCAGGTGTGATCTCTTGGTTTAGCAGGAAGCAGTCCTGCATAGCACTGAATACAGCCGAGGTAGAGTATGTTGCAGCTTGTTCGGCTAGTTGTGAGGCAGGCTCCGGAAGCTACTGTCTGGGTTATTTGATCTCCTGTTGGATGCTACTGGTATCTTTTGTGATAACCAGAGTTGTGTGAAGCTGTCTGAGAACCCAGTGTTCCATGACAGGTCGAAGCACATAGAGATCAAATATCACTATATCAGGGATATGGTGCAGAGAGGGGCAATGAAGCTCTTGTATGTTGCGATGGATGAGCAGGTTGCAGATGTGTTGACAAAACCACTAGCCATGGTGAAGTTCGAATACTTCAGGGAGAGGCTTGGTGTTTTTCAGATTGACGACACTTCGAGGAAGAAGTGATGGACACATTTGATGGAGCCATTCCAAGCATGGTGAGAGGAGGATCCTTCCCATGGCTGTAGATGTAAGCACTAGATGATCAGCATCAGGATGATGCTCCAGTTACCGCTTTGTATATGCATCATGTTGGATGTTTGTTATGATCAGTTGGATCATGTATATGTATATGCATCATGTTGGATGCTTGTTATATGTATATGTATATGCATCATGTTGGATGCTTGTTATGATCAGTTGGATCATCTATATGCATATGCATCATGTTGGATGCTTTTTATGATCAATTGGATCATGTATATGCATATGCATCATGTTGGATGCTTGTTATGTTCAGTTGGATCATGTATTTGTATATGTATCAGGTAGATACATTGTATGATCATGTAGATCATGTATGTTGATATTTATCAGGTGGATACATTATATGATCAGGTGGACCATGTATTTGTTTATGTATCAGGTGGATACATTGTATGATCAGGTAGATCATGTATGATGATACATATCAGGAAAATACTATGTATGCATTGTATGATCAGGATGATCATGGATGATGAGATTCAGGATGTTGCTCTAGATTATATGCATCAAGATGATGCTATGATGATGATCAGGATGATCATGTACATCAGGATGATGTATGGTGAGTATCAGGTTGATACTCTGTGGCTGTGGACAGGTTGTGCTTGAGAGGACATGTAAGACCTGGGAGATCCGATAGGTTGGGCTGTGTGCCCGTAATCAGTCCTGGGATGCTCTTACGAGGGTTTGTCTTGTAACCACATATAAGACCTGGGAGATCCAATAGGTTGGGCTGTGTGCCTGTAATAAGTCCTGGGATGCTCTTTCGAGGGTTTGTGGTGGTGACTACATGTAAGACTTGGGAGATCTGATAGGTTGGGCTGTGTGATCGTAATAAGTCCTGGGATGCTCTTTCAAGGGTTTGTAGTGGAGATCACATGTAAGACCTGGGAGATCCGATAGGTTGGGCTGTGTGCCCGTAATAAGTCCTAGGATGCTCTTTCAAGGGGTTGTAGTGGAGATCACATGTAAGACCTGGGAGATCTGATAGGTTGGGCTGTGTGCCCGTAATAAGTCCTGGGATGCTCTTTTGAGTGTTTGTGATGAGGATCACATGTAAGACCTGCAATATCCGATAGGTTGTGTTGTGTGCCCGTAATAAGTCCTGGGATGCTCTTTTGAGGGTTTGTGATGAGGGTCACATATAAGACCTGGGAGATCTAATAGGTTTGGTTGTGTGCCCATAATAAGTCCTGGGATGCTCTTGTGAGGGTTTGTGACGCATGTAATAAGTCCCAAGGATTCCACAGTATGGCCAGTGATGATGAAGACCTGCAGGTGGTGGGCCTACATCCAGTATGAAAAAGGACTGGCTCTATAGAACTTCCTATGATGAGTAGATCGGAGATTGATGAGATAGTAGCAGTAGTGACGATGACGATGATTTGATGACGATGATCCAGTGACAATGATCCAGAGAAGAAGACTTGTGCTAGCAAATATGTGTCGAGAAATACCTTCCTAGTTAAGAGGGAGTGTTGATGTATATGTAACTTCGGAATGTATTTCACCTATGTATATTGTACTCCTATAGAGATGTTATTATTCCTCTATACAGAAGTGTCATCATTTGTATTGACAAGTGTCACAAGTGTTGCAACTTGCAAGTGATGGGTTATTAGACCACCAAGTGTGGGGTCGGTCCTGATTAGTATAACCATGGGTTATTAGACTGAGTTAGACAAGTCGGCCCTACTAGGTTATTAGGCAGGTCAGGTCATGTATAAATAGAGTGCAGGAAGCACTCTATTTGATCATCTCATTATTCACTTCTACACTACTCAGAAAGTGGCGCACACGTGGAGGAGGAGGTTCAGCTGCTAGGAGGACTACCTCTGTGTAATTGGGTTGTATCATTGCTCTTTCTATCTCTGAGGAAGTTGTGGGGTTTTTCACCTTTATGGTTTTCCCCAGTGAAACTCTGTGTGTCTATTGTCTCATGTGATTGCTTGGTGTGATTGATATGCATTGTTATACTTGATATGTTGTACATGTTATTCTCTCGGTAAAGTTCCTAGAGTATGTTGGATTAATGCTCAAAAATTAACAATTATATCTATAAGTAATAAAATAGAAATGAATTCACTTAGTAATAAATAAAATAGAAAATATCATAAATCATCATACCTTTTTGTATGCAACAAAAAAATCTTTTAAGTTTTCCATGGAGCTTGAATATGGATAGTTGCATTTGACATCATCCCAACTCTTCTCACCCAACATTATAACCATATCCTCTTGTATTTTCATGTAAACCTTATGACTACATGATGTAAAAATTAACATGACATAATAATAACACAATGCTTATTTTAATAAAAAATCTTAAACGCAAAAAATAAACTTAAAAAATAAAAACAACCTATAAACTTACTTTTCAAAATCATTGCACATTTCCTCCATGGATAATTCACCTGAATTTACACATGACAGTACTGCAGATATAAGTGTTTCATCCTTCACACCTTGCAATGATCTCCAAGGTGTTATAGTCATATCTTCTAGAAAATTCTTGACATCAAGGCCTCCTTGACTACTGCTCCATGTAACTGCTTTTTTTCACCTTTTGTTTTTTTACGCCAATATTCTCCCACATGCTAAATATGTCATCAATCAAATCCCATATGGGAACCGTTCTAAATGCCAACTGAAAATAGTTATCTACAACTCTAAATGCATCACTTCCTTTTAAACCTTTCTATTTCACAAAGTCCTCTTTAATAGGGATACCTATTTCCATACAACATTGTTTCCGAAAATCTGCATCAACTTTCGATCTATCCCCACCACATATTTGTTCAATTTCATTGTGGATAAATCTAACCCTTTGAAATAATTTCATGGACATCCTATATTCACTATATGTGTTGTGATCCCATGCCAATTGTTTTGCTTCCACATCTTTTAAACCAGCGCAAATGATGCATTTCACTGTTTGAAAAATAGGGTTTTTGGGAAACTCTTGCATCAATTCTCTTCTAGCCTCTGCAAGAATGATTTCCCCCTAAAACATAGTAGTTGTAATAAAAACATTTGTATTCTTCAAATTCATCTCTAATAGGAACATCTTTTGGGTCAGCAAGAACTAGGTAGTCAACCACATGTGCATAGGGATTGTGCCTCATCAATGCTTTCAAGTTATGAACATGCAAGGGATGTGGTTTCCTAATTTGATACTTCTCTTGGCTCTCCGTGTGTCTATAAAATTGCTTTAGATTTAAATCAAATGTATGCCCATTATGAACCAACTTATCCCTCTGCAATCAATCTCGAATACGTTTTGTGTTTTCTTAACATCACCATCATCTAGATCACCATCTGGAGTAATGATTTCCAAACTGTCCCACGAGTTCTCCCTATGATTTTCAACATTGGATTGAACATATTCTATCCTCCTTTTATGTATTGAAGCAGTTGTATCAAAAAGAACAACTTGTTGATCAGGAATGGAAACATCATCATCCATATGTCTTTTAGAAGAGTGTCTCTTACTCTTACCAACAGAAGTAACATCGTCATCACCAACAATTCGTCAATCATGTTCAGTTGGGAGAGATATCCTTTTGAATGTAACCTTCCTAGGTACTTCATTGATTGTTGGATGCCTTTTATTTTATGTGCTTGTACTTCTTCAGGAACATTTTGCACTCATTTTTTCTTTGGTGTTTCTCCCTTCTTTGGTGCTTCTCCCTTTTGAAGAGGGGCATTAATAGCATCCATCGGATTTTCTTCTGTAGAATAAATTCCATTAAGAATATGGGAAAGTGGCATAGCAAAATCCTGCGAAATAAAAACATTATTGTATTAAATCTATCACATGGTCATATAATTCAAAGTATAAGAAATTCATAAATATATAAAAATATAGAAACTTACACTCTTGTGCTCAATATCATGCACGACTCCTGCACAAAATTCTGTGAAAATTTCATCGATCTTATAGTTTGAAGCCTTCAAAGAATATTGGATTTTGACAAAGGTTTTAGCTTGTTTCACTAGTGCATAAACAATGTCTTTACCCGACACCAAACAAAAATCTCGCAACAATCCCAATGAGTGATAATCATTTTTATTATATGCAAATCCAACACAATATAAGTGAATACTGTCCGAGTTACCTTGATATTTCTCTTTCAGAAACCAAGAATAGTCTGTTTTCTCTTCAGCTAGTGCGTGTTTCCATTCTCTCGCATTCTTGGCTTTTAAATCATCACTGGGTACAACTTCATCACATACAACATTGTCATATGGATCAACTATTTTTTTCGATGACTTCATCGACGATATCACTCCATAGATGTTTACATATACCTTTCTTGATGCCATTTTACCTATAGTCAGAAACAAAACAAAAAAAGTTTAGTATATGTTTTAAAAATAATTGTTAACATATAGTTATACAAAGAATAACAAATTTTTAAATGTAAAGGGAGCTCGATATTTTAAAAAAAAAATACATAGCATCCGTAGCATAGCCCAAGGGCTCAACATATGCTGGCTTAGCATATACCAAGGGCTATGCATGGGTACCCCACGCCCAATGCATATCCCTTGGGCTATGCTATGGGTTCCCTCATAGCATAGACCAAGGGCTATGCATTGGAACCCCCATGGCCAATGCATAGCCTAAGGGATATGCATTAGGTGCACCATTACATAGCCCGTGGGTTATATAATAGCTCATGGATATAGCTATGGGATATTGCATTTCCTACGAGCTATGCTATGAGCGCCCATTTCTTAGCTCGGGGGCTATGCAATAGCCCATGCCCACGGGATATACAATGGAATCCCTTTGGGAGGACCATGCGATAGCCATAGATATCCCATGGCTATCACATGGGCTAACCAAAGGGTGCCCATTACATAGCATGTGGGATATGCAATGGGTACCAATGCATAACCCACAGGCTTTGGGAACCCATTGCATAACCCGTGGGCTATGCATTGAGTGCCCATTGCATAGCCCAATGCATATCCCATGGGCTTTGGGTTCCCATTGCATAGCACATGGGTTATGATTTGGGTTCCCATTGCATATCCCATGGGATATGCATTGGGATCCCATGGAATAGCCCACGGGCTATGCATTGGGTGCCCATTACATATCCCACGCCCTTTGGGGGGCTATTGCATAGCCCTCGAGCTATGCAATGGGTTCCCTTTTAGCACCCAATGCATAGTCTGTGGGATATGCGATGGGAACCCTTAGGGCACCCACACCGCCTGCCCGTCAGGCGTTGTTGGCCCCCAAAGTATAGACCGTGGGCTATGCAATGGGATCCTAGGGAGACCATTGCATAGCTCGTGGGATATGCAATGGGCACCCTTTTGGACAGTCATTGGCTGTGCAATTGCCATGGTCCAGTGCATAGCCTATGCTCGACTATGCAATGGGCGCCTATGCCCTCGCGCCAAAAACAAAAAAAATGCTCAAGTTTTTACAAAGAGCATGCCAAAGCACAAAAGAAAAAAATTTGCATTAAAACATTAAAATTTTAAATTATTTAAAAACAAAACTTACATTCAAAAAATAATTTAACTAACCTTTACAATGTTTGAAGCTCTTCGATGGTCTTCAAAGCCTTATGGATCATCTTTTGCAAATGGTGACTTTAGAAAACCAAGTTGAGTTAATATAGCATAAAATGAGTTTTTTTAACCATTTTATGAATGTGGGATTAAAATGAAATGACAAAAGCACGGAACAAACATTACCAAAGGAAAAATAAAATAGAAAGATTTATTTAAAAAAAATATAACTAACCTTGAAAGAACTATTAAATTACCCAAAATTTTAAACGTGAAGAATAGAAAATCAAAATAGTTTATATGGCTAATATTAAGTTTAACATTATTCGTTTT
Organism: Larix kaempferi; assembly: GCA_027924585.1. Taxonomy (NCBI): domain Eukaryota; kingdom Viridiplantae; phylum Streptophyta; class Pinopsida; order Pinales; family Pinaceae; genus Larix; species Larix kaempferi. The sequence continues at coordinate 339,060 of BSBM01001296.1, read as the reverse complement.
ACAAATGTGGGATTAAAAACTGTGTAATTAGCTAATGCATTATTTCTAAACTTAGAGAAGAAGACATTAAATGAAATTTGACTAGTGTTATGACTTTTGGTTTAAACAATTATTGTAAATAACTAATATTGTATTAAAAAGTTTGGATAGCATTGCTTAAGTGTCATTTTATTAGTATTATTACAATTTTTATACGATAAATTAAGTTACTTTTAATAGCATTATGATGGTGTTTGAAATGTGTGATTTATTTTGCAGGGAAATTTTGGAGGGAATGCTTGGGAGGGAAAATTTTGGAGGGAAATTTCGTTCTTTTAGCTATAATATTGTTGGGGGTTGATAGTTGCACCATTGTACTCTATGGTGAAGAGTGTGAGAAATTTCATTCTCTTATACTTTTTAGTGAAAAGTCATGGACTCGTATGAATCAATCTCAATGTTTGAAGATGTACATGAAGATGGCAGAATTTTTTATTTAAGTGGGGATTTCAAAGACATTGATGATAATTTATCTTCAAGTGAGGATTTTAAAGGCATTAATGATGATGATGAAGAGATTCCTCCATGTGGATATTTTAAATACACTAAGGAAGATGATGAAAATTTTCCTCCAAGTGATGATTTTCAAATCAACAATGATGATTTTTCTCAAGGAAATGATTCTCAGGGAATCAACAATGATTTTCCTCCAAGCGATGATTTTCAAGGCACTAACAATGATTTTCCTTCAAGCCAAGATTTTCCTCCAAGCGAGGATTTTCAAGGCACAAACGATGATTTCCCTCTAAGCCAATATTTTCCTCTAAGTGAGGATTTACAAGACAACAAACTTGATTTTCCTCCAAGCGAGGATTTTGATGGGATAAATAATAATTTTGGTGAGGATGAAGGCACTAATAATGGTGTAGATGATTTTCCTTCAAGCGAGGATTTTAATGGCACCAATGATGATTTTTCTCCAAGTGAGTATTTTAATGGGATTGATAATGTTCCTCCCCGAAGCAAGGATTTTGATGGCACTGACGGTGATTTTCCTCCAAGCGAGGATTTTAATGGGACTGATAATGTTTCTCCTACAAGCAAGGATTTTGATGGCACTGATGATGATTTTCCTGCAAGCGAGGATTTTAATGGGACTAATAATGTTTCTCCTCCAAGCAATGATTTTGATGGCCCAGATGATGATTTTCCTTAAAGCGAGGTTTTAATGGGATAGATGATGATTTTGGTGAGGATAAAGGCAACAACAATGTTGAAGATGGTTTTCCTCCCAGCCAGGATTTTGATGGCTCTAATGATGATTTTCCTCCAAGTGAGGATTTTAATGGGACAAATGATGATTTTGGTGAGGATGAAGGCACCAATAATGGTGAAGATGATTTTCCTCCAAGAGAGGATTATGATGGTAGCGATGATGATTTTCCTCCAAGCGAGGATTTTAATGGAAGTAATGATGATATTCCTCCAAGCGAGGATTTTAATGGGACGGATGATCAATTTGGTGAGGATGAGGGCACCAATAATGATAAATATGAATTTCCTCCAAGCATTGATTTTGATGGCACCGATGATGGTTTTCCTCCAAGCGAGGATTTTGATGGCAATGATGATGAATCTCCTCCAAGCGAGGATTTTAAAGGGACATATGATGATTCTGGTGAGGATGAAGGTACCAATAATGATGAAGGTTATTTTCCTCCTAGCAATAATTTTGATGGAATTGATGATGATTTCCCTCCAAGTGAGGATTTTAATGGGACATATGATGATTTTGGTGATGATGAACCCACCAATGATGTTGATTTAACCTCAAGTGATAAACTTGATATTGATGCAGATAATCATTCTCCTACTAATTTTGGTGATGATAATCTCAATGAGAGGGATGATATTCCTCACATTGATGAGGATATTCATTCTAATGAGGATGATTTAATGGTTCATGAAACACAAAGGCAAATTGTACCAATGAGCAATATTAAGTGTAGGACTAGGCCATTTTATATCAATTCAAAGCATTCTAGTTATACAAGGTCTAGGAAATATTTGTTCACAATTCCCAGTTCTATTGCTGATTTGATTTCAAGTTAGTGTTGCCAAAAAAATACACTACAATTATGCCTTAGAGAAAAGACGAGCATATCTATCAATGAACAAAAATATGCAAAATTCATATTTGGTAGGGTGCATGATTTCCACAAAGGCAGGTTATGATTATTGCATTGGAAGTATTTTTCTTTGTAGAATGGCATTCAAAAGAATACAGTCAATTGGTAATCTTAGTCTATCAAGAATCCAAACAAGGCTAGAAAAGGATCCTACATTTTATTCTAAATAATATCATGCTCGAGCTAGTGGGATGTTAACAAACATTGCAATGTCATGGATGCGTGGCTTAGTTTCTAAGCATGGAGAGAGTATGCTAGATAGAGAAACCATACACATTCCAAATAATTTCTCAAGGCAAGAAATCTACAACTTGTACAAGGCATTTGTTCAAGATGTAGAAAGAAATAACAATTTCATTACATATGTATATTTTACAAGACTATGAAAAACAGAGTTCAACAATGTATGTATTCCTAAGAGGTCAAGGATGGGGGTTTGCAGTATATTTGCTTCTCTTAAACAAAGAAGGGATAAATCAGAAGGGATAGAGAGAGGTATGTCTCTAACAACTTTATTTTTTTGGAATAAATATCTATTACGAAAGCTCATCAATTTTTTGTTTTTATTTTATTTGTAGATTATGTTGTTAAAGAACTTCAAGCACATTGCAATCAACAATAAGTTTAACAGAAAAAGTTATACAAACATCGCAAGAAGTGTTATGATGAACCACTTAATTATATGGGTTTGATAATTGATGGCATGGATCAAAAAAAGAAGAAGAATTTTTGCCACATTTTGTTTGTGTACCAAAGAATTTAGAGGAAAGTTTTATTCAATTTCACTTACTTGGTTGGTTGTATGGTTTTTAATGGTCAAATGTCTCCAATGGTTTACTTCACAGCTCCCAATATTCATAATGATGCAAATATGTCCATTACCATAATTCACCATGTGCTAACTCATTGGTCTGGTAATCTTCCTCGAGTTCTATATCTGCAATTGGAAAACACCATAAGGGAAAACAAAAATCAGATCGTGTTTGGTTATCTGAACATGCTTGTTGAATTGGGAATTTTTCAGAAGGTTAAAGTTGGTTTCCTTCTTGTTGGCCATACACATGACCATATTGATCAAACATTTAGTTGTTTTGCAGTGACATTGGGGAGGAAGAATGTTAGGAGCCTGCCATCATTAACTAAAATTATTAGAAAAACATATAGTCCAGAGCCTGTTTTACTAACATTGGAGGAAACTATTGACATGTGAAGATTTATTTTGGGATCGCATGGTGAAGAAAGGTGCATTGAGAAACTTAATGAAATTAGCTTTCATCATCTATTTCGTATAAAAAATATTGATGGGAAAACACTACTATGGGGTAAGAAGTACTCAACAAGTGCAAAATGGATGCCTGCATCAGGTTTAGCATTTCTGAAATTCATCCCAAGTTGTCAAATGTATGCTTCAAATTTATCGTTGTTGCAATCGACTATTGATATTCAAAATTCACACCTGCATAGTAGAGATGTTGATTCTTCTCAGTGCTTGGAAGAAATTGTTGGAATATTCTCACCATCATTTTTTGCATTTTGCATGTCTGCATGCATGCAATCATCTGCATGCCAACAGAGTCGGATCCATGGGGAGGGTTCCCTGGGCCTCGATGCAAAAATTCACCAAGGGAATTTGAGAGAGGCGGCCGGGAGGAGGACTAGGGTGGCCATCCCGATGGGTTTCCCTGCATTTTCATCCTCCATCCAACAACTGCACCCTTTGATTTAATCCCTCGTGAAAAGATACGAAAATAGGGCACAAGGTTCCCTTACCTAGAGCCAACGACAGAAGGAAATCTCACCGCACCGGTTGCAAAGGCATGCTAACTCTGGCCAAAGCACATGGGCACATCCCCCAACAATTTTTAACAATGCAGAGCCCCTGGAGGTGGCCCATTATAACAAGAGCATAACAAGCACACCCATCTTGGGTTGATGTAATTGCATGCATCCAGTCATCAGTATGGAAGTCTCCCAGCACCTAGTCCTTATTTTTCTGCCCCCACGAGCCTGTTTCTACTCAGTTCTATCCCTCCTAGCCACTGATGCACCCTTGTTTTCATCACTAGAGAACATGTACGCCTTATTCCACCTATTTAGGAGTTACTTCAGTTAGTTAGTTGGTTGATGACTTAGTTCCTTGATTCATGGGATGATTGAACAGTTAACTGACTGAATCACTTAGATAGGAATCTACAGTGACTAGTTTGAGCTCTACTGACTGCTGACAGCTCCTCATGCACCCACATTGGAGTCTCCTTTCCTACATCAATTCCCATGCACTCAGTTAGACTTAGTTAGACTCATTTGACTGACTATTTGACTTTTGTGACCACTACCACTGGTTCGGATGATGTCTCCAATGCTATCCAAGCTACACACTGATGATAATTCAAATGACCTTAGTGGCATTTGAATATCATTCATTTTATTCAGTTATTATTCATTTTACAGAGTGCCAGCTTACAGTTGATGTATGATACAACAGTTCTTCTCCATTTTCTGTGTAATGAGTGATTATTGATTCAACATTTCTTCTTCTTCTTTCTGCACTACATGAGTAAATTCTAGTGAGGTCTTCTACTGTTGAGTGATCTTAGCTCTAAAATATTACATGGTATCAGAGCTAACAATAGCTATTCGAATTGCAGCAGCAGCAGTTGTAGTAGTTGCAGCAATTCCTTGAGCAGTTATCTTTCATTGAGCATGAGAAGCCTCTGAGTTTCCACAGCAAATCCTGGTGCTATTTCCTTGAATTCACTGGAGCAATCTAGTGAGGTCTATCCAGGTGTGAAGGACTTAGTCACATGTGCTCAAGGTCCTAAGGTTGTTTTCAATTTGAATTGCAGCAGATCTTCTTTACATAATTCTCATTTGTTTTGCAGGATTCTCCCTCTCTCAGCTTCGAATTCTTCAATAGCATGGATCTCAAGTTGAACTCATTCAACTACTTCGAATGGAAGTAAAAAATGGACATCTTATTGAAGTCGAAGAGTCTTTCCAGAGTGTTGAATGGCTCTGCAATTGATCCCATTGGTGTAGTAGATAAATCCAAGTACTTAGACAAGCTTGATGAAGCAGTAGGACTGTTGCTACTTAGCATTTCTGAATATTTTCACTTTCATGTTATCGATTTGAAGACTCCAAAGGAGGTTTGGGACAAGCTCACATCCCTCCTTGGCCAAAAAGATGATTTGAAGGGGCATAAACTAGAAAATGAGCTCATCTCCTTGATCCCAAGTAGTTTCTAAACTATCACTGAGTTTCTCAACAAATTCAAGAACTTGATTTCACAGTTGAAGAGGTATGGGATTGAGAAGGAAGAAAAAAAACTCATCCTTGCCATCCCGTCAAAGCTAGGCCTTGATTATTCAGTGTTTGTTTCGAACTTTCAGTCAGAAAAGTTGTCCATTCCAAAGTGGAAATTCCCTTCGCTTGAAGACTTCATCCAATCTCTAACTCTTAAGGAGGAGAAGCTAGTGCACATGGGAGTGATAAAAACCAAGTTGGATTCATCTCTTGCAGCCACTGAGTAAAGGAGAGCGAATGGCAAAGGAAAACAAAAAAATCTGATAGAATTTCAAATGATACAAAGTAGAAGGAGGCTCCCATACGGTCAGATGGAGCCTCAAACCCTAAGAAGGACAAGCACACTCGGGAGGGAAAATCCAAGTGCACATATTGTAATCGAGGATATCACCCTGAGAGCTCACGTATGAAGAAGACCCTAGATCTCATGTCTTCACTTCTTGAAAAAAATAATCTTCCAGTACCTACATGTGCTAGAAAGAAAGAGAGTGAACCATCTGTATCTGAAAACAAAGAGAGATGCCATGCCCTCATGGAAGGTGCATCAACTCAATCCTCCTTCATCATAGATTCTGGAGCATAAAGACACATGTCTTCCTCCAAGGATCCCTTCACTGGATTCGAATATACTATTGGAACATCCATTATGTTGGGGAATGATTATGAGGTCTCTTCTGAAGGGATTGAAAGAATCAAACTAGATCATGGATACTTCTCAGATGTACTCTATGTCCCCACACTCACTGCTAATATACTTTCAGTATATTAGATGACCCATACTGGAGAGCCCAAGAGGTTGATCTTCTCTCCAAATGAGGTCAAAATTCAAGACATGATATCAACTTCTACCATTGCAAAAGGTGTTGCAAATCATAAGTCGAAACTGTATGAGTTCTCCCACTTCTTACCTCTCTCAAAGCAATCTTCTCTTCACACTCATGCCAATGAAGAGAGTATATTTTGGCATGAAAGATTTGGGCATATTAACTATCAATACTTACAAGACATGCATACTAAAGAGGTGGTTGAAGGGCTTCCCAAGATAAAGTTTTCCAAGGAAAGCTATCATGGTTGTTTCATTGGCAAGCATCCTGAAAAGAAATTTGAGAAGGGGAAGGAAAGGAGAGCCTCTAATCCTGTAGATCTGATTCATAGTGATGTTGCAAGGACATTTCTAGATCTATCTTTGAACAAGGCAAGGTATATTCTTACTTTTATTGATGATTATTCCAGATTTACATGGGTATACTTTCTCAGATTAAAATCATAAGTATTTGGATTCTTTAATTTTTTCAATTCTTCTGCTGAAAAGTTTTCAGATAGAAATATCAAGGCCATTTGCACTAATAATAGAGGTGAGTACATCAAGGGTGACGTTCAAACCTTTTGTGCTGAAGAGGGCATTGAAATGCAACACATTGTTCCTTATACACCACAACATAATGGTGTTGCTGAAAGGAAGAGCAGAACATTGAAAGAAATGGCCACCTACATGTTAAAGTCAAAAGGATTGAACCCTAGTCTTTGGGAAGAAGCCATCAACTGTGCCACCTATATTCAAAACAGAGTTCCTCACAAAGGACTCAAAGACATGACTCCTTTCGAAGCATGGATGGGATACAAACCTGATGTGTCTCATCTTGAGTGTTTGGATCCAGAGCATGGGAAAGGATTCCAAATGAGAAAATGAGATCCCTAGATCCACAAAGCAGAGAGCGTATTATGGTGGGTTATGCATTGAATGCAAAGGCCTACAAGCTTCTTGATCCTTCTACTACGACCACATTCCTTGATAGGAGTGCACAGTTTGAGGAATGGCCTCTTCATTATGCTCATCCATTTGAGCAAGAGAGATTTCCTACCACACCTCCACTGCTTGATGAGCTCCAAGAGAGGGAATATTCATCACATGATAGTTCAGATTCAGAGCATGAGAGTGAAGATAATGAAGAGCGAATTCTAGATCCAAATCCACAAGAACCTGAAAATCTAGCACCTATCAGTGAAGATGAGCGAATGGAAGATACAGATCCACAAGAACCTGATGATCTTACACTTGATGATCCTCCTCTTCCTAGATGGGAAGCCACTACACTTAGATCTGTTGGAGATCTTGTTGGAGATCCACTTGATCCGAGGAGGACTAGATCTTATTTTCAGAATGGAAAGTTTAATCCTTCTCACATTACTGATCCATTTACTATCAACAGATCCTTCTTCAGTGGATAAGTCCACTTACCATTTGGGGTGAGTGATGTACATGATTGATCATCCTATCACAATCTATCTTGAGGGGTGGATCTCTTACCACTGGGTTTTCCCTCTTTCCTCACTTTATTTTATTATATTGATTGTACGGGGTGACCTTTGGTCTTAGTGGCCCTACCATTTCAGTTATTCCTTATAGTATAGCTTGCGGGGGGTGTTGGAATATTCTCACCATCATTTTTGTATTTTGCATGCATGCATACAAATCTGCATGCATCTAATCATCTGCATGCATTTGCATGAATCCAGTCATCAGTATGGTAGTCTCCTAGCACCTAGTCCTTATTTTGCATCCCCCGGGAGCTTGTTTATGCTCAGTTCTAGCCCTCCTAGCCACTTATGCGCCCTTGTTTTCATCATTGGAGCACATGTGCACCTTATTCCACCTATTTAGGAGTTACTTCAGTTAGTTAGTTGGTTGATGACTCAGTTTATTGATTGAGGGGATGATTGATCAGTTAACTGACTGAAGCACTTAGACAGGCACCTACAAAGACTAGTTAGAACTCTACTGACTACTGACAGCTCCTCATGCGCCCACATTGGAGTCTCCTTCCCTACATTAGTTCCCATGCACTCAGTTAGACTCATTTGACTGACTATTTGACTTTTGTGACCACTGCCACTGGTTTGGATGATGTCTCCAATGCTATCCAAGCTACACACTGAGGATAATCTGAATGAACTTAGTGGCATTTGAATCTCATTCATTGTATTCAGTTATTATTCATTTTACAGAGTGTCAGCTTACAGTTGATGTATGATACAACAGTTCTTCTCCATTTTATGTGTAATGAGTGATTATTGATTCAACATTTCTTCTTCTTCTTTCTGCACTACATGATTAAATTCTAGTGAGGTCTGCTACTATTGAGTGATCCTAGCTCTAAAATATTATAGAAATCAAAAATTCTATCAAAGATGCATATGGTTATTTTGATGTTGTTGATTCTATTTGGTGGGATTCATTTTTCATGGAGCAAAATGACATAATTGCAAACTCTACAAATGGATATATTTTTTTGAAGACTCCATTTAGTTGGCCACAAAGTATGTCAAATGAAAATGAGGAGAGAAATTTTGAGCCTGAAGGTGTTGATCCTTCTCAACCAGAAGAAATGTTAATGTACATTGGATCTAGAAGATCATTTACACAGCATGAGGCGATGGAAGACCTTTACAAAGGCTCAGTACAAGATAATGAGGGTTGCATGATTGCAGTTTTGGCCATAGAAGATCCATGTGGTTATCCATTTTGGATTGAAAAAGTTATGAAGGTCAATAAATAAAAAGAAGAAGTTATATCTATTGAAGTACATTGGTATGCAACAGACACACACCCATTTGATGGTGATCGAGAAAAAGGTTTGCAAAAAGAGAAAATGAAAGGGTCAAAATGTAAATCATTGTTTCATAGAAATTTTTAAATTTAGAGGATGTTGACATACTAGTTTATGACTTCCAGTTGACAAGGAAAAGCACTCTTCGCTCCAAGACTATAGAGATTATCAAAAGATTGTAGGCACCATAAATAGTTGCAACATGGGAGTTTGCTAAACCAAGGCGTAGATCTAGCTAGGAATGTGGCATATGAAATATTGGGCATACATGAAGATTCAGATGATGCACTCATTGATAGTAGAGAAGAATACGGGTCATCTACATCTTCCTCCACTCATTCATCTAAAGAAAAAGTAGCTTTTGATGGTGTGTCAGAATCCATGTGTTTATTTGAATATTTGCACATGAAACATTTTGTCTTTTTTATTAATATGCCATTTTTTGTATGGAAACTCTAAAGGAGTGCTTGAATTTTGATATGAATTATTTATACGTCTTATGGTTTAATATATGATTTTCTATTGAATATCATATTTTTTGTATTTTATATGAAAAGAGCGGTCAAATTATTTCTTGAATAATTTGTGTTTAACTCAATGCAAGTTTTATATAGTGTTACTAAGAAATTAAATAAACACAATTTTCAATCATGATAAAATCATATAAAAATGCCATTTTTTGAAAAAGTGTGCTACCGGTAGCATTAGTTTTCAATTTAGAACTTGATTTTAAGGTTTTTGCAAACAATAATAACATTTTTTTTGGTTCATTTCTATATTTTTGCATAAAAAAACACCAAAAAAACCCATATTTTTGCATAAAAAACACCAAAAAACAACCCCGAATGAAAAAGTGGTGCTACTGGTAGCACCACTTGTTGATTCAGGGTTGTTTTTTGGTGTTTTTTATGCAAAAATATGGGTTTTTATGGATAGAGTTCTCATTTTGAGTATAAAGTTCTCGTCAAGTTGTATAACACGTTTTAAAATGTTTAATCTAAGACAAAAACAAAAAAAATGGTTTTTTATGCTCATATATCTAACACAATACATAAAGAAGCAATGAGACTTACTTCTAATTTGTTGATTGTCCTATCTCCAGCTCCAAGTTTGATCTCCAAAGATTGAACCTGTTTAAGAAAGACAAAAGGCCAAAAGCCTCCAAGCAATAGATGTATTGATTCTAGATCTAATCTATAACATATCATGAATCAAAACTACAAGAGACAAGATATGGGAGAAATTTATTATTATGAAATCTAGAGAAGATAATTACAACGTTATACCTTGATGTCCAAGATGATAGCACCTCCTTCCAATCTCTCCTTTACTACCTCTGCAAGACTTCTGAGATCATAAGTTTGATGCCTCCAAAATTTATCTCCTTGGCACATGGATGGCCTTCTTCTTATAGGAATTGGGAGGCCAACCACTAAGAGAGAATGATGGATCTAGATGAGGAAAAGTCGATGGATCAAGGAGATGAATCATACCGAGGAAGGAGGGTGAGATAATATTTGAGAGGAATCCCTATCCCATGAAAATATACTCGAGATTCAAGATCCTAAAATCAAGGAATATATTTGTTGAGGGATTTTCGTGCCCCCAGGGCTGAGCATAACATGAAAATATTGTAATTTTCGCACCCCTACAGGTATGCAAAGCGCAAAAATATTGTATTTTTGCGCCTTGCACCACTAGAAGGGCACGAAAATATTGGCAAGATGGGTTTGGTGAAGTGGAATTCAACCATTAAAGGTTGGATTTTCCTCCAAGTAAGACTAGGGAGGGGACAAACATGATGAGGATGGGTCTCAACACTTTTTAGGAGGTATGAACATCATGTTCTTCATGGTCATATAGTATGAAGGCTCTCAATGGTGTACAGAGTGAAAAATTGAGGTATAACAACTGGTTTTCTTACCATCTCACTTTCCCATCATTACTGAGTTCGGTTCATTATATTTTTCATGTTCTTCTATGTGGCATTATATGTCAGATCCATGTCAAGTTGTTGACTTGAGTCATTTGTAGGTATTAGATGAGGGAGCCTTAGTGTCTAAGCCGATTCATATTTTGGAGCAATGAAATCAACAAATTTGGCATCAATAGTCGATCTGGTCAAAGTTCGATGGGATAATTATAGTCCCAGTTCTGCGACCTGGGATGATGTATCAGTGATGCATGTAGAGTTTCCTCACTTATTTTAGAACTTCAGCACAAATTTTCCTAAAGTGGGGGTGTATGTAGTGCCCCATTTTTGTGATAGACTATAGAATTTGATTATAGACCATAGATCCAATGATGACTATTATTTTAGGGCATTCAATTGTGAATGAACCGGTTATGTGTAGCTTGGACTACTAGGTGATGTTGTATTATGAGGAAATTTTGTTTCGGATGATCCAGTTATATGTGTGAGACTGGTACATGTCGCTATCTATGTGCTACTGTTGATGATTCTATATGATTTTTTTATGATGATGACTGTGTTATGATTTCACTAATGATTATGCTATGATGTTGATATAGATAGATAGCTCACATGATCATGATATGATTTGATGTTGATCAAATTTTTTATGTCAATGTTATGGTTTTGAGATGGTTAAGATGTTATATGATTTTACCATGATTCGATATGATTGAATGAATGTGAAGTGTGACAATGTTGATTAATGCTTATGCTTATATATATGTCATGTAATCTAATGAGTTTTCGAGTGTGACATGTAGAGCAGGTACATGTGACGCAAATAGGCATTGATATGCCATGGAATTGGAATGAGTCGCAAATCAGTGACATGTATTGACAACCTGGTATATATGTGATTATGTGGAAATATTGAAAAAAGATTGGATGCACGTGATGTGCACGGACTCGGAATGAGTCAGATACATTGACAGGTGAAAAAGATTTGATGTGCATGGTGTTTACTTGCAGGTGTTGGATGTGATTTCCAATCAATCCACATCAGGGGACGGGGCTAAACCTGATACAAGTTAAGTCTAGCCAATGTCCATGTGAATAGTTCATCTAGAGCAAGAGAGGCTTTGACTCATCAGATGCATGTTTCCATGAGGTTTGGCCATAGTATGCTCACTCATGAGGTATATTTTTGGTGGGGGTTGCAATAAGGAATCGGCCTTATTCCCCAGGAACCACTAGTCCCTCAATAGGGTAGGTGGGTTGAGTTAACGATGTTTGAACCCTCATACCATATCCCCACCTAAGGGAATATATGAAGGGTATGCAGGAAGCATGGCACCTTAATATCCATGGTCGCGATGAAAATGAAACTGTTAATTAACTAATAACTATTGGGAAAGGGAAACTAATCACAATAATAATGATAATGCTAATACTAATACTAATAATAATAATAACAACAAGAGAAACATTAGGAATAATAATAATAATGACAACAAGATAAACATTAGAAATAATAATAATAATAAATAAGATAAACATTAGAAATAAAATAAAATAAAATAAAAAGGGGAAGGAAAATAAAGCAGGCATATTGCTATAAAAGAAATGAGGAAGTAGCTTGATATATCTCTTCTTGGAAAAAGGAATTTTGGAGGCAGCTTGGGTTGTGGCTCCTGTCTAGGTGACTGTTGGAGGGTGTGTTAGTGGTTCACTATGATAGAAGTGGGATTGGGATTTCCCCTCAATAGAGAGTCTTGTATCATAGCTCATCGGATAGCATAGTATTATCAGCCTCGTTGTAGCTCAGGGGTCCCAGGGGAAGAAGAGTACCCTTTCGGTATGGTAGGGTGGAAACCAGTGGATTGTGATTGGAAATCTTGAAGACTAATATTGTGGTGGATTTGACGATGACACTAACCTTCGGCTTCATCCTCAACCTTCAGCAACTAGCGATTTTCAAGTATTATATGATTATTGTTTTCCATTATTAATTATGCATTGAATGATATTGGATCAATTTTAATGTTGAAAGTTTAGATATGTTAGTAATATAGAAAAATTCTATAGATCTGTTATATGTTGAATGTGATCAAAGAAAATAAAAATAAATGTATCTAGATTCAACTTGATATCTATTTTGTGATTAGTGCATCTTAGATTTAGCTATCCCGGGGGAGGGGTGCTACACAAGTGAAACACCACAAGGGTACGTGGTGCAATGGTCAGAAATTTCACATCAACCAGTTGGATGATAAAAATAAAACCTTTGATTGTGGGATAACTACAGTATTCCAGGTTATAAATGTTTCCTTTAGAGGTGATGAGTGTTTAGAAGTATCTATAGATACTATGCCTTTTTGGATGATATAATTGAATCAGAGTTTAAATCCTTCAACATTGTATTATTTGGGGTCACTTGGTACAAGTTAAGAATGAATGAACGAACGATATCCTAATAGAACTGTTATTGAGCATGCTAATAGATTTATCATTATTAATACAAGGTTATTAGAGTTGGGTAAAAAGCTATATGTCCTTCCAAGCCAATGTAAGTAGGTATTTTATTCCATGGTGCAATTTAAAGTGGGCTGGTCATATGTTGTTAGATATGATCCTAGAGGAAGGCATGTAAGGTATATTGTACTAGAAGAAGATGATATTAAATAAGATCAATAAGATGATGATGTAGAGGAGCAGGTAGATTTGTCAAACGAAGAATTTGAATAAGTTGAATTAGATGTAGATGGTGGTGTTCTCGATGATGGTGTTAATGACAATAATGTTGACGATGATGTTGCAACTATGGCCAGTCCTTTCAATGATTTTGATCTTAATCATGATACATATATTGAATTGGATGGAGAAGAAGAGTAATGATATTGAATTGATGAAATGTAGGAGGTACATATGGGTTGGTGGGGGGAATATGTTCTTACACCTTCACATGGTTAGCCTTGTTCATTAGAGATTAATAAATTATTCTCGAAACCAAGAGAAGCTCATCTAGAGTTTTGAAATTAATTCATTTGGTTTGTTTTGAAATTACCTTGTTTAACAGTTTGTTTTAGGCATCCAATCTTTTCACCTTTGGGATTTCATCCCTGGATTGTTTTTGAGTTCAAAAACCCTCTCATATCATCAAAGTATATGTTTAGGTTGATCATGTCATTTCATGAGTTTCAATAAAAGTTTTCAAAATTTTCAACATTTTCCCCTTCCACATGGAATTAATCAATTTTGATCACCTAGAGTGGAATGCATGTAGAGTTTATGCATTGTAAGATGTCACTATCATATATATTGTATAAATAAAGTTGAGATCATAACATAGTGGATGATTATTGATCTATACAAATTTCCACACAAACATTATGTTAATGTGATAATGTTGACATGATGTAGAATAGGTGTGGATCATGCATGCATGGGTAGGCATAAACATGATCAACTATGAAGTAATTATCTTATGCAAGAAACTAGTTCTCCGTAATAGTTTTGTAAATATTTATGCCCCTATTACACATATGACACACTACTTGTTCAATAACTGATTCAAAATAGTAGGTGTGTTGAACTCTACTACTTGCTCAATTTATCCTTTTTCTCCATGATGAATTGTGAAAGGATCTATGTTGTGATGGGTAATGGTAGTCATTATGTTAGTAGGAGGTTCACTACCTCTGTTTATTCCCTTGTTAGCTTTGATTTTAGTTACAACACATATAATATAAGATTCACCTTTTCCACAAGGTTGTATCATTTATTTTACTATACGAATGGAGTTTAAAATAGAGGTTAGTGGTTATAGTATCTTAGGGATTTATATTACTATTATGTTATTATTAGGGGTTGAAGTTAGATTTTAATGTTAAAGGCTATGGGACATAACATTTTTCTTTGAATCTCATGGACCATGAGTGGATCCATCAACAAAAACACCTCTTAAATAAGTAATATTTTTCCCAATAGGTCCTTATGTTGGTCATTCTAACGATTGGCACATAATGGATGGTATTTTGAGATATGGTCATGGTTTGGGGCTATATCCCACCAACTTAGGTTGTGACGGTTTTTTCCCTTGATTTCCATCATTGAAATTCACATTTGGAAAAAATATCATCTATGTTTTCTATCCATTATGTTACCGCTCAACCTAGCACACCTTTGCAAATCAAGGCTATGTAGACCTAGTGCTAGTGATGGTAATCTCAAGAGAGAGTTAAACCCAATGTCACCATAATCTAACCTCTCAACACAATGGGTAACTCCAGAACCCATGGGGAGATTCTAATCAATGAAATATACCTACAACCACCAATAAGCCACAAATACCGCCCACAAAACCTTAATAGTTATGATCAGTTCCTTATCATAGTCAAATAATATCAAAGCAAGACACAACAATCATATATAAATGGAATTATTCACCGTATCACAAATCCCAAATAATATCGCACCTTTCAAGGCAATTTCACACTTCCCAAGACATTGTCACATTTCCCAAGGAAATCACTCCAAAAAGTGTGCCCTTAAAGAGGACTATTGGACTAGGGCGCAATTGTAGGTCAAGCTAGAAATACCAAACACCCTCTAATTCACCAATTACAAGGGTTTCAAATATCCCAATGCACGTCCTTAGAAGAGGATTCCGTATAAGGTTTGTGGATAAAACCTTAGGGAAAATTTTAGGGTGGACTAGAAAAACAAAGTCACTGCGAGAACTTCACTTTTTTAATTTTCTAGAAAAAAATAGGGCTTTTCCAACAATATTATATTCTTTTGTATTTTTTGCTTAAAATAAAAACATATAAAAACTTGAGAGAGAGAGAGAGAGAGAGAGTTTAAGGATATGGTATTAGATTCTAATCTCAAACCCTAGGGCTATGATATATTGAGCCTAATGTCCCTCCTCTTAAAATGGTATTCAATACTTGCAACTAGGGCTAAGCTAGAAACCTCAAGGGTTAGGTAGTAAAACCCTAATTAGGAAAAATAGAGAAGTCCAAGGCCCAATAAAACAACTGAAAGCTCCTTGGAAGGATGGTCTCTTTAAGCAAGTTGATAAAATGCTAGCAAACTAACCCTACCTCAATCCAAAGCACTTCAAGAGAAACGTTAAACTAGGGTTATGAGATAAACTTACCAACATTAATCAAGAATGAGTGAGGAAATTGACCTTAGGTCACCCTTGAGCATGATTTATTACAACTAGTCTTAGTATCAACTTATCATGTGCAAAATCAAACCCACAATCAATTCATCCTTCAAGCAAAAAAGACATCCAAGAGAGAGGTGTGCATAGCTTCAAATACTCCATTATACCAAGAGAAGAAGAAAAGATATCATATTTGAACCCTTGTCCATGATTTACAAAAGAGGTGATGTTGTCTTATTTATATGAGACAACTCTTAACCTTTAACAAGTTCAATCCGACAAGTTAATAACAAATTATAAAATTTTAGGTTAGTGCACCCAGAAACTTGGGGACTAAACTGAATAATGACATAAAATAACAATAAAAATGTCCAATTAGGCTCCACCAAGTGTAAGGTGATCCAAAAGGAGGATATCATGCCCCAAGAAGAGGGGTTTTGTATTAAAACAATAGGTCCAAGTAAGAAAAATACGGTGTGCTAAGACGGGTATGACAACCCTTACACATAGACAATCACCTCTACAAAGCAAAATATGAGTGTGGCCATGTCTTCCAATGAGTTTCCTAAAGGGAAATAGAGACCTACCTAAAGGGTAGTGAGCAAAGCCACAAGGAAAGCACCTCCTTGAGGTGGAAACCACGGCAATTTACGATAACCTGATCAAGGGTATTTAGCCCCAAAATTGTTAAAGTTTTAGAATTTACTTCAATCTGATCTAGGATCTTAACTGAGAGAACAACATGTATAGAAAATATACAGCATATCAATAATGGACACAATAATGCAAGCACACAAGAGACACAGAGTTTACTTGGGGAAAACCATAAAGGTGAAAAACCCCAATAACTTCCTCAGAGATAGATAGAGCAATGATACAACCAGAATATAAGAGATAGTCCTAGCAGCAGATCCTCCTCCTCCACAAGTGCGCCACTCTCCCAAGTGTGAGTGAGAGAATAGAATGTGTAAAATGAGAGAGACACACTCTCTATTTATACACTAACTTGACTTGACCTTTACTCAACTAGGTTGGCCTCAACTTAACCACTTAACATAATGCTGACTGGGCCGACCCCCACTAGGGTGGTCTAATAACCCTTTGACCCACATGGCCGACCCCCAATAGGGTGGTCTAATAACCCTTTGACCCACATGAATTATACAGGGCCAACCCCAACAAGGTGGTCTAATAACCCATCAAGTATAAGTTACGACACTTACAATATAAATGACGACACTTCCGTACAGAGGAATAATAACATCTCTATAGGAATACAACCACTTATGTATAGAGGAATAATAACATCTCTATAGGAATACAATATACATATATGTGAAATACATTCCGAAGTTACATATACATCAACACTCCCTCTTAACTAGGAAGGTATTTCTCGACATAGGTCTTCTAGCACAAGTCATCTTCTCTGGATCATCGTCACTGGATAATCGTCATCGAGTCTTCTAGCAGTAGTGTGGTTGATTATGTCATATCTTATATCCCTTTACGAAACCAAATAATAGATTTTGACATCTTAAATGACCATGAACCCAACTTGGATCATAAACCTCTAATTGTAACTCTCATTTTTGTGATGCATAACAATCCCATATAAAACAAATTGCATTTCCAAAAGTACTTAATATTCAACAAAAATAAATCTTTTTTTAAATAATTTAAAAAATGGATTGTTTCCTCTTTCTAGTAAGTACAATATAGAAGACCTCTACCATAATTTCCCTACAATCCTCTCATCTTCCATTAACAAGTTCTCTATTGAAGTCTCGTTGAAAATGGAAACATAATGACCAACCCTTGGTATGAAAAAGAGTGTAAACTTGCAAGAAGATCAATTAAAGAAGATGTTGATGAGCCCCTAAAAGTTGGCAAGATAAATAAGTACAAAGCTCTCAAAAAGAAAACAAATGTACTATATAAATAATAAGCAGGACAAGCTTTTACACCTCTCTAAGATGGATCCTAATAAATTATGGAGGCAAATTATAACTCACAAAACAATAGAAAACAATATGATTGTTTTGAAGTATTGGAATTCCTATATTAAGAAGTTTTATGAATTCATTGATGTCAATGACAACATTCAAACCCTCTTTATGGAGGATGAAGTTTTTTCTTTAGAAGACATAGATTTTGGGATTAAGCACCTGAAAAATGGGAAAGCTAAGGACATTGAAGGTTACCAAGAATAAATCCTAAAAATTGGAGGGAATGTCCTCATCCCTCACATCCACAACATCTTCAATCTAGTAGTCAAGCAAGGCTTCCCTAAACCTTGAACTCAGAGACTTGTTCCCATTTTTAAGAACAACGTTGAAAATAACCCCTATAATTATAAGAGCATTATGATTAATCTTATCTTAGCCAAGTTATATTATATTATTTTGGAAAATAAGATCATCATATGGCTATATAGTTAAGGTAAAAGCGCTAACGGCCAAGTCAGTTTTAGAAGGTATCATTCCACCATCGACCACCTCATTACTCTCAAGATCACTACAGAGGAATGTCGTGATAATAAATCCAATCGCCTTTGTTACTTTATAGAATTTAGAATATATTTTGATACAATGCCTAGAAATAACTTATGGAAAAGGTTAAAAGAGCTAAAGTTTCCTTTCGAGTTGAGAATTGCTCCAATAAGGTTGCACAAGAAAATCATTGCCAAGTTTAATAAAATTAAGGGTTGGTTGGAAGATATTAATTGTAATATAGGACTTAAGCAAGGTTTCACCCTCTCCCCTACCCTTTTTGGTATATGCATCCATAAGTTAGAAGGTTGTTTAGTAGAGGCAGGTAGCACTAGCATGACGCTAGTGGGAATAATAATCATCCTTCTTCATTATGCTAATGATATTGTTCTTCTAGCAAGGTGTCCCTCTGATCTTGATGAGCAATTAAGAATTCTCAAGGAATTTTGCTCTAGAATGGGTATGGTTGTTAACAACAACAAGAACAAAAAGTTATGATAATCATATCTAATAAGGTCACTTACACTAATTGTTTGTATTATAATAGCAATTTGGAGGAAGTCACTTCATACAAATATCTTGGGATTAATATCCATCAAAAGAGCAACTAGAACTAAAGCATCCAGATTCAATAAAATGATTAATGGAGGGTGGAAAGCTTGTTTTGGTCTTAAAAATAATTGTAAAACAACAAACCTTATGATGTGGGATAACAAGAAACTCCTCTTTGAGACTCTCGTCATTCCTATTCTCCTTTACGGGTGTGAAGTTTGAGGTTGCATCATATCTAAGGAATTTTAAAGAAATATTAAGCAAATCTAGAAGTTTTTTAAACTTGTAATCTTAAAATTAAAAGTAATATTCCCTATCCTATTCTCCTCATAGAAGTGGGTTTCCCCCCATTGAGAGAAACTATGACTAGGTACTTAACGTACAAGAAAAAGTTAAATAACTTGGAAGAACAGAGAATTCCTAATATTTCTTTGAAGTCCAGTCAAAACCACCTGAGGCTCAAGTGAGGTTTGCATAAAGGTGCCATGTCTTGCTAAAACATTGGGGGATCGATGAAAATGTTACTTTGCAAAATATAAAGAATATTAAAAACATTATTGCTTTAAGCTTAAAAAGAAGTTATGGTGCCATAAAAATTTATAGGTTAAAATACAATTAAGATATTATAAGTTCATTAACCCTAATCTAGAAGATCAAAAGTGTCTCTATGTTTTAACTAGTGTAAAGAAGAATATCAACATAGCTAAAATAAGAACGAACTCTCATGAGCTGCATAGTGAAACAAGACATTGGATAACTCCTAAAATTCCAAGGGATGAAATGATTTGTCATCTTTGTCACACTATGAGTGTTGAGGATGAAAACACTTTCTCTTAGATTTCCCTGCATACATCACATTAGATATCGGTTTCAAAATTGTTATTACAATATAGAACTTCCTTAGTTTCTAACTTATCAAAATTATGGTGTTTTAGGAACGTTCATCGTCAAGATTTTTTAGGACAAAAATAAAATTCTAAGCGAGCCAAGTAATTCCTTACTTTTCATTTCTTTCTCAAAAACTTTTCCTCCTCCTCCTCCTTCTTCTCATACTCCTCATCCTTCTCATACTCCTACTCCTCCACTCTTGCTCCCCCTCACCCTCCTCCTCCTCCTCCTCCTCCTCCTGCTTCCCCCATCATCCCCTCCCCCACTCTTCTCTACCTCCTCCCCTCCTCCTACCCCTCATCTTCCCCCAAAATCCCCCTTCCCCCTCTCTCCCATCCCCCTACCCTTCCCCTCCCCTTCCCATCCCCCATACCTTTCCATCCCCCCCCTACTCCTATGTTTCCCTCTTTCCATCCCCTCCTCCATCTTCATCTCCTCCTCTCCCCCCTCTCCCCTATCCATCTTCACCTCCTGCTCTCCCCCTCTCCCCTA
This sequence comes from Larix kaempferi, assembly GCA_027924585.1. NCBI lineage: Eukaryota > Viridiplantae > Streptophyta > Pinopsida > Pinales > Pinaceae > Larix > Larix kaempferi. Next base: position 318,466 of record BSBM01001296.1, on the reverse strand, counting down.
TGTATCCCTCTCCCCCTCTCCCCTCCCCCTCCCCCTCCCACTCTCCCCTCCCCCTCTCCCCCTCCACCCCTCCACCTCCCCTCCCCTCTCCACCCCTCCCCCTCTTCCTCGGCCTCTACCTCCCACTCCCACCCCTCCCCCTCCTCCTCTGCCTCCCAACCCTCCTCCTCCTCCTCCTCCTTGGCCTCTGCCTCTGCCTCCCACCCCTCCCCCTCCTCCTCAGCCTCTGCCTCTACCTCCCACCCCTCCTCCTCCTCCTCGGCCTCTGCCTCTGCCTCTCACCCCTCCGCCTCCGACTCCCCCTCCCACCCCTCCCCCTCCTCCTCGACCTCTGCCTCCTCCTCCCACCCCTCCCCCTCCACCTCCCACCCCTCCCCCCACTCCTCGGCCTCCCACCCCTCCCCCTCCTCCTCCGCCTCTACCTCAGCCCCCAACCCCTCCCCCTCCTCCATCGCCGCCTCCGCCTCCCACCCCTCCCCCTCCTCCTCCTCCGCCGCCTCCACCTCCCACTCCTCCCCCTCCTCCCTCGCCACCCGCCACCTCCGACCCCTCCCCCTCCTCCACCACTGCCTCCGCCTCCAACCCCTTCCCCCCCTCCACCACCGTCGCCTCCGCCTCCCACCCCTCCCCCTCCTTTGCCGCCACCCGCCTCCGCCTCCGACCCCTCCCCCCCTTCCTCCTCTGCCGCCTCCACGGGGGGTTCACTAGCGGGGCAATATCATATCACGTCCATTCATATTGGGTGTTTGAATACTCTTAAAAACCTCAAAAATATATTGCTATGTATTAAGGGGTCAAGGGGGGTTTTTAATTTGACATAGTAATATAAATATTGGGGTTCATTTTAATTGGGTGGGATGAGGAATAACCTCCAAATTGTGGGATGTATTCATACCTCCAAATCATGGGCTCAATTCATACTCAAATAAAACTTATGGACCCTCCATTTTTATTTGATATTGCTTATAATGATCCTAAGTTTTGCATAAATCTGATAATAATGTACCAATGATAATATCGATGGAAGTCTCTTTGGAGTACTAGCCTTGAGAAATCCTCATTTAATAGCTTATTTAGGCTTGGTTTGAATTGATGTTATATTGTTTTTCATCTTTAAGTTAAGATATGTAGCTAATTGGGAGTTCGAGAGTTGAACAATTGTATTGTATTTTTTGTAGGCATTCGAGTAAAAGATCTAAATCTTCATTTTTTAAGTTGGGGTTTAGGTGGGTATTGAGATTCAATCACCTTGCTCCATGACAACCAAGAAATGTGAGATCAATCTTTCTTGTATCACTGGAACTAAGATGTTTGTTTTTATAGAAAGGTAAGGGAGTGCATCCATGAAAGGGTTTCAAAGTTGCATTTTTATGGAGTTTAATTTATTAAGCTTATAGAAAACACATGATCGCTATATGGATATAATTGTATTTACATAATCTAAAATTCTTAGATTGGTAGGCTATGGTGTGAAACATTTGCAATTCTCATCTTTTCTAAAAGTTGCACTAACTAGTGGACTATGAGTCTTTTACATTCCTTGTTATGTTAATCTCTTCACTGGGTTTCCTTTTACACATTTTTCCTTCCCCAGTAGTATTTCATTGGGTCTTCCACTATCCAACACTATAGATTGATCAGTCACCTTTGCAATTCTAGTGGGATCATTATTAACATTATACTATTATTTTATTTAGCATATTTTGCTTATACTAATATGTGTTAGGGATTCTATTTTTACAACTTGTTAATATGATATAAAGGGGGGTATTAAAAATGGGTTGAGAAAATGTATACCTACAATATTTGGTGAAGCTAGGGGTTTTCTTAATTGGAAAGGCATATTGAGAGGGGGGTTCAACAATACAATTTTAGGAGGCATTTTTCAATATTTAGTGAAAATAGGGATATTCTTTAATATCGTACGAACGATCGTGCTATGTAACAAGTTCATTGAGTGAACCCCCCGTGGCCGCCTCCACCTCCGACCCATCCCCCTCCTCAGCCTCCCACCCCTCCCCCTCCCACCCTTCCTCAGCCACGGCCTCCCACTCCTCCCCTCTCCTCCCCCTCCTCCTCCGCCTCCCACTCCTCCCCCTCCTCCTCCACCGTCGCCTCTGCTTCCCACTCCTCCCCTCTCCTCCCCCTCCTCCTCTATCGCTGCCTCCGCCTCCCACTCCTCCCCCTCCTCCTCTGTCGCCGCCTCTGCCTCCCACTCCTCCCCTCTCCTCCCCCTCCTCCTCTATCGCTGCCTCCACCTCCCACTCTTCCCCCTCCTCCTCTGCCGCCTCCCACTCCTCCCCCTCCTCCTTTGTCGCCGCCTCCACCTCCTCCTCTGCCACCGCCTCCACCTCCCACTCCTCCACCTCCTCCTCTGCCGCCTCCCACTCCTCCCACTCCTCCCCCTCCTCCTCTGCTGCCGCCTTCGCCTCCCACTCCTCCCCCTCCTCCTCCTCCTCCTCCGCTGCCCCCTCTGCCTCCCACTCCTCCCCCTCCTCCTCAGTCACCGCCTCCCTCTCCTGCCCCTCCTCCTTCGTCGCTGCCTCCGCCTCCCCCTCCTCCCCCTCCTCCCCCGCCGCCACCTCTGCCTCCCACTCCTCCCCCTCCTCCCTCGCTGCCACCTCCACCTCCCACTCTTCCCACTCCTCCCCCTCCCCCACCTCCACCTCCCACTCCTCCCCCACCCCCACCCCCTCCTCGATCGCCGCCTCCGCCTCCCACTCCTCCCCCTTCTCCTTCGCCGCTGCCTCCCTCTCCTCCCCCTCCTCCTCGGCTTCCTCCCTCGCCTCCCCCTCCGCCTCCCACTCCTCCCCCTCCTCAGCCCCCGCCTCCGCCTCCCACTTTTCCCCCTCCTCCCTCGCTACCCGCCTCATTCCACTTCCCCTCGCCCCCCTCCTCCCTCCTTGCCTCCACCTCCACTTCCCATCCCCCTCCCCTCCTTGCCTCTACCTCCAACTCATCCTCCTCCCCATCTCCTTCTTGACTCTACTCCCCATCCCCATCCCCTCCGACTCATCCTCCTCTCCCTCCCTTCCTAACCTCAACTACCCATCCCTTCCCCCTCCACCTACCCCATACCCCACCCTCCCTCCTACCCTCTCCCCTCCCCTTCCCCCCTTCCCCACGCCTCCTCCTCCTCATCCTCAACTCTCCCTTCCCTTTGCCTCATCCCCCTTCCGCTTCTCTCCTCCACCTCCTCCTTCCCCTCACCCCTCCCCCCTCCTTACCTCCACCTCCCCTCCTTTCCTCCACCTCCACCTCATCATCCTCCCCATCCCCTCCGACTCATCCTCCTCTCCCTCCCTTCCTCGCCTCCACTACCCATCCCTGCCCCCTCCACCTACCACGCCCCTCCCCTTCCCCCCTTGCCCACGCCTCCTCCTCCTCCACCTCCTTCTACTCCTACTTCTCCTTCTACTCCTCCTCCTCCTCCTCCTCCTTTGCCTCCCCCTCCTCCCCCTCCTCCCCCTCTACTTGTGCCTCCTCCTCTGCTTACATCTCCCCCTCCGCTTGTGCCTCCTCCTATTTCACACGTACCAACAAAATTATTATGTTATACTAATTAAATATTAATACTTTGTTGTAATGAATATAAATTTTGGAAAATAATCAACATAAAAACCTTAAAATATTAAATAATAATAAAACATATGCATTAAAATATATATATCTCTAATATTTGCATTAAATTGGAATGAGAAGGGTTTAGATACAAAGAATAAAGAGTGGATGCATGGCATATTTGCAAAAAAACATTACTATCTAACTCAAATTATTGTGTTTTCTAAAATAATTAATATAAAAAAAAACAATTAAACCTGTAGATTAAAAACAAACTGCATAATGTAAAATTAAAAACCATACATTAAAAACAATTAAAACTATACATCAAAACATTATAAAACTATGATGTAAAATTAAAACTACACATTGAAAACAATTAAAATTAAAACTACACATTGAAAACAGTTAAAAATTATAAAAATTAGTCTAGGGCTTGAAATTAGAAAGAAAGCTCTAGACAGAGCAAATCAAATTTCTAAATGAATTAGTACATGAATTAAAAAGAGAAACCAGCAATAAATACAGTTATGAATTAGTACATGAATTGTATAGAACAGGTGTTGCATCCAGAAGAGGTCCTTTTAGAGCAGAGCATAGTAGATATTTTAAACCAATTCGCCTCTAATGCATTGTACTCCACCCTCCTCAGCTATCATATACATATACAGATTCAACTCAGGACTCAAGACTCATGTACAGAGGATTGGGACAGCGAAGAGGGAAATGTTCTGAAAATATGTAATTTCACCAAATGCGGATTACTATCTGACAACCAGGAATCGCACTTCTAGCAGCCATACGTGATCTATAAAGGTTACATAGGTTACACAGATAGATTTTTTATGATAAAGGTAGTGGCCGTGAACCAGATAATTGAGACAGTATTACTGAAAAGCAAGGGAAAGTTGATAGCCCTTGATTTTTTATTTGAAATTAGAAAGTTCTAGCAGAGCAGATCAATTAGTACATGAATTAAAAGAAGTTAGCAATACATATACATACAGTTAACTAGAGAAACCATGGATCTCCATTGTGCAGAAGGTAGCTTAACCGCATCCAGCAGAGGTCCTTTTAGAGCAGAGCAGCCTAGATTTTTAAAACCACTTTGCCTCAAGTGCAGTGCACTCCACCTTCCTCCACTATTACATACATACTCAACTCAGGACTCAGGCACAGATAGACTCAAGACTCATGTACAGACAGAATCATGCATAGAGAATTGGGACAACCCATAGGAAAATGTTCTGAAAGGATGTAAGATTGAGATATATATAGGCGTTTCCCTCGTACTTCTCATATATAGGAATAGATGAGACAAATTGAGATATATAGGCGTTTCCGTTTTCCTCTCTGAACCGACCGCTTTTCTTTTCAACGTACAGAACAAGCGCTCTTGCTTTTTCATTTCTGAATCACTGATTTTCTCTCCCTGAACTCAGTGCTTTTTCGTTTGCTTTTCCGTCGCTGAACTCACTGCTTTTTCGTTTGCTTTTCCGTCGCTGAGCTCACTTCTTTTTCGTTTTCTTTTCCATCCCTGAACTCACGGCTTTTTCGTTTGCGTTTCCGTCCCTGAACTCACTGCTTTTTCGTGTGCTTTTCCGTCCCTGAACTCAGGGATTTTCCCTTCCTTAACTAACAGTTGACAAACAGATGAGTGAAATTATGACTGTTTCACTTCCCGAGAATGGAGAAAGAGAAGATCAAACCTGAAATTGCCTCCTACCAGGAATTAGAGAACATGGAGGATTGAATCATCTGCAGCGAATTTTTCAAAATACAGGATCACAATCGGAACTTTCTAGTCACAGGATCACAGGATGATGAAGGATTGAAGCCTAGTCAGAGGATCACAGGATGAAGGAAATCGATAAATGGAATTCAAGGGTATGGGCACGTCGAAAAACTCCCTACTATCGTTTAGTTGCTCTTTGATATCTCTGTCTGTGAGTGTAGAGGTAGTCATGAGGTGTGGATGAGCCCTCTTCCTTTTTGATTTGTTTATGTAACTGTATATTAATTTATGTCTGTCTGTCTGTTCGCTTGTTCCTTATCTCTTTGCTATATGCTATAACTCCTAGTTGGTTTGTTCTGAATTTGTTTGTGTGGTTTGTTATCATTCTGTGAAACAGAGGAGGAGATCGGCATATATATATTGGTGGTAATCAACTGCAACTGCATCAGCTTTCGTGTAAAGGGTTTAAGTTGAGAAGCAGAAGTAATTAGTTTGTGTGGTTTGTTATCATTCTGTGTGAAACAGAGGAGGAGATCGACATATATATATTGGTCGTAATCAACTGCAACTGCATCAGCTTTCTTGTAAAGGGTTTAACGAGGCAGGTTAATGAATTTGAGCGAGGCAGGTTAACGATTTTTGCACAAGACGACCCAAAAGAGAAGAAGAGTATGCCCTTATTTGTCCAAATAGTCGGTGGAGTCGATTGCTTGCTGTTAGTGATGAGATGAAGGGAAAGGTTAGGTGTTCTTTTTTTGGGGACTGGATATGTTCACGTAGATAATAATATCGTGACATTTCTTCAGAATCGGAACTTCATCCTGTGATCGATTTCAAAATCAGAACATTCTTTATGACTAGGATAGACCAACCTAGTGTTGGGAATGACATTTCCTCCATTTCTGTTCTTGAACTTTTAATGTCAAATGGCTGATCATTGATTTTAGACCTAGTGTTGTTACTATCACTTTCCAATCTATTAACAGGTGTCCAATATTTCCCTTCATTTTGATCCCTTAAACTTGTCTTCATCTTTAGGCATCAGTTCTTTTTAGTTCTAATTTAGTTTGTGTTTCCAGATCCACCTTTTTCAAGATCAACAGCAGCTCATACAGCGACTGATGCCGTTGATTCAAGGGTGCTTGAGCTGCATTGGTCACATCCGTGCATTTGACATTTTCTTGATTTAAACCCATGAATACCCCAACAGTAGTTTTTGTGGCCATATCATGGCAATTCATCTTACCTTCCATCTTGTTGTCTAGCATATAAATCATCTGCTTGAGCTGCATTGGTCACATCCGTGTATTTCACATTTTCTTGATTTAAACCCATGAATACCCCAGCAGTAGTTTTTGTGGCCATATCATGGCAATTCATCTTACCTTCCATCTTGTTGTCTAGCATATAAATCATCTTCCCATATGTCAGGATCAGAATCTCTTGCTGGACGTGGACTCAAACCTTTCATGTGTAGATTATCGAGGTGGTGAATCATATTTTACAACATCAGATGAAATTTCATGACCTAACGTGGAACAAACATCAAGTGAAGGAGTTGGAGGAGAAGGCTCATAGGTACCTGAAGTCTGTTATGTATAACAGTAGCAAGTGCTTGTGATTGTGATGGCACCAAAAATCTTGTCTCTCATTTCCTGGTACTGAACCCTGAGTAGTACCATCTTCTGCTTTGAAAGCTCTCTAGCTTGCTCCAAAATGCCCTTTCAATCCATTCTGTATATTGACTCTTGAGAATGTTATAACAACACAATCATACTGAAGACAATGATAGAACCTGGAAAAAATTATTTAAGTACATTCCCGAGCCAAGACACCACTCTTCGAAAATATAGATGAACTAAATAATAAATAAATGCACTAATCAGCATGTCTTCAGCTAGATTTAGCAGCTCAGTCTTGGCTTCCTAAAAATTCCATTCAATATCATGTTCATAGGCAATTTCTTTCATTGATCAAATTTTTACCTTTAGATTTGGTACTCTGGTGAACTGAGGAGCTTGTATTCGTACCTCGCATTTACAGTTGTTGTAATTGTAGATGCCATATTGCTGAGTACGACAATATCATCTCCAAATGCTTCCAAGTTTAACAATTAATCCCTTTCCTTCTTTCTTTTTGTTGTTGGTAAGTATAGATGATAAATGATGAGAGATGGAAGTCAGAACTCAGTATTTGCGGTTGGGGAAGACACCCATAGGATAGATTCCCCTTGTATACTGCAGTAGTTACCTTGTTACTACTTCATAAATCTCCCTTTTCATATCTGAAATTGAAAGAAATTAAGATATTCATGTGCATATATCCAATTTCCAGAATTCTGAAATCATGGATTGAAGAGAAAGTATGAATGTGGATGTGATTTCAATTCTTGAAATGACATCATAGGGATATATGCCACTAGCTTGTAATTACTGGTATTGCATAGACCAGAGAGGGCCAAGAAGGCATGACGGCAGAATCTGGGAATATTAGCTCTGGAGTGAGGGAGGATGCTCTGACATCTACCTGGGACAAAACCAATAAAATTTATTTTATATGTTTGAATCTTCCATTGAAGAATGTGTGATTGAATTTATGCATAGAGCTTTTGTATTTGATTGAATTTTGAATCATAGTTGAAAAGATGGAGTCTTCCCATTACTCCTGAGTCAAACTCTGCATAGCTCTGCGGCTGAGGCGAATTAACTTGGTGTGAGTCTGATTTTCTGCTGGAAAATCAAACTCCCCAGGAATGAGACAGACCCGGGAGTAATTTGCATGTTACTTGCTGCTCGGACCTGCCAGTAATTAGCAGGCTAGTCCCTATTTGGTGCAGCCCACTTGTGAGCGCATGGAAAAAGTCAAAAACCCATTGGTGTCAACTATAAATGCCAAAAAGGCAAAGCAAAAACCTCCTTTTGAATGATTTTTGCTGCTGAGTCCCAGTCAAACTCTCACACTACAGCCTCAACAAATAATTCGCCAAGCTATGTTTTTGAACAGTGGTTGGAATCGAGGCTGTATGTTTGCTCAACATTTAGAGAGTCTGTTTCTAGTTTTATATGTAGGATTTGTGAGTTATTGTGTTATGTTTCATTGTCATGGTATTTTGGCCTGTTTTTGTCTAACATTTGTTGGACAATTTCTTGATTTTTGTACCTGTAGCTCTCCATTGAGGCTTGAGATCTTTGTCATTTAGATGTGCGTTGCCCACGTAGAATTTCAACCTGCAACTTTATTTGTACCTTTTGCTGGAAAAATGTATTTCTATAGTAAGGTGCTCTTGAAGGAGAAAGTGCAATATTTTCAAAGTCTGGGGGTATAAAGCCTCAGATTGCTTCCTTTTAAATTCAAAATCAGACTTGTCATTCTACTTCAAACTTGTAGAAGTTTCATACAAATGAAAAGCATAATACTCCATCTACTATCTATTACATGCAGATTTTCATGCTTAAATAGAGTAACTAGAGAAATTATCTCGGTACTTGCAGACTTGACTGAACTGATTAGATTCTTAAACAGACAGGTTGATAACTCAGTCCTCTTTCCGTGAAAGGGGAGGGAAAAGAAGTAAGTTTACTTGAACTTGGGACTGGATTGACTGGTTAGTTCATTACTAGCTAGTGCAGCCACTTCCAAACGCAGGTGATCCTCGATCTTGTAACATTCCCCATATGAATAAAATTATAGGTTTATATTTTAATTAATTTAGTGATCTTCTTATTGAATCACCATTCCAAGTACTGATTAATATTATAACATTACCCTCTGTAAGTTGACATAGCAGTTGAATGGTAAACCAGGGAGGAATGGCATCCTCAAAAGCATTAGGCAGACCAGCAACATCTAAAACAGAATAGCAAGTTGGATTTTTGTGAATAAGGTCACTCATGACTGTAGATGCAAGTGAAAAGACCCCACTACAAATCAAAATGGAAAAGCATCCTCTTCACATCCATATAGTCGTGTAGTATTTCCAAAAGCATAGAAACAATTCACTACTGTTGTATTGCACATGTGCTTACGGTTGTCATATATAATTGATGCCATGTCATCCACAACTTTCCCCAAGTATCGACACTTTGAACAAAGTGATGATTCAAACTCGATTGAGCTTACAATTCTCGTCCACATCAAGACTATCATGAATTTTTCTTTTTGGCAAAAGAAACTACCACACTGTTGGTTGCCCCAATAAGTGATCCTGTATCATTACAGCGTTGATTGGGCACTACCTGTACCTTAACGAGAGTCACATAGAATGTTTGTATTGTAGACGAAATCTTATTATTTGTCTTAAAATCAAGGATATCAGATGATTTCCTTTTAATTTCTTGGGCTTGAGATCTTTCATCTGCACTTACAGAACCTCCAATGTCAACCTCTAATGCATCTTCATGTCACCCAAGCTGACCAAGATGCATTCTTGAAATCCCTTTGAAACCATGGTCCCTTTTTCTATGGCAATGCAATCATGTTTGTATAACAGAAATATATTCAGGTTCAATGGATCAATGAGCAGTGATTCCATTCCTCATAGACACTAGGTTCACACACCAAATGACTGAAACTATGTTGGGTAATTGCCAACTTCTGTACCTGCTGCATTTGGTGCCAAATTTCAAGTTGCAGGTCTTTATTCAACCTCTTTCTTTACATTTGCTTTTGAATCACTGACAAGAGATATTTGTCAAACTATTTTTTTGAACACCTTCCCTACATCCTTCAATACATCTAAATCACCATAACCAATTTCAGGCATCATTGTTGCTGTATGTTAGAAGAGTTACGGTAGCTCTTGTTGGACAGTCCCAATAGAAAATAACTTTGCACTCACAATACAATCACTTGTAGAGGGTGAGTGAAAATTTAGTTCAGGTGTAGGCTTATATCATTGCCAATATTGAACTAGGATCAACAACCCCCCTGCCAATACAAGTTTATAGTCACCTTTCAGGTACATAATTACATTGTTCTAAATAATGATCTGTAACTTTGTTTTGCCAATCCTGAGTAAATATTGATATTGATGCCATTGTAAGTAGAAGAATCTCCCAATATGGAAACCCCTACAAGCACCTTTACCAGCAGAAGAAATTGAGTGAAAGAAAACAAGGTGCTATTACTATTAGCAAGAGTTTTTACAGTCTCAAATAGGCTAGTGCAGTGGAAGAATCAGCATGAAACCAAGAGAGAACTGAAACATGGAAACCATGGTTCTCCCTCATATTATCCTCACTTAAGTACATGAAGAATAGGATAAACAATGGCACCATTTGTAATCGCACGACAGGAAAATAAGCAAGGCAAAGAGGTAGAATGGAGTAATGTCGTGGTGAAAATAATATATTGTCCTTTGATCTCATACCTTGGAAGATCTTTATTACTCTTAACAGGCTTCCAACACTCTATCTATATGGCAGTAAAAGGATGTATAGGAAAAAGAATATTTGTTCTCGCCAAATCTAACACCAATCTTCAATTTTCAACCACGTCTCAGCAAAAGCTACAAGGTTGCAATATATTATATATATAGGGTAAATGAATGAGATTGTGAGAGCAAGAAAGACCTGTAAAGATTTCCACTTTCAAAGACTCTAAATTTAAAATTACACACTTAAGGGAAAATAATCCTGGCCATCCAGCTCAAGATATTTATGATACCTTTTATCTGAAAATTAATTTGCTTCTTCAAACACATACTTCTAATGTACATAGACACTGTGTGGAAAAAAATGCAAATCAACAATCGATTTTTTTTTTATCTCCAGTAAAGTTTGTCCTAACAACAAAGGCTGCCTTACTCATACTTGCCAATTTACACAACTAGAAGGATTTGTAATTGGACAAAATATTAACTTCTCTCTGGGAAGAACCGATAGAATCAGTTTTTAAATAAAGATTTGGGAAGTATAATCTGATTTATTTTCAACCTTCTTCCTCTCCTTTAGAAACTGGTTCAATGATTAATCCATTCTCATGATTTAATGAATTGTGGTTTTGACAGCCAAAAATTTACTGGCTTTGCTTTTGGAATAGGAATTGCAATCTACAAATAAATTATAAATCCAAGATAGGATGGCTTCTCAAGCTGGCAACCAATAGCAAGACAAAGCCATGCAGTGGGTAAACTGGGGATCGAATGTGCGAGAAATTCCTACAAATGGCTAAGATGGTCAGTCAACTCCCTTCCCTTTTGTCAAAGTCCCACCGCCCCTAAATCACAAGGGAGCAGAAAAGGGATTAGGAAAGAGAGCAAGTTTTGTGTACCATGCAGGGGAGAATTAAATGCAATGTATTCTCAGATATACATCATGGGATATGAATCATTTCAGATATGATGATCTATATCCCAGTGTATATTGCATATACTGCTGCACTGCTCAGTACTTATTGATCACTAAGAAATAGGCCCCGCAGAACCTAACACATTAAATGAACAGGTATAAGCTTTGGTTTGATCCAAAACTCCTCTGCCGCTAATTTTTAACTATAGCACCTCCACTCACCTGGGGATCTGGTCGGAGACAGTTCTTGACCTGTCCTGCCTTCCCGAATCCCAACTCACAGATTGACAATTGATCAATTAATTGATTCTGGATATGGGAAAGATCAACATTTGTTAGATAAGGGTTGATCAGTATGTTAACCAGGATCTTATCTATCTAAGAAGAGTTGTTCCATGCTCGAGTGAGTTAGGGCCAATTCTTTCCTGCTTGAAGGTAATTAATTATATTTACAAAAGAATTGCAGATAGAGATACAAATAAAACTGAATAGACCAAAGGCCTATGCCTAGTAAAATTCCAACCATGCTAATAATTTGAAATAGATCCAGACAAGTAAATCAAGACAATTGAACTGAAATTGGAACCCACCATGAAAAAGTACCCCCGATGCAGCCAAGCTTAAACCAGCTCTACCTCTAACAGAGGTCCTATGAGAAATCTCTGCTTAGTAGCATTATAACACACACTAACTACAATTGAAGACTCTGCTACAAGTAATCTTGGCTTTTGTTATGAAATTATAGGGATTTCTCCTGCTGTGATCCAGGCTTGTATCTATGAACTTCGAAGCATTCCATCTTTCATTTCAAATCAAAACGGGGCACAGGAGGAGCAGAGCTGGAATCAAATACATTTAATTTCTGGTTCCCGTGTTCTTGTGTTTTCTTCTTCCCAAACCACGCAGATAAAACCCTCTATTATTATTATTGTTGGTGTTGTTATTATTATTGAACTCGAGCAATATCCTCTATTATTATTATTGTTGGTGTTGTTATTATTATTGAACTCGAGCAATATTATCTTTGAGGATAGATTCAAGACCCTCTGAAGCAAACTACTATGGATGAACATACAGCTATAACACCTGGGTGAATGCGAGCTTGAGAGAACATGGCTGCAGAAAGATTCACTTCAGGTCAAATTTGAGCTAAATTGTACCAAGGTCAAAGAAGAACTATTCATTTGAATTGTTGATATTCAAACTCATAAAGTTCGACGGAACTCTAAACCAACAAATTTAAGCCATTGTTTGGAAGTCAAAATGCAAATTGCTCTGTGAAACATAGCTTGAGATCGGGGAAATATGTCTATATAGATGACTTATTCAAAGCATACAATCGGCATTGCAATAGCTGTATGGAGCTCCTGAGCCAAACCGAACTCGTGGCAACGAGGGCAAAAACCCTAGCCTTACAAAGTGAACAATATCCAATGGCCACACTCCTCAAACCGGCGAGCTCTATCGACATTAATGTGAATGGTTTGGGACAACCTGTTGTTGTGCCCATTACTAAACAATGAAGAATGAATATATCAACTGAGATTGAGTAGCGATTTGGAATCCCATCTTATATGCAGCGATGTGAAGTCCATTCTCTAGCATGTATAAGGTTGAACCTTTTTGAAGGGGCGATTTTATATTGAAGTCTCTACCAACCATTCCATCCATACAAGGAGATATCTAAGAGAGACGACTAAAGCGGAACCCTATCGTAGTTGATTAAAACCTATCGCTACCCTACAATGGGCATGAAAGGGGTTGATCGAGCTAGCTTTTAGGGCGACCGTAGGTCAAGGGAACCCTATCCAAGGAACATAACAATGACTAGGTATGAAGATATCCCAGATTATTTTGTTCTGGACGAAGACTCCATCTTTGTTAAAGCTCTGACGTCCACCATTAGCCTAGAATCTACTTGAGGTCACAAGGAATCTTTTTGTCATCAACCCAAACAAAAATATTTAGGTTATGGAATGGAAATGTGTTGTGATGAGGTGGTGACAAAATTGGTAGGAGAAGACAAAAGGTTTTAAAAAAGTGCAAATTCAAGTCAGGGGTTGGATGAAAGCTTTGGTATTAGGCTACGGGTTCAAATCTAAGGTCAAGGTATCAGAGAAATTCTACAAGGTTAATGCAAACAAGGCTTTAGCACATTCTTTGCATAGTTGTGTAAATTAGGAGGTCAATGCAATAGAAATTTGGTGCAATGGCATTCACTTAGTATTGATGCCTCTAGACCTTGCAAAGGATATTGGGTTTTTCAAGTCGGACGACGATTTTGTTAGCCAAAATTTTGATTTTGAAGCTTTGCGATGGCTAATTGTGAATAAGTCAAAAAAGTTGGAACCATGATGACCTAGAGGAAGGACAACATGGAAGGTGATCAAGAAACATGGTGATATAATTCGAATGGTGCTAGGTGAAGATTTGCAAGTCAAGTAGTCTCTAGAATTCTTTGGTAATGCTTTTGAAGGGATGGTGCCCTTCTTTTTTGAGTGCACATGTCATGGAGACTTTAGGCCACCTGATTTCTCTACTTGGCAAGCTAGGGAACCACAGCGAAATCAACTCCAATTCCCATGCTCAATGTCATTTCTAAACACCTAATAGATGATGAGGATCTCCATGAAAAGGGAGTAAAATATTCCAATGGGATAGAAGGAGAGTTTGGGTTTAATGATAGAGGTAGGGATGATGCCATTGCAGTCATATATCAAGATGATATATCTGTAAAATCTAATAAATTTCCAGCAATCAAATGAATTAAATCAATGTAAATTTATGGGTAGGTAAGAAGTGCGAATCAATAACAACCAATTAACATGAAATTCAGGAGTGATTCTCATAGGAGATTAACGAGATCGAGGTATGAGACAAAATGTCATCTTGACACATGGGAATGGAAAAGAAGTTAAGGAGGCGCTCATTTCATTTCCCAAGCCAAGGTGATGATTGCTTTAAGCATTATGTGTTTTTCAATCTAGACACAAATAGATGTTTTGATGGTGGCAACAATTGAGATGAAGAACACACGGACAATGTATAAAATGCTTGGTACATAGTAGACTCAATGTGGGTATCCCATAGGATATTCATGGTGAAATAAGATGTCAATATTATTCTTAGGCTACTTACACGGTATAACATGAAATTTTGTTTGATCATGTGGGTCAATTTTATTTCGTCGTGGAATACTACTTGTTGTCTAAGACATTCATGTTACATAATGTTCAACTCTTGATTTCAAGTTGTGTCATACTCATAAGCCAAACTCATAAATACGACTCTAAGCATTAAATATGACAACGCATGTGGTTTTATGTTCCCTATGATGAAATATGTTCATATAGCGATGATAATGATGTGATAATATGCTTTCACGTGATAGCTTGATATAACCCTTGATATTTCATGATGATTAAATAGTTTTATGTTTATAATGATGTTATAATCTTATGATGGCATGTGGTAGCATGTAGTTGTTCAATAATTATGATAGGATGGCAATGATGGTGTATGATAATTTCATGTTCCTTGATACTCATGATGATGTTATGTCATCATAATGGCATGTGGTAGCATGTGGTTCCATCATATTCATGATGATGATGTTTTGTTTCATGATGGCATGTGGTAGCATGTGGTTCCTTCACATTCATGATGACTTTATACTCTCATGATGACATATGGTAGGCATGCAGTTCCTTAATGGTGATGTTGATGATATATGTTGTCTAATGTTATGATTATAACTAATGCATTGATGGCATGGTAAGAGGTGGAGCTTGATAAGAAATCCACCCTTGGGCCTGAAAGGCCTATTCATTCAATGATCTCGTGGGATCCCATGACCACGAAGGAGAATTTATACATTTAACACCTTATGGGTTGGGGACAAATTCAATCAGTAAACCTATGCCAACAATTCTTTTTCCTTTATACAATTACCGGAAGTCCATGGCTTGAGGTATTTTTGTCGAGGGGGAGGTATATGGAGAAGGACTTCCGATGCATGGGGCTGGTGCCTTAAGGGTGCATAGGGAGGGAGTATAGGCTAGCCTTTGGAGATGCCCAAGGTACAATAATCTCGATGTTGGGGTTGGTGTATAGGTAACCAG
The DNA here is from genome assembly GCA_027924585.1 of Larix kaempferi. Taxonomy (NCBI): domain Eukaryota; kingdom Viridiplantae; phylum Streptophyta; class Pinopsida; order Pinales; family Pinaceae; genus Larix; species Larix kaempferi. Next base: position 302,762 of record BSBM01001296.1, on the reverse strand, counting down.
ATCCCGACGATTCTTGATGATGCCCCTATTTTGGTTAATTTCAATGAGGCCGTAAGTTTACCGAAAGTTGGGAGGGTGGCTAAGACACATAAACTTCTTGGGGAACTTCTGATGCCTGCTGTATGATCCACAAACATGTTATAGTATAGGGATCATTCCATGGCGAGTGGGACCATATGGAGAGTTGGGGGTGTTCAGAGGTTGATCGGATGGTATGATTTTGGATGAGGGTGTGTGAGGGAGGAAGTAAACCAAGTGAATGGCTTGGATTAATGCATGTTTGTATGAATTGAATTGATGCACAATAGTGTGGCTTGATTGATGTATAATTGTTTGACTTGATTGCATACTAGGAATTCGATAAGAATAATCAATCATATAGTTAAATAGGTCTCTATGTTTGTGATAGTTGAGGTACGAGAACTACCCGTGACAACCACATGAGTAACTCTCGTTCCCACACAATAGTACTAGTTATTTAGATGCATATTGTATGATGGTTGTGCATACTATGTGATGTTGTACATGTCTTTCCCGGAGATAAAAAATGTGGATGATGCAACTTCAGAACGAAGTTTTTCTGAAGGAGGGGTGTATGTAATGCCACAAATTTCAAATTATATATATATATATATATATATATATATATATATAATGGTAAAATGAAAATTATTGAGTTAAAGTGGGATTAGTGCATGGATGACGTCAAGTGTCATCCATGTAGATAAAAATTATTTTAATAATAAGGAAAATGGGATTTTAAGGGTAGGGGGGAGGACTTCATGGGGGATCCATCTCTTCCTCGGGGTTGCTGGTGGGGTTTTTGGTCTGGTTGGTCTGTTGCATGGAACGAGGTTGTTGGAGGAGGGTGAGAGGATTTTCCTACTATGCTGAGGAAGTGTTGGGAAGGAGAGTATGTCTAGAATAGTTTTACTGATTGAGGACTCGAGGGATCTCAATCTTTGACTAGAGGATAGTTTGGATAGAGTCTTGTCCCCCGCACTTCGTTTCCCATCCTTGTCATTTCTATTGTTTGTATAAGTCTATTGCACAATTTTGTAAATTGATATTTTTGTTTTACATACTTGTATGCCTTTTTTATTTATTTATAGGCTTGTACCCATAGATTTTTGAACAGTGACCTTAGGCAAGGAGTGCCTTAATAGCACACCCAATCACCGTCTATTCTACGCCTCGTGGGCTCATACAGGTATTCCTTACTCCTAGTAATTTTGTTAATTTGATTATTAGTTGCTTGATTCATGTTAAATGTAAATGAATGTAATATGGGTGATGTTGTTTTTGTTGTATATTAGACTTTTTTTTAAACGAATGAGTTACTCATGTCAAATTTTAATCTAAGGTATTTGTGGCTAAGGTTAGTAACTTAATTTAAATAAGGTATCCCTTACAACAACACCTTAACAAAGATGCTCAAATCTCCTTGAATTTTCGATATAAGTTAGGTTGTGGTTTTTAAGAAGCTACTACATGCATTGCATCTTGATTTTCATTGCAGATTTTATTGCCTTAGATTTGTTTAGTTTATGAAATTGCTCCATTGGGCTATTGCTCTATTACATATTTCTTAGTTTAGAATGGACCTGATTACAGAACCAATGAAAGGTATTTTTTTCTAGTTGATGTCTCTCTTGGGGCTTCCACATCTACATACCCCTCTTCCCTAATTCTTTAAATAGTGCTAACTCATTAGAAGAGCACCTACCTTACTAGAAGGAGGTTGTTATTTTGATTACACTTACCTTGATATTGTAGTTTATTTTTGAGAAAACAATATTCATATTGATTTAGCTTAGTGGTAAGCAATTGTTTTATACATTGTCTTTATAAAGAAAAAGTGATATAATCTCTTACGAGACAAAAATATTCGCATTATATATTTGGCTTTAGCGACACCGTCTTTTTACTGTCTCAATTTAAGGCACTCACTTAAAGACAATATTTGAGACAATACACATGTTTTCTATTTCAACTTGAGATGTGATATCATCTCTGGAGAGACAAAAGATTTCCATTTTATATTGTCTCTAGAGAGAATTGTTTTGTTGTCTCAATTTAAGACACTTGCTTAAAGACAATATCATATATAATACACAAGTTGTTTTTTGGTTTCAACTTGAGGCAATTCAATCGTTTATTGTCTCAAAACCCCACTCTATGTAGTATTGCCAAAGTCTATTGTGTGATGGTAGCAGTTGGTTTTGATTGTGATGACACCAAACATATCTTTGTTGACACAGTTATGTCGACAGGGGTTCACTTCGCACTGTTGTCAACAAATACCAACCAAACACCCTTAGGCACCAGCCCAAAAAGGTTTTACCCTTTCCAGCAACACTCCCAGAGTGAGTGAGGTCTCACCTGAGATGTCCAAGGGATGCTGTAGGAACAACGTTTCCGTAGTAGGGAGAAGACATGCATTAACCCTTACTCAATCGCTACATAAACCAGAGATCTTGTCTTCGCATCATGCTTAACAGTTTAACCACATATTCATCATTCACATTACCAATGTATAATCAACATTCAGACTAACATTATATAAACAAACATTACAAATTAATAGACAGAGTAGCAAAACTTAAGCATAATGCATTATTGGGGTCACATTCATCATTCAACATGAATAGAAACACAAAAAAGAAACATAACCGAACATCTTCATGCATTAAATCATCCCAAAAACTGTGGTACAACCTTCACAGGGACAGTTCCAAGTGACTTATCATGGATCCATACGAACAAAACAAATCTTGCCGAAGGTAGAGAAAAACATAGATGCGAAATATCACACTACTAGTCGATAATCGATCGATGCCCTTAGGCTTACAGTCATGGTTCTATTTATAGACAACTAAGTTGTTACAAATCGATCCAAATGACCCATTAAACCGTAACTTGCGCTCTCGTCGGCTTCCTTATTCTTCGTGAATGGTTCTTTCTTCCATGAATACCCTCTTTGTCGCTGTCGGCTTCCGCACTTTATGCACTCTAACCCTGTGCCAACAAGCCCCCAACACAAACTTGTGGCTCGCCCTCGAGCCACCTCAGCTGGAAACCTCTGGTGTGTTTACCTGTTGCCTAAAGTCATTGTACGCATCTTTGATTTGATCGATCACTTCCTTCGCCGATACTTTGAATTGTGTGCATTCTTCTACTTGTTGTTCCGTGGGGTGTTCGCAACTTGTCTATTGCGCTTCCTCCAGTTGTTGCTTGAACTATGTCATGGCAGCCACTGCTTTTGCTACCAATAGTTATTCCTTTGTTTGTAACTCATCTAGGTGTGTAGTCACTCTTTGTTGCCTTTCGCGCGCCTTATTTACCCGGCCCTGCATTTCTTTTAGTTCCGCAGCCTTTGTCATTTGTATGAGTGAGGGCATCGCTTTAAGCGATCCCTTCACTAATTCCAACTGTGCCTCTGCCTTGCTGAATTGCGCATTTAGTTCTCTTAGTTGTTCATCTTGGACTAAGCTTCCCCAAAACTCCATGACACCCTCTGCAATTGTTTGGGTTGTCTTTTCCATCTCCATGATCTCCGTTAGAGCTTCTTTGATCACATTCCATCTACCTTGAATCTGCTCTAGTGGTGTGCTGGGTACCGCCCTTTCTTGCAGCGTCTCATTTTCTTTTCGTTGATCGGCGATAACTACACCTAACAAGATGGCTTTTGCTTCTGGTAGTATATCCTGATCTACCTCAGGGGCTTCCTCGCATGCCTTGGATATCGCCTTCTCCAACCACTCTCGATCCTCCATAGCCTTCACTTTTTCATCCAAGGTATGGGATTTCTCTTCTTGGAGATGTCGTGCCTCTATCTCATTGTTACACGCCTGTTGTTTATATCTCACCATTTGGTCATGTATTGCGGCCTCGCGGTCATTGATTTCTGCACTTGCTATGGTTTGAATTCTCTGCAGTGACAATATCGACAGTATATTGAAATTTACCATGATTGAATCATGCTTCCTTAATTCCACATCCAACCCCTCACCACCCATTTCCATTGCATTCGGCAGAATTTGTACTATGCTTGGGTGTGTGTCGATCTCCAGCTCGACCCTTCTTGTCGACAAACTTGGTGGGACTTCCACGTGTGGTACCCTTGTCTCTATGAATGCATTAGTTAGTGTTGATAGTAGTTGATTCACCCGGTGAAAGTATTCCGTTGCATGTTGTGTGACTTTTGCGCGGTTTTCTTCTGCGACTGCTATTATTCTCTCCAGGAGCCTGTTAACTTGCTCCTCAAGAAGACCACCACTTGTGCTTCCTTCGCCATGGTCCATCCTATGCTTTGTTCTTGTTTCTTCACGATGTGCCTCTAGTTCTGAATCTGTCGGGGTGGCCGATGAGGCTCCATCATGACTGAGCGTAGGTGACTGTTCTTTCGCAAGATCGCCTTCTCCTGCGCCCTCTTGTCGACTGGCGGAGTCCTTATGCTCTGCTTTTGGTCGAGTTGTCGACTGTCCATTCTCCAAATTCGATAGTTCCTCCTCTGTGACTAGAATTTTCCATTATGTTGGCCATCCTTCAATGATGGCATCAAATTCCTCCTCGGTGAGCTTGTACTGTGTTGGTAGCTACTGCCTCTACTTATCTGCTCGTGCTTGAATGTAAATTGTTTGGGATTCGACCGATAGCATTGAGATCAATCGATACTTCCTTGATGCTTGCTCGGTTATCCACGGTATTGTTTGCGCATCTATTTGCATCATGTCTAGGAATAGGTAAAATTGCACAATGTTGAATTCTTGTCGTTCTATGTCAGTTGTCTCCCATAAGTTTTGGTACCGTGCACCTTCTCGTATCCTGGATTCTACTGTTTCCATGCCTTCATAGTGCTCTGGATCCCTCCATCCTACTAGTGTGACCAACATCGAGAGCCATGAATATGTGAATGCTTCCCCCTTTTCCTGTGCTTCAATGACGTCCTCCATCAATTGATTTAGCAGGAATTGCGACCAGTTCATTTGTACTCCTGCGACACATTGTTCTGAGGAGGTGATAATGCCCGAAGTGCATTCTTTCGGCCTATTTTTCCGCACCAACTTGACTTCTAGTATCTTCGTTGCAACCCTGACAGCTTGGTCCTTAATTGTGTCGATTAGGTATCCTCTGGAGATTTTCTCCACTCCATACTTTGTCTTCAGCCTCATAGCGAGCTTCTTGTCATTGTCCTTCCCTTGAAAACATTGGTAAGGGCCTTCTCCATCCTTGGGTAGTTCGGTGATTCTTAAAATCAGGTCGACTATGACAGGAATATTTTCATGCAGCCATAGGTATCCGCCATGAAAATAGGCTAATAATTGCTTGACACACGCATTCACCTACACCGATCTCCCAAAGTGCGGTATTTGGGTGAGGCCCAGTAACCCTGATTGCTCCAATCCTAATGCTCACTCCGTTGGTTCCTTCGGGGTCGGGCCTCCTTCTCCATGCAAAATATTGACATATGTGGATTCTGTGCATTCTGTGAATGAGGTCATGGTTGTTGTATTGTAGCTTCTGCAAGCTTTCCACAATATTCCCGTCCTGAGGAGATCCTTTCAGTATCAGCAGCATCTTAATTACATATTGTGTGTTCTTGCTCATTGAAATTGCTGGTGTCCCTTTCTTGCTTGGTGGTACCTACCCTAGTATTTTTGAGCAAGGGTGCCCTCCCTGCGATGTTGTTTCCTTTTGAGCAGAGCCCGAAGTGCCTGCTTCTCCTTTTGCAAGTCACGCTGAATTATGTGTCCATCTCTTTGGCTCTTGGCTGGTGTCTACAATCCGATTGGAACTCCACTTCTTTCTGAATGATATTCCGGACATGATCGACGTTGGCTGTGGGCGTTCAATACTTGTGCTCAAAATGTAAACTGCCATGCACTATATTGCAGGTTCTGGCTTAACACATAGTGAGTTGAGTTGTACCCTTTCCCTACATTTATAGTGTTGATTTGCCGCGTCCCATCCATTTTACCGATTTTGGAGAATCATTACCAAATCCAGTAATGATTTACCAAATCCACTGCATGCGTCGGGTATTAATTGTACCGTTATTCGTTTTTGCCGCCATCCATCATGGCTTAACTACTGCATTTATGACTGGATTTGACCCTTTCGCATCATGGAAGGCGTCGACAGACGTCGAATCTTGCCGCTTCTTTTGTAGTCTGTGATTATTTTGTTGACAGATGCTGAACCTTATTGCTTTTCGCTTTTCTTTTTCATGTTATCCCGATAGGGCCATAGCCGACTCCGCTTCACTAGAAATCTGCTCTATTTCAGATTTCGAGCGCTCCTTGTACCTTGGATTCAACCGGTAAGGTTGCTGCTTCACTGGTTTTGCATCAGGATTTTGTGGGATCTTCATCTCGCCCAGTTCCCCAGAAATGCCTTTCATTTCCAAAAAAATTGTTGGGAACAGATCCTGAAATTCTTGTAGTAGATCCGTGACTTTTGCGATTGTCGCATCATCCCATTAATCTTCGATGCTAGTAAACTTTGGGTTTTCCTCCGACCCAATGTTGATGCGCAATGGTTGTTGAAATTTGTCGAAGGGCATCTCAGGTGCCTCAACATTCCAACTTCCTTCCGACTCTGGTATGTAAGTGGCCCATGGATCATCCTCGTCATCGGGTTCTCATGTCACATTATAACACTCCATCAGTATCTACGGTGTCGTAGTAAACTGTAATCCCATTGGTTTTTCCTTTGGGATTGCTTCAAGCACCTTCTCCCTTACCACTTGCAGAGCACTATGGATGAAGAGGTTTTCATTCGAGAAGCTGAAGGTCTAGCTAAAGTTGATAGTTAGTGCCTCCCACGTAGTCGTTTCATGTCGCATTTCTACTGCGACGTACCGATTTTGCGGTACCTCATCCAGTGTGTGGACAAACGCATGGACCCACTCTTGTTGCAGTCTGAGTTCCCATGCATTTTGACATTCCTCCAAGTGATCCTTGGGGTCGCTTTGTCCATTGTACTTCTTTCCACAACATCCTTTATCTTCGCTGAATCTAGCCTCCATTAGTCATCAACATAATGGCCAATTTGTTATTGTCGACTTATGCGCCACCCACCAGTGCGCTGGTGTAGCTTTTAATGCTTCCTCAAAGTCTAGCAGTCTCTGTGGTTCTACTACCTTTTCTTCGAACTCGTCGATAAACTCAATCAGGTTGGGAAAACCTTTGTATATTGGCAGTTCGTGTACTTATGTTGTCACCCGTTGCAACGATTGGGTAATCCTTGCACACCTTTTGAATGATACTTCATGTAGTCAATTCTACTAGTTCTCAAGTTCTTCATCAAAATCTGATAAGGCCGAGCTAACGCTCTGCCATCCCAATTCTCCATCAGCTGTATAATTGACATAGTCTTCTGAGATATTAAAAACATTGTCCCATCCTTCGGTGAATTCATCTCGCATTGGTTCAAAATACCATTGTCCTTATGCTGGATCTAGGGGTGATACTACCCTCATGTTGCGATTCTCGAATGACATGGTCCTTTTCTTAAAGTTGATGATGGCATGGTTCTCCATTGCCCAGTCTATCCCCAGCAGCACCATATAGGGGTTGGTGTTGTTGACTATCTCTATCACATCAAAATATGCGTAGGTATTTAGGCCCTCTATCTCAACTGGGATATGACACAACCGACTGATAGGTATGACCTTACTCTGGTTCGTTGATCAAAGTTGTACGGGGGACCATTGCAGCTGTGGTTTCCCAGTACCTCCCATGTCTGCTTCGTCAAGATGTTGGCATCTGACCCCAAGTCAAGAATAATATTGTCGACATTGAATGCACCAATTTGTGCATCCATCCTCATTTATTTCCCTGTCTTTCTCCTATGCAGTCGGTTTGTTGTTTGAATTTGTCATCCGTCCTCCTATCGATGTAGTAAGTTGGATATTTCTGCCAATGCATCCTGATCTTTTTTTAGTTCCAAACAGATCTCGAGGAAGGCTCTCAAGGTGTTAATCTTTTTCTCTGACATCTTCGTGTCGAATATTGGTGGCATGTCAAAGGTGGACTCTTTCTGTTTGGTAGGTGGCTGCCTCATCCGTCTCATTGTCTCTAGTGCTTCCAAGAAAGTCTCCCTTTCTTCTTCCACATCGAATCTGACTTTTTTTCTCGTTGTCGGTCGAACGCTCGATTATGGCCTATCTTCCCCTGTCGCAACTCCTCCATGGGTCACTACTCCAACACTCACAGGTCGACTTCTTACTTCTGCTGATATCTTCTATACATCTGGTGGTGGATGCTGGTTCTGATTATGATTTTATGGAGGTGGGGGTAGGTTCTTAGTTTGCCACTTCGTGATAAGCTGAGGACATTCCTCAACACCATGCTCCACAGTGCTGCAGTAAGTGAACTATGGGGGTGGATTTGGAAAATCCATCTGATAATGCCCCAGCTGACCGCAGTTGTAACATATGATTGGCCCTTGTCCTCGTCCAAAAGCTCCTCCCCGACCAACACCAGTACCTCGACCTCCGTGGAACCCCCCTCTGAAACCTCCTCACGGTTGACCGTATGGAGGGTACTGTGGTTGACCATTATGCAGTTGTTGATATTGCAGTTGATCATACTGCGGTTGTTGATATTGTAGCTGACCATACTGCGGTTGATCATATTGCAGTTGCGGATGATAATGGGGTTGCTGTTGATTGTACTGTTGTTGTTGCTATACCGACATTTTCTCTTCTCCCTTCATGGAAAATGTATCTGCAATCCTTTCTTAGAGTAGGTCATAAGCCCTACAATATTTTTTTTCATAGCCAACTGATCGACAGAACTTGTAATACAGATTAACTAGCTTTGACACCATCTTTTGTAGGTACATGCATTCTCCTGGTCGATGTCCTCTTGTCTGACAGATGCGATACCAAGGCATTCCTCTCTAACTGAGGGGATTCGGTGCACCTGACTGTAAATATTCTCGAAACTCTGGGCACTGATCCTTGTGACGTCCTTCTGTTTTGCATCTGCTACACCATATTTCTTTGCAGACTTCTTTCCCCTTCTTAATGTCTTGTAGTTGGATCGTCAAATTTTCTAACTGCGCTTGTATCTTGTCCATGCCTATGCCTATTTCACCAACCGGTGAAGTCTCGAGCTTCATTGCAATTTCCAATGCTTCTACCTGGGATGTTATTTTCTGTTGCATCAACGACCCACGAATGTGTGGCACCAATCTTGCGATGAACCACTCTTTATGTTGCATGTCGTTCATTCTGAAACTCACCTTTTCCATTAGAGTTTTATATCTTTGGTCGAATTCCCACACTGATTCATTTGGAAACTGTTTGATTTCTTTTAGCTCTATGATGTACTGTGACTCAGATTTCGGTTTTCTAAATTCATCAATCAATCCCGCCCTGATCTGTTGCAGTGTTTTATCCAGACTTCCTATTGGTACCTTACTAAATTTCATAAACTAGTCTGACGCACAACCCCTAAAGGTTCTCGCTAAATTTCCCTTTTTGATATCTTCGTCTTGGACTTGCTTCACAGTCCATACCGCTTCACACAAAAACCAATACTGTTCAAGATCCTCGATCCCGTTACCTTGGAAAATTGGCATTTTTACATCGTCACCTACCATTCTTACGCTCCTACTATTATTTACGGATCCACTGCTTTTACCATTGTTCTGACACTTTGGAAAACACTGCGATGAACTTATGTTTTGTCCTCCAAAATTTGGGGTAGTGTGCGGGCTCATGGGTATGTTGTAACTTTGGGTCTGTCCTTCGGATTCAGGGGTAGCCTGGTTTCTTTCTTCATCGTGATGAGGTCGCTTCATCCCGTCCGGTCCCGTCTCATAGTCCTCCGTTCTGGTCACCTCAGGAGACTCTCTCTCAGTCCTCCTTTTCTTCTTTGGCCGTCGGAACCTCACCCCACTTCGTAGGGTACCACAACCTTCCTCAGCTTCTCTTAAGAACTCAATGTCACTCATGTCCATCTACCCCACATCTTTCTACCAGACCCGCATTCATGTGGCACCCGCAACCTTTGCACACCGAGCTCTATTCGTCAGAGTTCATCTTCAATATACCCTTTTCGTAGATAAGCATTTTAATCCACAACTTGAGCGACATCAGAAACCTTCTGTGGGGTCCCTTGAAAATTTTCCTTTCTATGTCACTGTATGACTTGATCGTGATGACAACGAATTCAGTAATATATCCTTCTAGAATGCTATCCAACCAGACGTTGACAAGTCTAGATGCCTTGTTATCCACCCGCTTCAATTGCTGGATCAACTCAAGTATCCAATGTTCAGGTTCGCCACCTTGAAATTTTTTCTTTTGGAATGTCAATTGTGCCAAACACTCATGCAATAGTATTGGGAATTTGCAGAAAAATATCTCGTGGATGTCAGAGTATATATATTTCTGTAACCACTGAGTTTTCTACCATCCGAGTTGGCGATTATCTTCTTCGGCAAACTCTTGTGCCTTTTTGTCAAACCAATCCTCGATCTCCGGTTTTGTCGAATGCCATAGCATGTCCTATCTTTGCTCTTCGCACTAGTGTCCCAGCAACATAACCATTTTTTGACATAGTTCTGTTGACAAGGGTTCACTTCGCACTACTGTCAACAAATACCAACCAAACACCCTTAGGCACCGGCCCAGAAAGGTTTTACCCTTTCCAGCAACACTCGCAAAGTGAGTGAGATCTCACCCGAGATGTCCAAGGGGTGCTGCAGGAACCACGTTTCTGCAGTAGGGAGAAGACATGCATTAACCCTTACTCAATTGCTCCAGAAACCATATATCTTGTCTTCGCATCATGCTTAACAGTTTAACCACATATTCATCATTTGCATTACCAATGTATAATCAACATTTACACTAACATTATATAAACAGACATTACAAATTAATTGACAGAGTAGAAAAAATTAAGCATAATGCATTATTGGGGTAGCAAACCTTAAGCATAACGCAATATTGGGGTCACATTCATCATTCAACATGAACAGAAACATAGAAAAGAGACATAACCGAACATCTTCATGCATTAACTCATCCCAAAAACTGCAGTACAACCTTCGCAGGGACAGTTCCAAGCAACTTATCATAGATCCATACAAACATAACAAAACTTGTCGAAGGCAGAGAAAAACATAGATGCAAAATATCACACTACTAGTCAATAATCGATCAATTCCCTTAGGCTTACAATCATGGTTCTATTTTATAGACAACTAAGTTGTTACAAAACGGTCCAAATGACCCATTAAACCATAACTTGCGCTTTCGCCGGCTTTCTTATTCTTCATGAATACCCTCTTTGTCACTGTCGGCTTCCACACTTTATGCGCTCTAACCCCGTGCCAACAATCTTATCTCATTTCCTAGCATTGAACCTTGACCAACGCCCTCTTTTGGTTTGAAAGTTGTTTGGCTTACTCCCAAATAGTTTTTTGATCCATTCTACATGTTGGCTCTTGAGAATGCCATCACAACACAGTCATAATGAAGACAATGATAAAACATGGAAAAAGTTATTTAAGTTCATTCCCAAGAAGAAGAAGAAAAATATCTTGGAAAATATAGAGGAATTAAAAAATAAATAAATGCACTAATCAACATCTTTTTTTCCAGATTCAACATTTCAGTCTTGGCTTCCTCAAAATTCTATTCAATATCACGTTCATTGGTAATTTATTTCATCAAGCTCATTTTAACATCTATAACCAATATTGTCATTGACAACTTTTCAATGATCTAAGGAGGAAGAATGACCCACTTCCATCAACAATGCATTAAGAATCCCTACTTATTAGAAGTTCTAGCTATGTTCATACATAATTCAACAAAATTATTGAGTCAACATTTAAAAATACAATATAGATTATTTCTACATGAATGCATGTCAAAGTGAGATGAAATTCAATTGCAGATGCAATAAATTATATTCCATATTTAAAGAAAACACAACAAATGACTTGCAGCTTTGGCAAGTCTACACAACTTGGTGCAACAAAAGCTGAATTAGCTATTAATTATTCCATTTCATCAAGGCATGTCCTAAAGTAGTTGATAAACAATTAACATCCCACTGTTAGAATTGTCAACTAAAAACAAAGAGATTTTTCTATGTTTGTCTTCTAAAGTTTGTGAAGTACAATACACTTCTAAAGAATTTTACATGTTTTCTCTTTTCAACTGCTAGCATTTTGTAATAAACTATGCATTTGCAGCTCCACCCATTTTTTTTATAAAAGTGTGAGGTTGTACCCAATCCTGATGATCCAATTTTTTATAACATTTATAAACACTGAAAAACAAATGAAGCCGAGGTTGTGGAGACAGGAAGACCATAGAGTTTTTCTTTTTGTTGGGAATTGGCAGTTTTATCTTGTAACTTATGCATCCAACATTCATTATGTTATTTTGGGTGTCTTTTCCATTTGATCTCTTTTTTGATATGGTTTTATTTTGGAGCATATACAACTTATCTGCCTTTGAGGCTTTCATTCTATAATTAGATTATTACAAGATACTATAATCTTTGCAGCAAAGGAATGGACATGGTTGTATGCAAGTGGTGTGCGATAGTGTTTTGAGGTTTGTTTCTTTGAATAAAACATTACAAGATTGCATGCAAATGTCGTGTGACAATGCTTTGTTGAGGCTTGGTTCTTTGAATAACACATTTGTAATGTGGAAGTTATAATCACATTGGTTAAAAAACATGGACTTTTTAAAGGCTATATTCATGTATCATGTACTTTGGTAAGTTTCATGGGACAATGTGGATTGTTAAGTTAGTAAAAAAATGACATACCAATTAACATTGTGATATTTGGCCCTTTACCATGGAATGTATTCGTAGAATTTGTTTATGTAAAATTCCTTCCATATAAATGCTATGGACAATCTAGTATGAAAGTTTTCATGTAATAATAATAACTTTTTTTATCTTAATTTTATAAGTTGAAAGTCCTCTCTAAAAATATCCATACCTTTTCCTCTATCACAATTTCATAAAAGTTGAAAGTCCTTTGGATTGCTTAGGGTGATTTGTTGTGACAGTGTCAATTCTAACTTTGATATTAATTTATGCTTTTATAAAGACAAATATCACAATTTCATAAAAGTTAAAAGTCCTTTTGATTGGTTAGGGTGATGTGTTGTGAAAGTTTCAATTCTAGCTTTGATATTATTTTATGCTTTTATAAAGATAAAATTCCATGTTGAAGAACATTTTTAAATTTTTATGGAAAATTTGTGAGCTTGTTATTTGAATTGAGTATCTTCCAACCCTCTTAAAACAACTCCTTGCTTAGGGTAATTTATATAAAAGATTTACTACTAATTTTTATATTAATTTATATTTTATAAGGATACAAGTCACATAAGATTTAAATTTGTGTCTTTAAAAAGCATTTTAATTTTCATATAAAATAAAAACACTTTCTACTTTTGCTTATGCATCATTATCAAAATGCCATATAGAATTGACCTATACTCCACTAGTTGGCTAGGATCTCCAATAAAAATCTATTTTCAAAATTTTCTAACTTTCTCCTACTACTTTCCTACCTAAATATATAGAGCTCGTATTGTTCTTTTTATGTCGAGATTCATTACTAAAAACAAACCCAAACCAACTACATAACTACAACTAACACCACCACTGAGAATTACAACAAATTTTCAAAGTCAAATTGAATGCACAGATTCTATGGTCAAGTTTACCATGATTTCCACAAAGATGATTTCCCTCATATTCAAATTAAGTCCCTCCTTCGAGAGGGAATCCAACTTCTGATTCAACTCCTGATAGATATGGTTGATAACAAACTTGGAGTAGATTGAAGTATAATCCTTCAAATAAGTAGCCAAAGTCATCGGGTCCAAATTTAAGATTGTTGTGATCAATGCATCCATTTCACCATTAACATATAATCACCATAGACCTGGAGCTCCCTAATCCCGTTGTCATAATTTTTTTTATCAAATTTCTAAGACCCATGAATTATGTAATATTATCAAAGTTCTAAGACCCATGAATTGCTCGACTCATGTTTGCCTTGAAAGAAATAAAATGAGAACCATAGAAGAACATGCCTGCCAGCCCATAGAGATGATTTGATTGTTGACAAGCATAATCAAATAAATCCCAACAAGTCCTTTTATGGATCAATATCTCATCTACTGATCTCAAAAAATTTGGGTTACTATCCTCCATACTATAGTCGAAGACCACAACAACCCGAGAATAATCCTAAAAGGAGAGTGATTGAGATTTAGCAAAGATTAGACCATGTCAAGCTAACCAATCTTCCCAGGGATCAGAAATGGAGTGTCTCTAAACAACTTGATATTTGGGAAAGTGTACTATGTACAGGAACAATTTTCAATACAGTCCTCAATCAACAGATTTTGAATCTTCAACCAGTTCCCAATGTCCTTCCATACTTGTGAGAAAACACAATGAATAAATAAATGGATTGTAGTTTCCTCCACGCCCTTAAATAGAACACACATCCTCGGGAAATGAACATATGTTATTTTTCTAGCTTCCTAGGTGTAAAGTTTATTTTTTACTACAAGCCACATAAAGATATTTTTCTTCTTGGGATCCTTACCTTCCATATTTGTTCCCACCACCAGACAGGAAAGGACCTATGTCTTCTTTCATCAATATATGATAACCAAGATTTGTTGAATGCGGCTCCCCAATATTATTACCAATCCATACCAATTGGTATTCTTCATTCTTGAGCTGAATATGTGCCTTTAAAATCTCCGCAACATACCAGTCCTAATCCCTTTCCCAAATGCCTTGAAGACCCAAATATGTTGTTGATTTCCATCCTTGTGACAAAATGTTGGTTCTGTCTAGATCCCCAAATTGAGAAAGTAATGTTAAATTTTGTAACTGAAGATACAAGACCATATTAGGAGGGAGGAAAACCTAATCTCCACAACCCATCATAGATTTGTTTCCCACCCTTGCATGTTCTCATTCCCTACTTTCCAAGTTGACATACCAACAATTGAATTAAAAGAACTTACCAGTTTTTTCTATGAAGAGAGCCATTCTTCCATGACTTATCCTCCTTTCTAATCCACGATATAATAGAATCCCAAGCCAAGTATTTTTAGATAATTAGCTTATTCCAAAAATTATCCTTTGTAATCAAATTCCAAAGAGACTTACTTGACAGTGAGGCACCAAATGCATGGATATTTTTTAGCCCCCACCCCCCTTCAACTTTCGATTCCGATATTGATTTCCAACTTCTAAAATGGACTCCATCCTTACCTTCAAAACCACTTTGCAGGAAGTTGAAACTTAATCTTTGATTTTTTTCTAAAACACCTTTAGAAATTTCTGTCAACAACTGCAAGTACATTGGGATAGCCTCTAAGATTGATTTGAACTTATATTTCTCCTTTGGAGATCCAACAATACACCAATGATATATCATGTTCTCAATCCAGTCAATCAACCATCACTAGTCATGTTTACCATTAGTATTTGGTTTTAGGATATATCCAAGGTACTTAAACCCCTCATAGACATTGAGTGACTGGAAGTTAAATAAGCCGTATAGTTCTTGAGCCACTCTCTCAACCACCCCACTAAAACTCACATCTGACTTATCTATGTTAATCATCATGTTGGTTGTCGTACATAAGAGCTTCAAAAGATCCTGCAACACCATTCCTTCAAACAGAGATCCATTTGTGAACAAAAGCACATCATCAACAAACGAGAGATTAGCTAAATACATATGATGTCCCACTTTTACCTCTTTTAATATTCTTGACCTCTTAGCCTCCAAGATAAAGTGGCTCAAGCCTTCAACCGTTAGTAGGAAAATATACGAGGAAAGATTACAACCATAGCGAAGACGTCTAGTAGGAATGAAAAAAGGAGAGGCAACACCATTTACTAACACTGTATAAGATACTGAAGACACGCAAACCATATTCAAATTTACAATATTGAGAGAAAACCAATTTGTATCAATCAATTTCTGATATAACCAACACACTCTATTATACGCCTTCGATGGATCTAACTTAGAAATCATTGCAGTCACTTTCTTAGACTTTATATTACGAAGGCCTTATTGATTTGCTCTGATAGCATCATGGATATGTTGACCTTCCAAAAATTCAAACTACGTCGGCAAGATCACCTTGGATAGAATTTTTTTCAAACAAATAGTTAAAACCTTAGCAAAGATTTTATACACAGTTACAAAGTGAGATCAGTATGTAGTCACCATAGTCCTTCGACTATCCACTTTCAGGTTCAAAACTATACAGGTGGAATTGAAGTTGGGAAGTACATGTGAAAATACTCACAGCAGATCTAAGAGCTAATGTATACCTCACAAGAAAGAATTTAGGAATAAGATTAGAGTGGTCAATGCAGTAAGATGAGCAATAGAATAATAATACATTAGAACTCAGATAGAAGCAAAATAACTTCACACACACTAATTCATTAATCACAAGTATGAACAATAAATAATACAGTGGTGGAGAGGATTTGAATGCTAAGGTGGCAATTCGAATTAGCCTCTCATAGAGTGACCATCATATCAATAGAGTCATCAACATCATCAGTGGAGTGTCAACAGTGCACCACTAGGAGTCCTAATCATCATCGGAGAGTGTCATCCATGCAAAAGACTGAGTCTAACTGAATGTAATAAGTGTAACACAAAAATAATGCACTAATGTAGTGAAGGAGGCTCAAAGGAGGGCGCAATAGGAGTTTACTGGAGTCATAACAGGCTGTCAGGGCTAACTGGAGGTCCATCGGAGTGTCAGAGACAGTTAACTAGTCAATATGTCCTCAAATCAAGGAGCAGATCCACAAATCCCTCAATAACTGAAGTGTAACTGAATGGTAGGTGAGGGAGGGTGCCTTTTTCAAGTAGTAAGTGAAAGAAGGGAGCCACACTGGCTAGGAGGGCTGCAACTGAGTAGAAAGAAGCTCCTGGGGCTAGCAAACTGAGGACTAGGGGTTGGAGGAATCCATGCTGATGACTGGGATGCATGCAGTTTGCATGCATGGCTAAAAATGCAAATAATGAAAATGCTGGTAGGACTAGGATGGAGTATAGGAATACCCTAACAACCCCCCTTAATCCATCCTGGGACCTGGTAACTAATATCAAAGGTCACCCAATACAATGAATAATAACAATCAATAAACAGAGGAAATGGGGAAAACCTCATGGGAAAAATAGTCCCCCTCAAAATAGACTGTAAGGCACACACAAAAATAAATGCTCCAAACTCAAGCAGGTGTGATGCTTGGTCGTATGTCTGTAGGTATATTCTTCTTGGGAAGAAGTGGATCATGCTCGAAAGGCATGTGCTTGTACTTGCTCTTCAGATCGAATGTGATGAGAACAAATCCAAAAATATGAGGATGATCCTTGAACCTGTGATTCGAATCAGCTGAGGTAGGATCAAATCTATGAATGTGCAGATAGTCTTTTGTCTTCTCCTTCGAACCATCATGGGTGAGATTATGCCAAAAAGAACCATCAAATAATAGTGATTGCTTGGAATCCAAATCAGCTCCAAGACTTGATAAATGGTTTCTTGAGATCTCCTTTGAACCTGCAGGGGTGACATCAAAACCATCATATGCATGAGAAATTATCCCAAGTAGTGATTGCTTGGATTTTAAATCAGCTCCAAGACTTGAAACATGGTTTCTTGAGATCTTCTTTGAACCATTAGAGGTGAGATCAAAACCAGTAAATGCACGAGAAATTATCCTAAGCGAATGGCAATGGCCATCATCTTCAATAACCTTCAGAGAGCATGAAATAATGATCTTACAATAGTAAATAAGAGGTCATTGATGAAGGAGAGCGAATGCATTACCTCCAATGGCTGATTTTACCTCCGAAACATTCCGTAGATCATGATGCAAACCAACAAACTCTGGTGCAAGAGAGGATTTAGGATCTTCTGCAATTTCTAGAGTGTGAGCTGGCACAAAATTTGAAATAGATGAAATTTGGAGCATGAGTGTAGAATCTACAAGTTCTTCTTCTTTGTGGACAACTTCAATATGATATTTGTTTGATATTGATTCATGATCAATGAGATCATCAAGGAGGGCGAATGCATCACTTCGCTTGCTCTCGAAAGGGTTTGGACCAATCCCTTCATTCTGCTTGCCAAATATTTCATCCAGATGGGCCCATAGCTCTTTTGGAGATCCAACATCAGGGAGGTCATATAACATGCATCAAGACATAGCATTACTCATGGCTGCACAAGCTATTTCACCTTCATTTAACCAATCATACTCTTCTTTAGAGGATTCGAACTCTCTTTCAAAACAATAATCAAAGAGACCATGTCTCTTCAAATGTGTTATCATTTGTGGTTTCAATTCATCATAGTTGAATGGAGAAAGAGGAGTAATTCCTGATGAATACATGGAGGCTGTTTCATAAGACCTGCAAAAACAATAGAAAAGTCTGCAACTGCTACTGCTACAAAAGATGCAGAAACTACTGCAACTGTTGCACTTAAAATATTGATAATAACCTGCAAAAAAATCTCAAGAATGGAGATAAACAATACTCTCAACATGCTCTGATACCATGTGAAAATCCTCACAGCAGATCTAAGAGGTGATGTATACCTCACAAGAAAGAATTTAGGAATAAGATTAAGAGTGGTCAATGCAGTAAGATGAGCAACAGGATAATAATACAGTAGAACTCGGATAGAAGCAAAATAACTTCACACACACTAATTCATTAATCACAAGTATGAACAATAAATAGTACAATGGTGGAGAGGATTCGAATGCCAAGGTGGCAATTCGAATTAGCCTCTCATAGAGTGATCATCAGATCAATAGAGTCATCAACATCATCAGTTAAGTGTCAACAGTGCACCACTAGGAGTCCTAATCATCATCGGAGAGTGTCATCCATGCAGAAGACTGAGTCTAACTGAATGTAGTAAGTGTAACACAAACATAATGCACTAATTTAGTAAAGGAGGCTCAAAGGAGGGTGCAATAGGAGCTTACTGGAGTCAGAACAAGTTGTTGGGGCTAACTGGAGGTCCATCGGAGTGTCAGAGACAATTAACTAGTCAATTTGTCCTCAAATCAAGGAGCAGATCCACAAATCACTCAATAACTGAAGTGTAACTGAATGGTAGGTGAGGGAGGGCGCCTTTGTCAAGTAGTAGGTGAAAGAAGGGCGCCACACTAGCTAGGAGGGTTGAAACTGAGCAAAAAGAAGCTCTTGGGGCTAGCAAACTGAGGACTAGGGGCTGGAGGACTCCATGCTGATGACTGGGATGCATGCAGTTTGCATGCATGCATGTAGAATGCATGCTACATGTAGAAATGCATGCATGGCTAAAAATGCAAATAATGAAAATGCTAGTAGGACTAGGATGGAGTATAGGAATATCCTAACAATACACACCTGGTCACCCTTACCTCCTCAACAACTCATAGTAGATCCTTTCCCAACAAGTTAAAGAAGGAAAATAATAATTCTATCATCCAACCATCGGGGCCCAATCTTTTCCCTTTTTGAAATAAAGAAATCGCCTCCAATAGTTTGAGCATGCTTACCTCCTCGAAGATATTAATATTTTTTTCTTTTGCAATCATCCAAGGGAAATAGAAGCAGACAAACTAGAAGGAAGGATGTCTATCAAATTTTCTCCTTAAAATAACTAATGAAAGAATCCTACAAGAGGATCCAATTTAGGACAGAATCCATAGACTTCACATGTTTCAAAATCCCTAAGGTCAACTATTGAAGGATTCCAAATAGACAACAACCCCCAAGAGTGACCATCTACATCTATAGAGCAAACTTCCTAGCCCACAAAAATTATGAGGAAGATTTCACATGCTTTATTCCCTAATCACATAGTCTCCTATATCATAACCACATCTAGATTTATCAAATTGAAGATTCTTTTGAGGGAAATTGATTATTGAGGCCCCCCAGCCCCTCTAATGTTAAAAGAGGACAAGATCATGGAGAAAACCTTGCAAGGGAAATTCTCTAAGTGCCCTAAGATTAACGGTTAGCAAAAGAATCATCGGCATCAAGCTGAACATAAAGAGGAACATAGTTGACTAAGTCAACCCTATCGCCACCAGGTTCCACCCCATTTTTTTTATACCGCCTTCTCTATGATTTTTTCTTCTAGTGGTCACATTCTAGCATCTAATGGGGGATATAGGGGTAACATTCTCTTGGAAGAGGGTTTGTTTGAATAAAATGGCAGTTGTTTATTAAGAAGAGCCTCTTTATACAATGGAATTTTCACAACATTTCCTTGAAAAAAGAATTTCCAATGGAATTCCCCATAGAGCCAGAAATTTGTAATTTCCCTGGTTATTTTGAACCATGTAATGTATTATTAATTGACACCCTAGAGTGTATCAATGTATGATAAGTCAAAGGAAAACCTTGAGATAAAACTATAGAAGACTATTGCTGAAAATATTCACTAACAGGCATGGGTTCGAATTCTTCAAAGACATAATGGGATTTACTTCCAAAATTGAGCCTTCAACACTAACAGGATTTGTAACAAGATTCCCCCAGTCAATAGGAATGAAAGAAACTACTGTACTTCCCAACTCGACAACATCCAAGTCAATTCAACGATTTTTATCTAACAAATCCCTATTACCAGGCGAAAAGATGTCCCCCTCTAATGAATTCTCAGAAACCCCAGATTTATTTTTTAAACTATGTTTATGCTCTACTTACTTAATAACTTCTACCTCAATTTTAGAGAGAGAAAAATATAAATATGGGAAAAGTGATTCTAACTTACCCAAAAAAGAAGACGATTCACTAACCACAATAATGGTGACATTTGTGGGAGCAAATGTAGCCTCTAAAGGCCTAGAATTGGGACTGTCTAGACAAGTAGAAGAGGAATGAACACCATTTATCTTAACACCAATATTTCTGGAACAAATTGGAACCCCAGAAATTTATCTCTGAGATGTCTAGTGTGCCTACACAAATGACATCGGAAGGGTATCTTCAGATAATCTAATCGTTGAAAAAATTGCCAATCACCCCAGCAGATGTCGATTTCTGCAGGTAATCCTTTGGAAATATCAAATTCAACCAAAACCAAGGCAACATGCTTGTCTTTGGCTACCAACATAATATGTTCCAGAAATATGAATATCTCTAACTTGTTTTCCAAGTCCATAAATATGTTCTTGGTACAAAGTTGCAACGGAAAGCCAGGAAAGAGGAGCCACAAATGTCTCTTGACGATTTTTTCTTTCAATGGATTGAAGCTCGAATACCAGTGGTCCAAAACTAGTAACACTTTACCGCACAACCACGGTCTGGGTAATGAAGGAACTCCGTAAAACTAATTGCCAAAAATAGATAAATAACTAAGTAAAATTTAAGATACATTAAAAGGAATTTTGATTCTTTTTCAAATGTCTAAAACAAGGTTTAAGGAAAAGAGAAAAAAAATCAAATAAAAAACTAGATTTTAAAAAATTTACTCTGCTCCTTCTAAAAAAATAAAAAAAAAACATTTACTAGTTTTTTTTAATAAAAATATAATTTTAAACGAAGTTTAAATAAACATAAAATACATTAAAAGCATTTTTTTCAAATCTATATAGCAAAATTTAAATTGATATAACAAGGTTTAAAAAAAATCAAATAACACATAAGATTTAAAAGAAGGAAAAAAATACAAGAGAGGGACCAAGTTTAAGAAAAAAGCCTTCTTTCATATATACTATCGATTGTTTCATGGGTAGCTTTTAAAAAAGGGATTTAAAAGAAAGGAGGATGGATTGAGGGATTGATGGATTTTTTAAAATATTTTTTAATTGTGGATTTTAGAAAAAGGTAGATGTCAACTGAGTCAGGGATTTTCTTTTAATTATGCTTTTTAAAAAAAGCATAATTAAAAAAATCTCTGACTTAGTTGAAATCTACCTTTTTCTAAAGGGAGGAGTGAGAGTTTTGTTTTCATTTTTTTTCTTTTACATTGGTTTTCATGATTTTTTCGATTCAAATGCTTTTTGTGTGTGTTTCTCAACTATGTATTTTTTTCTCAATTGGGGGGTTTTGCTATTTATTTTTTTGTTTCTTCTCTATCTTTTACTTTGTTTTTCATTTTTTATGATTTTGTTTGCAGCTCTTTTAGGGAATGGTTTCAAAATGTTGCAATTTTAACCTCAAAAGAAAAGAGGTGCTACCAATAGCACCTATATTTGATCCAGGGTTTGATTTTAAGATTTTGGTTGTTCATCCTACATAATCAATAGTTGGAGTGTAGAGAGGAACTTACATTAAGATTAAGATTATTGCTCAAAATTTTGATCCCCATAGCTAAGATCATTTTTACTAGTTTGTTAGGCTCAAGATTTTTGGCAATAGAAATCATTGATTAATACAAACCTAAACCAATAATAACCCTAGCGTCTCGACATTTTTTAGGAACTCCATATCTGTTAATGTCTAAGACATTTTAAACCTTGTTCTTTCAAACAGACAAATATCCACCAACACCTCCCTTCCGTGGAGGGAAATAATTCGGTTGGTTATAGTATCTTGTATACGCAATTGTATAGTGAGATAGGCTTGAAGCCCAAAAACGTAGTGGCCTTATCAAATTTGGGTATTAGAGTGTTAAAAGTGTAATTGAAAGATCCCAACACTCTTCATTTACTCCTTACTTCTTATGCCACACGAAGGAGATCCTCCCCGAGAAGGTACAAAAAGCCCAAAAATAACTCAATGGTCCAACCATCACGACTAGGGATTTTTTCCTTCTAAAAGGAGGAAATTACTTGAAGAAGCTCATCCTTATAGATCTCCTCTAGGAAGGATCCATTGTCCTCTTCTCTAACCATCTATGGAAAAAATCTGTATAGCCTTATCATTGCTGCAATATTAGCTCGGCCTAGCTCTTGAGAAAATTGTTTGAAGTGATCAACCCCCAATTCAGCCATATCCTTGAATCCTTTTTTTGTACTTCCATTTTTATTCTATAGTTCCCATATTGTGTTAACACTTGTGATTATTAGCAAATCGATGAAAAAACTTGCAGTTCCCTTATACGAGATCAATCCAAATGACCTTACTCTTTAACCACCATTATGCTTCCCTGTCCAAAATAATCTTCTTCTTTTTGTTTTCTAGATCCTTTTACTTTGCAACCTCCTCATTGTTAAAGGTGAATGATGAATTCAAGAGAAATAAAAATAAATCCTAACATGAGTTCTCAATATCGATCAACACAAAAGCTTGTGCTTTTGTCTTATAAGAATCCCTTGAAAAAAAACTTTCTTTAATTCCCTATAATTGTTTGCTTTCTGTCTAGTTGAGACTACCATCATAGACCTGCCAAGTATTAGTAACCAACTCCTAGAAGGATTTGTCACCCATCCAAGTTGAGTTGAATTTAAATGGACAACATGGCTTGTCATGTTGTAGCTCTAGCTGTAAGAATATTGACATTGGTTAAAGAAACCACTAGGCTCTACCCAGGTTCTATATCAGTCCATTTTTTGTAAAATAGTTTCTAAGAAGAGAAAATGATCAAGTCATTTAGAAACACTATCCTCACCTTTATAGTTATTCTCCAAGTAGGTCAATGGAAATAGGTTCCACGTACACCAACCCCAACTCTTCAAAATGATGTTGAAAGAAGTTACTAAGTCAGTCGTGTGGGGCTTAAGGTTCCCACACCTCCCTTATGTTGAGAGTAAAATAGAGATCTCTATCGATTATCAAATTTCCTTCTCGAACCGACTGCAAGGATGAAAAACTGTACCAATATCCCTGTTTCTCCCTATAAGGGCCAGACAAATTCACAATTCAAAGGTTATGCGTTAATCCTTTAATACACAAATGGATGCAAAGGCCTGAAAAAAGAGAGAAGGAATTAGTCAATCTTAAAAGATTATTTTAGCCTATTATGAGACCCCCCGGCATACCCATCGAATCCATAGCAAGAAAATACCAATTCTTCAAAACCTTCATGGGTTCTACCACAAAACTAGCCCGAGGGCCCATAGTCTCTTGCAACAAAAAGACATATGGATGCTCCTTCTCCACTAGTCGACTTGAGACAAGCCACTTAGACAAATTTCCTTCCCTGTGAATATTCTAAGCGATGTGCAACATTAGGTCACCTTTTTATGGGGTTGTAAGTTTATAAGAACCCAAGTAAGAACATATTGTTTGTTTTGTTGAATTTCAAAGGTTTCCCGCTCCTTTGCCGAATGGATTTGGGATTTCCTACCAATTGAACGAGGTTTCAATACTATGTGGTTTTATTCCCCTAAACCACCTAACATATGACCTCCATCACATACCTTCCCCGGTTTCAGGCTTAACCAATATTGACCTCCCCCCCCTGATGTCAATTTATTAACCTCACAACACCACCTATATTTAGACCACCCCCCCTTCCTCTGATGGCAAGGAGGTACTATTGGACCTCATAACATGAGAAAGACTTAGTTCAGTCTTGAGGGTTAACCTAGAACTAGTAACCCTCTCTATGGTCTCTTTCTTATGAGACATAACTTCTATCAAGGTAGGTTAGGCTTCATCCTCACCCAAAACATCAATAACAACACATGATGAATCATTCTTATAGAAGCATACATTTAGAATACGTTGAATTGTCTAATGCATAAGATAAATTGTGAGTCTCACAAAGTTATAAAGGAGAAGTGAGGGCACAAGCCAAATCCAACATCGTGCCACCAACTCTCTTCGTCACTTCAAAAGAGGTATCTCATGTAGCTCTAGGTATTTTGTCCAAAGGAGGACTTGGAAACATTTGGTCCTCCCCCTTGTCCCCACCTAAAATCCCCCCAAATCTAGGTGAGTGTGCAAGTGGAGCCATCATGGGAATCGCCTTAGTGATTACACCTTCCATAATTTCCTTTGTAGAGATAGATATATGCTTCCATACCTTTTGTTTAAAAGGGAGCGCACAATCAACATCCATATGACCATGAAGATCACATCATGCATAATGGAACCACACATTTTGATAATCCACGACTTAGTAATGAACAACATTTACAACCTTCGTCTCCACAGTATCTAGTAGTTCATCTCTAATGTCTATCTCCACTAGGATCGATGCCATTGTTCATTATTTGTTTGTTAGAAAGGTTTCATCCATCTATATTACCCTCCCCAATATATTTCCAAGCTTCAACAAAAAAGGAACCAACCAAAATTCCAAGGGTAGACTTGGGAAATTAACCTAGATTGGAATTCTGAGAGACATCTTAGACTGTGGATTGAATAAAGGACTCCATGGCTTCAGATAAATAAAAGTAGAACCCCAAAACCATATACCGGTTATTACAACTTCCGCATCCTTCTCTAAGAAAAAATGGAATCTCATCCACCCTTTGGGCAGAAGAATGAAATAATGGCTATAGCCCAGTATAGGCCTCATAACTGTTAAATTTTCAGAATTTACTTCAATCTGATCTAGGATATTAACTGAGAGAACAACATGTACAAAAAATCTACAGCATATCAATCATGGACACAATAATGCAAGCACACAAGAGACACAAAGTTTACTTGGGGAAAACCATAAAGGTGAAAAACCCCAATAACTTCCTCAAAGATAGATAGAGCAATGATACAACCAGAATACAAGAGATAGCCTTCTCCTAGCAGCAGAGCCTCCTCCTCCACAAGTGCGCCACTCTCCAAAGTGTGAGTGAGAGAATAGAATATGTAAAATGAGAGAGACACACTCTCTATTTATACACTAACTTGACTTGACCTTTACTCAACTAGGTCGGCCTCAACTTAACCACTTAACATAATGCTGACTGGGCCGACCCCCACTAGGGTGGTCTAATAACCCTTTGACCCACATGGACAACCCCTAATAGGGTGGTCTAATAACCCTTTGACCCACATGACTTATACAGGGCCGACCCCAACAAGGTTGTCTAATAACCCATCAAGTATAAGTTACGACACTTACAATATAAATGACGACACTTCCGTATAGAGGAATAATAACATCTCTATAGGAATACAACGACTTCCGTATAGAGGAATAATAACATCTCTATAGGAATACAATATACATATATTTGAAATACATTCCAAAGTTACATATACATCAACACTCCCTCTTAACTAGGAAGGTATTTCTCGACATAGGTCTTCTAGCACAAGTAATCTTCTTTGGATCATCATCAGCGAATCATCATCCTCGAATCATCATCATCGTCATTGTTGCTGCTATCTCAATCAATCTCTGAATCTACTTGTCATAGGAAGTTCTACAGAGCCAGTCCTTTTTCATACTGGATCTAGGCCCACCACCTGTAGGTCTTCATCATCTATGGGAATGGTCTGATAGAGGTGGCCTCTCAGGACTAATTTTATGTGCGGATGCAATACCGGAAAGAGTATCCCAGGAACATTTATGTGCCTAAGCACGACTGACAATATCTCCCAGGACTGATTACATGCATCTCCTCCACAATACCTTTAAAGAGAATCCCAGGAACATTTATGTGCCTAAGCACGATCGGCAAGATCTCCCAGGACTAATTACATGCATCTCCTCCACAATACCTTTAAAGAGCATCCCAGGAACATTTATGTGCCGCAGCACGACTGGAAATATCTCTAAAGAGCATCCCAGGAACATTTATGTTCCGCAACATGACCAGCAAGATCTCTAAAGAGCATCCCAGGACTAATTACGAGCACACAGCTCAACCTCTCCGATCTCCAGGACTGATTACATGTCTCCATAGTAATACCTCATCCCAGGACTGATTACGAGCACACAACTCAACCTATCGGATATCTGAGGACTGATTACATACTACATGGCAATACCGGAAAGAGTACCCCAGGAACATTTATGTGCTGCAGCACGACCGACAAGATCTCCTAGGATTGATTAAATGCTATTTGCACAACCTACCACATATCATCTCTGACCTCCAAGTATCAACCTGATACTCATGATCCCATGGATCATCATCGCACAAAGCATCATCCTGATGCTCATGATCACACTAATCATCATCACTATACCATCCTCATACATATCATCTGGAGCAACATCCTGAAGCTCGTCATCATGATCATCCTGATCATACAATGCATCCACCAGATGCATATCAAGTATCTACCTGATACATATCATCATACATGATCCACCTGATCATACAGTGTATCCACCTGATACAAATACAAATACATGATCCACCTGATCATATCTAATACATATCAACATACATGATCTACCTGATCATACAATGTATCCACCTGATACATATACAGATACATGGTCCAAGCATCCAACATGATGCATATACAAAATACATACAAATTATCCAACTGATCATATCCAGCATCCAACATGATGCGTACATACATATACATATAAATGATCCAAGTGATCATATCCGGCATCATCCTCTTCAGATCATCTCATCGTCCATGAAGCACAGTCCAGATGCACATCATCCAGTACTTACACCACCGACATGGGAGAACACATCTACCACCATTCGGGGAAGACTCCAACCCTTACTTTTTCACCATGGGAGAACACATCTACCACCATGTGAAAAATGGCTCAGCAATTATATCACGACCAAGGGAGAACACATCAACCATGTCAGAAAATCTCATGTGCATCTGCATCTTCCAGACTCATCACTTCCCTTTGGAAGGAACCTTGATTTGAAGTGCACCAAGACTCTCTCTGAAGTACTCAAACTCCACTCTGGCCAATAGCTTGGTCAATACATCTGCAACCTGATCATCTGTCGCAACATACTCTGCTTTGGCTGTACTCAGTGCTACGCAGGACTGCTTCCTGCTAAACCAAGAGATCACACCTGATTCCATACTAAAGCAACACCCAGAAGTGCTCTTCATATCTGCGGCACTGCTTTCCCAATCTCAAAATATGCTTTACAGCAACCAGGTGAACATCTCTCGGATCCATCAGGAACTAGCTCAATGTGTTCACCGCAAAGCAAATATCTGGTCTAGTGTTTGTCAGGTACATAGAGGACCCAATCATCTGACGATACATCGTGACATCGACCGGATCAGAGGAAGCATCACACAGAAGCTTCAAGTTTGATTCCATAGGTGTGGCCATACCCTTGCAGTCCATCATCCCAAACCTCTTCAGAATCTCTACTGCATTCTTCCCTTTGTCCAAGGAAGATTCCATTTGTACTCTGCCACACCTCCATACCAAGAAAATAGTGCATCATCCCCAAGTCCTTCATCTCGAACTAGGCTGCAAGCTTCCGCTGCATGTCGGCAATCAATCGATCATCTCTTGTTACAAATAGGTCATCCACATACAATAAGAGTATCCCTGGATTGCCTACCTCAACCTTGTAGTAAAGGTTGGAACCCGCTTTACTCTTGGTAAAGACCAAACTGGATAGAAAGCTGCCTATCCTACCATACCAAGTTTTGCACATATATGATTTCCTGTCATGTGTCTCAGAACCAAGTGGCTGCTCCACATACACTTCTTCTTCAACTACACCATTCAAGAAAGCTGTCTTGAAATCCATCTGGTGTATCTTCTATTTCATCACTTTTATATTTCTCTATGTTGCCATCTACAGCATGCTTGATCTTGATAGATCCATATGGAAGTCATAACAAACTTCCCTTCAGGTCTTGGGACTACATCCCAAACATCATTCTTCATGATCGATGGATCATGGCATTCTTCCCATATCCTGGGAACTTCAATATCTTCAATAGATAATTTTGTTGCTGAACAAATGTTGTAGTTCTTCTTTTGTAGGTGATGGCATATGATCTTTCCTACACAACAAGTTAAATTGCATGATTAGAAAACATCTCATAGTTTTCAGAACAAATTCTTACACATAAAGAAATATGTCATACAGTCATGCAATTATCTTAGCCAATGCTTCAATACAACATTTATCCATATCCCGTAACTTTCTAGATGCCTTCCAATCTCTACCAGAACATTGTTAAGAGTGTGCACAACTCCCAACATGTCAGCAAAGAGGTTTCATTCTAGATAAGTAGCAATGGAATGTTGTATAGTGCCATAGGCCACTTACCCATGCATATTAGTAGTATACTATTCATCAATGCAACTATTATAATATGCATAATACACAACCTAATTCTAGGAACATCAGTATATACATTATTGAACAGTATTATTTAAACAATAAAATATGCAAGTAATGACAATTCAAATACTTATCTTTGTTTGTTTGTTGGGTTGACTCCCTCTCATTCTTTGCTTCTTTTCTGCAATTCCATTCTTATGTGAATTGTGAGAAGTGGTCAACTCCCTCTGAATATCTGCATCCTTGCAGAAACTACTGAAGTGTGCTCCTTTGCTTTCTTGCAGGAACAACTGGAGTGTGCTCCCTCTTGATCTTTGCTCCCTGAATTACCTATCCTTGAACTTACATCCATCCTTAATCACTATGTATGCTTATTAGTATCAACATTGTGTTATCCTTGAGGTCTCATACATAATCACACATTTATTAGTATAATCTTAATACTATCAAAACACAATAATCTTAAACATGTATAGTCATGATCATTCACAGATAATAAACATTAGTATTCAAGGTTTCAGGGAAGTCTTATTTTACTCATGCATATTCTTATTTGATCATAGAACTCTTCAGGTTAGTTAAATCATCAGTCAAGATAAGAGATATAATATGCATAAAACCCGTGATTAATCAAACCTATATCTTCATGATTCTTCTGGTTAGTCATATCATCAATTATGGTAAGAAACATAATATGCATACAACCATGACTATTCAAACCTATGACTTCATGAATAATCATTATCAACAACACAACAGTATAAGATCCTAACACAAGGTAGGATTCTAGCTTGATATAGGAAAAGCATACCTGGATTAACATACTAGCTAGTTATGTCTAACATACCCGTAATGTCTTCTGGTTCTCTTCAGTGACTTGTGCTAGTAACCTGCATGTCTCATAAGTTAACCATTGTAGAACCAAGTTATACATACCTCAAAATTAGATTTTCTATGTGATCCATGACAATAGATGAATCTTTGTCTTCATGTCACCATGAGCATATGTTCTTGAAGTAGAACATGATTTGACTTTCTTGGTGTACCTTTTGTGTTCGAAAACAACATAAACCTCATACAACATCATAATGCATTAGTACAATCATAAGTGTCAAAACCTTAATCAATGAATATCTTCTATTAAGGTGATACGACAAGTCCAGTAATTAATCAAGATTGTATTGTAATGATATGAAGACAAACATATGATAAACTTAACCATGAAACATATCTGTAAGCCATACCTGTCAAGATTGCTTGTAATCTTCTTATGGAAGGCCTTAGCCTCATCTCCCTCTGAGATAGGAACTTCTTCACTTATGCAGTTGACCAATTCATCTTCTTCTAGGATTAACCCAATCCACTTGATTTGCAAGAACTGGACCTAGAGCTGGATTAGGATTTGTCAAAGAAACCCCAAAAATTCAAACTTTGAATTTCAAACTTCCGAAAGGATAGAAATATGCACCTTGATGAGCTGATCAAGTTGGTATATTAAGAATTTGAAAACTACAAAGTTTCACCCCTCAAAATTGCCTTTTAGATTTCCATATTCAATAGGGAGGACCCTAAATTAGGGTTTGAGTTTCCCAGAGCTTCACCCAACCAAAAGATTTGATTCAAAACTCTAAGCTTCGATTTTTCTGAGGAGCTTCCATCCGTGGTCACAGATTTCCAAAATTCCAATTTTTGCAGAAGCCCTAATTTTCCATCTTTCCGATCAAAGTCCCGGACTGGGGTTTGATCAAGCCCGACCTTCTTCCCAACCAAAAAATATGATATTGGTCTCTAAATTTCGATTTTGATGAGTAGCATCCAGCCGTGGTCTTTGATTTCAAAAATTCCAACTTTCTCCGAAGCCCTAAATTCCGGAAGCCATGAATGAAGGTACTAAAAAAAATTATGTTTTGACAGAAATATGTACCTGATTGTTTCTGGTTTAACTCCGAACTTTTCAATCCACAGGGTCTGAAAAATATTCCTTAGATAGCCCATCCTGTTATCTTTCCATCCCGACAGGTCTGACCTCAATTAGATTCTCTGAGAGAGAGTTATGCCAAGTGTCGCAACGTGATCTGTTTATGAGATAATACAGGAGAGCGAACTTGTATTGCATGCCACGTGTCATTGTTTCAATTTCGGCTTCTGAAAATTTTTCTAGAGATAGCCTGACCTGTTATCTTTCCATCTCGACAAGTCTGACCTCAATTGGATTCTCTGAGAGAGATT
Source organism: Larix kaempferi (assembly GCA_027924585.1). Taxonomy (NCBI): domain Eukaryota; kingdom Viridiplantae; phylum Streptophyta; class Pinopsida; order Pinales; family Pinaceae; genus Larix; species Larix kaempferi. The sequence goes on along the minus strand of BSBM01001296.1, from coordinate 271,380 downwards.
TATGCCAAGTGTCCCAACGTGACCTGTTTATGGGATAATACAGGAGAGCGAACTTGTACGGCGTTCCACGTGTCACTGGTTCAACTTCGGCCTCTGAAATTTTTTCCTGAGATAGTGCCGTCTGTGTACTACCTATAAATGTTTATGAAGTTTCATTTGGAGCTTCCTAGCCCACGTTATGACCTTTTTCCCAAGGTCACCTGATTTTGACTCAGATCTGGAAGAGGCAGAAACCCTATATTGTACAAATCAAAAATCACAAAGTACAACGAATTAGAGGTTGTCCTTTGGACACAAGGTACATGGGGATCTGATCTTCGACCTGTAAAATTTTTAGATCCGAACACTTTGACAAAATAGATTTATAGCAAAAGTGCTATGATGACTGGTTTTTGCTATATCAAGCCCTAACATCGTAAGTGCAACAAGTGTCATACATGCCATATCATGCCTTCTTTCAGGCTAGCTCTGATACCATGTTAAATTTTCAGAATTTACTTCAATCTGATCTAGGATCTTAACTGAGAGAACAACATGTACAGCAAATCTACGGCATATCAATCATGGACACAATAACGCAAGCACACAAGAGACACACAGTTTACTTGGGGAAAACCATAAAGGTGAAAAACCCCAATAACTTCCTCAGAGATAGATAGAGAAATGATACAACCAGAATACAAGAGATAGCCTTCTCCTAGAAGTAGAGCCTCCTCCTCCACAAGTGCGCCACTCTCCAAAGTGTGAGTGAGAGAATAGAATATGTAAAATGAGAGAGACACACTCTCTATTTATACACTAACTTGACTTGACCTTTACTCAACTAGGTCGGCCTCAACTTAACCAATTAACGTAATGCTGACTAGGTCGACCCCCACTAGGGTGGTCTAATAACCCTTTGACCCACATGACTTATACAGGGCCGACCCCAACAAGGTTGTCTAATAACCCATCAAGTATAAGTTACGACACTTACAATATAAATGACAACACTTCCGTATAGAGGAATAATAACATCTCTATAGGAATACAATATACATATATGTGAAATACATTCCGAAGTTACATATACATCAACAATAACCCTTTGTATCCAGTCATTCAAGTTCAATGTTGAGATCCATTGGGAAAAAAAACACCCACAAGAGTTTTTCCTAGATATTCCAAGATATGTGATACTCAAATATCCTCTCCCACGCACTTTTTTATTCAATCCGGTCTCTTTATTATAAACTTATTAGACCTCTATTTTTTTCTTAGGTCCTAAGGACTTCACCTCTTTTAATCCATAGAAACAAATATAGAAAGACAACCAAGGTATATCCCACTCCCAATAAACCCAACACCTTTGGATGCACAGAAATCACCACCCCTACTCCCCGGATGCTTAGGGTTCAAGTGAAGGACAATTTTTCCAAAAAAATACTTTGCATGAGTTGCATTAGGAATAATATATAAGAAAGTTTCCATTTGATGGTTCTTAGTAATTGTGGCCACATCACCACTAGATAGGCCCTCCAAGTGGAATGAAGTACCACCCATTTTTGACCCGAATGAACAAGCCTTGATCCCACCGGTGTTAGGGGCATTAAATCCATATGATGCAATCCCATATGTGATAGGGCAGCCCATTTTATCATAAGCTTCCAAACAAATTCTTGAGTGAGTAGAACCTCCCAGGTGAAAACCCAAGGACCCACTAGGGGCCTTTTGATAGATAAACTCCTCTAGTCTAGGTACTATATACTAAAAACGGTGAAACCTTTAGTTGGATATGTACTGTAGTCCACCAATTCCTCCACTTCATCTAGGGTTTCGTCGATAAACCCTTGCATCCCACATCCGCGTTTCTTCTCCATTCATATTATATTGTAAATTATACGAAAATAAAATTCTTTATCTTTTAAAAACATACAAAAAAAGGATAATGAGAATCATATTTAAAGACATCTTTTTTAAAGCTCGTATCTGTATTATATACAAATAATTGAGTGTACAAATATTATTCGGCAAAGAAGCCACCAGAGTTGTTCAAAGAGTTTTCCAATGAAAGATATTAAGAAAATAGGATCTAGCATCAGGGAAAGCATCTGACTACACTGCTAACCAAGGGAATAAAAACTATTAACCTCCACAGGTTGGGGTGTATGACCAGGAAAAAATAACTATTAAGCTGTCCATAGATTGATTTAAATCAAATTATACTAAGAAAAAAGGAAACATGGCTGCCATAAGGATTATTTTGAGTCTGAAATGTTAATGGGTTAAACCTTGCATTCATGATCTGAGGCCATTTCTTTCTTTATGCCCGAAGGTTTTCCACAAGGAAGCAAATTCAGATGCTTGCAGAAAATGAGGCATGTTTGCTGCTATGGGGAGGTCATTTTACTAAAGACTTTTCCTATGATCTCTCTATCCAGAGTGTTCAACTTGGTGTCGGAGTCTTCGCCATTCACTTGGTCCAATTATCCAACCTATCCAGCCTATCTGCTAAGCTCAACCCCCTGTTGTTTGTTTGAAGTGTTCCTGCAGCGTTTTCTGAAATTGCCTGAGTCAAAATGAATTTCATATACTAGAGCAAGGTGAGAGTTTTGGTATAATGGGTCTCATAGGTGTGGATGAAGCCCAAATATTCCATGAGTTGCCCCAAATATATGATGATCTCCTCTAGCTATGGACGTTGTGGATATCTTTGCATATAAGCCTCCATATCATTCAAACGATGTCTTCCTTCTACATGGACCACACCAGATAATTCTATTATGGATCTCTCCTGCTCTACCACGACGCACGGCATATGGGAGTGACCAATGCTTGCAGGTGTCACGTCCCCACCCATCACACCAGTGCAATGGAGAGGATCGTGAGGCAAAAACCGGGCATCCATCCCCATATACTTATTTCACAAGCAATCACATACTAAATGGAGATATGAAGATTGCATAAGGATTTTAAAAACACAGCAGAAGTAATTTCAATTACTCATTCATTCCACATTCAAGGTACTCATACATTAAACAATTGAAAGATGGCACAAGAGGATACTTATCTTAATGGAGTAATCCCAAGTAACCAGCTACGCTTCTGCAACGTTCCACCCAACCGTAGGCCAGTGTGCTCCTTAATCTCTCAGCACCACTGCCACCCCCGAGCTGGGAACGATCTCCACAAGGAAAAGGGGAAACAGGCTCTCACGTAGCCAAAGATATGCCAGAATCAGCTAAGCCAACTAGCAATTGGGTTTCTCAGGCTGCTAAGAGGTGGGCAGAGGTGAATTACTAGGCTAGTGGCTCAACCATGGAGCTATGGATACACCATTGGGCTCATCAAGCCAAATCTGTCCTCTTCCACTCTTGAAGCTCCTGCTCACAGGTTCAAATCCAAAACGAGGTGCACTGAACAACAAAACCACAATTACTGGGCATGAGGAAAACGCTTTCCACAGTGGAATGCATGAGATTGGGGTTTCAACTCACTCAGAAAAACGTGGGAACACACAAAAACGAAATGGGAAGATGGGGAACAACCCTGGGAAGCCAATCCGTTTTTAGAAAAACGTCCTTGGACATTCGGGGGCAAAAATGACCTCCATACAGTCCCCAAATCGTGGCCCTTCTCTCCCAGGGTACTGTATATGCAAAAACGAACTCCCAGGCATGGAAAAATGCAGGATTTGGATGAAAAACGTGCAGGGAAGGCCCAGCTAACTCCAGCTGTGTGAATGAGTGAAGACTCTCCCTTCAGAATGGCTTTGGGCACCATTTCGTGGGTGTTTTCTTGCCCAACAAGCAAAAACACGAATTTCTAGGTTGATGGCTTGCCCATACTTCTTCATTTCCAAGGCATTAACTGCCTTAACCAATTTCTTGGGAGAATTAAATGATTGGTCCATAACCCAAAAATGGGTAGTTGAGAGTTCATGGGATTTCTCATTGACACATGGATTAAAACCATTGGCTCAAGGGTTCGGTTATTTTCCCTCCCTCTTCCTTGTAAAGATCATGCCCCCATCTCTTTTGTTGCATTGCGTAGCTGGTTGTGGGTTTTTCATTAAAATTGCATATTTACATGGTGTCCGATTTTACATTGTGCACTGCTAGCACAAGAACCATATGCATCTATTCTAATTGTCGATACATAAAACGATACGTCAGTGGCGGGGCCTTGGCCTTGAGCTCCTCGCCATGACTAAATGACAATATTTACATCATTTACAATATTAATGCAATAGGGTTAAGCTGGGGATGTTACAGCAGGGTACTTTCTCTCTATCTTCTTGCTTTGAACCATGTATTCAACATTGGTTTATTGTCTAGGAATTAGACAAATCTAGGAGTTGTGGAAGCCTACCAATTCACAACCTTCCCAATGATTCAGGGTAAAGATGAGTTGAAGCCAAATATTGTGTATGTCGGGTTGACTTGTTTATTCAATCCCTTTCATCGTGCAAAGAGTTTGGGTGTCCTTCACTTGAACGGAGATCCAAGTACAGGTGGCCACAATAAAAATCATGATGAGTTTTGGTCGGTCAATTAGAATTGAGGCGGGAGTAGAGAGGTGCTTGTACCTTCATGCAAGATATATGTAGCGATCCTGGGGAGTGTTAATGCTGGCATGAAACCTCATAAATATGCATGATAACCATGATTAAGGAAGCTTCCAGATGGGGCCTGTCTAGAACTGCATGTGGGCTCGGAAGATTTGATACGTGGTGTGTTGTCACCTCCTAGAACCCATTGTGGGGGGCCAAATCATAGTGGCTGATATTGCGACAATTCTGTTTTAAGGGGGAGGGGGACAGTTTTCCATTCATAGTAGAGGTCTAGAAGGGGGGGTTAACACTCCGGTGTTTTCCAAATTGTTTGCTAGTTTATTGGTAGTCCTATGCACATGGTGAGGAATGATTGCCACTACTTGAGGCAATATGGAGATCATCCATTCCATTTTTGCGGCAAATATCCAACTAGGGAGTACTTTTACTAATGGCTAAACCATTGAGAATTCTAGTGAGGATATGAATCATAAGCCAGGAGTCTCCTTCAACAATAAGCTTGTGGCATCCTTCCTGATTGGATATGAAGACGCCTTAGGCAATTTAGTAGAATTCCGTTGCGTTGTTGGTGTCCACTCATAGGGAGCCTACACAAATTCTTAGATTGATACCAGAGTTGTTCCATAAAACTCCCCCATATCATGTTGGCCCTAGATTTCCTTTGCTTTCTCCATCAAAATTAATCTTGACAAAAGTGGGAGGGGACTAGGATATCAGGTTGTTGGCTTTGGGGGGATATGGGATTTGGATAGGGATGGAGCAAGAGGAGAGATCTCCCAAGATTGGATGATATGCCTATCCTTGTTGCTTCCTTTATAGTCCTGATCCTTCCATAATTTTAGAGTCACAGTTTCCGTAATGTTTGACTGAACTCAAGACCAAATATGATTAAGCATCTTGGTGATTCCTTTGAAGATTTGCCAGTTGTGCTCTTACTAGATTCCCCATCGGAGGAATCCATGGAATATCTTCCTGGTGATTGACCAGATCATTGTCAGAAGATTGGTTTCTCCAGTTGGAGACGATGTTGGTGATGCTGTCCCTGTCACAATCATGCTTCTTGAAGATGAGAGCGCCTCAGTCCTAAAGAGAAGAGCTGAAGTGGAAAATGTTGAATAACTGTTTTATATCTTCATGATGGTATTCACATAGGACACATCTAGAAGTTTATTGAAATTCTCTATAAAAAAACTGATCTTAGGTTAGAGTTCTCCTCCAAGACACCAACCAAAGAAACGTAGAAACCTTTGGCCAGGATTTTGATCCTAGTTCTGCTTCGATACTCTGCTTCTAGGGTGCCTACTGTGTTGGGTGATGAGAGAGAATGATCCATTTATGTTTTAAGTTCCTTTGCTTTGGTAAGCCCATTGGATTATATTGAGACCATTGTGTACGTGAATACACCTGGAGTTGAGGGTTGTCCAAAATTCCTCCCATGGGAAGTTCTAGTGAGCAGCAGGCCATTAGGTCTAATCTTTCCAAATTTTCCAGTGGTTTTGATCAATATATCCATCCCATAAGTGGGAGACAAGGGTGCAATTTACATCTTGGAGAAATTTGTTGATACTTTTGTAGTTCAGAAAGTGGTTAAATTTGGGACTTTGCAACCAAGCATCCTCCTAGAAGAATGTTGTTTGACCATTTTTTATTTCCCAAAAAGCATGTTGTTGGACAAGAGAGTTGTTCCAAGCAACATTCAATATTAGAGATCCTCGATTGATGCCCTGCATGCATATTAAGGTTTCCTGGTTGGTGGTAGAGACATATTTCCTTTTCCATGTCTGATCCCAGAGGAAGGTGGATTTTTGGATCCATCCCCACCAAAGTTTCCATAGAGAGCTTTATTCTTGTTTTCTAGATCTTGGGTTCCTAGAACCCCATGGGATTAGGGCATGCATACTTTCTTCCAGGCGACCAAAGCGCATTTTTGTTTGGCTTGAGAAATTTCCCAAAGAAAGGAGCACATGAGATTTCTGAGATTGAGGAGAAAATTCTTGGGGGTAGAGATTACAAAGAAGAGGAAGGGGGGCATGCTTCTTAAGATAGAATTGAGGAGGTGTAAGGTGGCCGACTAGATTCAAGGATCGGAAGGTCCAGTCAGAGAGGAATTTGTCAAATTTGGCTAGTAGAGCGCTCGAGGGGGAGTGGCATGTGGATTTAGAAATAAGGGGGGATCCTGGGTATTTTGATGGGAGGGAGCCTTGATTGAAGTGAAGAAGGAAGGCTATGCAGAGTTGTATGGACAAGGGAGTGTTGAAAAATAAGAGTTATGGTTTTTCATGGCCTAGGGACATTCTTGAAGCTTCCAGAAAGATATAGAGAATGGATTTAAGAGACTTTGATTCTATGATGGTTGGGGAGGCCAAAAGCATAGTATGGTCCACAAATTGCAATTGAAAGGCTTCGAGGTCATTATTGATAGGATGGAGGTGAGAGAGATTCCCTTGGAGAACTGTTGAATTAAGGGCTCGGTTGAGTCCTTCCATTATTATGATGAAGAAGAAAGGGGAAAGGGGATCACCCTGGAAGATACGTTGGGAGGGGTAAAAAGTGGAGGAAGGGGATCCATTAACCATAATAGAGAAGAAAGTTGAGGTGATTAAGGCCATAATCCAGTTTATCCATTTGGGAGAGAATCCAAAGGCTGAGAGAGTGCGATACATGAAGTGCCAAGATATTTTTCCAAGATTTGATGGTCTTCCACGTAGCTCGATTATTCCTCATAAATTAGATGCAGGAGAATGGGTTTTAGTCTGTTGGAAATGATTTTGAGAATAACATTATAGAGAGAGATGGGGCGAAATTTACCAGGGGTAGAAGCATTGTTCTCTTTAGGGATGAGGGTCATGAAGGTGGATTTGAAGGTGGGAAGGACATTTAAATGAGTTCTAGATTCTTCTACTGATACCCAGACATATTATTGCATGCTTTTCCAGTTGTGATGGTAGAATTCGGAAGTGAATCTATCAGGTCTCGAAGATTTGCTTGCTACCATTTTCATGACTGTCGCTTTTATCTCTTCCAGGGTGATTGGCCTGAGAAGGATGTCATTCTATTCAGCGATTACGAGGGTGTGAATATTGGTCATGATTTTATTTGTGTATTTTTCTCTATTAGTGTGCTCTTTAGTTAAGAGGTCTTTGTAGAAGGAGATTAGGGATTCCTCAATATCCTCATGCTTGGTGAGGGTTTGACTCTGATCATTGAAAAGATGGGAAATTTTGTTCTACTACTTGTGCCGTTTCGTTGAAGCATGGAAGAATTTTGTGTTCCTTTCTCCTTTGAGCCATTTGACTCTAGAATTTTGATGCCATAGAATTTCCTCCTATTTTCGTCATTGGTTGATTTCACTCTCCGGTCGTTTTTCTGCCTTGAGAAGGTCGTCCATGCAGCCTTCCTCCATTGAAAATTTATGTAGTTGATTCATTTTATTTTCCATATTCCTTCTATCTTCAAAGATGTTTATGAACAGTTCTTTGTTCCAGACCTTCAATTTTCCTTTAACATATTTTAGATGTTGTCACAACTGATACATTTTTGAGCCATAGTGTGAGGAAGCTTCCTGCCACCATTGGGAGAGGGAGTCCATGAAGGTGGGGTGCTCCATCTAGAACTTTTCAAATATGAAGGGTATGTTTCTTTGGCGATTTGCAAGGTCGATCTCAAGGATGATAGGCCAGTGGTCAGAGCCGATGTTGAAAAGGAGAAGGTGTAAATGGTTATCCCTTGTCTGATGAATTTGTTACACCCAAAATCTACACCTTTGTAACCTTAGTGCCTAAATATCAAAGTCTAAAGATCAAGTTAGTCACTTAGAGCAAGTTGATGGCCTTTATCTACACTCCTAATTAGGCCAGCGCAGGTTGTCTTTCAGCAACGTGCGCCGGCGCAGGTTTCCCTCATGCAACATGCCTTCACCGGCGAGGTCATTTTAAAGAGACAAAGGTAGATTTCGATCGAATTCTAGAAGTTGGATGAAGTGGATCCCTATCCCTAACTCCTAAGTGAGCTGGCCTTCAGTTCCATAGACTAATGGGAGGATCCCTTAAACCTCTCCCCATGATCCTAAACCTACTCTATCCACTTGGTCCTATAAATGCAAGAGCCCTCTCCATACCAAGGGGAGGAAGTCTATGGTACTCTTATGCTAGTGAAATTAGATCAGTAGTTCAGCACCCTAGTCTTGGAGGCACCTACTTATCTCTAGGAGCTTTGGTTTGGATTTTTGGAAGGAGATTGCGATGTTGAGGCATCAGTTGTAATCCTCTCTTCTATTGTACTTCCCACTTTTTATACAGTGATATAAATGCTTTCCATAAATGTTATTGTGTTAATGATATTTATAGTTCACCTCCTCAAATGTTTACTTAGACTAGTTAGTGTTTAGGCATACTTTACTGCTTGTATTGTTCCTATGTGTTTTGATAGGTCTTACAACCCAGATCTGAGGACAGCGGGACTCGGAGCAACAACGAGGAGAAAGATCTATGAATATGAGGTAAGATTTCTTAATTACTCGATCTCTAACTAGATCTAGGAGAGTAGTTTCATATTCTGTCTCATTTGTTCTAGACTTGCATTAAGCTAGAGAGATCACGCCTTAAGTCCGCGTTTGGTAGATTGTATGATAAAAAATTTGGAAACCATACTTGATCCAGGTGGATATTGGTGGCGGCCCACCTCTTCCTACTATCTCAAAATAGTCTTCTAGCAATTTTGGCAAATTACTATTTTTTAGTAGTTTTTCGGGTCCTAAACTTCTGGAGCCATTTTGAGGCCCTAAACGACCTTTTCTGGCGATTTGGGGGGCCAAATGGTGTCCCTCATCATCCATTTAATTAAGTTGAAAGTTTTAAATCTTGGATAGACCTTTCCAACGGGCTACCGAGCACCCCAAACAGAGATCGTATGCAAAAGTTATGACCTCGGGAAGTTGACTGTTCAACTAACCACCATGGGGCCACAAACTTTATGATGGTTCATCTTCTAGGGTTAGGTTTTTGGATGTTTGGGATTCTCTCCCTCATGCTTATGATAAATAGGCCCTTTTAGCCTCTCTTTGTATTCATCTTGGCATGAATGAGCATAGCGGCCACATCTCTTCTCAGAGATAGCTACCACCATTCCAGCTATTGTATTTTACAATCTGTTCTATTTCCACTCTTTAATAGAATGTGTGTTTACTGTATCACTGTGTTCTTTGCAATATATCTCTGTATATGATTCTGTATATGTTATCTTATTTCGTTCCTGCATAAATCCGGATCAATACTGGGGATTGAACCCAAAATCTTTGGTTTCGCAGACCAGGAAAGGGTACAGTCCCAATCCTCCTTGTCTCGTTTTACTGTTGGACCCTACGGTATATAGCAACTTGTGAAGCCTTGACAATCTTGTGAGGTTCCAGACTTTTGAATCCAAACCTATCACATAAGTTTGCTTGTGGCCTTAGTTTGTGTAGGTTTTTCTGGACTGCTTTTCTTTTGTTTAGATTACCCTAGGAGAAACTCTATTTCGGTCACTCTGGATGACTTTCCTTGGAGAAGGTCCCGCAGTATTTTGAACTTATCACCCGAATATCCCCTTAACCAGGAGGTAATTTTGAAGGTAAGAATGGAACCACACACCAAGTTCATGTCGCCTAAAGTAGAAAAAATTACTTTGAATATTGGAGCACATATGTTCCCTCCAGATTCACCTTCCTCCAACCCCCCACAAAAGAGGCGCAAACTTCCACTTCACAAGACACACCTCCCGTGTTACCGGGAGAGCCTGGATCGATGGAATGGTTAAATCCACCCCAGGATGACCCTATTGATCCAACTGCAGCATTTTGGACATCATCTCTAGGCCACCCAGTGGCTCATTTTTCCATTTCATCCCCACCCAGTGGGACTACTCCTAACGACCCTCTAGCACCGTATCATGAACAATTGACTTGATTACGTACTATGGCCAAGGGGTTTCGAAGACAAAGTCTTTTACGAAGGGTTGAAGACCCGACGTTACCTCCTTATCAACCACTCCAAATTCGTTATTTATCTTTTGACTCATCGGAATCATCCACCCAACACATGACCACTTCTTAATCTGGTCAACACTCAATTCCTGCACATATTCCCCCTAGACAGGAGACCAATTCTATACCTCAAACGACCCAACCTATTGAAGGAAAACAGTCCAATACACCTGTTACTACCGCAACTACGTTACCCATTCATCCCCCACCCCAAAACTCATGGGGAGGATACTCTTTACCCCCTACCTTCCTTATAGGTAATTTTAATACTACAGTAGACAATGAACAACCCGTGTTGGGTCAACCTTTGATTAATGCTCAAAAAGTTGTTGCTGGGGGAAAACCCCCATCTCCTCACCATAATACTGGAGGAGGAGTTCCCATCAGTCCTTCCATTGGAAATTCCTTACCTCCCAGATCTTCAACCATGGGATTATTTCATGTTGGGGGACAATCCAATGTAATTCAACCACCATGGAGTAAAGCTTATCTAGGTTATCTTAACCCTGTGTCGGGACAACTCAATCCCAGAAACACACTCTACGGGATACCTTATCCAGAAATCTATACACTTTATTGGGGCAGCAAAATGTTTTACAACATGGACCCCCACCTATAGTCCCTCATGTCCCACGCCCCCGTTTGGTCCACCCCCACCTCCCATCAAAGGCGGCGGGCCCACACACAATTACACAGGAGGTGGACCTCTACCTTTTGGTGGAGGACCACCTCATTCTGGAAACCATGGACCACCCCCCCTGGTGGTGGACGTGGAGGCCCTTCCACTTCAGGTGGAGGTGGAGGGGCACCCCCCCAGTGGCGGCGGACCCCCACCTTATGGTGGAGGACCATACCATCCGGGTGGTGGTGGTGGAGGACCATCCCATCCCAGTGGCAATGATGGAGGACCATCCCATCCGGGTGGTGGTGGTGGAGGACCATCCCATCATGGTGGCGGTGGTGGAGGACCATCCTATCCTAGTGGAGGTGGAGGAGGTGGCCCTTACCCTTCCGGCAGCATCGGTGGAGCACCACCTCCTCCCAACGGAGGCGGCGGCAGTCCACATTATCCTGGTGGAGGCGGTGGTGGTCCACATTATCCTGGTGGAGGTCCATTCTATCCCGGCGGCGGCGGTGGACCTCCCCCATTTGGAGGAAGCCCACCCCCTCCCGGTGGTGGCGACGGACCCCCACCTTATGGTAACGGACCACCTTATTATGGCGGTGGACCCACATATGGTCTGGGTGGCACACCCCCTTACGGTCAGTTCCCTCCGAGGACACCCTACAACCAATTGATTCAAGGTCCCACTAGTTTGTACCTGCCATACTAGTACTATTAGTACCCGCAGCCAAACCAACAACTGCCCTTTTTGGCTACGTTAGACTTACCCGACCTATCTCGTCTGAGAAATGATCCCATCTTCCACGGACATAATTGGCCACCTATTTCGGTGAAACTACCATAAGATATTCCCAAATTTGATGGCAAGCCCGGTGAGGATCCAAAAAACCATGTGATGACATACCATTTAGGGTGTTCATGCAACTCCTTGATGGACGACTCGATCCATCTTAGTTTATTTCAATGGATACTCACTGGCCCAACTGCCAAGTGGTATATTGAACTACCACCCAATTATTTTCCAGATTTCCACTCTTTATCTATGTCTTTTTTGACCGACTTCCAGTTTCCCATCCACTATGAGACTGGTACGGAATTATTGACCTCCCTTCGCCAGAACACTGCCACTCATATTTCAGATCATATTCATGAATGGCGGCAAAGATGACGTCTTATTAAGGCTCATATTCCGGACCAACTCTTAGCTTACTGGTTCACAAAGTCACTTTTACCTATCGTAGCTCGAGAAGTATCTATGGGACGGGCCATCACTGAGGAACAAGCTATTTCTTGTGCCCATTACTTAGACTTGGTCTATGATCAATCCGGCACATTGTATGAAATTGTTCCTGGCGCACTTTGCCCTACGTATGACCCTGTGAAACCACCCAAGGGACTGTAAAATCCCGAAATTTACAAAAAAATTAAAATTTTTATATATAGCTTTTAATACTAAATCTAACTCTGCGGAAATATCATAAATGTCTAAATGTTGGCTTGCTATACTAAATGTTGTTGTTAGTCGTAAGCGAAATGTTGCGACTAGATACTTAATAATTTTACTTTGATGTTAAGCTTACTCAACTGTACTTTCAAAATCTTTCGTTTCTATTCTTAAGATATAAGTTTATATGTGTTAACTATTGTTTCTTCTTGTTGATGATGAAGGTGTCCTACGGATGCCCCGAGGCTTACTTATCATTCGTGCTAAAGCATTTGAATCGTCCTTTTCGCAGATTTATAGGTATTGTGTTTACGACATGTAACCGAAGAGTTCTAACAGTTTCTGTGTCTCCCAAGTCTTAATGATTTAAGAGACATAATGTCGTAAGTGCTATTGGTGAGATCTTCAATTAGCCTAGTTTTGCCAAACAGAAGTATAACAATTGTATTATTCATAAACCTTTTATTGATTTGTTCGAACAATTGAATGGGTTTTATAAACCATAGTTTAACTCTATGTATAATGTCATTGTGAGTTTCTATTTGATGTATAAAAGGAGATTAACCAAATTCTAAATATGATGCAATAATCAATATGCCATTCTTTTAAAATATTCTAGAGCCTAGGAATTATATGCATGAATTGATTTAATTCTATCCTAAGAATTACATGCATGAATTGATTAAATGCTATTCTAGGAATGATTGCAAATCCATATCATATTACAATGCTATCCTATGTACTATAGACAATTCTTGTGAAATTTTGATACTATATTGAAATATGTATACATGTCGAATCCTATGCAAAGTCCTATTACATCAATAACTATATGGTAATGTGTGTGTGCATTTACGTGACCCTATATGACATTGTGATTTACTAACTATGCATTCGACATCACCTTGATTTACCACAAGGTGTTAATACCAACTCAAATGTTACATTTTTACCCATAACATGATGTATTTTGTGAAATATGTGATACCCACACTATTAATGTATCATGCTGGCAGGCACTTGGTTTCCTTTTGCATTTAATACTTCCAACTGCCGAGACAGTGGAATATCTTCGTGGACATCTTCGTGGCACTAGGCGTGTGATAGAGTGGTGATGTTTCAAATGCTGTGATGAGCTGTAAGTGATCTGGTTCGAGCTTGATCTAGTTGTCCTCCTTGGTGGCTATGGTAATGATGGTGTCATTAATGTGGTTGATGCTTGGTTTTACGTGACAACCCTCTTGTGATCTCCACCATTGATTCAACAAGGGTTTTGGGCTTTGGGTCCTAACCCTAACTCCATTATGCTCCCAGAGTTATTGTTTTCCTTGGAATTTTGCGTTGTGGCTCCGAAGAGAGGCCGACAGGCCGAGAGCCTTCAGGGTTTTGATAACAGTCTTTTGTGGAGTGCCCACGGTTCGAAATCGTGACCTGTTAGTAGTTTAAGAGTCGAGACATTGAGGTGTTTTACAATAGCAGTTTTTAATCTCAGTTATAGGGTGTGTGATAAATTCTTAGTGGTAGTTGAATTCGACACTCGGATTTCCATGCCTGTCCAGTGGTGGTTTTCCAGAATTGTTTTCCATACTTCTTTGAATTCGATGGTTGAGAATGGTTCCAGTAGGCACAGTCTTGGCGTTCTGCTTCGGTGAAATTCTTAAAGGTAATGGATCTCGATTCGAAACCCTGTATCTCCATTCTATTTTTTTAAGAGTTCAGTTACTACTATTTCGTATGCAATAATATTTGTAAAACTTGTTTTGACCACTACCATGTTTGGTATGGTAGGTACCTTCGTCGATGGCTTCTTAGTTTAAGTGTTTGGTAGCTGGAAATTGCTAAAAGACCTAATAAGCTTCAGTGCTTACTCGTTACTCCGGTTAGATGACTATTGTGTCTTCACTATATTCTTTTCCAAGACTCTATGTTTGCTTGGGCTCTGAGGGCGACCTTCGTTGAAATACTTGTGAGCTTGTTTTGATAGTTTCAGGAGGATGCACGGGGCCTTCACTAGAAGGAAATATAATACCATGTTCATTCATATTGCGGTATTAAATATTCGTGAAAACCTGAAAATTATATTGCTTATATATTAAGGGGCAAAGTTTTTTTTTAATTTAATGTAACAATACAAAAATACTTTGGGGTCTTTTTTATATGGGAGGGCTAAAACAATTCCTCCAAATGGAGATGGCGGGATCACGACCGGATGAGAAATCGGGTTGAGGAAAGGCTCAGGATTACTAGTATGCATGGAAATCGTGTCTTGAAGAATGCTTGAGACCAGGGGGTCTCCTGGTGAAGTGGGTTTCTAGTCAATCATAGTTGAGAGACAATGGTCATTGACAGCCAATTGTTACCAATAGCACTCAGTCAGTTGTTACCAATAGCCTTGGAAGGCTCTAAGCCTCCAGGGCCTATTATAGGCCCTTGATAGGCATTGGGGGATTGAATACCCAACGAATCATTCCTATTATAGGAATTGAGAGGTTTAGTCAGCCTCATAGAGCTTGTTACAGGCCCTGGGGGCTTAGATACCTAGCCCACAACAGGCTTAGTCAGCGATTGGGAACTGCAACATGCAATATAAATGTTGTACTATGTACATTAGCTCTAGTGACATACAAGAAGTGATCTCCTATATCTTCATTAGACCATTAGATGTTGCAAATCATAATGATATGTGGTTGAGTAATTGCATTGTGGGTGAAGTAATGTGCATCCAAAATATACATCGAAAGAAGCAAGGTGCATTGTAGAATGCATGTGGGGTCATAAGAGGGGTATCATATCAATATACTAGGTAGAAATATAAAGGGGTATAAAAAATGTTAATGAAAAAATTGATACATACAATATCTAGTGAAAATAGGGGTTTTTTTAAATTGGAAAGGCATATTGGGAGGGGGTTAAAAAAAATTATTTTGGAAGGTATTTTCCAATATTTAGTGAAATTAGGGGTATTGTTTCATATGCCACGAACGAACGTGCTATGATATCATTTATTGAGTGAATCCCCCGTGGGAGGATGAAACCCTCGACCCATTCGTTGTTGTTTTCAGTAGTGCTTGTTTTTCTATTGTAAAATCCGTAAGAAAATACTTAGGAAGGGTTTCACCTTGCTATTGTTCTCGGTAATATAAGGATTTATGTTTTGTTCAACCTGTGTTTGTAAATGATGATACTGTGAGCGTTGCTCCCTTTTGTACAGAGAAGTCGAAACTTAATGTTTTGCAGTTTACTGTGTTCTTGATAATTATGTATTGTGTTTTCTATATAAGCGTTTGAGTTTTAAGAGAGCATTGCTCCAGTGGTAATAAATGGAACTCGTCATTTTGCAACTTCTGTGTTTTTAAGATGAGTTCGGGATTTGGGAACTTAACACTGTATTTTAAATTTGTCAAACCCTAATGTGGTTTCTCGGAAATATTTTACTGATATGATATCAATGTTTAGTTATGGGAAGTAGATGTCTACATCAACTAAACATAGGCTTTACTATTTATTAGTTTTCAATTGAATGTGGTAATGTAGACTCATGATGCTGCCGAGATACCCTTGATTCCAGTCTTTGAGAATGTAAATGGTAATCGTTTTTGTGCCTAAGTGTATGGAGTCGTGGGATTCTCTTTGTTATTCTTTTCTGTTCATTTTTTAGAAGGCCGTGAGCCATAATGTAATGTTCTACTTTCAATTATGAAATGAATCGTGATCATTCCTTTGTTCTATTTGAAAAATTAACTAATCTCTTAAAGTTAATAATTCTAGGGTTTGATATGTGAAGGTACAAATCTGTCATAAATTTAGGTTTTGTAAATGATACTCTGTTTGTATATAATATAATGATTCTTTGTTTTAAAAGAATAAATAGTTTAACAGATATGAACTATGCATACAAATTAGTACTTAAACAATTATGCACTATTTGGAAAGGAAAAAGTAATATAATGTTTATTAATACTCTTAACATGGCAGTTGTTATGATTTCCTATATACTGTCTAACAGAAAGATAAATTTTATACTTAGATATGAAGACTGATTGTTTTCATGATAAAAATACTTGTTTACAGTAAGGAAAATAATACTATGTACTTAAGAAATAAATGTTTTTGCAGCTGTTAGTTTCAATACAGACTGGTGAAAGAAATACAGGGAACCTGAAACATTTAACTAAGGAAAAGAATGATAAGGGAAAAACATTGAAGTGTATATAGAATATTAATGGTCGGAAAAGCTAGGAAAATACAACAATATTGGTCTTCTCATTCATCTAGCAATCTGCCTATCAATTTATCTACCTTAATTTCTTCTCTGTACTAGAGTACGATGAAGATCCATTAGCATGGGGAAAAATGCAGAGAAATATTTTATTCATTTCATCTTACATGATCATTTCTATGTAGAATTCTAATTGGATCATAAACTAAAATAATTATATTTGTTTGATAATACTCTTAACAACAGTAAATAAATAATTGCAGATAGAATTTTAAACTACTTAGAATTAGAAAAGACAAGTAGAACCTGTAAATGAAGATAGGGCCGACAAACACCCAAGGAGGCATGTTCCTCCCAACCTTTTCCAGAAGAAGCAGCCAAAACTACTTGCTTCCTTTGGACCCTGAGCCTTCTTACTGAACCACTAAGTAGATGGAATATATGTAGAAGCAAGGCAAACAGTGATATAACTTCTGCACTCAAATATGCCTTCTACACTCAGTAATATAACTTCTGCACTCCGTAGTAAATAGGCAGACTTACTTTATGATAAAAAACTCAACATATCCCCTCATCGAATCTCTTGGGTGCAAGCACAGCAAAACCCCAAGGTAAATTTCCTCGTCAGGAAAAGTGATGAACCTTAGTTCATAATTCGATGGCTCTTATATAGACTGCCTAGGTCTTTTAGTGGTCAGTTTTGAATAAATGAGCCTCAAGCTCCAGTCCCACCTTCTAGGGAACTATGATCACATTTCAAAGGAGTTGTCCCATACCAACATCTAGTTAGTTGCATCATGATGTTGCCACTTGTCCATTGCCTTCTACCCCAAATTCAATTCCACCTAGTGGGTTAGTATCAATAGTCCCGTTAGGTTTTTGTCTCCTATTTAATTTATTAAATAATCAAATATTGTGCAATTATAGTCATCTTTGGACACTTGTCCAAGATAAAACTTTACAATAAAATTTAACATAATGTTTTCAGCATAAAATATTTTTCAGCAAAAAAGGGTATGTTATAAACACCCCCACTTAAGCTCAACATCGTCCTTGATGTTGCTTATTCATCATCCGATCCTTCCTGAAACAGAACTAGATATGCTGCCCGCATTTTACTTTCCAGCTCCCAGGTAGCTTCATCAGGGCTAAGGTGCTTCCATTGTACCTTGACCTGCCCTATGGTACGATTCCGAAGCATAATTTACCTCTGGTCGAGAATACAGTCTGGTTCCACCTGAAAATCTCCTTCGGGCTCCGCTTGTATGTCATTCAAATTCAGCACATGAGTAGCATCGTGCACATACTTCTTTAAAACAGAAATGTGAAAAACATTGTGGATTTTTAAATTAGATGGCAAGGCCAATTGATATGCAAGAGCTCCAATCCTTGATAGGATTTCGAATGGTCCACAATACCTTGGTTCTAGTTTAGCACAACTCCCAAGCTTCAAAGAACTTTTCTTGGGTTTCACCTTTATAAAAACATGGTCTCCAACCTGAAATTCTCTTTCAGTGCGTTTCAAATCTGCATAACTTTTCTGCCCATCTTGGGCAACTTTTAAGTTACCTTGAACCTGTTTCACAGTTAGCTCCATCTCTTTCAATAAATATGGTCCTAGAATTAATTTGTCTACAGGGTTATCCCAAGAAATAGGAGTACAACATTTTCTTCCATACAAAATCTCAAATGGACTCAACCTAGCAGATGCTTAATAATGATTATTGTATGTAAATTCTGCTAAATGTAGATAATCTTCCCACTTAAATGGATGATATTTGACATACATTCTTAGCATATCTTCTAAAATATGGTTTACCCTTTTTGTTTGACTATCAGTTTGTGGGTGGAAAGAAGTACCGAAATTTAGTTTAGTATCTAAACCTTTAAACAGTGTTGTCCAAAAATTTCCAGTGAACTTAGAGTCCCGGTCAGAAATAATTACCTTTGGAATTTCGTGCAAGTGAAAGATTTGCTTCATATATACATCTACAATGTTAGAAGCTTTAAAAGTGGTTTTAACAGGAATAAAATGAGTAGCCTTACTTAACTTGTCCACAACCACCATTATGGAGTCATTATGTTTCTGGTTTTTAGGCAAACCTGTAATAAAATAATACTTATAATCTCCCATTTCCATTCTGGAATTGGCAATGGTTGCAATAGTCCAGCTGGGTGTTGATGTTCAGCCTTAATGGTTTGACATTCAAAACATCTGGCTATGTACTCAACCACTTCATTCTTCATGTTGGGCCAAAAATAATCCTTCCTTAACATAGTTATAATTTTCTGATAACCTGGATGTCCTGAATAAGGACTCTTATAAACTTCATCCAAAATTAACAGCTTAACCTTTGATACATTTGGTACATAAATTCTGTTTTTATAAGTCATTAACCCCTTTTATCAATGTTGAACTCGGTTATTAAATTTTCAGATACGTTTTTAGCAACTTTACCAAGCAATTTTTGATCATTTTCATCTTGTTTAATTCCTTCTTCAATTTGATTTTCCAAATCTATATTAAAGGTGCTGATTGCTACAATCAAGCTTAATCTGGGATTCCTGCTTAATGCATCAGCAACTTTGTTTTCCTTTCCCTTGATGTGTTGAATCTTGAAATCATACTCGCTAAGGAAAGCTAGCCATCTAGCTATCCTTGCGTTAGGATTTTTTTGATCCAACAAATACTTTAAACCCTTACTATCTGTCATTAGTATGAATTTTCTTCCAATCAAGTGATGGCGCCACATTTTTAATGCATGTATCACGGCTGCCAACTCAAGATCGTAAGTTGCATAATTCTTTTCATGGATTTTTAACTCTCTAGACTCAAAAGCAATAGCATGACCTTCTTGAGTTAGGACCCCACCAAGTCCATCGTTGCATGCATCAGTGCATAGCACGGAGTCCTTGTTAGGATCCGCAATTTTTTAAATTGGTGCAGTGGTTAATAATTCTTTTAACTTATTAAAGCTTTCTTGACACTTTTGATCCCATACGAATTTCTTCCCTTTCTTCTCCAAAGAAGCAATGGGGTTCACAATTCTTGAAAACCCTTCAATAAAATTTCTGTAGTAACGTGTTATTCCCATAAATGATCGAAAGTTAGTTACATCTTTAGCGACAGGCTACTCGTTAATTACTTTTATCTTATCCGAGTCGACATAAATTTCGTCTTTGGAAATTATGTGAGCTAAGTACTGTATTTTATCTTTATAAAAATCACATTTACTGAACTTAGCGTAAAGCTGATGTTCTCTTAAAACTTGCAGAATTATTCTTAAATGTTCGTCATGCTCTTCTTTAGTTTTTGAGTAAATCAGGATATCATTAATGAACACAACTACAAACTTATCCAAATATTTATGCAAAACGTTTTTCACTAAACACATGAACACTGCCGGTGCATTGGTTAGCCCAAAAGGCATAACTACGAACTCGTAGTGTCCATATCGCATTTTGAATGCAGTTTTGAATATGTCTTCGTCTTTTATTCTAACCTGATGATACCCGGACCTTAAGTCAAATTTAGTGAATATCTCTGCTCCGCGAACTTGATCAAATAGATCATCTATGCGGGGTAATGGATATCGGTTCTTAATTGTCATTTTATTAAGCTAACGATAATTGATGCACAATCGCATGGTACCATCCTTCTTTTTAATGAAAATTAGTGGTGCTCCCCAAGGAGACACACTTGGCCATATGTAGTTTTTATTTATTAATTCCTTTAGCTGAGATTTTAACTCATTTAACTCTAGGATATTCATCCTGTAGGGATCCTTTGAGTTTGGTACTGCACTCGGTACTAACTCAATGGTGAAATCATGTTCCCTTTTCGGAGGTAATCCTGGAATTTCTTCCGGGAATACGTCAGAAAAGTTCCTAAGGATGGGAATATCCTCCAGTTTTAACTTGTCTTCTTTAGATGAACACTCGTCATTAATAACATTAACAACAAACATTTTACAGCCCTTTCTGGCAGCTCTCTTAACTTGTAACGTAGAAATTTGTCTTACTGAAATATTCCTATGAATTCCTTTTACTGTTTCAGTTTTACCTTCATTATTCAGACAAGTAAATGATTTCTCATAACAATTAAGCACTACTCTATGTTGTTCAAGCCAATCCATGCCAATCAACAAGTCGTATAACCCTAAGGGTAAAACATTCAGATTAACTTGGGTTTTCAGGTGATTCAAAAATACATCACAATTTCTAACAAAGTCTGTAACCTTCCTTTTCGTGCATGTTGCTAGCTGAACTAACCAAGAATTATCAAACTTTTCTATTCTTATCTTGCAATTTTTCACTAATTCAGGTGAAATGTAACTCAAACTTGCACCTGGATCTATCAAAATAGAAATAGACTGGTTTTGTAGCATACCTTCTATTTCGACCACAGACATTTGATGGTCTGCTTGTCGATTTTCCAGCACTGCATTTATCCTTGGCATTTCTCTTGCCACATCACCAACTATTGGCTCTGCTTGTATGCTATGAATGTTGTTGGTTGTACTTTTGTTGCATGGGAAATCTGCTTTCTTATGTGGTCCACCGCAATCAAAACAGTTCAAAGGTCCTTTCTGTTCAGCATACCTGGTGTTGTTATTGTTATTAGGTACATTTCTTGCAGCAGTAAAATTCCGTGGTGTATTATTTCTGTAGTTACTATTACTTGGAAAATTTCTGTTATTAAAATTTTTCTTAAAACTTCCAGAATTATGATTAAAGCTCTTCTTTTTATGCTCGAATTGATTAGAATTATTACTTTTCCAGCCAGTTGTTCCTTCTCTTTTTCTGTTTTGGTCAAAATAGAAATTTTCTTTCCTCATAGCCTCTTCCAAAGTGGAAGGGTTATCATAATCAATCTTGTCTTTTATGTTAAAAGTTAGACAACTTAGAAACCTTTGCACCTTAGGCTTCTCTTTGACCATGTAAGGTACATACCTCAGCAGGCTAAGAAACTTGTTGCACAACTCCTTCATGTTCATAGTACCCAATTTTAGATCATAAAACTCTTTTGATTTATCTTCATAGTACTGTTCTGACAAGAACTTTTTCTTAAATAGCTTTTTAAACATATTCCAGGTTACGTCTCTTTCCTTTATGCTCTTAATTCTTTTAAGGTCCTGCCACCATATATCTGCCTTACCTATCAGATTTGTAAATAGCCATCTTGGCTTTTAACTGAGAAGAGTAATCGTAAATATTAAAGTATTTCTTCATTCCAGACAACCATGCTTCAGCTGTCTCACCCTTTTCAGTTTCGCCATTGAATGTTGGTGGCTTAATCTTCTTAAACTCTCCAGTAATTTGTTCATGATGCTTATACTTCTTCTTCTTGGAACAACAGTCACTGTCATTGCTGTCTCAGTCAAATTTATCATTACTTCGATTAGATTCAGATGAAGAGTAACTAATATTTTTACCATTTTTAACTTTCTTACTCTTATGTTTGTGAGACATTGTACCAGAATCAGAATTTATTTCTGATTTCCTTCCTCTTTCCTCGTGATGGTATTTCTCCAATAGAATTTGATTTAACTCTTCCTGTGCTTTCATAATGCGTTCATTTTCTTCCTTAACAATTATCATCTTAGCTTTTAAATCTTTTACAGTACGAAGAAGTTCTGAAGATTGGTTATTTAATTCAACATATATTCCTTCATTATTATTATTATTATGCTCGTTACGAGGAGATCTGTCCTCTACTGATTCCTTCGGTATGTCCATACCTACAAATTAATATCAAATCATTATGTACAAAAATAAAATTAAAATAAAAGTTAGTAATATAAACTTTCTGATTTTTATTTTCTATTTGCGTGCGTGAGCCTATTTCAGGCCTAGAGTTTGAACTCGTGCTCTGATACCACATGTAACATCCCGAAATTTACAAAAAAATTAAAATTTTTAGATATAGCTTTTAATACTAAATCTAACTGTGGGGAAATATCATAAATGTCTAAATGTTGGTTTGTTGTACTAAATGTTGTTGTTAGTCGTAAGTGAAATGCTATGACTAGATACTTAATAATTTTACTTTGATGTGAAGCTTACTCAACTATACTTTCAGAATCTTTCGCTTCTGTTCTGAAGATATAAGTTTATATGTGTTAACTATTGTTTCTTCTTGTTGATGATGAAGGGGTCCTACGGATGCCCCGAGGCTTACTTAGCATTCGTGCTAAAGCATTTGAATCATCCTTTTCGCAGATTTACAGGTATTGTGTTTACGACATGTGACCGAAGAGTTCTAACAGTTTCTATGTCTCCCAAGTCTTAATGATTTAAGAGACATAATGTCTTAAGTGCTATTGGTGAGATCTTCAGTTAGCCTAGTTTTTCCAAACAAAAGTATAACAGTTGTATTATTCATAAACATTTTATTGATTTGTTCGAACAATTGAATGGGTTTTATAAACCATAGTTTAACTCTATGTATAATGTCATTGTGAGTTTCTATTTGATGTATAAAAGGAGATTAACCAAAGTCTAAATATGATGCAATAATCAACATCCCATTCTTTTAATATATTCTAGAGCCTAGGAATTATATGCATGAATTGATTTAATTCTATCCTAAGAATTACATGCATGAATTGATTAAATGCTATTCTAGGAATTATTGCAAATCCATATCATATTACAATGCTATCCTATGTACTATAGACAATTCTTGTGAAATTTTGATACTATATTGAAATATGTATACATGTCGAATCCTATGCAAAGTCCTATGACATCAATAACTACATGGTAATGTGTGTGGGCATTTACGTGACCCTATATGACATTGTGATTTACTAACTATGCATTCGACATCACCTTGACTTACCACAAGGTGTTGTTGCAGATATTTCTCCCTACGGATAGGTAGAAACTCTCTTAGGATAAAGCAGGATGCACTGACTCTATGCTAAGACAAAAGGGAAACAAATGCTACCTTGAGTTCCTAAACTAATCTTCACAACAAGATTAAATGCATTCAGAAGAGATGAAAGACGTAACTCACCTTCCAATTCGACGTTTGTCCCGCTTCTAGCTCTTGATCCCGAAGCTCCAATGTAGAACCTGTTGAAATCAAACAAAGGACAAGCATGCAAGCCTCCAAATACCTTGAAGCAAAGGTTAAGTTCAAATCTAAAATAGATACATTTCATATCAAAGATTTATACAATACACATGAAATGGGAAAAACAAGACAAGTTATCTTATATTACAAACTTGAAGAGTGCTTACAAAAGTTGCTTGATATCCAAGCCAATCCTCCAGCTCCAAGTGCTTCCTCTAGCTATCTTTGCAGAAGTCTGAAGATCATAGGTTTGATGCCCCAAAATTCCTCCTTTTGGCTCATGGAAGGCTTCTCTCTTATAGCATATGGGAAGGTTAACCAACAAGAGAGAAGTGTAGATCTATGGAGGGTTTAGTGGATCAGGCCAGCTAAACAAAGAAGGAGTTAGGATCGAACCAAAGGTGGTAATCCCAACAAAATCTCCTTGAAGGTCGAATCCCAAAGTCCAAGGCAAAAAGGCTAATTTCACACTACCGTGCCCTTACCAGTGAGCATAACGTGGTAGTACCGCACCCTAGAGAAGGAGCAATGCACGTTAGTGCTGACTATCGTGCCCCTGTAGATGTGCAGGGAGCGGTAGTTCTCATAAACAGGGCTAAATTGGGTTGGAAGATGGCAGAAAAAGGTTTTGCTTTCAGTGTTCAATCAGTGTTTTTCACTCTGGATGTTCAGATGATCTTTAAGGGAAACTGTCATTTAGGTCGCTAGTGCAAGGATGCGACACTAATACATAATGTGTAATATTGAGGTATAACAGATGCCCCCTAAAGTGTGAGGTCAGAAGAGACTGATGGCCGAAAGACTTTACAAATATGGTTCGAAGATAGCATCGAGGGGAGCAACAAGGAGCTGAAACAGAAACAAAATGTCAGATATACCACCGAGGTGGGCATTCCCATGCTCGGAAACAAATGACTCAAAGCATGGCTGCCGACCAATACATTGCAGATCCATGATTACTGAGATGATATAGACTGTAGACAAATCATGGCTACTATGAACAAGCGTAGATCCATGAGACAATAATGGCACAACCACGACCAATACATAAGTGGATCTGTGTGACAATACAGAAAAATCTCCATTGCAACCTAGACGTAATCAAAATACAAAAGGGTGTCCAGGGTCTTCTACCCGATTGCAAACGATACGAATCTAGTCATGTGATTACAAGGTGTTGAAGTCGAACATGGTAGAAACCATTTGATTACTGATCAATAATGTGAACCGTTAACAAATGCGAGGGAAATCACCAATGATGACAATGATCCCTAAGGTATCTATAGTACATCTCAACGAATGCAAATACACGAGTTGATGTCGAGCATTCGAGAGATCATTCAATCAGAGGTCATTGATGAAAACCTACTGTTGAATACGAGGAAACCTGCCATTGAGGCATGCAGGAACCAAGGTACTAGTGGTTGAATCCTAAGCCTAATTCCTGGATAGTGATTTGGTGTCGACAGGAATAGACTCGTCGAATGTGGGCCATAATGATTCCCACATCATCGACATGAAATCAGAACTAGAGATAGTATGGACCGATGAAACAATAGAATATGTATTGACACAAAGGGAAGGTTTGACATGAAGTGGAGGTGGACTCAAGGTAATAACCCTTTGAACATATAACGACATGAAACAGAGCTTGGCAGTAGGGACTACTTGAACAGACAGAACCACAGGAAGTGTGAACTCATAGAAATAATGAGGACGCGTGATCATAATGTTGACACTATCAGCAAGACTGACTACCCAAAATAGACAAGGTGAGGATGCATGCCATGCTCAAAGGTGACGACTCACAAGCTGCCAACAAGGTAAACTTGACTCAATTTCCCATTTTCCCCCGACATGATGGACGAGTACCTCTTTGTTGTTTTACGAGCTTGAGGAGGATAACAGATGCTCGGTATAGCTCATCTCATAGATGAGTCCAATCTCACATGTTTTTCGAACCTGAGAAAGGAGGGGTTCATCCCAAAGTGGGCCCTTCGATGTTGAATTTTAATGAGTCCAAGGAAGGAAAACTTGGTCGTCTTTTCATGTTTAGAGAGTCTGAAAAGAACTAAAGAAGACTCCAACAGTCCTTTTTCGTAAAGTTAGCCTCATCGCCTGAAAAAGGGTAAACCAACGTGGGAGAGGACTCTTCCAGTCATGATTGGATGGAGTATTCCTTTTTCATAAGTAGTGCCCCCTAGTCCGAAAAAGGGGTAAACTATTACTAGGGAGACGATCATTCAAATCCTTTTACAAGCGTGAACGAATCAATTTTGCTTGGCCATATTTTCCTATTTTAAGAGTCTGAAAAGAGCTTAAAGAGGACTCCATCTACAACTTTGTCATGGTTGATGACCGAGTACGACAAAGGAAAAGTAAACTCGGCATAGTTCCTTTTCCGTAAATAGTCTAGCGAGGCCGGATAAAGTGATAAACCTATAATTGTTAGACACACCTTTTTAATCCAATTGTTTAATGAGCACGATAATGGTATCAAAAGCACTCGAAATCTTTTTCATGTTTGGATCCAGAGCACGAAAAAGGAAAAGTAAGATCAAACCACTTTTCATGTTTTAACTAGAGCATGAAAAAGGAAAAGTAAGCTCAAACACCATCTTACTGTTTTTAACGAGCTCGAAGATAGGTTGGAAGAATGCTCATGATGTCTGCTTCATTTTTTAACAAGCTTGTAACAAAAAATGAACTATGCTCATGATAATTTTCATGGTTTAATGAGCTCTAAACCTAAAAAGGAAAGTATGCTAAAAAATGTTCCCGATGGTGAACTTCTTCCCGTCATGAAATCCAAAGGTTGGTACATGCCCCCAGCATGATTGCTAGAAGTAAGTGACTTAGCTCCAACGTGGTGTGGAGAGGCGATCGAGTTGAATTTAACGTAACTTCCAGAGGTTGAAGACATGCCCCCAAGCTTCATTTCATTCGCCTAAGGTATAGGCGAGTGAAAACAAGGTTCAGGTACTAAGTCTACGAGGAGACTCGACTCAAAGGGAAATGATATGTTTCATTTTTTAACGAGTTTGACACAGGAGTAGAACTTTGCTCAGACGATTGGTTTCATTTTTTAATGAGCTTGAAGTCAATGGTAAACTCTGCTCATGGTTAAGGCCCATTGATGGGTTCCCTCCCAACATGATGACCAGAGGTTGATAAATGCCTCCAACATGATTGCTAGTGGCTAAACATGCCCCCTAAGCTTCGTTTCGTCTGACTACTCTTCTTCCTTACCCAAAAATCAGGCAGATTCTCACATCACTCTCTAATGGCCTGAAAAACTATGATCCAATAGATGCTTATTTGGAAATTTTTATTAGTTCAAGTTGTGCATCTCTGATAATCTATAAGTATGGGCTTCCATTTTATGATGATTTACCATTGTTCAAGATTTTATTTATTCTGATCAAAGGTATGAAAGAAATCCAGTGTATGAGACAATTGTTGGAATGGTTACACTGGTAATTTGATATTACGTGATTAATCAACCGAGTTGGTTAGTGTATATAGTGCACATAAATAAGCTCGTCTCAAGAGCATTTGTTCAGTTTAGTTTTTCAGTAGTAGAGCAGTTATTTGGTTTTAGTATGAAATTGGCTTACATCATAAGCAATTTCTATTTCAGTTTGATTTAGTGTGTACTAGTTCTGCATGAATAAAGACTCCATCCCAATGGAATACTGGTACAGGACAGGGTAGATTCCAAGTTTCTCAGTTTGCAGTGAATGGTAAGAAGAGTCTGGTTACAGGTTGTAAAGATGAAATGGAAAAGGCATAGGTCCTGCATGTTCTTGGCATCTCACAGGGAGCATGCCATCCCTAGACTGAGCCAGATGTTGTCACCAGAATCTACCCGACAACATGCATGTAAAACAAACCTTGATTTTTGCTGTCGAAAAATGATAACCCAACATTTTTTCACCAAAGCTTTGAATTTTTGTTCCCATCAGCCTGGTCAATTCCTCATCATCTTAAAACCACTTCATGGATGTCTTTGGCTTTTAGTCTTTTTTATTTGTATCTAAAAATTCCAAGGATCTTTAAGCCAATTGGCCAAAGCTTTAAAACATCGTGTAAAGTTTTGATTTTGTATTTGTTTCCAAAGCCCAAAATTACAAAACTTAAAAAGTAATAAAAATAAATATAAGATATATCATTTTTATGAACCATTTGATATGGTTTTAAAATCATATTTTATATTTTTTTATTATTTTAATAAAGTGGCTTTGATCACTTTTATAAAAGGTTTGGCTTTTGTCCATTTCTACACCAAACCTCCACTTACCATCACACTAAATATTCGAGAGTCTTAGCCTACCCACATGGAGTCCACGTGATCATCTTGTGCACTACGCATTGGTTATCCCTCCAAATCTGATTGGATATAAACATTTAAAATAATATTTTTGTTCTGTATGTGGGAGATGTAAGAGATATCTTACAGGTGAATCACTACAACCCTAGATGAACACTTGCAAGCAGATCTCACCGGGAGTTAAAGTATGGACTATGCGTTGTCAAATAGCCAAGACAACAGTTAATATAAAGAGATCAAAGTTCATTCTTTGGTTGCATGTGAGATGTCACATAAATGTCTGAATCACCAAGTTCCAAAGCGTGCGAAGGGTCAACACCAATAAATAAAAAGAATGCTCATGTAGTTTGTTTGGTTTCGATGTGCCATCTATAGCCTACGAAGGCAGTCACTAATAGAAAATGTCAAAGTTTATGCTGAAGATATGATCTCTGTTTGTTCGAGTTGCCAATCGCCATCGTTGGTGAAAGAGATTAAATAAAAAAATAGTTATACTAATCCACCCATGGGTTTTGTAATACCAGAAATCAGTTATATTGGTAATGGGCACCTGTTGATTGCTTGAGATAGTGTTGAACAACTTCAAACTGCTCGACATTGTTTCCAATAGATGAAGCAAAGTATTTGATGGTGGAAGATTTGGTAAAGATATGAATGTTTCAAATCGCTCTGAAGATGGATAAATGAAAATTAGGGCAGATGACAAAGCATATTACGAAGACATCAAATAGAGCATCTCATGTTTGATATCAAATCTCTGATCCGAAGAATAGGTGGCAGCTGCTATATATATGTATTAGTCCCAGTAAAGAGAGAATCAATCTAGACATTAAAAGGACTTCTTCCATATTTCAAGTCGATAACAAATGGATCCAGATTTTCATCAATTCAATGAGCATTTTTAGGCTGTATTCAAACTTTCAAAGACTCAGGTGGCAGAGTGCTTGTTGGTTACCAGGATGCTCATCTTCAGGTCTTCTCATTAATTCAGTGATCGCAAAAGAATGATGGAGGACAGCTGACAGTCAAAGACTTTATCGGAGGCAGAGAGTTAGCATGCATAATATTACTTCCAGATATTAAGGCATGAATTGAACAGTCAAAGGTTAATTCTAGATTTGACTACAAGTGGAAAATTCAAAGGAATTTGATTCCAGCATTCCAGATTTGACTACAAGTGGCAAATTCGAAGGAATTTGATTCCAGCATTCCATATTTTTAGAACTAATTTTAGATTTATACTTATTGTTAGATTCTATTCTTAAAAGTTTGTGACAGCCCCAGGAGTCGACAAGATGTATTTTTCTATTTAAAACTATGAGTTTGGAATGAGAAAAGGGGGTAGGGAGGTTCCAGCCAGGGACTCGTGAGAGGACAGTTTCTGTACAGTATGCATATTTTATCTTGTTGATCAATTAAAGCAATGAGACAACGCTCTTGAAGACTCATGACAATATCTTGTAAGCTTATGTGATTTCTTCTGTTTATTTCATATCCATTTCCTCTTGTGATTTTATGCATAATGATATTATGTATTGAGAGCTTTTGTCAGCTTTGCTTCATCTTTTATGAAGAGTTTTCGCTCAATTGCTTCATCTTCTATGAAGAGCTTTTGCTAAGTTGCCTTCATCCTCGGTTATAATTGATATTATTCATGTTCATTCAGCCATTTATTTCTACAACTCAAACTCAACTTGTATGTACTAGATTTCCTTTAACATGTGTTAATCGTTCCTTAACTGATCATAACTTTTATTGATTCAATTCCTGGATTTCCCTAAAGCCTAAACAAACCCATTTAAATTTTATTCATCCCTAGAGCTTAAGATGAACTAGCCATGCTCCTTCTGTAGTCAAGGTGCATCTTTTAGTGATAACATTTTTTGGCACCGTTGCTGGGGACGGAGGAGCGAAGATATCTTCCCCGGGGAAAACAACAATGAAGAGATCTATTGCTTGAAGGTGAACAAGTAATAGGCATATGAGTATTGGCTGCAAATTATTCACCTAGCGATTCCAACTTCTATCGATCCAGATTTCAAAGATTCAATGATGATTCCATTGGACTATGAGGACTTCAGATGTTGCTTCTATTGTTTCAAGGTATGCATGTCTGGATTTTACAAAACTTCTTGTTTTTCTGAATCTTCTTCCTACGGATGAATATTTGTTGAGAAATGGTCGGAAATTCAATGGAGAAGATCTGAGTTTAACTTTGAAACATATATCTAATTTCTATGAATTTACGGAGCTACTTAGGGTTGAACATGAAGATGTCTTCACTAGACTATTCTATGATTCATTACAAGGAAAGTGTAAAAGTTGGGTTGAAGATTTGTCTCTTAGGTCAATTAGATCAATAACTGATTTTTGGATTGTCTTTTTGAAGACATGGATGGAGAAGACAGATTTTAGGGTAGATTCTATTTCCATTCCATATTTTAGAGAATTGAATAATATGTGGACCGATGAGGAAATAGATGAGAATTTTTCTTCTCTTTTGTATTCGTATTTAAAGTCAAGCTCATGTAACTCAGAATCTAAAGTCATCTTTTTAGAAGAATTTGCCAAGTATATTGAGAAAGAGATTGAAGCTTTAGAGGTCAAAATACAGAGCTTGTCTTTTCAAAACCCATTTTAGTTGTCTTTTGATATCAAGATTGGAAAATGTTCTAAGAATAAAGACAAGTTTGATGATTCAAAACTGAAATAAATGAAATCAATGTAGTTGGTGAGATGATTCTCGATCTCCAACTAGTGCGGATAGCCCTGAAGGGATTCACCAAGGAGTGGGATGTGTTCGTGAAGTGTGTAGTTGGCAGGGATAACTTTCCCTCTTGGGAAAAACTGTGGGATTATTTTACTCGGGAGGAGATCTGAGAAGGGTCTCAAGAGAAGATTGATCAAGATACTGATGAATAGAATGTGGCCCTTTCAACTAAGGGCAGAAAGAAGAAGGGTGGATCAAGTAGTGGAGCCAGGTATGATAAGGACCTGATCAAAGTGAGATTCTTTGCTTGCTAGGGTTATGGTCAATATCTTGGGTAGTGTCCCAACAAGACAAAGGACAAGAATAAAGAAGAGACCGAGGTGGCCTCTCCAACTGAAGTGGAAGAGTTTGCGAAGAAATTCAAGAAGAAATTTTTGCTTGTCTCAGTTATTTCAGAAAACAATGTAGCTGAGAGTTTGGGTACTGGAGCATGGTACATATATGGCGGAGTAGCATGTCATATGATGGGGACATGAGCTATGTTTTGATATTTGAAAGATATAGATAGATTTATTCTGACTCGGGATGGGTATGCCGACACCCAACAGTAGAACGAGTTGGAAGAGTCCTATATCAACTCAAGTCTGGTGGCTATCTGAAGGTTGGTGATGTGTTGCTTGCTCCAGAGCTAAAAGGGACTTGCTCTCAATTTCAGCTCTAGAGGAAGATGGATATGCGTTCCTTCATGTGGGAGGGTGTGTTTATGATATCCGGTGAGTGGGGGATTGGGTGCAGCGATTCTGCTTGGCATTCATGATGGTAGGGTATATCAAGTACTAGTGCATCCTATGGATGATGAGCCTGGTGAGAGATCAGACTCAGTGGTAGTAGTGGTGGCTTTCGGTGTGGAGGATTCATCCAGCTCTGTGAGGAAAGCAAGTTGGTATGATATGGTCCTTTAGGATGAGAAAGAGGGTGAGAAGTTCTCTCAGTTCATAGTAGTCAAGTGCATATATTCAACAGTTGATATGGTGTAGGTATCTAAGGGGAAATCAGATTTAGAGGGAGCTTTAGCTTTTGGAGGGAGAGGACTGGAGAGAGATCCAGGTGGAGCTGATTCCAATAGCACCTCCCTCGCTAAGAGGGAGTGCTAGCATTTTGTAGCTCGAAGGCACTCCTGCATTAGGTTCCTAGGTGCAGGGGTCTGAGAACTTATGAAGTCTCATTAAATAATTCATAAAGTGACTTTATGGGCTTTTATTTAAGTACTTTATGATGTGACCTTTTAATTTAAAAGTGATTTGTACTTTATATTTTTTATAAAGTGACTTTTCGAAAAGATGAGATTTTATATAGTTATGACTTAGGAGATTTAAGTCATCTTGAGAAAAAATCTCATCCTTAGATCTTGTGGGCCTAGATCTAATCTCAACCCTAGAATATGAAAAGTCTTAGGAGTTACCCTAATGAGGAAAATAAAAAGAGAGCACGAGACTTCATTTTCCACTTAACCAAGAGAAGTTGGAGAGAGAGGGGCACACACTCCAAGGAGAAATAGGAGAGGAGAGAGAGAGGATTTGTGAAGAAGAAAGGAAGAGGAGGATGGGTGCAAGGGTGCATTTCCCAAGGAGAGGGGCATGCATCCCTAGGAGACACTAGCACTTCAGTAGCTGAAGAGAAGAGCAAATTTTCCCATGAGGATTGATTCAGAATGGTGAGAGTATTGTACAACAGAAAAGGGGGTTCGTATAGCTGATAAGGAGGTCTGTACCCCTGAGTTCTGTTTAAAATCCTTGTCCTATGTGGACTGTACTTTTTTGTGGAACGATATGATTTCTGTGTGAACTAAGTGGAGTCACACTTCTCGATGGAATGAGTAAACGTCATGTTAGTCATAGCCACATGAACAACAATAGACCTTTCTTATGATGACGAGATGTTTAGGACAAGACATGATTCTCAGATGATATCCAGATGTGTTCCAACATGATGATACATGCCTAGATAAGAGGGAATGTTGATCTTTGTAGCTACGTGAGGTATCCTCACTAGCTAAGTCGACCCAAAAATAAATAATAAAGAAATATTTTGTTGCTCCTAAGACAAGTAGGCCCAATGAAGTTAACAAGTCGGCCCCACAATGAAAAAAAAGTTCATGTTAGAACAAATATAAAGAAAGGTGACACCCTCCTCATTTGGACATCAATCAAGTTCGCTCAAGCAAGGAGACGTTTGCTCAATGGTTGTAGAAGACTGTTTTTTGGGGGTTCTTTCTTTGGTATCATTTTTCTATGTGATCCCCCTTGTTCTAGGTCATTTTTATATCTGTTGTACTCGTACTTTGTACTGAATATCTAAATAAGAAAGGATGGTTGTGTTTTTCCCAAGTTTGGGTCTTCCCAGGGTAAAATATTATGTCTCTTGTCTTTCTATGCATAGTTCTTCTTTTAGTGATCCTTATGTGTATTTAAATTTGAAAGAGATGAAAATTATACTACTATATTATTAAAATCTAACAATAAGAATCATCAAGGTAAGAAATTAGTATAACAATTATTGTTGTAATTTCACTTATGTTTCATAAGGGCCATCAATGATTTAATGGGATTCCAAGGTGAACGAAAAGTTACTCCATCCAATTTAGTAGGTTTCCCTACTATGAACATGTACAAGTAGATCATCAGTTTGATACAATGCATATTAGAAAGAATGTAACAAAAACATTATAGAGAGTCTTAGATGGAAGTAGTAATAAAGAAAAAATCATCAAAGTTTGTAATGGCATTCATGAATCCAATTATGTAATGAAAAATTTGATTCATTCTTCTAGTGATGGATAACCAAACTACCTTCCATTGTTACTTACAAAGTAGGAAAGCATTGCTGTAAAATATGTCATTTACAAAATTAAATTTCCCACTGGATTTGCTTCAAACATAAATAATATCTTAATTAAGAAAGGAGAATTTGTGGGGAAAAATCTCATGACTGGAATAACTTTACCCCAAACAATCTCATGACTTCTAGTCATAATATTTTACCCCAAAAGTTCTCCTTTATTCGTTAAGATATTATTTATGTTTGAAGCAAATCTAGTGGGAAATTTAATTTTGTAAATAACATGTTTTACAACATTGCTTATATGTGTGTGTGTGTGTGTGTGCGTGGAAAAACATTATGATTCCTTTTTGTGTTATAATATGTTCTAGCTCTATCTCTCTCGGACAACTTTGACAACAACACAAGACAAGTTATATATGATATTGGAAAACACATGAGGTAAGTATGGATTTATATTTGAAATCTTATTTGTAGAACGTGCTAACATGTGATTCACTTGCATTGTATTATTTTATTTGTTGAAATCATCCATGATTTTCTTGGATCAAGTGTAGGTGGTTCTCATCTAAATAAGTATAAAGAAGATAAAAAGTATTGGAAGAGAAAAATACATTGACTAATGTGTGAAATGCAAAAGTATCTACCTTCGGACTTTTCAATGCACAAGAACACTACCTCATACACCAAGTTGAGGAATTGAAATATGGGGACCTATACACACAAGGTCAATGTGGATGGTGGAGAGGCACTTGAAGGCATTGAAGGATTTCATTACATAAATATCGTGTCCTGAGGGGTCTATGGTTGAGGGATATATGTTATATCAATCCTTAGTGTATATTAGTGAGTTTTTTCTTGAAGTAGCAACATATATGAATAATGTGCCTCTCATTTGTGATGGCAATTCCATCAACAAATTTGAAGGGGAGGTTTTGTTGGGGAAAGGTAGAATGAGGAAAGTGAAAGGTTAGATGATAGAGAGCATCTATAATAGTTTATATTAAATTTTATCAATATAATTATAATTATTTAATATTTATTCATCCATAATTTCTTAAGTTTTAACATGATACCTAATTATTGAAGAATTGTTTTTTATTCAATTCATAAAGATGGTCGAGAGTGGGATGCACTACATTTATACATTGCTTGAGTAGATAAAGGTATGGATAGAATGATGTACACAATTTTATGGTAGGTTATCATGGGATGCAGTGGAGGGGTTGATTAGAGGAGTTAATTGATCTCAAGGTACAAATATTATGCATATGGAAATTGATTTAGCATATGGTATATAAGATAGACGTGCAAGCATATCTACCCATAATTTTTAAGTTTATTTTAAAATTAATGTATGTGTTGTGTTTTTTTCCTCAAAATATTAAGTAGGTATAAATTAAATATGTTTATCATTTGACAATGCATTTTTAACATGACGAGTTTATTGCAAGTTGTAATGCCCCAGTGTAGCTAAGTTCATGACATGGGTTACAATTTGCGGGTCCAGAGATGATCCAAGAGATGGATGAGCAGATGCAATCCAACTGGACATTGCTAAAAAAGGCCAAAGACAGACCTAAAACTTATGTCAATGCACACCGAATGAAAAAGAACCCTGAGTTTAGAGATAGAGTGTTCTTGTTGTTTAATTTGTAGAAGAGTTCTATCGATTTGGAAAATAGGACAAATTGTCACCACAGTTTGAGGGACCATTTGAGATCAGTATTTGATTGGGACCGATTTTCTTACCATCTCAGTTTTCCATCATTACTGAGTTCAATGCATGATATTTTTCATGTTCTTCTATGTGACATTATATGTTAGATCCATCTTAAGTTGTCAACTTGAGTAATTTGTAGATATCAGACGAGGGAGCCTTAGTGGCTAAGCCAATTCATATTTTGGAGCAACAAACACAACATATTTGGCATCGATTAGTCAATCTGGTCAAATTTCAATGGTATAGTTATAGTCTCAGTTCTACGACCTGGGATGATGTATCGATGATGCATGTAGAGTTTCCTCACTTATTTTAGAACTTTAGGACACATTTTTCTGAAGTGGGGGTGTAAGTAGTGCCCCGTTTTTGTGATAGACTATAGACTTTGATTATAGACCATAGATCTAATGATGACTATTCTTTCAGGGCATTCAATTGTGAATGACCTGGTTATGTGTGGCTTAGACTTAGACTATGTGATGTTGTATTCTGAGGAAATTTGATTTCGGATGATCCAGTTATATGTGTGAGACTGGTACATGTCGCTATCTATGTGCTACTAATGATGATTCTATATGATTTTGGGATGATGATGATCATGTTATGATTTCACTAATGATTATGCTATGATGATGATATAGATAGACAACTCACATGATCATGATATGATTTCATGTTGATCAAATGTTTTATGTCATTGTTATGATTTTGAGATGGTTAAGATGTTATATGATTTTATCATGATTCGATATGATCGAATGAATATGCAATGTGAAAATTTTGATTAATGATTATGCTTATATATATCATGTACTCTGATGAGTTTTCAAGTGTGACATGTAGAGCAGGTACATGTGATGCAAATAGGTGTTGATATGCCATGGAATTGGAATGAGCCACAAATCAGTGACAGGTATTGACAACCTATTATATATGTGATTATGTGGAAATATTGGCAAACTATTTGATGCACATGATGTACATGGAATCAGAAAGAGTCAGATACATTGACAGGTAATGTCAAGCTATGATTCTGTGAAAATCCTTACAGCAGATCTAAGAGATGATGTATACCTCACAAGAGTAATTATGATTAAGTAGGAAAATAGAAGAAGAGTGAACAATACAGTATAATGAACAACAGAATAATATGGTACAGTAGAACTCAGATAGAAGCAATAATACTTCACACACACCAGTTAATTAATCACAATATGGACAAATAAATAGTACAATGGTAGAGAGGATTCGAATTCCTAAGGTGGCAATTTGAATTATCCTCTCAGAGTGATCATAAGATCAATAGAGTGTCATCGGAGCACAACTAGAAGTCTTCATCATCATCAGTGGAGTCATCAATGCTCAAGTAACTGTCAACAAATAGTCAAACTAACTCTGGTAGGTGTAACTGAGTGTAAACTGAAGACAACTGGACTGGTAGGTGAAGAAGGGCGAGTTGCTCCCTAAAATCAAGGAAGAAGGGCACATTAAGCAACTGGAGGGCTAAAACTGAATAGGGAGAGGCTCCTGGGGGCTAGTTGTTGTACTAATGACTGGGATGCATGCAAACCCTAGAATGCATGCAAACCCTAAAGGTGCATGCATGACTAAAAATTTAAATGATCAAAATACTGGTGGGACTAGGATGGAGTATAGGAATATCCTAACACCCCCCCTTAATCCATCCTGGGACCTGGTAACTAAGACCAAAGGTCAACCAATACAATGAATAATAACAGTCAATAAACCAAGGAAGTGGGAAAATTGCATGGGAAACACACCCCCTCCTCAAAAAATAGACTGTAAGGCACACAAAAAAATAAATGCTCCAAACTCAAGCAGGTGTGATGCTTGGTCATATGTTTAGAGTTATCTTCTTCTTGGGAAGAAGTGGATCATGCTCAAAAAGTATGTGTTTGTACTTGCTCTTCAGTTCGAATGTGATGAGAACAAATCCAACAGTATAAGAATGATCCTTGAACCTGTGATTCAAATCATATGAGGTAGGATCAAATCTGTGAAAGTGCATATAGTATTTTGTCTTCTCCTTCGAACCACCATGGGTGAGATTATGCCAAAAATAACTATTACATGTTTGCTTGAAATCAAAATCAGATTTAAGACTTAAAAAACAATTTCTTGAGATCTCCTTTGAACTAGCAGGGGTGAGATCAAAACTATCATATGCATGAGAAATTTTCCCAAGCAGTAATTGCTTAGAACCCAAATTAGATACAAGACTTGAATCATGGCTTCTTGAGATCTCCTTTGAACCATGAGAGGTGAGATAAAAACCAATAGATGCATAAGAAATTATCCCAAGCGAATGGCAATGGCCATATTCTTCAATGACCTTATGAAAACATGGAATTATGATCATATAGTAGTATAAAAGAGGAGATAGCTGGAGAGGAGCGAATGCATTACCTTCAATAGCTGTTTTGACCTCTGAAATAGTCATGTGATCATGATGCAAACCAACACACTCTGGTGCAAGAGAGGATTTAGGACCTTCTGCAATATCTAGAGTGTGAGCTGGCACAAAAA
This sequence comes from Larix kaempferi, assembly GCA_027924585.1. NCBI lineage: Eukaryota > Viridiplantae > Streptophyta > Pinopsida > Pinales > Pinaceae > Larix > Larix kaempferi. The sequence continues at coordinate 233,292 of BSBM01001296.1, read as the reverse complement.
GAGAATAAAGTTTGAGCATGAGTGGAGAATCTGCAAGTTCTTTGTCAACAAATTCAATATGAGATGATACTGGTTCATGATCTGAGAGACCATCAAGGGGAGCGAATGGAACACTTTGCTTGATTTTGAATGGATTTGGACCAATCCCTTCATTCTGTCTGCCAAATCTTTCATCCAGGTAGGCCCATAGCTCTTTTAGAGATTCAACATCATCAATGAATTGATGTACCAAGCACCGAGACATAGAAAGCATCATGTTTCCCATGGCTTTGTCACCATTATTTAACCAGTCAATATTTTCTTCAGAGGATTCGAAATCTCTCTCAAGACAATAATCAAAGAGACCATTTCTCTTCAAATGTGCTATCATCTTTGGTTTCCATTCATCATAGTTGAATGGAGAAAGAAGATCATAGTTGAATGGAGGAGGATAGATTTCTTCTGAATACATTGAAGCTATAGAAGACCTGCAAAAACAATATAGAATAACTGCAACTGCTACTGCTGCAAAAATGCAGAAACTGTTGCAACTGCTACACTCGAAATCTTGGTAATAACCTGCAAAAAACTCTCAAGAATGGAGATAAACAATACTCTCAACATGCTCTAATACCATGTGAAAATCCTCACAGCAGATCTAAGAGATGATGTATACCTCACAAGAGTAATTATGATTAAGCAGGAAAATAGAAGAAGAGTGAACAATATAGTATAATGAGCAACAGAATAATATGGTACAGTAGAACTCAGATAGAAGCAATAATACTTCGCACACACTAGTTAATTAATCACAATATGGACAAATAAATAGTACAATGGTAGAGAGGATTTGAATGCCTAAGGTGGCAATTCGAATTAGCCTCTCAGAGTGATCATAAGATCAATAGAGTGTCATCGAAGCACAACTGGAAGTCTTCATCATCATCAATGGAGTCATCAATGCTCAAGTAATTGTCAACCATCAGTCAAACTAACTCTGGTAGGTGTAACTCAGTGTAACTGACTGTAACTGACTGTAACTGAGTGTAACTGAGTGTAACTAAGTGTAACTGAGTGTAAACTGAAGACAACTGGACTGGTAGGTGAAGAAGGGCGAGTTGCTCCCTAAAATCAAGGAAGAAGGGCGAGTTGCTCCCTAAAATCAAGGAAGAAGGGCGCATTAAGCAACTGGAGGGCTAAAACTGAATAGTGAGAAGCTCCTGAGGGATAGGTGATGGAATGATGACTGGGATGCATGCAAACCCTAAAGGTGCATGCATGACTAAAAATGTAAATGATCAAAATACTGGTGGGACTAGGATGGAGTATAGGAATATCCTAACAGATTCATGTTTTATTTGAAATCTTATTTTATAAGATTTTATGCACGTGGTGTTTACGTGTAGGTGTTGGATGTGATTTCCAATCAATCCAAATCAGGGGATGAGGATGAACCTGATACAAGTTAAGTCTATCCAATGTACACGTGATGAGTTCGTCTAATGCGAGAGAGGCTCCGACTCATTAGATTTGTTTTGCCGTGAGGGTCGGCCATAGTACGGTCACTCACGTGGTATATTGCTGGGGGGCACACAATAAGGACTTGGCCTTCTTCCTCAGGAACCACCAGTGCCTCAACAGGGTAGGTGGGTTGAGTTAATTACGTCTCAACCGTCATACCATATCCCCACCTGAGGTATTATCTGAAGGGAATGTAGGAAGCATGGCACCTTGATATCACTGGTCACGACGAAAATGCGACGGTTAATTAACTAATAACTATTGTGCAAGGGGAAATAATAACAATAATAATGATAATGCTAATACTAATAATAATAATAAGAAGAAGAACAACAAGATAAACATTAGAAATAAAAATAATAATAAAAACAAGATAAACATTAGAAATAATAATAATAATAATAATAACAAGAAGAAGATAAACATTAGAAATAATAATAATAAAATAATAATAACAACAACAAGATAAACATCAGAAATAACAATAACAATAATAATAAAATAAGATAAACATTAGAAATAAAATAAAATAAAAAGGGGCAGGAAAATAAAGCAGGCATATTGCTATAAAAGAAAGGAGGGAGGGGATTGAGATATCTCTCCCTGGAAAAAGGAATTTTGGAGGGATCTTGGGTTGTGGCTCCTGTCTAGGTGACTCTTGGAGGGTGTGTTAGTGGTTCACTATGATACAAGTGGGGATTGGGATTTCCCCTCAGAAGAGATTCTGGTACCATAGTTCATTAGTTAGCAGAGTATCATCAGCCCCGTCACAGCTTGGGGGTCCCAGGAGAAGAAGAGTACCCTTTGGGTATGGTAGGGTGGAAACTGTTGGATCAATTGTGGTTGGAAATCTTGAAGACTAATCTTGCGGTGGATTTGGCAGCAACACCAACCTTCGACTTTGTCCTCAACCTTTAATAACTAGCAATTTTTCAGGTATTATATGATTATTGTTTTCCATTATTAATTATGCATTGAATGACATTGGATTAATTTTAATGTTGAATGTTTAGATATTTTAGTAATATAGAAAAATTCTATAGATATGTTATATGTTGTATGTGATAAAAAAAAATGTAGCTATATTCAATTTCAGATATATTTTATGACTAGTGCATCATATATTTAGCTAGCCCCAGGGAGGGACGCTACATATGGTGTTAGAGAAAGGTTCAGAAGCTCGGGCTTGAGGGCTCTCCATGCACACAAATTGTTTGTTTGTCTTTATCCATTAGGAAATTTAGTGTTCGAGGAGGGGTAAGGCTATAATCATGGATGATATACATCGATGTTATTCTTTGGATGATATACACCTCTCCTGAATTAAATCGTCTGCTGGCCTTTTTGGACAAATGCATAATCAATGAAAGGCATATGATTCAAAATAAAAGTAATAAAATGACATTCAATTGCCCTCCGTTCACATTCTTAATTAATGAAAGATCCATAGTTTATGATGAGGTGGAGCAGAATTTAAAGGACATCATTTGATGCCATAAGTATGCAATGCACTATAGAAATTGCTCCAATATTTTACTCAGCAATCTCAGAACACCTCTTTTCTCTGCAACCACTACGCGAAAGCTGATCGAATTGGCCCAAATATACCAATGTTTCAATACTTGCTAGTTCCTATAGCGCATAGAGAAAGATACCAATGTTTCCATACTTGCAGCTCCTGCATGCACAACTGAGTTATCCTGGGCGCATTGCAGTTGTTCATTGTTGGCCCAACTATTAGTTAGTACCACACGTCGTCCCCTCGCAGTCACTTTTAGGAAGACAACTCAATATATGATTGGAGCTTCTAATATTGAACCTTAAAACTTCATCACTACATTATGTAATTAAATTGTTGAGTAAAACCGCTAGATAAGTCCCAAGTCACCCTCTAGAGGCATTCCAAGGAGGAGTCCAAGTATATAGTTACTAGTTAGCTCCGTGGGTTTTTAAAAGGAAGCATAAGAGAGCATGGAATGTATATTGACTTGTAATATGTATTTAACCTTAGTAAAAGTGGATGTCACATATCTACAGTATCTTACCAATTGATAAATAGTTCACTATAGTTCCCTAGATCTTAGGGTTTTCCCAAGTATATGTCGATTTCTACCTATAGATTAAATCTGTGTAATATATACAAATGATTATTATGTTTTCAAAAGGGGTGTGGAAATTAATATATATATAAAGAGAGAGAGAGAGAGAGAGAGAGGAATGCTCAGTTACTTAATTATATGAGATCCACATGTCAAGGATAAAATGCATTGTGATTATGAAATAAAAGCATTTATAGGCAACATATGAATGCCCAAGTTTATTTAATAAATGAGGTTTATATGTCTAGGATAAAATATTTATGTTTGTAATAAATCCATTTGAAATAAGAATTGTGAATGCTTAGGTTTCTAGTAAAGGAGATTTAAATGTCAAGGTTTAGGGTATTATGTTTATTAATAAAGGCATTTTATGTGTGAAATGAAGATACTTATGTTCATTTAACAAAGAAGAGTTATATGTTGAAAGGTTGAGAGAAATGGGAAGAACAATGTGTTCATTATATAGATGAATTTTGTATATATTGATTTTATAAGAAGGGGTAAAAAAATTGCATTGGGACTATGATGTAAATGGATTTTATAAATATTCATGTTTTTAGATAATCAATTATTGATATGATTGTATTGTGTGATGAACTAATTTATATTAATGTTTTTAAAATGGGTTAAATGAATGTATTGTGTTATTATTTGATATGATGACCAAGTCTAGAGGTGAAAAGAGTTGTTTAGGACTTGACATAAATAAATCTTATGGATTGTCCAAATTGAAAAATCCCCAAGCATCACTGCATGACTAAGCCTTAGGTGTAGGTGAATAGGTCAATATTATTGATCATTATTGCCTAGAATGATAAAGCTTAATTGATACACTCAAAGGAGAAGCATGGTGTAAACTCTTTATTTACCATCGGAACCATGTTAGTGGTTCTTGTTTAGCATCACTGCCTAGGAATTTACTAAACACATATAGTAAGAGATGGAGGAAGGATTAACATCTAAGGATGATGTGATCACGGTCGCGTAAGGGTGTCAAATGCCTTCCTCACTTCCATGCCTAGACATATAGAGAACGATGTCAAATATATGCATTTGGTGAATTCACAAATTATGGAAATTGGACAATTTTAACTCACAAGACACGGAAGACTCTTTTGATGAAACCTCCATCAAGTGCCAAAAGAGTCAAACAAAGATGTTTTTGTCAAACAAAATATGTAGATGACCAGCACAATGAGTTTAACACAATGATGTTGACTACTTGACATGGAGATGCCAAAATGGAAGGATGACTAGTACTTAAGTCATGAATTGACAAGACTACGATGACACATGTGATGTGACTTCGAAAGTATGTCGAAGAGGACATATGACAACAAAAATGGTGAAATGACTTGTGGGCATGCCGAGCTCCTTGACCTAGACATGATGATGCTGATGAAATGACTAGATGAAAAAATTCAATATGTTCTTCTAAGTCGCTAAGACCCGAAAATTAAGAATCATATCGATGATGAGAGTAAACATGAAGACTATATATAATGACATGGACATGGAATATAAATAAGTTGATGATATTGCACCAATACATATATTTAATGGATGACTAGTGTTTTACATTAACTTCGGGATGAAGTTTCTTGAAGAGGGGGAGTATGTAATGTCCCATTGTAGCTAGGCTCATGACATGGGTTATAGTTTGTGGGTCCATATATGATCTAGGAGATGGATAAGAAGATGCAATCCAACTGGGCATTGCTGAAAGAGGCCAAAGACAGACCTACAATTTATGTCGATGCACACCAGATAGAAAAGAATCATGAGTTTAGAGATAGAGTGTTATTGATTTGGAAAATAGGCCAAATTGTTGCCACAGTTTGAGGGACCATTTGAGATCAGTAAGTGATTGGGACTGGTGTGTTAGAGAATTCATCCTACGGGTAGTTAAACCCTCTCATAGATTAAACTAAGTCTTTAAATGTTTAATCTAAGACAGAAACAAAACAAATGGTTTTTTTTGCTCCTAGACCTAACACAATACATAAATAAGCAATACGACTTACTTCTAATTTGTTGATTTTCCTAGCTCCAGCTCCAAGTTTGATCTCCAAATATTGAACCTATTTGAGCAAGGAAAAAGGCCAAAAACCTCCAAGCAATAGATGTATTGACTCTAGATCTAATTTATAACATATCATGCATCAAAACTACAAGAGACAAGAAATGGGATGATAAGCCAAGTTATTATTATGAAAGCTAGAGAATATAATTACAACATTATACCTTGATGTCCAAGATGATAGAACCTCTTTCCAATGTCTCCTTTGCTACCTATGCAATAATTATGAGATCATAAGTTTGATGCCTCCAAAATTTCTCTCCTTGGCTCATGGATGGATTTCTTCTTATAGGATTTGGGAGGCTAACCACTAAGAGAGAATGATAGATACAGATGAGGAAAATTATGGATCAAGGAGCTGAATCATACCAAGGAAGGAGGGTGAGATAATATTTGAGACGAATCCCTATCCCAGGAAAACATCCTTGAGATTCAAGATCCTAAAACAAAGGAATATATTTGTTGAGGGATTTTCGTGCCCCCGGGATTGAGCATAGCGCAAAAAGATTGTAATTTTCACGCCCCTGCAGGTATGCAAAGCACGAAAATGTTGTATTTTCGTGCCTTGCACCACTATAAGGGTGCAAAAATATTGGCAAGATGGGCTTGGTGAAGTGGCATTTGACCATTAAAGGTTGGATTTGTCTCCAAGTAATACTAGGGAGGGGACCAACATGATAAGGATGGGTCTCAACACTTCTTAGGAGGTATGAACATCATGTTCTTCATGTTCATATAGTATGAAGGCTCTCAATGGTGTACAGAGTGACAATTTTAGGTATAACAGATACCCCCAAAGTATGAGGTCAGAAGGAATATGATGACTGAGATAATTTACCAATAAGTCTGTAAAGATGGCAAGAAATGAATTGGAGAATATATGCAAGGAAACATCAACAACATGTCTAATAACCTCGAGGTAGGCATACCCATGCTCAGAACAACAGACTGAAAGCATGGCTGTCGACCAATACAATGCAAATCCATGATAGTATTGACCCAACAATGACAGAAGACAAATCATGGATACTAGACTACAAACATAGATCCATGAAAAGATAATGACACAACCATGACCAATACAAAAGTGATATGTGTGACAGTACGTCAATGAGGTGACCCGCATAATGCCCACGTGGGAACCTACTCAAAATAAATCATCAACACAACTTGGACATATGAAATATGAAATAGACTTCAAAAGTATCTAGGGCCTTCTACTCAATCCCAAATCGATACGAATCTAACCATGTGATTACAAGGTGTTGAAGTCGAACATGCCAGAAACTACTTGATTATTGGCCAATGATGAGAACCATTAACAAGTACGAGGGAAATCATTAATAATGACAATGATACCCAAGGTACCTCTAGTACAACCCAATGAATGTGAGTAGGGGTTTTGAGGTCAAACATTTGAGGGATTATACGATCAGAGGTCAATAATGGAAACCTACTATCGAATACAAGGAAACCTGCCATTGAGGCATGTAGGTACCAAGGTACTATGGTTGAATTCTAGTCCTAATTCCTGGATAATGAGTTGAAGTTGACAAGAATAGACTCGTCAAAGGAGGGACATAATGAATCCCACATCATCGACGCGAAACTGATATAGGAAAGTGAGATGAAGTAATGGATCAGATGAGTATGGACTGACACAAAGATATAAAGGCTGAAAATATTGCATAAAGTTGACTCAGGATAACACTAATCCTTTGAAGATATAACGACATGATACATGGCTTGGCAGTAGGGATTGATAGAGGTAACAACCAAAAGGTGGGATGATACAAGTTGAGAGACTCATTAGATGATGCTCACATGGAAGATATCTCACAATTGTAGTTATGACCCAGATACATATTGAATACCCAATAAGATAAGATACAGATGCATGCCATGTTCAAAGGTAATGACTCATAAGATGCCAAAAAAGGTAGACTCGGTGCATTCCCCAATTTTCCCCCATCATGTTTGACGAGTAACTCTTTGTTGTGACTGACAGTCAATCTTCAACCACAATTCACACTATCTCTGGAGGAAAACCTTTCATTGGTGCCCCAAGTGGAACCAGTAACCAGCCTCCTCCGTTAGGAGCATCTACTTCATGGGGATCACAAATCCCACCTATTGGGGGACAACATACATTCGATAACCAGAATACTACTAGGGGGAAAACAAATCAATATCAATCTGTTTACCCCCCTAACCCTAATATGAATGTTGGGTTACCTTACCCTGGAATCTCAAAGAATCAATGGATACCACCTCCCCAGTATGGTCACCAATTTCTATGTTAGAGAATTTGTCCTACGGATAGTTAAACCCTCTCATAGATTAAACTAATTCTTTAAATGTTTAATCTAAGACATAAAAAAACAAATGGTTGTTTATGCTCCTAGATCTAACACAATACATAAAGAAGCAATGGGACTGACTTATAATTTGTTTATTGTCCTAGCTCCAGCTCAAGTTTGATCTCCAAAGATTGAACTAGTTTGAGTAAGAAAAAAGGACAAAAACATCCAAGCAATAGATGTATTGATTCTAGGTCTAATATATAACATATCATGCATCAAAACTCCAAGAGATAAGATATGGGAGAATAATCCAAGTTATTATTATGAAAGCTAGAGAAGATAATTATAATGTTATACCTTGATGTCCAAGATGATAGAACCTCCTTCCAAGCTCTCATTTTCTACCTCTGCAAGACTTCTGAGATCATAAGTTTGATTCCTCCAAAATTTCTCTCCTTGGCTCATGGATGGCCTTATTATAAGATTTGGGAGGCCAACCACTAAGAGAGAATGATGGATCTAGACGAGGAAAATATGGATCAAGGAGTTGAATCATACCAAGGAAGGAGGGTGAGATAAGATTCGAGAGGAAACCCTATCCCATGAAAATATGCTCAAGATTCAAGATCCTAAAACCAAGAAACATAATTGTTGAGGGATTTTTGCGCCCATAGCACTGAGCATAGCGCAAATATATTGTAATTTTTGTTCCCCTGCAGGTATGCAGAGCGCGAAAATGATGTATTTACGTGCCTTGCACCACTAGCAGGGCACAAAAATATTGGCAAGATGGACTTGGTGAAGTGGCGTTTGACCATTAAAGGTTGGATTTTCCTCCAAGTAAGACTAGGGAGGAGACCAACATTATGAGGATGGGTCTCAACACTTCTTAGGAGGTATGAAAATCATGTTCTTCATGGTCATATAGTATGAAGGCTCTCAATGGTGTACAAAGTGACAATTTGAGGTATAACAGATGCCCCTTAAAGTGTGAGGTCAGAAGGAATCTGATGGCCGAAACACTTTACCAATAAGTCTGCAGAGATAGCAAGAAGGGAACTAGAGAAGAGATGCAAGGAAATATCAACAACATATCTAATAACCCCGAGGAAGACATATCCATGCTCGGAACAATAGACTCAAAGCATGGATACCGACCAATACAATGCAGATCCATGATAGTATTGACCCAACAATGACTGAAGACAAATCATGGCTACTAGACTACAAGCATAGATACATGAAAAGATAATTACACAAACACGACCAATACTAAAGTGGATCTGTGTGAAAATACATCAATGAGGTGACCCACATAATTCCCACATGGGAACCTAATCAAAAGAAATCATCAACAAAACCTAGACGTATGAAATAGACTTCAACAGTATCTAGGGTCTTCTACTCGATCCCAAATTGATACGAATCTAACCATGTGATTACAAGGTGTTGAAGTCAAATATGTCAAAACCTACTTGATTACTTGCCAATGATGTGAACCGTTAACAAGTACGAGGGAAATCAGCAATAATGACAATGATCCCCAAGGTACCTCTATTACAGCCCAACGAATATGAATATGGGTTTTGAGGTCGAATATTTGAGGGATTGTCCAATCAAAGGTCAATAATAGAATCCTACTGTCGAATATGAGGAAACCTACCATTGAGGCATGTAGGTACCAAGGTACTACGGTTGGTTTCTAAGCATAATTCTTGGATAATGAGTTGAAGTCGACGGGAATAGATTCATCGAAGGAGGGCCATAATGAATCCCATATCATTAACGCGAAACAGATATAGGAAAGCGAGATGAAGTAATGAATCAGATGAGTATGGACTGACACAAGGATATGAAGGCTGACAATATTGCAGAAATTTGACTCAGGCTAACACTGATCCTTTGAACATATAACGACATGATACATGGCTTGGCAACAGGGATTGATAGAGGTAACAACCAAAAGGTGGGATGATACAAGTTGAGAGACTCATTAGATGATCCTCACATGGAAGATGGCTTATGATTGTAGTTATGACCCAGATACACATTGAATACCCAATAAGGAAATATACGAACGCATGCAATGTTCAAAGGTAATGACTCACAAGCTTCCAAAAACATTAGACTCGATGCATTCCCCAATTTTCCCCATCATGTTTTATGAGTACCTCTTTGTTGTGACTGAAAGTCAATCTTTAGCCACAATTTACACTATTTATGGAGGACAACCTTTCATTGGTGCCCCAAGTGGAACCAGTAACCAACCTCCTCTGTTAGGACCATATGCTTCATGGGGACCACAAATCCCACCTACTGTGGGACAACATACATTCGGTAACCGGAATCCTACTGTGGGGAAAACAAATCAATATCCATCCTTTTAACCCCCAACCCTAATTTGAATCCTAGGTTACCTTACCATGGCATCTTAAACAATCAATGGATCCCACCTCCCCAATATGGTCGCCAATTTCTTTGTTATAGAATTCATCCTACGGATAGTTAAACCCTCTCATAGATTAAACTAAGTCTTTAAACAAGTTATACAACTTGACGAGAACCCGAAATTGTTCTCTTTTTTGGGGAGGTCAATTTTAGTAGTTGTTTTTACCTCTGTTTCAAAAAGTGTGTATACTGGTAGCACCATTTTTCATTTTGAGCCATTTTTTTGTGATTTTGAAACTTCTTGGTCATAAGAAAACTATAACATTTATTTACAAGGGCCATTTTCCAAACTTTACAAAAAAATCTACATTTAATAGCTACCTATATAAAACAAATACACACATTTTTGAATTTTTGTAAGATTTAGAAGCTAGTTAGAACGAAAAATATATGCATTTTCAAAGTTTTTTCATTAAACTTTTATCTTGAAGAAGTCATTTTTTGGGCAAATTTCTAGACAAAATGAGAAAAAAAAGACATTTCAAACCATTTTTCAGCATATTTTCTGTTAGTTTTTACTTGTTTAGCATAATAGCATTAAACAATCTATCATTGAAAGAAATACAAAAACATCAAACACAATGAAAACAATATTTCTCTCGTGGAAACCACAAGGGAGAAAACCCCGATAAAATCTTCCTCAATATAGAATTCACAAAGTACAAAGATAAACCCCAAGACAAAATCAGCTTCTCCTCCACTTATGCGAACTTCACTCTCGCTCCTATGCGAACTTGTGTGAGTGAGTTGAGTGATTACAAATGAGAGACTCATCCTCTATTTATATTCTTCCATTGGGGTGAATTTTCCCCAACTGGGCCGACTTCTCTTAACTGACTGGGCCGACTTGTCAAATACAAAATATAATAATATTTTATGGGTTCTTCTAGGACGACACAAGACCTAGTGTTTACATTGACTCTTTCAATGACTCCTACATTATTAATTACATCAATGAAATTTCCCAAAGGAGGAATATAATAATACAATAGAAAAGTACAAATAGAATATCTTATGTAGTTACATTTCTTTAACACTCTGTCTTAACTAGGAAGGTATTATGTAGGTACCCTCAGCAGCTACACAACTGACTTGTGAATATCTATATGTCGTAGGAAGTTTTGGATCATTATATGTCTGGGGTATCATCTACTGGAACATCCTCCTCCTCATCATCATCATCAACATCCTATGTTGGAACATCATCAACAACATCCTCTATTGGATCATCATCAGCAACATCATCAGCTGGAACATCTTCTGTTGGAACATCATCAACAACATCATCAGCTGGAACATCCTCTATTGGATCATCAGCAACATTGTCAGCTGGAACATCTTATGCTAGATCCTCATCAGCAACATCATCAATTGGAACATATTTTGCTGGAACATCATAAGTAAAATCATTAGCTGGAACATCCTCTACTCGATCATCATTAGCAACATCATCAGCTGGAACATCCTCCGCTAGATCATCATCAACAACATCGTCAGCTGGAACATCTTCTGCTGGATCATCATCAGTCAACAAGTACTGATCTTCAGTCACCCTTGGACCAACATCCGTCACCTAAGGACAAGAAATCTATCATTCGGAAAGTACTGATCTCCAGTAACATCCATCACCTAAGGACAGGAACTCTATCAGTCGAAAAGTATTGATCTTCAGTCACCCATGGACCGACATTCACCACCTAAGGAAAAGAACTCTACCAGTCAAGAGGTACTGATCTTCAATCAACCCTGTACCCGAATCCATCACCTAAGGACAGGAACTCTATCAGTCGGCAAGTACTGATATTCAGTCACCCCTGGACCGACATCTGTCACCTAAGGATAGGAACTCTATCAGTCGGAAAGTACTGATCTTCATTCACCCTTGGACTGACATCAATAATATTTCGACCGACATCAGTCAACCTTCGACCGGAATCAATCATCCTTTGATCGACATCAGTCATCCTTCGATCGGCATCAGACATCCTTCGACGAGCATCGGTTCCCTAGGAAATCAAACTATCATTCTCTCTTTCGAGAGAGGTCCCTCTGAACCACACCAAGATTGTCTTGAAAGTATTCAAAATTTATGCGAGATAGAGGCTTAGTCAACACATCAACAACTTGCTCCTCTTTAGGAACATACTCGAGCTTCACAGCTCCCTTTTGCACCATATCCCGGATATAGTGGAACTTGATCTCAATGTGCTTCGATCTATCATGGAACACAACATTATCTGTCATCTTGATTAAACTCTAGTTGTCACATAGTATATTTGTAGCATCAATCTCTACATCGAACAATCCTTCCAACATCTTGAGAAGCGACACTGCTTCGCTACAAGATGAACAAGTTGCTACATATTCAACTTCTAATGTACTGAGTGCAACATAGGGTTGCTTTCTACTTAGCCATGAGATCATGCCTGATCCCAAACTAAAGCAACATCCTAAAGTGTTTTTCCTATCTTCGGCACTTCCAACCCAATCTGAGTCTGTGTACCTGTACACCTTGAACTCACTATCTGAAGCATATCTGAGTCCATAATCCAACATACCCTTTAGGTACCTCATCACATGTTTTGTTGTAATCAAGTGAGAATGTCTAGGATCTACCATACATTGGCTCAAGGTGTTTACAACAAAACATATGTCTGGTCTGGTATTGGTCACGTACATCAATGACCCAATAATCTGTCTGTAATTGTGACATCTACTATCTCCGATGAAGCATCATTCAGTAGCTTCAAGTTTGTCACCATCGGAGTAGTCATGGCCTTACAATCCAGTATCCCAAATCTCTTTAGGATCTCAATTGTGTATTTTCCTTGACTTAGGAAAATATGATCTGGAAACTGCCATACTTCAAGACCTAGAAAATAATGCATCATACAAAGGTATTTCATCTCAAATTATGTTGCAAGCCTTCTCTTGCATTCAGTGATAGGATTGTATTCTCTTGTCGGGAAAAAATCATCCACATACAACAATAGTATCATAGGTCCATCATCCATAATCTTATAATAAAGATTAGAATCTTCTCTACTCTTGGTAAATCCCAAGCTCACCAAGAAGCTATCAATTCTCCCATACCATGCTTTGGGTGCTTTCTTCAACTCATAGAATGTTTTCTTCAGTTTTCATACATGTGTCTTTCAATATTTTGTTTCACATCCTTCTGGCTGCTCGATATATACTTATTCTTCTATTTTCCCATTCAGGAACGTCGTCTTTACATCCATTTGATGTAACTTCCATTTCATATTGGATGCCAAGGAAAGAATGGTTCTAGTTTAATTATATCTAGCCACAGGTGCAAAAGTCTCCTCATAATCAAGTCCTTCCTTCTGAGAGAAGCCTCGGGTTACAAACCTTGCCTTGTACTTTTCAATGCTTCCATTTGCTGAGTGTTTTTTTTAATATCCACTTTTATGAAACGACTGACTTGTCCTTTGGTCTTGGTACCACATCCCAAACATCATTCTTGATTATGGATTGGTATTCTTCATTCATAGCATGCAACCATTCCTTCTTCTTTACTGCATCTTCAAAACATGTCGGTTCCTCCTCAATAAGGTTACACATCAAGGCTACATAATTGCAGTATGGACTTGGTCTCTTGCTTTCTCTATTGGTTCCTTCTGGGGCACCATACCTTCTTGCATCTTGAATTAATTATCTTGCCCAAGCTAGTCTTCTCTTCCGTGGATTTTCCTCATGATGTGTCTCCTTAGGTCTTGTTGTTGCAGCAACATCCCCCCCCAAAATTTTGTACATATTGGGGCCCCTCCTTTTATTTTTTCTAGAAAGACTGCCTTAAGAGGTTAATTCTCCTTTTTTACTTTGTTTTCAACTGAAGATCCTGCTTTGAAAAATTTCAAGTTTTTCTTCTAAGGATAAAATTCATGAAATTCTTCTGAAGTTGCGGAACCATTTGAGAAAGCCTCTAAAAACTGCGGAAGTATTCAAGTTTGTCTCCCGAAATCCCAAATAGTTTTCCTCTCGAAATTGCGGAACCATTCAGGTTTCCCTTCCGAAACTTTTGGATCCATTCGCATAAGCCTCCCGAAACTCCGCAGAAATACTTAGAAATTATTTCCGAAACTGTGGAAGCTATTTGGGAAAGCCCCTCGAAACTGCAGGAGTGATTCGCAAATCTTCCCCGAAGCTGCCGAAGGACTTAGTGTCTTTCCTCTCGAAGTTGCAGAATCTATTTGCAAAAGCCTTCCGAAACGGCAGAAGCATTCACGTTATTCTCCTGAAACCCCACGGAAAGACTTAGACTTTTATTCAAGTTGAGGGAGCCATTCGCCAATCCTTTCCGAAACGGCGGAACCTTTTAGGTTTCCCTTCCGAAACCGCGGAAGCATTCGAGTTCTTTTCCCGAGAGCCATTCAGGAAAGCCTCCCGAAACGGCGGGAAACTTCGTGAAATTGTTCCGCAATTGCGGAAGCAATTGGCATATCTCCATCGAAATTACGGAAAGAAATCCAATGTTCTCCTGAAACTGCGAGACGACTCAGCGAAACCACTCGCGACAAGTTTCCAAAGGTTGCATTTCTGAAGGATTCACCAATCTCTTCCGAAAATTCGAGGCAGTTTTCCATAACGTTCCGCAATTGCGGGTGAAACTCGTAAATCCGGCCCGCAAGTGACGGTCGCATACAAATGCCGAGATGGCTTGAAATGACCGCACCGTACAAAAAATTAAAACCCCGTTTAATTGCACCACCAACCGGTTTAATGCCGCACATGTCTAGCCTTTTTAAAAAGGACGGTGGAGGTTTGGTTGATCACATTGTTAGTTTTCGTTCAAACAAATGTCGTTGGGAAGACCGTGACGGACTGCTCCAGCTCAGCTCGTCGACGACCGCGTCCACCTCACTCAGCTACTATCTCGTTGCCAGGTAGGTTTTTTAACCGCTATTTTTGTCTCATCTCCACATCAAGTTACCTTTGGGTTTTTTCCCGTCCATAGCATGGCCGATAGACATTGGTTGCATATGTCATTACTTTTGTTTTTAAGGCCGTCGAGGCCCCTTTGGTTTCTCGTTCCTACCAGCTAAAAGCCATAACTGTGACCACCCGATTTTTTCATCGGCCACATTCCAGGCATCGTCACCCTCATTCAAAATTTGAGCCGGACACACAACCTCTCGTAAATGTTATTAATAACAGTAGTGGTCAGCTGAACCCCTCACCTTTGATAAATGTGGAAAGCAGTCCCTTGTTTCGTCATAAGATTGTTTCAATCCAAGATCACCCGCCATTGACCATTAGAAGTGCAACGATGAAGGATACCCTCTCTCCTAGGGCTAGATGGAAAGCAGGTTGTTTCCACGTCGTATGCTTACCCTTTCGGAAACATTCCAAACTTTGTCTCCTTAGGATAATCAAGTCTCAGAACTATATTTCTTGTTTGGAGTGGTTTATTTTGCTTCCCCAACATGCAGCTTCATAATTTGTCTATATCTCTCATTAGCATGTTGAATTGGTCCTTCTCTTTGTTAAAATATCATAACAGGTTGCACATTTTTATAATGACTTGTATTTGGTTGCTAGCAAGGATAAGCCAGGATGCCAAAAGGTGGTAGAAAGAAAGCTAAAGTGATGGAACTAGAGCCAGTACCACTTAGGACTGAAACTATGTTCCAAGATACCAAGTGTACCATCGGCATTCCTCCCGAAGTCTGTTAGGGAGATATTTACAGGATGATCAAGGACGAGGATATCCCAGATGCATTATTGGAAGAAGAGTAGATCTACCGCAAATTCAGAACTTCAGGAATAGCTAGGGCTTCTACCCGCCCTGAATTGTTCCCATGTTCTGAAGTGATCGGATGGATACTGGAACATGCTAACGCGGAGACAAGAGTATTACATGACAGCAGGGGAGAGGCCATCGCCTCATTCCACCCAGCATATATTGCTGCAGCCTATAAATTCTCACGTCCCCAGCAAGTTCTGAGTGATGAATGGTTGGGCCAGATGAACAATATTGATATGGCCAAAAAATTATTGGTCGTAGGCAAGCACTTAAGAAAGAGAGGTAATGATGAATACGATGTTCAGAACCTAAGACCTCCTTTTAGGTTAATCGCCCTGATGCTATGCATAATTTTTGGCATGCCCGATGGCACTGTATACAGGATACAGTGGGCTCCCATCATACACTTCGTAGCATTCAAAGGGACTGTGTTTGAATGGGCTACTATCCTTTCGGACAGTTTGGCATCCATAGTGGCTGCTGCAAGAGAAGGTCTGGCCTTAAAAAAGTCAGAATTTTACATGTCTTCCTATCTCATTGACTGTGTTTTGGCCAAGCTATCTTTCCCCAGCTTAGGTTGCACATGGGATAAAGCCAACACCCCGGTCTACACTGCTTACAAGATAATGTGGGCTCAAAATTACAGAGCTAGCTATAAGCTCATCTGCGAGGAGTTCATCATGCCTCTATATGAACAGATATTCAAGGAAGAGCCCAACTGTCTGTCAGAAAATCCCATGGAGATCCTGGAAAACTATGGAGATTTTTATTTTTCAGAGAAGGCCACCTACATCAAGATGTTTGGAGGGACTAAAGCTCCATACATTTTTCCAAAGTACGCCACTGACTATGTAGTCCTCAAGGAAACAGTGAGACAATTTTTCCTTGATGGAATCGGAGCTATGCTTAACAAGCAGCATAAGGCTTCTTTCCCTCCTTTACCCTTCTGCATAGGAGCCTACAAATTCTCAGGGGTTGCATCAGCTGAGGAGTTTGTTCAAGAGCTGAAATATTTCCACTTTGGCGAAGTAATTTTCCATAGAAATGATAGGCGGGGGAAAGTTGTCGAGCATTGCAAAGAAATTTATGCTCATTATTATGATGCCGAGGAAGAGGCATTCAGATACATCAGTAACATGACTGAGTTGCAGATTTGTCGTTAAGGCAGTGGAGCAAGCTCTAGCTCTACCAAGGCCCGAAAAATTAGCCTGCAGAAAGAGAAAGAAGCAGCTGATGCACGAGCCCAAGAAGAGAAAAGGTTAAAAGAGGAAGCAAGGTTGCAGCAAGAGGCTGAAGTTGCAAGATTACAGCAAGAAGCTGAAGTGGCAAGATTGCAGCAAGAAGCAGAAAATGAAAGGCTGCAGAAAGAAGCTGAGGAAGCCCAGCAGCAGAAAGAAGCAGAAGATGAAAGGCTGCCGAAAGAAGCTGAGGAAGCCCAGAAGTAGAAGATGCAAGGCTGCAAAAAGAAGCAGAAGACGCGAAGCAGATGGAAGAAAATGAAAATCAGCCGCAAGCTGAAGAAGAAGAGAGAGGGCAACAAGCTGAAGTGGGGAAAAAGACGGAAGAAGAACTCAAGACAGTTGAAGATGCCGAGGCAGGTGGCTCCGGCATCCAGGATATGGAAATAGACATATCTCAAGCAGGTGTCTCCAGCACCCAAAATGTGAAGGCGGACACAGTGCAAGCAAGTGTCTTTGGTTCCCAAAATGTGGGAACAGATTCAGCTCAAATAGTCCAGACCCCACCCGCAGAAGCATAAATAAATATAATAGATCTCCCAATCGTCCCTTACACTCCATAAGAAGAGCATACGGTGTCTCGATGGGATGAATTTGTGTATGATAAGAAGAGAAAGGAAGTGGTCCTAAAATCGGAAGAGAGGATAAAGAGACTCTTCCAAGAAGATATTGTTACCCGGCGGGAGACCACAGTAATACAAAATACAAATAAGGCTCCCTTAGCCATGGCATCTGCCGCTGTAGAATCAGTAAAAGCAACGTAGGACAATGTGGCCGATATAGTTAAAGAAGTTGAGTCGACAAAGAAGAGAGATCGCATGTTACAACATACTGTGGCTAATGAGCAGGCTTACATGGATCTCGTAGTGAATAGGTATAATCACCTATCTGTTGAGCATAAGGAATTGTCAGACAAGTATAACCTTTTAGAAGAAGAAAAGGAGCACCTAGTGGTCCAGATGATGGTTTTAGAAGCAGAAAAGAACGATGCAGAAGCTAGAGTGTCCCATCTAGAAGCAGATAAGCAGTAATTGGTTGAGCAATTAGAGCAGGCAGAGAGCAGAGCAATAGATATGTCTCCCTTCCATGAGCTATCCTATAGCATCCTGAAACAAATGCATGACACTCAGGAGCTGATTACTGAGGAAGTGTGCAAGCTCAAAGCCATGGTCGTTAGATTAAAAGAAGTTAATGCAAAGGCCAATAGGCTTAAGGGTAAATATACTCGGGTTAAAGAAAACATCCTTAGCCAAATGGAATGGAGAGAAGGGAAGGTTGATTTCCCCAAGCATCTCCCATTCAAATCTGTAGATGGTTTTAATGAAGACATAGCCCTTTTGGAATTTTGCAGGAACTGTAGCCTTAAGCTAATGGCTAATATCCAAGGGACAATGGATAAAAGTAATAATCTTTATCAAAAAATCCATGAAGTGCATGATAAGTGTAAGTTGAGTTTCCCTCAGTCCCTTGATGAGTTCCTGAGCAAAGAGAAATGTTTGTCTAATTTGAAGGAGGAACTGGGTATCCAAACAGAATATGTAAAAAAGATTGATGTCCTAGCCATTGATGATCTCCATCATTATATTGGGATGTCATCAATACACAACCATTTGCTTAAAGAAATCCACCAAGTAGCAGTTGTGGAGATTCAGGGTATTGGAGTAGAGCTTGGTAAAGATGTGACTTCCCAGAAAATCTTGCTCCCTTCCTCAGCAAATGTAGTTATCGAAGACACTGGTGTCTGGTTCAGTTACATTGCAGAAGAGGAAAAGAAAGCAACAGCAGCAGTAACAGCCAGTCCAAGTGCTTCTCTCCCAGTAGCAGTAGCAGTGACAACCAGCCCGAGTGATTCTCTCCCAGCTGGAGTGCCTTCCCAAGAGTGAACACGCTAATCCTAAGGAGTTGATTCCTATTTTTTGTATTTTGGCCTTCATATGTTTAAAGCGTAGAGCCATTGGACAGCTGTCCTTTTCTTTTAGGTCATTTTCTGTTTTAAGAAAAGGGTCACAATTTTTGTTTATTAAAAGGGAAAAAGTCTGTAGGAGACAAGTGTAAAGACCCAGGTGGCAACCCAAAGGGCATTTTGTAATAATATAAATAGAAGTTTAGGAAACAGTGGAAAGGACTTTTGGCAGGGAAATAATTTTCTGAACTTGTACGAGCTATCTTGCACTTGTTTCAAGAAAATAAAATCTACCTAATAAGAGCCTGGAGAGAACGTCTTTTGCATGGAAATGGATATTGGATGCATGTTGGATTGTTCCTGTGACTTCTATACTCTACTGTGAGATGTTTCTTTACTGTCTTGAATTATTTCTTTGTATTGAATGATCTTACTTCTCTCTGTGCAAATGAATTCTCCCTTTCACGAGTAATAGAATATGTTATATTTGTATTAGGAGCTATCTTCTAATATCTCCTGCTTTTGCTGTGGATCTATCTTTAAGGTTTAATGGTTGTCTGTTGAATTTTAGATAACTCTTCCAGTACATTACTCATACTCACAATTCGCTCCTTGCAGGGATAGTTTAGATTTATTTCAGTTTTAGACACAGATTTGTTTTCTAGTTCTACATTTAGATTAAATTAGTTAGGTGCTTGCATATCATTCTAAAACATAAAATCAAAAGAACGGTGGATCGGGCCATAACCGGTATAACTGGAGCAAATCTCCAAACCCACGGTTGCCAGAACCGCTAACCGGACGTATTCCCCATACCAAACGGTGGACAATCTAATTGGGATAGTCTACCGGGGAGGATCCCTTTCTGATTGATGCTGCGATCGCCGAGGCGTCAACAGGTCTCTGAAAGTTGAAAGTTGTGTCCTCCTTCATCCTTATGAGTCTTCTTGGATTTGTTGAAAGTTGTGTCCTCATCAAAAGTAACATCCTAGTTGAGTTCAATCTGGCGGAATCCTGGGATGTAGATACGATAAGCCTTTGATTCCTCACTATAGCCCACAAATATTCCCTTATTTCTGTAAAGTTCCAACTTCGATCTCTTCTCTTTTGGAATGTGAATGAATACAGGACATCCAAATATCTTTGGATGACTAACTTCAGGCTTCATACCGCTAAACATCTCTTCCGAGGACTTGTTTCTAAGAGCACTGTGAGAGATTTTGTTATGTACATATACTGCGGTTCTAGCTGCTTCTGCCCATAGATGCATGGGTAATTCTTGATCATGGATCATGGCCTTCACTGCTTCTATGATAGTTCTATTCTTCCTTTCAGCTACACCATTCTGTTGTGGATTATAGGGAATAGTAAGCTCCCTCTTAATCCCTACTTGTTTACATAAATATTTGAAATCACCTTAAGTGCATTCCCCTCCATTATATTTCCTTAGTATCTTTATCTTCTTTTCAGAGAGGTTTTCTACAAGATCCTTGAACTCTTTAAAAATTTCAAAGACTTCATTCTTACTCTTCATAAAATAAATCCATGTTTTGCGGGAGTAATCATCAATAAAAGAAGCATAGTAAACATACTTGCTTAATGAAGTGGTGTACATAGGTCCACAAATGTCTAAGTGAATAATGTCTAGAATACCTTTCACTTTGTTGTCACTACTTGGAAATGGATTCTTCGTACTCTTGAGCACATCCTTTGCATACGCCTTCATGATCAATCTAGATTTATGGTATTCCAGTCACCACCATACTCACTATTGGTAAGGTTTTGTAGTGTACATGATCTAGTATTATATGCCATAGCTCACAAGGGATCATGGTACTGGTAATCAATGTTGTATCTGCATGATACTTCAGTTTGTAAAGTCCTCCTTCTTCTACTCCAATGACTACTGTATCATTGATAGTCTTCCCCTTTGGCCACATAAGAACTTCACCATCTATGAATGCAATTCTAAGACCTTTCTTATCTACTGTTGAAATATATAGAAGGTTCTTCATCAAACCTGGTACATAAAGTACATCCTTCATGTTCATGGACTTTCCAGAGTGCAATCTGTAAGAGGCTTCTCCCATTCCTTTGATGGGATATTGATAATCATCTCCAAGCTTTAACTTGTGTGGAGATTCCTTCTGTATGAGATGTGAGAGGGATTCTTTGTATCATTTCATATGTTTTGAATCTCCACTAGCCAAGTATCACTTCCATGAGATACTGAACTAGTGAGGGATGATATTAGAACATATTCTTCACTAGAGTCTTCATCTTCTCTGGTTTTTACTTCTTCATCATACTCACTGTCTTCCAATGCATGAGCATGAAATATCTTCTTCTGCTTCTTATGATGTCCATATTTGAGTGGACAATATCTCGCAATGTGTTATGTTTTGTGACAGGAATAATATTCAACTGAAGATATGACTCTCTTGAACTTCTTTTTCTTCTGAGGTCTTTGAGATCTTCTTGGAGAGTCCTCACGGGAACGTACATCATTCTTCCTTTTTCTTCCACCTTTGGCATGGGTTTACAAAGCTTGATCTTCATTGTCATTTAGTTTCTCCTCTCTTACCACTATTCTCTCTTCTTCTTGTACATACTCTTCCCATAGTTGTCTGAACTAGATCAGTTTCTTTCTAGTGCATATGCCACAAACAAATGGTTCCCAATATCTGGGGAGACCATTCAGAGTAGTCATCACAACTTCAACATCTTCTACCATGTCTCCAATAGCTTCTAATTGTTCTTTGATATGGGACACTCTGTAGAAGTATGAGTTCATAGTCTCATATTTCTGGATCTTCACACCCTTGAGTTGATTTCTCAAGGTCATCTTCCTATTAATGTTCTTCCCTTCAAATAGGTTGGTCAAGGAATCGAATATTTCTTTCAGATTCTTTTTTGAAGACACTTGAGGGATCAAGTGATATTTTATAGAATCAACTATGATCCTCTTTGACTTGACCATATTCTTCTTATGCATTGCTTTGGCTTCATCTCCCTCTGGTTCTGTAAGTCCTTCCTTTATAATTACTTCTAGGTCATGTTCTTCAAGAATGAGCATGACTCTATACTTCCATGCCATGAAATTCTTAGCTCCTTCAAGCTTCTCATCAAGCTTGGTATTTTTTGTCATCTTGATAATATGAGAACCTCAAATTGAAATAGAATATATTTGAGACTTACTAGAAAATTTGTCCTTTTGAAAATTGTTTCTACCTTGACCTAGGGTTTGTCAAAGAAACCCTAATTTTCCAACTTCAGAATTTTTGAAAACTAATTGGATGAGAAAATTTGCCTCCTCAAGGAGAGTTGAGAAAATTACTCCTTCTCCCAAATCTGTTATCAGATGATCCAAAAAATTGATGCCCTAGTTCTCCCGAGCTATAGTGGGGAACCCAAAAATAAAAATTCTCGGAATTGAATTCTGCTTCGACAGAAAGATGTGCCCTGGTGAGGTGATTTAGATGTACCTCCTTTTTCAGCTGATCTGTTGAGGGATATCCTGAAACAATAAGCCCTAGTTTCTGCAGTTGCAGAGGCTGCACAATGTTTTTCTTTCAAGCCTGCTCCTATCCCATGTTAGTTTTTACTTGTTTAGCATAATAACATTAAACAATCTATCATTGAAATAAATACAAGCACAACAATCACAATGAACACAATATTTCTCTTGGGGAAACCACAAGGGAGAAAACCTCAGCAAAATATTCCTCAATATAGAATTCACAAAGTACAAAGATAAAACCCAAGACAAAATTAACTTCTCCTCCACTTGTGCGAACTTATCTCTCTCTCCTATGCGAACTTGTGTGATTGAGTTGAGTGATTACAAATGAGAGACTCGTCCTCTATTTATATTCTTTCATTGGGGTGACTTTTCCACAATTGGGCCGACTTCTCCTAACTAACTGGGCTGACTTGTCAAATGCAAAATATAATAATCTTTTATGGGTTCTTCTAGGCCGACGAAAGACCTAGGGTTTACATTGACTCTTTCAATGATTCTTACATTATTAATTCCATCAATGACATATCCTGAAGGAGGAATACAATAATACAATAGATAAGTGCAAGTAGAATATCTTACGCAGTTACATTTCTTTAACATTTTATGCTAGTTGATGTATAAAAATGATACTATTTAACATTATTTTCCATAAAGTGATGATTCACATAAACTCAACAAAACGTATACCATATATTTCTAAATAACATATTAAAAACATAACAATTATTCTCAAATAAAATCTTCAATTCAAAACATTACAAAAATATCTTATCAAACAAATTTCAACTTTGACATTTTCCTCAATGCTATGAAACTAATTAGCAATATCATGCATCTCAAAATCTTCATTGAAATTGACATTTTCTGCTGCTTGGTTCTCTTCCTGGACCTCAATGTATTCTTCCATTGGGTCCTCTACTTCTACAAAATGCCCAAAGTGATATTTTCCGAACATCCCTTTTAAAGGAGGCTGAGGCTCTTTTGACATATTTTCCACAAGTGACTCACTAAATTCTCCTTTCTTCAAACCAACTTCCTACATTTCATCTGGAAGAACTTTCATAGCATTAATTCTTTTCTTGATATAATTGCACTATAGTAGATCATTCTCAATGGATATGGAATTTCTTCCTTTTTGTAATGAGCATGCTATTGTTGTACCTAATCAACACATAGAAAACAAAAAAAGTTAAATAACATAATAAAACATAAATTTAAAAAATATATATTACTGAATTGAGATTACAACACTAGTTTCATATGCAATATAAAAAATATTACCTGATCCCGAGAACAAATCTAAAACGTAATATCCTTCTCTTGAAAAAATATTTATGAGATAATTAATCAATGCTTGTGGGTTCTAGTAGATGTTTACAGTCTCTCCTTTCAAATCTCTTTCTTCATATGTCAACTTGTTAACCACGAAAATATAAGACAATATTTGACTATATTTGCCTTCACTCTTTTCATTGATTAAAAGAGTTTCATAGGTCTCATATTTTGTCCAACATGCAAGATGTATGTTTTCAGTATCACTCATAAATGGATCAGTGCTGAAGCTACGAATGTTAGGCTTATGCCTGTAATAGAAATAGATAAGAATCTAATTAACTTATAGAAAAATAATTTTGGTTTCTAAATTCAAATGTTTAATAATATACTACAAATATCTTACCAATACAGTTGTTTCCCTAAGTTTTATTTATCCTTGAAGGTTGTTAGCACTATGTAACACCTCTCTTTTACATTACTACCTGAACTATTATTATATGTTGTATTTGCTTAATTGTGAGACTTCATCGGTTTGACGACATTGTGGACATATGGTTCTATTATTTTCCCGAGATATGTGTGTGTGTGTGTAATATTGTTAGTATTATGGTCTACAGTCATGTTTATATATATATCATGTGTTAATTATGTTTCATATATGCAAATTACTGAATGATGGGTACGTGGATACCATTTAATTAATATGTTGAATGAATGAATGTTGTACAAGGTGCATGGTGAATATAAATGAATTGATTATTGTTTTGTTGTGATGAAATGCATGTGTACATGTTGAGGATTTATGAATGATATTCTAGATAGTATGTCAGAGACTAAATTACAGGTTAAAATGGCTAAGTGATAGCTAGATCCTACGAGGTGGGAGAGCCTCAGGGACATGGACTCTGAAAGATAAATGGTATGCAAGTGATGCATTATTTATTTTCGCATGATTATTATGTTGTTTATTATGATGTATGGGTGGGGTGGGGTTTCAAGAAATTAAGTACGATGACAAACTAAGTACAAGTGCAACACAGTTATTATGTCGGGTAGACATAGTCCCTTGTTCCATTAGGGGGGTAGAGGCTTTACCCACCATTTATCCCCGAAAATCAGAGTCATGGGAGGGCTGTGCTATGACGCTCTCCCCAAGGTGTGTGATGATGACTGGTGGTTTCCTACTGGGGAAGCTTGGTCGATGTAGTCGGCACTTCCGCTTACGGGTTCTAACAGGAGCCGGTCATGGCTTGACACTTCAGGGTAGTCCAACAGAGGAAAGGATAGGATGTGGAAGCTAGTTTTGAATTAGGTAGACGATGTAGGTAGATAGGTGTAGCTTGAAGTCGGGAAGTAAACTTGATCTAACTATGTATGTTGAGGAACTTGCGGAGCCATGTGTCATAAATTAGTAACTGGTATTATTGTTCATCGGTTAAATTTATATAACTAAGTGAATGATTCAACAGTCAAGTTGTGTTAAGAATGCGTTAGTAAATCGTAAATTAATTGATTGAGTATGTTGTGTGGTTTAGTACTATTAGTGTACCTACACGAGGTATGTAAGCCGTAACTACGCTTAGATAACTCATCGACATATGTGTCAATTGTGTGAAATAATACTAAACTATAATGTTTAGGAATTAATTACATTATTACTACTTACCTAACCAGGAGATTAAATTAATACGTCGAGTTAGTAAATTTTAGTTTAATAATTGAATACGATAAATGAGTAACATAGGTGTTAATGAATGATGATTAAGTAAAAATGTTAATTATTGTTGATTAATGTTATTAATGTTGATTAATGTTAATTATTGTCGATTAATGTTAATAATGTTGATGAATGTTAATTATTGTCGATTAATGTTAATAATGTTGATTAATGTTAATTATTGTCGATTAATGTTAATTATTGTCTATTAATGTTAATAATGTTGATTAATGTTAATTATTGTCGATTAATGTTACTAATGTTGATTAATGTTAATTATTGTCGATTAATGTTAATAATGTTGACTAATGTTAATAAGTGTAAATGGTATAAGCTATTTTAATTATCTCGTTATTATAGGTTAACGATGTTAATAATATTAATTAAAAATATTATTAACTGGATTCCTTAAATTAACTATGTGTTAATAATGTCAATTAATATTAATGAGACTATTATTGTCTTAAGTAATAGTTGTTAAATAGTTTAATAATAGACTAAGGTATAATATGGAACTAGGAGAATGAGTTGATTTAAGTCTTAGTTAATATTAATTAATTAATATAAATATACATTGATAACTTTTAAGTATAATTAATTGTAATTGCGTAAATCAATAAGGATATTAGTTATAATTCTGAAACTTGGATTATAATATTCATGGTTAAAACTTAATTAGGTGAATATGTAAATGTATGTATATATTATCATGTCACAAATAATTGTTAATCAAGTAATAAGGTGGCCGACTATTCGGTAATACTTTATTGTTATTATTATTTTTGAGTTCGGAAATTATTATACATTAATAAGAAGTTTTGACTGATTTGGTGTAGTGATAGGGCATTGAAACTGCGTAAATAAATTTGGTTGACTTTTACATATGTAAATAGCCCAAGAATTTAAAGGATAATAATTATTAATTTAAATGGTAAATAAATTAATTAATTAAATAACAGAAGTTAATGTTTTGATTCAAATGTTAAGGGCTCGAGGAGGACTTGGGATTTGGGAAACACTTATGTTGGAGATAGGGTATTAATGGCAAGGGAGAATAGTCGGAAAAGGAGGAGAATAAGGTCAAGAAGACATAAACATTTGGGGGATCATCCAACTTGGCATGATTTTGGGGATTTTTAGCAGAGATAGAAAGATTACAAATAGGAGGAAGAAGGGGGTTCTTGTTGGAGAATTTTTGAAGGGGAGAACTGGTTGGCTTGTACTCGGTTTTGGCTCGGGGGTTTAAAGGGGAACTTTTGGAGCTGGGTGGTCGACGAGACCTCGCCAGTTTGTAGGATAGCATACCATATTGTCTGGTCGGTTCAGTTTCAGGGGTTTGGGAAGGCTTTTGGTTGCAGGGCATACAACAAGGTAAAAGAGCAAAAAGGGGTCTACTAGCTATTTACATGTATTTCTCCTACATGTATATTGATACATTTCTAACTCTGTTAATTATACTAATTCAAGCTATTTGATAATTAAATTTATGTGAATGAGTTCATGTATTTATATGTTGTTACACCTACACAAAGTAGTAAATGTTAGAATTAGATAACAGTAAATTATTTACAACCTGTAAATGTAAATGTGTTATATTATTTTACAAGCATGATATTTAAACCTAAACTAGAAACCAAAACATAGACCTAAAATAGAATGAAAACAAAGCTAAGAAGGAAACATAGATTTATTTATTAATTAGGACATGGGTCCTACACATTGCTCCTCCTTATACATCTGAATGGAAAACAAGAAATATCCATAGGGGTGATGTTGTGACGTCCTGAAATCCTGAAACCACTTTATTGAATGACTTGTATGTATAAGGCTGACAATCATAAGTAATGTTTTTGATATTGTATCCATGAGGGATATCTGCAATAACAAGGGAGTACTCCTTTTTGGGAACAAGATTTGCAATGTTTGCACAATCATCAAAAATCACTTTATATTGCACAGTGTCGAGCCCATTCCAAACGTGATGATCAACGGTGTCGTCAAGTTCAACATTTGCAAGATGTTATCTTCTTTGTCATTCTATTTTGGCTCTTTGAATATGAATTTTGAAAGACTCCGGTACTGCATTCTTCTTTGACATCATTGAAAACAAAATTATTGTTGATGTATATATAACTTCAGAATGTATTTCACCTATGTATATTGTACTCCTATAGAGATGTTATTATTCCTCTATACGGAAATGTCATCATTTGTATTGGGGTCGGCCCTGATTAGTATAACCATGGGTTATTAGTCTGAGTTAGACAAGTCGGCCCTGGTAGGTTATTAGGCAGGTCAGATCATGTATAAATAGAGTGCGGGAGGCACTCTATTTGATCATCTCATTATTCACTTCTACACTACTCAGAAAGTGGCACACTAGTGGAGGAGGAGGTTCAACTACTAGGAGGACTATCTCTATGTACTTGGGTTGAATCATTGCTCTTTCTATCTCTGAGGAAGTTGTGGGGTTTTTCACCTTTATGATTTTCCCCAGTAAAACTCTGTGTGTCTATTGTCTCATGTGATTGCTTGGTGTTATTGATATGCATTGTTATACTTGATATGTTGTATGTGTTATTCTCTCAGTAAAGATCCTAGAGTATTTTGGATTAATGCTCAAAAATTAAAATGGTATTAGAGCTAACCTGAGAAGAAGACACTCTACAGTTGCGAAAGCTAGGGCTTCTTGTTTATTGGGTTTCTCTCCACGTATCTTGAAAGGAAGTAGGGTATTTTGACTCTCCTCAGCAAGGCACATATTTCTGTCCAATCAGAATTTAATTCTGGGCACTTTCATTTTTGGCCTAAAAATTAGGGTTTCCACAAAAATAGGAATTTTTGAAATATGAGACCATAGCTAGAAGCGCCTTGGAAAAATCGAATTTTATAGCTTTGGATAGAGATTTTAGGTTGGGTGAAGCTCCGGGAAACTCAAACCCTAATTCAGGGTCCTCCCAAGTGAATCTGAGACATTGAAAAGCATTTATGAAGGGTGAAACTTTGCAGATTTCAAATTCTGAATATACCAAGCTGATTAGCTCATCAAGGTGCATCTTTCTATCCTTTCAGAAAGTTGAAATTCACATTTTGAATTTTTAGGGTTTCTCTGACAAACCCTAATTGAACACCAAATCTGGATTTCTGCAAATCAAGTGGTAAGACCTAAATCTTTTCTATTTCCATTTGAAGTACTCTTTAATATGTCTCACCACACCAATCTTGAGGATAAGCTTGAAGGGGTTGATAAATTCCGAGCATGGAAGTATAGGATTGGGTTAATCTTGGAAGAAAATGAATTGGATACTTACATAAGTTCTGAGGTCCCTGTCCCAGAGGAAGAAGAGGCTAAGGCCTTGCATAAGAAGAACTTGGTCAAGGAAAAGGGGATCATTGTTGATTCTATCAAAGACCATCTCATACCATATGTGTCATCTCTAAAGACACCCAAGGAGATGTTTGACTCCCTGACCAAGCTATTTGAAGGGAAGAACATAAATCGGAAGATGACTCTGCGGAATCAATTGAAAGGGGTAAAACTTCAGAATGGAGAGACCATTCAATCCTATTTCTCTAAGGTCTCTTAGATCAAGGAACAACTTGAAGCTGTGGATGAAGTGGTGGAGAATGGTGAAATTGTTATGACCACTTTGACTGGCCTACCTAGGTCATGGGATTCCTTTATCCAAGGAATATGTGCAAGAAGAAAATTGATCTCCTTCAGTAGGATATGGGAGAAATGCTCTCAAGAAGAAGCTAGGCTTGTGGCCTGAGAAGAAAAGATGGGGAATGAAGATCAAACTCTCACAGCACACACCAAGAAAGGAAAGTTTAAGAGGGAGCCATCCCACTTTAGGAAATCTTCACACCACCATTATCATAAGGATAAGAAAGATCTCAAATGATTCACATGCAATGAGAAGGGACACTTTGTTGCTGATTGTCCCAAGAAGAAGAAAGACAACAACAACAATTTCAACAACAAGAAGAAAAACAACAAGAAGAGATATCATGCTCATGATGTCGAGGATGATGAACCTCCCAAGAAGAAGGCTAGAGCAGAAAGTGATGATTCATCAAGTGAAGATGAATATGTTCTAATATCTGCTCTCATAGGTACTATCTCTCATGGATGTAATGATTGGCTCATTGATAGTGGGGCTTCCAAACACATGATTGGGTTTAAAGAATCTTTTGCAAATCTATCTGAACATGAGTTACCCCATAAGGTGAAACTTGGGGATGACTATCAATATCCTATCAAAGGAAGTGGTGAAGCCTCCTACAACCTAGACTCTGGGAAGTCTTTGAAGATGAAAGATGTTCTATATGTACCTGGGCTCAAGAAGAACTTACTCTCCATATCTATATTGGATGCAAAAGGCATGAGGGTTGCATTTGTAGATGGCCAAGTCCTAACGTGGCCAAAGGGTAAAACTATAGATGATGCAGTAGTGATTGGAGAGAAAGAGGGAGGATTGTACAAATTGAAGGGACAACCTGAACATGCTATGGTACATGAATCCATGGAGCCAAGTGAACTTTGGCATAGAATGCTTGCACATGTGCACTATAGAGCACTACCAATTGCAAGTAAAGTTGTAGAGGGTTTTCCTCAAATCAAGACAAGGCATGAAGGGGTTTGCAAAGGATGTGCGAAAGGAAAGAACATTAAGAAGGAATTTCCAAGTAGTGAAAGCAAAGCTAGAGGAATCTTGGAAATTATCCACTCCGATGTATGCATTCCAATGTCATCTAGTTCTCTAAGTGGGTATGTATACTATGTCTCTTTCATTGATGATTTCTCTAGGAAGACTTGGGTTTACTTCTTAAAGAACAAAGATGAAGTGTTTGATAAGTTCAAGGAATTCAAAGCCTTGATAGAAAATCAAACTGATAAGAAGATCAAGACACTCAGATCCGACAATGGCGGAGAATTCACTTCAGTTGATTTCAAGAAGCTATGTAGTGATTCAGGGATTAAGAGGGAGTTGACTGCTCCCTACAATCCACAACATAATGGAGTTACAGAAAGGAAGAATAGAACAATCATGGAAGCAGCACGGGAAATGCTGCATGACCAGGATCTTCCCATTCATCTATGGGCAGAAGCAGTTAGGACAGTTGTATATTTGCAGAACAGAACACCTCACAATATTTTGGACAACAAGACACCAAAAGAGGTATTCTCTGGTAAGAAACCTGAAGTTAGCCATCTCAAAATATTTGGTTGTCTAGTATACACTCATGTTCCAAAAGAAAAGAGGACAAAGCTAGATCCTTCAGGAAAGAAGGGCATCTTTGTGGGGTACAGTGAAAGCTCGAAGGATTACAGAATATACTTTCTAGGGTTCAAGAAGATTGATGTCAGCAGGGATGTGTAACATCCCTCAATTTTGACGCCTATTATTATTATATTTGTAAAAATAATTTTGAATTTTGTAATTGGCCATGGTGAGGAGCTCAAGGCCAAGGCCCCACCAATGGACCTCGGAAGTATCGTTACCTCTTTTCCTAGGTTATAAGTTATTAATCATAAACTTATAAATGATGCAAGTAAAAGCAAGGAGGTAACTAAGACGTTAAGTAACTAAATCCTCTAAGCAAAATGTAAAAAGGCTAGCAAGCCTTGAGAGTTAGGTTTTGGGTCAGAGACATTTGAGGGTAAGAAACTAGGGACATTTACCTCAGTGGAGCCTAACCAAGGCTAAAAGACTAGAAGGGTACTATAGACACATACTTATATATATATATATCATATGAAAGAATTAGCCATTAGTTGCGATAACTATTGGATGGAGATTATACATATATATATATAGTGTTAAATATGAGAGACAAATGTATATTATTATATATATATTAAATATATATATGAAAGAACTTAACAATAGTTGTGATAACTATTGAATTATTTTTGTATGCATCTATGATAAATATATATATAAAAGAAACTAAACCAATAAGTGTGAGAACTATTATATGCATCTATACTTATATGTTAAATATATATATATATGAAAGACCCACAAAGAAGGGTTAAAATAACATGCGAAGGTAGTAGTACTAAGGATATATATGTAATATATATATAGGAATAATGTATGATGTTTACTTATTTATCAAGGAACTGATGCATATATTAAAAGTATACTGCACTATGGCCATAATTTGTATACGCTCACTGTGGTTGTATGTATATGATAATTAGTTAGCTTTCCCACACCACTATTACTGCGATAGTGGAAGCAGTTGGAGTAATAACTAAGGATCTAGTGGAGTGTAGAAATGATGGAAGTGGCCATTTCAGTTTTGAGATTTTAGTGTCTACGGATCGCCAAGTTTCACTTGTAATTGGAGGTGAGACCTTTTCGGTTTTATTTTGAGGAAACCGTTTAAAGAGTGGAACTCTTACCCTTGCCAGCTATCATAATTAAACCCATTTTTAGTGAAGAAGGGATTCGGCCGTTGATGTGGTGGGAGGAATACAACTTTATTACATAGCCAAACTATAGTGGGGGAACCTGTCATTACTTACCCACTACATCGTGGGTGAAAGGGGAGAGCTCACAGTTGGGCATCAGTAAACTTATATGAGTGGAGAAACGATATGTTGGGGGATCCTGGTGTCATTTTAGAGTTGGATTGGTTTTAAACAGGGCGGGAGTAATCTGTTTTGGGGAATACATAATCATCTATGCAAGGGATCTCTGGATGATGGAGGTTTTCCATAATGAGATATTTCGGCATCCTGCTATTGTTATGAGAGAGGGACGAAAAATGGAAAAAGGAAGGGCGCAGTCTGTAGGGATGGGCGGTAAGAAACCTCTGCAACAAACTTTGCATGATAACAATAGACTGTAAATAAAATATCTTCGTATTTACATTGATTTATGGTTAACGTTATCCCTATGAACAACAATCTCTATTTATATTATGTAGCTTGTAGATATTTACCCAGAGAATTTGTTAAATCACTCTTATATGATTTGTAAATCGTTATATATAACTGTGTTCAATTAGAATAGTAAGAAGCTGAGCGACCTCTTTAGAATCGACTCATACCCTGAGGTTATAGGAAACTCGCATCACGAATGTGTGCCATGGTACCCTGCGGTCGAAAATTCGTAGTCCTTGTACAATAATTTTGTTTCAGTTTTGTTTTATTTTTCAGTATTATGCATTCTTATGTTGTGACTTTAACTACCCGCATGGATCCGTCGAGTATGGAGGAAGGGACGCTGTAGATTCTCATCGAATTTTGGTTTGCCTGATATCTTTATTTGCAATCGATTGAGTAATTTCTGAAGTTGCCTGCGTTGATTCATTTCTAGAAACTCTGCTTTATACTGTCATACTTTATGTTGTGTTCTAAACACTATTTATTTTTAGAATTATTGAGTCATGGCTGACTGCACTTGGAATGACGGGATGGTTGTAAGCCGAATTCCAAAATTACCCTTATTTTATTACATTGTTGTTTTGCTGCTTAGATTTTCTTAAGAATATTGTTTGTTGCTTAGTATTTGGGAGATAATCGTTGTGTTCATTATACATTCCTGTCGTAGATGGGCATTCTCCTCGGAAGGAATCAACCCATGTCTGTGTATATATGTTTCAACACATCTTCCTTGGATAGGTTTCACTTTATGATCATGAGATAGATTTCTTTCTCTCATCAGTCTTACCAGCTACTTGTTCTATATTTAAATATTAGAGTGTCTCTACACATGCATTATTGGTTTACGATCTCCACACAGCCTGGTAGCTGCCTCATAGCTCCCAGTGTATTATTGATTTTCTCTTAACAAAACTCTCTCTTGTGTAGTTTCCCCTTATATGTGTGGGCATTTAGAATTGGGTAGGTTTCATATATACCTCTGTTCAGAATGATTGGGAAGGAGACGTAGAAGTATAGATCCACATTTGGTATTCTTTTTGGATTTTGTTGAGATATATATGTTAGACTTGCATTCTGATTTATTACACTTATTTTATTTTGTTGGGTGATTTAGGCTGTATTTTCTAAATTGCAGTATTTTTCTTTGATATTTCAACCCTTAGAAAATTGTAGGATTGTTGTCGTCCTTCCTTCATTACCTAAAAGAATTGAAATGGGTTCTGCTGGTGATTTCTTGGAAAAATATATTGCATAAGATCTTATTATACTTGGAAAAATTCATATTTTTGGTCGAAGCTCCCTTTGATAGGTAGGGTCTAAAACATATCCTTATAAGTGAATCTTGAGAATTAATTTTTTATATTTGGTATTAGTAACTAAAACTCAACTTGGTATTAACGTTTGGTCTCTGTATCAAAGATCTTAATAAATATCTCGAATCTTTGGGTTTATTTCGTAATTATGATTCCTCCATAATGTGTATGTAATATATAAATATATAAATATATATATATGATAGATTTGTGATAATGTTGAATTCATATTTGAATTCATATTTTAATACAACACGACCTTTTGTGGACGTAGCCCAAGGAGAGGGTGAACCACGTTAAAATCGTCTCTCCCTATGTTGTTGTCTTCCTTGTGTATTCTCATGATATTGTGTCTTATTATGTTTCAGCTTGGTGTATTTGGGTATGGGTAATTGTGTTTCATGTATTTTTAACTATGATGACCTCTATCCCCTACAAGCATATATGTTAAAAATGGATACTTTTCCTTGTTAATTCATGTGTATTCTTCTTATGCGTCATCATCTGTTGAATGGATTTAGACTTAGTGATGATTTTGTAAGCAAATATAAATATGAGAAATGGTTAAATTTTCTATTTTTGTCATACATCGTATTAGCTTTAAGGTTGCACAGGTTTTACAGCCGAAATGTTATAGGAATCAAATAAGAATTGTGTTGTCTCAAATTAGTAGGAGGTTGTGTAAAGTAGGTTGTAATACATCATCCAAATGAAGAATTATAGATTCAACTAGATGACTTTACGGCATGCAAAAATTGAGGAATGCATATCTAAGTGTTACTATATTTTCTATCTTATTGTCATTTAGCCAATTAGATCATTAATGATAATTTATGAGATGTTTAATGATCTACTTTTAGTTGTAAAGTGGATTTAAATGTTGAAACATTACACTTCCGCAAAGCATTTAATGGAAATTAAACCGCTTAGAAAAATTTTAAAATTTTACGAAATTTGGGGATGTGACATATGGTATCAGAGCAGTAGGTTAAAACACTCGGGCCTATTGGGCTCAACATTTAGTGAGTAAAGCATGAATATTGATAAACTAATCAGTCGAGTTGTTTTTTTTACGATGCATGGACTGGGATGGACAAGGAGTTAACGTCATCTGAATTCAACTTCAAGGTCTCCAAAAAAGGAGTAAGGATAAATATTTTTCAATATTTGTTCTTATTTACAAAATCATGAGTAAGGTATGTTATCTTTGTCATCAGTTTTCACTTCGTTGAATAGTATTATCTTAGAATGTGATATCTAGTTGAAATTATTTCATTTAAAATGAAATGATTCATGTATTATGAATGAGTAACCTTGTTAAGGAGAATAGAAGTATCATTTAATTCCGTATTTTAGTCATTGAAATTTTATCACTAGGCGCATAACATATGAACTTCATTTGGTTAAAAATATAGTATTAATAAACTCCAAAAGAAGAGAGGTTGTTCAGTTAGGCTAGGTTACTTAAGCATCTTCAATTACAGTAACTACATCTTAGTTAGTATTGCAAGGTAACTACGACAGATTCATATAATGCTATTTTAGGAAATAATGCCTTGTAGATATAATAGAATATGTTAGAAGTTGTAACCACATATTGTTCGGTGCATTTTTTAATATTGTTTTACTTAAGTTTTGATAGTTGCAAAATTTATATCGACTATTTTCATTCTCTTATCTATAGAGTCGCCTAAGTAATTGTTCCTTTAAATGCTGATATACAAAATGAATTTGACGTACTAGGCCACAAATTATGCATCAATTTATGTGACTAATGTGATTGAATACTATCCTTATGAAAAAAATCATTAATTGTTAAAGGTTAAGATTTTATTACTTAACCATAGTTGTGTTTCATCTCAGAAATTTCTTTATAGTTATAAGAATGATAAGGATAAGGCTAAAAATTTATTATTGCGTAGCAATATTTTCCAGGATTTTAAAGTAAACTTATTTGCGAATACATACCAATTTAAATATTTTTTAAATAGACTATCGATAGGATTTATCTTCTAATAGGAGTTTGATTTTTAGGAGAGAAGAATCCTAACATTGTTGAGATTGATTGAGCACGGAATCTTTTAGCATTGAAAAAATTATTAAAATATTTGGATGATGAGTATCAATTTGAAATAAATCTATATGCAACTAAATGTTTAAACTATGAGGCTAACATGTTTGTTTGATAGCAGATTTGGCCTCAAACTCACACTAAGGATGATGAAGAGTTTATATCAGGATGAACTGAAGGGGATGCATAAGCTAATTTAACAAGCATGTGTATAATGCTATGGAGCTGATGTGTTCAATTGTTGAGCAATTGAAACAAATAAATTTTTCTTTATACTAACATTTCAGGAATTGATCTTAACTTCGACTGATGACATGACCAAGAAGAACGTTTAGTATAAAAGCACTTATACAGATAAGTTGAACTAAATCGCTCAAAAGCAAGTAATGATTTACTTTTGATTTTATCACGATTAGTGATGAGGTTTAGGATTGATGATGTGTAACCATCAAAATGCAAAGAATATGATG
Source organism: Larix kaempferi (assembly GCA_027924585.1). NCBI lineage: Eukaryota > Viridiplantae > Streptophyta > Pinopsida > Pinales > Pinaceae > Larix > Larix kaempferi. The sequence goes on along the minus strand of BSBM01001296.1, from coordinate 196,684 downwards.
AGTGAATCTAATTTTGGTTGCTATTTTGTGGCATACAGGAATTAATAAATGTTTGTCATAAAGAGGTGTTTCCTGGACTCAAATGAGAAGGTTTGAGAGGAAAGGAAATTAACTCCGGGCTCAGGTAGAGCAGACAGCATCATGAACTCACTTACTAGCCGTTGCAGGGTGCAACTTCCCTAAATTGTGGTCATGTTCCCCATGGAAGTGGAACAGAGTAGGAAGAATAAGCGAAATTATTTCCTCAAAGGATGAGGAAGAATGATGAACAATTATTGTTTTGAAATTTTGTATACTCATGTAGTACTAAAGAACGTTGGAAGATCTTGTATGATTTGTGTAATGTGCAGGATATAAGTGAAAAGAGGTTGCGGGAAATTGGAAAAATGTAAAGATGATCAAAGCATGAGAACAAAGGAAAGAGAAGGCGGTGACTGGATGCAAAAAAACAAACCGATGAACACCAAGGACGGTGTTATCTTTAAGGGGTGGAGTGTGTAACATCCCTCAATTTCGACGCCTATTGATATTGTATTTGTAAAAATAATTATGAATTTTGTAATTGGCCATGGTGAGGAGCTCAAGGCCAAGGCCCCACCAGTGGACCTCGGAAGTATCGTTACCTCTTTTCCTAGGTTATAAGTTATTAATCATAAACTTATAAATGACGCAAGTAAAAGCAAGGAGGTAACTAAGACGTTAAGTAACTAAATCCTCTAAGCAAAATGTAAAAAGGCTAGGAAGCCTTGAGAGTTAGGTTTTGGGTCAGAGACATTTGAGGGTAAGAAACTAAGGACATTTACCTCAGTGGAACCTAACCAAGGCTAAAAGACTAGAAGGGTACTATAGACACATACTTATTTTGAGGAAACCGTTTAAAGACTGGAACTCTTACCCTTTCCAGCTATCATAAATAAACCCGTTTTTAGTGAAGAAGGGATTCGGCCATTGATGTGGTGGGAGGAATACGTCTTTATTACGCAGCCAAACTATAGTGGGGGAACCTTTCATTACTTACCCACTACATCGTGGGTGAAAGGGGAGAGCTCACAGTTGGGCGTCAGTACACTTATAACAGTGGAGAAACGGTATGTTAGGGGATCCTGGTGTCATTTTAGAGTTGGAGTGGTTTTAAACAGGGGGGGGGGATAATCCTTTTTTGGGAATACATAATCATCTATGCAAGGGATCTCTAGACGATGGAGGTTTTCCATCATGAGATATTTCGGCATCCTGCTATTGTTATGAGAGAGGGACGAAAAAGGGAAAAAGGAAGGGCGCAGTCTGTAGGGATGGGCACTAAGAAACCTTTGCAACAAACTTTGCATGATAACAATAGACTGTAAGTAAAATATCTCCGTATTTATATTGATTTATGGTTAACGTTATCCCTATGACCAACAATGTCTATTTATATTATGTAGCTTGTAGATATTTACCCAGAGAATTAGTTAAATCACTCTTATATGATTTGTAAATCGTTATATATAACTTTGTTCAATTAGAATAGTAAGAAGCTGAGTGACCTCTTTAGAATCGACTCATGCCCTGAGGTTATAGGAAACTCATATCACGAATATGTGCCATGGTACCCTGCAGTCAAAAATTTGTAGTCCTTGTACAATAATTTTGTTTCAGTTTTGTTTTGTTTTTCAGTATTATGCATTCTTATGTTGTGACTTTAACTACCCGCATGAATCCGTCAAGTATGGAGGAAGGGACGCCGTAGATTCTCATCAGATTCTTGTTTGCCTGATATCTTTATTTGCAATCGATTGAGTAATTTCTGAAGCTTCCTGCGTTGATTCATTTTTGGAAACTCTGCTTTATACCGTCATACTTTATGTTGTGTTCTAAACACTATTTATTTTTAGAATTATTTAGTCATGGCTGACTGCGCTTGGAATGACGGGATGGTTGTAAGCCGGATTCCAAAATTACCCTTATTTTATTACATTGTTGTTTTGTTGCTTAGATTTTCTTAAGCATATTGTTTGTTGCTTAGTATTTGGGAGATAATCGTTGTGTTCATTATACATTCTTATGGTAGCTGGGAATTCTCCTCGGAAGGAATCAACCTACGTCTCTGTATATATGTTTCAACACGTATGCCTTGGATAGGTTTCACTTTATGATCACTAGATCAATTTCTTTCTCTCATCAGTCTTACCAGCTACTTGTTCTATATTTAAATGTTAGAGTGTCTCTGGACATGCATTATTGGTTTACGATCTCCACACAGCCTAGTAGCTGCCTCATAGTTTCCAGTGTATTATTGATTTACTCTTAACAAAACTCTCTCTTGTGTAGTTTCCCCTTATATGTGTAGGCATTTAGAATTGGGTAGGTTTCATATATACCTCTGTTCAGAATGATTGGGAAGGAGACGTAGAATTACGGATCCACGTTTGGTATTCTTTTTGGATTTTGTTGAAATATATATGTTAGACTTGCATTCTGATTTATTACACTTATTTTGTTTTGTTGGGTGATTTAGGTTGTATTTTCTAAATTGCTGTATTTTTCTTTGATATTTCAACCCTTAGAAAATTGTAGGATTGTTGTCGTCCTTCCTTGATTACCTAAAAGAATTGAAATGGGTTCTGTCGGTGATTTATTGGAAAAATATATTGCATAAGATCTCATTATACTTGGAAAAATTCATATTTTTGGTCGAAGCTCCCTTTGATAGGTAGGGTCTAAAACATATCCTTATAAGTGAATATTGCGAATTAATTTTTTATCTTTGGTATTAGTAACTAAAACTCAACTTGGTATTAACGTTTGGTCTCCATATCAAAGATCTTAATAAATATCTTGAATCTTTGGGCTTATATCGTAATTATGATTCCTCCATAATGTGTATGTAATATATAAATATATATATATGATAGATTTGTGATAATGTTGAATTCATATTTGAATGCATGGAAGCTAACATGCACCAACATTTATATGATAAACACAAGTGAGTACGTATTATGTGAAATATAGAGGTAAGTCTTTTTAAATATATATATACAAAGGAATACACAGATAGATTTAGGTATTCTAAGTTAATGCGTTGTTAATATTAGGAAGAATATAGGTACATACATCAGAGTTAGATTTCGACAAGATGAGTTTTCGAATTGGAAAAAGAAACTCTATTAGGTTGTTATAATATTTTTGTAGTAGTTGCTAAGAATTGTTTTAGATTCTCGAGGAGAGAGGTTGAAAGAAAGAAAATTATGGCAACATTTATGCTGCAAGATGTAACCTATTCCCTTTGACATTTTAATACAACACAACCTTTTGTGGACGTAGCCCAAGGAGCGGGTGAACCACGTTAAAATGGTCTCTCCCTATGTTGTTGTCTTCCTTGTGTATTCTCATGATATTGTGCCTTATTATGTTTCAGCTTGGTGTATTTGGGTATCGGTAATTGTATTTCATTTATTTTTAACTATGATGACCTCTATCTCCTACAAGCATATATGTTAAAAATGGATACTTTTCCTTGTTAATTCATGTGTATTCTTCTTATGCGTCATCATCTGTTGAATGGATTTAGACTTAGTGATTATTTTGTAAGCACATCTAAATATGAGAAATGGTTAAATTTTCTATTTTTGTCATACATCGTATTAGCTTTAAGGTTGCACAGGTTTTACAGCTGAAATGTTGTAGGAATCAAATAAGAATTGTGTTGTCTCAGATTAGTAGGAGGTTATTCTCTTACTCACATAAATATCCAAAGGATGAAAGAGGTTGCGTAAAGTAGGTTGTAATACATCATCCAAACGAAGAAATATAGATTCAACTAGATGACTTTACGGCATGTAAAATTTGAGGAATGCATATCTAAGTGTTACTATATTTTCAATCTTATTGTCATTTAGCTAATTAGATCATTAATGATAATATATGAGATGTTTAATGATCTCCTTTTAGTTTTAAAGTGGATTTAAATGCTAAAACATTACACTTCCGCAAAGCATTTAATGGCAATTAAACTACTTAGAAAAATTTTAAAATTTTACGAAATTTGGGGATGTGACAGGATGTAACATTTGATGAAGACTCAGCTTTCATCAAGTCAAGAAAGGAACCTGTTGAAGATCATGAAGAACCAAAGGAAACCAAGTTTCAAGGCACCACCATGAATGGAGCAATTCCAAAAGAAAATCGTGAAGTTGAAGATCTGCAAGAACTTGTAGATCCACCCTGTGAGAAGAACTCTCACAATAGGAAACCTGCATGGGCTAGAGAGCTCATTCAAGATGCAGAAAGGTATAGCATTCCAGAAGAAGAACATAGAGCAAGGAAGAGGACTAGATTTCATACCAGTTATGTTGCCTTGCTATGTGACATTATGAACAAAGAACCTTCCAATTATGAAGAAGCGGCAGAAAAGAAAGAATGGAAGGATGCCATGGTCGAGGAATACCAGTTGATCATGAAGAGTGATGTTTGGGATGTGGTCCCAAGACCTGAAGGGAAGTCTGTTGTGACTTCGAAGTGGATCTACAAGATCAATGATGCTGCAGATGGAAGCATAGAAAAATACAAAGCAAGATTTGTAGCTCGTGGCTTCTCCCAAAAAGAGGGAATAGACTATGAAGAAATTTTTGCTCCTGTAGCTAGGTACACTTCCATCAGATCAGTACTTTCCCTGGCTGCAGTGATGAAATGGAAGATACACCAGATGGATGTCAAGAAAACTTTCTTGAATGGTGTAGTCGAGGAGGAAGTGTATGTGGAGCAGCCACTTGGTTTTGAGACACATGGCAGGGAGTCATATGTGTGCAGGTTGAAGAAAGCCTTGTATGGATTAAAGCAAGCTCCTAGGACTTGGTATGGTAGGATAGATAGCTTTCTATCCAGTTTAGGCTTTACCAAGAGTAAAGCAGATTCCAACCTTTACTACAAGGTTGAGGAAGGTAATCCAGTGATACTACTATTGTATGTGGATGACCTGTTTGTAACAGGTGAGGATGGTTTGATTGCCGATACCAAGAGGAAGCTTGCTGCCGAGTTCGAGATGAAGGACTTGGGGATGATGGACTATTTTCTAGGCATGGAGGTGTGGCAAAGTGCAGATGGAATCTTCCTTGGACAAGGGAAGTATGCAGTAGAGATCCTGAAGAGGTTCAAGATGATGGACTGCAAGGCCATGGCCACACCTATGGAATTGAACCTGAAACTTCTGTGTGATGCTTCGTCTGATCTAGTTGATGTCACGATGTATCATCAGATGATTGGGTCCTTGATGTACCTGACGAACACAAGACCAGATATTTTTTTTGCGGTGAACACATTGAGCCAGTTCCTGACGGATCCCAGAGGTGTTCACCTGGTTGTTGTAAAGCATATTCTGAGGTACCTGAAGGGTACAATTGATTATGGGCTCAAGTATGATGTGAATCAAAAGTTTAACCTGAAGGGTTATGTTGATTCAGACTGGACAGGCAGTGCTGCAGATAGGAAGAGCACATCTAGGTGTTGCTTCAGTATGGGATCAGGTGTGAGCTCTTGGTTTAGCAGGAAGCAGTCCTGCGTAGCACTGAGTACAGTCCAGGTAGAGTATGTTGCAGCTTGTTCGGCTAGTTGTGAGGCAGTATGGCTCCAGAAGCAACTATCTGAGTTATTTGATATCCTATTGGATGCTACTGGTATCTTTTGTGATAACTAGAATTGTGTGAAGCTGTCTGAGAACCCAGTTTTCCATGACAGGTCGAAGCACATAGAGATCAAATATCACTATATCAGGGATATGGTGCAGAGAGCGGCAATGAAGCTCCTGTATGTTGCGACGGATGAGCAGGTTGCAGATGTGTTGACGAAACCACTAGCCATAGTGAAGTTCGAATACTTCAGGGAGAGGCTTGGTGTTTTTCAGATTGACGACACTTCGAGGAAGAAGTGATGGACACATTTGATGGAGCCATTCCAAGCATGGTGAGAGGAGGATCCTTCCCATGGCTGTGGATGTAAGCACTAGATGATCAGCATCTAGACGATGCTCCAGTTACCGCTTTGTATATGCATCATGTTGGATGTTTGTTATGATCAGTTGGATCGTGTATATGTATATGCATCATGTTGGATGCTTGTTATATGTATATATATATATGCATCATGTTGGATGCTTGTTATGATCAGTTGGATCATCTATATGCATATGCATCATGTTGGATGCTTTTTATGATCAGTTGGATCATGCATATGTATATGCATCATGTTGGATGCTTGTTATGTTCAGTTGGATCATGTATTTGTATATGTATCAGGTAGATACATTGTATGATCATGTAGATCATGTATGTTGATATGTATCAGGTGGATACATTATATGATCAGGTGGACCATGTATTTGTTTATGTATCAGGTGGATACATTATATGATCAGGTAGATCATGTATGATGATGTGTATCAGGCAGATACTATGTATGCATTGTATGATCAGGATGATCATGGATGATGAGCTTTAGGATGTTGCTCTAGATTATATGCATCAAGATGATGCTATGATGATGATCAAGATGATCATGTACATCAGGATGATGTATGGTGAGTATCAGGTTGATACTCTGTGGCTGTGGACAGGTTGTGCTTGAGAGGACATGTAAGACCTAGGAGATCTGATAGGTTGGGCTGTGTGCCCGTAATCAGTCCTGGGATGATCTTACGAGGGTTTGTCCTATAACCACATGTAAGACCTGGGAGATCCAATAGGTTGGGCTGTGTGCCTGTAATAAGTCCTGGGATGCTCTTTCGAGGGTTTGTGGTGGTGACTACATGTAAGACCTGGGAGATACGATAGGTAGGGCTGTGTGCCCGTAATAAGTTCTGGGATGATATTTCAAGGGTTTGTAGTGGAGATCACATGTAAGACCTGGGAGATCTGATAGGTTGGGCTGTGTGCCCGTAATAAGTCCTAGGATGCTCTTTCAAGGGGTTGTAGTGGAGATCACATGTAAGACCTGGGAGATCTGATAGGTTGGGCTGTGTGCCCGTAATAAGTCCTGGGATGCTCTTTTGAGGGTTTGTGATGAGGATCACATGTAAGACCTGGGAGATCCGATAGGTTGTGCTGTGTGCCCGTAATAAGTCCTGGGATGCTCTTTTGAGGGTTTGTGATGAGGGTCACATATAAGACCTGGGAGATTTGATAGGTTGGGATGTGTGCCCGTAATAAGTCCTGGGATGCTCTTACGAGGGTTTCTGACGCACGTAATAAGTCCCAAGGATTCCACAGTATGGCCAGTGATGATGAAGACCTGCAGGTGTTGGGCCTACATCTAGTATGAAAAAGGATTGGCTCTGTAGAACTTCCTATGACGAGTAGATCGGAGATTAATGAGATAGAAGCAGTAGTGACGATGACGATGATTCAATGATGATGATCTAGTGACGATGATCCAGAGAAGAAGACTTGTGCTAGCAAATCTGTGTCGAGAAATACCTTCCTAGTTAAGAGGGAGTGTTGATGTATATGTAACTTCGGAATGTATTTCACCTATGTATATTGTACGCCTATAGAGATGTTATTATTCCTCTATACAGAAGTGTCATCATTTGTATTGACAAGTGTCGCAACTTGAAAGTGATGGCTTATTAGACCACCAAGTGTGGGGTCGGCCCTAATTAGTATAACCATGGGTTATTAGACTGAGTTAGACAAGTCGACCCTACTAGGTTATTAGGAAGGTCAGGTCATGTATAAATAGAGTGCAGGAGGCACTCTATTTGATCATCTCATTATTCACTTCTACACTACTCAGAAAGTGGCACACACGTGGAGGAGGAGGTTCAGCTGCTAGGAGGACTACCTCTGTGTACTTGGGTTGTATCATTGCTCTTTCTATCTCTGAGGAAGTTGTGGGGTTTTTCACCTTTATGGTTTTCCCCAGTGAAACTCTGTGTGTCTATTGTCTCATGTGATTGTTTGGTGTGATTGATATGCATTGTTATACTTGATATGTTGTACATGTTATTCTCTCGATAAAGTTCCTATAGTATGTTGGATTAATGTTCAAAAATTAACAATTATATCTATAAGTAATAAAATAGAAATGAATTCACTTAGTAATAAATAAAATAGAAAATATCATAAATCATCATACCTTTTTGTATGCAACAAAAAAATCTTTTAAGTTTTCCATGGAGCTTGAATATGGATAGTTGCATCTGACATCATCCCAACTCTTCTCACCCAACATTATAACCATATCCTCTTGTATTTTCATGTAAACCTTATAAATACATGATGTAAAAATAAATGGTGTTAACAATGACATATAATAATAACACAATGCTTATTTAATAAAAAATCTTAAACTCAAAAAACAAACTTAAAAAATAAAAACAACCTATAAACTTACTTTTCAAAATCATTGCACATTTCCTCCATGGATAATTCACCTGAATTTACACATGACAGTATTGTAGATATAAGTGTTTCATCCTTCACACCTTGCAATGATCTCCAAGGTGTTATAGTCATATCTTCTGGAAAATTCTTGACATCAAGGCCTCCTTGACTACTGCTCCATGCAACTTTTTTTTTTTTTACCTTTTGTTTTTTTACGCCAATATTCTCCCACATGCTAAATATGTCATCAATCAAATCCCATATGGGGCCCATTCTAAATGCCAACTGAAAATAGTTATCTACAACTCTAAATGCATCACTTCCTTTTAAACCTTTCTATTTCACATTGTCCTCTTTAATAGGGATACCTATTTCCATACAACATTGTTTTCGGAAATCTGCATCAACTTTCGATCTATCCCCACCACATATTTGTTCAATTTCATTGTGGATAAAACTAACCCTTTGAAATAATTTCATGGACATCCTATATTCACTATATGTGTTGTGATCCCATGGCAATATTTTTCCTTCCACATCTTTTAAACCAGCGCAAATGATGCATTTCAGTGTTTGAAAAATAGGGTTTTTGGGAAACTCTTGCATCAATTCTCTTCTAGCCTCTGCAGGAATAATTTCCCCCTAAAACATAGTAGTTGTAATAAAAACATTTTTATTCTTCAAATTCATCTCTAACAGGAACATCATTTGGGTCAGCAAGAACTAGGTAGTCAACCACATGTGCATAGGGATTATGCCTCATCAATGCTTTCAAGTTATGAACATGCAAGGGATGTGGTTTCCTAATTTGATACTTCTCTTGGCTCTCCATGTGTCTATAAAATTGCTTTAGATTTAAATCAAATGTATGCCCATTATGAACCAACTTATCCCTCCGCAATCAATCTCAAATACATTTTGTGTTTTCTTAACATCACCATCATCTAGATCACCATCTGGAGTAATGATTTCCAAACTGTCCCATGAGTTCTCCCTATGATTTTCAACATTGGATTGAACATATTCTATCCTCCTTTTATGTATTGAAGCAGTTGTATCAAAAAGAACAACTTGTTGATCAGGAATGGAAACATCAACATCCATAGGTCTTTTAGAAGAGTGTCTCTTACTCTTACCAGCAGAAATAACATCGTCATCACCAACAATTCATCGATCATGTTCAGTTGGGAGAGATATCCTTTTGAATGTAACCTTCCTAGGTACTTCATTGATTGTTGGATGCCTTTTATTTTATGTGCTTGTACTTCTTCAGGAACATTTTGCACTCATTTTTTCTTTGGTGTTTCTCCCTTCTTTGGTGCTTCTCCCTTATGAAGAGGGGCATTAATGGCATCCATCAAATTTTCTTCTGTAGAATAAATTCCATTCAGAATATGGGAAAGTGGCATAGCAAAATCCTGCGAAATAAAAACATTATTGTATTAAATCTATCACATGGTCATATAATTCAAAGTATAAGAAATTCATAAAGATATAAAAAGATAGAAACTTACACTCTTGTGCTCAATATCGTGCATGACTCCTGCATAAAATTCTGTGAAAATTTCATCGATCTTATAGTTTGAATCCTTCAAAGAATATTGGATTTTGACAAAGGTTTTAGCTTGTTTCACTAGTGCATAAACAATGTCTTTACCCGACACCAAAAAAAAATCTCGCAACAATCCCAATTAGTGATAATCATTTTTATTATATGCAAATCCAACACAATATAAGTGAATACTGTCCAAGTTACCTTGATATTTCTCTTTCAGAAACCAAGAATAGTTTGTTTTCTCTTCATCTAGTGCGTGTTTCCATTCTCTCGCATTCTTGGCTTTTAAATCATCACTGGGTACAACTTCATCACATACAACATTGTCATATGGATCAACTATTTTTTTCGATGACTTCATCGACGATATCGCTCCATAGATATTTACAGATACCTTTCTTGATGCCATTTTACCTATAGTCAGAAACAAAACAAAAAAAGTTTAGTATATGTTTTAAAAATAATTGTTAACATATAGTTATACAAAGAATAACAAATTTTTAAATGTAAAGGGAGCTCGATATTTTAAAAAAAAAATACATAGCATCCGTAGCATATCCCAAGGGCTATGCATGGGTACCCCACGCCCAATGCATATCCCTTGGGCTATGCTATGGGTTCCCTCGTAGCATAGACCAAGGGCTATGCATTGGAATCCCCATGGCCAATGCATAGCCTAAGGGATATGCATTAGGTGCACCATTACATAGCCCGTGGGTTATATAATAGCTCATGGATATAGCTATGGGATATTGCATTTCCTACGAGCTATGCTACGAGCGCCCATTTCTTATCTCGGGGGCTATGCAATAGCCCATGCCCACGGGATATACAATGGAATCCCTTTGGGAGGACCATGCGATAGCCATAGATATCCCATGGCTATCACATGGGCTAACCAAAGGGTGCCCATTGCATAGCATGTGGGCTATGCAATGGGTACCAATGCATAACCCACAGGCTTTGGGCACCCATTGCATAACCCGTGGGCTATGCATTGAGCGCCCATTGCATATCCCAATGCATATCCCATGGGCTTTGGGTTCCCATTGCATAGCACATGGGCTATGATTTGGGTTCCCTTTGCATATCCCATGGGATATGCATTGGGTTCCCATGGAATAGCCCATGGGCTATGCATTGGGTGCCCATTGCATATGCCACGCCCTTTGGGGGGCCATTGCATCGCCCTCGAGCTATGCAATGGGTTCCCTTTTAGCACCCAATGCATAATCTGTGGGATATGCAATGGGCACCCTTAGGGCACCCACAGTGCCTGCCCCTCAGGCGTTGTTGGCCCCCAAAGTATAGACCGTGGGCTATGCAATGGGAGCCTAGGGATACCATTGCATAGCCCATGGGCTATGCAATGGGCACCCATTTGGGCAGTCATTTGCTATGCAATTGCCATGGTCCGGTGCATAGCCTATGCTTGACTATGCAATGGGTGCCTATGCCCTTGCGCCAAAAACAAAAAAAATTACTCAAGTTTTTACAGAGAGCATGCCAAAGCGTAAAAGAAAAAAAATTTCATTAAAACATTAAAATTTTAAATTATTTAAAAACAAAACTTACATTCAAAAAATAATTTAACTAACCTTGACAATGTTTGAATCTCTTCGATGGTCTTCAAAGCCTTGTGGATCATCTTTTGCAAATGGTGACTTTAGAAAACCAAGTTGAGTTAATATAGCATAAAATGAGTTTTTTTAACCATTTTATGAATGTGGGATTAAAATGAAATGACAAAAGCACGGAACAAACATTACCAAAGGAAAAATAAAATAGAAAGATTTATTTAAAAAAAATATAACTAACCTTGAAAGAACTATTAAATTACCCAAAATTTCAAACGTGAAGAATAGAAAATAAAAATAGTTTATATGGCTAATATTAAGTTTAACATTATTCGTTTTACAAATGTGAAATTAAAAACTGTGTAATTAGCTAATGCATTATTTCTAAACTTAGAGAAGAAGACATTAAATGAAATTTGACTAGTGTTATGACTTTTGGTTTAAACAATTATTGTAAATAACTAATATTGTATTAAAAAGTTTGGATAGCATTGTTTAAATGTCATTTTATTAGTATTATTACAATTTTTATACGATAAATTAAATAACTTTTAATAGCATTATGATGGTGTTTGAAATGTGTGATTTATTTTGCAGGAAAATTTTGGAGGGAATGCTTGGGAGGGAAAATTTTGGAGGGAAAATTTGGGTGGGAAATTTCGTTCTTTTAGCTATAATATTGTTGGGGGTTGATAGTTGCACCATTGTACTCTATGGTGAAGAGTGTGAGAAATTTCATTCTCTTATACTTTTTAGTGAAAAGTCATGGACTCGTATGAATCAATCTCAATGTTTGAAGATCTACATGAAGATGGCGGAAATTTTCATTTAAGTGGGGATTTCAAAGACATTGATGATGATTTATCTTCAAGTGAGGATTTTAAAGGCATTAATGATGATGATGAAGAGATTCCTCCATGTGGATATTTTAAATACACTAAGGAAGATGATGAAAATTTTCCTCCAAGTGATGATTTTCAAAGCAACAATGATGATTTTTCTCGGGGAAATGATTCTCAAGGAATCAACAATGATTTTCCTCCAAGCGATGATTTTCAAGGCACTAACAATGATTTTCCTTCAAGCCAAGATTTTCCTCCAAGCGAGGATTTTCAAGGCACAAACGATGATTTCCCTCTAAGCCAATATTTTCCTCTAAGCGAGGATTTACAAGACAACAAACTTGATTTTCCTCCAAGCAAGGATTTTGATGGGATAAATACTAATTTTGGTGAGGATGAAGGAACTAGTAATGGTGTAGATGATTTTCCTTCAAGCGAGGATTTTAATGGCACCGATGATGATTTTTCCCCAAGTGAGTATTTTAATGGGATTGATAATGTTCCTCCCTGAAGCAAGGATTTTGATGACACTGACGGTGATTTTCCTCCAAGCGAGGATTTTAATGGGACTGATAATGTTTCTCCTACAAGCAAGGATTTTGATGGCACTGATGATGATTTTCCTGCAAGCGAGGATTTTAATGGGACTAATAATGTTTCTCCTCCAAGCAAGGATTTTGATGGCCCAGATGATGATTTTCCTTAAAGCGAGGTTTTAATGGGATAGATGATGATTTTGGTGAGGATAAAGGCAACAACAATGTTGAAGATGGTTTTCCTCCCAGCCAGGATTTTGATGGCTCTAATGATGATTTTCCTCCAAGTGAGGATTTTAATGGGACAAATGATGATTTTGGTGAGGATGAAGGCACCAATAATGGTGAAGATGATTTTCCTCCAAGAGAGGATTATGATGGTAGCGATGACGATTTTCCTCCAAGCGAGGATTTTAATGGAAGCAATGATGATATTCCTCCAAGCGAGGATTTTAATGGGATGGATGATCAATTTGGTGAGGATGAGGGCACCAATAATGATAAAGATGAATTTCCTCCAAGCATTGATTTTGATGGCACCGATGATGATTTTCCTCCAAGCGAGGATTTTGATGGCAATGATGATGAATTTCCTCCAAGCGAGGATTTTAAAGGGACATATGATGATCCTGGTGAGGATGAAGGTACCAATAATGATGAAGGTTATTTTCCTCCAAGCAATAATTTTGATGGAATTGATGATGATTTCCCTCCAAGTGAGGATTTTAATGGGACATATGATGATTTTGGTGATGATGAACCCACCAATGATGTTGATTTAACCTCAAGTGATAAACTTGATATTGATGCAGATAATCATTCTCCTACTAATTTTGGTGATGATAATCTCAATGAGAGGGATGATATTCCTCACATTGATGAGGATATTCATTCTAATGAGGATGATTTAATGGTTCATGAAACACAAAGGCAAATTGTACCAAGGAGCAATATTAAGTGTAGGACTAGGCCATTTTATATCAATCCAAAGCATTCTAGTTATACAAGGTCTAGGAAATATTTGTTCACAATTCCCAGTTCTATTACTGATTTGATTTCAAGTTAGTGTTGCCAAAAAAATACACTACAATTATGCCTTAGAGGAAAGACAAGCATATCTATCAATGAACAAAAATATGCAAAATTCATATTTGGTAGGGTGCATGATTTCGACAAAGGCAGGTTATGATTATCGCATTGGAAATATTTTTCTTTGTAGAAGGGCATTCAAAAGAATACAGTCAATTGGTAATCTTAGACTATCAAGAATCCAAACAAGGCTAGAAAAGGATCCTACATTTTATTCTAAATAATATCATGCACGAGCTAGTGGGATGTTAACAAACATTGCAATGTCATGGATGCGTGGCTTAGTTTCTAAGCATGGAGAGAGTATGCCAGATAGAGAAACCATACACATTCCAAGTAATTTCTCAAGGCAAGAAATCTACAACTTGTACAAGGCATTTGTTCAAGATGCAGAAAGAAATAACAATTTCATTAGATATGTATATTTTACAAGACTATGGAAAACAGAGTTCAACAATGTATGTATTCCTAAGAGGTCAAGGATGGGGGTTTGCAGTATATTTGCTTCTCTAAAACAAAGAAGGGATAAATCAGAAGGGATAGAGAGAGGTATGTCTCTAACAACTTTATTTTTTTGGAATAAATATCTATTACGAAAGCTCATCAATGTTTTGTTTTTATTTTATTTGTAGATTATGTTGTTAAAGAACTTCAAGCACATCGCAATCAACAATAAGTTGAATAGAAAAAGTTATACAAACATCGCAAGAAGTGTTATGATGAACCACATAATTATATGGGTTTGATAATTGATGGCATGGATGAAAAAAAAAAAAAAAATTTGCCACATTTTGTTTGTGTACCAAAGAATTTAGAGGAAAATTTTATTCAATTTCACTTACTTGGTTGGTTGTATGGTTTTTAATGGTCAAATGTCTCCAATGGTTTACTTCACAGCTCCCAATATTCATAATGATACAAATATGTCCATTACCATAATTCACCATGTGCTAACTCATTGGTCTGGTAATCTTCCTCGAGTTCTATATCTGCAATTGGACAACACCAGAAGGGAAAACAAAAATCAGATCGTGTTTGGTTATCTGAACATGCTATTTGAATTGGGAATTTTTCAGAAGGTTAAAGTTGGTTTCCTTCTTGTTGACCATACACATGACCATATTGATCAAACGTTTAGTTTTTTTGCAGTGACATTGGGGAGGAAGAATGTTAGGAGCCTGCCATCATTAACTAAAATTATTAGAAAAACATATAGTCCAAAGGTTGTTGTACTAACATTGGAGGAAACTCTTGACATGTGAAGAATTATTTTGGAATCGCATGGTGAAGAAAGGTGCATTGAGAAACTTAATGAAATTAGCTTTCATCATCAATTTCCTATAAAAATTATTGATGGGAAAACACTACTATGGGGTAATAAGTACTCAACAAGTGCAAAATGGATGCCTGCATCAGGTTTAGCATTTCTGAAATTCATCCCAAGTCGTCAAATGTATGCTTCAAATTTATCATTGTTGCAATCGACTATTGATATTCAAAATTCACGCCGGCATAATAGAGATGTTGATTCTTCTCAGTGCTTGGAAGAAATTGTTGGAATATTCTCACCATAATTTTTTGTATTTTGCATGTCTGCATGCATGCAATCATTTGCATGCCAACAGAGTCGGATCCATGGGGAGGGTTCCCTAGGCCTCGATGCCAAAATTCACCAAGGGAATTTGCGAGAGGCGATCGGGAGGAGGACTAGGGTGGCCATCCCGACAGGTTTCCCCGCATTTTCATCCTCCACCCAACAAATGCACCCTCCGATTTAATCCCTCACGAAAAGATACGAAAACGGGGTACAAGGTTCCCTTACCTAGAGCCAACGACAAAAGAAAAGCTCACTGCACCGGTTGCGAAGGCGTGCCAACTCTGGCCAAAGCACATGGGCACATCCCCCAACGATTTTTAACAACGCAGAGCCCCTGTAGGCGGCCCATTATAACAAGAGCATAACAAGCACACCCATCTTTGGTTGATGTAATTGCATGCATCCAGTCATCAGTATGGCAGTCTCCCAACACCTAGTCCTTATTTTGCAGCCTCCGGGAGCCTGTTTCTGCTCAGTTCTATCCCTCCTATCCACTGACGCGCCCTTGTTTTCATCACTAGAGAACATGTACACCTTATTCCACCCATTTAGGAGTTACTTCATCTAGTTAGTTGGTTGATGACTCAGTTCCTTGATTCATGGGATGATTGAACAGTTAACTGACTGAATCACTTAGATAGGAACCTATAGAGACTAGTTTGAGCTCTACTGACTGCTGACAGCTCCTCATGCTCCCACATTGGAGTCTCCTTCCCTACATTAGTGCCCATGCAATCAATTAGACTTAGTTAGACTCATTTGACTGACTATTTGACTTTTGTGACCACTACCACTGGTTTGGATGATGTCTCCAATGCTATCCAAGCTACACACTGATGATAATTCAAATGACCTTAGTGGCATTCGAATATAATTCATTGTATTCAGTTATTATTCATTTTACAGAGTGCCAGCTTACAGTTGATGTATGATACAACAATTCTTCTCCATTTTCTGTGTAATGAGTGATTATTGATTCAACATTTCTTCTTCTTCTTTCTGCACTACATGAGTAAATTCTAGTGAGGTCTTCTACTGTTGAGTGATCCTAGCTCTAAAATATTACATGGTATCAGAGCTAACAACAGCTATTTGAATTGCAGCAGCAGCAGTTGTAGTAGTTGCAGCAATTCCTTGAGTAGTTGTCTTTCATTGAGCATGAGAAGCCTCTGAGTTTCCACAGCAAATCCTAGTGCTATTTCCTTGAATTCACTGGAGCAATCTAGTGAGGTCTATCCAGGTGTGAAGGACTTAGTCACATGTGCTCAGTGTCCTAAGGTTGTTTTCAATTTGAATTGCAGCAGATCTTCTTTTCATAATTCTCATTTGTTTTGCAGGATTCTCCCTCTCTCAGCTTCAAATTCTTCAATAGCATGGATCTCAAGTTGAACTCATTCAACTAATTCAAATGGAAGTAAAAAATGGACATCTTATTGAAGTCGAAGAGTCTTTCCAGAGTGTTGAATGGCTCTGCAGTTGATCCCATTGGTGTAGTAGATAAATCCAAGTACTTAGACAAGCTTGATGAAGTAGTAGGACTACTGCTACTTAGCATTTCTGAATATTTTCACTTTCATGTTATCGATTTGAAGACTCCAAAGGAGGTTTGGGACAAGCTCGAATCCCTCCTTGGCCAAAAAGATGATTTGAAGGGGCATAAACTATAAAATGAGCTCATCTCCTTGATCCCAAGTAGTTTCTAAACTATCACTGAGTTTCTCAACAAATTCAAGAACTTGATTTCATAGTTGAAGAGGTATGGGATTGAGAAGGAAGAAAAAAAACTCATCCTTGCTATCCCATCAAAGCTAGGCCTTGATTATTCAGTGTTTGTTTCAAACTTCCAGTCATAAAAGTTGTCCATTCCAAAGTGGAAATTCCCTTCGCTTGAAGACTTCATCCAATCTCTAACTCTTGAGGAGGAGAATCTAGTGCACATGGGAGTGATAAAAACCAAGTTGGATTCATCTCTTGCAGCCACTGAGTAAAGGAGAGCAAATGGAAAAGGAAAACAAAAAAAATCTGATAGAATTTCAAATGATACAAAGTAGAAGGAGGCTCCCATACGGTCAGATGGAGCCTCAAACCCTAAGAAGGACAAGCACACTCGGGAGGGAAAATCCAAGTGCACATATTGTAATCAAGGATATCACCCTGAGAGCTCACGTATGAAGAAGACCCTAGATCTCATGTCTTCACTTCTTGAAAAAAATAATCTTCCAGTACCTGCATGTGCTAGAAAGAAAGAGAGTGAACCATCTGGATCTGAAAACAAAGAGAGATGCCATGCCTTCATGGAAGGTGCATCAACTCAATCCTCCTTCATCATAGAATCTGGAGCATAAAGAAACATGTCTTCCTCCAAGGATCTCTTCACTGGATTCGAAGATACTATTGGAACATCCATTATGTTGGGGAACGATTATGAGGTCTCTTCTGAAGGGATTGGAAGAATCAAACTAGATCATGGATACTTCTCAGATGTACTCTATGTCCCCACACTCACTGCTAATATACTTTCAGTATATTAGATGACCCATACTGGAGATCCCAAGAGGTTGATCTTCTCTCCAAAAAAGGTCAAAATTCAAGACATGATATCAACTTCTACCATTGCAAAAGGTGTTGTAAATCATAAGTCGAAACTGTATGAGTTCTCCCACTTCTTACTTCTCTCAAAGCAATCTTCTCTTCACACTCATGCCAATGAAGAGAGTATATTGTGGCATGAAATATTTGGGCATATTAATTATCAATACTTACAAGACATGCATACTAAAGAGGTGCTTGAAGGGCTTCCCAAGATCAAGTTTGCCAAGGGAAGCTATCATGGTTATTTGATTGGCAAGCATCCTGAAAAGAAATTTGAGAAGGGGAAGGAAAGGAGAGCCTCTAATCCTCTAGATCTGATTCATAGTGATGTTGCAAGGACATTTCTAGATCTATCTTTGAACAAGGCAAGGTATATTCTTACTTGTATTGATGATTATTCCAAATTTACATGGGTATACTTTCTCAGATTAAAATCATAAGTATTTGGATTCTTTAATTTTTTCAATTCTTCTACTGAAAAGTTTTCAGATAGAAATATCAAGGCCATTCGCACTAATAATGGAGGTGAGTACATCAAGGGTGACATTCAAACCTTTTGTGCTAAAGAGGGCATTGAAATGCAACATATTGTTCCTTATACACCACAACATAATGGTGTTGTTGAAAGGAAGAGCAGAACATTGAAAGAAATGGCCACCTGCATGTTAAAGTCAAAAGGATTGAACCCTAGTCTTTGGGAAGAAGCCATCAACTATGCCACCTATATTCAAAACAGAGTTCCTCACAAAGGACTCAAAGACATGACTCCTTTCGAATCATGGATGGGATACAAACCTGATGTGTGTCATCTTGAGTGTTTGGATCCAGAGCATGGGAAAGGATTCCAAATGAGAAAATGAGATCCGTAGATCCACAAAGCAGAGAGTGTATTATGGTGGGTTATGCATTGAATGAAAAGTCCTACAAGCTTCTTGATCCTTCTACTATGACCACATTCCTTGATAGGAGTGTACAGTTTGAGGAATGGCCTCTTCATTATGCTCATCCATTTGAGCAAGAGATATTTCCTACCACACCTCCACTGCTTGATGAGCTCCAAGAGAGGGAATATTCATCACATGACAGTTTAGATTCAGAGTATGAGAGTGAAGATAATGAAGAGCGAATTCTAGATCCAAATCCACAAGAACCTGAATATCTAGCACCGATCAGTGAAGATGAGCGAATGGAAGATCCAGATCCACAAGAACCTGATGATCTTACACTTGATGATCCTCCTCTTCCTAGATGGGAAACCACTACACTTAGATCTGTTGGATATCTTGTTGGAGATCCACTTGATCTGAGGAGGAATAGATCTTATTTTCAGAATGGAAAGTTTAATCCTTCTCACATTACTGATCCATTTACTATCAACAGATCCTTCTTCAGTGGAGAAGTCCACTTACCATTTGGGGTGAGTGATGTACATGATTGATCATCCTATCACAATCTATCTTGAGGGGGGGATTTCTTACCACTGGGTTTTCCCTCTTTCCTCACTTTATTTTATTATATTGATTGTACGGGGTGACCTTTGGTCTTAGTGGCCCTACCATTTCAGTTGTTCCTCATAGTATAGCTTGTGAGGGGTGTTGGAATATTCTCACCATCATTTTTGTGTTTTGCATGCATGCATGCAAATCTGCATGCATCTAATCATCTGCATGCATTTGCATGAATCCAATCATCAGTATGGTAGTCTCCCAGCACCTAGTCGTTATTTTGCAGTCCCCGGGAGCCTGTTTATGCTCAGTTCTAGCCCTCCTAGCCACTGATGCGCCCTTGTTTTCATCATTGGAGCACATGTGCACCTTATTCCACCTATTTAGGAGTTACTTCAGTTAGTTAGTTGGTTGATGACTCAGTTCGTTGCTTGAGGGGATGATTGATCAGTTAACTGACTGAAGCACTTAGACAGGCACCTACAAAGACTAGTTAGAACTCTATTGACTACTGACAGCTCCTCATGCGCCCACATTGGAGTCTCCTTCCCTACATTAGTTCCCATGCACTCAGTTAGACTCATTTGACTGACTATTTGACTTTTGTGACCACTGCCACTGGTTTGGATGATGTCTCCAATGCCATCCAAGATACACACTGAGGATAATCCAAATGAACTTAATGGCATTTGAATCTCATTCATTGTATTCAGTTATTATTCATTTTACAGAGTGTCATCTTACAGCTGATGTATGATACAACAGTTCTTTTCCATTTTATGTGTAATGAGTGATTATTGATTCAACATTTCTTCTTCTTCTTTCTACACTACATGAGTAAATTCTAGTGAGGTCTGCTACTATTGAGTGATCCTAGCTCTAAAATATTATAGAAATAAAAAAATTCTATCAAAGATGCATATGGTTATTTTGATGTTGTTGATTCTATTTGGTGGGATTCATTTTTCATGGAGCAAAATGACATAATTGCAAACTCTACAAATGGATATATTTTTTTGAAGACTCCATTTAGTTGGCCACAAAGTATGTCAAATGAAAATGAGGAGAGAAATTTTGAGCCTGAAAGTGTTGAGCCTTCTCAACCAGAAGAAAGGGAAATGTACATTGGATCTAGAAGATCATTTACACAGCATGAGGCGATGGAAGACCTTTACAAAGGCTCAGTACAAGATATTAAGGAGGGTTGCATGATTGCAGTTTTGGCCACAGAAGATCCATGTGGTTATCCATTCTGGATTGAAAAAGTTATGAAGGTCAATAAATAAAAAGAAGAAGTTATATCTATTGAAGTACATTGGTATGCAACAGACACACACCCATTTGATGGTGATCGAGAAAAAGGTTTGCAAAAAGAGAAAAAGAAAGGGTCAAAATGTAAATCATTGTTTCATAGAAATTTTGAAATTTAGAGGATGTTGACATACTAGTTTATGACTTCCAGTTGACAAGGAAAATCACTCTTCGCTCCAAGACTATAGAGATTATCAAAAGATTGTAGGCACCATAAATAGTTGCAACATGGGAGTTTGCTAAACCAAGGCGTAGATCTAGCCAGGAATGTGGCATATGAAATATTGGGCATACATGAACATTCAGATGGTGCACTCATTGATAGTAGAGAAGAATACGGGGCATCTACATCTTCCTCCACTCATTCATCTAAAGAAAAAGTAGCTTCCGATGGTGTGTCAGAATCCATGTGTTTATTTGAATATTTGCACATGAAACATTTTGTCTTTTTTATTAATATGTCATTTTTTGTATGGCAACTCTAAAGGAGTGCTTGAATTTTGATATGAATTATTTATATGTCTTATGGTTTAATATATGATTTTATGTTGAATATCATATTTTTTGTATTTTATATGAAAAGAGTGGTCAAATTATTTCTTGAATAATTTGTGTTTAACTCAATGCAATTTTTATATAGTGTTACTAAGAGATTAAATAAACACAATTTTCAATTATGATAAAATCATATAAAAATGCCATTTTTTGAAAAAGTGTGCTACCGGTAGCATTAGTTTTCAATTTAGAACTTGATTTTAAGGTTTTTGCAAACAATAATAACAATTTTTTTGGTTCATTTCTATATTTTTGCATAAAAAACACCAAAAAACCCATATTTTTGCATAAAAAACACCAAAAGACAATGCTGAATCAACAAGTGGTGCTATTTTATGGATAGAGTTCTCGTTTTGAGTATAAAGTTCTCGTCAAGTTGTATAACATGTTTTAAAATGTTTAATCTAAGACAAAAAAAAAAAAATGGTTTTTTATGCTCCTATATCTAACACAATACATAAAGAAGCAATGAGACTTACTTCTAATTTGTTGATTGTCCTAGCTCCAGCTCCAAGTTTGATCTCCAAAGATTGAACCTGTTTAAGAAAGACAAAAGGCCAAAAGCCTCCAAGCAATAGATGTATTGATTCTAGATCTAATCTATAACATATCATGAATCAAAACTACAAGAGACAAGATATGGGAGAAATTTATTATTATGAAATCTTGAGAAGATAATTACAACCTTATACCTTGATGTCCAAGATGATAGCACCTCCTTCCAATCTCTCCTTTACTACTTCTGCAGGACTTCTGAGATCATAAGTTTGATGCCTCCAAAATTTATCTCCTTGGCACATGGATGGCCTTCTTCTTATAGGAATTGGGAGGCCAACCACTAAGAGAGAACGATGGATATAGATGAGGAAAAGTCGATGGATCAAGGCGATGAATCATACCGAGGAAGGAGGGTGAGATAATATTTGAGAGGAATCCCTATCCCATGAAAATATCCTTGAGATTCAAGATCCTAAAATCAAGGAATATATTTGTTGAGGGATTTTCATGCCCCCAGGGCTGAGCATAACGTGAAAATATTGTAACTTTTGCACCCCTACAGGTATGCAGAGCGCAAAAATATTGTATTTTTGCGCCTTGCACCACTAGAAGGGCACGAAAATATTGGCAAGATGGGTTTGGTGAAGTGGAATTCAACCATTAAAGGTTGGATTTTCCTCCAAGTAAAACTAGGGAGGGGACAAACATGATGAGGATGGGTCTCAACACTTCTTAGGAGGTATGAACATCATGTTCTTCATGGTCATATAGTATGAAGGCTCTCAATGGTGTACAGAGTGAAAAATTGAGGTATAACAACTAGTTTTCTTACCATCTCACTTTTCCATCATTACTGAGTTCGGTTCGTTATATTTTTCATGTTCTTCTATGTGACATTATATGTCAGATCCATGTCAAGTTGTTGACTTGAGTCATTTGTAGGTATCAAATGAGGGAGACTTAGTGTCTAAGCCGATTCATATTTTGGAGCAATGAAATCAACAAATTTGGCATCAATAGTCGATCTGGTCAAAGTTCGATGGGATAATTATAGTCCCAGTTCTGCGACCTGGGATGATGTATCAGTGATGCATGTAGAGTTTCCTCACTTATTTTAGAACTTC
This sequence comes from Larix kaempferi, assembly GCA_027924585.1. Taxonomy (NCBI): domain Eukaryota; kingdom Viridiplantae; phylum Streptophyta; class Pinopsida; order Pinales; family Pinaceae; genus Larix; species Larix kaempferi. The sequence continues at coordinate 173,606 of BSBM01001296.1, read as the reverse complement.
AACACAAATTTTCCTAAAGTGGGGGTGTATGTAGTGCCCCATTTTTGCGATAGACTATAGAATTTGATGATAGACCATAGATCCAATGATGACTATTCTTTGAGGGCATTCAATTGTGAATGAACCGGTTATGTGTGGCTTGGACTACTAGGTGATGTTGTATTATGAGACCATTTTGTTTCGGATGATCCAGTTATATGTGTGAGAATGGTACATGTCGCTATCTATGTGCTATTGTTGATGATTCTATATGATTTTTTTATGATGATGACTGCGTTATGATTTCACTAATGATTATGCTATGATGTTGATATAGATAGATAGCTCACATGATCATGATATGATTTGATGTTGATGAAATTTTTTATGTCAATGTTATGATTTTGAGATGGTTAAGATGTTATATGATTTTATCATGATTCGATATGATTGAATGAATGTGAAATGTGACAATGTTGATTAATTCTTATGCTTATATATATGTCATGTAATCTGATGAGTTTTCAAGTGTGACATGTAGAGCAGGTACATGTGACGCAAATAGGCATTGATATGCCATGGAATTGGAATGAGTCGCAAATCAGTGACAGGTATTGACAACCTGGTATATATGTGATTATGTGGAAATATTGAAAAAAGATTGGATGCACGTGATGTGCATGGACTCGGAATGAGTCAGATACATTGACAAGTGAAAAAGATTTGATGTGCATGGTGTTTACTTGCAGGTGTTGGATGTGATTTCCAATCAATCCACATCAGGGGACGGGGCTGAACCTGATACAAGTTAAGTCTGGCCAATGTCCACGTGAATAGTTCATCTAGAAGAAGAGAGGCTTTGACTCATCAGATGCATGTTTCCATGAGGTTTGACCATAATATGCTCACTCATGAGGTATATTTTTGGTGGGGGTTGCAATAAGGAATCAGCCTTATTCCCCAGGAACCACTAGTCCCTCAATAGGGTAGGTGGGTTGAGTTAACGATGTCTGAACCCTCATACCATATCCCCACCTAAGGGAATATATGAAGGGTATGCAGGAAGCATGGAACCTTAATATCCATGGTCGCGATGAAAATGAAACTGTTAATTAACTAATAACTATTGGGAAAGGGAAACTAATCACAATAATAATGATAATGCTAATACTAATAATAATAATAATAATAACAACAAGAGAAACATTAGGAATAATAATAATAATGACAACAAGATAAACATTAGAAATAATAATAATAATAAATAAGATAAACATTAGAAATAAAATAAAATAAAAAGGGGAAGGAAAATAAAGCAGGCATATTGCTATAAAAGAAATGAGGAAGTAGCTTGAGATATCTCTTTCTGGAAAAAGGAATTTTGGAGGCAGCTTGGGTTGTGGCTCCTATCTAGGTGACTGTTGGAGGGTGTGTTAGTGGTTCACTATGATAGAAGTGGGATTGGGATTTCCCCTCAATAGAGAGTCTTGTATCATAGCTCATCGGATAGCATAGTATTATCAGCCTTGTTGTAGCTCAGGGGTCCCAGGGGAAGAAGAGTACCCTTTGGGTAAGTGATAGCTGGATCCTACGAGGTGGTAGAGCCTCAGGGACATGGACTCTGAAAGATAAATGGTATGCAAGTGATGCATTATTTATTTTTGCATGATTATTATGTTCTTTATTATGATGTATGGGTGGGGTAGGGTTTCAAGAAACTAAGTACGATGACAAACTAAGTACAAGTGCAACACAGTTATTATGTTGGGTAGACATAGTCCCTTGTTCCATTAGGGGGGTAGAGGCTTTACCCACCATTTATCCCCGAAAACCAGAGTCATGGGAGGGCTGTGCTACGACGCTCTCCCCAAGGTGTGTGATGATGACTGGTGGTTTCCTACTGGGGAAGCTTGGTCGATGTAGTCGACACTTCCACTTACGGGTTCTAACATGAGTCGGTCATGGCTTGACACTTCAGGGTAGTCCAACAGAGGAAAGGATAGGATGTGGAAGCTAGTTTTGAATTAGGTAGACGATGTAGGTAGATAGGTGTAGCTTGAAGTCGGGAAGTAAACTTGATCTAACTATGTATGTTGAGGAACTTGCGGAGCCATGTGTCATAACTTAGTAACTGGTATTATTGTTCGTTGGTTAAATTTATATAACTAAGTGAATGATTCAACAGTCAAGTTGTGTTAAGAATGCGTTAGTAAATCGTAACTTAATTGATTGAGAATGTTGTGTGGCTTAGTACTATTAGTGTACCTACATGAGGTATGTAAGTCGTAACTACGCTTAGATAACTCATCTACATATGTGTCAATTATGTGAAATAATACTGAACTATAATGTTTAGGAATTAATTACATTATTACTACTTATCTAACCAGGAGATTAAATTAATACGTCAAGTTAGTAAATTTTGGTTTAATAATTGAATACGATAAATGAGTAACTTAGGTGTTAATGAATGATGATTAAGTAAAAATGTTAATTATTGTTGATTAATGTTATTAATGTTGATTAATGTTAATTATTTTCGATTAATGTTAATAATGTTGATTAATGTTAATTATTGTCGATTAATGTTAATTATTGTCTATTAATGTTAATAATGTTGATTAATGTTAATTATCTTCGATTAATGTTACTAATGTTGATTAATGTTAATTATTGTCGATTAACATTAATAATGTTGACTAATGTTAATAAGTGTAAATGGTATAAGCTAGTTTAATTACCTCATTATTATAGGTTAACAATGTTAATAATATTAATTAAAAATATTATTAACTGGATTCCATAAATTAACTATGTGTTAATAATGTCAATTAATATTAATGAGACTATTATTGTCTTAAGTAATAGTTGTTAAATAGTTTAATAATAGACTAAGGTATAATATGGAACTAGAAGAATGAGTTGATTTAAGTCTTAGTTAATATTAATTAATTAATATAAATATACATTGATAACTTTTAAGTATAATTAATTGTAATTGAGTAAATCAATAAGGATATTAGTTATAATTCTGAAACTTGGATTATAATATTCATGGTTAAAACTTAATTAGGTGAATATGTAAATGTATGTATATATTATCATGTCACAAATAATTGTTAATCAACTAATAAGGTGGCCGACTATTCGGTAATACTTTATTGTTATTATTATTTTTGAGTTTGGAAATTATTATACATTAATAAGAAGTTCTGACTGATTTGGTGTAGTGATAGGGCAGTGAAACTGCATAAATAAATTTGGTTGACTTTTACATATGTAAATAGCCCAATAATTTAAAGGATAATAATTATTAATTTAAATGGTAAATAAATTAATTAATTAAATAACAGAAGTTAATGTTTTGATTCAAATGTTAAGGGCTCGAGGAGGACTTGGGATTTGGGAAACACTTATGTTGGAGATAGGGTATTAATGGAAAGGGAGAATAGTCGAAAAAAGGAGGAGAATAAGGTCAAGAAGACATAAAGATTTGGGGGATCATCCAACTTGGCATGATTTTGGGGATTTTTAGTAGAGATAGAAAAATTACAGATAGGAGGAAGAAGGGGGTTCTTGTTGGAGAATTTCTGAAGGGGAGAACTGGTTGGCTTGTACTCGGTTTTGGCTCGGGGGTCCAAAGGGGAACTTTTGGAGCTGGGTGGTCGGCGAGACCTCGCCAGTTGGCAGGATAGCATACCATATTGTCTGGTCAGTTCAGTTCCAGGGGTTTGGGAAGGCTTTTGGTTGCAGGGCATACAGCAAGGTAAAAGAGCAAAAAGGGGTCTACTAGCTATTTACATGTATTTCTCCTACATGTATATTGATACATTTCTAACTCTGTTAATTATATTAATTCAATCTATTTGAGAATTAAATTTATGTGAATGAGTTCATTTATTTATATGTTGTTACACCTACACAAAGTAGTAAATGTTAGAATTAGATAACAGTAAATTATTTACAACCTGTAAATGTAAATGTGTTATATTATTTTACAAGCATGATATTTAAACCTAAACTAGAAACCAAAACAGAGACCTAAAATAGAATGAAAACAAAGCTAAGAAGGAAACATAGATTTATTTATTAATTAGGACATGGGTCCTACACACTACTCCTCCTTATACATCTGAATGGAAAACAAGAAATATCCATAGGGGTGATGTTGTGACGTCCTGAAATCCCGAAACCACTTTATTGAATGACTGGTATGTATAAGGCTGACAATCATAAGTAATGTTTTTGATATTGTATCCATGAGGGATATCTGCAATAACAAGGGAGTACTCCTTTTTGGGAACAAGATTTACAATGTTTGCATAATCATCAAAAATCACTTTATATTGCACAGTGTCGAGCCCATTCCAAACATGATGATCAATGGTGTCGTCAAGTTCAACGTTTGCAAGACATCTTCTTTGTCATTCTATTTTGGCTCTTTGAATATGAATTTTGAAAGACTCTGGTACTGCATTCTTCTTTGACATCATTGAAAACAAAATTATTGTTGATGTATATGTAACTTCAGAATGTATTTCACCTATGTATATTGTACTCCTATAGAGATGTTATTATTCCTCTATACGGAAATGTCGTCATTTGTATTGACAAGTGTCACAACTTGCAAGTGATGGGTTATTAGACCACCAAGTGTGGGGTCGGCCCTGATTAGTATAACCATGGGTTATTAGACTGAGTTAGACAAGTCGGCCCTGGTAGGTTATTAGGCAGGTCAAATCATGTATAAATAGAGTGCGGGAGGCACTCTATTTGATCATCTCATTATTCACTTCTACACTACTCAGAAAGTGGCGCACTAGTGGAGGAGGAGGTTCAACTACTAGGAGGACTATCTCTGTGTACTTGGGTTGTATCATTGCTCTTTCTATCTCTGAGGAAGTTGTGGGGTTTTTCACCTTTATGGTTTTCCCTAGTGAAACTCTGTGCGTCTATTGTCTCATGTGATTGCTTGGTGTGATTGATATGCACTGTTATACTTGATATGTTGTACATGTTATTCTCTCAGTAAAGATCCTAGAGTATGTTGGATTAATGCTCAAAAATTAAAATGTTATTAGAGCTAACTTGAGAAGAAGACACTCTGCAGTTACGAAAGCTAGGGCTTCTTGTTTATTGGGTTTCTCTCCACGTAACTTGAAAGGAAGTAGGGTATTTTGACTCTCCTCAGCAAGGCACATATTTCTGTCCAATCAGAATTTAATTCTGGGCACTTTCATTTTTGGCCTTAAAAATTAGGGTTCCCACAAAAATAGGAATTTATGAAATATGAGACCATAGCTGGAAGCGCCTTGGAAAAATCGAATTTTATAGCTTTGGATCGATATTTTAGGTTGGGTGAAGCTCCGGGAAACTCAAACCCTAATTCAGAGTCCTCCCTAGTGAATCTGAGATATTGAAAAGCATTTATGAAGGGTGAAACTTTGCAGATTTCAAATTCTGAATATACCAAGCTGATCAACTCATCAAGGTGCATCTTTCTATCCTTTCAGAAAGTTGAAATTCACATTTTGAATTTTTAGGGTTTCTCTTACAAACCCTAATCTAACACCAAAACTGGATTTCTGCAAATCAAGTGGTAAGACCTAAATATTTTCTATTTCCATTTGAAGTACTCTTTAATATGTCTCACCACACCAATCTTGAGGATAAGCTTGAAGGGGCTGATAAATTCCAAGCATGGAAGTATAGGATTGGGTTAATCCTGGAAGAAAATGAAGAAGAGGCTAAGGCCTTGCATAAGAAGAACTTGGTCAAGGAAAAGAGGATCATTGTTGATTCTATCAAAGACCATCTCATACCACATGTGTCATCTCTAAAGACACCCAAGGAGATGTTTGACTCCTTGACCAAGCTATTTGAAGGGAAGAACATAAATCGGAAGATGACTCTGTGGAATCAATTGAAAGGGGTAAAACTTCAGAATGGAGAGACCATTCAATTCTATTTCTCTAAGGTCTCTTAGATCAAGGAACAACTTGAAGCTGTGGATGAAGTGGTGGAGAATGGTGAAATTTTTATGACCACTTTGACTGGCCTACCTAGGTCATGGGGTTCCTTTATCCAAGGAATATGTGCAAGAAGAAAATTGATCTCCTTCAGTAGGTTGTGGGAGGAATGCTCTCAAGAAGAAGCTAGGCTTGTGGCCTGAGAAGAAAAGATGGGGAATGAAGATCAAACTCTCACAACACACACCAAGAAAGGAAAGTTCAAGAGGGATCCATCCCACTTCAGGAAATCTTCACACCACCATTATCATAAGGATAAGAAAGATCTCAGATGATTCACATGCAATGAGAAGGGACACTTTGTTGTTGATTGTCCCAAGAAGAAGAAAGACAACAACAACAATTTCAACAAGAAGAAGAAAAACAACAAGAAGAGATATCATGCTCATGATGCCGAGGATGATAAACCTCCCAAGTAGAAGGATAGAGAAGAAAGTGATGATTCATCAAGTGAAGATGAATAGGTTCTAATATTTGCTCTCACAGGTACTATCTCTCATGGATGTAATGATTGGCTCATTGACAGTGGAACTTCCAAACACATGATTGGGTTTAAAGAATCTTTTGCAAATCTATCTGAACATGAGTCACTCCATAAGGTGAAACTTGGGGATGACTATCAATATCCTATCAAAGGAAATGGTGAAGCCTCCTACAACCTAGACTCTGGGAAGTCTTTGAAGATGAAAGATTTTTCTATATGTACCTGGGCTCAAGGAGAACTTACTCTCCATATCTATATTGGATGCAAAAGGCATGAGGGTTGCATTTGTAGATGGCCAAGTCCTAACGTGGCCAAAGGGTAAAACTATAGATGATGCAGTAGTGATTGGAGAGAAAGAGGGAGGATTGTACAAATTGAAGGGACAACCTAAACATGCTATGGTACATGAATCCATGGAGCCAAGTGAACTTTGGCATAGAAGGCTTGCACATGTGCACTATAGAACACTACCAATTGCAAGTAAAGTTGTAGAGGGTTTTCCTGAAATCAAGACAAGGCATGAAGGGGTTTGCAAAGGATGTGAAAAAGGAAAGAACATTAAGAATGCATTTCCAAGTAGTGAAAGCAAAGCTAAAGGAATCTTGGAAATTATCCACTCCAATGTATGCAGTCCAATGTCATCTAGTTCTCTAAGTGGGTATGTATACTATGTCTCTTTCATTGATGATTTCTCTAGGAAGACTTGGGTTTACTTCTTAAAGAACAAAGATGAAGTATTTGATAAGTTCAAGGAATTCAAAGACTTGATGGAAAATCAAACTGATAAGAAGATCAAGACACTCAGATCCGACAATGGCGGAGAATTCACTTCAGGTGATTTCAAGAAGCTATGTAGTGATTCAGGGATTAAGAGGGAGTTGACTGCTCCCTACAATCCACAACAGAATGGAGTTGCAGAAAGGAAGAATAGAACAATCATGGAAGCAGCACGGGCAATGCTGCATGACCAGGATCTTCCCATTCATCTATGGGTAGAAGCTGTTAGGACAGTTGTATATGTGCAGAACAGAACACCTCACAAGATTTTGTACAACAAGACACCAAAAGAGGTATTCTCTAGTAAGAAACCTGAAGTCATCCATCTCAGAATATTTGGTTGTCCAGTATACACTCATGTTCAAAAAGAAAAGAGGACAAAGCTAGATCCTTCAGGAAAGAAGGGCATCTTTGTGGGGTACAGTGAAAGCTCGAAGGCTTACAGAATATACTTTCTAGGGTTCAAGAAGATTGATGTCAGCAGGGATGTGTAACATCCCTCAATTTCGACGCCTATTATTATTATATTTGTAAAAATAATTATGAATTTTGTAATTGGCCATGGTGAGGAGCTCAAGGCCAAGGCCCCACCAATGGACCTCGGAAGTATCGTTGCCTCTTTTCCTAGGTTATAAGTTATTAATCATAAACTTATAAATGACGCAAGTAAAAGCAAGGAGGTAACTAAGATGTTAAGTAACTAAATCCTCTAAGCAAAATGTAAAAAGGCTAGCAAGCCTTGAGAGTTAGGTTTTGGGTCAGAGACATTTGAGGGTAAGAAACTAGGGACATTTACCTCAGTGGAGCCTAACCAAGGCTAAAAGACTAGAAGGGTACTATAGACACATACTTATATATATATATATATCATATGAAAGAATTAGCCATTAGTTGCGATAACTATTCGATGGAGATTATACATATATATATATATAGTGTTAAATATGAGAGACAAATGTATATTATTATTATATATATTAAATATATATATGAAAGAACTTAACTATAGTTGTGATAACTATTGAATTATTTTTGTATGCATCTATGATAAATATATATATAAAAGAAACTAAGCCAATAAGTGTGAGAACTATTATATGCATCTATACTTATATGTTAAATATATATATATATCAAAGACCCACAAAGAAGGGTTAAAATAACATGCGAAGGTAGTAGTACTAAGGATATATATGTAATATATATATATAGGAATAATGTATTATGTTTAGTTATTTATCAAAAAACTGATGCATATATTAAAAGTATATTGCACTATGGCCATAATTTGTATACGCTCACCGTGGTTGTATGTATATTATAATTAGTTAGCTTGCCCACACCACTATTACTGCGATAGTGGAAGCAGTTGGAGTAATAACTAAGGATCTAGTGGAGTGTAGAAATGATGGAATTGGCCATTTCAGTTTTGAGATTTTAGTGTCTAGGGATCGCCAAGTGTCACTTGTAATTGGAGGTGAGACCTTCTCGGTTTTATTTTGAGGAAACCGTTTAAAGAGTCGGGATTCGGCCGTTGATGTGGTGGGAGGAATCGTTGTGTTCATTATACATTCCTGTGGTAGCTGGGCATTCTCCTCGGAAGGAATCAACCCACGTCTCTGTATATATGTTTCAACACGTCTACCTTGGATAGGTTTCACTTTATGATCACTAGATCGATTTCTTTCTCTCATCAGTCTTACCAGCTACTTGTTCTATATTTAAATGTTAGAGTGTCTCTACACATGCGTTATTGGTTTACAATCTCCACACAGCCTGGTAGCCGCCTCATAGTTTCCAGTGTATTATTGATTTTCCCTTAACAAAACTCTCTCTTGTGTAGTTTCCCCTTATAAGTGTCGGCATTTAGAATTGGGTAGGTTTCATATATACCTCTGTTCAGAATGATTGGGAAGGAGACGTAGAAGTATGGATCCACGTTTGGTATTCTTTTTGGATTTTGTTGAAATATATATGTTAGACTTGCATTCTGATTTATTACACTTATTTTATTTTGTTGGGTGATTTAGGTTGTATTTTCTAAATTGCTGTATTTTTCTTCGATATTTCAACCCTTAGAAAATTGTAGGATTGTTGTCGTCCTTCCTTGATTACCTAAAAGAATTGAAATGGGTTCTGCCGGTGATTTATTGGAAAATATATTGCATAAGATCTCATTATACTTGGAAAAAATCATATTTTTTGTCGAAGCTCCCTTTGATAGGTAGGGTCTAAAACATATCCTTATAAGTGAATATTGCGAATTAATTTTTTATATTTGGTATTAGTAACTAAAACTCAACTTGGTATTAACGTTTGGTCTCCGTATCAAAGATCTTAATAAATATCTTGAATCGTTGGGCTTATATCGTAATTATGATTCCTCCATAATGTGTATGTAATATATAAATATATATATATGATAGATTTGTGATAATGTTGAATTCATATTTGAATGCATGGAAGCTAACATGCACCAACATTTATATGATAAACACAAGTGAGTACGTATTATGTGAAATATAGAGGTAAGTCTTTTTAAATATATATATACAAAGGAATACACAGATAGATTTAGGTATTCTAAGTTAATGCGTTGTTAATATTAGGAAGAATATAGGTACATACATCAGAGTTAGATTTCGACAAGATGAGTTTTCGAATTGGAAAAAGAAACTCTATTAAGTTGTTATAAGATTTTTGTAGTAGTTGCTAAGAATTGTTTTAGATTCTCGAGGAGAGAGGTTGAAAGAAAGAAAATTATGGAAACATTTATGCTACAAGATGTAATCTATTCCCTTTGATATTTTAATACAACACAACCTTTTGCGGACGTAGCCCAAGGAGTGGGTGAACCACGTTAAAATGGTCTCTCCCTATGTTGTTGTCTTCCTTGTGTATTCTCATGATATTGTGCCTTATTATGTTTCAGCTTGGTGTATTTGGGTATGGGTAATTGTATTTCATTTATTTTTAACTATGATGACCTCTATCTCCTACAAGCATATATGTTAAAAATGGATACTTTTCCTTGTTAATTCATGTGTATTCTTCTTATGCGTCATCATCTGTTGAATGGATTTAGACTTAGTGATGATTTTGTAAGCACATCTAAATATGAGAATGGTTAAATTTTCTATTTTTGTCATACATCGTATTAGCTTTAAGGTTGCACAGGTTTTACAGCCGAAATGTTATAGAAATAAAATAAGAATTGTGTTGTCTCAGATTAGTAGGAGGTTATTCTCTTACTCACATAAATATCCAAAGGATGAAAGAGGTTGTGTAAAGTAGGTTGCAATACATCATCCAAACGAAGAAATATAGATTCAACTAGATGACTTTACGACATGTAAAATTTGAGGAATGCATATCTAAGTGTTACTATATTTTCTATCTTATTGTCATTTAGCTAATTAGATCATTAATGATCATTTATGAGATGTTTAATGATCTCCTTTTAGTTGTAAAGTGGATTTAAATGCTAAAACATTACACTTCCACAAAGCATTTAATGGCAATTAAACTGCTTAGAAAAATTTTAAAATTTTACAAAATTTGGGGATGTGATAGGATGTAACATTTGATGAAGACTCAGCTTTCATCAAGTTAAGAAAGGAACCTGTTGAAGATCATGAAGAACCAAAGGAAACCAAGTTTCAAGGCACCACCATGAATGGAGCAATTCTAGAAGCAAATCGTGAAGTTGAAGATCTGCAAGAACCTGTAGATCCACCCCGTGAGAAGAACTCTCACAATAGGAAACATGCATGGGCTAGAGAGCTCATTCAAGATGCAGAAAGGTATGGCATTCCAGAAGAAGAACATAGAGCAAGGAAGAGGACTAGATCTCATACCAGTTATGTTGCCTTACTATGTGACATTAGGAACAAAGAACCTTCCAATTATGAAGAAGCAGCAGAAAAGAAAGAATGGAAGGATGCCATGGTCAAGGAATACCAGTTGATCATGAAGAATGATGTTTGGGATGTGGTCCCAAGACCTGAAGGGGAGTCTGTTGTGACTTCCAAGTGGATCTACAAGATCAAGCATGCTGCATATGGTAGCATAGAAAAATACAAAGCAAGATTTGTAGCTCGTGGCTTCTCCCAGAAAGAGGGAATAGACTATGAATAAAGTTTTGCTCCTGTAGCTAGGTACACTTCCATCAGATCAGTACTTTCCCCGGCTGCAGTGATGAAATGGAAGATACACCAGATGGATGTCAAGACAAATTTCTTGAATGGTGTAGTCGAGGAGGAAGTGTATGTGGAGCAGCCACTTGGTTTTGAGACACATGGCAGGGAGTCATATGTGTGCAGGTTGAAGAAATCCTTGTATGGATTAAAGCAAGCTCCTAGGACTTGGTATGGTAGGATAGACAACTTTCTATCCAGTTTAGGATTTACCAAGAGTAAAGCGGATTCCAACCTTTACTACAAGCTTGAGGAAGGTAATCCAGTGATACTGCTATTGTATGTGGATGACCTGTTTGTAACAGGTGAGGATGGTTTGATTGCCAATACCAAGAGGAAGCTTGCTTCCGAGTTCGAGATGAAGGACTTGGGGATGATGCACTATTTTCTAGGCATGGAGGTGTGGAAGAGTGCAGATGGAATCTTCCTTGGACAAGGGAAGTATGCAGTAGAGATCCTGAAGAGGTTCAGGATGATGGACTGCAAGGCCATGGCCACACCTATGGCATCGAACCTGAAGCTTCTGTGTGATGCTTCATTTGATCCAATTGATGTCACGGTGTATCGTCAGATGATTGGGTCCTTGATGTACCTGATGAACACGAGACCAGATATTTGCTTTGCGGTGAACACATTGAGCCAGTTCCTAACGGATCCCAGAGGTGTTCACTTGGTTGTTGTAAAGCATATTCTGAGGTACCTGAAGGGTACAATTGATTATGGGCTCAAGTATGATGTGAATCAAAAGTTTAACCTGCAGGGTTATGTTGATTCAGACTGGGTAGGCAGTGCTGCAGATAGGAAGAGCACATCTGGGTGTTGCTTCAGTATGGGATCAGGTGTGATCTCTTGGTTTAGCAGGAAGCAGTCCTGCGTAGCACTGAGTACAGCTGAGGTAGAGTATGTTGCATCTTGTTCATCTAGTTGTGAGGCAGTATGGCTCCGGAAGCTATTGTCTGGGTTATTTGATATCCTGTTGGATGCTACTGGTATCTTTTGTGATAACCAGAGTTGTGTGAAGCTGTCTGAGAACCCAGTGTTCCACAACAGGTCGAAGCACATAGAGATCAAATATCACTATATCAGGGATATGGTGCAGAGAGGGGCAATGAAGCACTTGTATGTTGTGACGGATGAGCAGGTTGCAGATGTGTTGATGAAACCTCTAGCCATAGTGAAGTTCGAATACTTCAAGGAGAGGCTTGGTGTTTTTCAGATTGACGACACTTCGAGGAAGAAGTGATGGACACATTTGAGGGAACCATTCCAAGCATGGTGAGAGGAGGATCCTTCCCATGGCTGTGGATGTAAGCACTAGATGATCAGCATCAGGACGATGCTCCAGTTACCGCTTTGTATATGCATCATGTTGGATGTTTGTTATGATCAGTTGGATCATGTATATGTATATGCATCATGTTGGATGTTTGTTATATGTATATGTATATGCATCATGTTGGATGCTTGTTATGATCAGTTGGATCATCTATATGCATATGCATCATGTTGGATGCTTTTTATGATCAGTTGGATCATGTATATGTATATGCATCATGTTGGATGCTTGTTATGTTCAGTTGGATCATGTATTTGTATATGTATCAGGTAGATACATTGTATGATCATGTAGATCATGTATGTTGATATGTATCAGGTGGATACATTATATGATCAGGTGGACCATGTATTTGTTTATGTATTAGGTGGATACATTGTATGATCAGGTAGATCATGTATGATGATATGTATCAGGCAGATACTATGTATGCATTGTATGATCAGGATGATCATGGATGATGAGCTTCAGGATGTTGCTCTAGATTATATGCATCAAGATGATGCTATGATGATGATCAGGATGATCATGTACATCAGGATGATGTATGGTGAGTATCAGGTTGATACTCTATGGCTGTGGACAAGTTGTGCTTGAGAGGACATGTAAGACCTAGGAGATCTGATAGGTTGGGCTGTGTGCCTGTAATCAGTCTTGGGATGCTCTTATGAGGGTTTGTGCTGTAACCACATGTAAGACCTGGGAGATCCAATAGGTTGGGCTGTGTGCCTGTAATAAGTCCTGGGATGCTCTTTTGAGGGTTTGTGGTGGTGACTACATGTAAGACCTGGGAGATCCGATAGGTTGGGTTGTGTGCCCGTAATAAGTCTTGGGATTCTCTTTCAAGGGTTTGTAGTGGAGATCACATGTAAGACCTGAGAGATCCGATAGGTTAGGCTATGTGCCCGTAATAAGTCCTAGGATGCTCTTTCAAGGGGTTGTAGTGGAGATCACATGTAAAACCTGGGAGATCTGATAGGTTGGGCTGTGTGCCCGTGATAAGTCCTGGGATGCTCTTTTGAGGGTTTGTGATGAGGATCACATGTAAGACCTGGGAGATCCAATAGGTTGTGCTGTGTGCCCGTAATAAGTCCTGGGATGCTCTTTTGAAGGTCTGTGATGAGGGTCACATATAAGACCTGGGAGATCTGATAGGTTGGGATGTGTGCCGGTAATAAGTCTTGGGATGCTCTTGCGAGGGTTTGTGATGCACGTAATAAGTCCCAAGGATTCCACAGTATGGCTAGTGATGATGAAGACCTGCAGGTGGTGGGCCTACATCCAGTATGAAAAAGGACTGGCTCTGTAGAACTTCCTATGATGAGTAGATCGGAGATTGATGAGATAGCAGCAGTAGTGACGATGATGATGATTCGATGACGATGATCCAGAGAAGAAGACTTGTGCTAGCAAATCTGTGTCGAGAAATACCTTCCTAGTTAAGAGGGAGTGTTGATGTATATGTAACTTCATAATGTATTTCACCTATGTATATTGTACTCCTATAGAGATGTTATTATTCCTCTATACAGAAGTGTCATCATTTGTATTGACAAGTGTCGCAACTTGCAAGTGATGGGTTATTAGACCACCAAGTGTGGGGTCGGCCCTGATTAGTATAACCATGGGTTATTAGACTGAGTTAGAGAAGTCGGCCCTACTAGGTTATTAGGCAGGTCAGGTCATGCATAAATAGAGTGCAGGAGGAAGTCTATTTGATCATCTCATTATTCACTTCTACACTACTCAGAAAGTGGCGCACACGTGGAGGAGGAGGTTCAGCTGCTAGGAGGACTACCTCTGTGTACTTGGGTTGTATCATTGCTCTTTCTATCTCTGAGGAAGTTGTGGGGTTTTTCACCTTTATGGTTTTCCCCAGTGAAACTTTGTGTGTCTATTGTCTCATGTGATTGCTTGGTGTGATTGATATGCATTGTTATACTTGATATGTTGTACATGTTATTCTCTCAGTAAAGTTCCTAGAGTATGTTGGATTAATGCTAAAAAATTAACAATTATATCTATAAGTAATAAAATAGAAATGAATTCACTTAGTAATAAATAAAATAGAAAATATCATAAATCATCATACCTTTTTGTATGCAACAAAAAATCCTTTTAAGTTTTCCATGGAGCTTGAATATGGATAGTTGCATCTGACATCATCACAACTCTTCTCACCCAACATTATAACCATATGCTCTTGTATTTTCATATAAACCTTATGACTACATGACGTAAAAATAAATGGTGTTAACAATGACATATAATAATAACACAATGCTTATTTAATAAAAAATCTTAAACTCGAAAAATAAACTTAAAAAATAAAAACAACCTATAAACTTACTTTTCAAAATCATTGCAAATTTCCTCCATGGATAATTCACCTGAATTTACACATGACAGTATTGTAGATATAAGTGTTTCATCCTTCACACCTTGCAATGATCTCCAAGGTGTTATAGTCATATCTTATGGAAAATTCTTGACATCAAGGCCTCCTTGACTACTGCTCCATGCAACTGTTTTTTTTTTTACCTTTGTTTTTTTACGCCAATATTCTCCCACATGCTAAATATGTCATCAATCAAATCCCATATGGGGCCCATTCTAAATGTCAACAGAAAATATTTATCTACAGCTCTAAATGCATCACTTCCTTTTAAACCTTTCTATTTCACATTGTCCTCTTTAATAGGGATACCTATTTCCATACAACATTGTTTCTGGAAATCTGCATCAACTTTCGATCTATCCCCACCACATATTTGTTCAATTTCATTGTGGATAAATCTAACCCTTTGAAATAATTTCATGGACATCCTATATTCACAATATGTGTTGTGATCCCATGCCAATAGTTTTGCTTCCACATCTTTTAAACCAGCGTAAATGATGCATTTCACTGTTTGAAAAATAGGGTTTTTGGGAAACTCTTGCATCAATTCTCTTCTAGCCTCTGCAAGAATGATTTCCCCCTAAAACATAGTAGTTGTAATAAAAAAAAAATTATTCTTCAAATTCATCTCTAACAGGAACATCTTTTGGGTCAGCAAGAACTAGGTAGTCAACCACATGTGCATAGGGATTATGCCTCATCAATGCTTTCAAGTTATGAACATGCAAGGGATGTGGTTTCCTAATTTGATACTTCTCATCTAGATCACCATCTTGAGTAATGATTTCCAAACTGTCCCACGAGTTCTCCCTGTGATTTTCAACATTGGATTGAACATATTCTATCCTCCTTTTATGTATTGAAGCAGTTGTATCAAAAAGAACAACTTGTTGATCAGGAATGGAAACATCATCATCCATAGGTCTTTTAGAAGAGTGTCTCTTACTCTTACCAGCAGAAGTAACATCGTCATCACCAACAATTCGCCGATCATGTTTAGTTGGGAGAGATATCCTTTTGAATGTAACCTTCCTAGGTACTTCATTGATTATTGGATGCATTTTATTTTATGTGCTTGTACTTCTTCAGGAACATTTTGCACTCATTTTTTCTTTGGTGTTTATCCCTTATTTGGTGCTTCTCCCTTATGAAGAGGGGCATTAATGGCATCCATCGAATTTTCTTTTGTAGAATAAATTCCATTCAGAATATGGGAAAGTGGCATAGCAAAATCCTGCAAAATAAAAACATTATTGTATTAAATATATCACATGGTCATATAATTCAAAGTATAATAAATTCATAAAGATATAAAAATATAGAAACTTACAGTCTTGTGCTCAATATCGTGCACGACTCCTGCACAAAATTCTGTGAAAATTTCATCGATCTTATAGTTTGAAACCTTCAAAGAATATTGGATTTTGACAAAGGTTTTAGCTTGTTTCACTAGTGCATAAACAATGTCTTTACCCGACACCAAACCAAAATCTCGCAACAATCCCAATGAGTGATAATCATTTTTATTATATGCAAATCCAACACAATATAAGTGAATACCGTCCGAGTTACCTTGATATTTCTCTTTCAGAAACCAAGAATAGTTTGTTTTCTCTTCAACTAGTGTGTGTTTCCATTCTCTCGCATTCTTGGTTTTTAAATCATCACTGGGTACAACTTCATCACATACAACATTGTCATATGGATCAACTATTTTTTTCGATGACTTCATCGACGATATCGCTGCATAGATGTTTACAGATACCTTTCTTGATGCCATTTTACCTATAGTCAAAAACAAAACAAAAAAAGTTTAGTATATGTTTTAAAAATAATTGTTAACATATAGTTATACAAAGAATAACAAATTTTTAAATGTAAAGGGAGCTCGATATTTAAAAAAAAAAAATACATAGCATCCGTAGCATAGCCCAAGGGCTCAACAATTGCTGGCTTAGCATATCCCAAGGGCTATGCATGGGTACCCCATGCCCAATGCAGATCCCTTGGGCTATGCTACGAGTTCCTATAGACCAAGGGATATGCATTGGAACCCCCATGGCCAATGCATAGCCCATGGGATATGCATTAGGCGCACCATTACATAGCCCATGGGTTATATAATAGCTCATGGATATAGCTGTGGGATATTGCATTTCCTACGAGCTATGCTACAAGCGCCCATTTCTTAGCTTGGGGGATATGCAATAGCCCATGCCCATGGGATATACAATGGAAGCCCTTTGGGAGGACCATGCGATATCCATTCCCATGGCTATCACATGGGCTAACCAAAGGGTGCCCATTGCATAGCATGTGGGCTATGCAATGGGTACCAATGTATAACCCACAGGCTTTGGGCACCCATTGCATAACACGTGGGCTATGCATTGAGCGCCCAATGCATATCCCATGGGCTTTGGGTTCCCATTGCATAGCACATGGGCTATGATTTGGGTTCCCATTGCATATCCCATGGGATATGCATTGGGTGCCCATGGAATAGCCCACGGTCTATGCATTGGGCGCCCATTGCATATCCCACGCCCTTTGGGGGGGCATTGCATAGCCCTCGAGCTATGCAATGGGTTCCCTTTTAGCACCCAATGCATAGTCTGTGGGATATGCAATGGGCACCCTTAGGGCACTCACAACGCCTGCCCGTCAGGCGTTGTTGGCCCCCAAAGTATATACCGTGGGCTATGCAATGGGAGCCTAGGGAGACCATTGCATAGCCCGTGGGCTATGCAATGGGCACCCGTTTGGGCGGTCATTGGCTATGCAATTGCCATGGTCCAGTGCATAGCCTATGCTCGACTATGCAATGGGCGCCTATGCCCTCACGCCAAAAACAAAAAAAATTGCTCAAGTTTTTACAGAGAGCATGCCAAAGCACAAAAGAAAAAAATTTGCATTAAAACATTAAAATTTTAAATTATTTAAAAACAAAACTTACAATTCAAAAACTAATTTAACTAACCTTGACAATGTTTGAAGCTCTTCGATGGTCTTCAAAGCCTTGTGGATCATCTTTTGCAAATGGTGACTTTAGAAAACCAAATTGAGTTAATATAGCATAAAATGAGATTTTTTAACCATTTTATGAATGTGGGATTAAAATGAAATGACAAAAGCACGGAACAAACATTACCAAAGGAAAAATAAAATAGAAAGATTTATTTAAAAAAAATATAACTAACCTTGAAAGAACTATTAAAGTACCCAAAATTTCAAACATGAAGAATAGAAAATCAAAATAGTTTATATGGCTAATATTAAGTTTAACATTATTCGTTTTACGAATGTGGGATTAAAAACTGTGTAATTAGCTAATGCATTATTTCTAAACTTAGAGAAGAAGACATTAAATGAAATTTGAATAGTGTTATGACTTTTGGTTTAAACAATTATTGTAAATAACTAATATTGTATTAAAAAGTTTGGATAGCATTGTTTAAATGTCATTTTATTAGTATTATTACAATTTTTATATGATAAATTAAATTACTTTTAATAGCATTATGATGGTGTTTGAAATGTGTGATTTATTTTGCAGGGAAATTTTGGAGGGAATGCTTGGGAGGAAAAATTTTGGAGGGAAATTTCGTTCTTTTAGCTATAATATTGTTGGGGGTTGATAGTTGCACCATTGTACTCTATGGTGAAGAGTGTGAGAAATTTCATTCTCTTATACTTTTTAGTGAAAAGTCATGGACTCGTATGAATCAATCTCAATGTTTGAAGATGTACATGAAGATGGCGGAAATTTTCATTTAAGTGGGGATTTCAAAGACATTAATGATGATTTATCTTCAAGTGAGTATTTTAAAGGCATTAATGATGATGATGAAGAGATTCCTCCATGTGGATATTTTAAATACACTAAGGAAGATGATGAAAATTTTCCTCCAAGTGATGATTTTTCTTGGGGAAATGATTCTCAAGGAATCAACAATGATTTTCCTCCAAGCGATGATTTTCAAGACACTAACAATGATTTTCCTTCAAGCCAAGATTTTCCTCCAAGAGAGGATTTTCAAGGCACAAACGATGATTTCCCTCTAAGCCAATATTTTCCTCTAAGCGAGGATTTACAAGACAACAAACTTGATTTTCCTCCAAGCGAGGATTTTGATGGGATAAATAATAATTTTGGTGAGGATGAAGGCACTAATAATGGTGTAGATGATTTTCCTTCAAGAGAGGATTTTAATGGCACCGATGATGATTTTTCTCCAAGTGAGTATTTTAATGGGATTGATAATGTTCCTCCCCGAAGCAAGGATTTTGACGGCACTGACGGTGATTTTCCTCCAAGCGAGGATTTTAATGGGACTGATAATGTTTCTCCTACAAGCAAGGATTTTGATGGCCCTGATGATGATTTTCCTGCAAGCGAGGATTTTAATGGGACTAATAATGTTTCTGCTCCAAGCAAGGATTTTGATGGCCCAGATGATGATTTTCCTTAAAGCGAGGTTTTAATGGGATAGATGATGATTTTGGTGAGGATAAAGGCAACAACAATGTTGAAGATGGTTTTCCTCCCATCCAGGATTTTGATGGCTCTAATGATGATTTTCCTCCAAGTGAGGATTTTAATGGGACAAATGATGATTTTGGTGAGGATGAAGGCACCAATAATGGTGAAGATGATTTTCCTCCAAGAGAGGATTATGATGGTAGCGATGACAATTTTCCTCCAAGCGAGGATTTTAATGGAAGCAATGATGATATTCCTCCAAGCGAGGATTTTAATGGGACGGATGATCAATTTGGTGAGGATGAGGGCACCAATAATGATAAAGATGAATTTCCTCCAAGCGTTGATATTGATGGCATCGATGATGATTTTCCTCCAAGCGAGGATTTTGATGGCAATGATGATGAATTTCCTCCAAGCGAGGATTTTAAAGGGACATATGATGATTCTGGTGAGGATGAAGGTACCAATAATGATGAAGGTTATTTTCCTCCAAGAAATAATTTTGATGGAATTGATGATGATTTCCCTCCAAGTGAGGATTTTAATGGGACATATGATGATTTTGGTGATGATGAACCCACCAATGATGTTGATTTAACCTCAAGTGATAAACTTGATATTGATGCAGATAATCATTCTCCTACTAATTTTGGTGATGATAATCTCAATGAGAGGGATGATATTCCTCACATTGATGAGGATATTCATTCTAATGAGGATGATTTAATGGTTCATGAAACACAAAGGCAAATTGTACCAATGAGCAATATTAAGTGTAGGACTAGGCCATTTAATATCAATCCAAAGCATTCTAGTTATACAAGGTCTCGGAAATATTTGTTCACAATTCCTAGTTCTATTACTGATTTGATTTCAAGTTAGTGTTGCCAAAAAAATACACTACAATTATGCCTTAGAGAAAAGACGAGCATATCTATCAATGAACAAAAATATGCAAAATTCATATTTGGTAGGGTGCATGATTTCCACAAAGGCAGGTTATGATTATCACATTGGAAGTATTTTTCTTTGTAGAAGGCCATTCAAAAGAATACAGTCAATTGGTAATCTTAGACTATCAAGAATCCAAATAAGGCTAGAAAAGGATCCTACATTTTATTCTAAATAATATCATGCACGAGCTAGTGGGATGTTAACAAACATTGCAATGTCATGGATGCGTGGCTTAGTTTCTAAGCATGGAGAGGGTATGCCAGATAGAGAAACCATACACATTCCAAATAATTTCTCAAGGCAAGAAATCTACAACTTGTACAAGGAATTTGTTCAAGATGCAGAAAGAAATAACAATTTCATTAGATATGTATATTTTACAAGACTATGGAAAACAGAGTTCAACAATGTATGTATTCCTAAGAGGTCAAGGATGGGGGTTTGCAGTATATTTGCTTCTCTTAAACAAAGAAGGGATAAATCAGAAGGGATAGAGAGAGGTATGTCTCTAACAACTTTATTTTTTTGGAATAAATATCTATTACGAAAGCTCATCAATGTTTTGTTTTTATTTTATTTGTAGATTATGTTGTTAAAGAACTTCAAGCACATCCCAATCAACAATAAGTTGAACATAAAAAGTTATACAAACATTGCAAGAAGTGTTATGATGAACCACATAATTATATGGGTTTGATAATTGATGGCATGGATCAAAGAAAAAAGAAGAATTTTTGCCACATTTTGTTTGTGTACTAAAGAATTTAGAGGAAAATTTTATTCAATTTCACTTACTTGGTTGGTTGTATGGTTTTTAATGGTCAAATGTCTCCAATGGTTTACTTCACAGCTCCCAATATTCATAATGATGCAAATATGTCCATTACCATAATTCACCATGTGCTAACTCATTGGTCTTGTAATCTTCCTCGAGTTCTATATCTGCAATTGGACAACACCAGAAGGGAAAACAAAAATCAGATCCTGTTTGGTTATCTAAACATGCTTGTCGAATTGGGAATTTTTCAGAAGGTTAAAGTTGGTTTCCTTCTTGTTGGCCATACACATGACCATATTGATCAAACGTTTAGTTGTTTTGCAGTGACATTGGGGAGGAAGAATATTAGGAGCCTGCCATCATTAACTAAAATTATTAGAAAAACATATAGTCCAGAGCCTGTTGTACTAACATTGGAGGAAACTATTGACATGTGAAGATTTATTTTGGGATCGCATGGTTAAGAAAGGTGCATTGAGAAACTTAATGAAATTAGCTTTCATCATCAATTTCGTATAAAAAATATTGATGGGAAAACACTACTATGGGGTAAGAAGTACTCAACAAGTGCAAAATGGATGCCTGCATCAGGTTTAGCATTTCTGAAATTCATCCCAAGTCGTCAAATGTATGCTTCAAATTTATCGTTGTTGCAATCGACTATTGATATTCAAAATTCATGCTGGCATAATAGAGATGTTGATTCTTCTCAGTGCTTGGAATAAATTGTTCGAATATTCTCACCATCATTTTTCGTATTTTGCATGTCTGCATGCATGCAATCATCTGCATGCCAACAGATTCGGATCCATGGGGAGGGTTCCCTAGGCCTCGATGCCAAAATTCAGCAAGGGAATTTGCGAGAGGCGGCTGGGAGGAGGACTAGGGTGGCCATCCCGATGGGTTTCCCCGCATTTTCATCCTCCATCCAACAAATACACCCTCCGATTTAATCCCTCACGAAAAGATAAGAAAACGGGGTACAAGGTTCCCTTACCTAGAGCCAACGACAGAAGGAAAGCTCACCGCACCGGTTGCAAAGGCATGCTAACTCTGGCCAAAGCACATGGGCACATCCCCCAACGATTTTTAACAATGCAGAGCCCCTGGAGGCGGCCCATTATAACAAGAGCATAACAAGCACACCCATCTTGGGTTGATGTAATTGCATGCATCCAGTCATCAGTATGGCAGTCTCCCAGCACATAGTCCTTATTTTGCAGCCCCCAAAAGCCTGTTTCTACTCAGTTCTATCCCTCCTAGCCACTGATGCGCCCTTGTTTTCATCACTAGAGAACATGTACACATTATTCCACCTATTTAGGAGTTACTTCAGTTAGTTAGTTGGTTGATGACTCAATTCCTTGATTCATGGGATGATTGAACAGTTAACTGACTGAATCACTTAGATAGGAACCTACAGAGACTAGTTTGAGCTCTACTGACTGCTGACAGCTCCTCATGCACCCACATTGGAGTCTCCTTCCCTACATCAATTCCCATACACTCAATTAGACTTAGTTAGATTCATTTGACTGACTATTTGACTTTTGTGACCACTACCACTGGTTTGGATGATGTCTCCAATGCTATCCAAGCTACACACTGATGATAATTCAAACGAAATTAGTGGCATTCGAATATCATTCATTGTATTCAGTTATTATTCATTTTACAGAGTGTTAGCTTACAGTTGATGTATGATACAACAGTTCTTCTCCATTTTCTGTGTAATGAGTGATTATTGATTCAACATTTATTCTTCTTCTTTCTGCACTACATGAGTAAATTCTAGTGAGGTATTCTACTGTTGAGTGATCCTAGCTCTAAAATATTACATGGTATCAGAGCTAACAACAACTATTCGAATTGTAGCAGCAGTAGTTGTAGTAGTTGCAGCAATTCCTTGAGCAGTTGTCTTTCATTGAGAATGAGAAGCCTCTGAGTTTCCACAGCAAATCCTGGTGCTATTTCCTTGAATTCACTGGAGCAATCCAGTGAGGTCTATCCAGGTGTGAAGGACTTATTCACATGTGCTCAGTGTCCTAAGGTTGTTTTCAATTTGAATTGCAACAGATCTTCTTTTCATAATTCTCATTTGTTTTGCAGGATTCTCCCTCTCTCAGCTTCGAATTCTTCAATAGCATGGATCTCAAGTTGAACTCATTCAACTACTTCAAATGGAAGTAAAAAATGGACATCTTCTTGAAGTCGAAGAGTCTTTCCAGAGTGTTGAATGGCTCTGCAGTTGATCCCATTGGTGTAGTAGATAAATCCAAGTACTTAGACAAGCTTGATGAAGTAGTAGGACTACTGCTACTTAGCATTTCTGAATATTTTCACTTTCATGTTATCGATTTGAAGACTCCAAAGGAGGTTTGGGACAAGCTCGAATCCCTCCTTGGCAAAAAAGATGATTTGAAGGGGCATAAACTAGAAAATGAGCTCATCTCCTTGATCCCAAGTAGTTTCTAAACTATCACTGAGTTTCTCAACAAATTCAAGAACTTGATTTCAGAGTTGAGAGGTATGGGATTGAGAAGGAAGAAAAAAAACTCATCCTTGCCATCCCGTCAAAGCTAGGCCTTGATTATTCAGTGTTTGTTTCGAACTTCCAGTCAGAAAATTTGTCCATTCCAAAGTGGAAATTCCCTTCGCTTGAAGACTTCATCCAATCTCTAACTCTTGAGGAGGAGAAGCTAGTGCACATGGGAGTGATAAAAACCAAGTTGGATTCATCTCTTGCAGCCACTGAGTAAAGGAGAGCGAATGGAAAAGGAAAACAAAAAAAACCTGATAGAATTTCAAATGATACAAAGTAGAAGGAGGCTCCCATACGGTCAAATGGAGCCTCAAACCCTAAGAAGGACAAGCACACTCGGGAGGGAAAATCCAAGTGCACATATTGTAATCGAGGATATCACCCTGAGAGCTCACGTATGAAGAAGACCCTAGATCTCATGTCTTCACTTCTTGAAAAAAATAATCTTCCAGTACCTGCATGTGCTAGAAAGAAAGAGAGTGAACCATCTGGATCTAAAAACAAAGACAGATGCCATGCCCTCATGGAAGGTGCATCAACTCAATCCTCCTTCATCATAGATTCTGGAGCATAAAGACACATGTCTTCCTCCAAGGATCTCTTCACTGGATTTGAAGATACTATTGGAACATCCATTATGTTGGGGAATGATTATGAGGTCTCTTCTGAAGGGATTGAAAGAATCAAACTAGATCATGGATACTTCTCAGATGTACTCTGTGTCCCCACACTCACTGCTAATATACTTTTAGTATATCAGATGACCCATACTGGAGATCCCAAGAGGTTGATCTTCTCTCCAAATGAGGTCAAAATTCAAGACATGATATCAACTTCTACAATTGCAAAAGGTGTTGCAAATCATAAGTCGAAACTGTATGAGTTCTCCCACTTCTTACCTCTCTCAAAGAAATTTGCTCTTCACACTCATGCCAATGAAGAGAGTATATTGTGGCATGAAAGATTTGGGCATATTAACTATCAATAATTACAAGACATGTATACTAAAGAGGTGGTTGAAGGGCTTCCCAAGATCAAGTTTTCCAAGGGAAGCTATCATGGTTATTTGATTGGCAAGCATCCTGAAAAGAAATTTGAGAAGGGGAAGGAAAGGAGAGCCTCTAATCCTCTAGATCTGATTCATAGTGATGTTGCAAGGACATTTCCAGATCTATCTTTGAACAAGGCAAGGTATATTCTTACTTTTATTGATGATTATTCCAAATTTACATGGGTATACTTTCTCAGATTAAAATCATAAGTATTTGGATTCTTTAATTTTTTCAATTCTTCTGCTGAAAAGTTTTCAGATAGAAATATCAAGGCCATTCGTACTAATAATGGAGATGAGTACATCAAGGGTGGCGTTCAAACCTTTTGTGCTAAAGAGAGCATTGAAATGCAACATATTGTTCCTTATACACTACAACATAATGGTGTTGCTGAAAGGAAGAGCAGAACATTGAAAGAAATGGCCACCTGCATGTTAAAGTCAAAATGATTGAACCCTAGTATTTGGGAAGAAGCCATCAACTGTGCCACCTATATTCAAAACAGAGTTCCTCACAAAGGACTCAAAGACATGACTCCTTTCGAAGCATGGATGGGATACAAACCTGATGTGTCTCATCTTGAGTGTTTGGATCCAGAGCATGGGAAAGGATTCCAAATGAGAAAATGAGATCCCTAGATCCACAAAGCAGAGAGTGTATTATGGTGGGTTATGCATTGAATGCAAAGGCCTACAAGCTTCTTGATCCTTCTACTATGACCACATTCCTTGATAGGAGTGTACAGTTTGAGGAATGGCCTCTTCATTATGCTCATCCATTTGAGCAAGAGAGATTTCCTACCACACCTCCACTGCTTGATGAGCTCCAAGAGAGGGAATATTCATCACATGACAGTTCAGATTCAGAGTATGAGAGTGAAGATAATGAAGAGCGAATTCTAGATCCAAATCCACAAGAACCTGAATATCTAGCACCTATTAGTGAAGATGAGCAAATGGAAGATCCAGATCCATAAGAACCTGATGATCTTACACTTGATGATCCTCCTCTTCCTAGATGGGAAGCCACTACACTTAGATCTGT
This sequence comes from Larix kaempferi, assembly GCA_027924585.1. Taxonomy (NCBI): domain Eukaryota; kingdom Viridiplantae; phylum Streptophyta; class Pinopsida; order Pinales; family Pinaceae; genus Larix; species Larix kaempferi. The sequence goes on along the minus strand of BSBM01001296.1, from coordinate 147,548 downwards.
TGGATATCTTATTGGAGATCCACTTGATCCGAGGAGGACTAGATATTATTTTCAGAATGGAAAGTTTAATCCTTCTCACATTACTGATCCATTTACTATCAATAGATCCTTCTTCAGTGGAGAAGTCCACTTACCATTTGGGGTGAGTGATGTACATGATTGATCATCCTATCACAATCTATCTTGAGGGGGGGATTTCTTATCACTGGGTTTTCCCTCTTTCCTCACTTTATTTTATTATATTGATTGTACGGGGTGACCTTTGTTCTTAGTGGCCCTACCATTTCAGTTGTTCCTCATAGTATAGCTTGCGGGGGTTGTTGGAATATTCTCACCATCATTTTTGTATTTTGCATGCATGCAAATCTGCATGCATCTAATCATCTGCATGCATTTGCATGAATCCAGTCATCAGTATGGTAGTCTCCCAGCAGCTAGTCCTTATTTTGCAGCCCCCGGGAGCATGTTTATGCTCAGTTCTAGCCCTCCTAACCACTGATGCGCCCTTGTTTTCATCATTGGAGCACATGTGCACCTTATTCCACCTATTTAGGATTTACTTCAGTTAGTTAGTTGGTTGATGACTCAATTCGTTGATTGAGGGGATGATTGATCAATTAACTGATTGAAGCACTTAGACAGGCACCTACAAAGACTAGTTAGAACTCTACTGACTACTGATAGCTCCTCATGCGAACACATTGGAGTCTCCTTCCCTACATTAGTTCCCATGCACTCAGTCAGACTCATTTAACTGACTATTTGACTTTTCTGACCACTGCCACTGGTTTGGATGATGTCTCCAATGCTATCCAAGCTACACACTGAGGATAATCCAAATGAACTTAGTGGCATTTGAATCTCATTCATTGTATTCAGTTATTATTCATTTTACGGAGTGTTAGCTTACAGCTAATGTATGATACAACAGTTCCTCTCTATTTTATGTGTAATGAGTGATGATTGATCAATTAACTGATTGAAGCACTTAGACAGACACCTACAAAGACTAGTTAGAACTCTACTGACTACTGACAGCTCCTCATGTGAACACATTGGAGTCTCCTTCCCTACATTAGTTTCGATGCACTCAGTTAGACTCATTTGACTAACTATTTGACTTTTGTGACCACTGCCACTAGTTTGGATGATGTCTCCAATGCTATCCAAGCTACACACTGAGGATAATCCAAATGAACTTAGTGGCATTTGAATCTCATTCATTGTATTCAGTTATTATTCATTTTACAGATTGTCAGCTTACAGCTAATGTATGATACAACAGTTCTTCTCCATTTTATGTGTAATGAGTGATTATTGATTCAACATTTCTTCTTCTTCTTTCTGCACTACATGAGTAAATTCTAATGAGCTCTGCTACTATTGAGTGATCCTAGCTCTAAAATATTATAGAAATAAAAAATTCTATCAAAGATGCATATTGTTATTTTGATGTTGTTGATTCTATTTGGTGGGATTCATTTTTCATGGAGCAAAATGACATAATTGCAAACTCTACAAATGGATATATTTTTTTGAAGACTCCATTTAGTTGGCCACAAAGTATGTCAAATGAAAATGAGGAGAGAAATTTTGAGCCTGAAGGTGTTGAGCCTTCTCAACCAGAAGAAAGGGAAATGTACATTGGATCTAGAAGATCATTTACACAGCATGAGGCGATGGAAGACCTTTACAAAGGCTCAGTACAATATATTAAGGAGGGTTGCATGATTATAGTTTTGGCCACAGAAGATCCATGTGGTTATCCATTTTGGATTGAAAAAGTTATGAAGGTCAATAAATAAAAAAGAAGTTATATCTATTGAAGTACATTGGTATGCAACAGACACACACCCATTTGATGGTGATCGAGAAAAAGGTTTGCAAAAAGAGAAAAATAAAGGGTCAAAATGTAAATCATTGTTTCATAGAAATTTTGAAATTTAGAGTATGTTGACATACTAGTTTATGACTTCCAGTTGACAAGGAAAAGCACTATTCACTCCAAGACTATAGAGATTATCAAAAGATTGTAGGCACCATAAATAGTTGCAACATGGGAGTTTGCTAAACCAAGGCGTAGATCTAGCCAGGAATGTGGCATATGAAATATTGGGCATACATGAAGATTCAGATGGTGCACTCCTTGATAGTAGAGAAGAATACGGGTCATCTACATCTTCCTCCACTCATTCATCTAAAGAAAAAGTAGCTTCTGATGGTGTGTCAGAATCCATGTGTTTATTTGAATATTTGCACATGAAACATTTTGTCTTTTTTATTAATATGTCATTTTTTGTATGGCAATTCTAAAGGAGTGCTTGAATTTTGATATGAATTATTTATACGTCTTATGGTTTAATATATGATTTTATGTTGAATATCATATTTTTTGTATTTTATATGAAAAGAGTGGTCAAATTATTTCTTGAATAATTTGTGTTTAACTCAATGCAAGTTTTATATAGTGTTACTAAGAGATTAAATAAACACAATTTTCAATTATGATAAAATCATATAAAAATGCCATTTTTTGAAAAAGTGTGCTACCGATAGCATTAGTTTTCAATTTAGAACTTGATTTTAAGGTTTTTGCAAACAATAATAACAATTTTTTTGGTTCATTTCTATATTTTTGCATAAAAAACACCAAAAAACAACCCCGAATCAAAAAGTGGTGCTACCGGTAGCACCACTTTTTGATTCGGGGTTGTTTTTTGGTTTTTTTTATGCAAAAATATGGGTTTTTATGGATAGAGTTCTTGTTTTGAGTATAAAGTTCTCGTCAAGTTGTATAACACATTTTAAAATGTTTAATCTAAGACAAAAACAAAAAAAATGGTTTTTTATGCTCCTATATCTAACACAATACATAAAGAAGCAATGAGACTTACTTCTAATTTGTTGATTGTCCTAGATCCAGCTCCAAGTTTGATCTCCAAAGATTGAACCTTGTTTAAGAAAGACCAAAGGCCAAAATCCTCCAAGCAATAGATGTATTGATTCTAGATTTAATCTATAACATATCATGAATCAAAACTACAAGAGACAAGATATGGGAGAAATTTATTATTATGAAATCTAGGGAAGATAATTACAACGTTATACCTTGATGTCCAAGATGATAGCACCTCCTTCCAATCTCTCCTTTACTACCTCTGCAAGACTTCTGAGATCATAAGTTTGATGCCTCCAAAATTTATCTCCTTGGAACATGGATGGCCTTCTTCTTATAGGAATTGGGAAGCCAACCACTAAGAGAGAATGATGGATCTAGATGAGGGAAAGTCGATGGATCAAGGAGATGAATCATACCGAGGAAGGAGGGTGAGATAATATTTGAGAGGAATCCCTATCCCATGAAAATATCCTCGAGATTCAAGATCCTAAAATCAAGGAATATATTTGTTGAGGGATTTTCGTGCCCCCAGGGCTAAGCATAATGTGAAAATATTGTAATTTTCGCACCCCTACAGGTATGCAAAGCGCAAAAATATTGTATTTTGCGCCTTGCACCACTAGAAGGGCACGAAAATATTGCCAAGATGGGTTTGGTGAAGTGGAATTCAACCATTAAAGGTTGGATTTTCCTCCAAGTAAGACTAGGGAGGGGACAAACATGATGAGGATGGGTCTCAACACTTCTTAGGAGGTATGAACATCATGTTCTTGATGGTCATATAGTATGAAGGCTCTCAATGGTGTACAGAGTGAAAAATTGAGGTATAACAACTGGTTTTCTTACCATCTCACTTTTCCATCATTACTGAGTTCGGTTCATTGTATTTTTCATGTTCTTCTATGTGACATTATATTTCAGATCCATGTCAAGTTGTTGACTTGAGTCATTTGTAGGTATCAGATGAGGGAGCCTTAGTGTCTAAGCCGATTCATATTTTGGAGCAATGAAATCAACAAATTTGGCATCAATAGTCGATCTGGTCAAAGTTCGATGGGATAATTATAGTCCCAGTTCTACGACCTGGGATGATGTATCAATGATGCATGTAGAGTTTCCTCACTTATTTTAGAACTCCAGCAAAAATTTTCCTAAAGTGGGGGTGTATGTAGTGCCCCATTTTTGTAATAGACTATAGAATTTGATTATAGACCATAGATCCAATGATGACTATTCTTTGAGGGCATTCAATTGTGAATGAACCGGTTATGTGTGGCTTGGACTACTAGGTGATGTTGTATTATGAGGACATTTTGTTTCGGATGATCCAGTTATATGTGTGAGACTGGTACATGTCGCTATCTATGTGCTACTGTTGATGATTCTATATGATTTTTTTACGATGATGACTGTGTTATGATTTCACTAATGATTATGCTATGATGTTGATATAGATAGATAGCTCACATGATCATGATATGATTTGATGTTGATCAATTTTTTTATGTCAATGTTATGATTTTGAGATGGTTAAGATGTTACATGATTTTATCATGATTCGATATGATTGAATGAATGTGAAATGTGGCAATGTTGATTAATGCTTATGCTTATATATATGTCATGTAATCTGATGAGTTTTCAAGTGTGACATGTAGAGCAGGTACATGTGACGCAAATAGGCATTGATATGCCATGGAATTGGAATGAGTCGCAAATCAGTGACAGGTATTGACAACCTGGTATATACACGGGGGGTTCACTAGAGAGGCAATATCATATCACGTCCATTCATATTGGGGGTTTAAATACTCTTAAAAACCTCAAAAATATATTTCCCTGTATTAAGGGGTCAAGGGGGGTTTCTAATTTGACATAGTAATATAAATATTGGGGGTTATTTTATTTGGGTGGGATGAGGAATAACCTCCAAATCGTGGGATGGATTCATACCTCCAAATCATGGGCTCAATTCATACCCATCTAAAACTTAAGGACCCTCCATTTTTATTTGATATTGCTTATGATCCTAAGTTTTGTATAAATCTTATAATAGTGTACCAATGATAATATCGATGGAATTCTCATTGGATTACTGGCCTTGAGAAATACTCATTTAATAGCTTATTTAGGCTTGATTTGAATTGATGTTATATTGTTTTGAATCTTTAAGTTAAGAGATGTAGCTAATTGGGAGTTCCAGAGTTGAACAATTGTATTGTATCTTTTGTAGGCATTCGAGTAAAAGATCTAACTCTTCATTTTTTAGGTTGGGGTTTAGGTGGGTATTGAGATTCAATCAAACCTGGCTCCATGACAACCAATAAAAGTGAGATCAATCTTTCTTGGCTCACTAGAACCAAGAAAATTTAGATTAATCTTTCTTGACAAATTATTTCTTTCAACTTTTTGTATTCTTCTTTTACATTTTCACATTTCCAATTAGGAATAGTTGTTAGATTGAGTTATATTTGGCATATTCATAATTGTAATTTCAATTATTATATGCAAGGCATCGGTCTTACTATTGTATTGGAACTTACCTGAACATAGGTGAAAATCTAAATCCTTATTTACATACCCTATGTGTTATCGTTACCATGAAATGTTATCATATAAGTTTCACCATATGTGTATCTTTATAACTATTGCATGCTTGAAACCTAACAATGGAGATTTTTAACTCTCTTGTAAAGATATAAAAAAAATAGATATAACCCAAGAAAAGGTAACTAAATGTTGTTAATTCCCTTGTTTTCAAGAATAAATGTAGAGGAAGTGGAGGAAATTCATTGCATCTTGTGAATGACCCAAATCCAAGCTATGCACATGATCATACGGTGTTATTGGAAAGTAAGAGGAATTTTGCTATGTTAATTTGGGTTCAAACATCAATGATGTTTGCTTTGATAGGAAGGTAGGGGATTCCATCCACGAAAGGGTTTCAATTTTGTATTTTTATGGAGTTTAATTTATTAATATTATAGAAAACATGAGCTCTCTATGGCTATACTTATATTTACATGACATAAAATTGGTAGATTGGCAGGTTGTGGTGTGAAATATATGCAATTATCATATTTTCTAAGCATTGCACTAACTATTGGACTATCAACCTTTTACATTCTTGATTATGTTGATCTCTTGACTGGGTTTCCTTTTACGCATTTTCCCTTCCCAGTACCATTTTGCTAGGTCTTCCACTATCCAACGCTACAAATTGATTAGTCACCCATGCAATCCTGGTGGGATCATTATTAGCATCATTCTATTATATTATTTAGCATCATGTTTGCTTAGACTAAGATGTGTTAGGGATCTTGCTTGTTACAACTTGATAATATGATATAAAGGGGGTATTGAAAATGGGTTGATAAAAATGGATACATACAATATCAGGTGAAAATTGGGGTTTTCTTAATTGGAAAGGCATATTGGGAGGGGGGTTCAACAATAAAATTTTAGCAAGAATTTTCCAATATTTAGTGAAATTAGGGATATTCTTTAATACCTTGTGAACGATCGTGCTATGTAACAAGTTCACTGAGTGAACCCCCCGTGGGTATATATGTGATTATGTGGAAATATTGAAAAAAGATTGGATGCACGTGATGTGCATGGACTCGGAATGAGTCAGATACATTGACAAGTGAAAAAGATTTGATGTGCATGGACTCGGAATGAGTCAGATACATTGACAGGTGAAAAAGATTTGATGTGCATGGTGTTTACTTGCAGGTGTTGGATGTGATTTCCAATCAATCCACATCAGGGGACGGGGCTGAACCTGATACAAGTTAAGTCTGGCCAATGTCCACGTGAATAGTTCATCTAGAGAAAGAGAGGCTTTGACTCATCAGATGCATGTTTCCATGAGGTTTGGCCATAGTATGCTCACTCATGAGGTATATTTTTGGTGGGGGTTGCAATAAGGAATCAGCCTTATTCCCCAGGAACCACTAGTCCCTCAATAGGGTAGGTGGGTTGAGTTAATGATGTCTGAACCCTCGTACCATATCCCCACCTAAGGGAATATATGAAGGGTATGCAGGAAGCATGGCACCTTAATATCCATGGTCGCGATGAAAATGAGACTGTTAATTAACTAATAACTATTGGGAAAGGGAAACTAATCACAATAATAATGATAATGCTAATACTAATACTAATAATAATAATAACAAGAGAAACATTAGGAATAATAATAATAATGACAACAAGATAAACATTAGAAATAATAATAATAATAATAAATAAGATCAACATTAGAAATAAAATAAAATAAAATAAAATAAAATAAAAAGGGGAAGGAAAATAAAGCAGGCATATTGCTATAAAAGAAATGAGGAAGTAGCTTGAGATATCTCTTCCTGGAAAGAGGAATTTTGGAGGCAGCTTGGGTTGTGGCTCCTGTCTAGGTGACTGTTGGAGGGTGTGTTAGTGGTTCACTATGATAGAAGGGGGATTGGGATTTCCCCTCAATAGAGAGTCTTGTATCATAGCTCATCGGATAACATAGTATTATCAGCCTCGTTGTAGCTCAGGGGTCCCAGGGGAAGAAGAGTACCCTTTGGGTATGGTAGGGTGGAAACCAGTGGATTGTGATTGGAAATATTGAAGACTAATATTGTGGTGGATTTGACGACGGCACTAACCTTCGGCTTCGTCCTCAACCTTCAGCAACTAGCGATTTTCAAGTATTATATGATTATTGTTTTCCATTATTAATTATGCATTGAATGATATTGGATTAATTTTAATGTTGAAAGTTTAGATATGTTAGTAATATAGAAAAATTCTATAGATATGTTATATGTTGAGTGTGATCAAAGAAAATAAAAATAAATGTATCTAGATTCAATTTCATATCTATTTTGTGATTAGTGCATCTTAGATTTAGCTATCCCGGGGGAGGGGTGCTACATAAGAGAAACACCACAAGGGTACGTGGTGCAATGGTCAGAAATTTCACATCAACCAGTTGGATGATAAAAATAAAACCTTTGATTGTGGGATAACTACAGTATTCCAGGTTAGAAATGTTTCCTTTAGAGGTGATGAGTGTTTAGAAGTATCTATAGATACTATGCCTTTTTGGATGATATACTTGAATTAGAGTTTAAATCCTTCAACATAGTATTATTCGGGGTCACTTGGTACAAGTTAAGAATGAATGAACGAACGATATCCTAATAGAACTGTTATTGAGCATGCTAATAGATTTATCATTATTAATACAAGGTTATTAGAGTTGGGTACAAAGCCATATGTCCTTCTAAGCCAATGTAAGTAGGTATTTTATTCCATGGTGCAATTTAAAGTGGGCTGGTCATATGTTGTTAGATATGATCCTAGAGGAAGGCATGTAAGGTATATTGTACTAGAAGAAGATGGTATTAAATAAGATCAATAAGATGATGATGTAGAGGAGCAGGTAGATTTGTCAAACGAAGAATTTGAATAAGTTGAATTAGATGTAGATGGTGGTGTTCTCGATGATGGTGTTAATGACAATAATGTTGACGATGATGTTGCAACTATGGCCAGTCCTTTCAATGATTCTGATCTTAATCATGATACATATATTTAATTGGATGGAGAAGAAGAGTAATGATATTGAATTGATGAAATGTAGGAGGTACATATGGGTTGGTGGGGGGAATATGTTCTTAAACCTTCACATGGTTAGCCTTGTTCATTAGAGATTAATAAATTATTCTCGAAACCAAGAGAATCTCATCTAGAGTTTTGAAATTAATTAATTTGGTTTGTTTTGAAATTACCTTGTTTAACAGTTTGTTTTAGGAATCCAATCTTTTCATCTTTGGGATTCCATCCCTGGATTGTTTTTGAGTTCAAAAACCCTCTCATATCATCAAAGTATATGTTTAGGTTGATCATGTCATTTCATGAGTTTCAATAAAAGTTTTCAAAATTTTCAACATTTTCCCCTTCCACATGGAATTAATCAATTTTGATCACCTAGAGTGGAATGCATGTAGAGTTTATGCATTGTAAGATGTCACTATCATATATATTGTATAAATAAAGTTGAGATCATAACATAGTGGATGATTGTTGATCTATACAAATTTCCACACAAACATTATGTTAATGTGATAATGTTGACATGATGTAGAATAGGTGTGGATCATGCATGCATGGGTAGGCATAAACATGATCAACTATGAAGTAATTATCTTATGCAAGAAACTAGTTCTCCGTAATAGTTTTGTAAATATTTATGCCCCTATTACACATATGACACACTATTTGTTCAATAACTGATTCAAAATAGTAGGTGTGTTGAACTCTACTACTTGCTCAATTTATCCTTTTTCTCCATGATGAATTGTGAAAGGCTCTATGTTGTGATGGGTAATGGTAGTCATTATGTTAGTAGGAGGTTCACTACCTCTGTGTATTCCCTTGTTAGCTTTGATTTTAGTTACAACACATATAATATAAGATTCACCTTTTCCACAAGGTTGTATCATTGATTTTACTATACGAATGGAGTTTCAAATAGAGGTTAGTGGTTATAGTATCTTAGGGATTTATATTACTATTATGTTATTATTAGGGGTTGAAGTTAGGTTTTAATGTTAAAGGATATGGTACATAGCATTTGTCTTTGAAGCTCATGGACCATGAGTGGATCCATCAACAAAAACACCTCTTAAATAAGTAATATTTTTCCCAATAGGTCCTTATGTTGGTCATTCTAACGATTGGCACATAATGGATGGTAGTTTGAGATATGGTCATGGTTTGGGGATATATCCCACCAACTTAGGTTGTAATGGTTTTTTCCCTTGATTTCCATCATTGAAATTCACATTTGGAAAAAATATCATCTATGTTTTCTATCCATTATGTTACCACTCAAACTAGCACACCTTTGCAAATCAAGGCTATGTAGACCTAGTGCTAGTGACGGTAATATCAAGAGAGAGTTAAACCCAATGTCACCATAATCTAACCTCTCAACACATTGGGTAACTCCAGAACCCAGGGGGAGATTCTAATAAATGAAATATACCTACAACCACCAATAAGCCACAAATACCGCCCACAAAACCTTAATAGCTATGATCAGTTCCTTATCATAGTCAAATAATATCAAAGCAAGACACAACAATCATATATAAATGGAATTATTCACCGTATCACAAATCCCAAATAATATCGCACCTTTCAAGGCAATTTCACACTTCCCAAGACATTGTCACATTTGCCAAGGAAATCACTCCAAACAGTGTGCCCTTAAAGAGGACTATTGGACTAGGGCGCAATTGTAGGTCAAGCGAGAAATACCAAACACCCTCTAATTCACCAATTACAAGGGTTTCAAATATCCCAATGCACATCCTCAGAAGAGGATTCCATATAAGGTTTGTGGATAAAACCTTAGGGAAAATTTTAGGGTGGACCAGAAAAACAAAGTCACTGCGAGAACTTCACTTTTTTAATTTTCTAGAAAAAAATAGGGCTTTTCCAACAATATTATATTCTTTTGTATTTTTTGCTTAAAATAAAAACATATAAAAACTTGAGAGAGAGAGAGAGAGAGAGAGAGAGAGGATATGGTATTAGATTCTAATCTCAAACCCTAGGGCTATGATATATTGAGCCTAATGTCCCTCCTCTTAAAATGGTATTCAATACTTGCAACTAGGGCTAAGCTAGAAACCTCAAGGGTTAGGTAGTAAAACCCTAATTAGGAAAAATAGAGAAGTCCAAGGCCCAATAAAACAACTGAAAGCTCCTTGGAAGGATGGTCTCTTCAAGCAAGTTGATAAAATGCTAGCAAACTAACCCTACCTCAATCCAAAGCACTTCAAGAGAAACGTTAAACTAGGGTTATGAGATAAACTTACCAACATTAATCAAGAATGAGTGAGGAAATTCACCTTAGGTCACCCTTGAGCATGATTTATTACAACTAGTCTTAGTATCAACTTATCATGTGCAAAATCAAACCCAGAATCAATTCATCCTTCAAAAGCAAAACAGACATCCAAGAGAGAGGTGTGCATAGCTTCAAATGCTCCATTATACCAAGAGAAGAAGAAAATATCTCATATTTGAACCCTTGTCCATGATTTACAAAAGAGGTGATGTTGTCTTATTTATATGAGACAACTCTTAACCTTTTACAAGTTCAATCTAACAAGTTAATAACAAATTATAAAATTTTAGGTTAGTGCACCCACAAACTTGGGGACTAAACTGAATAATGACATAAAATAAGAATAAAAATGTGCAATTAGGCTCCACCAAGTGTAATGTGATCCAAAAGGAGGATATCATGCCCCAACTAACCTCGACATATGTTTTTTCCTCAATGACCTCCTTTATTAACAATTTAGGCTTCTTCTTTAAGGAATGATGTTTATGGGTCTGGATACCAAGAAGAGGGGTTTTGTATTAAAACAATAGGTCCAAGTAAGAAAAATACGGTGTGCTAAGACGGGTATGACAACCCTTACACATAGACAATCACCTCTACAAAGCAAATTATGAGTGTGGCCATGTCTTCCAATGAGTTTCCTAAAGGGAACTAGAGACCTACCTAAAGGGTAGTGAGCGGAGCCACAAGGAAAGCACCTCCTTGAGGTGGAAACCACGGTAATTTATGATAACCTGATCAAGGGTATTTAGCCCCAAAATCAACACTCTACATAATATATCCCAAAAACTTGACCTTTACAAAGAAAGAATAATCCCCTCAATCTTGTACATTTGGAAGGAACACTTTAGATACTTTGAGGCATAACACATTCCATGCAATAAGGTAATGGGTTCTTAGGTTTAGGGTAGGGGTTAGGATATGTATTTAGGGGTAGTGTTTATGGGGCTTGAATTTAGGGGTAGGGAAGGGATTATAAGAGCTGTGGGTTAGGATTTATGGTGGTTAGAATATTAAGGGTTAGTGGTTATATGGTTACATATTTGTTGAGATATGGGTGAGGATTTATAAATATTAGGTGTCATATGAATTGAGGATTTAAAGGTAGGCGTAATATAAAATAGTTATTTTTAAGAAACAATAGTCATAGAGGTTAGGGTTTATAGACGTTAGGGGTTAATGCATTGGTAATATGTGTTATCACTTCGAGGTTATAATAATTTGTGGTCATAAGCATGAAGTATTAAAGGGGTTAGGGGTTCATTATAAAAGGTTATAATATATAAATGGAATAAAATATTAATTGTTAGGGGTTATATTATGATTAGAGGTTATAAAGGTTAGGGTGTTTTAGGATTAAATTTTTTAAGGGCTACAAATTATATTAATTGATGGTTATAACTGTTAAGGGTTATAGTAGTTATATTGGTTAGGAGTTACATGAGTCTATACTTTGGTAATTATAATGGGAAGAGGTCATATGTTATAAGGATTTCAAGTTAAAATAGTATTGTTTATATGGATTAGGATTTAAGGTTGGAATAAGGAATATATGGGTTAGGGGTTAAGGAATTGACAGTGCTCAATATAAAACTAGAGTTGAATGCCAAGTTACATAGATTCACACAATTTCATTCAATTTGACCTAATGATTAACTAGAACATGTGTTTCCTCCTTGTAGGCCATATGTTTGAATTTGAAGGGGGTAAGGCATGTACAACTCCATATATTAAGAATTCAAATTGGTGATTGGAGAGAGTGTCTTGTAGATTAAGTACTATGATAAGGACTAAAGGTTATACAAATGATAAGTTATAGGTGTGATGGGTTAAAGGAATATGATTTGTAAATGTTAGCTATTCATGGTTATGAGAAATATGTGTTAAAGAGGGTTATGGTTTAGGAGATATAGGAGTTTCAAGTTAAGGTTTATTGGGATTATACATTCTAGCTTAAGGATTACAAGGGTTGAGGCATAAGGGGGTTGTAACGGTTAGGTGTTGGCTAGGAAATTAGGGAAATGCTAAGGATTTTATGATTCGACGGTTTATGGGTTAGGGGTTATATTTCAAGGGTTATAATGTAATTTTTAACACTTATAAGGGTTACATCGATTAAAGGTTATAAGGCGTAACATCCCCATCAACCTTTCTAGCCAACAAAGGGGGTCATGAATGGATTATGGGCTTCTAAATTCCACCCAATGGCCATATTACAAATTTATAACCATTTAATATGTGTGTGTAGATGCATAAGTAAATACATAGGGGAAATAACTCAATCCACACACACAACACATGCATTTACAAGCATAATTTTCATAGGCATAATAATAATAATAATAATAATAATAATAAAATTGCACATAAATTACAAAGAGAATACTTATCTCTAACAATGAAGATCCAAGAAACCGGTTGTGTAAGAGTGATTTTCCACCCAACCATAGGCATTCTATCCAACATATATGGTTTCTGCTAAGAGGCCACCAAGGCAAAGGACACACCTACATGATTCTCTCTCTCTCAACCCAAAACCCATTTTGCTCTCTTTGCTTAACCAAATGCTCATACAAAGGTCAACATGGATCTCACTTAGCCATCACATCCTTGGCTCCAACAATACCTTCCCCACACAAAAACCTTCTATTCTCAGGCATTCCCATCATCGCTCCATGGCTCTCTCGGGAAATCCATCTTGCCAGGTGCCTGCTAGTGTGTGCATAGAAGGATTCCAACTTCCTATATGTTGTTGGAGAACCACCTATATCCTTAATTCACGGCTTCTCAAGAATGAAAAAGTAGTAGAACTTGCTGGGTAAAGGTTCCTATCCCTCCCAACCTCAATGCTCACCTACATCCATCTCTTTTCCATTCAAAACCATAGCTCTAGTTCCAAATTAGAATTTATGGGTTATACACGGTCTAGTAATTGGTAATGAACAACTTGAGGAATATATCTATGCAATGTAGAAATATTCATAATAATGGAAAATGAGTGAATGACTCCAAAATATAGGAGGGAATGATGACACAAAGCTAACATAACTTATGATCATAGGAGAAAAGGACCCTTATAAATTTTATAGAAGGATATAACTACATGAGAGGACTTTCTCCACCATCCTCACACATGCATTCAATGATGTGATTTAATATCAAAACGAAGTGATTGGCTCATTTAAAGAAAATGTAAGCAGTTAGATGAGTTCTATTAACGTTGGAACTTGTAAATAGAGGATTTAATCTCGCATAGGCCCCCTTTCCTCTTACCCTCTAGTGGAATCATAGCTCCTCTAGTGCTCTTTACACAGCCATCTTGGACCATTTTATTATTATTTTTCCAACATAATATTTACATAGATTTTACATCATCATGATAAGCCAACCACTTGGTCCATATAGAGGTATTCACATCACATATGCCTAGCCATTCATTGGTCAGGCCTTGGCCTTGAGATCTGCACTAGGATTCCAAACTAGCATATTTACATCATTTACATAATCTAATTCAATACATTACAAGGGTCAAAATTGGGGGTATTACATAAGGGTAATGTATTATAGTGGCTAGGGATTATAAATTATGGGTTAAACATCTTAGGGGTGATAAGGTCTAGGGTAATATGGGTTAAACTTAAGGGGTTATAAGGTACTAAGGCGACATGTATTATGGGTTACATGATCAAGGCTTTAATTAAATTATGGATTATAATACTTATCGATTAGAGAGGTTAGGGTTTGGAGGGATATAATGATTAGTGGTTATAAGGTTATAGGGGTATAATGATTAGTTGTTACGATGGTTAAGATAAGGGTTATGAGGGCTAGAGGCTAAAGGGGTTGTTGGTTATGGGTGATAATGTTGAATGGATATAAAGGATTACATACATTAATGTTAAAAAAAGAACATGAATGGATAATGGATATCACATATATTAATTCTAAAAAACCTATATAGCAATATGTTATTTTGTGCTAATTAATTCTAAGTTTTATGCGAAGAAAAACTTAGATAAAGCTTGTCTTTATAATGGCTTAGAACATGATATTTCTAGTTTAATGAATGAAGGAAATATCCTCTTAATGGGTGGATTTAATGCTTGAAAAACAAGTAAACAAGCCATTCTCTTAAGAAATGACTCAAATCCTATTCCTCTATGGTTAGATGAATACCTTGCTTTAGCCAACATCTACCAAATAATTTATGAAGATTTAGCCGAAAATTTGTTTGGTTTCAAGCTAATCAAGCTATGTGGTGCTCAAGATCTAATCATTTGCAACGATCTTATGAAATGGCTCATTTCTAGCCGAATGACTTGTATTCATGGGCTTAGCAGTAGTGTGGTTGATTATGTCATATCTTATATCCCTTTATGAACCAAATAATAGATTTTGACATCTTAAATGACCATGAACCCAACTTGGATCATAAACCTCTAATTGTAACTCTCATTTTTGTGATTCATAACAATCCCATATAAAACAAATTGCATTTCCAAAAGTACTTAATATTGAACAAAAATAAATCTTTTTTTAAATAATTTAAAAAATGGATTGTTTCCTCTTTCTAGTAAGTACAATATAGAAGACCTATACCATAATTTCCCTACAATCCTCTCATCTTCCATTAACAATTTCTCTATTGAAGTCTCATTGAAAATGGAAACATAATGACCAACCCTTGGTATGAAAAAGAGTGTAAACTTGCAAGAAGATAAATTAAAGAAGATGTTGATGAGCCCCTAAAAGTTGGCAAGATAAATAAGTACAAAGCTCTCAAAAAGAAAACAAATGTACTATATAAATAATAAGCAGGACAAGCTTTTACACCTCTCTAAGATGGATCCTAATAAATTATGGAGGCAAATTATAACTCACAAAACAATAGAAAACAATATGATTGTTTTGAAGGATTGGAATTCCTATATTAAGAAGTTTTATGAATTCATTGATGTCAATGACAACATTCAAACCCTCTTTATGGAGGATGAAGTTTTTTCTTTAGAAGACATAGATTTTGGGATTAAGCACCTGAAAAATGGGAAAGCTAAGGACATTGAAGGTTACCAAGAATAAATCCTAAAAATTGGAGGGAATGTCCTCATCCCTCACATCCACAACATCTTCAATCTAGTAGTCAAGCAAGGCTTCCCTAAACCTTGAACTCGGAGACTTGTTCCCATTTTTAAGAACAACGTTGAAAATAACCCCTATAATTATAAGAACATTATGATTAATCTTATCTTAGCCAAGTTATATGATATTATTTTGGAAAATAAGATCATCATATGGCTATACAGTTAAGGTAAAAGAGCTAACGACCAAGTCGGTTTTAGAAGGTATCATTCCACCATCGACCACCTCATTACTCTCAAGATCATTGCGGAGGGATGTCATGATAATAAATCCAATCTCCTTTGTTGATTTATAGAATTTAGAATATATTTTGATACAATGCCTAGAAATAACTTATGGAAAAGGTTAAAAGAGCTAAAGTTTCCTTTCCAGTTGAGAGTTGCTCCAATAAGGTTGCACAACAAAATCATTGCCAAGTTTAATAAAATTAAGGGTTGGTTGGAAGATATTAATTGTAATATAGGACTTAAGCAAGGTTTCACCCTCTCCCCTACCCTTTTTGGTATATGCATCCATAAGTTAGACGGTTTTTTAGTAGAGGCAGGTAGCACTAGCATGACGCTAGTGGGAATAATAATCATCCTTCTTCATTATGCTAATGATATTGTTCTTCTAGCAAGGTGTCCCTCTGATCTTGATGAGCAATTAAGAATTCTCAAGGAATTTTGCTCTAGAATGGGTATGGTTGTTAACAACAACAACAACAAAAAGTTATGATAATCATATCTAATAAGGTCACTTACACTAATTGTTTGTATTATAATAGCAATTTGGAGGAAGTCACTTCATACAAATATCTTGGGATTAATATCCATCAAAAGAGCAACTAGAACTAAAGCATCCAGATTCGATAAAATGATTAATGGAGGGTGGAAAGCTTGTTTTGGTCTTAAAAATAATTGTAAAACAACAAACCTTATGATGTGGGATAACAAGAAACTCCTCTTTGAGACTCTCGTCATTCCTATTCTCCTTTACGGGTGTGAAGTTTGGGGTTGCATCATATCTAAGGAATTTTAAAGAAATATTAAGCAAATCTAGAAGTTTTTTAACTTGTAATCTTAAAATTAAAAGTAATATTCCCTATCCTATTCTCCTCATAGAAGTGGGTTTCCCCCCATTGAGAGAAACTATGACTAGGTACTTAACGTACAAGAAAAAGTTAAATAACTTGGGAGAACAGATAATTCCTAATATTTCTTTAAAGTCCAGTCAAAACCACCTGAGGCTCAAGTGAGGTTTGCATAAAGGTGCCATGTCTTGCTAAAACATTGAGGGATCGATGAAAATGTTACTTTGCAAAATATAAAGAATATTAAAAACATTATTGCTTTTAAGCTTAAAAAGAAGTTATGGTGCCATAAAAATTTATAGGTTAAAATACAATTAAGATATTATAAGTTCATTAACCCTAATCTAGAAGATCAAAAGTGTCTCTATGTTTTAACTAGTGTAAAGAAGAATATCAACATAGCTAAAATAAGAACGAACTCTCATGAGCTGCATAGTGAAACAAGACATTGGATAACTCCTAAAATTCCAAGGGATGAAATGATTTGTCATCTTTGTCACACTATGAGTGTTGAGGATGAAAACACTTTCTCTTAGATTGCCATGCATACATCACATTAGATATCGGTTTCAAAATTGTTATTACAATATAGAACTTCCTTAGTTTCTAACTTATCAAAATTATGGTGTTTTAGGAACATTCATCTTCAAGATTTTTGAGCACAAAAATAAATTTCTAAGCGAGCCAAGTAATTCCTTACTTTTCATTTCTTTCTCAAAAAATTCTCCTCCTCCTCCTCCTTCTTCTCATACTCCTCATCCTTTTCATACTCCTACTCCTCCACTCTCGCTCCCCCTCACCCTCCTCCTCCTCCTCCTCCCCCTCCTCCTGCTTCCCCCATCATCCCCTCCCCCACTCTTCTCTACCTCCTCCCCTCCTCCTACCCCTTATCTTCCCCCACAATCCCCCTTCCCTCTCTCTACCCTCCCCCTACCCTTCCCCTCCCCTTCCCCTCCCCCCCCTACTCCTATGTTTCCCTCTTTCCATCCCCTCCTCCATCTTCATCTCCTCCTCTCCCCCTCTCCCCTATCCATCTTCACCTCCTGCTCTCCCCCTCTCCCCTCCCCCTCCCGCTCCCACTCTCCCCTCCCCCTCCCCCCCTCCCCCTCCCCTTCCCCTTCCCCTCCTCCTCTACCTCCCCTCCCCCCTCCACCCCTCCCCCTCTTCCTCCGCCTCTGCCTCCCACTCCCACCCCTCCCCCTCCTCCTCCACCTCTACCTCCGCCTCCCACCCCTCCTCCTCCTCCTCCTCCGTGGCCTCTGTCTCTGCCTCCCACCCCTCCCCCTCCTCCTCGTCCTCTGTCTCTGCCTCCCACCCCTCCTCCTCCTCCTCTGCCTCTCACCCCTCCTCCTCCTCCTCGGCCTCTGACTCCTCCTCCCACCCCTCCGCCTCCCCCTCCCACCCCTCCCCCTCCTCCTCGACCTCCGCCTCCTCCTCCCACCCCTCCGACCCCTCCCCCTCCACCTCCACCTCGACCTCCCACCCCTCCCCCCACTCCTCGGCCTCCCACCCCTCCCCCTCCTCCTCTGCCTCCCACCCCTCCCCCTCCTCCTCCGCCTCTACCTCAGCCTCCAACCCCTCCCCCTCCTCCTCGGCCTCCACCTCCCACCCCTCCCACCCCTCCCACTCCTCCTCGATCTCGGCCTCTGCCTCCCACCCCTCCCCCTCCTCCGTCGTCGCCTCCGCCTCCCACCCCTCCCCCTCCTCCTCCTCCGCCGCCTCCACCTCCCACTCCTCCCCCTCCTCCCTCCCTGCCGCCGCCTCCGACCCCTCCCCCTCCTCCACCACCGCCTCTGCCTCCAACCCCTCCCCCTCCTCCGCCGCCGCCGCCTCCACCTCCCACCCCTCCTCCGCTCCGCCGCCACCCGCCTCCTCCTCCGACCCATCCCGCTCCTCAGCCTCCCACCCCTCCCCCTCCCACCCCTCCTCAACCGCGGCCTCCCACTCCTCCCCTCTCCTCCCCCTCCTCCTCCGCCGTCGCCTACGCCTCCCACTCCTCCCCCTCCTCCTCCACTATCACCTCTGCCTCCCACTCCTCCCCTCTTCTCCCCCTCCTCCTCTGTCGCCGCCTCCGCTTCCCACTCCTCCCTTCTCCTCCCCCTCCTCCTCTATCACTGCCTCCGCCTCCCACTCCTCCCCCTCCTCCTCTGTCGCCGCCTCCGCCTCCCCCTCCTCCCCTATCACCGCCTTTGCCTCCCACTCCTCCCCCTCCTCCTCTGTCACCGGCTCTGCCTCCCACTCCTCCCCTCTCCTCCCCCTCCTCCCCTATCGTCGCATATGCTTGCCACTCCTCCCCCTCCTCCTCTGTCGCCTCCCACTCCTCCCCCTCCTCCTCCGCCGCCACCTCCACCTCCACCTCCCACTCCTCCCCCTCCTCCTCTGCCGCCGCCTACACCTCCCACTCCTCCACCTCCTCCTCTACCGCCTCCCACTCCTGCCACTCCTCCCCCTCATCCTCTGCCGCCGCCTCCGCCTCCCACTCCTCCCCCTCCTCCTCCTCCTTCGCTGCCCCCTCCGCTTCCCACTCCTCCCCCTCCTCCTCAGCCGCTGCCTCCCTCTCTTGCCCCTCCTCAACCACTTCCTCCCACTCCTCCCTCCTCCCCCTCCTCCTTCGCCGCTGCCTTCGCCTCCCCCTCCTCCCTCTCCTCCCCCACCGCCGCCTCCGCCTCCCACTCCTCCCCCTCCTCCCTCGCCGTCATCTCCTCCTCCCACTCCTCCCCCGCCCCCGCCTCCACCTCCCACTCCTCCCCCACCCCCTCCTCAGCCGCCGTCTCTGCCTCCCACTCCTCCCCCTCCTCCTCGGCTTCCTCCCCCGCCTCCCACCCCACCCACTCCTCCCCCGCCTCCCCCTCCACCTCCCACTCCTCCCCCTCCTCAGCCCCCGCCTCCGCCTCCCACTCCTCCCCCTCCTCCCTCGCTACCGTCTCATTCCCCTTCCCCTCGACCCCCTCCCCCCTCCTTGCCTCCACCTCCACCTCCCATCCCCCTCCCCTCCTTGCCTCTACCTCCACCTCATCCTCCTCCCCATCTCCTTCTTGCCTCTACTCCCCATCCCCATCCCCTCCGACTCATCCTCCTCTCCCTCCCTTCCTCGCCTCAACTACCCATCCCTTCCCCCATACCCCACCCTCCCTCCTACCCTATCCCCTCCCCTTCCCCCGCCACCTACCCCATACCCCACCCTCCCTCCTACCCTCTCCCCTCCCCTTCCCCCCTTCCCCACGCCTCCTCCTCCTCATCCTCAACTCTCCCTTCCCTTCGCCTCATCCCCCTTCCGCTTCCCTCCTCCACCTCCTCCTTCCCCTCACCCCTCCCCCCTCCTTGCCTCCACCTCCACCTCCCATCCTTGCCTCCACCTCCACCTCATCCTCCTCCTCATCCCCATCCCCTCCGACTCATCCTCCTCTCCCTCCCTTCCTCGCCTCCACTACCCATCCCTGCCCCCTCCACCTACTACGCCCCTCCCCTTCCCCCTTGCCCACGCCTCCTCCTCCTCCTCCTCCTCCTCCTCCTCCTTTGCCTCCCCCTCCACTATCACCTCTGCCTCCCACTCCTCCCCTCTTCTCCCCCTCCTCCTCTGTCGCCGCCTCCGCTTCCCACTCCTCCCCTCTCCTCCCCCTCCTCCTCTATCACTGCCTCCGCCTCCCACTCCTCCCCCTCCTCCTCTGTCGCCGCCTCGGCCTCCCCCTCCTCCCCTATCACCGCCTTTGCCTCCCACTCCTCCCCCTCCTCCTCTGTCACCGGCTCTGCCTCCCACTCCTCCCCTCTCCTCCCCCTCCTCCCCTATCGTCGCATATGCTTGCCACTCCTCCCCCTCCTCCTCTGTCGCCTCCCACTCCTCCCCCTCCTCCTCCGCCGCCACCTCCACCTCCACCTCCCACTCCTCCCCCTCCTCCTCTGCCGCCGCCTACACCTCCCACTCCTCCACCTCCTCCTCTACCGCCTCCCACTCCTGCCACTCCTCCCCCTCATCCTCTGCCGCCGCCTCCGCCTCCCACTCCTCCCCCTCCTCCTCCTCCTTCGCTGCCCCCTCCGCTTCCCACTCCTCCCCCTCCTCCTCAGCTGCTGCCTCCCTCTCTTGCCCCTCCTCAACCACTTCCTCCCACTCCTCCCTCCTCCCCCTCCTCCTTCGCCGCTGCCTTCGCCTCCCCCTCCTCCCTCTCCTCCCCCACCGCTGCCTCCGCCTCCCACTCCTCCCCCTCCTCCCTCGCCGTCATCTCCTCCTCCCACTCCTCCCCCGCCCCCGCCTCCACCTCCCACTCCTCCCCCACCCCCTCCTCAGCCGCCGTCTCTGCCTCCCACTCCTCCCCCTCCTCCTCGGCTTCCTCCCCCGCCTCCCACCCCACCCACTCCTCCCCCGCCTCCCCCTCCACCTCCCACTCCTCCCCCTCCTCAGCCCCCGCCTCCGCCTCCCACTCCTCCCCCTCCTCCCTCGCTACCGTCTCATTCCCCTTCCCCTCGCCCCCCTCCCCCCTCCTTGCCTCCACCTCCACCTCCCATCCCCCTCCCCTCCTTGCCTCTACCTCCACCTCATCCTCCTCCCCATCTCCTTCTTGCCTCTACTCCCCATCCCCATCCCCTCCGACTCATCCTCCTCTCCCTCCCTTCCTCGCCTCAACTACCCATCCCTTCCCCCATACCCCACCCTCCCTCCTACCCTATCCCCTCCCCTTCCCCCGCCACCTACCCCATACCCCACCCTCCCTCCTACCCTCTCCCCTCCCCTTCCCCCCTTCCCCACGCCTCCTCCTCCTCATCCTCAACTCTCCCTTCCCTTCGCCTCATCCCCCTTCCGCTTCCCTCCTCCACCTCCTCCTTCCCCTCACCCCTCCCCCCTCCTTGCCTCCACCTCCACCTCCCATCCTTGCCTCCACCTCCACCTCATCCTCCTCCTCATCCCCATCCCCTCCGACTCATCCTCCTCTCCCTCCCTTCCTCGCCTCCACTACCCATCCCCTGCCCCCTCCACCTACTACGCCCCTCCCCTTCCCCCTTGCCCACGCCTCCTCCTCCTCCTCCTCCTCCTCCTCCTCCTCCTTTGCCTCCCCCTCCTCCCCCTCCTCCCCCTCTACTTGTGCCTCCTCCTCTACTTAGATCTCCCCCTCCGCTTGTGCCTCCTCCTATTTCACACATACAAACAAAATTATTATGTTATACTAATTAAATATTAATACTTTGTTGTAATGAATATAAATTTTGGAAAATAAATCAACATAAAAACCTTAAAATATTAAATAATAATAAAACATATGCATTAAAATATATATATCTCTAATATTTGCATTAAATTGGAATGAGAAGGGTTTAGATACAAAGAATAAAGAGTGGATGCATGGCATATTTGCAAAAAAACATTACTATCTAACTCAAATTATTGTGTTTTCTAAAATGATTAATATAAAAAAAAACAATTAAACCTGTAGATTAAAAACAAGTAAAATTAAAAACCATACATTAAAAACAATTAAAACTAATACATCAAAACATTGTAAAACTATGATGTAAAATTAAAACTATACATTGAAAACATTGTTAAAAATTATCGAAATTAGAAAGACAGCTCTAGACAGAGCAAATCAAATTTCTAAATGAATTAGTACATGAATTAAAAAGAGAAACCAGCAATAAATACAGTTATGAATTAGTACATGAATTGTATAGAACAGGTGTTGCATCCAGAAGAGGTCCTTTTAGAGCAGAGCATAGTAGATATTTTAAACCAATTCGCCTCTAATGCATTGTACTCCACCCTCCTCAGCTATCATATACATATACAGATTCAACTCAGGACTCAAGACTCATGTACAGAGGATTGGGACAGCGAAGAGGGAAATGTTCTGAAAATATGTAATTTCACCAAATGCGGATTACTATCTGACAACCAGGAATCGCACTTCTAGCAGCCATACGTGATCTATAAAGGTTACATAGGTTACACAGATAGATTTTTTATGATAAAGGTAGTGGCGGTGAACCAGATAATTGAGACAGTATTACTGAAAAGCAAGGGAAAGTTGATAGCCCTAGATTTTTTATTTGAAATTAGAAAGTTCTAGCAGAGCAGATCAATTAGTACATGAATTAAAAGAAGAAGTCAGCAATACATATACATACAGTTAACTAGGGAAACCATGGATCTCCATTGTGCAGAAGGTAGCTTAACCGCATCCAGCAGAGGTCCTTTTAGAGCAGAGCAGCCTAGATTTTTAAAACCACTTTGCCTCAAGTGCAGTGCACTCCACCTTCTTCCACTATTACATACATACTCAACTCAGGACTCAGGCACAGATAGACTCAAGACTCATGTACAGACAGAATCATGCATAGAGAATTGGGACAATCCATAGGAAAATGTTCTGAAAGGATGTAAGATTGAGATATATATAGGCGTTTCCCTCGTGCTTTTTATATATAGGAATAGATGAGACAAATTGAGATATATAGGCGTTTCCGTTTTCCTCTCTGAACCGACCGCTTTTCTTTTCAACGTACAGAACAAGCGCTCTTGCTTTTTCATTTCTGAATCACTGATTTTCTCTCCCTGAACTCAGTGCTTTTTTCGTTTGCTTTTTCGTTTGCTTTTCGTCGCTGAACTCACTGCTTTTTCGTTTGCTTTTCCGTCGCTGAACTCACGGCTTTTTCGTTTGCGTTTCCGTCCCTGAACTCACTGCTTTTTCGTGTGCTTTTCCGTCCCTGAACTCAGGGCTTTTCCCTTCCTTAACTAACAGTTGACAAACAGATGAGTGAAATTATGACTGTTTCACTTCCCGAGAATGGAGAAAGAGAAGATCAAACCTGAAATTGCCTCCTACCAGGAATTAGAGAACATGGAGGATTGAATCCTCTGCAGCGAATTTTTCAAAATACAGGATCACAATCGGAACTTTCTAGTCACAGGATCACAGGATGATGAAGGATTGAAGCCTAGTCAGAGGTTCACAGGATGAAGGAAATCGATAAATGGAATTCAAGGGTATGGGCACATCGAAAAACTCCCTACTCTCGTTTAGTTGCTCTTTGATATCTCTGTCTGTGAGTGTAGAGGTAGTCATGAGGTGTGGATGAGCCCTCTTCCTTTTTGATTTGTTTATGTAACTGTGTATTAGTTTATGTCTGTCTGTCTGTTCGCTTGTTCCTTATCTCTTTGTTATATGCTATAACTCCTTGTTGGTTTGTTCTGAATTAGTTTGTGTGGTTTGTTATCATTCTGTGAAACAGAGGAGGAGATCGGCATATATATATTGGTGGTAATCAACTGCAACTGCATCAGCTTTCGTGTAAAGGGTTTAAGCTGAGAAGCAGAAGTAATTAGTTTGTGTGGTTTGTTATCATTCTGTGTGAAACAGAGGAGGAGATCGACATATATATATTGGTCGTAATCAACTGCAACTGCATCAGCTTTCTTGTAAAGGGTTTAACGAGGCAGGTTAACGAATTTGAGCGAGGCAGGTTAACGATTTTTGCACAAGACGACCCAAAAGAGAAGAAGAGT
Organism: Larix kaempferi; assembly: GCA_027924585.1. Taxonomy (NCBI): domain Eukaryota; kingdom Viridiplantae; phylum Streptophyta; class Pinopsida; order Pinales; family Pinaceae; genus Larix; species Larix kaempferi. The sequence goes on along the minus strand of BSBM01001296.1, from coordinate 123,034 downwards.
ATGCCCTTATTTGTCCAAATAGTCGGTGGAGTCGATTGCTTGCTGTTAGTGATGAGATGAAGGGAAAGGTTAGGTGTTCTTTTTTTGGTTCAGAATCGGAACTTCATCCTGTGATCGATTTCAAAATCAGAACTTTCTTTATGACTAGGATAGACCAACCTAGTTGGAAATGACATTTCCTCCATTTCTGTTCTTGAACTTTTAATGTCAAATGGCTGATCATTGATTTTAGACCTACTGTTGTTACTATCACTTTCCAATCTATTAACAGGTGTCCAATATTTCCCTTCATTTTGATCCCTTAAACTTGTCTTCATCTTTAGGGATCAGGTCTTTTTAGTTCTAATTTAGTTTGTGTTTCCAGATTCACCTTTTTCAAGATCAACAGCAGCTCATACAGCTATTGATGCAGTTGATTCAAGGGTGCTTGAGCTGCATTGGTCACATCCGTGCATTTGACATTTTCTTGATTTAAACCCATGAATACCCCAGCAGTAGTTTTTGTGGCCATATCATGGCAATTCATCTTACCTTCCATCTTGTTGTCTAGCATATAAATCATCTGCTTGAGCTGCATTGGTCACATCCGTGTATTTCACATTTTCTTGATTTAAACCCATGAATACCCCAGCAGTAGTTTTTGTGGCCATATCATGGCAATTCATCTTACCTTCCATCTTGTTGTCTAGCATATAAATCATCTTCCCATATGTCAGGATCAGAATCTCTTGCTGGACGTGGACTCAAACCTTTCATGTGTAGATTATCGAGGTGGTGAATCATATTTTACAACATCAGATGAAATTTCATGACCTAACGTGGAACAAACATCAAGTGAAGGAGTTGGAGGAGAAGGCTCATAGGTACCTGAAGTCTGTTATGTATAACAGTAGCAAGTGCTTGTGACTGTGATGGCACCAAAAATCTTGTCTCTCATTTCCTGGTACTGAACCCTGAGTAGTACCATCTTCTGCTTTGAAAGCTCTCTAGATTGCTCCTTTCAATCCATTCTGTATATTGACTCTTGAGAATGTTATAACAACACAATCATACTGAAGACAATGATAGAACCTGGAAAAAATTATTTAAGTACATTCCCGAGCCAAGACACCACTCTTCGAAAATATAGATGAACTAAATAATAAATAAATGCACTAATCAGCATGTCTTCAGCTAGATTTAGCAGCTCAGTTTTGGCTTCCTAAAAATTCCATTCAATATCATGTTCATAGGCAATTTCTTTCATTGATCAAATTTTTACCTTTAGATTTGGTACTCTGGTGAACTGAGGAGCTTGTATTCGTACCTCACATTTACAGTTGTTGTAATTGTAGATGCCATATTGCTGAGTACGACAATATCATCTCCAAATGCTTCCAAGTTTAACAATTAATCCCTTTCCTTCTTTCTTTTTGTTGTTGGTAAGTATAGATGATAAATGATCAGAGATGGAAGTCAGAACTCAGTATTTGCGGTTGGGGAAGACACCCACAGGATAGATTCCCCTTGTATACTGCAGTAGTTACCTTGTTACTACTTCATAAATTTCCCTTTTCATATCTGAAATTGAAAGAAATTAAGATATTCATGTGCATATATCCAATTTTCAGAATTCTGAAATCATGGATTGAAGAGAAAGTATGAATGTGGATGTGATTTCAATTCTTGAAATGACATCATAGGGATATATGCCACGAGCTTGTAATTACTGGTATTGCATAGACCAGAGAGGGCCAAGAAGGCATGACGGCGGAATCTGGAAATATTAGTTCTGGAGTGAGGGAGGATGCTCTGACATCTACCTGGGACAAAACCAATAAAATTTATTTTATATGTTTGAATCTTCCATTGAAGAATGTGTGATTGAATTTATGCATAGAGCTTTTGTATTTGATTGAATTTTGAATCATAGTTGAAAAGATGGAGTCTTCCCATTACTCCTGAGTCAAACTTTGCTTAGCTCTGCGGCTGAGGCGAATTAACTTGGTGCGAGTCTGATTTTCTGCTGGAAAATCAAACTCCCCAGGAATGAGACAGACCCGGGAGTAATTTGCATGTTACTTGCTGCTCGGACCTGCCAGTAATTAGCAGGTTAGTCCCTATTTGGTGCAGCCCACTTGTGAGCGCATGGAAAAAGTTAAAAACCCATTGGTGTCAACTATAAATGCCAAAAAGGCAAAGAAAAAACCTCCTTTTGAATGATTTTTGCTGCTGAGTCCCAGTCAAACTCTCACATTACAGCCTCAACAAATAATTCGCCAAGCTATGTTTTTCAACAGTGGTTGGAATCGAGGCTGTATGTTTGCTCAACATTTAGAGAGTCTGTTTCTAGTTTTATATGTAGGATTTGTGAGTTATTGTGTTATGTTTCATTGTCATGGTATTTTGGCCTGTTTTTGTCTAACATTTGTTGGACAATTTCTTGATTTTTGTACCTGTAGCTCTCCATTGAGGCTTGAAATCTTTATGTCATTTAGATGTGCGTTGCCCACGTAGAATTTCAACCTGCAACTTTATTTGTACCTTTTGCTGGAAAAATGTATTTCTATAGTAAGGTGCTCTTGAAGGAGAAAGTGCAATATTTTCAAAGTCTGGGGGTATAAAGCCTCGGATTGCTTCCTTTTAAATTCAAAATCAGACTTGTCAGTTTACTTCAAACTTGTAGAAGTTTCATACAAAATGAAAAGCATAATACTCCATCTACTATCTATAACATGCAGATTTTCATGCTTAAATAGAGTAACTAGAGAAATTATCTCGGTACTTGCAGACTTGACTGAACTGATTAGATTCTTAAACAGACAGGTTGATAACTCAGTCCTCTTTCCGTGAAAGGGGAGGGAAAAGCAGTAAGTTTACTTGAACTTGGGACTGGATTGACTGGTTAGTTCATTACTAGCTAGTGCAGCCACTTCCAAACGCAGGTGATCCTCGATCTTGTAACATTCCCCATATGAATAAAATTATAGGTTTATGTTTTAATTAATTTAGTGATCTTCTTATTGAATCACCATTCCAAGTACTGATTAATATTATAAATTTATAACATTACCCTCTGTAAGTTGACATAGCAGTTGAATGGTAAACTAGGGAGGAATGGCATCCTCAAAAGCATTAGGCAGACCAGCAACATCTAAAACAGAATAGCAAGTTGGATTTTTGTGAATAAGGTCACTCATGACTGTAGATGCAAGTGAAAAGACCCCACTACAAATCAAAATGGAAAAGCATCCTCTTCACATCCATATAGTCGTGTAGTATTTCCAAAAGCATAGAAACAATTCACTACTGTTGTATTGCACATGTGCTTACGGTTGTCATATATAATTGATGCCATGTCATCCACAACTTTCCCCAAGTATCGACACTTTGAACAAAGTGATGATTCAAACTCGATTGAGCTTACAATTCTCGTCCACATCAAGACTATCATGAATTTTTCTTTTTGGCAAAAGAAACTACCACACTGTTGGTTGCCCCAATAAGTGATCCTGTATCATCACAGCGTTGATTGGGCACTACCTGTACATTAACGAGAGTCACATAGAATGTTTGTATTGTAGATGAAATCTTATTATTTGTCTTAAAATCAAGGATATCAGATGATTTCCTTTTAATTTCTTGGGCTTGAGATGTTTCACCTGCACTTACAGAACCTCCAATGTCAACCTCTAATGCATCTACATGTCACCCAAGCTGACCAAGATGCATTCTTGAAATCCCTTTGAAACCATGGTCCCTTTTTCTATGGCAATGCAATCATGTTTGTATAACAGAAATATATTCAGGTTCAATGGATCAATGAGCAGTGATTCCATTCCTCATAGACACTAGGTTCACACACCAAATGACTGAAACTATGTTGGGTAATTGCCAACTTCTGTACCTGCTGCATTTGGTGCCAAATTTCAAGTTGCAGGTCTTTATTCAACCTCTTTCTTTACATTTGCTTTTGAATCACTAACAAGAGATATTTGTCAAACTATTTTTTTGAACACCTTCCCTACATCCTTCAATACATCTAAATCACCATAACCAATTTCAGGCATCATTGTTGCTGTATGTTAGAAGAGTTACGGTAGCTCTTGTTGGACAGTCCCAATAGAAAATAGCTTTGCACTCACAATACAATCACTTGCAGAGGGTGAGTGAAAATTTAGTTCAGGTGTAGGCTTATATCATTGCCAATATTGAACTAGGATCAACAACCCCCCTGCCAAGTTTATAGTCACCTTTCAGGTACATAATTACATTGTTCTAAATAATGAACTGTAACTTTGTTTTGCCAATCCTGAGTAAATATTGATATTGATGCCATTGTAAGTAGAAGAATCTCCCAATATGGAAACCCCTACAAGCACCTTTACCAGCAGAAGAAATTGAGTGAAAGAAAACAAGGTGCTATTACTATTAGCAAGAGTTTTTACAGTCTCAAATAGGCTAGTGCAGTGGAAGAATCAGCATGAAACCAAGAGAGAACTGAAACAAGGAAACCATGGTTCTCCCTCATATTATCCTCACTTAAGTACATGGAGAATAGGATAAACAATGGCACCATTTGTAATCGCACGACAGGAAAATAAGCAAGGCAAAGAGGTAGAATGGAGTAATGTCGTGGTGAAAATAACATATTGTCCTTTGAACTCATACCTTGGAAGATCTTTATTACTCTTAACAGGCTTCCAACACTATCTATATGGCAGTAAAAGGATGTATAGGAAAAAGAATATTTGTTTTCGCCAAATCTAACACCAATCTTCAATTTTCAACCACGTCTCAGCAAAAGCTACAAGGTTGCAATATATTATATATATAGGGTAAATGAGTGAGATTTTGAGAGCAAGAAAGACCTGTAAAGATTTCCACTTTCAAAGACTCTAAATTTAAAATTACACACTTAAGGAAAAATAATCCTGGCCATCCAGCTCAAGATATTTATGATACCTTTTATCTGAAAATTAATTTGCTTCTTCAAACACATACTTCTAATGTACATAGACACTGTGTGGAAAAAAATGCAAATCAACAATCGATTTTTTTTTATCTCCAGTAAAGTTTGTCCTAACAACAAAGGCTGCCTTACTCATACTTGCCAATTTACACAACTAGAAGGATTTGTAATTGGACAAAATATTAACTTCTCTCTGGGAAGAACCGATAGAATCAGTTTTTAAATAAAGATTTGGGAAGTATAATCTGATTTATTTTCAACCTTCTTCCTCTCCTTTAGAAACTGGTTCAATGATTAATCCATTCTCATGATTTAATGAATTGTGGTTTTGACAGCCAAAAATTTACTGGCTTTGCTTTTGGAATAGGAATTGCAAGCTACAAATAAATTATAAATCCAAGATAGGATGGCTTCTCAAGCTGGCAACCAATAGCAAGACAAAGCCATGCAGTGGGTAAACTGGGGATCGAATGTGGGAGAATTCCCTACAAATGGCTAAGATGGTCAGTCAACTCCCTTCCCTTTTGTCAAAGTCCCACCGCCCCTAAATCACAAGGGAGCAGAAAAGGGATTAGGAAAGAGAGCAAGTTTTGTGTACCATGCAGGGTAGAATTAAATGCAATGTATTCTCAGATATACATCATGGGATATGAATCATTTCAGATATGATGATCTATATCCCAGTGTATATTGCATATACTGCTGCACTGCTCAGTACTTATTGATCACTAAGAAAGAGGCCCCGCAGAACCTAACACATTAAATGAATAGGTATAAGCTTTGGTTTGATCCAAAACTCCTCTGCCGCTAATTTTTAACTATAGCACCTCCACTCACCTGGGGATCTGGTCGGGGACAGTTCTTGACCTGTCCTGCCTTCCCGAATCCCAACTCACAGATTGACAATTGACCAATTAATTGATTCTGGATATGGGAAAGATCAACATTTGTTAGATAAGGGTTGATCAGTATGTTAACCAGGATCTTATCTATCTAAGAAGAGTTGTTCCATGCTCGACTGAGTTAGGGCCAATTCTCTCCTGCTTGAAGGTAATTAATTATATTTACAAAAGAATTGCAGATAGAGATACAAATAAAACTGAATAGACCAAAGGCCTATGCCTAGTAAAATTCCAACCATGCTAATAATTTGAAATAGATCCAGACAAGTAAATCAAGACAATTGAACTGAAATTGGAACCCACCATGAAAAAGTCCCCCCGATGCAGCCAAGCTTAAACCAGCTCTACCTCTAACAGAGGTCCTATGAGAAATCTCTGCTTAGTAGCATTATAACACACACTAACTACAATTGAAGACTCTGCTACAAGTAATATTGGCTTTTGTTATGAAATTATAGGAATTTCTCCTGCTGTGATCCAGGCTTGTATCTATGAACTTCGAAGCAATCCATCTTTCATTTCAAATCAAAACGGGGCACAGGAGGAGCAGAGCTGGAATCAAATACATTTAATTTCTGGTTCCCGTGTTCTTGTGTTTTCTTCTTCCCAAACCACGCAGATAAAACCCCCTATTATTATTATTGTTGGTGTTGTTATTATTATTGAACTCGAGCAATATTATCTTTGAGGATAGATTCAAGACCCTCTGAAGCAAACTACTATGGATGAACATACAGCTATAACACCTGGGTGAATGCGAGCTTGAGAGAACATGGCTGCAGAAAGATTCACTTCAGGTCAAATTTGAGCTAAATTGTACCAAGGTCAAAGAAGAACTATTCATTTGAATTGTTGATATTCAAACTCATAAAGTTCGACGGAACTCTAAACCAACAAATTTAAGCCATTTTTTGGAAGTCAAAATGCAGCTTGCTCTGTGAAACATAGCTTGAGATCGGGGAAATATGTCTATATAGATGACTTATTCAAAGCATACAATCGGCATTGCAATAGCTGTATGGAGCTCCTGAGCCAAACCGAACTCGTGGCAACTAGGGCAAAAACCCTAGCCTTACAAAGTGAACAATATCCAATGGCCACACTCCTCAAACCGGCGATCTCTATCGACATTAATGTGAATGGTTTGGGACAACCCGTTGTTGTGCCCATTAGAGACTATGTGCAACGTTTTGCATTACTAAACAATGAAGAATGAATATATCAACTGAGATTGAGTAGCGATTTGGAATCCCATCTTATATGCAGCGATGTGAAGTCCATTCTCTAGAGGGGACCGATTGAGCAGCGGATCAAACACAAATCCGAGCAGCATTCATCTAGCATGTATAAGGTTGAACCTTTTTGAAGGGGCGATTTTATATTGAAGTCTCTACCAACCATTCATCCATACAAGGAGATATCTAAGAGAGACGACTAAAGCGGCACCCTATCGTAGTTGATTAAAACCTATCGCTACCCTACACGGTGTACAAGTAATTTAATTTAGTGATGAATAACGGCAATGGGCATGAAAGGGGTTGATCGGGCTAGCTTTTAGGGCGACCGTAGGTCAAGGGAACCCTATCCAAGGAACATAACAATGACTAGGTATGAAGATGTCCTAGATTATTTTGTTCTAGACGAAGACTCCATCTTTGTTAAAGCTCTCACGTCCACCATTAGCCTAGAATCTACTTGAGGTCACAAGGAATCTTTTTGTCATCAACCCAAACAAAAATATTTAGGTTATGGAGTGGAAGTGTGTTGTGATGAGGTGGTGACAAAGTTGGTAGGAGAAGACAAAAGGTTTTAAAAAAGTGCAAATTCAAGTCAGGGGTTGGATGAAAGCTTTGGTATTAGGCTACGGGTTCAAAGCTAAGGTCAAGGTATCAGAGAAATTCTACAAGGTTAATGCAAACAAGGCTTTAGCACATTCTTTGCATAGTTGTGTAAAATAGGAGGTCAATGCAATAGAAATTTGGTGCAATGGCATTCACTTAGTATTGATGCCTCTAGACCTTGCAAAGGATATTGGGTTTTTCAAGTCGGATGACGATTTTGTTAGCCAAAATTTTGATTTTGAAGCTTTGTGATGGCTAATTGTGAATAAGTCAAAAAAGTTGGAACCATGATGACCTAGAGGAAGGACAACATGGAAGGTGATCAAGAAACATGGTGATATAATTCGAATGGTGCTAGGTGAAGATTTGCAAGTCAAGTAGTCTCTAGAATTCTTTGGTAATGCTTTTGAAGGGATGGTGCCCTTCTTTTTTGAGTGCACATGTCATGGAGACTTTAGGCCACCTGATTTCTCTACTTGGCAAGCTAGGGAACCACGACCAAATCAACTCCAATTCCCATGCTCAATGTCATTGCTAAACACCTAATAGATGATGAGGATCTCCATGAAAAGGGAGTAAAATATTCCAATGGGATAGAAGGAGAGTTTGGGTTTAATGATAGAGGTAGGGATGATGCCATTGTAGTCATATATCGATATGATATATCTGTAAAATCTAATAAATTTCCAGCAATCAAATGAATTAAATCAATGTAAATTTATGGGTACGTAAGAAGTGCAAAGCAATAACAACCAATTAACATGAAATTTAGGAGTGATTCTCATAGGAGATTAATGAGATCGAGGTATGAGACAAAATGTCATCTTGACACATGGGAATGGAAAAGAAGTTAAGGAGGCGCTCATTTCATTTCCCAAGCCAAGGTGATGATTGCTTTAAGCATTATGTGTTTTTCAGTCTAGACAAAAATAGATGTTTTGATGGTGGCAACAATTGAGATGAAGAACACACGGACAATGTATAAAATGCTTGGTACATAGTAGACTCAATGTGGGTATCCCATAGGATATTCATGGTGAAATAAGATGTCAATATTATTCTTAGGCTACTTACATGGTGTAACATGAAATTTTGTTTGATCATGTGGGTCAATTCTATTTCGTCGTGGAATAATACTTGTTGTCTAAGACATTCATGTTACATAATGTTCAACTCCTGATTTCAAGTTGTGTCATACTCATAAGCCAAACTCATAAATATGACTCTAAGCATTAAATATGACTACGCATGTGGTTTTATGTTCCCTATGATGAAATATGTTCATATAGCGATGATAATGATGTGATAATATGCTTTCACGTGATAGCTTGATATAACCCTTGATATTTCGTGATGATTAAATAGTTTTATGTTTATAATGATGTTATAATCTTATGATGGCATGTGGTAGCATGTAGTTGTTCAATAATTATGATAGGATGGCAATGATGGTGTATGATAATTTCATGTTCCTTGATAGTCATGATGATGTTATGTCATCATAATGGCATGTGGTAGCATGTGGTTCCATCATATTCATGATGATGATGTTTTGTTTCATGATGGCATGTGGTAGCATGTGGTTCCTTCACATTCATGATGACTTTATACTCTCATGATGACATATGGTAGCATGCAGTTCCTTAATGGTGATGTTGATGATATATGTTGTCTAATGTTATGATTATAACTAATGCATTGATGGCATGGTAAGAAGTGGAGCTTGATAAGAAATCCACCCTTGGGCCTGAAAGGCCTATTCATTCAATGATCTCGTGGGGTCCCATAACCACGAAGGAGAATTTATACATTTAACACCTTATGGGTTGGGGACTAATTCAATCAGTAAACCTATGCCAACAATTCTTTTTCCTTTATACAATTACCGGAAGTCCATGGCTTGAGGTATTTTTGTCGGGGGAGAGGTATATGGAGAAGGACTTCCGATGCCTTGGGCTGGTGCCTTAAGGGTGCATAGGGAGGGAGTATAGGCTAGCCTTTGGAGATGCCCAAGGTACAATAATCTCGATGTTGGGGTTGGTGTATAGGTAACCAGATCCCGACGGTTCTTGATGATGCCCCGATTTTGGTTAATTTCAATGAGGCCGTAAGTTTACCGAAAGTTGGGAGGGTGGCTAAGCCACATAAACTTCTTGGGGAACTTCTGATGCCTGCTGTATGATCCACAAACATGTTATAGTATAGGGCTCATTCCATGGTGAGTGGGACCATATGGAGAGTTGGGGGTGTTCAGAGGTTGATTGGATGGTATGATTTTGGATGAGGGTGTGTGAGGGAGGAAGTAAACCAAGTGAATGGCTTGGATTAATGCATGTTTTTATGAATTGAATTGATGCACAATAGTGTGGCTTGATTGATGTATAATTGTTTGACTTGATTGCATACTAGGAATTCGGTAAGAATAATCAATCATATAGTTAAATAGGTCTCTATGTTTGTGATAGTTGAGGTACGAGAACTACCCGTGACAGCCACATGAGTAACTCTCATTCCCACACAATAGTACTAGTTATTTAGATGCATATTGTATGATGGTTGTGCATACTATGTGATGTTGTACATGTCTTGCATGGAGATAAGAAATGTGGATGATGCAACTTCAGAACGAATTTTTTCTGAAGGAGGGGTGTATGTAATGCCACAAATTTAAAATTATATATATATATATAATGGTAAAATGAAAATTATTGAGTTAAAGTGGGATTAGTGCATGGATGACGTCAAGTGTCATCCATGTAGATAAACATTATTTTAATAATAAGGAAAATGGGATTTTAAGGGTAGGGGGGAGGACTTCATGGGGGATCCATCTCTTCCTCGAGGTTGTTGGTGGGGTTTTTGGTCTAGTTGGTCTGTTGCATGGGACGAGGTTGTTGGAGGAGGGTGAGAGGATTTTCCTACTATGGTGAGGAGGTGTTGGGAAGGAGATTATGTCTAGCATAGTTTTACCGATTGAGGACTCGAGGGATCTCAATCTTTGACTGGAGGATAGTTTGGATAGAGTCTTGTCCCTTGCACTTCATTTCCCATCCTTGTCATTTTTATTGTTTGTACAAGTCTATTGCACAATTTTGTAAATTGATATTTTTGTTTTACATACTTGTATGCCTTTTTTATTTATTTATAGGCTCGTACCTACAGATTTTCGAACTGGTGACCTTAGGCAAGGAGTGCCTTAATAGCACACCCAATCACCATCTATTCTACGCCTCGTGGGCTCATACAGGTATTCCTCACTCCTAGTAATTTTGTTAATTTGATTATTAGTTGCTTGATTCATGTTAAATGTAAATGAATGTAATATGGGTGATGTTGTTTTTGTTGTATATTAGACTTTTTTTTTAAACGAATGAGTTACTCATGTCAAATTTTAATCTAAGGTATTTGTGGCTAAGGTTAGTAACTTAATTTAAATAAGGTATCCCTTACAACAACACCTTAACAAAGATGCTCAAATCTCCTTGAATTTTTGATATAAGTTAGGTTGTGTTTTTTAAGAAGCTACTACATGCATTGCATCTCGATTTTCATTGCAGATTTTATTGCCTTAGATTTGTTTAGTTTCTGAAATTGCTCTATCAGGCTATTGCTCTATTGCATATTTCTTAGTTTAGAATGGACCTGATTACAGAACCAATGAAAGGTATTTTTTTCCAGTTGATGTCTCTCTTGGGGCTTCCACATATACATACCCCTCTTCCCTAATTCTTTAAATAGTGCTAACTCATTAGAAGAGCACCTACCTTACTAGAAGGAGGTTGTTATTTTGATTACACTGTACCTTGATATTGTAGTTTATTTTTGAGAAAACAATATTCATATTGATTTAGCTTAGTGGTAAGCAATTGTTTTATACATTGTCTTTATAAAGAAAAAGTGATATAATCTCTTACGAGACAAAAAGATTTGCATTATATATTTGGCTTTAGCGACACCGTCTTTTTATTGTCTCAATTTAAGGCACTCACTTAAAGACAATATTTGAGACAATACACATGTTTTCTATTTCAACTTGAGATGTGATATCATCTCTGGAGAGACAAAAGATTTCCATTTTATATTGTCTCTAGAGAGAATTGTTTTGTTGTCTCAATTTAAGACACTTGCTTAAAGACAATATCATATATAATACACAAGTTGTTTTTTGGTTTCAACTTGAGGCAATTTAATCGTTTATTGTCTCAAAACCCCACTCTATGTAGTATTGCCAAAGTCTATTGTGTGATGGTAGCAGTTGGTTTTGATTGTGATGACACCAAACATATATTTGTTCACACAGTTCTGTCGACAGGGGTTCACTTCACACTGTTGTCAACAAATACCAACCAAACACCCTTAGGTACCAGCCCAAAAAGGTTTTACCCTTTCCAGCAACACTCCCAGAGTGAGTGAGGTCTCACCTGAGATGTCCAAGGGATATTGTAGGAACAACGTTTCCGTAGTAGGGAGAAGACATGCATTAAACCTTACTCAATCGCTACATAAACCAGAGATCTTGTCTTCGCATCATGCTTAACAGTTTAACCACATATTCATCATTCACATTACCAATGTATAATCAACATTCAGACTAACATTATATAAACAAACATTACAGATTAATAGACAGAGTAGCAAAACTTAAGCATAATGCATTATTGGGGTCACATTCATCATTCAACATGAATAGAAACAAAAAAAAGAAACATAACCGAACATCTTCATGCATTAAATCATCCCAAAAACTGTGGTACAACCTTCACAGGGACAGTTCCAAGCAACTTATCATGGATCCATACAAACAAAACAAATCTTGCCAAAGGCAGAGAAAAACATAGATGCGAAATATCACACTACTAGTCGATAATCGATCGATGCCCTTAGGCTTACAATCATGGTTCTATTTATAGACAACTAAGTTGTTACAAATTGATCCAAATGACCCATTAAACCGTAACTTGCGCTCTCGTCGGCTTCCTTATTCTCCGTGAATGGTTCTTTCTTCCATGAATACCCTCTTTGTCGTTGTCGGCTTCCGCACTTTATGCGCTCTAACCCTGTGCCAACAAGCCCCCAACACAAACTTGTGGCTCGCCCTCGAACCACCTCAGCTGGAAACCTCTGGTGTGTTTACCTGTTGCCTAAAGTCATCGTACGCATCTTTGATTTGATCGATCACTTCCTTTGCTGATACTTTGAATTGTGTACATTCTTCTACCTGTTGTTCCGTGGGGTGTTCGCAACTTATCTGTTGCGCTTCCTCCAGTTGTTGCTTGAACTATGTCATGGCAGCCACTGCTTTTGCTACCAATAGTTATTCCTTTGTTTGTAACTCATATAGGTGTGTAGTCACTCTTTGTTGCCTTTCGCGCGCCTTATTTACCTGGCGCTGCATTTCTTTTAGTTCCGCAGCCTTTGTCATTTGTATGAGTGGGGGCATCGCTTTAAGCGATCCCTTCACTGATTCCAACTGTGCCTCTGCCTTGCTGAATTGCGCATTTAGTTCTCTTAGTTGTTCATCTTGGACTAAGCTTCCCCAAAACTCCATGACACCCTCTGCAATTGTTTGGGTTATCTTTTCCATCTCCATGATCTCCGTTAGAGCTTCTTCGATCACATTCCATCTACCCTGAATCTGCTCTAGTGGTGTGCTGGGTACCACCCTTTCCTGCAGCGTCTCATTTTCTTTTCGTTGATCGGCGATAACTACACCTAACAAGATGGATTTTGCTTCTGGTAGTATATCCTGATCTACCTCAGGGGCTTCCTCGCATTCCTTGGATATTGCCTTCTCCAACCACTCTCGATCCTCCATAGCCTTCACTTTTTCATCCAAGGTATGGGATTTCTCTTCTTGGAGATGTCGTGCCTCTATCTCATTGTTACACGCCTGTTGTTTATATCTCACCATTTGGTCATGTATTGCGGCCTCGCGGTCGTTGATTTCTGCACTTGCTGCAGTTTGAATTCTCTGCAATGACAATATCGACAGTATATTGAAATTTACCATGATTGAATCATGCTTCCTTAATTCCACATCCAACCCCTCACCACCCATTTCCATTGCATTCGGCAGAATTTGTACTATGCTTGGGTGTGTGTCGATCTCTACCTCGACCCTTCTTGTCGACAAACTTGGTGGGACTTCCACATGTGGTACCCTTGTCTCTATGAATGCATTAGTTAGTGTTGATAGTAGTTGATTCACCTGGTGAAAGTATTTCGTTGCATGTTGTGTGACTTTTGCGTGGTTTTCTTCTGCGACCGCTATTATTCTCTCCAGGAGCCTGTTAACTTGCTCCTCAGGAAGACCACCACTTGTGCTTCCTTCACCATGGTCCATCCTATGCTTTGTTCTTGTTTCTTCACGATGTGCCTCTAGTTCTGAATCTATCGGGGTGGTCGATGAGGCTCCATCATGATTGAGCATAGGTGACTGTTCTTTCGCAAGATCGCCTTCTCCTGTGCCCTCTTGTCGACTGGCAGAGTCCTTATGCTCTTCTCTTCTCCAAATTCGATAGTTCCTCCTCTGCGACTAGAATTTTCCATTATGTTGGCCATCCTTCAATGACGGCATCCAATTCCTCCTCGGTGAGCTTGTACTGTGTTGGTAGCCACTGCCTCTACTTATCTGCCCGTGCTTGAATGTAAATTGTTTGGGATTCAACCGATAGCGTTGAGATCAATCGATACTTCCTTGATGCTTGCTCGGTTATCCATGGTATTGTTTGCGCATCTATCTGCATCATGTCTAGGAATAGGTAAAATTGCACAATGTTGAATTCTTGTCGTTCTATGTCAGTTGTCTCCCATAAGTTTTGGTACCATGCACCTTCTTGTATCCTGGATTCTACTGTTTCCATGCCTTCATAGTGCTCTGGATCCCTCCATCCTACTAGTGTGACCAAAATCGAGAGCCATGGATATGTGAATGCCTCCCCCTTTTCCTATGCTTCAACGACGTCCTCCATCAATTGATTTAGCAGGAATTGCGGCCAGTTCATTTGTACTCCTGCGACACATTGTTCTGAGGAGGTGATGATGCCCGAAGTGCATTCTTTCGGCCTATTTTTCCGCACCAACTTGAATTCTAGTATCTTCGTTGCAACCTTGACAGCTTGGTCCTTAATTGTGTCGATTAGGTATCCTCTGGAGTTTTTCTCCACTCCATACTTCGTCTTCAGCCTCACAACGAGCTTCTTGTCATTGTCCTTCCCCTGAAAAAATTGGGAAGGGCCTTCTCCATCCTTGAGTAGTCCGGTGATTCTTGAAATCAGGTCGACTGTGACAGGAATATTTTCATTTAGCCATAGGTATCTGCCATGAAAATAGGCTAATAATTGCTTGACACACGCATTCACCTGCACCGATCTCCCAAAGTGCGGTATTTGGGTGAGGCCTAGTAACCCTAATTGCTCCAATCCTAACGCTCACTCCGTTGGTTACTTCGGGGTCGGGCCTCCTTCTCCATGCAAAACATTGACATATGTGGATTCTGTGCATTCTGTGAATGAGGTCATGGTCACTGTATTGTAGCTTCTGCAAGCTTTCCACAATATTCCCGTCTTGAGGAGATCCTTTCTGTATCAGCGGCATCTTAATTACATATCGTGCGTTCTTGCTCATTGAAATTGCTGGTGTCCCTTTCTTGCTTGGTGGTACCTACCCTAGTATTGTTGAGCCAGGGTTCCCTCCCTGCGATGTTGTTTCCTTTTGAGCAGAGCCCGAAGTGCCTGCTTCTCCTTCTGCAAGTCACACTAAGTTACGGGTCTGTCTCTTCGGCTCTTGGCCGGTGTCTACAATCCGATTGGAACTCCACTTCTTTCTGAATGATATTCCGGACATGATCTCTGGTTGCTCTTACATGATCGACGTTGGCTGTGGGCGTTCAGTACTTGTGCTCAAAATGTAAATTGCCATGCACTAGCTTGCAGGTTCTGGCTTAAGACATAGTGAGTTGAGTTGTACCCTTTCCCTACATTTATAGTGTTGATTTGCCGCGTCCCATCCATTTTACCGATTTTGGACAATCATTACCAAATCCAGTGATGATTTACCAAATCCACCGCACGCGTCGGGTATTAATTGTACCGTTATTCGTTTTTGCCGCCATCCATCGTGGCTTAACTGCTGCATTTATGACTGGATTTGACCCTTTCGCGTCATGGAAGGCGTCAATAGATGTCGAATCTTGTCGCTTCTTTTGTAGTCTGTGATTATTTCGTCGACAGATGTTGAACCTTATTGCTTTCCGCTTTTTTTTTTCGTGTTATCCCGATAGGGCCATAGCTGACTCCACTTCACTAGAAATCCACTCTATTTCGGATTTCGGGCGCTCCTTGTACCTTGGATTCAACCGGTAAGGTTGCTGCTTCACTGGTTTTGCATCAGGATTTAGTGGAATCTTCATCTCGCCCAGTTCCCTGGAAATGCCTTTCATTTCCAAAAATTTTGTTGGGAACAGATCTTGAAATTCTTGTAGTAGATCTGTGACTTTTGCAATTATCGCATCATCCCATTAATCTTCGATGCTAGTAAACTTTGGGTTTTCCTCCGACCCAATGTTGATGCGCAATGGTTGTTGAAATTTGTTGAAGGGAATCTCAGGTTCCTCAACATTCTAACTTCCTTCCGACTTTGGTATGTAAGTGGCCCATGGATCATCCTCGTCATCGGGTTCTCATGTCACGTTATAACACTCCATCAGTATCTACGGTGTCGTAGTAAACTATAATCCCATTGGTCTTTCCTTTGGGATTGCTTCAAGCACCTTCTCCCTTACCACCTGCAGAGCACTATGGATGAAGAGGTTTTCATTCGAGAAGCTGAAGGTCTAGCTAAAGTTGATAGTTAGTGCCTCCCACGTAGTCGTTTCATGTCACATTTCTACTGCGACGTACCGGTTTTGCGGTTCCTCATCCAGTGTGTGGACAAATGCATGGACCCACTCTTGTTGTGGTCTGAGTCCCCATGCATTTTGACATTCCTCCAAGTGATCCTTTGGGTCGCTTTGTCCATTGTACTTCTTTCCGCAACATCCTTTATCTTCGCCGAATCTAGCCTCCATTAGTCGTCAACATAATGGCCAATTTTTTATTGTCGACTTATGCGCCACCCACCACCGCGCTGGTGTAGCTTTTAATGCTTCCTTGAATTCTAGCAGTCTCTGTGGTTCTACTACCTTTTCTTCGAACTCGGCGATAAACGCAGTCAGGTTGGGAAAACCTTTGTATATTAGCAGTTCGCGTACTTATGTTGTCACCCGTCGCAACGATTGGGTAATCTGTGCACACCTTTTGAATGATACTTCATGTAGTCAGTTCTACTAGTTATCAAGTTCTTCATCAAAATATGATAAGGCCGAGCTAACGCTCTGCCATCCCAATTCTCCATCAGCGGTAGGATTGACGTAGTCTTCTGAGATATTAAAAACATTGTCCCATCCTTCGGTGAATTCATCTCGCATTGGTTCAAAATACCATTGTCCTTATGCTGGATCTAGGGGTGATACTACCCTCATGTTGCGATTCTCGAATGACATGGTCCTTTTCTTAAAGTTGATGATGGCGTGGTTCTCCATTTCCCAGTCTATCCCCAACAACACCGTATAGGGGTTGGTTTTGTTGACTATCTCTATCACATCAAAATATGCGTAGGTATTCATGCCCTCTATCTCAACTGGGATATGACACAACCGACTGATAGGTATGACCTTACTCTGGTTTGCTGAACGAAGTTGTACGGGGGACCATTGCAGCTGTGGTTTCCCCATTACCTCCCATGTTTGCTTTGTCAAGATGTTGGCATCTGACCCCAAGTCAAGAATAATATTGTCGACATTGAATGCGCCAATTTGTGCATCCATCCTCATTTCTTTCCCTGTCTTTCTCCTATGCAGTCGGTTTGTTGTTCGAATTTGTCGTCCGTCCTCCTATCGATGTAGTAAGCTGGGTATTTCTGCCAATGCATCCTGATCTTTTTCCAGTTCCAAACAGATCTCGAGGAAGGCTCTTAAGGTGTTAATCTTTTTCTCTGACATCTTCGTGTCGAATATTGGTGGCATGTCATAGGTGGACTCTTTCTGTTTGGTAGGTGGCTGCCTCATCCGTCTCATTGTCTCTAGTGCTTCCAAGAAAGTCTCCCTTTCTTCTTCCACATCGAATCTGACTTGTTTTCTCGTTGTTGGTTGGACGCTCGATTATGGCCTATCTTCCCCTGTCGCAACTCCTCCATGGGTCACTACTCCAACACTCACAGGTCGACTTCTTACTTATGCTGATATATTCTATACATCCGGTGGTGGATGTTGGTTATGATTATGATTTTGTGGAGGTGGGGGTAGGTTCTTAGTTTGCCACTTCGTGATAAGCTGAGGACATTCCTCAACACCATGCTCCACAACACTGCAATAAGTGAACTGTGGGGGTGGATTCGGGAAATCCATCTGATAATGCCCCAGCTGACCGCAATTGTAACATATGATTGGCCCTTGTCCTCATCCAAAAGCTCCTCCCCAACCAACACCGGTACCTCGACCTCCGCGGAACCCCCCTCTGAAACCTCCTCGCGGTTGACCGTATGGAGGGTACTGTGGTTGACCATTATGCAGTTGTTGATATTGCAGTTGACCATACTGCGGTTGTTGATATTGTAGTTGACCATACTGCGGTTGATCATATTGTAGTTGCGGATGATAGTGAGGTTGCTGTTGTTTGTACTGTTGTTGCTGCTATACCGACATTTTCTCTTCTCCCTTCATGAAAAATGTATCCGCAGTCCTTTCTTAGAGTAGGTCATAAGCCCTACAATATTTTTTTTCATGGCCAACCGATCTACAGAACTTGTAATACAGATTAACTAGCTTTGACACCATCTTTTGTAGGTACATGCATTCTTCTGGTCGATGTCCTCTTGTCTGACAGATGCGATACCAAGGCATTCCTCTCTGACTGAGGGGATTCGGTGCACCTGACTGTAAATATTCTCGAAACTATGGGCACTGATCCTTGTGATGTCCTTCTGTTTTGCATCTGCTGCACCATATTTCTTTGCAGACTTCTTTCCCCTTCTTAATGTCTTGTAGTTGGATCGTCAAATTTTCTAACTGCGCTTGTATCTTGTCCATGCCTATGCCTATTTCACCAACTGGTGAAGTCTCGAGCTTCATTGCAATTTCCAACGCTTCTACCTGGGATGTTATTTTCTATTGCATCAACGACCCACAAATGTGTGGCACCAATCTTGCGATGAACCACTCTTTATGTTGCATGTTGCTCATTCCTAAACTCACCTTTTCCATTAGAGTTTTATATCTTTGGTCGAATTCCCACACTGATTCATTTGGAAACTGTTTGATTTCTTTTAGCTCTGTGATGTACTGCGACTTAGATTTCGGTTTTCTAAATTCATCAATCAATCCCGCCTTGATCTGTTGCAGTGTTTTATCCAGACTTGCTGTTGGTACCTTACTAAATTTCATAAACTAGTCTAATGCAGAACTCCTAAAGGTTGTCACTAAATTTCCCTTTTTGATATCTTCGTCCTGGACTTGCTTCACAGTCCATACCACTTCACACAAAAACCAATACTTTTCAAGATCCTCGGTCCCGTTACCTTGGAAAATTGGCATTTTTATGTCGTCACTTACCATTCTTACGCTCCTACTATTATTTACAGATCCATTGCTTTTACCATTGTTCTGACACTTTGGAAAACACTATGATGAACTTATGTTTCGTCCTCCAAAATTTGGGGTAGTGCGTGGGGTCATGGGTATGTTGTAACTTTGGGTCTGTCCTTCGAATTCAGGGGTAGCCTGGTTTCTTTCTTCATCGTCATGAGGTCGCTTCATCCCGTCCGGTCCCGTCTCGTAGTCCTCCATTCCGGTCACCTCAGGAGACTCTCTCTCAGTCCTCCTCTTCTTCTTTGGCCGTCGGAACCTCACCCCACTTCGTAGGGTACCACAACCTTCCTTAGCTTCTCTTAAGAACTCAATGTCACTCATGTCCATCTACCCCACAGCTTTCTACCAGACCCGCATTCATGTGGCACCCGCAACCTTTGCACACCGAGCTCTATTCGTCAGACTTCATCTTTAATATACCCTTTTCATAGATAAGCATTTTAATCCACAACTTGAGCGACAACAGAAACCTTCTGCAGGGTCCCTTGAAAATTTCCTTTCTATGTCACTGTATGACTTGATCGTGACGACGACGAATTCAGTAATATATCCTTCTAGAATTCTATCCAACCAGACGTTGACAACTCTATATGCCTTGTTATCCACCCGCTTCAATTGCTGGATCAACTCAAGTGTCCAATGTTCAGGTTCGCCACCTTGAAAGTTCTTCTTTTGGAATGTCAATTGTGCCAAACACTCATGCAATAGTATTGGGAATTCGGAGAAAAATATCTTGTGGATGTCGGAGTATATATATTTTTGTAACCACTGAGTTGTCTACCATCCGGGTTGGCGATTATCTTCTTCGGCAAACTCTTGTGCCTTTTTTTCAAACCAATCCTCGATCTCCGGTTTTGTCGGATGCCATAGCATATCCTCTTTTTGCTCTTCGCACTAGTGTCCCAGCAACAGAACCATTTTTTGACATAGTTCTGTCGACAAGGGTTCACTTCGCACTACTATCAACAAATACCAACCAAACACCCTTAGGCACCGGCCCAGAAAGGTTTTACCCTTTCCAGCAACACTCGCAAAGTGAGTGAGATCTCACCCGAGATGTCCAAGGGGTGCTGCAGGAACCACGTTTCTGCAGTAGGGAGAAGACATGCATTAACCCTTACTCAATTTCTACATAAACCATATATCTTTTCTTTGCATCATGCTTAACAGTTTTAACCACATATTCATCATTTGCATTACCAATGTATAATCAACATTTACACTAACATTATATAAACAGACATTACAGATTAATCAATAGAGTAGAAAAACTTAAGCATAACGCATTATTGGGGTAGCAAAACTTAATCATAACGCATTATTGGGGTCACATTCATCATTCAACATGAACAGAAACACAGAAAAGAGACATAACCGAACATATTCATGCATTAACTCATCCCAAAAACTGCAGTACAACCTTCCTAGGGACAGTTCCAAGCGACTTATCACAGATCCATACAAACATAACAAAACCTATCGAAGGCAGAGAAAAACATAGATGCAAAATATCACACTGCTAGTCAATAATTGATCGATTCCCTTAGGATTACAATCATGGTTCTATTTTATAGACAACTAAGTTGTTACAAAATGGTCCAAATGACCCATTAAACCATAACTTGCGCTTTCATCGGCTTTCTTATTCTTCGTGAATACCCTCTTTGTCACTGTCGGCTTCCACACTTTATGCGCTCTAACCCCATGCCAACAATCTTATCTCATTTCCTAGCATTGAACCTTGACCAACACCCTCTTTTGGTTTGAAAGTTGTTTGGCTTACTCCCAAATAGTTTTTTGATCCATTCTACATGTTGGCTCTTGAGAATTCCATCACAACACAGTCATAATGAAGACAATGATAAAACATGGAAAAAGTTATTTAAGTTCATTCCCAAGAAGAAGAAAAAAATCTCTTGGAAAATATAGAGGAATTAAAAAATAAATAAATGCACTAATCAACATCTTTTTTGCCAGATTCAACATTTCAGTCTTGGCTTCCTCAAAATTCTATTCAATATCATGTTCATTGGTAATTTATTTCATCAAGCTCATTTTAACATCTATAACCAATATTGTCATTGACAACTTTTCAATGATCTAAGGAAGAAGAATGACCCACTTCCATCAACAGTGCATTAAGAATCCCTACTTATTAGAATTTCTAGCTATGTTCATACATAATTCAACAAAATTATTGAGTCAACATTTAAAAATACAATATAGATTATTTCTACATGAATGCATGTCAAAGTGAGATGAAATTCAATTGCATATGCAATAAATTATATTCCATATTTTAAAGAAAACACAACAAATGTCTTGCAGCTTTGGCAAGTCTACACAACTTGGTGCAACAAAAGCTGAATTAGCTATTCATTATTCCACTTCATCAAGGCATGTCCTAAAGTAGTTGATAAACAATTAACATCCCACTGTTAGAATTGTCAACTAAAAAAAAAGAGATTTTCTATGTTTGTCTTCTAAAGTTTGTGAAGTACAATACACTTCTAAAGAATTTTACATGTTTTCTCTTTTCAACTGCTAGCATTTTGTAATAAACTATGCATTTGCAGCTCCACCCATTTTTTTTATAAAAGTGTGAGGTTGTACCCAATCCTGACAATCCAATTTGTTAGAACATTTATAAACACCGAAAAAAAAATGAAGCCGAGGTTGTGGAGACAGGAAGACCATAGAGTTTTTATTTTTGTTGGGAGTTAGCAGTTTTATCTTGTAACTTATGCATCCAACATTCATTATGTTATTTTGGGTGTCTTTTCCATTTGATCTCTTTTTTGATATGGTTTTATTTTGGAGCATATACAA
This sequence comes from Larix kaempferi, assembly GCA_027924585.1. Lineage (NCBI taxonomy): Eukaryota > Viridiplantae > Streptophyta > Pinopsida > Pinales > Pinaceae > Larix > Larix kaempferi. Next base: position 100,828 of record BSBM01001296.1, on the reverse strand, counting down.
CTTATCTGCCTTTGAGGCTTTCATTCTATAATTAGATTATTACAAGATACTATAATCTTTGCAGCAAAGGAATGGACATGGTTGTATGCAAGTGGTGTGCGATAGTGTTTTGAGGTTTGTTTCTTTGAATAAAACATTACAAGATTGCATGCAAATGTCGTGTGACAATGCTTTGTTGAGGCTTGGTTCTTTGAATAACACATTTGTAATGTGCAAGTTATAATCACATTGGTAAAAAAACATGGACTTTTTAAAGGCAATATTCATGTATCATGTACTTTGGTAAGTTTCATGGGACAATGTGGATTGTTAAGTTAGTAAAAAAATGACATACCAATTAACATTGTGATATTTGGCCCTTTACCATGGAATGTATTTGTAGAATTTGTTTATGTAAAATTCCTTCCATATAAATGCTATGGACAATCTAGTATGAAAGTTTTCATGTAATAATAAGAACTTTTTTTATCTTAATTTTATAAGTTGAAAGTCCTCTCTAAAAATATCCATACCTTTTCCTCTATCACAATTTCATAAAAGTTGAAAGTCCTTTTGATTGCTTAGGGTGATTTGTTGTGACAGTGTCAATTCTAGCTTTGATATTAATTTATGCTTTTATAAAGATAAATATCACAATTTCATAGCTCCAAGAGTTAGCTCGAGCGGTTGTGTTCTCGGAAGTTAGGCCTCCCAGCATGCGAGGTCACGGGATCCATCCTCATAGACCTTCTTGGGGTTAGGCACGCAGCGGCCGCAGGGTGGAAACCCCTTCGGGGCGGGTCCGTCGGAAATTATTTCGTGGATGTAGCGGTCGGCTAAGCCGATTAAAGTGAACCACATGGAAAAAAAAAAAAAAAAAAAAATATCACAATTTCATAAAAGTTAAAAGTCCTTTTGATTGATTAGGGTGATGTGTTGTGAAAGTTTCAATTCTAACTTTGATATTATTTTATGCTTTTTTAAAGATAAAATTCCATGTTGAAGAACATTTTTAAATTTTTATGGAAAATTTGTGAGCTTGTTATTTGAATTGAGTATCTTCCAACCCTCTTAAAACAACTCCTTGCTTAGGGTAATTTATATAAAAGATTTACTGCTAATTTTTATATTAATATATATTTTATAAGGATACAAGTCATATAAGATTTAAACTTGTGTCTTTAAAAAACATTTTAATTTTCATATAAAATAAAAACACTTTCTACTTGTGCTTATGCATCATTATCAAAATGCCATATAGAATTGACCTATACTCCACCAGTTGGCTAGGATATCCAATAAAAATCTATTTTCAAAATTTTCTAACTTTCTCCTACTACTTTCCTACCTAAATATATAGAGCTCGCATTGTTCTTAGATGTCGAGATTCATTACTAAAAACAAACCCAAACTAACTACATAACTGCAACTAACACCACCACTGAGAATTACAACAAATTTTCAAAGTCAAATTGAATGCACAGATTCTATGGTCAAGTTTACCATGATTTCCACAAAGATGATTTCCCTCATATTCAAATTAAGTCCCTCCTTCGAGAGGGAATACGACTTCTGATTCAAATCCTGATAGATATGGTTGATAACAAACTTGGAGTAGATTGAAGTATAATCCTTCAAATAAGTAGCCAAAGTCATCGGGTCCAAATTTAAGATTGTTGTGATCAATGCATCCATTTCACCATTATCATATAATCACCATAGACCTGGAGCTCCCTAATCCCGTTGTCATAATTTTTTTTATCAAATTTCTAAGACCCATGAATTATGTAATATTATCAAAGTTCTAAGACCCATGAATTGCTCGACTCATGTTTTCCTTGAAAGAAATAAAATGAGAACCATAGAAGAACATGCCTGCCAGCCCATAGAGATGATTTGATTGTTGACAAGCATAATCAAATAAATCCCAACAAGTCCTTTATGGATCAATATCTCACCTACTGATCTCAAAAAATTTGGATTAGTATCCTCCATACTATAGTCGAAGACCACAACAACCCGAGAATAATCCTAAAAGGAGAGCGATTGAGATTTAGTAAAGATTAGACCATGTCAAGCTAACCAATCTTCCCAAGGATCAGAAATGGAGTGTCTCTAAACAACTTGATATTTGGGAAAGTGTACTATGTACACGAACAATTTTCAATACAATCCTCAATCAACAGATTTTGAATCTTCAACCAGTTCCCAATGTCCTTCCATACTTGTGAGAAAACACAATGAATAAATAAATGGATTGTAGTTTCCTCCACGCCCTTAAATAGAACACACATCCTCGGGAAATGAACATATCTTATTTTTCTAGCTTCCCAGGTGTAAAGTTTATTTTTTACTACAAGCCACATAAATATATATTTCTTCTTGGGATCCTTACCTTCCATATTTGTTCCCACCACCAGACAGGCAGGGACCTCTGTCTTCTTTCATCAATATATGATAACCAAGATTTGTTGAATGCGGCTCCCCAATATTATTACCAATCCATACCAATTGGTATTCTTCATTCTTGAGCTAAATATGTGCCTTTAAAATCTCCGCAACATACCAGTCCTAATCCCTTTCCCAAATGCCTTGAAGACCCAAATATGTTGTTGATTTCCATCCTTGTGACAAAATGTTGGTTCTGTCTAGATCCCCAAATTGAGAAAGGAATGTTAAATTCTGTAACTGAAGATACAAGACCATATTAGGAGGGAGGAAAACCTAATCTCCACAACCCATTATAGCTTTGTTTCCCACCCTTGCATGTTCTCATTCCCTACTTTCCAAGTTGACATACCAACAATTGAATTAAAAGAAATTACCAGTTTTTTCTATTAAGAGAGCCATTCTTCCATGACTTATCCTCCTTTCTGATCCACGATATAATAGAATCCCAAGCCAAGTATTTTTAGATAATTAGCTTATTCCAAAAATTATCCTTTGTAATTAAATTCCAAAGAGACTTACTTGATAGTGAGGCACCAAATGCATGGATATTTTTTAGCCCCCACCCCCCTTCAGCTTTCGGTTCCGATATTGATTTCCAACTTCTAAAATGGACTCCATCCTTACCTTCAAAACCACTTTGCAGGAAGTTGAAACTTAATCTTTGATTTTTTTCTAAAACACCTTTAGAAATTTCTGCCAACAACTGCGAGTACATTGGGATAGCCTCTAAGATTGATTTGAACAAATATTTCTCCTTTGGAGATCCAACAATACACCAATGATATATCATGTTCTCAATCCAGTCAATCAACCATCACTAGTCATGTTTACCATTAGTATTTGGTTTTAGGATATATCCAAGGCACTTAAACCCCTCATAGACATTGAGTGACTGGAAGTTAAATAAGCCTTATAGTTCTTGAGCCACTCTCTCAACCACCCCACTAAAACTCACATCTGACTTATCTATGTTAATCATCATGTCGGTTGTCGTACATAAGAGCTTCAAAAGATCCTGCAACACCATTCCTTCAAACAGAGATCCATTTGTGAACAAAAGCACATCATCAACAAACGAGAGATTAGCTAAATACATATGATGTCCCACTTTTACCCCTTTTAATATTCTTGACCTCTTAGCCTCCAAGATAAAGTGGCTCAAGCCTTCAACCGTTAGTAGGAAAATATACGAGGAAAGATTACAACCCTAGCGAAGACGTCTAGTAGGAATGAAAAAAGGAGAGGCAACACCATTTACTAACACTATATAAGATACTGAAGACACGCAACCCATATTCAAATTTACAATATTGAGAGAAAACCAATTTGTATCAATCAATTTCTGATATAACCAACACACTCTCTTATACGCCTTTGATGGATCTAGCTTAGCCGTCATTGCAGTCACTTTCTTAGACTTTATATTACGAAGGCCCTATTGATTTGCTCTGATAGCATCATGGATATGTTGACCTTCCAAAAATTCAAACTACGTCGGCAAGATCACCTTGGATAAAAGTTTTTTCAAACAAATAGTTAAAACCTTAGCAAAGATTTTATACACAGTTACAAAGCGAGATTAGTATGTAGTCACCATAGTCCTTCGACTATCCACCTTCAGGTTCAAAACTATACAGTTGGAATTGATGTTGGGAAGTACATGTGAAAATCCTCACAGCAGATCTAAGAGCTAATGTATACCTCACAAGAAAGAATTTAGGAATAAGATTAGAGTGGTCAATGCAGTAAGATGAGCAACAGAATAATAATACAGTAGAACTCAGATAGAAGCAAAATAACTTCACACACACTAATTCATTAATCACAAGTATGAACAATAAATAGTACAATGGTGGAGAGGATTTGAATGCCAAGGTGGCAATTCGAATTAGCCTCTCATAGAGTGATCATCATATCAATAGAGTCATCAACATCATCAGTGGAGTGTCAACAGTGCACCACTAGGAGTCCTAATCATCATCGGAGAGTGTCATCCATGCAAAAGACTGAGTCTAACTGAATGTAATAAGTGTAACACAAACATAATGCACTAATGTAGTGAAGGAGGCTCAAAGGAGGGCGCAATAGGAGTTTACTGGAGTCCAAACAGGCTGTCAGGGCTAACTGGAGGTCCATCGGAGTGTTAGAGATAGTTAACTAGTCATTCTGTCCTCAAATCAAGGAGCAGATCCACAAATCCCTCAATAACTGAAGTGTAACTGAATGGTAGGTGAGGGAAGGCGCCTTTGTCAAGTAGTAGGTGAAAGAAGGGCGCCACACTGGCTAGGAGGGATGAAACTGAGTAGAAAGAAGCTCTTGGGGCTAGCAAACTGAGGACTAGGGGTTGGAGGAATCCATGTTGATGACTGGGATGCATGCCGTTTGCATGCATGCATGCATGTAGAATGCATGCATGCTGCATGGAGAAATGCATGCATGGCTAAAAATGAAAATAATGAAAATGCTGGTAGGACTAGAATGGAGTATAGGAATACCCTAACAACCCCCCTTAATCCATCCTGGGACCTGGTAACTAAGATCAAAGGTCACCCAATACAATGAATAATAACAGTCAATAAACCGAGGAAATGGGGAAAACCTCATGGGAAAAATAGTCCCCCTCAAAATATACTGTAAGGCACACATAAAAATAAATGCTCCAAACTCAAGCAGGTGTGATGCTTGGTCGTATGTCTAGAGGTATATTCTTCTTGGGAAGAAGTGGATCATGCTCAAAAGGCATGTGCTTGTACTTGCTCTTCAGATCGAATGTGATGAGAAAAAATCCAAAAATATGAGGATGATCCTTGAACCCGTGATTCGAATCAGCTGAGGTAGGATCAAATCTATGAATGTGCAGATAGTCTTTTGTCTTCTCCTTCGAACCATCATGGGTGAGATTATGCCAAAAAGAACCATCAAATAACAGTGATTGCTTGGAATCCAAATCAGCTCCAAGACTTGATAAATGGTTTCTTGAGATCTCCTTTGAACCAGCAGGGGTGACATCAAAACCATCATATGCATGAGAAATTATCCCAGGTAGTGATTGCTTGTATTTTAAATCAGCTCCAAGACTTGAAACATGGTTTCTTGAGATCTTCTTTGAACCATTAGAGGTGATATCAAAACCAGTAAATGCACGAGAAATTATCCTAAGCGAATGGAAATGGCCATCATCTTCAATAACCTTCCGAGAGCATGAAATAATGATCTTACAATAGTAAATAAGAGGTGATTGATCAAGGAGAGCGAATGCATTACCTCCAATGGCTGATTTTACCTCCGAAACATTCAGTAGATCATGATGCAAACCAACAAACTCTGGTGCAAGAGAGGATTTAGGATCTTCTGCAAACTCTAGAGTGTGAGCTGGCACAGAATGCATCACTTCGCTTGCTCTCGAAAGGGTTTGGACCAATCCCTTCATTCTGCTTGCCAAATATTTCATCCAGATGGGCCCATAGCTCTTTTGGAGATCCAACATCAGGGAGGTCATATAACATGCATCAAGACATAGCATTACTCATGGTTGCACAAGCTATTTCACCTTCATTTAACCAGTCATACTCTTCTTCAGAGGATTCGAACTCTCTTTCAAAACAATAATCAAAGAGACCATGTCTCTTCAAATGTGTTATCATGTGTGGTTTCCATTCATCATAGTTGAATGGAGAAAGAGGAGTAATTCCTAATGAATACATGGAAGCTGTTTCATAAGACCTGCAAAAACAATAGAAAAGTCTGCAACTGCTACTGCTGCAAAAGATGCAGAAACTACTGCAACTGCTGCACTCGAAATATTGATAATAACCTGCAAAAATATCTCAAGAATGGAGATAAACAACACTCTCAACATGCTCTAATACCATGTGAAAATCCTCACAGCAGATCTAAGAGCTGATGTATACCTCACAAGAAAGAATTTAGGAATAAGATTAAGAGTGGTCAATGCAGTAAGATGAGCAACAGGATAATAATACAGTAGAACTCAGATAGAAGCAAAATAACTTCACACACACTAATTCATTAATCACAAGTATGAACAATAAATAGTACAATGGTGGAGAGGATTCAAATGCCAAGGTGGCAATTCGAATTAGCCTCTCATAGAGTGATCATCAGATCAATAGAGTCATCAACATCATCAGTTGAGTGTCAACAGTGCACCACTAGGAGTCCTAATCATCATCGGAGAGTGTCATCCATGCAGAAGACTGAGTCTAACTGAATGTAGTAAGTGTAACACAAACATAATGCACTAATGTAGTAAAGGAGGCTCAAAGGAGGGTGCAATAGGAGCTTAATGGAGTCAGAACAGGTTGTTGGGGCTAACTGGAGGTCCATCGGAGTGTCAGAGACAATTAACTAGTCAATCTGTCCTCAAATCAAGGAGCAGATCCACAAATCACTCAATAACTGAAGTGTAACTGAATGGTAGGTGAGGGAGGGTGCCTTTGTCAAGTAGTAGGTGAAAGAAGGGCGCCACACTAGCTAGGAGGGCTGAAACTGAGTAGAAAGAAGCTCTTGGGGCTAGCAAATTGAGGACTAGGGGCTGGAGGACTCCATGCTGATGACTGGGATGCATGCATGCAACATGCAGAAATGCATGCATGGATGAAAATGCAAATAATGAAAATGCTAGTAGGACTAGGATGGAGTATAGGAATATTTTAACAATACACACCTGGTCACCCTTACCTCCTCAACAACTCGTAGTAGATCCTTTCCCAACAAGTTAAATAAGGAAAATAATAATTCTATCATCCAACCATCGGGGCCCAATATTTTCCCTTTTTGAAATAAAGAAACCACCTCCAATAGTTTGAGCATGCTTACCTCCTCGAAGATATTAATATTTTTTTCTTTTGCAATCATCCAAGGGAAATAGAAGCAGACAAACTAGAAGGGAGGATGTCTTTCAAATTTGCTCCTTAAAATAACTGATGAAAGAATTCTACAAGAGGATCCAATTTAGGACAGAATCCATAGACTTCACACGTTTCAAAATCCATAAGGTCAACTATTGAGGAATTCCAAATAGACAACAACCCCCAAGAGTGACCATCTACATCTATAGAGAAAAATTCCTAGCCCACAAAAATTATGAGGAAGATTTGACATGCTTTATTCCCTAATCACATAGTCTCCTATATCATAACCACATCTGGATTTATCAAATTGAAGATTCTTTTGAGGGAAATTGATTACTGAGGCCCCCCAACCCCTCTAATGTTAAAAGAGGACAAGATCATGGAGAAAACCTTGCCAAGGGAAATTCTCTAAGTTCCCTAAGATTAATGGTTAGCAAAAGAATCATTGGCATCAAGCTGAACATAAAGAGGAACATAGTTGACTAAGTCAACCCTATCGCCACCAGGTTCCACCCCATTTTTTTTTATACCGCCTTCTCTATGATTTTTTCTTCTAGTGGTCACATTCTAGCATCTAATGGAGGATATAGAGGTAACATTCTCTTGGAAGAGGGTTTGTCTGAATAAAATGGCAGTTGTTTATTAAGAAGAGCCTCTTTATACAATGGAATTTTCACAACATTTCCTTGAAAAAAGAATTTCCAATGGAATTCCCCATAGAGCCAGAAATTTGTAATTTCCCTGGTTATTTTGAACCATGTAATGTATTATTAATTTACACCCCAGAGTGATAAGTCAAAGGAAAACCTTGAGATAAAACTATAGAAGACTAATGCTGAAAATATTCACTAACAGGCATGGGTTCGAATTCTTCAAAGACATAATGGGATTTACTTCCAAAATCGAGCCTTCAACACTAACAGGATTTGTAACCAGATTCCCCCAGTCAATAGGAATGAAATAAACTACAGTACTTCCCAACTCGACAACATCCAAGTCAATTAAACGATTTTTATCTAACAAAGCCCTATTACCAGGCGAAAAGATGTCCCCCTCTAATGAATTCTCAGAAACCCCAGATTTATTTTTTAAACTATGTTTTTGCTCTACTTCCTTAATAACTTCTACCTCAATTTTAGAGAGAGAAAAATATAAATATGGGAAAAGTGATTCTAACTTACCCAAAAAAGAAGACGATTCACTAGGCACAATAATGGTGACATTTGTGGGAGAAAATGTAGCCTCTAAAGGCCTAGAATTGGGACTGTCTAGACAAGTAGAAGAGGAATGAACACCATTTATCTTAACACCAATATTTTCTGGAACAAACTGGAACCCCAAAAATTTATCTCTGAGATGTCCAGTGCGCCTACACAAATGACATCGGAATGGTATCTTCAGATAATCTAATCGTTGAAAAAATTGCCAATCACCCCAACATATGTCGATTTATGCAGGTAATCCTTTGGAAATATCAAATTCAACCAAAACCAAGGCAACATGCTTGTCTTTGGCTACCAACATAATATGTTCCAGAAATATGAATATCTCTAACTTGTTTTCCAAGTCCATAAATATGTTCTTTGTACAAAGTTGCAACGGAAAGCCAGGAAAGAGGAGCCACAAATGTCTCTTGACGATTTTTTCTTTCAATGGATTGAAGCTCGAATACTAGTGGTCCAAAACCAGTAACACTTTACCGCACAACCACGGTTTGGGTAATGAAGGAACTCCGTAAAACTAATTGCCAAAAATAGATAAATAACTAAGTAAAATTTAATATACATTAAAAGGAATTTTGATTCTTTTTCAAATGTCTAAAACAAGGTTCAAGGAAAAGAGAAAAAAAATCAAATAAAAAACTAGATTTTAAAAAATTTACTCTGCTCCTTCTAAAAAAATAAAAATAAAATTTATTATTTTTCTTTAATAAAAAATAATTTTAAACAAAGTTTAAATAAAAATAAATAAATAAATAAACATAAAATACATTAAAATCATTTTTTTCAAATCTATATAACAAAATTTAAATCGATATAACAAGGTTTAAAAAAAATCAAATAACACATAAGATTTAAAAGAAGGAAAAAAATACAAGAGAGGGACCAAGTTTAAGAAAAAAGCCTTCTTTCATATATACTATTGATTGTTTCATGGGTAGCTTTTAAAAAAGGGATTTAAAAGAAAGGAGGATGGATTGAGGGATTGATGGATTTTTTTAAAATATTTTTTAATTGTGCATTTTAGAAAAAGGTAGATGTCAACTGAGTCAGGGATTTTTTTTTAATTATGCTTTTAAAAAAAAGCATAATTAAAAAAAATCTCTGACTCAGTTGAAATCTACCTTTTTCTAAAGGGAGGAGTGAGAGTTTTGTTTTCATTTTTTTTCTTTTACATTGGTTTTCATGATTTTTTCGATTCAAATGCTTTTTGTGTGTGTTTCTCAACTATGTATTTTTTTTCTCAATTGGGGGGTTTTGCTATTTATTTTTTTGTTTCTTCTCTATCTTTTACTTTGTTTTTCATTTTTTATGATTTTGTTTGCAACTCTTTTAGGGAATGGTTTCAAAATGTTGCAATTTTAACCTCAAAAGAAAAGAGGTGCTACCAATAGCACCTATATTTGATCCGGGGTTTGATTTTAAGATTTTGGTTGTTCATCCTACATAATCAATAGTCGGAGTGTAGAGAGGAACTTACATTAAGATTAAGATTATTGCTCAAAATTTTGATCCCCATAGCTAAGATCATTTTTACTAGTTTGTTAGGCTCAAGATTTTTGGCAATAGAAATCATTGATTAATACAAACCTAAACCAATAATAACCCTAGCGTCTCGACATTTTTTAGGAACTCCATATCTGTTAATGTCTAAGACTTTTAAACCTTGTTCTTTCAAACAGACAAATATCCACCAACACCTCCCTTCCGTGGAGGGAAATAATTCGGTTGGTTATAGTATCTTGTATACACAATTGTATAGTGAGATAGGCTTGAAGCCCAAAAACGTAGTGGCCTTATCAAATTTGGGGATTAAAGTGTTAAAAGTGTAATTGAAAGATCCCAACACTCTTCATTTACTCCTTACTTCTTATGCCACACGAAGGAGATCCTCCCCGAGAAGGTACAAAAAGCCCAAAAATAACTCAATGGTCCAACCATCACGACTAGGGATTTTTTCCTTCTTAAAGGAGGAAATTACTTGAAGAAGCTCATCCTTATACATCTCCTCTAGGAAGGATCCATTGTCCTCTTCTCTAACCATCTATGGAAAAAATCTATATAGCCTTATCATTGCTGCAATATTAGCTCGGCCTAGCTCTTGAGAAAATTGTTTGAAGTGATCAACCCCCAATTTAGCCATATCCTTGAATCCTTTTTTGTACTTCCATTTTTATTCTATAGTTCCCATATTGTGTTAACACTTGTGATTATTAGCAAATCGATGAAAAAACTTGCAGTTCCCTTATACGAGATCAATCCAAATGACCTTACTCTTTAACCACCATTATGCTTCCCTGTCCAAAATAATCTTCTTCTTTTTGTTTTCTAGATCCTTTTACTTTGCAACCTCCTCATTGTTAAAGGTGCATGATGAATTCAAGAGAAATAAAAATAAATCCTAACATGAGTTCTCAATATCGATCAACACAAAAGCTTGTGCTTTTGTCTTGTAAGAATCCCTTGAAAAAAACCTTTCTTTAATTCCCTATAATTGATTGCTTTCTGTCTAGTTGAGACTACCATCATAGACCTGCCAAGTATTAGTAACCAACTCCCAGAAGGATTTGTCACCCATCCAAGTTGAGTTGAATTTAAATGGACAGCATGGCTTGTCATGTTGTAGCTCTACCTGTAAGAATATTGACATTGGTAAAAGAAACCACTAGGCTCTACCTAGGTTCTATATCAGTCCATTTTTTGTAAAATAGTTTCTAAGAAGAGAAAATGATCAAGTCATTTAGAAACACTATCCTCACCTTTATAGTCATTCTCCAAGTAGGACAATGGAAATAGGTTCCACGTACACCAAACCCAACTCTTCAAAATGATGTTGAAAGAAGTTACTAAGTCAGTTGTGTGGGGCTTAAGGTTCCCACACCTCCCTTATGTTTAGAGTAAAATAGAGATCTCTATCGATTATCAAATTTCCTTCTTGAACCAGCTGCAAGGATGAAAAACTATACCAATATCCCTGTTTCTCCCTATAAGGGCTAGACAAATTCACAATTCAAAGGTTATGCGTTAATCCTTTAATACACAAATGGATGCAAAGGCCTGAAAAAAGAGAGAAGAAATTAGTCAATCTTAAAAGATTATTCTAGCCTATTATGAGACCCCCCGGCATACCCATCGAATCCATAGCAAGAAAATCCCAATTCTTCAAAACCTTCATGGGTTCTACCACAAAACTAGCCCCAGGGCCCATAGTCTCTTGCAACAAAAAGACATATGGATGCTCCTTCTCCACTAGTCTACTTGAGACAAGCCACTTAGACAAATTTCCTTCCCTGTGAATATTCTAAGCGATGTGCAACATTAGGTTACCTTTTTATGGGGTTGTAAGTTTATAAGAACCCAAGTAAGAACATATTGTTTGTTTTGTTGAATTTTGAAGGTTTCCCACTCCTTTGCTGAATGGATTTGGGATTTCCTACCAATTAAACGAGGTGTCAATACTATGTGGTTTTATTCCCCTAAACTACCTAACATATGACCTCCATCACATATTTTCCCCGGTTTCAAGCTTAACCAATATTGACCTCCCCCCCCCTGATGACAATTTATTAACCTCACAACACCACCTATATTTAGACCACCCCCCCTTCCTCTGATGCCAAGGAGGTACTATTAGACCTAATAACATGAGAAAGACTTAGTTCAGTCTTGAGGGTTAACCTAGAACTAGTAACCCTCTCTATGGTCTCTTTCTTATGAGACATAACTTCTATCAAGGTAGGTTAGGCTTCATCCTCACCCAAAACATCAATAACAACACATGATGAATCATTCTTATAGAAGCATACATTTAGAATACGTTGACTTGCCTAATGCATAAGATAAATTGTGAGTCTCACAAAAATATAAAGGAGAAGTGAGGGCATAAGACAAATCCAACATCGTGCCACCAACTCTCGTCGTCACTTCAAAAGAGGTATCTCTTGTAGCTCTAGGTATTTCTTCCAAAGGAGGACTTGGAAACATTTGGTCATCCCCCTTGTCCCCACCTAAAATCCCCCCAAATCTAGGTGAGTGTGCAAGTGGAGCCATCAAGGGAATCACCTTAGTGATTACACCTTCCATAATTTCCTTTGTAGAGATAGATATATGCTTCCATACCTTTTGTTTAAAAGGGAGCGCACAATCAACATCCCTATGACCATGAAGATCACATCATGCATAACGAAGCCACACATTTTGATAATCCACGACTTGGTAATGAACAACATTTACAACCTTCATCTCCACAGTATCTAGTAGTTCATCTCTAATGTCTATCTCCACTAGGATCGATGCCATTGTTCATTATTTGTTTGTTAGAAAGGTTTCATCCATCTAGATTACCCTCCCCAATATATTTCCAAGCTTCAACAAAAAAGGAACCAACCAAAATTCCAAGGGTAGACCTGGGAACTTAACCTAGATTGGAATTCTGAGAGACCTCTTAGACCGTGGATTGAATAAAGGACTCCATGGCTTCAGATAAATAAAAGTAGAACCCCAAAAACATATACCAGTTATTACAACTTCCGCATCCTTCTCTAAGAAAAAATGGAATCTCATCCACCCTTTGGGAAGAAGAATGAAATAATGGCTATAGCCCAGTATAGGCCTCATAACTATTAAATTTTCAGAATTTACTTCAATCTGATCTAGGATCTTAACTAAGAGAACAACATGTACAACAAATCTACAGCATATCAATCATGGACATAATAATGCAAGCACACAAGAGACACAAAGTTTACTTGGGGAAAACCATAAAGTTGAAAAACCCCAATAACTTCCTCAGAGATAGATAGAGCAATGATACAACCAGAATACAAGAGATAGCCTTCTCCTAGCAGCAGAGCCTCCTCCTCCACAAGTGCACCACTCTCCAAAGTGTGAGTGGGAGAATAGAATATGTAAAATGAGAGAGACACACTCTCTATTTATACACTAACTTGACTTGACCTTTACTCAACTAGGTTGGCCTCAACTTAACCACTTAACATAATGCTGACTGGGCTGAACCCCACTAGGGTGGTCTAATAACCCTTTGACCCACATGGCTGACCCCCAATAGGGTGGCCTGATAACCCTTTGACCCACATGACTTATACAGGGCCGACCCCAACAAGGTTGTCTAATAACCCATCAAGTATAAGTTACGACACTTACAATATAAATTATGACACTTCCGTATCGAGGAATAATAACATCTCTATAGGAATACAACCACTTCCGTATAGAGGAATAATAACATCTCTATAGGAATACAATATACATATATGTGAAATACATTCCGAAGTTACATATACATCAACACTCCCTCTTAACTAGGAAGGTATTTCTCGACACAGGTCTTCTAGCACAAGTAATCTTCTTTGGATCATCATTAGCGAATCATCATCCTAAAATCATCGTCATCCTCACTACTGCTGCTATCTCAATCAATCTATGAATCTACTTGTCATAGGAAGTTCTACAGAGCCAGTCCTTTTTCATACTGGATGTAGGCCCACCACCTGCAGGTCTTCATCATCTGTGCGAACGGTCTGAAAGAGGTGGCCTCTCAGGACTAATTTTATGTGCGGATGCAATACCGGAAAGAGTATCCCAGGAACATTTATGTGCCTAAGCATGACCGGAAAGATCTCCCAGGATTGATTACATGCATCTCCTCCACAATACCTTTAAAGAGCATCCCAGGAACATTTATGTGTCGTAGCACGACCGGTAAGATCTCTAAAGAGCTTCCTAGGACTTATTATGAGCATACAACTCAACCTCTCGGATCTCCAGGATTTATTACATGTGGATAGACAAAACCTTTAAAGAGCATCCCAGGAACATTTATGTGCCATAGCATGACCGACAAGATCTCTAAAGAGCATCCCAGGACTAATTACGAGCACACAGCTCAACCTCTCGGATCTCCAAGACTGATTACATGTCTCCATAGTAATACCTCATCCCAAGACTGATTACAAGCACACAGCTCAACCTATCGTATATCTGAGGACTGATTACATACTACATAGCAATACGGGAAAGAGTACCCTAGGAACATTTATGTGCCACAGCACGATCGACAAGATCTCCCAGGACTGATTACATGCTATTTGCACAACCTGCCACATATCATCTCTGACCTCCAAGTATCAACCTGATACTCATGATCCCATGGATCATCATCGCACAGAGCATCATCCTGATGCTCATGATCACACTGATCATCATCACTGTACCATCCTCATATATATCATCTGGAGCAACATCCTGAAGCTCGTCATCATGATCATCCTGATCATACAATGCATCCACCAGATGCATACCAAGTATCTACTTGATACATATCATCATACATGATCCACCTGATCATACAATGTATCCACCTGATACAAATACAAATACATGATCCACCTGATCATATCTGATACATATCAACATACATGATCTACCTGATCATACAATGTATCCACCTGATACATATACAGATACATGGTCCAAGAATCCAACATGATGCATATACAAAATACATACAAATGATCCAACTAATCATATCCAACATCCAACATGATGCGTACATACATATACATATAAATGATCCAAGTGATCATATCTAGCATCATCCTCTTCAGATCATCTCATCGCCCATGAAGCACAGTCCAGATGCACATCATCCATTACTTACACCACCGACATGGAAGAACACATCTACCACCATTCGGGGAAGACTCTAGCCCTTACTTTTTCACCATGGGAGAACACATCTACCACCATGTGAAAAATGGCTCAGCAATTATATCACGACCAAGGGAGAACACATCAACCATGTCAGAAAAGCTCATGTGCATCTGCATCTTCCTGACTCATCACTTCCCTTTGGAAGGAACCTCGATCTGAAGTGCACCAAGCCTCTCTCTGAAGTACTCAAACTCCACTCTGACCAACATATTGGTCAATACATCTGCAACTTGCTCATCCGTCGCAACATACTCTGCTTTGGCTGTACTTAGTGCTACGCAGGACTGCTTCCTGCTAAACCAAGAGATCACACCTGATTCCATACTAAAGCAGCACCCAGAAGTGCTCTTCCTATTTGTAGCACTGCTTGTCTGATATCAGAATATGCTTTACAGCAACCAGGTGAACATCTCTCGGATCCGTCAGGAACTGGATCAATGTGTTCACCGTAAAGCAAATATCTAGTCTAGTGTTCGTCAGGTACATAGAGGACCCAATCATCTGACGATACATCGTGACATCGACTAGATCAGATGAAGCATCACACAAAAGCTTCAGGTTTGATGCCATAGGTGTGGCCATAGCCTTGCAGTCCATCATCCCGAAACTCTTCAGAATCTCTACTGCATACTTCCCTTTGTCCAAGGAAGATTCCATCTGTACTCTGCCACACCTCCATACCAAGAAAATAGTGCATCATTCCCAAGTCCTTCATCTCGAACTCGACTGCAAGCTTCCGTTGCGTGTCGGCAATCAATCTATCATCTCTTGTTACAAACAGGTCATCCACATACAATAAGAGTATCCCTGGATTGCCTACCTCAACCTTGTAGTAAAGGTTGGAACCCGCTTTACTCTTGGTAAAGACCAAACTGGATAGAAAGCTGCCTATCCTACCATACCAAGTTCTGCACATATATGATTTCTTGTAATGTGTTTCAGAACCAAGTGGTTGCTCCACATACACTTCTTCTTCAACTACACCATTAAAGAAAGCTGTCTTGAAATCCATCTGGTGTATCTTCTATTTCATCACTTTTATATTTCTCTATGCTGCCATCTACAACATGCTTGATCTTGATAGATCCATATGGAAGTCATAATAAACTTCCCTTTAGGTCTTGGGACTACATCCCAAACATCATTCTTCATGATCGACGGATCATGGCATTCTTCCCATATCCTGGGAACTTCAATATCTTCAATAGATAATTTTGTTGATGAACAAATGTTGTAGTTCTTCTTTTGTAGGTGATGGCATACGATCTTTCCTACACAACAAGTTAAATTGCATGATTAGAAAACATCTCATAGTTTTCAGAACAAATTCTTACACATAAAGAAATATGTCATACAGTCATGCAATTATCTTAGCCAATGCTTCAATACAACATTTATCCATATCCCGTAACTTTCTAGATGCCTTCCAATCTCTACCAAAACATTGTTAAGAGTGTGCACAACTCCCAACATGTCAGCAAAGAGGTTTCATTCTAGATAAGTAGCAATAGAATTTTGTACAGTGCCATAGGCCACTTACCCATGCATATTAGTAGTATACTATTCATCAATGCAACTATTATAATATGCATAATACACAACCTAATTCTAGGAACATCAGTATATACATTATTGAACAGTATTATTTAAACAATAAAATATGCAAGTAATGACAATTCAAATACTTATCTTTGTTTGTTTGTTGGGTTGACTCCCTCTCAGTCTTTGCTTCTTTTTGCAATTCCATTCTTATGTGGATTGTGAGAAGTGGTCAACTCCCTCTGAATATCTGCATCCTTGCAGAAACTACTGAAGTGTGCTCCTTTGCTTTCTTGCAGGAACAACTGGAGTGTGCTCCCTCTTGATCTTTGCTCCCTGAATTACCTGTCCTTGAACTTACATCCATCCTTAATCACTATGCATGCTTATTAGTATCAACATTAGGTTATTCTTGAGGTCTCATACATAATCACACATTTATTAGTATAATCTTAATACTATCAAAACACAATAATCTTAAACATGTATAGTCATGATCATTCACAGATAATAAACATTAGTATTCAAGGTTTTAGGGAAGTCTTCTTTTACTCATGCATATTCTTATTTGATCATAGAACTCTTCAGGTTAGTTAAATCATCAGTCAAGATAAGAGATATAATATGCATGAAACCCGTGATTAATCAAACCTATATCTTCATGATTCTTCTGGTTAGTCATATCATCAATTATGGTAAGAAACATAATATGCATACAGCCATGACTATTCAAACCTATGACTTCATGAATAATCATTATTAACAACACAACAGTATAAGATCCTAACACAAGGTAGGATTCTAGCTTGATATAGGAAAAACATACCTGGATTAACATGCTAGCTAGTTATGTCTAACATACCCGTAATGTCTTCCGGTTCTCTTCAGTGACTTGTGCTAGTAACCTGCATGTCTCATAAGTTAACCATTGTAGAACCAAGTTATACATACCTCAAAATTAGATCTTCTATGTGATCCATGACAATGGATGAATCTTTGTCTTCATGTCACCATGAGCATATGTTCTTGAAGTAGAACATGATTTGACTTTCTTGGTGTACCTTTTGTGTTAGCAAACAACATAAACCTCATACAACATCACAATGCATTAGTACAATCATAAGTGTCAAAACCTTAATCAATGAACATCTTCTATTAAGGTGATACGACAAGTCCAATAATTAATCAAGATTGTACTGTAATGATATGAAGACAAACATATGATAAACTTAACCATGAAACATATCTGTAAGCCATACCTTTCAAGATTGCTTGTAATCTTCTTATGGAAGGCCTTAGCCTCATCTCCCTCTAAGACAGGAACTTCTTCACTTATGCAGGTGACCAATCCATCTTCTTCTAGGATTAACCCAATCCACTTGATTTGCAAGAACTAGACCTGGAGCTGGATTAGGGTTTGTCAAAGAAACCTCAAAAATTCAAAATTTGAATTTCAAACTTCCGAAAGGATAGAAATATGTGCCTTGATGAGTTGATCAAGTTGGTATATCAAGAATTTAAAACCTGCAAAGTTTCACCGCTCAAAATTGCCTTTTAGATTTTCGGATTCACTAGGGAGGACCCTGAATTAGGGTTTGAGTTTCCCGGAGCTTCACCCAACCAAAATATTTGATTCAAAACTCTAAGCTTCAATTTTTCTGAGGAGCTTCCAGCCATGGTCACAGATTTCCAAAATTCCAATTTTTGCAGAAGCCCTAATTTTCCATCTTTCCGATCAAAGTCCTGAACTGGGGTTTGATCAAGCCCGGCCTTCTTCCCAACCAAAAAATCTGATCTTGGTCTCTAAATTTCGATTTGGATGAGTAGCATCCAACCGTGGTCTCCGATTACAAAAATTCCAAATTTCTCCGAAGCCCTAAATTCTGAAAGCCATGAATGAAAGTACTAAAAAATAATTATGTTTTGACAGAAATATGTACCTGATTGTTTCTGGTGTAACTCCAAACTTTTCAATCCACAGGGTCTGAAAAATATTCCTGAGATATCCCGACCTGTTATCTTTCCATCTCGATAGGTCTGACCTCAATTGGATTCTCTGGGAGAGAGTTATGCCAAGTGTCCCAACGTGATTTGTTTATGAGATAATACAGGAGAGCGAACTTGTACGGCATGCCACATGTCACTGTTTCAATTTCGGCCTCTGAAAATTTTTCTTGAGATAGCCCGACCTGTTATCTTTCCATCCCGATAGGTCTGACCTCAATTGGATTCTCTGAGAGAGAGTTATGCCAAGTGTCCCAACGTGACCTGTTTATGGGATAATACAGGAGAGCGAACTTGTACGGCGTTCCACGTGTCTGTGTACTACCTGTCAATTTTTATGAAATTTCATTTGGAGCTTCCTAGCCCAAGTTATGAGCTTTTTCCCAAGGTCACCTGATTTTGACTCAAATCTGGAAGAGGCAGAAACCCTATATTGTACAGATCATAAATCACAAAGTACAACAAATTAGAGGTTTTCCTTTGGACACAACGTACATGGGGATCTGATCTTCGACTTGTAAAAGTTTCAGATCCGAACACTTTTCCAAAACATATTTATAGCGAAAGTGCTACGATGACTGGTTTTTGCTATATCAAGCCCTAGCATCATAAGTGCAACAAGTGTCATACATGCCATATCATGCCTACTTTCAGGCTAGCTATGATACCATGTTAAATTTTGAGAATTTACTTCAATCTGATCTAGGATCTTAACTGAGAGAACAACATGTACAACAAATATACATCATATCAATCATGGACACAACAATGCAAGCACACAAGAGACACAGAGTTTACTTGGGGAAAACCATAAAGGTGAAAAACCCCAATAACTTCCTCAAAGATGGATAGAGCAATGATACAACCATAATACAAGAGATAGCCTTCTCCTAGCAGCAGAGCCTCCTCCTCGACAAGTGTGCCACTCTCCAAAGTGTGAGTGAGAGAATAGAATATATAAAATGAGAGAGACACACTCTCTATTTATACACTAACTTGACTTGACCTTTACTCAACTAGGTCGGCCTCAACTTAACCAATTAACATAATGCTGACTGGGCCGACCCCCACTAGGGTGGTCTAATAACCCTTTGACCCACATGGCCGACCCCCAATAGGGTGGTCTAATAACCCTTTGACCCACATGACTTATACAGGGCCGACCCCAACAAGGTTGTCTAATAACCCATCAAGTATAAGTTACGACACTTACAATAAAAATGACGACACTTCCGTATAGAGGAATAATAACATCTCTATAGGAATACAACCACTTCCGTATAGAGGAATAATAACATCTCTATAGGAATACAATATACATATATGTGAAATACATTCCGAAGTTACATATACATCAACAATAACCCTTTGTATCCAGTCATTCAAGTTCAATGTTGAGATCCATTGGGAAAAAAAACACCCACAAGAGTTTTTCCTAGATATTCCAAGATATGTGATACTCAAATATCCTCTCCCACGCACTTTTTTATTCCATCCGGTCTCTTTCTTATAACCTTATTAGACCTCTATTTTTTTCTTAGGTCCTAAGGACTTCACCTCTTTTAATCCATAGAAACAAATATATAAAGACAACCAAGGTATATCCCACTCCCAATAAACCCAACACCTTTGGATGCACAGAAATCGCCACCCCTACTCCCCGGATGCTTAGGGTTCAAGTGAAGGACAATTTTTCCAAAAAAATCCTTTGCATGAGTTGCATTAGGAATAATATATAAGAAAGTTTCCATTTGATGGTTCTCAGTAATTGTGGCCACATCACCACTAGATAGGCCCGCCAAGTGGAATGAAGTACCACCCATTTTTGACCCCAATGAACAAGCCTCGATCCCACCGGTGTTAGGGGCATTAAATCCATATGAGGCAACCCCATATGTGATAGGGGAGCCCATTTTATCATAAGCTTCCAAACAAATTCTTGAGTGAGTAGAACCTCCTAGGTGAAAACCCAAGGACCCACTAGGGGCCTTTTCATAGATAAACTCCTCTAATCTAGGTACTATATACTAAAAACGGTGAAACCTTCAGTTGGATATGTATTGTAGTCCACCAATTCCTCCACTTCATCTAGGGTTTCCTCGATAAACCCTTGCATCCCACATCCACGTTTCTTCTCCATTCATATTATATTGTAAATTATACGAAAAAAAAATTCTTTATCTTTTAAAAATATACAAAAAAAGGATAATGAGAATCATATTTAAAGACATCTTTTTTAAAGCTCGTATTTGTATTATATACAAAAAAATTGAGTGTACAAATATTATTCGGCAAAGAAGCCACCAGAGTTGTTCAAAGAGTTTTCCAATGAAAGATATTAAGAAACTAGGATCTAGCATCAGGGAAAGCATCTGACTACACTGCTAAACAAGGGAATAAAAACTATTAACCTCCACAGGTTGGGGTGTATGACCAGGAAAAAATAACTATTAAGCTGTCCATAGCTTGATTTAAACCAAATTATACTAAGAAAAAAGGAAACATGGCTGCCATAAGGATTAGTTTGAGTCTGAAATGTTAATGGGTTGAACCTTGCATTCATGATCTGAGGCCATTTCTTTCTTTATGCTCGAAGTTTTTCCACAAGGAAGCAAATTCAGATGCTTGCAGAAAATGAGGCATGTTTGTTGCTATGGGGAGGTCGTTTTACTAAAGACTTTGCCTATGAGCTCTCTATCCAGAGTGTTCAACTTGGTGTCGGAGTCTTCACCATTCGCTTGGTCCAATTCTCCAACCTATCCAGCCTATCTGCTAAGCTCAACCCTGTGTTGTTTGTTTGAAGTGTTCCTGCAGCGTTTTCTAAAATTGCTTGAGTCAGAACGACTTTCATATACTAGAGCAAGGTGAGAGTTTTGGTATAATGGGTCTCACAGGTGTGGATGAAGCCCAAATATTCCATGAGTTGCCCCAAATATGTGATGATCTCCTCTAGCTATGGACGTTGTGGATATCTTTGCATACAAGCCTCCATATCATTCAAACGATGTCTTCCTTCTACATGGACCACACCAGATAATTCTATTATGGATCTCTCCTACTCTACCACGATGCACGACATATGGGAGTGACTAATGCTTGCAGGGTACTTTCTCTCTATCTTCTTGCTTCGAACCATGTCTTCAACATTGGTTTATTGTCTAGGAATTAGACAAATCTAGGAGTTGTGGAAGCCTACCAATTCACAACCTTCCCAATGATTCAGGGTAATGATGAGTTGAAGCTGAATATTGTGTATGTCGGGTTGACTTGTTTATTCAATCCCTTTCATTGTGCAAAGAGTTTGGGTGTCCTTCACTTGAACGGAGATCCAAGTACAGGTGGCCACAATAAAAATCATGATGAGTTTTGGTCGGTCGATCAGAATTGAGGAAGGAGTAGAGAGGTGCTTGTACCTTCATGCAAGATATATGTAGCAATCCTGGGGAGTGTTAATGCTGGCATGAAACCTCATAAATATGCATGATAACCATGATTAAGGAAGCTTCCAGATGGGGCCTGTCTAGAACTGCGTGTGGGTTCGGAAGAGCTGATACGTGGTGTGTTGTCACCTCCTAGAACCCATTGTGGGGGGCCAAATCATAGTGGCTGATATTGCGACAATTCTGTTTTAAGGGGGAGGGGGACAATATTCCATTCATAGTAGAGGTCTAGAAGGGGGGGTTAACACTCTGGTGTTTTCCAACTTGTTTGCTAGGTTATTGGTAGTCCTATGCACATGGTGAGGAATGATTGCAATTGCTTGAGGCAATATGGAGATCATCCATTCCATTTTTGCAGCAAATATCCAACGAGGGAGGAATTTTACTAATGGCTAAACCATTGAGAATTCTAGTGAGGATATGAATCATAAGCCGGGAGTCTCCTTCAATAATAAGCTTGTGGCATCCTTCCTGATTGGATATGAAGACGCCTTAGGCTATTGAGTACAATTCCGTTGCGTTGTTGGTGTCCACTCATAGGGAGCCTACACAAATTCTTAGATTGATACTAGAGTTGTTCCATAAAACTCCCCCATATCATGTTGGCCCTAGATTTCCTTTGCTTGCTCCATCAAAATTAATCTTGAAAAAAGTGGGAGGGGACTAGGATATCAGGTTGTTGGCTTTGGGGGGATATGGGGTTTGGATAGGGATGGATCAAGAGGAGAGATCTCCCAAGATTGCATGATATGCCTATCCTTGTTGCTTCCTTTCTAGTTCTGATCCTTCCATAATTTTAGAGTCACAGTTTCCGCAATGTTTGACTAAACTCAAGACCAAATATGATTAAGCATCTTGGTGATTCATTTGAAGATTCACCAGTTGTGCTCTTACTAGATTCCCCATCGGAGGAATCCATGGAATATCTTCCAGGTGATTGACCAGATAATTTTCAGAAGATTGGTTTCTCCAGTTGGACAGAATGTTGGTGATGCTGTCCCTGTCACAATCATGCTTCTTGAAGATGAGAGCACCTCGGTCCTAAAGGGAAGAGCTGAAGTGGAAAATGTTGAATAAGTGTTTTCTTATCTTCATGAAGGTATTCACATAGGACACATCTTGAAGTTTATTGAAATTCTCTATAACAAAACTGATCTTAGGTTAGAGTTCTCCTCCAAGACACCAACCAGAGAAAGGTAGAAACCTTTGGGCAGGATTTTGATCCTAGTTTTGCTTCGATACTATGCTTCTACGGTGCCTACTGTGTTGGGTGATGAGAGAGAATGATCCCTTTATGATTTAAGTTCCTTTGCTTTGGTAAGCCCATTGGAGTATATTGAGACCATTGTGTACGTGAATACACCTGGATTTGAGGGTTGTCCAAAATTCCTCCCATGGGAAGTTCTAGTCAGCAGCAGGCCATTAGGTCTAATCTTTCCAAATTTTCCAGTGGTTTTGATCAATATATCCATCCCATAAGTGGGAGACAAGGGTGCAATTTACATCTTGGAGAAATTTGTTGATACTTTTGTAGTTCAGAAAGTGGTTCAATTTGGGACTTTGCAGCCAAGCATCCTCCTAGAAGAATGTTGTTTGACCATTTTTTATTTCCCAAAAAGCATGTTGTTGGACAAGAGAGTTGTTCCAAGCAACATTCAATATTAGAGATGCTAGATTGATGCCCTGCATGCTTATTAAGGTTTCATCGTTGGTGGTAGAGACATGTTTCCTTTTCCATGTCTGATCCTAGAGGAAGGTGGATTTGTGGATCCATCCCCACCAAAGTTTCCATAGAGAGATTTATTCTTGATTTCTAGATATTGGGTTCCTAGAACCCCATGGGATTAGGGCATGCATACTTTCTTCCAGGCGACCAAAGCCCATTTTTGTTTGGCTTGAGAAATTTCCCAAAGAAAGGAGCACATGAGATTTTTGAGATTGAGGAGAAAATTCTTGGGGGTAGAGATTACAAAGAAGAGGAAGGGGGGCATGCTTCTTAAGATAGACTTGAGGAGGTGTAAGGTGGCCGACTAGATTCAAGGATCGGAAGGTCCAGTCAGAGAGGAATTTGTCAAGTTTGGCTAGTAGAGCGCTCCAGGGGGAGTGGCATGTGGATTTAGAAATAAGGGGGGATCCTGGGTATTTTGATGGGAGGGAGCCTCGATTGAAGTGAAGAAGGAAGTCTATGCAGATTTGTATGGACAAGGGAGTGTTGAAAAATAAGAGTTATGGTTTTTCATGGCCTAGGGACATTCTTGAAGCTTCCAGAAAGATATAGAGAATGGATTTAAGAGACTTTGATTCTATGATGGTTGGGGAGGCCAAAAGCATAGTATGGTCCACAAATTGAAATTGAAAGGCTTCGAGGTCATTATTGATAGAATGGAGGTGAGAGAGATTCCCTTGGAGAACTATTGAATTAAGGGCTCGGTTGAGTCCTTCAATTATTATGATGAAGAAGAAAGGGGAAAGGGGATCACCCTGGAAGATATGTTGGGAGGGGTAAAAAGTGGAGGAAGGGGAGCCATTAACCATAATAGAGAAGAAAGTTGAGGTGATTAAGGCCACAATCCAGTTTATCCATTTGGGAGAGAATCCAAAGCCTGAGAGAGTGCGATATATGAAGTGCCAAGATATTTTTCCAAGATTTGATGGTCTTCCACGTAGCTCGATTATTCCTCATAAATTAGATGCAGAAGAATGGGTTTTAGTCTGTTGGAAATGATTTTGAGAATAACATTATAGAGAGAGATGGGGCGAAATTTACCAGGGGTAGAAGCATTGTTCTCTTTAGGGATGAGGGTCATGAAGGTGGATTTGAAGGTGGGAAGGACATTTAAATGAGTTCTAGATTCTTCTATTGATACCCAGACATATTACTGCATGCTTCTCCAGTTGTGATGGTAGAATTCGGAAGTGAATCTATCAGGTCTCGAAGATTTTCTTGCTACCATTTTCATGACTGTCGCTTTTATCTCTTCCAAGGTGATTGGCCTGAGAAGGATGTCATTCTATTCGGCGATTACGAGGGTGTGAATATTGGTCATGACTTTATTTGTGTATTTTTCTCTATTAGTGTGCTCTTTAGTTAAGAGGTCTTTGTAGAAGGAGATTAGGGACTCCTCAATATCCTCATGCTTGGTGAGGGTTTGAATCTGATCATTGAAAAGATGGGAAATGTTGTTCTACTACTTGTGCCGATTCGTTGAAGCATGGAAGAATTTTGTGTTCCTTTCTCCTTTGAGCCATTTGACTCTAGAATTTTGATGCCATAGAATTTCCTCCTATTTTAGTCATTGGTTGATTTCACTCTCCAGTCATTTTTCTGCCTTGGGAAGGTCATCCATGTAGCCTTCCTCCATTGATTTCACTCCGGTGGTGGCGACGGACCCCCACCTTATGGTAACGGACCACCTTATTATGGCGGTGGACCCACATATGGTCTGGGCGGAACACCCCCTTATGGTCAGTTCCCTCCGAGGACACCCTACAACCAGTCGATGCAAGGTCCCACTAGTCCGTACCTGCCATAAACGTACTATCAGTACCCGCAGCCGAACCAACAACTGCCCTTTTTGGCTATGTTAGACTTACCCGACCTGTCTCGTCTGACGAATGATCCCATCTTCCACGGACATAATTGGCCACCTATTTCGGTAAAACTACCATCAGATATTCCCAAATTTGATGGCAAGCCCGGTGAGGATCCAAAAAACCATGTGATGACATACCATTTAGGGTGTTCATGCAACTCCTTGATGGACGACTCGATCCGTCTTAGTTTATTTCAATGGACACTCACCGGCCGAGCTGCCAAGTGGTATATTGAACTACCACCCAATTATTTTCCATATTTCCACTCTTTAGCTATGTCTTTTTTGACCCACTTCCAGTTGCCCATCCACTATGAGACTGGTACAGAATTATTGACCTCCCTTCGCCAGAACACTGGCACTCATATTTCAGATCATATTCATGAATAACGGCGAAGATGAGGTCTTATTAAGGCTCATATTCCGGACCAACTCTTAGCTTACTAGTTCACAAAGTCACTTTTACCTGTCGTAGCTCGAGACGTATCTATGGGATGGGCCATCACTGAGGAACAAGCTATTTCCCGTGCCCATTACTTAGACTTGGTATATGATCAATCTGGCACATTGTATGAAATTGTTCCTGGCGCACCTCGCCATACGTATGACCCTGCGAAACCACCGAAGGGACTGTAACATCCCGAAATATACAAAAAAGTTAAAATTTTTAGATATAGCTTTTAATACTAAATCTAACTCTACGGAAATATCATAAATGTCTAAATGTTGTCTTGCTATACTAAATGTTGTTGTTAGTCGTAAGCAAAATGTTGCGACTAGATACTTAATAATTTTACTTTGATGTTAAGCTTACTCAACTGTACTTTCAGACTCTTTCGTTTCTATTCTTAAGATATAAGTTTATATGTGTTAACTATTGTTTCTTCTTGTTGATGATGAAGGGGTCCTATGGATGCCCCGAGTCTTACTTAGCATTCGTGCAAAATCATTTGAATCGTCCTTTTCGCAGATTTACAGGTATTGTGTTTACGACATGTAACCGAAGAGTTCTAACAGTTTCCGTGTCTCCCAAGTCTTAATGATTTAAGAGACATAATGTCGTAAGTGCTATTGGTGAGATCTTCAGTTAGCCTAGTTTTTCCAAACAGAAGTATAACAATTGTATTATTCATAAACCTTTTATTGATTTGTTCGAACAATTGAATGGGTTTTATAAACCATAGTTTAACTCTATGTATAATGTCATTGTGAGTTTCTATTTGATGTATAAAAGGAGATTAACCAAAGTCTAAATATGATGCAATAATCAATATGCCCTTCTTTTAAAATATTCTAGAGCCTAGGAATTATATGCATGAATTGATTTAATTCTATCCTAAGAATTACATGCATGAATTGATTAAATGCTATTCTAGGAATGATTGCAAATCCATATCATATTACAATGCTATCCTATGTACTATAGACAATTCTTGTGAAATTTTGATACTATATTGAAATATGTATACATGTCGAATCCTATGCAAAGTCCTATGACATCAATAACTATATGGTAATGTGTGTGTGCATTTACATGACCCTATATGACATTGTGATTTACTAACTATGCATTCGACGTCACCTTGACTTACCACAAGGTGTTAATACCAACTCAAATGTTACATTTTTACCAATAACACGATGTATTGTGTGAAATATGTGATACCAACACTATTAATGTATCATGCTGGTAGGCACTTGGTTTCCTTTTGCATTTAATACTTCCAACTGCCGAGACAGTGGAATATCTTCGTGGCACTAGGCATGTGATAGAGTGGTGATGTTTCAAATGCTGTGACGAGCTGTAAGTGATCTGGTTCGAGCTTGATCTAGCTGTCCTCCTTGGTGGCTATGGTAATGATGGTGTCATTAATGTGGTTGATGCTTGGTTTTACGTGATAACCCTCTTGTGATCTCCACCGTTGATTCAACAAAGGTTTTGGGATTTGGGTCCTAACCCTAACTCCATTATGCTCCCAACGTTATTTTTTTCCTTGGCATTCGGTGTTGTGGCTCTGAGGAGAGGCCGACAGGCCGAGATCCTTCAGGGTTTTGATAACAATCTTTTGTGGAGTTCCCACGGTTTGAAATCGTGACCTGTTAGTAGTTTAAGAGTCGAGACATTGAGGTGTTTTACAGTAGCAGTTTTTAATCTCAGTTCCAGGGTGTGTGATAAATTCTTAGTGGTAGTTGAATTCGACACTCGGCTTTCCATGCCTGTCCAGTGGTGGTTTTCAAGAATTGTTTTCCATACTTCTTTGAATTCGATGGTGGAGAATGGTTCCAGTAGGCACAGTCTTGGCGTTCTGCTTCGGTGAAATTCTTTAAAGGTAATGGATCTCGATTCGAAACCCTGTATCTCCATTCTATTTTTTTAAGAGTTCAGTTACTGCTATTTCGTATGCAATAATATTTCTAAAACTTGTTTTGACCACTACCGTGTTTGTTATGGTAGGTACCTTCGTCGATGGCTTCTCAGTTTAAGTGTTTGGTAGCTGGCAATTGCTAAAAGACCTAATAAGCTTCAGTGCTTACTCGTTACTCCGGTTAGATGACTATTGTGTCTTCACTGTATTCTTTTCCAAGACTCCGTGTTTGCTTAGGCTCTGAGGGTGACCTTTGTAGAAATACTTGTGAACTTGTTTTGACAGTTTCAGGAGGATGCACGGGGCCTTCACTAGAAGGAAATATAATACCATGTTCATTCATATTGCGGTATTAAATATTCGTGAAAACCTAAAAATTATATTGCTTATATATTAAGGGGCAAAGGTTTTTTTTTAATTTAATGTAACAATACAAAAATACTTTGGGGTATTTTTTTATATGGGAGGGATAAAACAATTCCTCCAAATGGAGATGGCGGGATCACGACCGGATGAGAAATCAGGTTGAGGCAAGGCTCAGGATTACTAGTATGCATGGAAATCGCGTCTTGAAGAATGCTTGAGGCCACGGGGTCTCTTGGTGAAGTGGGTTTCCAATCGATCATAGTTGAGAGACAATGGTCATTGACAACCAATTGTTACCAATAGCACTCAGCCAGTTGTTACCAATAGCCTTGGAAGGCTATAAGCCTCCAGGGCCTATTATAGGCCCTTGATAGGCATTGGGGGATTGAATACCCAATGACTCGTTCCTATTACAGGCCTTGAGAGGTTTAGTCAGCCTCCTAGAGCTTGTTACAGGACCTGGGGCTTAGATACCTATCCCACAACAGGCTTAGTCAGCGATTGGGAACTACAACATGCAATACAAATGTTGTACTATGTGCATTGGCTCTAGTGACATACAAGAAGTGATCTCCTATCTCTTCATTAGACCATCAGATGTTGCAAATCATAATGATATGTGGTTGAGTAATTGCATTGTGGGTGAATTAATGTGCATCCAAAATATACATCGAAAGAAGCAAGGTGCATTGTAGAATGCATGTGGGGTCATAAGAGGGGTATCATATCAATATACTAGGTAGAAATATAAAGGGGTATAAAAAATGTTAATGAAAAAATTGATACATACAATATCTAGTGAAAATAGGGGTTTTTTTAAATTGGAAAGGCATATTGGGAGGGGGTTAAAAAAAAATATTTTGGAAGGTATTTTCCAATATTTAGTGAAATTAGGGGTATTGTTTCATATGCCACGAACGAATGTGCTATGATAGCGTTTATTGAGTGAATCCCCCGTGGGAGGATGAAAACCTGGACGCATTCGTCGTTGTTTTTAGTAGTGCTTGTTTTTCTATTGTAAAATCCATAAGAAAATACTTAGGAAGGGTTTCACCCTGCTATTGTTCTCGGTAATAGAAGGATTTATGTTTCGTTCAACCTGTGTTTGTAAATGATGATACTGTGAGCGTTGCTCCCTTTTGTACAGAGAAGTCGAAACTTAATGTTTTGCAGTTTACTGTGTTCTTGATAATAAAGTACTGTGTTTTCTATATAAGTGTTTGAGTTTTAAGAGAGCATTGCTACAGTGGTAAGAAATGGAACTCGACATTTTGCAACTTCTGTGTTTTTAAGATGAGTTCGGGATTTGGGAACTTAACACTGTATTTTAAATTTGTCAAACCCTAATGTGGTTTCTCGGAAATATTTTACCGATATGATATCAATGTTTAGTTATGGGAAGTAGATGTCTACATCAACTAAATGTAGGGTTTACTATTTATTAGTTTTCAATTGAATGTGGTAATGTAAACTCATGATGCTGCCGAGATACCCTTGATTCCAGTCTTTGAGAATGTAAATGGTAATCGTTTTTGTGCCTAAGTGTATGGAGTCATGGGCTTCTCTTTGTTATTCTTTTCTGTTCATTTTTTAGAAGGCCGTGAGCCATAATGTAATGTTCTACTTTCAATTATGAAATGAATCGTGATCATTCCTTTGTTCTATTTGAAAACTTAACTAATCTCATAAAGTTAATAATACTAGGGTTTGATACGTGAAGGTACAAATCTGTCATAAATTTAGGTTTTGTAAATGATACTCTGTTTGTATATAATATAATGATTCTTTGTTTTAAAAGAATAAATAGTTTAACAGATATGAACTATGCATACAAATTAGTACTTAAAAAATTATGCACTATTTGGAAAGGAAAAAGTAATATAATGTTTGTTAATACTCTTAACATGGAAGCTGTTATGATTTCCTATATACTATCTAACAGAAAGATAAATTTTATACTTAGATATGAAGACTGATTGTTTTGATGATAAAAATACTTGTTTACAGTAAGGAAAATAATACTATGTACTTAAGAA
Organism: Larix kaempferi; assembly: GCA_027924585.1. Classification (NCBI taxonomy): domain Eukaryota; kingdom Viridiplantae; phylum Streptophyta; class Pinopsida; order Pinales; family Pinaceae; genus Larix; species Larix kaempferi. Next base: position 70,228 of record BSBM01001296.1, on the reverse strand, counting down.
ATAAATGTTTTTGTAGCTGTTAGTTTCAATACAGACCGGTGAAAGAAATACAGGGAACCTGAAACATTTAACTAAGGAAAAGAATGACAAGGGAAAAACATTGAATTGTATACAGAATATTAATGGTCGGAAAAGCTAGGAAAATACAACAATATTGTTCTTCTCATTCATCTGGCAATCTGCCTATCAATTTATCTACCTTAATTTCTTCTCTGTACTAGAGTACGATGCAGATCCATTAGCATGGGGAAAAATGCAGAGAAATATTTTATTCATTTCATCTTACATAATCATTTCTATGTAGAATTCTAATTAGATCAAAAACTAAAATAATTATATTTGTTTGATAATACTCTTAATAACAGAAAATAAATAATTGTAGATAGAATTTTAAACTACTTAGAATTAGAAAAGACAAGTAGAACCTGTAAATGAAGATAGGGCCGACAAACACCCAAGGAGGCTTGTTCCTCCCAACCTTTTCCAGAAGAAGCAGCCAAAAATACTTGCTTCCTTTGGACCCTCGAGACTTCTTACTGAACCACTAAGTAGATGGAATCTGTGTAGAAGCAAGGCACACAGTGATATAACTTCTGCACTCAGCAGTGTAACTTCTGCACTCAAATATGCCTTCTGCACTCAGTAATATAACTTCTGCACTCCGCAGTAAATAGGCAGACTTACTTTATGATAAAAAACTCAGCATATCCCCTCATCGAATCTCTTGGGTGCAAGCACAACAAAACCCCAAGGTAAATTTCCTTGTCAGGAAAAGTGATGAACCTCAGTTCATAATTCGATGGCTCTTATATAGACTGCCTAGGTCTTTTAGTGGTCAGTTTTGAATAAATGAGCCTCAAGCTCCAGTCCCACCTTCCAGGGAGCTATGATCACATTTCAAGGGAGTTGTCCCATACCAACAGCTAGTTAGTTGCATCATGATGCTGCCACTTGTCCATTGCCTTCTACCCCAAATTCAATTCCACCTAGTGGGTCAGCATCAATAGTCCCCTTAGGTTTTTGTCTCCTATTTAATTTATTAAATAATCAAATATTGTGCAATTATAGTTATCTTTCGACACTTGTCCAAGATAAAACTTTACAATAAAAGTTAACATAATGTTTTCAGCATAAAATGTTTTTCAACAAAAAAGGGTATGTTATAAACACCCCCACTTAAGCTCAACATCGTCCTTGATGTTGCTTATTCATCATCCGATCCTTCTTGAAACAGAACTAGATATGCTGCCCGCATTTTACTTTCCAGTTCCTAGGTAGCTTCATCAGGGATAAGGTGCTTCCATTGTACCTTGACCTGCCTTATGGTACGATTCCGAAGCATAATTTACCTCTGGTCGAGAATACAGTCCGGTTCCACCTGAAAATATCCTTCGGGCTCCGCTTGTATGTCAATCAAATTCAGCACATGAGTAGCATCGTGCACATACTTCTTTAAAACAAAAATGTGAAAAACATTGTGGATTTTTAAATTAGATGGCAAGGCCAATTAATATGAAAGAGCTCCAATCCTTGATAGGATTTCGAATGGTCCACAATACCTTGGTGCTAGTTTAGCACAGCTCCCAAGATTCAAAGAACTTTTCTTAGGTTTCACCTTTATAAAAACATGGTCTCCAACCTGAAATTCTCTTTCAGTGCGTTTCAAATCTGCATAACTTTTCTGCCGATCTTGGGCATCTTTTAAGTTACCTTGAACCGGTTTCACAGTTAGCTCCATCTCTTTCAATAAATATGGTCCTAGAATTAATTTTTCTACAGGGTTATCCCAAGAAATACGAGTACAACATTTTCTTCCATACAAAATCTCAAATGGAATCAACCTAGCAGATGCTTGATAATGATTATTGTATGTAAATTATGCTAAATGTAGATAATCTTCCCACTTAAATGGATGATCTTTGACATACATTCTTAGCATGTCTTCTAAAATCTGGTTGACCCTTTCTGTTTGACTATCAGTTTGTGGGTGGAAAGAAGTGTTGAAATTTAGTTTAGTATCTAAACCTTTAAACAGTGCTGTCCAAAAATTTCCAGTGAACTTAGAGTCCCGGTCAGAAATAATTACCTTTGGAATTCCGTGCAAGTGAAATATTTGCTTCATATATACATCTACAATGTTAGAAGCTTTAAAAGTGGTTTTAACAGGAATAAAATCAGTAGTCTTACTTAACTTGTCCACAACCACCATTATGGAGTCATTATGTTTCTGGTTTTTAGGCAAACCTGTAATAAAATAATACTTATAATCTCCCATTTCCATTCTGGAATTGGCAATGGTTGCAATAGTCCAGCTGGGTGTTGATGTTCAGCCTTAATGGTTTGACATTCAAAACATCTGCCTATGTACTCAACCACTTCATTCTTCATGTTGGGCCAAAAATAATCCTTCCTTAACATAGTTATAATTTTCTGATAACCTGGATGTCCTGAATAAGGACTCTTATAAACTTCATCCAAAATTAACAGCTTAACCTTTGACACATTTGGTACATAAATTCCGTTTTTATAAGTCATTAACCCCTTTTTATCAATGTTGAACTCTGTTATTAAATTTTCAGATACGTTTTCAGCAACTTTACCAAGCAATTTTTGATAATTTTCATCTTATTTAATTCTTTCTTCAATTTGATTTTCCAAATCTATATTAAAGGTGCTGATTGCTGCAATCAAGCTTAATCTGAGATTCCTGCTTAATGCATCAGCAACTTTGTTTTCCTTTCCCTTGATGTGTTGAATCTCGAAATCATACTCTCTAAGGAAAGCTAGCCATCTAGCTTGCCTTGCGTTAGGATTTTTTTGATCCAAAAAATACTTTAAACCCTTATTATCTGTCATTAGTATGAATTTTCTTCCAATCAAGTGATGGCGCCACATTTTTAATGCATGTATCATGGATGCCAACTCAAGATCGTAAGTTACATAATTCTTTTCATGGATTTTTAACTTTCTAGACTCAAAAGCAATAGCATGACCTTCTTGAGTTAGGACCCCTCCAATTCCATCATTGCATGCATCAGTGCATAGCATGGAGTCCTTGTTAGGATCTGCAATTTTTGAAATTGGTGTAGTGGTTAATAATTATTTTAACTTATTAAAGCTTTCTTGACACTTTTGATCCCATACGAATTTCTTCCCTTTCTTCTGCAAAGAAGTAATGGGGTTCGCAATTCTTGAAAACCCTTCAATAAAATTTCTGTAGTAACGTGTTATCCCCATAAATGATCGAAAGTTAGTTACATCTTTAGCGACAGGCCACTCGTTAATTTCTTTTATCTTATCCGGGTCGACATAAATTCTGTCTTTGGAAATTATGTGACATAAGTACTGTATTTTATCTTTATAAAAATCACATTTACTGAACTTAGCGTAAAGCTGATGTTCTCTTAAAACTTGCAGAATTATTCTTAAATGTTCGTCATGCTCTTCTTTAGTTTTTGAGTAAATCAGGATATCATTAATGAACACAACTACAAACTTATCCAAATATTTATGCAAAACGTTTTTCATTAAACACATGAACACTGCCGGTGCTTTGGTTAGCCCAAAAGGCATAACTATGAACTCATAGTGTCCATATCGCGTTCTGAATGCAGTTTTGAATATGTCTTCGTCTTTTATTCTAACCTAATGATACCCGGACCTTAAGTCAAATTTAGTGAATATCTCTACTCCGCAAACTTGATCAAATAGATCATCTATGCGGGTTAATGGATATCGGTTCTTAATTGTCATTTTATTAAGCTAATGGTAATTGATGCACAATCGCATGGTACCGTCCTTCTTTTTAATGAAAATTGGTGGTGCTCCCCAAGGAGACACACTTGGCCATATGTAGTTTTTATCTATTAATTCCTTTAGCTGAGATTTTAACTCATTTAACTCTAGGATATTCATCTTGTAGAGAGCCTTTGAGTTTGGTACCGCACCCGGGTACTAACTCAATGGTGAAATCATGTTCCCTTTTCGAAGGTAATGCTGGAATTTCTTCTGGGAATACGTCAGAAAAGTTCCTAAGGATGGGAATATCCTCCAGTTTTAACTTGTCTTCTTTAGATGAATACTCGTCATTAATAACATTAACAACAAACATTTTACAGCCCTTTCTAGCAGCTCTCTTAACTTGTAACGGAGAAATTTGTCTTATTGAAATATTCCTATGAATTCCTTTTACTGTTTCAGTTTTACCTTCATTATTCAGACAAGTAAATGATTTCTCATAAAAATTAAGCACTACTCTATGCTGTTCAAGCCAATCCATGCCAATCAACAAGTCATATGACCCTAAGGGTAAAACATTCAGATTAACTTGGGTTTTCAGCTGATTCAAAAATACATCACAATTTCTAACAAAGTCTGTAACCTTCCTTTTAGTGCCTGTTGCTAGATGAACTAACCAAGAATTATCAAACTTTTCTATTCTTATCTTGCAATTTTTCACTAATTCAGGTGAAATGTAACTCAAAATTGCACCTAGATCTATCAAAAAGAAATAGATCGGTTTTGTAGCATACCTTCTATTTCGACCACAGACATTTGATGGTCTGCTTGTCGATTTTCCAGCACTGCATTTATACTTGACATTTCTCTTGCCACATCACCAACTATTGGCTCTGCTTGTATGCTACGAATGTTGTTGGTTGTACTTTTGTTGCATGGGAAATCTGCTTTCTTATGTGGTCCACCGCAATCAAAACAGTTCAAAGGTCCTTTCTGTTCAGCATACTTGGTGTTGTCATTGTTATTAGGTACATTTCTTGCAGCAGTAAAATTTCGTGGTGTATTATTTCTGTAGTTACTATTACTTGGAAAATTTCTGTTATTAAAATTTTTCTTAAAACTTCCAGAATTATGATTAAAGCTCTTCTTTTTATGCTCGAATTGATTAGAATTATTACTTTTCCAGCCAGTTGTTCCTTCTCTTTTTCTGTTTTGGTCAAAACATAAATTTTCTTTCCTCATAGCTCTTCCAAAGTGGAAGGGTTATCATAATCAATCTTGTCTTTTATGTTGAAAGGTAGACAACTTAGAAACCTTTGCACCTTAGGCTTCTCTTTGACCATGTAAGGTACATACCTCAGCAGGCTAAGAAACTTGTTGCACAACTCCTTCATGTTCATAGTACCCAATTTTAGATCATAAAACTCTTTTGATTTATCTTCATAGTACTGTTCTGACAAGAACTTTTTCTTAAATAGTTTTTTAAACATATTCCAGGTTAGGTCTCTTTCCTTTATGCTCTTAATTCTTTTAAGGTCGTGCCACCAGATATCTTCCTTTCCTATCATATTTGTAAATAGCCATCTTGGCTTTTAACTGAGAAGAGTAATCGTAAATATTAAAATATTTCTTCATTCCAGACAACCATGCTTCAGCTGTCTCACCCTTTTCAGTTTCGCCATTGAATGTTGGTGGCTTAATCTTTTTAAACTCTCCAGTAATTTGTTCATGATGCGTATACTTCTTCTTCTTGGAACAACAATCACTGTCACTACTGTCACAATCATATTTATCATTACTTCGATCAGATTCAGATGAAGAGTAACTAATATTTTTACCATTTTTAACTTTCTTACTCTTATGTTTGTGAGATATTGTACCAGAATCGGAATTTATTTCTGATTTCCTTCATCTTTCCTCGTGATGGTATTTCTCCAATAGAATTTAATTTAACTCTTCCTGTGCTTTCATAATGCGTTCATTTTCTTCCTTAACAGTTCTTATCTTAGATTTTAAATCTTTTACAGTACGAAGAAGTTCTGAAGATTGGTTATTTAATTCAACATATATTCCTTCATTATTATTATTATTATGTTCATTACGAGGAGATATGTCCTCTACTGATTCCTTCGGTATGTCCATACCTACAAATTAATATCAAATCATTATGTACAAAAATAAAATTATAATAAAAGTTAGTAATATAAACTTTCTGATTTTTATTTTCTATTTGCATGCGTGAGCCTATTTCAGGCCTAGAGTTTGAACTCACGCTCTGATACCACATGTAACATCCCGAAATTTACAAAAAATTTAAAATTTTTAGATATAGCTTTTAATACTAAATCTAACTGTGGGGAAATATCATAAATGTCTAAATGTTGGTTTGCTGTACTAAATGTTGTTGTTAGTCGTAAGTGAAATGTTATGACTAGATACTTAATAATTTTACTTTGATGTTAAGCTTACTCAACTATACTTTCAGAATATTTCGTTTCTATTCTTAAGATATAATTTTATATGTGTTAACTATTGTTTCTTCTTGTTGATGATGAAGGGGTCCTACGGATGCCCTGAGGCTTACTTAGCATTCGTGCTAAAGCATTTGAATCGTCCTTTTCACAGATTTACAGGTATTGTGTTTACGACATGTGACCGAAGAGTTCTAACAGTTTCTGTGTCTCCCATGTCTTAATGATTTAAGAGACATAATGCCGTAAGTGCTATTGGTGAGATCTTCAGTTAGCCTAGTTTTTCCAAACAGAAGTATAACAGTTGCATTATTCATAAACATTTTATTGATTTGTTCGAACAATTGAATGGGTTTTATAAACCATAGTTTAACTCTATGTATAATGTCATTGTGAGTTTCTATTTGATGTATAAAAGGAGATTAACCAAAGTCTAAATATGATGCAATAATCAACATGCCATTCTTTTAATATATTCTAGAGCATAGGAATTATATGCATGAATTGATTTAATTCTATCCTAAGAATTACATGCATGAATTGATTAAATGTTATTCTAGGAATTATTGCAAATCCATATCATATTACAATGCTATCCTATGTACTATAGACAATTCTTGTGAAATTTTGATACTATATTGAAATATGTATACATGTCGAATCCTATGCAAAGTCCTATGACATCAATAACTACATGGTAATGTGTGTGTGCATTTACGTGACCCTATATGACATTGTGATTTACTAACTATGCATTCGACATCACCTTGATTTACCACAAGGTGTTGTTGCAGATATTTCTCCCTATGGATAGGTAGAAACTCTCTTAGGATAAAGCAGGATGCACTGACTCTATGCTAAGACAAAAAGGAAACAAATGCTACCTTGAGTTCCTAAACTAATCTTCACAACAAGATTAAATGCATTCAGAAGAGATGAAAGATGTAACTCACCTTCCAATTCGACATTTGTCCCGCTTCTAGCTCTTGATCCTGGAGCTCCAATGTAGAACCTGTTGAAATCAAACAAAGGATAAGCATGCAAGCCTCCAAATACCTTGAAGCAAAGGTTAAGTTCAAATCTAAAATAGATACATTTCATATCAAAGATTTATACAATACACATGAAATGGGAAAAACAAGACAAGTTATCTTATATTACAAACTTGAAGAGTGCTTACAAAAGTTGCTTGATATCCAAGCCAATCCTCCAGATCCAAGTGATTCCTCTAGCTATCTCTGCAAAAGTCTGAAGATCATAGGTTTGATGCCCCAAAAGTCCTCCTTTTGGCTCATGGAAGGCTTCTCTCTTATAGCATATGGGAAGGTTAACCAACAAGAGAGAAGTGTGGATCTATGGAGGGTTTAGTGGATCAGGCCAGCTAAACAAAGAAGGAGTTAGGATCGAACCAAAGGTGGTAATCCCAACAAAATCTCCTCGAAGTTCGAATCCCAAAGTCCAAGGAAAAAAGGATAATTTCAGACTACTTCGCCCCTACCAGTGAGCATAACACGGTAGTACCGCGCCCTAGAGAAGGAGAAACGCGCGGTAGTGCTGACTACCACGCCCCTGTAGATGTGAAGGGAGCGGTAGTGCTCACAAACAGGGATAAATTTGGTTGGAAGATGGCAGAAAAAGGTTTTGATTTCAGTGTTCAGTCAGTGTTTTTCACTCTGGATGTTCAGATGATCTTTAAGGGAAACTGTCATTTAGGTAGCTAGTGCAAGGATGCGACACTAATACATAATGTGTAATATTGAGGTATAACAGATGCCCCCTAAAGTGTGAGGTCAGAAGAGACTGATGGCCGAAATACTTTACAAATATGGTTCGGAGATAGAACGAGGGGAGCAACAAGGAGATGAAACATAAACAAAATGTCAGATATACCACCGAGGCGGGCATTCCCATACTCGGAAACAAATGACTCAAAGCATGGCTGCCAACCAATACATTGCAGATCCATGAGTACTGAGATGATATAGGCTGTAGACAAATCATGGCTACTATAAACAAGCGTAGATCCATGATACAATAATGGCACAGCCATGACCAATACATAAGTGGATCTGTGTGACGATATAGAAAAATCTCCATTGCAACCTGGACGTAATCAAAATACAAAAGGGTGTCTAGGGTCTTCTACCCAATCGCAAACGATACGAATCTAGCCATGTGATTACAAGGTGTTGAAGTTGAACATGGTAGAAACCATTTGATTACCGGTCAATGATGTGAACCGTTAACAAATGCGAGGGAAATCACCAATGCTGACAATGATCCCCAAGTTATCTATAGTACATCTCAACAAAATGCGAATAAACAAGTTGATGTCGAGCATTCGAGATATCATTTAATCAGAGGTCATTGATGAAAACCTACTGTTGAATACGAGGAAACCTACCATTGAGGCATGCAGGAACCAAGGTACTAGTGGTTGAATCCTAAGCCTAATTCTTGGATAGTGATTTGGTGTCGACAGGAATAGACTCGTCGAAGGTGGGCCATAATGATTCCCACATCATCGACACGAAATCAGAACGAGAGATAGTATGGACTGATGAAACAATAGAATATGTATTGACACAAAGGGAAGATTGACATGAAGTGGAGGTGGACTCAAGGTAATAACCCTTTGAACATATAATGGCATGAAACAAAGCTTGGCAGCAGGGACTACTTGAACAGACAGAACCACAGGAAGTGTGAACTCATAGAAATAATGAGGACGCATGATCATAATGATGACACTATCAGCAAGACTGACTACCCAAAATAGACAAGGTGAGGATGCATGCCATGTTCAAAGGTGACGACTCACAAGCTTCCAACAAGGTAAACTTGACTCAATTTCCTATTTTTCCCCGACATGATGGACGAGTACCTCTTTGTTGTTTTACGAGCTTGAGGAGGATAACAGATGCTCGGTATAGCTCATCTCATAGATGAGTCCAATATCACATGTTTTTCAAACTTGAGAAAGGAGGGGTTCATCCCAAAGTGGGCCCTTCGATGTTGAATTTTAATGAGTCCAAGGAAGGAAAACTCGGTCGTCATTTCATGTTTAGAGAGTCTGAAAAGAACTAAAGAAGACTCCAACAGTCCTTTTTCGTAAAGTTAGCCTCATCACCCGAAAAAGGGTAAACCAACGTGGGAGAGGACTCTTCCAGTCATGATTGGCTGGAGTATTCCTTTTTCGTAAGTAGTGCCCCCTATTTTGAAAAGGGGTAAACTATCACTAGGGAGACGATCATTCAAATCCTTTTACAAGCGTGAACGAATCAATTTTGCTTGGCCATCTTTTCCTATTTTAAGAGTCTGAAAAGAGCTTAAAGAGGACTCCATGTACAACTTTGTCATGGTTGATGACCGAGTACGACAAAGGAAAAGTAAACTCGGCACAGTTCCTTTTTCGTAAATAGTATAGCGAGGCCGGATAAAGTGATAAACCTATAATCGTTAGACACACCTTTTTACTCCAATTGTTTAACGAGCACGATAATGGTATCAAAAGCACTCAGAATCTTTTTCATGTTTGGATCCAGAGCACGAAAAAGGAAAAGTAAGCTCAAACCACTTTTCATGTTTTAACCAGAGCACGGAAAAGGAAAAGTAAGCTCAAACACCATCTTACTGTTTTTAATGAGCTCGAAGATAGGTTGGAAGAATGCTCATGATGTCTGCTTCATTTTTTAACGAGCTTGTAACATAAAATGAACTATGCTCAGGATAATTTTCATGGTTTAATGAGCTCGAAACCTAAAAAGGAAAGTATGCTCGAAAATGTTCCCGATGGTGAACTTCTTCCCGTCATGAAATCCAAAGGTTGGTACATGCCCCTAGCATGATTGCTAGAAGTAAGTGACTTAGCTCCAACATGGTGTGGAGAGGCGATCGATTTGAATTCAACGTAACTTCCAGAGGTTGAAGACATGCCCCCAAGCTTGATTGCATTTGCCTAAGGTATAGGCAAGTGAAAACAAGGTTCAGGTACTAAGTCTATGAGGAGACTCGACTCAAAGGGAAAGGATATGTTTCATTTTTTAATGAGCTTGACACAGGAGTAGAACTTTGCTCAGACTACTGGTTTCATTTTTTAATGAGCTTGAAGTCAATGGTAAACTCTGCTCATGGTTAAGGCCCATTGATGGGTTCCCTCCCAACATGATGACCAGAGGTTGGTAATTGCCCCCAGCATGATTGCTAGTGGCTAAACATGCCCCCTAAGCTTCGTTTCGTTTGACTACTCTTCTTCCTTAACCAAAAATCAAGCAGATTCTCACATCACTCTCTAATGGCCTGAAAAACTATGATCCAATAGATGCTTATTTGGAAATTTTTATTAGTTCAAGTTGTGCATCTCTGATAAGCTATAAGTATGGGCTTCCATTTTATGATGATTTACCATTGTTCAAGATTTTATTTTTTCTGATCAAAGGTATGAAAGAAATCCAGTGTATGAAACAGTTGTTGGAATGGTTACACTGGCAATTTGATATTACGTGATTAATCAACCGAGTTGGTTAGTGTATATAGTGCAGATAAATAAGATCGTCTCAAGAGCATTTGTTCAGTTTAGTTTTTCAGCAGTAGAGCAGTTATTTGGTTTTAGTATGAAATTGGCTTACAGCATAAGCAATTTCTATTTCAGTTTGATTTAGTGTGTACTAGTTCTGCATGAATAAAGACTCCATCCCAATGGAATACTGGTACATGATAGGGAAGATTCCAAGTTTTTCAGTTTGCAGTGAATGGTAAGAAGAGTCTAGTTACAAGTTGTAAAGATGAAATGGAAAAGGCACAGGTCCTGCATGTTCTTGGCAGCTCACAGGGAGCATGCCATCCCCAGACTGAGCCAGATGTTGTCACCAGAATCTACCCGAACACATGCATGTAAAACAAACCTTGATTTTTGCTATCGAAAACTGATAACCCAACATTTTTTCACCAAAGCTTTGAATTTTTTGTTCCCATCAGCCTGGTCAATTCCTCATCATCTTAAAACCCCTTCATGGATGTCTTTGGCTTTTAGTCTTTTTTATTTGTATCTAAAAATTCCAAGGATCTTTAAGCCAATTGGCCAAAGCTTTAAAACATCGTGTAAAGTTTTGCTTTTGTATTTGTTTCCAAAGCCCAAAATTACAAAACTTAAAAAGTAATAAAAATAAATATAAGATATATCATTTTTATGAACCATTTGATATGGTTTTAAAATCATATTTTATATTTTTTTATTATTTTAATAAAGTGGCTTTGATCACTTTTATAAAAGGTTTGGCCTTTGTCCATTTCGACATCAAACCTCCACTTACCATCACACTAAATATTCGATAGTCTTAGCCTACCCACATGGAGTCCACGTGATCATCTTGTGCACTACGCATTGGTTATCCCTCCAAATCTGATTGGATATAAACATTTAAAATAAGATTTTTGTTCTGTATGTGGGAGATGTAAGAGATATCTTATAGGTGAATCACTACAACCCTAGATGAACACTTGCAAGAAGATCTCACCGGGAGTTAAAGTATGGACTATGTGTTGTCAAATAGCCAAGACAACAGTTAATATAAAGACATCAAAGTTCATTCTTTGGTTGCATGTGAGATGTCACATAAATGTCTGAATCACCAAGTGCCAAAGCATGCGAAGGGTCAACACCAATAAATAAAAAGAATGCTCATGTAGTTTGTTTGGTTTCGATGTGCCATCTATAGCCTTCCAAGGTAGTCACTGATAGAAAATGTCAAATTTTATGCTGAAGATATGATCTCTGTTGGTTCGAGTTGCCAATCGCCATCATTGGTGAAAGAGATTAAATAAAAAAATAGTTATACTAATCCACCCGTGGGTTTTGTAATACCAGAAATCAGTTATATTGGTAATGGGCACCTGTTGATTGCTTGCGATAGTGTTGAACAACTTCAAACTGCTCGACATTGTTTCCAATAGATGAAGCAAATTATTTGATGGGAAAGATTTGGTAAAGATATGAATGTTTGAAATCTCTCTGAAGATGGATAAATGAAAATTAGGGCAGATGGCAAAGAATATTACGAAGACATCAAACAGAGCATCTCATGTTTGATATCAAATCTCTGATCCGAAGAATAGGTGGCAGCTGGTATATATATGTATTAGTCCCAGTAAAGAGAGAATCAATCTAGACATTAAAAGGACTTCTTCCATATGTCAAGTCGATAACAAATGGATCAAGATTTTCAGCAATTCAATGAGCATTTTTAGGCAGTATTCAAACTTTCAAAGACTCAGGTGGCAGAGTGCTTGTTGGTTACAGGGATGCTCATCTTCAGGTCTTCTCATTAATTCAGTGATCACAAAAGAATGATGGAGGACAGCTGACAGTCAAAGACTTTATCGGAGGCAGAGAGTTAGCAGGCATAATATTACTTCCAGATATTAAGGCATGAATTGAGCAGTCAAAGGTTAATTCCAGATTTGACCACAAGTGGCAAATTCGAAGGAATTTGATTCTAGCATTCCAGATTTTTAGAACTAATTTTAGATTTCTACTTATTGTTAGATTCTATTCTTAAAAGTTTGTGACAACCCCAGGAGTCGACAAGATGTGTTTGTCTATTTAAAACTATGAGTTTGGAATGAGAAAAGGGGGCAGGGAGGTTCCAGCCAGGGACTCGTGAGAGGACAATTTCTGTACAGTATGCATATTTTATCTTGTTGATCAATTAAAGCAATGAGAAAACGCTCTTGAAGACTCATGACAATATCTTGTAAGCTTATGTGATTTCTTCTGTTTATTTCATATCCATTTCCTCTTGTGATTTTATGCATAATGATATTATGTATTGAGGAGCTTTTTTCAGCTTTGCTTCATCTTTTATGAAGAGTTTTCGCTCAATTGCTTCATCTTCTATGAAGAGATTTTGCTAAGTTGCCTTCATCCTTGGTTATAATTGATATTATTCATCTTCATTCAGCCATTTATTTCTACAACTCAAACTCAACTTGTATGTACTAGATTTCCTTTAACATGTGTTAATCGTTCCTTAACTGATCATAAGTTTTATTGATTCAATTCCTGGATTTCCTTAAAGCCTAAACAAACCCATTTAAATTTTATTCATCCCTAGAGCTTAAGATGAACTAGCCATGCTCCTTCTGTAGTCAAGGTGCATCTTTTAGTGATAACATCTTTTGGCATTATTGCCGGGGATGGAGGAGCGAAGATATCTTCCCCGGGGAAAACAACAATCAAGAGATCTATTGCTTGAAGGTGAACAAGTAATAGGCATATGAATATTGGCTGCAAATTATTCACCTGGCGATTCCAACTTCCATGGATCCAGATTTCAAAGATTCACTGATGATTCCATTGGACTATGAGGACTTGAGATGTTGCTTCTATTGTTTCAAGGTATGCATGTCTGGATTTTACAAAACTTCCTATTTTTCTGAATCTTCTTCCTACGGATGAATATTTGTTGAGAAATGGTCCGAAATTCAATGGAGAAGATCTGAGTTTAACTTTGAAACATATATCTAATTTCTATGAATTTACGGAGCTACTTAGAGTTGAACATGAATATGTCTTCACTAGACTATTCTATGATTCATTACAAGGAAAGTGTAAAAGTTGGGTTTAAGATTTGTCTCTTAGGTCAATTAGATCAATAACTGATTTTTGGATTGTCTTTTTGAAGACATGGATGGAGAAGACAGAGTTTAGGGAAGATTCTATTTCCATTCCATATTTCAGAGAATTGAATAATATGTGGACCGATGAGGAAATAGATGAGAATTTTTCTTCTCTTTTGTATTCGTATTTAGAGTCAAGCTCATGTAACTCAGAATCTAAAGTCATCTTTTTAGAAGAATTTGCCAAGTATATTGAGAAAGAGATTGAAGCTTTAGAGGTCAAAATACAGAGCTTGTCTTTTCAAAACCCATTTCAGCTGTCTTTTGATATCAAGATTGGAAAATGTTCTAAGAATAAAGACAAGTTTGATTATTCAAAACTGAAACAGTGGTATGGAAAAAATTGCACGCATGGATTGTTTAATCATCAGATGCTAGAATATCTTGAGGGTTATTATGTTTTTTATGACCCAATAGACTATATGTAGGATTTTTTCAATCAGGATAGTTGGTTATGTTTTCATCATAAAGATCAACTAGCATATGGAAAAGGAAGATTCTCACATCACTCTCTAATGGCCTGAAAAACTATGATCCAGTAGCTGCTTATTTGGAAATTTTTATTAGTTCATGTTGTGCATCTCTGATCAACTGTAAGTATGGGCTTCCATTTTATGATGATTTACCATTATTAAAAATTTTATTTTTTCTGATCAAAGGTATGAAAGAAATCCAGTGTATGAGACAGTTGTTGGAATGGTTACACTGGCAATTTGATATTACGTGATCAATCAACCGAGTTGGTTAGTGTATATAGTGCACATAAATAAGCTTCTCTCAAGAGCATTTGTTCAGTTTAGTTTTTTTAGTAGTAGAGCGGTTATTTGGTTTTAGTATGAAATTGGCTTACATCATAAGCAATGTATATTTCAGTTTGATTTAGTGTGTACTAGTTCTGCATGAATAAAGACTCCAGCCCAATGGAATAATGGTACAGGACAGGGCACATTGCAAGTTTTCAGTTTGCAGTTAATGGTAAGCAGAGTATGGTTACAGATTGAAAAGATGAAATGGAAAAGGCACAGGGTCTGCATGTTCTTGGTAGCTCACAGGGAGCATGCCATCCCCAGACGGAGCCAGATGTTGTCACCAAAATCTACCCGACAACATGCATGTAAAACAAAGCTTGATTTTTGCTGCCAGAAACTGATAACCCAACATTTTTTCACCAAAGATTTGAATTTGTGTTCCCATCAGCCTAGTCAATTCCTCATCATCTTAAACCTCCTTCATGGATGTCTTTTGATTTTAGTCTTTTTTGTTTGTATCTGAAAATTACTAAGGTCTTTTTCTACTGTGTTATTGGTTGAATTGTACATGCCTGTTATGGCACTATTTGCAAGATTGAATTGGCTCAGTGACTGAGTGTAATGTCTGTACAAACTTCTAATGTAAATTCTTGTTGTTGTACTCTTTATTCAAGAAGATAAATAAATCTCTCTTACTGGTTTTCCCCAAGGTGTGGGATTTTTCTAGGGTCATGGTTGACCAAAAATTCCGTGTCTAAATGCTCTTTACTGCATGCTAATAATTTTTTTTGTGCATGATCTTTTAGGACAGTCTATTGTAAATTATTTTTTTCCACTACTAAATTCACTTTTAGTATTGTATATTAGCTATAGGAGTAATTTATTAATGCTTGTGTGTGCACAACATTTTTTGGTATTCTGTTTATGCCTTATATTGTGGCTACCTAATGTGTTTGAAAAAATTACTTAGTGATTGCGTGTGAATATTGGGTAGATTTTGTCATTTTTTCTTCATGGTATCAAAGCTCGGGCTCTGAGATTACAGTCGATCATTGGTATAGCTGAGTGTGCAATAGATTTGCATGATAAGGATTGTTTTGTAGCAGCTATGAGAAAGAATATTGCTGATAAATACAACTTAGAAGTGAGTTTTGGTATAGGTGGGAAGAGTTTGCATTGTTGGAAAGAGAAAGAAGTGGAGGATGGGCAACATCCAGTATGAGGATCGATTGGAAGGGATTTCCAACTACTTGCAGTGTAAAGCTCGAATGAGTGCAATACTCAAGGAGAACAAACCTTGGTCATTCATCAATACTGTAGTGATACCACCTACTAATTATCCTACATCCCTTGACATACATGAGTTGAAGGAGGATAGACCGTAGATATTTCTTCTTAACGGTGTTTGAGATCACCTCATTCCACATTTGGAAGAGAAACAAACTGCCAAGGAGATGTGGGATACTTTGAAAATTTTGTATGAGAACAAGAATGAAAATCGTAAGATGGCTTTAAAGGATAAGATTCATGGAACGAAGATGGCTAAAGGTGATAATGTAGCCTCTTACCTCACTAGAATTAAACAGGTAAAAGATGAAATCAATGTAGTTGGTGAGGTGATTCTCGATCTCCAACTAGTGCGGATATCCCTGAAGGGATTCACCAAGGAGTGGGATGTGTTCGTGAAGTGTGTAGTTGGCAGGGATAACTTTCCCTCTTGGGAAAAACTGTGGGATTATTTTACTCGGGAGGAGATCTGAGAAGGGTCTCAAGGGAAGACTGAGGAATATACTGATGAATAGAATGTGGCCCTTTCAACTAAGGGCAAAAAGAAGAAGGGTGGATCAAGTAGCTGAGCCAGGTATGATAATGACCTGATCAAAGTGAGATTCTTTGCTTGCTAGGGTTATGGTCAATATGTTGTGTAGTATCCCAACAAGACAAAGGACAAGAATAAAGAAGAGACTGAGGTGGCCTCTTCAACTGAAGTGGAAGAGTTTGCGAAGAAATTCGAGAAGAAATTTTTGCTTGTCTCAGTTCTTTTAGAAAACAATGTAGCTGAGAGTTTGGGTACTGGAGCATGGTACATATATGGCGGAGTAACATGTCATATGATGGGTACACGAGCTATGTTTTGATATTTGAAATATATAGACAGATTTATTCTGACTCAGGATGGGTATGCCGACACCCAACAGTAGAACGAGTTGGAACAGTCCTATATCAACTCAAGTCTGGTGGCTATCAGAAGGTTGGTGATGTGTTGCTTGTTCCAGAGCTAAAAGGGACTTGCTCTCAATTTCAGCTCTAGAGGAAGATGGATATGCGTTCCTTCATGTGGGAGGGTGTGTTTATGATATCCGGTGAGTGGGGGATTGGGTGCAGCGATTCTGCTTGGCATTCATGATGGTAGGGTATATCAAGTACTAGTGCATCCTATGGATGATGAGCCTGGTGAGAGATCAAACTCAGTGGTAGTAGTGGTGGCTTTCGGTGTGGAGGATTCATCCAGCTCTGTGAGGAAAGCAAGTTGGTATGATATGGTCCTTCAAGATGAGAAAGAGGGTGAGAAGTTCTCTCAGTTCATAGTAGTCAAGTGCATATCTTCAACAGTTGATATGGTGTAGGTATCTAAGGGGAAATCATATTTAGAGGGAGCTTCAGCTTTTGGAGGGAGAGGACTGGAGAGAGATCCAGGTGGAGCTGATTCCAATAGCACCTTCCTCGCTAAGAGGGAGTGTTAGCATTTTGTAGCTCGAAGGCACTCCTGCATTAGGTTCCTAGGTGCAGGGGTCCGAGAACTTATGAAGTCTCATTAAATAATTCATAAAGTGACTTTATGGGCTTTTATTTAAGTACTTTATGATGTGACCTTTTAATTTAAAAGTGATTTGTACTTTATAGTTTTTATAAAGTGACTTTTCGAAAAGATGAGATTTTATAAAGTTATGACTTAGGAGATTCAAGTCATCTTGAGAAAAAATCTCATCCTTAGACCTTGTGGGCCTAGATCTAATATCAGCCCTAGAATATGAAAAGTCTTAGGAGTTACCCTAATGAGGAAAATAAAAAGAGAGCACGAGACTTCATTTTACACTTAACCAAGAGAAGTTGGAGAGATAGGGGCACACACTCCAAGGAGAAATAAGAGAGGAGAGAGAGAGGATTTGTGAAGAAGAAAGGAAGAGGAGGATGGGAGCAAGGGTGCATTTCCCAAGGAGAGGGGCATGCATCCCTAGGAGAGACCAGCACTTCAGTAGCTGAAGAGAAGAGCACATTTTCCCATGAGGATTGATTTAGAATGGTGACAGTATTGTACAACAGAAAAGGGGGTTCGTACAACTGATAAGGAGGTCCGTACCCCTGAGTTCTGTTTAAAATCCTTGTCCTATGTGGACTGTACTTTTTTGTGGACCGATATGATTTCTTTGTGAACTAAGTGGAGTCACACTTCTCGATGGAATGAGTAAACGCCATGTTAGTCATAGCCACATGAACAAGAATAGACCTTTCTTATGATGACGAGATGTTTAGGACAAGACATGATTCTCAGATGATATCCAGATGTGTTCCAACATGATGATACATGCCTAGATAAGAGGGAATGTTGATCTTTGTAGCTACATGAGGTATCCTCAGTATCTAAGTCGACCCAAAAATAAATAATAAACAAATATTTTGTTGCTCCTAAGACAAGTAGGCCCAGTGAAGTTAACAAGTCGGCCCCATAGTGAAAAAAAAGTTTATCTTAGAACAAATATAAAGAAAGGTGACACCCTCCTCATTTGGACATCAATCAAGTTCGCTCAAGCAAGGAGACGTTTGCTCAATGGTTGTAGAAGACTGTTTTTTGGGGGTTCTTTCTTTGGTATCATTTTTCTATGTCTCTTGTCTTTCTATGCATAGTTCTTCTTTTAGTGATCCTTATGTGTATTTAAATTTGAAAGAGATGAAAATTATACTACTATATTATTAAAATCTAACAATAAGAATCATCAAGGTAAGAAATTAGTCTAACAATTATTGTTGTAATTTCACTTATGTTTCATAAGGGCCATCAATGATTTAATGGGATTCCAAGGTGAACGAAAAGTTACTCCATCCAATTTAGTAGGTTTCCCTACTATGAACATGTACAAGTAGATCATCAGTTTGATACAATGCATATTATAAAGAATGTAACAAAAACATTATAGAGAGTCTTAGATGGAAGTAGTAATAAAGAAAAAATCATCAAAGTTTGTAATGGCATTCATGAATCCAATTATGTAATGAAAAATTTGATTCATTCTTCTAGTGATGGATAACCAAACTACCTTCCATTGTTACTTACAAAGTAGGAAAGCATTGCTGTAAAATATGTCATTTACAAAATTAAATTTCCCACTAGATTTGCTTCAAACATAAATAATATCTTAATGAAGAAAGGAGAATTTGTGGGGTAAAATCTCATGACTGGAATAACTTTACCCCAAACAATCTCATGACTTCTAGTCATAATATTTTACCCCAAAAGTTCTCCTTTATTCGTTAAGATATTATTTATGTTTGAAGCAAATCTAGTGGGAAATTTAATTTTGTAAATAACATATTTTACAATGTTGCTTATATATATGTGTGTGTGTGTGTGTGTGTGTGTGTGTGTGTGTGCATGGAAAAACATTATGATTCCTTTTTGTGTTATAATATGTTCTAGCTCTATCTCTCTCGGACAACTTTGACAACAACACAAGACAAGTTATATATGATATTGGCAAACACATGAGGTAAGTATGGATTTATATTTGAAATCTTATTTGTAGAACGTGCTAACATGTGATTTACTTGCATTGTATTATTTTATTTGTTGAAATCATCCATGATTTTCTTGGATCAAGTGTAGGTGGTTCTCATCTAAAGAAGTATAAAGAAGATAAAAAGTATTGGAAGAAAAAAATACATTGACTAATGTTAGAAATGCAAAAGTATCTACCTTCGGACTTTTCAATGCACAAGAACACTACCTCATACACCAAGTTGAGGAATTGAAATATGGGGACCTATACACACAAGGTCAATGTGGATGGTGGAGAGGCACTTGAAGGCATTGAAGGATTTCATTACATAAATATCGTGTCCTGAGGGGTCTATGGTTGAGGGATATATGTTATATCAATCCTTAGTGTATATTAGTGAGTTTTTTCTTGAAGTAGCAACATATATGAATAATGTGCCTCTCATTTGTGATGGCAATTCCATCAAAAAATTTGAAGGGGAGGTTTTGTTGGGGAAAGGTAGAATGAGGAAAGTGAAAGGTTAGATGATAGAGAGCATCTATAATAGTTTATATTAAATTTTATCAATATAATTATAATTATTTAATATTTATTCATCCATAATTTCTTAAGTTTTAACATGATACCTAATTATTGAAGAATTGTTTTTTATTCAATTCATAAAGATGGTCGAGAGTGGGATGCACTACATTTATACATTGCTTGAGTAGATAAAGGTATGGATAGAATGATGTACACAATTTTATGGTAGGTTTACATGGGATGTGGTGGAGGGGTTGATTAGAGGAGTTAATTGATCTCAAGGTACCAATATTATGCATATGGAAATTGATTTAGCATATGGTATACAAGATAGACATGCAAGCATATCTACCCATAATTTTTAAGTTTTTTTTTAAATTAATGTATGTGTTGTGTTTTTTTCCTCAAAATATTAAGTAGGTATAAATTAAATATGTTTATCATTTGACAATGCATTTTTAACGTGATGAGTTTATTGCAAGTTGTAATGCCCCAGTGTAGCTAAGTTCATGACATGGGTTACAATTTGTGGGTCCAGAGATGATCCAAGAGATGGATGAGCAGATGCAATCCAACTGGACATTGCTGAAAAAGGCCAAAGATAGACCTAAAACTTATGTCAATGCACACCGAATGAAAAAGAACCCTGAGTTTAGAGATAGAGTGTTCTTGTTGGTTAAGTTGTAGAATAGTTCTATCGATTTGGAAAATAGGACAAATTGTCACCACAGTTTGAGGGACCATTTGAGATCAGTAATTGATTGGGACCGATTTTCTTACCATCTCATTTTTCCATCATTACTGAGTTCAATGCATGATATTTTTCATGTTCTTATATGTGAAATTATATGTTAGATCCATCTTAAGTTGTCAACTTGAGTAATTTGTAGATATCAGAAGAGGGAGCCTTAGTGGCTAAGCCAATTCATATTTTGGAGCAACAAACACAACATATTTGGCATCGATTAGTCAATATGGTCAAATTTCAATGGGATAGTTATAGTCTCAGTTCTACGACCTGGGATGATGTATCGATGATGCATGTAGAGTTTCCTCACTTATTTTAGAACTTCAGGACAAATTTTCCTGAAGTGGGGGTGTAAGTAGTGCCCCGTTTTTGTGATAGACTATAGACTTTGAATATAGACCATAGATCTAATGATGACTATTCTTTCAGGGCATTCAATTGTGAATGACCTGGTTATGTGTGGCTTAGACTTAGACTATGTGATGTTGTATTCTGAGGAAATTCGATTTCGGATGATCCAGTTATATGTGTGAGACTGGTACATGTCGCTATCTATGTGCTACTAATGATGATTCTATATGATTTTGGGATGATGATGATCATGTTATGATTTCACTAATGATTATGCTATGATGATGATATAGATAGACAATTCACATGATCATGATATGATTTGATGTTGATCAAATGTTTTATGTCATTGTTATGATTTTGAGATGGTTAAGATGTTATATGATTTTATCATGATTCGATATGATCGAATGAATGTGCAATGTGAAATTTTGATTAATGATTATGCTTATATATATCATGTACTCTGATGAGTTTTCAAGTGTGACATGTAGAGCAGGTACATGTGATGCAAATAGGTGTTGATATGCCATGGACTTGGAATGAGCCACAAATCAGTGACAGGTATTGACAACCTATTATATATGTGATTATGTGGAAATATTGGAAAAATATTTGATGCACATGATGTACATGGAATCAGAATGAGTCAGATACATTGACAGGTAATGTCAAGCTATGATTCTGTGAAAATCCTCACAGCAGATCTAAGAGATGATGTATACCTCACAAGAGTAATTATGATTAAGCAGGAAAATAGAAGAAGAGTGAACAATACAGTATAATGAGAAACATAATAATATGGTACAGTAGAACTCAGATAGAAGCAATAATACTTCACACTCACTAGTTAATTAATCACAATATGGACAAATAAATAGTACAATGGTAGAGAGGATTCGAATTCCTAAGGTGGCAATTTGAATTAGCCTCTCAGAGTGATCATAAGATCAATAGAGTGTCATCGGAGCACAACTAGAAGTCTTCATCATCATCAGTGGATTCATCAATGCTCAAGTAACTATCAACCATTAGTCAAACTAACTTTGGTAGGTGTAACTAAGTGTAACTGAGTGTAAACTGAAGACAACTGGACTGGTAGGTGAAGAAGGGCGAGTTGCTCCCTAAAATCAAGGAAGAAGGACGCATTAAGCAACTGGAGGGATAAAACTGAATAGTGAGAAGCTCTTGGGGGCTGGCTAACTGAGGGCTAGGTGTTGGAATGATGACTGGGATGCATGCAAACCCTAAAGGTGCATGCATGACTAAAAATGTAAATGATCAAAATACTGGTGGGACTAGGATGGAGTATAGGAATATCCTAACACCCCCCCTTAATCCATCCTGGGCCCTGGTAACTAAGACCAAAGGTCACCCAATACAATGAATAATCACAGTCGATAAACCAAGGAAGTGGGAAAATTGCATGGGAAACACACCCCCTCCTCAAAAAATAGACTGTAAGGTACACACAAAAATAAATGCTCCAAACTCAAGCAGGTGTGATGCTTGGTCATATGTCTAGAGGTATCTTCTTCTTGGGAAGAAGTGGATCATGCTAAAAACTCATGTGTTTGTACTTGCTCTTCAGTTCGAATGTGATGAGAACAAATCCAACAGTATGAGAATGATCCTTGAACATGTGATTCGAATTAGATGAGGTACAATCAAATCTGTGAAAGTGCATATAGTCTTTTGTCTTCTCCTTCGAACCACCATGGGTGAGATTATGCCAAAAATAACTATTACATGTTTGCTTGAAATCAAAATCAGATTTAAGACTTAAAAAACAGTTTCTTGAGATCTCCTTTGAACCAGCAGGGGTGAGATCAAAACTATCATATGCATGAGAAATTTTCCCAAGCAGTAATTGCTTAGAACCCAAATTAGATACAAGACTTGAATCATGGCTTCTTGAGATCTCCTTTGAACCATGAGAGGTGAGATCAAAACCAATAGATGCATGAGAAATTATCCCAAGCGAGTGGCAATGGCCATATTCTTCAATGACCTTCTGAAAACATGGAATTATGATCATATAGTAGTATAAAAGAGGAGATAGATGGAGAGGAGCGAATGCATTACCTTCAATAGTTGTTTTGACCTCCGAAATAGTCATGTGATCATAATGCAAGCCAACAGACTCTAGTGCAAGAGAGGATTTAGGACCTTCTGCAATATCTAGAGTGTGAGCTGGCACAGAAAGAGAAGAAAGTTTGAGCATGAGTGGAGAATCTGCAAGTTCTTTGTCAGCAACTTCAATATGAGATGATGTTGGTTCATGATCTGAGAGACCATCAAGGGGAGCGAATGGAACACTTTGCTTGCTTTCGAATGGATTTGGACCAATCCCTTCATTCTGTCTGCCAAATCTTTCATCCAGGTAGGCCCATAGCTCTTTTAGAGATTCAACATCATCAATGAATTGATGTACCAAGCACCGAGACATAGAAAGCATCATGTTTCCCATGGCTTTGTCACCATTATTTAACCAGTCAATATTTTCTTCAGAGGATTCAAAATCTCTCTCAAAACAATAATCAAAGAGACCATTTCTCTTCAAATGTGCTATCATCTTTGGTTTCCATTCATCATAGTTGAATGGAGAAAGAGGATCATAGTTGAATGGAGGAGGATAGATTTCTTCTGAATACATTGAAGCTGTAGAAGACCTGCAAAAACAATATAGAATAACTGCAACTGCTATTGCTGCAAAAATACAGAAACTGTTGCAACTGCTACACTCGAAATCTTGGTAATAACCTGCAAAAAACTCTCAAGAATGGAGATAAACAATACTCTCAACATGCTCTAATACCATGTGAAAATCCTCACATCAGATCTAAGAGATGATGTATACCTCACAAGAGTAATTATGATTAAGCAGGAAAATAGAAGAAGAGTGAACAATACAGTATAATGAGCAACAGAATAATATGGTACAGTAGAACTCAGATAGAAGCAATAATACTTCATACACACTAGTTAATTAATCACAATATGGACAAATAAATAGTACAATGGTAGAGAGGATTTGAATGCCTAAGGTGGCAATTCGAATTAGCCTCTCAGAGTGATCATAAGATCAATAGAGTGTCATCGAAGCACAACTGGAAGTCTTCATCATCATCAATGGAGTCATCAATGCTCAAGTAACTGTCAACCATCAGTCAAACTAACTCTGGTAGGTGTAACTAAGTGTAACTCAGTGTAACTAAGTGTAACTGACTGTAACTGACTGTAACTGACTGTAAACTGAAGACAACTGAACTGGTAGGTGAAGAAGGGCGAGTTGCTCCCTAAAATCAAGGAAGAAGGGCGAGTTGCTCCCTAAAATCAAGGAAGAAGGGCGCATTAAGCAACTGGAGGGATAAAACTGAATAGTGAGAAGCTCCTGAGGGCTAGGTGCTGGACTGATGACTGGGATGCATGCAAACCCTAGAGGTGGATGCATGAATAAAAATGTAAATGATCAAAATACTGGTGGGACTAGGATGGAGTATAGGAATATCCTAACAGATTCATGTTTTATTTGAAATCTTATTTTATAATATTTTATGCGTGTGGTGTTTACATGCAGGTGTTGGATGTGATTTCCAATCAATCCAAATCAGGGGATGAGGATGAACCTGATACAAGTTAAGTCTATCCAATGTACATGTGATGAGTTCGTCTAGAGCGAGAGAGGCTCCGACTCATTAGATGTGTTTTGCCGTGAGGGTCGGCCATAGTACGGTCATTCACGTGGTATATTGCTGGGGGGCACACAATAAGGACTTGTCCTTCTTCCTCAGGAACCACCAGTGCCTCAACAGGGTAGGTGGGTTGAGTTAATGACGTCTCAACCGTCATACCATATCCCCACCTGAGGGATTATCTGAAGGGAATGTAGGAAGCATGGCGCCTTGATATCACTGGTCGCGACAAAAATGCGACGGTTAATTAACTAATAACTATTGTGCAAGGGAAAATAATAGCAATAATAATGATAATGCTAATACTAATACTAATAATAATAATAAGAACAACAAGATAAACATTAGAAATAATAATAATAATAAAAACAAGATAAACATTAGAAATAATAATAATAATAATAATAACAAGAAGAAGATAAACATTAGAAATAATAATAATAAAATAATAATAACAACAAGATAAACATCAGAAATAACAATAATAATAATAATAAAATAAGATAAACATTAGAAATAAAATAAAATAAAAAGGGGCAGGAAAATAAAGCAGGCATATTGCTATAAAAGAAAGGAGGAAGGGGATTGAGATATCTCTCCTTGGAAAAAGGAATTTTGGAGGGAGCTTGGGTTGTGGCTCCTGTCTAGGTGACTCTTGGAGGGTGTGTTAGTGGTTCACTATGGTATAAGTGGGATTGGGATTTCCCCTCATAAGAGATTCTGGTATCATAGTTCATTAGCTAGCAGAGTATCGTCATCCCCGTCGCAGCTTGGGGGTCCCAGGGGAAGAAGACTACCCTTTGGGTATGGTAGGGTGGAAACTGTTGGATCAATTGTGATTGGAAATCTTGAAGACTAATCTTGTGGTGGATTTGGCGGCAACACCAACCTTCAGCTTTGTCCTCAACCTTTAACAACTAGCGATTTTTCAGGTATTATATGATTATTGTTTTCCATTATTAATTATGCATTGAATGATATTGGATTAATTTTAATGTTGAATGTTTAGATATTTTAGTAATATAGAAAAATTCTATAGATATGTTATATGTTGTATGTGATAAAAAAAATGTAGCTATATTCAATTTATGATCTATTTTATGACTAGTGCATCATATATTTAGCTAGCCCCAGGGAGGTGCGCTACATATGGTGTTAGAGCAAGGTTCAGAAGCTCGGGCCTAAGGTCTCTCCATGCACACAAATTGTTTGTTTGTCTTTATCCATTAGGAAATTTAGTGTTCAAGGAGGGGTAAGGCTAGAATCATGGATGATATACATTGATGTTATTCTTTGGATGATATACACCTCTCCTGAATTAAATCGTCTGTTGTCCTTTTTGGACAAATTCATAATCAATGAAAGGCATATGATTCAAAATAAAAGTAATAAAATGGCATTCAACTGCCCTCCGTTCACATTCTTAATTAATGAAAGATCCATAGTTTGTGATAAGGTGGAGCAGAATTTAAAGGACATCATTTGATGCCATAAGTATGCAATGCACTATAGAAATTACTCCAATATTTTACTCAGCAATCTCAGAACACCTCTTTTCTCTGCAACCACTACGCGAAAGCTGATCGAATTGGCCCAAATATACCAATGTTTCCATACTTGCAGCTCTTGCATGCACAACTGAGTTATCCTGGGCGCATTGCAGTTGTTCATTGTTGGCCCAACTATTAGTTAGTACCACACGTCGTCCCCTTGCAGTCACTTCCAGGAAGACAACTCAATATATGATTGGAGCTTCTACTATTGAACCTTAAAACTCCATCACTACATTATGTAATTAAGTTGTTGAGTAAACCCGCCAGATAAGTCCCAAGTCACCCTCCAGAGGCGTTCCAAGGAGGAGTCCAAGTATATAGTTACTAGTTAGCTCCGTGGGTTTTTAAAAGGAAGCATAAGAGAGCATGGAATGTATATTGACTTGTAATATGTATTTAACCTTAGTAAAAGTGGATGTCACATATCTACAATATCTTACCAATTGATAAATAGTTCACTATAGTTCCCTAGATCTTAGGGTTTTCCCAAGTATATGTCGATTTCTACCTATAGATTAAATCTGTGTAATATATACAAATGATTATTATGTTTTCAAAAGGGGTGTGGAAATTAATATATATATATATATATATATATATATATATAGAGAGAGAGAGAGAGAGAGAGAGAGAGAGAGAGAGAGAGAGAGAGAGAGAGAGAGAGGAATGCTCAGTTACTTAATTATATGAGATCTACATGTCAAGGATAAAATGCATTGTGATTATGAAATAAAATCATTTATAGGCAACATATGAATGCCCAAGTTTATTTAATAAAGGAGGTTTATATGTCTAGGATAAAATAAATCCATTTGAAATAAGAATTGTGAATGCTTAGGTTTCTAGTAAAGGAGATTTAAATGTCAAGGTTCAGGGTATTATATTTATTAATAAAGGCGTTTTATGTGTGAAATGAAGATACTTATGTTCATTTAACAAAGAAGAGTTATATGTTGAAAGGTTGAGAGAAATGGGAAGAACAATGTGTTCATTATATAGATGAATTTTGTATATATTGATTTTATAAGAAGGGGTAAAAAAATTGCATTGGGACTATGACATAAATGGATTTTATAAATATTCATGTTTTTAGATAATCAATTATTGATATGATTGTATTGTGTGATGAACTAATTTATATTAATGTTTTTAAAATGGGTTAAATGAATGTATTGTGTTATTATTTGATATGATGACCAAGTCTAGAGGTGAAAAGAATTGTTTAGGACTTGACATAAATAAATCTTATGGATTGTCCAAATTGAAAAATCCCCAAGCATAATGCATGACTAAGCCTTAGGTGTAGGTGAATAGGTCAATATTATTGATCATTATTGCCTAGAATGATAAATCTCAATTGATACACTCAAAGGAGAAGCATGGTGTAAACTCTTTATTTACCACCGGAACCATGTTAGTGGTTCTTGTTTAGCATCAGTGCCTAGGAATTTACTAAACACATATAGTAAGAGATGGAGGAAGGATTAACATCTAAGGACGACGTGATCATGGTCACGTAAGGGTGTCAAATGCCTTCCTCACTTCCATGCCTAGACGTATAGAGAACAATGTCAAATAGATGCATTTGGTGAATTCACAAATTATGGAAATTGGACAATTTTAACTCACAAGACACGAAAGACTCTTTTGATGAAACCTCCATCAAGTGCCAAAAGAGTCAAACAAAGATTTTTTTGTCAAACAAAATATGGAGATGACCAACACGATGAGTTGAACACAATGATATTGACTACTTGACATGGAGATGCCAAAATGGAAGGATGACTAGTCCTTAAGTCATGAATTGACAAGACTACGATGACACATGTGATGTGACTTTGAAAGTATGTTGAAGAGGTCATATGACAACAAAAATGGTGAAATTACTTGTGGGCATGCCGAGCTCCTTGACCTAAACATGATGATGCTGACAAAATGACTAGATGAAAAAATTCAATATGTTCGTCTAAGTCGCTAAGACCCGAAAATTAAGAATCATATCGATGATGAGAGTAAACATGAAGACTATATATAATGACATGGACATGGAATATAAATAAGTTGATGATATTGCACCAATACATATATTTAATGGATGACTAGTGTTTTATGTTAACTTCGGGATGAAGTTTCCTGAAGAGGGGGAGTGTGTAATGTCCCATTGTAGATAGGCTCATGACATGGGTTATAGTTTGTGGGTCCATAGATGATCTAGGAGATGGATAAGCAGATGCAATCCAACCAGGCATTGCTGAAAGAGGCCAAAGATAGACCTACAATTTATGTCGATGCACACAAGATAGAAAAGAATCATGAGTTTAGAGATAGAGTGTTATCGATTTGGAAAATAGGACAAATTGTTGCCATTGTTTGAGGGACCATTTGAGATCAGTAAGTGATTGGGACTGGTGTGTTAGAGAATTCATCCTACGGGTAGTTAAACCCTCTCATAGATTAAACTAAGTCTTTAAATGTTTAATCTAAGACAGAAACAAAACAAATGGTTTTTTGTGCTCCTAGACCTAACACAATACATAAATATGCAATGGGACTTACTTCTAATTTGTTGATTTTCCTAGCTCCAGCTCCAAGTTTGATCTCCAAATATTGAACCTATTTGAGCAAGGCAAAAGGCCAAAAACCTCCAAGCAATAGATGTATTGACTCTAGATCTAATTTATAACATATCATGCATCAAAACTACAAGAGAAAAGAAATGGGAGGATAAGCCAAGTTATTATTATGAAAGCTAGAGAAGATAATTACAACATTATACCTTGATGTCCAAGATGATAGAACCTCTTTCCAATGTCTCCTTTGCTACCTATGCAATAATTCTGAGATCATAAGTTTGATGCCTCCAAAATTTCTCTCCTTGGATCATGGATGGCTTTCTTCTTATAGGATTTGGGAGGCCAACCACTAAGAGAGAATGATGGATCTAGATGAGGAAAATATGGATCAAGGAGCTGAATCATACCAAGGAAGGAGGGTGAGATAATATTTGGGACGAATCCCTATCCCAGGAAAACATCCTCGAGATTCAAGATCCTAAAACAAAGGAATATATTTGTTGAGGGATTTTCGTGCCCTCGGGATTGAGCATAGCGCAAAAAGATTGTAATTTTCACGCCCCTGCAGGTATGCAGAGCGCGAAAATGTTGTATTTTCACGCCTTGCACCACTAGAAGGGCGCAAAAATATTGGCAAGATGGGCTTGGTGAAGTAGCATTTGACCATTAAAGGTTGGATTTGTCTCCAAGTAAGACTAGGGAGGGGACCAACATGATGAGGATGGGTCTCAACACTTCTTAGGAGGTATGAACATCATGTTCTTCATGTTCATATGGTATCTAGGCTCTCAATGGTGTATAGAGTGACAATTTTAGGTATAACAGATACCCCCCAAAGTATGAGGTCAGAAGGAATATGACGATTGAAATAATTTACCAATAAGTCTGTAAAGATGGCAAGAAATGAATTGGAGAATATATGCAAGGAAACATCAACAACATGTCTAATAACCCCGAGGCGGGCATACCCATGCTCATAACAACAGACTCAAAGCATGGTTGTCGACCAATACAATGCAAATCCATGATAGTATTGACCCAAAAATGACTGAAGACAAATCATGGATACTAGACTACAAGCATAGATCCATAAAAAGATAATGACACAACCATGACCAATACAAAAGTGATATGTGTGACAGTACATCAATGAGGTGACCCGCATAATTCCCACGTGGGAACCTACTCAAAATAAATCATCAACACAACTTGGACATATGAAATATGAAATAGACTTCAAAAGTATCTAGGGACTTCTACTCAATCCCAAATCGATACGAATCTAACCATGTGATTACAAGGTGTTGAATTCGAACATGCCAGAAACTACTTGATTATTGTCCAATGATGTGAACCATTAACAAGTACGAGGAAAATCATTAATAATGAAAATGATACCCAAGGTACCTCTAGTACAACCCAACGAATGTGAGTAGGGGTTTTGAGGTCAAACATTTGAGGTATTATCTGATCAGAGGTCAATAATGGAAACCTACTATCGAATACAAAGAAACCTGCCATTGAGGCATGTAGGTACCAAGGTACTATGGTTGAATTCTAGGCCTAATTCCTGGATAATGAGTTCAAGTTGACAAGAATAGACTCGTCGAAGGAGGGCCATAATGAATCCCACATCATCGAAGCGAAACCGATATAGGAAAGTGAGATGAAGTAATGGATCAGATAAGTATGGACTGACACAAAGATATAAAGGCTGAAAATATTGCATAAAGTTGACTCAGGATAACACTAATCCTTTGAAGATATAACAACATGATACATGGATTGGAAATAGGGATTGATAGAGGTAACAACCAAAAGGTGGGATGATACAAGTTGAGAGACTCATTAGATGATGCTCACATGGAAGATAACTCACGATTGTAGTTATGACCCAAATACATATTGAATTCCCAATAAGATAAGATACAGATGCATGCCATGTTCAAAGGTAATGACTCATAAGATGCCAAAAAAGGTAGACTTGGCGCATTCCCCAATTTCCCCCCATCATGTTTGACGAGTAACTCTTTGTTGTGACTGAAAGTCAATCTTCAGCCACAATTTACACTATCTCTGGAGGAAAACCTTTCATTGGTTCCCCAAGCGGAACCAGGAACCAGCCTCCTCCATTAGGAGCATCTACTTCATTGGGACCACAAATCCCACCTATTGGGGGACAACATACATTCGATAACCAGAATCCTACTAGGGGGAAAACAAATAAATATCAATCTGTTTACCCCCCTAACCCTAATATGAATGTTGGGTTACCTTACCCTGGAATCTCAAAGAATCAATGGATACCACCTCCCCAGTATGGTCGCCAATTTCTATGTTAGAGAATTTGTCCTACGGATAGTTAAACCCTCTCATAGATTAAACTAATTCTTTAAATGTTTAATCTAAGACATAAAAAAAACAAATGGTTGTTTATGCTCCTAGATCTAACACAATACATAAAGAAGCAATGGGACTGACTTATAATTTGTTTATTGTCCTAGCTCCAGCTCAAGTTTGATTTCCAAAGATTGAACCTGTTTGAGTAAGAAAAAAGGACAAAAACATCCAAGCAATAGATGTATTGATTCTAGGTCTAATATATAACATATCATGCATCAAAACTCCAAGAGATAAGATATGGGATAATAATCCAAGTTATTATTATGAAAGCTAGAGAAGATAATTATAATGTTATACCTTGGTGTCCAAGATGATAGCACCTCCTTCCAAGCTCTCATTTTCTACCTCTGCAAGACTTCTGAGATCATAAGTTTGATTCCTCCGAAATTTCTCTCCTTGGCTCATGGATGGCCTTATTATAAGATTTGGGAGGCCAACCACTAATAGAGAATGATGGATCTAGATGAGGAAAAGATGGATCAAGGAACTGAATCATACCAAGGAAGGAGGGTGAGATAAGATTCGAGAGGAATCCCTATCCCATGAAAATATGCTCAAGATTCAAGATCCTAAAACCAGGAAACATAGTTGTTGAGGGATTTTTGCGCCCATAGGACTGAGCATAGCGCAAATATATTGTAATTCTTGTGCCCCTACAAGTATGCAGAGCGCGAAAATGATGTATTTCTGTGCCTTGCACCACTAGCAGGGCACAAAAATATTGGCAAGATGGGCTTGGTGAAGTGGCGTTCGACCATTAAAGGTTGGATTTTCCTCCAAGTAAGACTAGGGAGGAGACCAACATTATGAGGATGGGTCTCAACACTTCTTAGGAGGTATGAAAATCATGTTTTTCATGGTCATATAGTATGAAGGCTCTCAATGGTGTACAAAGTGACAATTTGAGGTATAACAGATGCCCCTTAAAGTGCGAGGTCAGAAGGAATCTGATGGCCGAAACACTTTACCAATAAGTCTGCAGAGATAGCAAGAAGGGAACTAGAGAAGAGATGCAAGGAAATATCAACAACATATCTAATAACCCCGAGGAAGACATATCCATGCTCGGAACAATAGACTCAAAGCATGGATACCGACCAATACAATGCATATCCATGATAGTATTGAACCAACAATGACTGAAGACAAATCATGGCTACTAGACTACAAGCATAGATACATGAAAAGATAATGACACAGCCATGACCAATACTAAAGTGGATATGTGTGACAATACATCAATGAGGTGACCCACATAATTCCCACGTGGGAACCTAATCAAAAGAAATCATCAACAAAACCTAGACATATGAAATAGAATTCAAAAGTATCTAGGGTCTTCTACTCGATCCCAAATCGATACGAATCTAACCATGTGATTACAAGGTGTTGAAGTCAAATATGTCAGAACCTACTTGATTACTGGCCAATGATGTGAACTATTAGCAAGTACGAGGGAAATCATCAATAATGACAATGATCCCCAAGGTACCTCTATTACAGTCCAACGAATGTGAATATGGGTTTTGAGGTCGAATATTCGAGGGATTGTCCAATCAGAGGTCAATAATAGAAACCTACTATAGAATACGAGGAAACCTACCATTGAGGCATGTAGGTACCAAGGTACTACGGTTGGTTTCTAAGCATAATTCTTGGATAATGAGTTGAAGTCGACGAGAATAGATTCATCGAAGGAGGGCCATAATGAATCCCATATCATTAACGCGAAACGGATATAGGAAAGTGAGATGAAGTAATGAATCAGATGAGTATGGACTGACACAAGGATATGAAGGCTGACAATATTGCAGAAATTTGACTCAGGCTAACACTGATCCTTTGAACATATAACGACATGATACATGGCTTGGCAGCAGGGATTGATAGAGGTAACAACCAAAAGGTGGGATGATACAAGTTGAGAGACTCATTAGATGATGCTCACATGGAAGATGGCTTATGATTGTAGTTATGACCCAGATACACATTGAATACCCAATAAGGAAATATACGAACACATGCAAAGTTCAAAGGTAATGACTCACAAGCTTCCAAAAACGTTAGACTCGATGCATTCCCCAATTTTCCCCATCATGTTTTATGAGTACCTCTTTGTTGTGACTGAAAGTCAATCTTTAGCCACAATTTACACTATTTCTGGAGGACAACCTTTCATTGGTGCCCCAAGTTGAACCAGTAACCAACCTCCTCTGTTAGGACCATATGCTTCATGGGCACCACAAATACCACCTACTGTGGGACAACATACATTCGGTAACCAGAATCCTACTGTGGGGAAAACAAATCAATATCCATCCTTTTAACCCCCAACCCTAATTTGAATCCTGGGTTACCTTACCATGGCATCTTAAACAATCAATGGATCCCACCTCCACAATATGGTCACCAATTTCTTTGTTATAGAATTCATCCTACGGATAGTTAAACCCTCTCATAAATTAAACTAAGTCTTTAAACAAGTTATACAATTTGACGAGAACCCGAAATTGTTCTCTTTTTTGGGGAGGTCAATTTTAGTAGTTGTTTTTACCTCTGTTTCAAAAAGTGTGTATACTGGTAGCACCATTTTTCATTTTGAGCCATTTTTTTGTGATTTTGAAACTTCTTGGTCACAAGAAAACTATAACATTTATTTACAAGGGCCATTTTCCAAACTTTACAAAAAAATCTACATTTAATAGCTACCTATATAAAACAAATACACACATTTTTGAATTTTTGTAAGATTTAGAAGCTAGTTAGAACAAAAAAATATGCATTTTCAAAGTTTTTTCATTAAACTTTTATCTTAAAGAAGTCATTTTTTGGGCAAATTTCTAGACAAAATGAGAAAAAAAAGACATTTCAAACCATTTTTCAACATATTTTCTGTTAGTTTTTACTTGTTTAGCATAATAGCATTAAAAAATCTATCATTGAAAGAAATACAAAAACATCAAACACAATGAACACAATATTTCTCTCGTGGAAACCACAAGGGAGAAAACCCCGGTAAAATCTTCCTCAATATAGAATTCACAAAGTACAAAGATAAACGCCAAGACAAAATCAGCTTCTCCTCCACTTATGCGAACTTCACTCTCTCTCCTATGCGAACTTGTGTTAGTGAGTTGAGTGATTACAAATGAGAGACTCATCCTCTATTTATATTCTTCCATTGGGGTGAATTTTCCCCAACTGGGCCGACTTCTCCTAACTTACTGGGCCAACTTGTCAAATACAAATTATAATAATATTTTATGGGTTCTTCTAGGACGACACAAGACCTAGGGTTTACATTGACTCTTTAAATGACTCCTACATTATTAATTACATCAATGAAATTTCCCAAAGGAGGAATACAATAATACAATAGAAAAGTACAAATATAATATCTTATGTAGTTACATTTCTTTAACACTCTGTATTAACTAGGAAGGTATTATGTAGGTACCCTCAGCAGCTGCACAATTGACTTGTGGATATCTATATGCCGTAGGAAGTTTTGGATCATTATATGTCTGGGGTATCATCTACTGGAACATACTCCTCATCATCATCATCAGCAACATCCTATGTTGGAATATCATCAACAACATCCTCTATTGGATCATCATCAACAACATCATCAGCTGGAACATCTTCTGTTGGAACATCATCAACAACATCATCAGCTAGAACATCCTCTGTTGGATCATCATCAACATCGTCAGCTGGAACATATTATGCTAGATCCTCATCAGCAACATCATCAATTGGAACATATTTTGCTGGAACATCATAAGTAAAATCATTAGCTGGAACATCCTCTACTCGATCATCATTAGCAACATCATCAGCTGGAACATCCTCTGCTAGATCATCATCAACAACATCGTCAGCTGGAACATCTTTTGCTAGATCATCATCAGTCAGCAAGTACTGATCTTCAGTCACCCTTGGACCAACATCCGTCACCTAAGGACAATAAATCTATCATTCGGAAAGTACTGATCTCCAGTCACCCGTGAACCAACATCCATCACCTAAGGACAGGAACTCTATCAGTCGAAAAGTATTGATCTTCAGTCACCCCTGGACCGACATTCACCACCTAAGGAAAAGAAATCTACCAGTCAACAAGTACTGATCTTCAGTCACCCCTGTACCGGAATCCATCACCTAAGGACAGGAACTCTATCAGTCAGCAAATACTGATCTTCAGTCACCCCTGGACCGACATCTGTCACCTAAGGACAGGAACTCTATTAGTTGGCAAGTACTGATCTTCATTCGCCCTTGGACTGACATCAATAATATTTCGACCGACATCAGTCATCCTTCGATCGGAATCAATCATCCTTTGACCGGCATCAGTCATCCTTCGATCGGCATCAGACATCCTTCGACGGGCATCGGTTCCCTAGGAAATCAAACTATCATTCTCTCTTTCGAGAGAGGTCCCTCTGAACCACACCAAGATTGTCTTGCAAGTATTCAAAATTTATGCGAGATAGAGGCTTAGTCAACACATCAACAACTTGCTCCTCTTTAGGAACATACTCGAGCTTCACAGCTCCCTTCTGCACCATATCCCGTATATAGTGGAACTTGATCTTGATGTGCTTTGATCTATCATGGAACACAACATTATCTGTCATCTTGATGAAACTCTAGTTGTCACAGAGTATATCTGTAGCATCAATCTCTACATCGAACAATCCTGCCAACATCTTGAGAAGCCACACTGCTTCGCTACAAGATGAACAAGTTGCTACATATTCAGCTTCCAATGTACTGAGTGCAACATAGGGTTTCTTTCTACTGAGCCATGAGATCATGCCTGATCCCAAACTAAAGCAACATCCTGAAGTGTTTTTCCTATCTTCGGCACTTCCAACCCAATCTGAGTCTGTGTACTTGTACATCCTGAACTCACTATCTGAAGCATATCCGAGTCCATAATCCAACATACCCTTTAGGTACCTCATCACATTTTTTGTTGTAATCAAGTGAGAATGTCTGGGATCTACCATACACTGGCTCAAGGTGTTTACAACAAAACATATGTCTGGTCTGGTATTGGTCACGTACATCAATGACCCAATAATCTGTCTGTAATTGTGACATCTACTATCTCCGATGAAGCATCATTCAGTAGCTTCAAGTTTTTCACCATTGGAGTAGTCATGGCCTTAAAATCCAGTATCCCAAATCTCTTTAGGATCTCAATTGTGTATTTTCCTTGACTTAGGAAAATATGATCTGGAAACTGCCATACTTCAAGACATAGAAAATAATGCATCATACAAAGGTATTTCATCTCAAATTATGTTGCAAGCCTTCTCTTGCATTCAGTGATAGGCTTGTATTCTCCTGTCAGGAAAAAATCATCCACATACAACAATAGTATCATAGGTTCATCATCCATAATCTTATAATAAAGATTAGAATCTGCTTTACTCTTGGTAAATCCCAAGCTCACCAGGAAGCTATCAATTCTCCCATACCATGTTGTGGGTGCTTTCTTCAACTCATAGAATGTTTTCTTCATTTTTCATACATGTGTCTTTCTATATTTTGTTTCACATCCTTCTGGCTGCTCGATATATACTTATTCTTCTATTTTCCCATTCAGGAACGTCGTCTTTACATCCATTTGATGTAACTTCCATTTCATATTGGATGCCAAGGAAAGAATGGTTCTATTTTAATTATATCTAGCCACAGGTGAAAAAGTCTCCTCATAATCAAGTCCTTCCTTCTGAGAGAGGCCTCGGGCTACAAACCCTACCTTGTACTTTTCAATGCTTCCATTTGCTGAGTGTTTTTTTTTAATATCCACTTTGATGAAATGACTGACTTGTCCATTGGTCTTGGTACCACATCCCAAACATCATTCTTGATGATGGACTGGTATTCTTCATTCATAGCATGCAACCATTCCTTCTTCTTTACTGCATCTTCAAAACATGTCGGTTCCTCCTCAATAAGGTTACACATCAAGGCTACATAATTGCAGTATGGCCTTGGTCTCTTGCTTTCTCTACTGGTTCCTTCTGGGGCACCATACCTTCTTGCATCTTGAATTAATTATCTTGCCCAAGCTAGTCTTCTCTTCCGTGGATTTTCCTCATGATGTGTCTCCTCAGGTCTCTGAGGTTCTACCATGTCATGATCCTCTGGAATAGGTTCTTCTTCAACATTTCTTTCTAGTACAATTTTTTTGTATCTCTAGGAGCTTCATGCTCCTCTTCATCCTTATGAGTCTTCTAGTATTTGTTGAAAGTTGTGTCTTCATCAAAAGTAACATCCTAGTTGAGTTCAATCTGGCGGAATCCTGGGATGTAGATATGGTAAGCCTTTGATTCCTCACTATAGCCCACAAATATTCCCTTATTTCCGTAAGGTTCCAACTTCGATCTCTTCTCTTTTGGAATGTGAATGAATATAGGACATCCAAATATCTTTGGATGACTAACTTCAGGCTTCATACCGGTAAACATCTCTTCCGGGGACTTGTTTCTAAGAGCACTGTGAGAGATTTTGTTATGTACATATACTGCGGTTCTAGCTGCTTCTACCCATAGATGCATGGGTAATTCTTGATCATGGATCATGGCCTTCACTGCTTCTATGATAGTTCTATTCTTGCTTTCAGCTACACCATTCTGTTGTGGATTATAGGGAATAGTAAGCTCCCTCTTAATCCCTTCTTCTTTACATAAATATTTGAAATCACCTTAAGTGCATTCCCCTCCATTATATGTCCTTAGTATCTTTATCTTCTTTTCAGAGAGGTTTTCTACAATATCCTTGAACTCTTTAAAAATTTCAAAGACTTCATTCTTACTCTTCATAAAATAAATCCATGTTTTGCGGGAGTAATCATCAATAAAAGAAGCATAGTAAACATACTTGCTTAATGAAGTGTACATAGTTCCACAAATGTCTGAGTGAATAATGTCTAGAATACCTTTCACTTTGTTGTCACTGCTTGGAAATGGATTCTTCGTACTCTTTCCTTGAGCACATCCTTTGCATACTCCTTCATGATCAATCTAGATTTATGGTATTCCAGTCACCACCATAATCACTATTGGTAAGGTTTTGTAGTGTACATGATCTAGTATTATATGCCATAGCTCACAAGGGCTCATGGTACTGGTCATCAATGCTGTATCTGCATGATACTTCAGTTTGTAAAGTCCTCCTTCTTCTACTCCAATGACTACTGCATCATTGATAGTCTTCCCCTTTGGCCACATAAGAACTTCACGATCTATAAATGCAATTCTAAGACCTTTCTTATCTAGTGTTGAAATAGATAGAAGGTTCTTCATCAAACCTGGTACATAAAGTACATCCTTCATGTTGATGGACTTTCCAAAGTCCAATCTGTAAGAGGCTTCTCCCATTCCTTTGATGGAATATTGATAATCATCTCCAAGCTTTACCTTGTGTGGAGATTCCTTCTGTATGAGATGTGAGACAGATTCTTTGTATCATGTCATATGTTTTGAATCTCCACTAGCCAAGTATCACTTCCATGAGATACTGAACCAGTGAGGGATGATATTAGAACATATTCCTCACTAGAGTCTTCATCTTCTCTGGTTTTTACTTCTTCATCATACTCACTATCTTCCGCTGCATGAGCATGAAATATCTTCTTCTGCTTCTTATGATGTCCATATTTGAGTGGACAATATCTCGCAATGTGTCATGTTTTGTGACAGGAATAACATTCAACTGAAGATATGACTCTCGTGAACTTCTTTTTCTTCTGAGGTCTTTGAGATCTTCTTGGAGAGTCCTCACGGGAGCGTACATCATTCTTCCTTTTTCTTCCACCTTTGGCATGGGTTTACAAAGCTTGATCTTAATTGTCATTTAGTTTGTCCTCTCTTACCACTATTCTCTCTTCTTCTTGTACATACTCTTCCCATAGTTGTCTGAACTAGATCAGTTTCTTTCTAGTGCACATGCCACAAACAAATGGTTCCCAATATCTGGGGAGACCATTCAGATTAGTCATCACAACTTCGACATCTTCTACCATGTCTCCAATAGCTTCTAATTGTTCTTTGATATGGGACACTCTGTAGAAGTATGAGTGCATAGTCTCATATTTCTGGATCTTCACACCCTTGAGTTGATTTCTCAAGGTCATCTTCCTATTAATGTTCTTCCCTTCAAATAGGTTAGTCAAGGAATCGAATATTTCTTTCAGATTCTTTTTTGAAGACACTTGAGGGATCAAGTGATATTTTATAGAATCAACTATGATCCTCTTTGACTTGACCATATTCTTCTTATGCATTGCTTTGGCTTCATCTCCCTCCGGTTCTGTAAGTCCTTCCTTTATAATTACTTCTAGGTCATGTTCTTCAAGAATGAGCATGACTCTATACTTCCATGCCATGAAGTTCTTAGCTCCTTCAAGCTTCTCATCAAGCTTGGTATTGTTTGTCATCTTGATAATATGAGAACCTCAAATTGAAATAGAATATATTTGAGACTTACTAGAAAAGTTGTCCATTTGAAAATTGTTTCTACCTTGACCTAGGGTTTGTCAAAGAAACCCTAACTTTCCAACTTCGGAATTTTTGAAAACTAATTGGATGAGAAAATTTGCCTCCTCAAGGAGAGTTGAGAAAATTACTCCTTCTCCCAAATCTGTGAGTAGATGATCCAAAAAATTGATGCCCTAGTTCTCCCGGGCTGTAGTGGGGAACCCAAAAATAAAAATTCTCAGAATTGAATTCTGCTTCGACAGAAAGATGTGCCTTGGTGAGGTGAGTTAGATGTACCTCCTTTTTCAGCTGATCTGTGGAGGGATATCCTGAAATAATAATCCCTAGTTTCTGCAGTTGCAGAGGCTGCACAATGTTTTTCTTTCAAGCCTGCTCCTATCCCATGTTAGTTTTTACTTGTTTAGCATAATAACATTAAACAATCTATCACTGAAATAAATACAAGCACAACAAACACAATGAACACAATATTTCTCTTGGGGAAACCACAAGGGAGAAAACCTCAGCAAAATCTTCCTCAATATAGAATTCACAAAGTACAAAGATAAAACCCAAGACAAAATTAACTTCTCCTCCACTTGTGCGAACTTATCTCTCTCTCCTATGCAAACTTGTGTGATTGAGTTGAGTGATTACAAATGAGAGACTCGTCCTCTATTTATATTCTTCCGTTGGGGTGGCTTTTCGACAACTGGGCCGACCTCTCCTAACTGACTGGGCCGACTTGTCAAATGCAAAATATAATAATCTTTTATGGGTTCTTCTAGGCCGATGAAAGACCTAGGGTTTACATTGACTCTTTCAATGATTCTTACATTATTAATTACATCAATGACATATCCTGAATGAGGAATACAATAATACAATAGATAAGTGCAAGTAGAATATCTTGCACAGTTACATTTCTTTAACATTTTATGCTAGTTGATGTATAAAAATGATACTATTTAACATTATTTTCCGTAAAGTGATGATTCACATAAACTCAACAAAACATATACCATATATTTCTAAATAACATATTAAAAACATAACAGTTATTCTCAAATAAAATCTTCAATTCAAAACATTACAAAAATATCTTATCAAACAAATTTCAACTTTGACATTTTCCTCAATGATATGAAACTAATCAGCAATATCATGCATCTCGAAATCTTCATTGAAATTGACATTTTCTGCTGGTTGGTTCTCTTCCTGGACCTCAATGTATTCTTCCATTGGGTCTACTTCTACAAAATGCCCAAAGTGATATTTTCCGAACATCCCTTTTAAAGGAGGTCGAGGCTCTTTTGACATATTTGCCACAAGTGACTCACTAAATTCTCCTTTCTTCAAACCAACTTCCTACATTTCATCTGGAAGAACTTTCATAGCATTAATTCTTTGCTTGATATAATTGCACTATAGTATATCATTCTCAATGGATATGGAATTTATTCCTTTTTGTAATGAGCATGCTATTGTTGTACCTAATCAACACATACAAAACAAAAAAAAGTTAAATAACATAATAAAACATAAATTTAAAAATATATATTACTGAATTTAGATTACAACACTAGTTTCATATGTAATATAAAAAATATTACCTGATCCCGAGAACAAATCTAAAACGTAATATTCTTCTCTTGAAAAAGTATTTATGAGATAATTAATCAATGCTTGTGGGTTCTGGTAGATGTTTACAGTCTCTCCTTTCAAATCTCTTTCTTCATATGTCAACTTGTTAACCACGAAATTATAAGACAATATTTGACTATATTTGCCTTCACTCTTTTCATTGATTAAAAGAGTTTCATAGGTCTCATATTTTGTCCAACATGCAAGCTGTATGTTTTTAGTATCACTCATAAATGGATCAGTGCTGGAGCTACGAATGTTAGGCTTATGCCTGTAATAGAAATAGATAAGAATCTAATCAACATATAGAAAAATAATTTTGGTTTCTAAATTCAAATGTTTAATAATATACTAGAAATATCTTACCAATACAGTTGTTTCCCTGAGTTTTATTTATCCTTGAAGGTTGTTAGCACTATGTAACGCCTCTCTTTTACATTACTACCTGAACTATTATTATATGTTGTATTTGCTTGATTGTGAGACTTCATCGGTTTGACGACATTGTGGACATATGGTTCTATTATTTTTCCGAGATATATGTGTGTGTGAGTGTGTAATATTGTTAGTATTATGGTCTACAGTCATGTTTATATATATCATGTGTTAATTATGTCTCACATATGCAAATTACTGAATGATGGGTACGTGGATACCATTTAATTAATATGTTGAATGAATGAATGTTGTACAAGGTGCATGGTGAATATAAATGAATTGATTATTGTTTTGTTGTGATGAAATGCATGTGTACATGTCGAGGATTTATGAATGATATTCTAGATAGTATGTCGGAGACTAAATTACAGGTTAAAATGGCTAAGTGATAGCTGGATCCTACGAGGTGGCAGAGCCTCAGGGACATGGAATCTGAAAGATAAATGGTATGCAAGTGATGCATTATTTATTTTCACATGATTATTATGTTGTTTATTATGATGTATGGGTGGGGTAGGGTTTCAAGAAACTAAGTACGATGACAAACTAAGTACAAGTGCAACACAGTTATTATGTCGGGTAGACATAGTCCCTTGTTCCATTAGGGGGGTAGAGGCTTTACCCACCATTTATCCCCGAAAACCAGAGTCATGGGAGGGCTATGCTACAAAGCTCTCCCCAAGGTGTGTGATGATGACTGGTGGTTTCCTACTGGGGAAGCTTGGTCGATGTAGTCGACACTTCCGCTTACGGGTTCTAACAGGAGCCGGTCATGGCTTGACACTTCAGGGTAGTCCAACAGAGGAAATGATAGGATGTGGAAGTTAGTTTTGAATTAGGTAGACGATGTAGGTAGATAGGTGTAGCTTGAATTCGGGAAGTAAACTTGATCTAACTATGTATGTTGAGAAACTTGCGGAGCCATGTGTCATAACTTAGTAACTGGTATTATTGTTCGTCGGTTAAATTTATATAACTAAGTGAATGATTTAACAGTCAAGTTGTGTTAAGAATGTGTTAGTAAATCGTAACTTAATTGATTGAGAATGTTGTGTGGTTTAGTACTATTAGTGTACCTACACGAGGTATGTAAGCCGTAACTACGCTTAGATAACTCATCTACAAATGTGTCAATTGTGTGAAATAATACTGAACTATAATGTTTAGGAATTAATTACATTATTACTACTTATCTAACCAGGAGATTAAATTAATACGTCGAGAAAGTAAATTTTGGTTTAATAATTGAATACGATAAATGAGTAACTTAGGTGTTAATGAATGATGATTACGTAAAAATGTTAATTATTGTTGATTA
This sequence comes from Larix kaempferi, assembly GCA_027924585.1. NCBI lineage: Eukaryota > Viridiplantae > Streptophyta > Pinopsida > Pinales > Pinaceae > Larix > Larix kaempferi. Next base: position 27,075 of record BSBM01001296.1, on the reverse strand, counting down.
ATGTTATTAATGTTGATTAATGTTAATTATTTTCAATTAATGTTAATAATGTTGATTAATGTTAATTATTGTCGATTAATGTTAATAATGTTGATTAATGTTAATTATTGTCGATTAATGTTAATTATTGTCTATTAATGTTAATAATGTTGATTAATGTTAATTATTGTCGATTAATGTTACTAATGTTGATTAATGTTTATTATTTTCGATTAACATTAATAATGTTGACTAATGTTAATAAGTGTAAATGGTATAAGCTAGTTTAATTACCTCGTTATTATAGGTTAACGATGTTAATAATATTAATTAAAAATATTATTAACTGGATTCCTTAAATTAACTATGTGTTAATAATGTCAATTAATATTAATGAGACTATTATTGTCTTAAGCAATAGTTGTTAAATAGTTTAATAATAGACTAAGGTATAATATGGAACTAGGAGAATGAGTTGATTTAAGTCTTAGTTAATATTAATTAATTAATATAAATATACATTGATAACTTTTAAGTATAATTAATTGTAATTGCGTAAATCAATAAGGATATTAGTTATAATTCTGAAACTTGGATTATAATATTCATGGTTAAAACTTAATTAGGTGAATATGTAAATGTATGTATATATTATCATGTCACAAATAATTGTTAATCAATTAATAAGGTGGCCGACTATTCGGTAATACTTTATTGTTATTATTATTTTTGAGTTTGGAAATTATTATACATTAATAAGAAGTTCTGACTCATTTGATGTAGTGATAGGGAAGTGAAACCGCGTAAATAAATTTGGTTGACTTTTACATATGTAAATAGCCCAAGAATTTAAAGGATAATAATTATTAATTTAAATGGTAAATAAATTAATTAATTAAATAACAGAAGTTAATGTTTTGATTCAAATGTTAAGGGCTCGAGGAGGACTTGGGATTTGGGAAACACTTATGTTGGAGATAGGGTATTAATGGCAAGGGAGAATAGTCGGAAAAGGAGGAGAATAAGGTCAAGAAGACATAAAGATTTGGGGGATCATCCAACTTGGCATGATTTTGGGGATTTTTAGCAGAGATAGAAAAATTACAGATGGGAGGAAGAAGGGGGTTCTTGTTGGAGAATTTCTTAAAGGGAGAACTGGTTGGCTTGTACTCGGTTTTGGCTCGGGGGTGCAAAGGGGAACTTTTGGAGCTGGGTGGTCAGCGAGACCTCGCCAGTTGGCAGGATAGCATACCATATTGTCTGGTCGTTTCAATTTCAGGGCTTTGGGAAGGCTTTTGGTTGCAGGGCATACAGCAAGGTAAAAGAGCAAAAATGGGTCTACTAGCTATTTACATGTATTTCTCCTACATGTATATTGATACATTTCTAACTCTGTTAATTATACTAATTCAAGCTATTTGAGAATTAAATTTATGTGAATGAGTTCATGTATTTATATGTTGTTACACCTACACAAAGTAGTAAATGTTAGAATTAGATAACAGTAAATGATTTACAACCTGTAAATGTAAATGTGTTATATTATTTTGCAAGCATGATATTTAAACCTAAACTAGAAACCAAAACAAAGACCTAAAATAGAATGAAAACAAAGCTAAGAAGGAAACATAGATTTATTTATTAATTAGGACATGGGTCCTACACACTACTCCTCCTTATACATCTGAATGGAAAACAAGAAATATCCATAGGGGTGATGTTGTGACGTCCTGAAATCCCGAAACCACTTTATTGAATGACTGGTATGTATAAGGCTGACAATCATAAGTAATGTTTTTGATATTGTATCCATGAGGGATATCTGCAATAACAAGGGAGTACTCCTTTTTGGGAACAAGATTTGCAATGTTTGCACAATCATCAAAATTCACTTTATATCGCACAGTGTCGAGCCCATTCCAAACATGATGATCAACGGTGTCGTCAAGTTCAACGTTTGCAAGACGTTGTCTTCTTTGTCATTCTATTTTGGCTCTTTGAATATGAATTTTGAAAAACTGTGGTACTGCATTCTTCTTTGACATCATTGAAAACAAAATTATTGTTGATGTATATGTAACTTCAGAATGTATTTCACCTATGTATATTGTACTCCTATAGAGATGTTATTATTCCTCTATACGGAAATGTCGTCATTTGTATTGACAAGTGTCGCAAGTGTCGCAACTTGCAAGTGATGGGTTATTAGACCACCAAGTGTGGGGTCGGCCCTGATTAGTATAACCATGGGTTATTAGACTAAGTTAGACAAGTCATCCCTATTAGGTTATTAGGCAGGTCAGATCATGTATAAATAGAGTGCGAGAGGCACTCTATTTGATCATCTCATTATTCACTTCTACACTACTCAGAAAGTGGCGCACTAGTGGAGGAGGAGGTTCAACTACTAGGAGGACTATCTCTATGTACTTGGGTTGTATCATTGCTCTTTCTATCTTTGAGGAAGTTGTGGGGTTTTTCACCTTTATGGTTTTCCCCAGTGAAACTCTGTGTGTCTATTGTCTCATGTGATTGCTTGGTGTGATTGATATGCATTGTTATACTTGATATGTTATACATGTTATTCTCTCAGTAAAGATCCTAGAGTATGTTGGATTAATGCTCAAAAATTAAAATGGTATTAGAGCTAACCTGGGAAGAAGACACTCTGCAGTTGCGAAAGCTAGGGCTTCTTGTTTATTGGGTTTCTCTCCACGTATCTTGAAAGGAAGTAGGGTATTTTGACTCTCCTCAGCAAGGCACATATTTCTGTCCAATCAGAATTTAATTCTGGGCACTTTCATTTTTGGCCTTAAAAATTAGGGTTTCCACAAAAATAGGAATTTCTGAAATATGATACCATAGCTGGAAGCGCCTTGGAAAAATCAAATTTTATAGCTCTGGATCGAGATTTTAGGTTGGTTGAAGCTCCAGGAAACTCAAACCCTAATTCAATGTCCTCCCTAGTGAATCTGAGATATTGAAAAGCATTTATGAAGGGTGAAACTTTGCAGATTTCAAATTCTGAATATACCAAGCTGATCAGCTCATCAAGGTGCATCTTTCTATCCTTTCAGAAAGTTGAAATTCACATTTTGAATTTTTAGGGTTTCTCTGACAAACCCTAATCCAACACCAAATATGGATTTCTGCAAATCAAGTGGTAAGACCTAAATCTTTTCTATTTCCATTTGAAGTACTCTTTAATATGTCTCACCACACCAATCTTGAGGATAAGCTTGAAGGGGATGATAAATTCCAAGCATGGAAGTATAGGATTGGGTTAATCCTAGAAGAAAATGAATTGGATACTTACATAAGTTCTGAGGTCCCTGTCCCAGAGGAAGAAGAGGCTAAGGCCTTGCATAAGAAGAACTTGGTCAAGGAAAAGAGGATCATTGTTGATTCTATCAAAGACCATCTCATACCACATGTGTCATCTCTAAAGACACCCAAGGAGATGTTTGACTCCCGACCAAGCTATTTGAAGGGAAGAACATAAATTGGAAGATGACTCTGTGGAATCAATTGAAAGGGGTAAAACTTCAGAATGGAGAGACCATTCAATCCTATTTCTCTAAGGTCTCTTAGATCAAGGAACAACTTGAAGTTGTGGATGAAGTGGTGGAGAATGGTGAAATTGTTATGACCACTTTGACTGGCCTACCTAGGTCATGGGATTCCTTTATCCAAGGAATATGTGCAAGAAGAAAATTGATCTCCTTCAGTAGGCTGTGGGAGGAATGCTCTCAAGAAGAAGCTAGGCTTGTGGCCTAAGAAGAAAAGATGGGGAATGAAGATCAAACTCTCACAGCACACATCAAGAAAGGAAAGTTCAAGAGGGAGCCATCCCACTTCAGGAAATCTTCACACCACCATTATCATAAGGATAAGAAAGATCTCAGATGATTCACATGCAATGAGAAGGGACACTTTGTTGTTGATTGTCCCAAGAAGAAGAAAGACAACAAAAACAATTTCAACAAGAAGAAGAAAAACAACAAGAAGAGATATCATGCTCATGATGCCGAGAATGATGAACCTCCCAAGAAGAAGGCTAGAGCAGAAAGTGATGATTCATCAAGTGAACATGAATATGTTCTAATATCTGCTCTCACAGATACTATCTCTCATGGATGTAATGATTGGCTCATTGACAGTGGGGATTCCAAACACATGATTGGGTTTAAAGAATCTTTTGCAAATCTATCTGAACATGAGTCACCCCATAAGGTGAAACTTGGGGATGACTATCAATATCCTATCAAAGGAAGTGGTGAAGCCTCCTACAACCTAGACTCTGGGATGTCTTTGAGGATGAAAGATGTTCTATATGTACCTGGGCTCAAGAAGAACTTACTCTCCATATCTATATTGGATGCAAAAGGCATGAGGGTTTCATTTGTAGATGGCCAAGTCCTAACGTGGCCAAAGGGTAAAACTATAGATGATGCAGTAGTGATCGGAGAGAAAGAAGGAGGATTGTACAAATTGAAGGGACAACCTGAACATGCTATGGTACATGAATCCATGGAGCCAAGTGAACTTTGGCATAGAAGGCTTGCACATGTGCACTATAGAGCACTACCAATTGCAAGTAAAGGTGTAGAGGGATTTCCTGAAATCAAGACAAGGCATGAAGGGGTTTGCAAAGGATGTGCAAAAGGAAAGAACATTAAGAAGGCATTTCCAAGTAGTGAAAGCAAAGCTAAAGGAATCTTGGAAATTATCCACTCCGATGTATGCAGTCCAATGTCATCTAGTTCTCTAAGTGGGTATGTATACTATGTCTCTTTCATTGATGATTTCTCTAGGAAGACTTGGGTTTACTTCTTAAAGAACAAAGATGAAGTGTTTGATAAGTTCAAGGAATTCAAAGACTTGATGGAAAATCAAACTGATAAGAAGATCAAGACACTCAGATCCGACAATGGCGGAGAATTCACTTCAGGTGATTTCAAGAAGCTATGTAGTGATTTAGGGATTAAGAGGGAGTTGACTGCTCCCTACAATCCACAACAGAATGGAGTTGCAGAAAGGAAGAATAGAACAATCATGGAAGCAGCACGAGAAATGCTGCATGACCAAGATATTCCCATTCATCTATGGGCAGAAGTAGTTAGGACAGTTGTATATGTGCAGAACAGAACACCTCACAAGATTTTGGACAACAAGACACCAAAAGAGGTATTCTCTGGTATGAAACCTGAATTCAGCCATCTCAGAATATTTGGTTGTCCAATATACACTCATGTTCAAAAAGAAAAGAGGACAAAGCTAGATCCTTCAGGAAAGAAGGGCATCTTTGTGGGGTACAGTGAAAGCTCGAAGGCTTACAGAATATACTTTCCAGGGTTCAAGAAGATTGATGTCAGCAGGGATGTGTAACATCCCTCAATTTCAACACCTATTATTATTATATTTGTAAAAATAATTATGAATTTTGTAATTGGCCACGGTGAGGAGCTCAAGGCCAAGGCCCCACCAGTGGACCTCGGAAGTATCGTTACCTCTTTTCCTAGGTTATAAGTTATTAATCATAAACTTATAAATGATGCAAGTAAAAGCAAGGAGGTAACTAAGACGTTAAGTAACTAAATCCTCTAAGCAAAATGTAAAAAGGCTAGCAAGCCTTGAGAGTTAGGTTTTGGGTCAGAGATATTTGAGGGTAAGAAACTAGGGACCTTTACCTCAATGGAACCTAACCAAGGCTAAAAGACCAGAAGGGTACTATAGACACATACTTTTATATATATATATATATATATATATATCATATGAAACAATTAGCCATTAGTTGCAATAACTATTGGATGGAGATTATACATATATATATATAGTGTTAAATATGAGAGACAAATGTATATTATTATTATATATATTAAATATATATATGAAAGAACTTAACAATAGTTGTGATAACTATTGAATTATTTTTGTATGCATCTATGATAAATATATATATAAAAGAAACTAAGCCAATAAGTGTGAGAACTATTATATGCATCTATACTTATATGTTAAATATATATATATATGAAAGACCCACAAAGAAGGGTTAAAATAACATGCGAAGGTAGTAGTACTAAGGATATATATGTAATATATATATAGGAATAATGTATGATGTTTACTTATTTATCAAGGAACTGATGCATATATTAAAATTATATTGCACTATGGCCATAATTTGTATACGCTCACCGTGGTTGTATGTATATTATAATTAGTTAGCTTGCCCACGCCACTATTACTGCGATAGTGGAAGCAGTTGGAGTAATAACTAAGGATCTAGTGGAGTGTAGAAATGATGGAAGTGGCCATTTTAGTTTTGATATTTTAGTGTCTACGGATCGCCAAGTGTCACTTGTAATTGGAGGTGAGACCTTTTAGGTTTTATTTTGAGGAAACCATTTAAAGAGTGGAACTCTTACCCTTGCCAGCTATCATAAATAAACCCGTTTTTAGTGAATAAGGGATTCGGCCGTTATGTGGTGGGAGGAATACGTCTTTATTACGCAGCCAATCTATAGTGGGGGAACCTGTCATTACTTACCCACTACATCGTGGGTGAAAGGGGAGAGCTCACAGTTGGGCGTCAGTAAACTTATAAGAGTGGAGGAACGATATGTTGGGGATCCTAGTGTCATTTTAGATTTGGAGTGGTTTTAAACAGGGGGAGGATAATCCTTTTTGGGGAATACATAATCATCTATGCAAGGCATCTCTGGATGATGGAGGTTTTCCATAATGAGATATTTCGACATCCTGCTATTGTTATGAGAGAGGATGAAAAGGGGAAAAAGGAAGGGCGCAATCTGCAGGGATGGGCGGTAAGCAACCTCCGCGGCAAACTTAGCATGATAACAATAGATTGTAAGTAAAATATCTCCATATTTATATTGTGCATTCTTATGTTGTGACTTTAACTACCCGAATGAATCCATCGAGTATGGAGGAAGGGACGTTGTAGATTCTCGTCGGATTCTTGTTTGCCTGATATCTTTATTTGCAATCGATTGAGTAATTTCTGAAGCTGCCTACGTTGATTCATTTCTGTAAACTATGCTTTATACCGTCATACTTTATGTTGTGTTCTAAACCCTATTTATTGTTAGAATTATTGAGTCATGGCTAACTACGCTTGGAATAACGGGATGGTTGTAAGCTGGATTCCAAAATTACCCTTATTTTATTACATTGTTGTTTTGCTGCTTAGATTTTCTTAAGCATATTGTTTGTTGCTTAGTATGTGGGAGATAATCGTTGTGTTCATTATACATTCATGTGGTAGCTGGGCATTCTCCTCGGAAGGAATCAACCCACGTCTCTGTATATATGTTTCAACACGTCTGCCTTGGATAGGTTTCACTTTATGATCACGAGATCGATTTCTTTCTCTAATCAGTCTTACCAGCTACTTGTTCTATATTTAAATGTTAGAGTGTCTCTGCACATGCATTATTGGTTTACGATCTCCACACAGCCTGGTAGCTAACTCATAGTTTCCAGTGTATTATTGATTTTCTCTTAACAAAACTCTCTCTTGTGTAGTTTCCCCTTATATGTGTAGGCATTTAGAATTGGGTAGGGTTCATATATACCTATGTTCAGAATGATTGGGAAGGAGACGTAGAAGTATGGATCCACGTTTGGTATTCTTTTTGGATTTTGTTGAGATATATATGTTAGACTTGCATTCTGCTTTATTACACTTATTTTATTTTGTTGGGTGATTTAGGATGTATTTTCTAAATTGCAGTATTTTTCTTCGATATTTCAACCCTTAGAAAATTGTAGGATTGTTGTTGTCCTTCCTTGATTACCTAAAAGAATTGAAATGGGTTCTGTCGGTGATTTATTGGAAAATATATTGCATAAGATCTCATTATACTTGGAAAAATTCATATTTTTGGTCGAAGCTCCCTTTGATAGGTAGGGTCTAAAACATATCCTTATAAGTGAATATTGTGAATTAATTTTTTATATTTGGTATTAGTAACTAAAACTCAACTTGGTATTAACGTTTGGTCTTCGTATCAAAGATCTTAATAAATATCTTGAATCTTTGGAATTATATCGTAATTATGATTCCTCCATAATGTGTATGTAATATATAAATATATATATGATAGATTTGTGATAATGTTGAATTCATATTTGAATGCATGGAAGCTAACATGCACCAACATTTATATGATAAACACAAGTGAGTACGTATTATGTGAAATATAGAGGTAAGTCTTTTTAAATATATATATACAAAGGAATACACAGATAGACTTAGGTATTCTAAGTTAATGCTTTGTTAATATTAGGAAGAATATAGGTACATACATCAGAGTTAGATTTCGACAAGATGAGTTTTCGAATTGGAAAAAGAAACTCTATTAGGTTGTTATAAGATTTTTGTAGTAGTTGCTAAGAATTGTTTTAGATTCTCGAGGAGAGAGGTTGAAAGAAAGAAAATTATGGCAACATTTATGCTGCAAAATGTAATCTATTCCCATTGATATTTTAATACAACACAACCTTTTGTGGACGTAGCCCAAGGAGTGGGTGAACCACGTTAAAATGGTCTCTCCCTATGTTGTTGTCTTCCTTGTGTATTCTCATGATATTGTGCCTTATTATGTTTTAGCTTGGTGTATTTGGGTATGGGTAATTGTATTACATTTATTTTTAACTATGATGACCTCTATCTCCTACAAGCATATATGTTAAAAATTGATACTTTTCCTTGTTAATTCATGTGTATTCTTCTTATGCATCATCATCTGTTGAATGGATTTAGACTTAGTGACGATTTTGTAAGTACATCTAAATATGAGAAATGGTTAAATTTTCTATTTTTGTCATACATCGTATTAGCTTTAAGATTGCACAGGTTTTACAGCCGAAATGTTATAGGAATAAAATAAGAATTGTGTTGTCTCAGATTAGTAGGAGGTTATTCTCTTACTCACATAAATATCCAAAGGATGAAAGAGGTTGTGTAAAGTAGGTTGTAATACATCATCCAAACGAAGAAATATAGATTCAACTAGATGACTTTACGACATGTAAAATTTGAGGAATGCATATCTAAGTGTTACTATATTTTCTATCTTATTGTCATTTAGCTAATTAGATCATTAATGATAATTTATGAGATGTTTAATGATCTCCTTTTAGTTGTAAAGTGGATTTAAATGCTAAAACATTACACTTCCACAAAGCATTTAATGGCAATTAAACTGCTTAGAAAAATTTTAAAATTTTACAAAATTTGGGGATGTGATAGGATGTAACATTTAATGAAGACTCATCTTTCATCAAGTCAAGAAAGGAACCTGTTGAAGATCATGAAGAACCAAAGGAAACCAAGTTTCAAGGCACCACCATGAATGGAGCAATTCTAGAAGCAAATCGTGAAGTTGAAGATCTGCAAGAACCTGTAGATCCACCCTGTGAGAAGAACTCTCACAATAGGAAACCTGCATGGGCTAGAGAGCTCATTCAAGATGTAGAAAGGTATGGCATTCCAGAAGAACATAGAGCAAGGAAGAGGACTAGATCTCATACACGTTATGTTGCCTTACTTTGTGACATTATGAACAAAGAACCTTCCAATTATGAAGAAGCAGCAGAAAAGAAAGAATGGAAGAATGCCATGGTCAAGGAATACTAGTTGATCATGAAGAATGATGTTTGGGATGTGGTCCCAAGACCTGAAGGGAAGTCTGTTGTGACTTCCAAGTGTATCTACAAGATCAAGCATGCTACAGATGGTAGCATAGAAAAATACAAAGCAAGATTTGTAGCTCGTGGCTTCTCCCAGAAAGAGGGAATAGACTATGAATAAAGTTTTGCTCCTATAGCTAGGTACACTTCCATCAGATCAGTACTTTCCCCGTCTGCAGTGATGAAATGGAAGATACACCAGATGGATGTCAAGACAACTTTCTTGAATGGTGTAGTCGAGGAGGAAGTGTATGTGGAGCAGCCACTTGGTTTTGAGACACATGACAGGGAGTCATATGTGTGCAGGTTGAAGAAAGACTGGTATGGATTAAAGCAAGCTCCTGGGACTTGGTATGGTAGGATAGACAACTTTCTATCCAGTTTAGGCTTTACCAAGAGTAAAGCGGATTCCAACCTTTACTACAAGTTTGAGGAAGGTAATCCAGTGATACTACTATTGTATGTGGATGACTTGTTTGTAACAGGTGAGGATGGTTTGATTGCCGATACCAAGAGGAAGCTTGCTGCTGAGTTCAAGATGAAGGACTTGGGGATGATGCACTATTTTCTAGGCATGGAGGTGTGGTAGAGTGCAGATGGAATCTTCCTTGGACAAAGGAAGTATGCAGTAGAGATCCTGAAGAGGTTCAGGATGATGGACTGCAAGGCCATGGCCACACCTATGGCATCGAACCTGAAGCTTCTGTGTGATGCTTCATCTGATCCAGTTGATGTCACGGTGTATTGTCAGATGATTGGGTCCTTGATGTACCTGACGAACACGAGACCAGATATTTGCTTTGCGGTGAACACATTGAGCCAGTCCCTGACGGATCCCAGAGGTGTTCACCTGGTTGTTGTGAAGCATATTCTGAGGTACCTGAAGGGTACAATTGATTATGGGCTCAAGTATGATATGAATCAAAAGTTTAACCTACAAGGTTATGTTGATTCAGACTGGGCAGGCAGTGCTGCAGATAGGAAGAACACATCTGGGTGCTGCTTCAGTATGGGATCAGGTGTGATCTCTTGGTTTAGCAGGAAGCAGTCCTGCGTAGCACTGAGTACAGCCGAGGTAGAGTATGTTGCAGCTTGTTCATCTAGTTGTGAGGCAGTATGGCTCCGGAATCTACTATGTGGGTTATTTGATATCCTGTTGGATGCTACTGGTATCTTTTGTGATAACCAGAGTGTGAAGCTGTCTGAGAACCCAGTGTTCCACGACAGGTCGAAGCACATAGAGATCAAATATCACTATATCAGGGATATGGTGCAGAGAGGGGCAATGAAGCTCTTGTATGTTGCGATGGATGAGCAGGTTGCAGATGTGTTGACGAAACCACTAGCCATAGTGAAGTTCGAATACTTCAGGGAGAGGCTTGGTGTTTTTCAGATTGACGACACTTCGAGGAAGAAGTGATGGACACATTTGATGGAGCCATTCCAAGCATGGTGAGAGGAGGATCCTTCCCATGGCTGTGGATGTAAGCACTAGATGATCAGCATCAGGACGATGCTCCAATTACCGCTTTGTATATGCATCATGTTGGATGTTTGATATGATCAGTTGGATCATGTATATGTATATGCATCATGTTGGATGCTTGTTATATGTATATGTATATGCATCATGTTGGATGCTTGTTATGATCAGTTGGATCATCTATATGCATATGCATCATTTTGGATGCTTTTTATGATCAGTTGGATCATGTATATGTATATGCATCATGTTGGATGCTTGTTATGTTCAGTTGGATCATGTATTTGTATATGTATCAGGTAGATACATTGTATGATCATGTAGATCATGTATGTTGATATGTATCAGGTGGATACATTATATGATCAGGTGGACCATGTATTTGTTTATGTATCAGGTGGATACATTGTATGATCAGGTAGATCATGTATGATGATATGTATCAGGAAGATACTATATATGCATTGTATGATCAGGATGATCATGGATGATGAGCTTCAGGATGTTGCTCTAGATTATATGCATCAAGATGATGCTATGATGATGATCAGGATGATCATGTACATCAGGATGATGTATGGTGAGTATCAGGTTGATACTCTGTGGCTGTGCACAGGTTGTGCTTGAGAGAACATGTAAGACCTGGGAGATCTGATAGGTTGGGCTGTGTGCCCGTAATCAGTCCTGGGATTCTCTTACGAGGGTTTGTCCTATAACCACATGTAATACCTGGGAGATCCAATAGGTTGGGCTGTGTGCCTGTAATAAGTCCTGGGATGCTCTTTCGAGGGTTTGTGGTGGTGACTACATGTAAGACCTGGGAGATCCGATAGGTTGGGTTGTGTGCCCGTAATAAGTCCTGGGATGCTCTTTCAAGGGTTTGTAGTGGAGATCACATGTAATACCTGGGAGATCCGATAGGTTGGGCTATGTGCCCGTAATAAGTCCTAGGATTCTCTTTCAAGGGGTTGTAGTGGAGATCACATGTAAGACCTGGGAGATCTGATAGGTTGGGCTGTGTGCCCGTAATAAGTCCTGGGATGCTTTTTTGAGGGTTTGTGATGAGGATCACATGTAAGACCTGGGAGATCCGATAGGTTGTGTTGTGTGCCCGTAATAAGTCCTGGGATGCTCTTTTGAGGGTTTGTGATGAGGGTCACATATAAGACCTGGGAGATCTGATAGGTTGGGATGTGGTCCCGTAATAAGTCCTGGGATGCTCTTGCGAGGGTTTGTGACGCACGTAATAAGTCCCAAGGATTCCACGGTATGGCTAGTGATGATGAAGACCTGCAGGTGGTGGGCCTACATCTAGTATGAAAAAGGACTGGCTCTGTGGAACTTCCTATGATGAGTATATCGGATATTGATGAGATAGCAGCAGTAGTGACGATGACGATGATTCGATGACGATGATCCAGTGACAATGATCTAGAGAAGAAGACTTGTGCTAGCAAATCTGTGTCGAGAAATACCTTCCTAGTTAAGAGGGAGTGTTGATGTATATGTAACTTCGGAATGTATTTCACCTATGTATATTGTACTCCTATAGAGATGTTATTATTCCTCTATACGGAAGTGTCATCATTTGTATTGACAAGTGTCGCAAGTGTCACAACTTGCAAGTGATGGGTTATTAGACCACCAAGTGTGGGGTCGGCCCTGATTAGTATAACCGTGGGTTATTAGACTGAGTTAGACAAGTCGGCCCTAATAGGTTATTAGGCAGGTCAGGTCATGCATAAATAGAGTGCAGGAGGCAGTCTATTTGATCATCTCATTATTCACTTCTACACTACTCAGAAAGTGGCGCACACGTGGAGGAGGAGGTTCAGCTGCTAGGAGGACTACCTCTGTGTACTTGGGTTGTATCATTGCTCTTTCTATCTCTGAGGAAGTTGTGGGGTTTTTCACCTTTATGGTTTTACCCAGTGAAACTCGGTGTGTCTATTGTCTCATGTGATTGCTTGGTGTGATTGATATGCATTGTTATACTTGATATGTTGTACATGTTATTCTCTCAGTAAAGTTCCTAAAGTATGTTGGATTAATGCTCAAAAATTAACAATTATATCTATAAGTAATAAAATAGAAATGAATTCACTTAGTAATAAATAAAATAGAAAATATCATAAATCATCATACCTTTGTGTATGCAACAAAAAAATCTTTTAAGTTTTCCATGGAGCTTGAATATGGATAGTTGCATCTGACATCATCCCAACTCTTCTCACCCAACATTATAACCATATCCTCTTGTATTTTCATATAAACCTTATGACTACATGATGTAAAAATAAATGGTGTTAACAATGACATATAATAATAACACAATGCTTATTTAATAAAAAATCTTAAACTCAAAAAATAAACTTAAAAAATAAAAACAACCTATAAACTTACTTTTCAAAATCATTGCACATTTCCTCCATGGATAATTCACCTGAATTTACACATGACAGTATTGTAGATATAAGTGTTTCATCCTTCACACCTTGCAATGATCTCCAAGGTGTTATAGTCATATCTTCTGGAAAATTCTTGACATCAAGGCCTCCTTGACTACTGCTCCATGCAACTGCTTTTTTTTTACCTTTTGTTTTTTTACGCCAATATTCTCCCACATGCTAAATATGTCATCAATCAAATCCCATATGGGGCCCATTCTAAATTCCAACTGAAAATAGTTATCTACAGCTCTAAATGCATCACTTCCTTTTAAACCTTTCTATTTCACATTGTCCTCTTTAATAGGGATACCTATTTCCATACAACATTGTTTCCAAAAATCTGCATCAACTTTCGATCTATCCCCACCACATATTTGTTCAATTTCATTGTGGATAAATCTAACCCTTTGAAATAATTTCATGGACATCCTATATTCACTATATGTGTTGTGATCCCATGCCAATAGTTTTGCTTCCACATCTTTTAAACCAGCGCAAATGATGCATTTCACTGTTTGAAAAATAGGGTTTTTGGGAAACTCTTGCATCAATTCTCTTCTAGCCTCTGCAAGAATGATTTCCCCCTAAAACATAGTAGTTGTAATAAAAACATTTTTATTCTTCAAATTCATCTCTAACAGGAACATCTTTTGGGTCAGCAAGAACTAGGTAGTCAACCACATGTGCATAGGGATTGTGCCTCATCAATGCTTTCAAGTTATGAACATGCAAGGGATGTGGTTTCCTAATTTGATACTTCTCTTGGCTCTCCGTGTGTCTATAAAATTGCTTTAGATTTAAATCAAATGTATGCCCATTATGAACCAACTTATCCCTCTGCAATCAATCTCGAATACATTTTGTGTTTTCTTAACATCACTATCTGGAGTAATGATTTCCAAACTGTCCCACGAGTTCTCCCTGTGATTTTCAACATTGGATTGAACATATTGTATCCTCCTTTTATGTATTGAAGCAGTTGTATCAAAAAGAACAACTTGTTGATCAGGAATGGAAACATCATCATCCATAGGTCTTTTAGAAGAGTGTCTCTTACTCTTACCAGCAGAATTAACATCATCATCACCAACAATTCGTCGATCATGTTCAGTTGGGAGAGATATCCTTTTGAATGTAACCTTCCTAGGTACTTCATTGATTATTGGATGCCTTTTATTTTATGTGCTTGTACTTATTCAGGAACATTTTGCACTCGTTTTTTATTTGGTGTTTATCCCTTCTTTGGTGCTTCTCCCTTATGAAGAGGGGCATTAATGGCATCCATCGAATTTTCTTCTGTAGAATAAATTCCATTCAGAATATGGGAAAGTGTCATAGCAAAATCCTGCGAAATAAAAACATTATTGTATTAAATATATCACATGGTCATATAATTCAAAGTATAATAAATTCATAAAGATATAAAAATATAGAAACTTACACTCTTGTGCTCAATATCGTGCACGACTCCTGCACAAAATTCTGTGAAAATTTCATCGATCTTATAGTTTGAAACCTTCAAAGAATATTGGATTTTGACAAAGGTTTTAGCTTGTTTCACTAGTGCATAAACAATGTCTTTACCCGACACCAAACAAAAATCTCGCAACAATCCCAATGAGTGATAATCATTTTTATTATATGCAAATCCAACACAATATAAGTGAATATTGTCTGAGTTACCTTGATATTTCTCTTTCAGAAACCAAGAATAGTTTGTTTTCTCTTCAGCTAGTGCGTGTTTCCATTCTCTCACATTCTTGGCTTTTAAATCATCACTGGGTACAACTTCATCACATACAACATTGTCATATGGATCAACTATTTTTTTCGATGACTTCATCGACGATATCACTCCATAGATGTTTACAGATACCTTTCTTGATGCCATTTTACCTATAGTCAAAAACAAAACAAAAAAAGTTTAGTATATGTTTTAAAAATAATTGTTAACATATAGTTATACAAAGAATAACAAATTTTTAAATGTAAAGGGAGCTCGATATTAAAAAAAAAAAATACATAGCATCCGTAGCATAGCCCAACGGCTCAACAATTGTTGGCTTAGCATATCCCAAGGGCTATGCATGGGTACCCCACGCCCAATGCATATCCCTTGGGCTATGCTACGGGTTCCCTCGTAGCATAGACCAAGGGCTATGCATTGGAACCCCCATGGCCAATGCATAGCCCAAGGGATCATGCATTAGGCACACCATTACATAGCCCATGGGTTATATAATAGCTCATGGATATAGCTGTGGGATATTGCATTTCCTATGAGCTATTCTACGAGCGCCCATTTATTAGCTTGGGGGATATGCAATAGCCCATTCCCACGGGATATAAAATGGAATCCCTTTGGGAGGACCATGCGATAGCCATAGATATCCCATGGCTATCACATGGGCTAACAAAAGGGTGCCCATTGCATAGCATGTGGGCTATGCAATGGGTACCAATGCATAACCCACAGGCTTTGGGCACCCATTGCATAACCCGTGGGCTATGCATTGAGCGCCCATTGCATAGCCCAATGCATATCCCATGGGATTTGGGTTCCCATTGCATAGCACATGGGCTATGATTTGGGTTCCCATTGCATATCCCATGGGATATGCATTGGGCGCCCATGGAATAGCCCACGAGCTATGCATTGGGCGCCCATTGCATATCCCACTCCCTTTGGGGGGCCATTGCATAGCCCTCGAGCTATGCAATGGGTTCCCTTTTAGCACCCAATGCATAGTCTGTGGGATATGCAATGGGCACCCTTAGGGCACCCACAACGCCTGTCCGTCAAGCGTTGTTGGCCCCCAAAGTATAGATCGTGGGCTATGCAATGGGAGCCTAGGGAGACCATTGCATAGCCCGTGGGATATGCAATGGGAACCCATTTGGGCGGTCATTGGCTATGCAATTGCCATGGTCCAGTGCATAGCCTATGGGCTATACAATGGGCACCCGTTTGGGCGGTCATTGGCTATGCAATTGCCATGGTCCAGTGCATAGCCTATGCTCGACTATGCAATGGGCGCCTATGCCCTCACGCCAAAAACAAAAAAATTGCTCAAGTTTTTACAGAGAGCATGCCAAAGCGCAAAAGAAAAAAATTTGCATTAAAACATTAAAATTTTAAATTATTTAAAAACAAAACTTACATTCAAAAAATAATTTAACTAACCTTGACAATGTTTGAAGCTCTTCGATGGTCTTCAAAGCCTTGTGGATCATCTTTTGCAAATGGTGACTTTAGAAAACCAAATTGAGTTAATATAGCATAAAATGAGATTTTTTAACCATTTTATGAATGTGGGATTAAAATGAAATGACAAAAGCACGGAACAAACATTACCAAAGGAAAAATAAAATAGAAAGATTTATTTTAAAAAAATATAACTAACCTTGAAAGAACTATTAAAGTACCCAAAATTTCAAACGTGAAGAATAGAAAATCAAAATAGTTTATATGGCTAATATTAAGTTTAACATTATTCGTTTTACGAATGTGGGATTAAAAACTGTGTAATTAGCTAATGCATTATTTCTAAACTTAGAGAAGAAGACATTAAATGAAATTTGACTAGTGTTATGACTTTTGGTTTAAACAATTATTGTAAATAACTAATATTGTATTAAAAAGTTTGGATAGCATTGTTTAAATGTCATTTTATTAGTATTATTACAATTTTTATACGTTAAATTAAATCTCTTTTAATAGCATTATGATGGTGTTTGTAATGTGTGATTTATTTTGCAGGGAAATTTTGGACGGAATGCTTGGGAGGGAAAATTTTGGAGGAAAAATTTGGGAGGGAAATTTCGTTCTTTTAGCTATAATATTGTTGGGGGTTGATAATTGCACCAATGTACTCTATGGTGAAGAGTGTGAGAAATTTCATTCTCTTATACTTTTTAGTGAAAAGTCATGGACTTGTATGAATCAATCTCAATGTTTGAAGATGTACATGAAGATGGCGGAAATTTTCATTTAAGTGGGGATTTCAAAGACATTGATGATGATTTATCTTCAAGTGAGGATTTTAAAGGCATTAATGATGATGATGAAGAGATTCCTCCATGTGGATATTTTAAATACACTAAGGAAGATGATGAAAATTTTCCTCCAAGTGATGATTTTCAAATCAACAATGATGATTTTTCTCGGGGAAATGATTCTCAAGGAATCAACAATGATTTTCCTCCAAGAATTGATTTTCAAGACACTAACAATGATTTTCCTTCAAGCCAAGATTTTCCTCCAAGCGAGGATTTTCAAGGCATAAACGATGCTTTCCCTCTAAGCCAATATTTTCCTCTAAGCGAGGATTTACAAGACAACAAACTTGATTTTCCTCCAAGCGAGGATTTTGATGGGATAAATAATAATTTTGGTGAGGATGAAGGCACTACTAATGGTGTAGATGATTTTCCTTCAAGCGAGGATTTTAATGGCACCGATGATGATTTTTCTCCAAGTGAGTATTTTAATGGGATTGATAATATTCCTCCCCGAAGCAAGGATTTTGACGGCACTGACGGTGATTTTCCTCCAAGCGAGGATTTTAATGGGACTAATAATGTTTCTCCTACAAGCAAGGATTTTGATGGCATCGATGATGATTTTCCTGCAAGCGAGGATTTTAATGGGACTAATAATGTTTCTCCTCCAAGCAAGGATTTTGATGGCCCAGATGATGATTTTCCTTAAAGCAAGGTTTTAATGGGATAGATGATGATTTTGGTGAGGATAAAGGAAACAACAATGTTGAAGATGGTTTTCCTCCCATCCAGGATTTTGATGGCTCTAATGATGATTTTCCTCCAAGTGAGGATTTTAATGGGACAAATGATGATTTTGGTGAGGATCAAGGCACCAATAATGGTGAAGATGATTTTCCTCCAAGAGAGGATTATGATGGTAGCGATGACGATTTTCCTCCAAGAGAGGATTTTAATGGAAGTAATGATGATATTCCTCCAAGCGAGGATTTTAATGGGACGGATGATCAATTTGGTGAGGATGAGGGCACCAATAATGATAAAGATGAATTTCCTCCAAGCATTGATTTTGATGGCACCGATGATGATTTTCCTCCAAGCGAGGATTTTGATGGCAATGATGATGAATTTCCTCCAAGCGAGGATTTTAAAGGGACATATGATGATTCTGGTGAGGATGAAGGTACCAATAATGATGAAGGTTATTTTCCTCCAAGCAATAATTTTGATGGAATTGATGATGATTTCCCTCCAAGTGAGGATTTTAATGGGACATATGATGATTTTGGTGATGATGAACCCACCAATGATGTTGATTTAACCTCAAGTGATAAACTTGATATTGATGCAGATAATCATTCTCCTACTAATTTTGGTGATGATAATCTCAATGAGAGGGATGATATTCCTCACATTGATGAGGATATTCATTCTAATGAGGATGATTTAATGGTTCATGAAACACAAAGGCAAACTGTACCAATGAGCAATATTAAGTGTAGGACTAGGCCATTTTATATCAATCCAAAGCATTCTAGTTATACAAGGTCTAGGAAATATTTGTTCACAATTCCCAGTTCTATTACTGATTTGATTTCAACTTAGTGTTGCCAAAAAAATACACTACAATTATTCCTTTGAGAAAAGACGAGCATATCTATCAATGAACAAAAATATGCAAAATTCATATTTGGTAGGGTGCATGATTTCCACAAAGGCAGGTTATGATTATCGCATTGGAAGTATTTTTCTTTGTAGAAGGGCATTCAAAAGAATACAGTCAATTTGTAATCTTAGACTATCAAGAATCCAAACAAGGCTAGAAAAGGATCCTACATATTATTCTAAATAATATCATGCACGAGCTAGTGGGATGTTAACAAACATTGCAATGTCATGGATGCGTGGCTTAGTTTCTAAGCATGGAGAGAGTATGCCAAATAGAGAAACCATACACATTCCAAATAATTTCTCAAGGCAAGAAATCTACAACTTGTACAAGGCATTTGTTCAAGATGCAGAAAGAAATAACAATTTCATTAGATGTGTATATTTTACAAGACTATGGAAAACAGAGTTCAACAATGTATGTATTCCTAAGAGGTCAAGGATGGGGGTTTGGAGTATATTTACTTCTCTTAAACAAAGAAGGGATAAATCAGAAGGGATAGAGAGAGGTATGTCTCTAACAACTTTATTTTTTTGGAATAAATATCTATTACAAAAGCTCATCAATGTTTTGTTTTTATTTTATTTGTAGATTATGTTGTTAAAGAACTTCAAGCACATCGCAATCAACAATAAGTTGAACAGAAAAAGTTATACAAACATCACAAGAAGTGTTATGATGAACCACATAATTATATGGGTTTGATAATTGATGGCATGGATCAAAGAAAAAAGAAGAAGTTTTGCCACATTTTGTTTGTGTACTAAAGAATTTAGAGGAAAATTTTATTCAATTTCACTTAGTTGGTTGGTTGTATGGTTTTTAATGGTCAAATGTCTCCAATGGTTTACTTCACAGCTCCCAATATTCATAATGATGCAAATATGTCCATTACCATAATTCACCATGTGCTAACTCATTGGTTTGGTAATCTTCCTCGAGTTCTATATCTGCAATTGGACAACACCAGAAGGGAAAACAAAAATAAGATCGTGTTTGGTTATCTAAACATGCTTGTCGAATTGGGAATTTTTCAGAAGGTTAAAGTTGGTTTCCTTCTTGTTGGCCATACACATGACCATATTGATCAAACGTTTAGTTGTTTTGCAGTGACATTGGGGAGGAAGAATGTTAGGAGCCTACCATCATTAACTAAAATTATTAGAAAAACATATAGTCCAGAGCTTGTTGTACTAACATTGGAGGAAACTATTGACATGCGAAGATTTATTTTGGGATCGCATGGTGAAGAAAGGTGCATTGAGAAACTTAATGAAATTAGCTTTCATCATCAATTTCGTATAAAAAATATTGATGGGAAAACACTACTATGGGGTAAGAAGTACTCAAAAAGTGCAAAATGGATGCCTGCATCAGGTTTAACATTTCTGAAATTCATCCCAAGTCATCAAATGTATGCTTCAAATTTATCGTTGTTGCAATCGACTATTGATATTCAACATTCACGCCGGCATAATATAGATGTTGATTCTTCTCAGTGCTTGGAAGAAATTGTTGGAATATTCTCACCATCATTTTTTTGTATTTTGCATGTCTGCATGCATGCAATCATCTGCATGCCAACAGAGTCGGATCCATGGGGAGGGTTCCCTAGGCCTCGATGCCAAAATTCACCAAGGGAATTTGCGAGCGGCGTCCGGGAGGAGGACTAGGGTGGCCATCCCGATGGGTTTCCCCCGCATTTTCATCCTCCATCCAACAACTACACCCTTCGATTTAATCCCTCGCAAAAAGATAATAAAACGGGGTACAAGGTTCCCTTACCTAGACCCAACGACAGAAGGAAAGCTCACCACACCGGTTGCAAAGGCGTGCTAACTCTGGCCAAAGCACATGGGCACATCCCCCAATGATTTTAACAATGCAGAGCCCCTGGAGGCGGCCCATTATAACAAGAGCATAACAAGCACACCCATCTTGGGTTGATGTAATTGCATGCATCCAGTCATCAGTATGGCAGTCTCCCAGCACATAGTCCTTATTTTGCAGCCCCCAGGAGCCTGTTTCTACTCAGTTCTATCCCTCCTAGCCACTAATGCGCCCTTGTTTTAATCACTAGAGAACATGTACACCTTATTCCACCTATTTAGGAGTTACTTCAGTTAGTTAGTTGGTTGATGACTCAGTTCCTTGATTCATGGGATGATTGAACAGTTAACTGACTAAATCACTTAGATAGGAACCTACAGAGACTAGTTTGAGCTCTACTGACTACTAACAGCTCCTCATGCGCCCACATTGGAGTCTCCTTCCCTACATCAGTGCCCATACACTCAGTTAGACTTAGTTAGACTCATTTGACTGACTATTTGACTTTTGTGACCACTACCACTGGTTTGGATGATGTCTCCAATGCTATCCAAGCTACACACTGATGATAATTCAAATGAAATTAGTGGCATTCGAATATCATTCATTGTATTCAGTTATTATTCATTTTACAGAGTGCTAGCTTACAGTTGATGTATGATACAACAGTTCTTCTCCATTTTCTGTGTAATGAGTGATTATTGATTCAACATTTCTTCTTCTTATTTCTGCACTACATGAGTAAATTCTAGTGAGGTCTTCTACCGTTGAGTGATCCTAGCTCTAAAATATTACATGGTATCAGAGCTAACAACAACTATTCGAATTGCAGCAGCAGCAGTTGTAGTAGTTGCAGCAATTCCTTGAGCAGTTGTCTTTCATTGAGAACGAGAAGCCTCTGAGTTTCCACAGCAAATCCTGGTGCTATTTCCTTGAATTCACTGGAGAAATCCAGTGAGGTCTATCCAGGTGTGAAGGACTTAGTCACATGTGCTCAGTGTCCTAAGGTTGTTTTCAATTTGAATTGCAACAGATCTTCTTTTCATAATTCTCATTTGTTTTGCAGGATTCTCCCTCTCTCAGCTTCGAATTCTTCAATAGCATGGATCTCAAGTTGAACTCATTCATCTACTTCAAATGGAAGGAAAAAATGGACATCTTCTTGAAGTCGAAGAGTCTTTCCAGAGAGTTGAATGGATTTGCAGTTGATCCCATTGGTGTAGTAGATAAATTCAAGTACTTAGACAAGCTTGATGAAGTAGTAGGACTACTGCTACTTAGCATTTCTGAATATTTTCACTTTCATGTTATCGATTTGAAGACTCCAAAGGAGGTTTGGGACAAGCTCAAATCCCTCCTTGGCCAAAAAGATGATTTGAAGGGGCATAAACTAGAAAATGAGCTCATCTCCTTGATCCCAAGTAGTTTCTAAACTATCACTGAGTTTCTCAACAAATTCAAGAACTTGATTTCACAGTTGAAGAGGTATGGGATTGAGAAGGAAGAAAAAAAACTCATCCTTTCCATCCCGTCAAAGCTAGGCCTTGATTATTCAGTGTTTGTTTCGAACTTCCAGTCAGAAAAGTTGTCCATTCCAAAGTGGAAATTCCCTTCGCTTGAAGACTTCATCCAATCTCTAACTCTTGAGGAGGAGAAGCTAGTGCACATGGGAGTGATAAAAACCAAGTTGGATTCATCTCTTACAGCCACTGAGTAAAGGAGAGCGAATGGCAAAGGAAAACAAAAAAAATCTGATAGAATTTCAAATGATACAAAGTAGAAGGAGGCTCCCATACGGTCAGATGGAGCCTCAAACCCTAAGAAGGACAAGCACACTCAGGAGGGAAAATCCAAGTGCACATATTGTAATCAAGGATATCACCCTGAGAGCTCACGTATGAAGAAGACCCTAGATCTCATGTCTTCACTTCTTGAAAAAAACAATCTTCCAGTACCTGCATGTGCTAGAAAGAAAGAGAGTGAACCATCTGGATCTAAAAACAAAGAGAGATGCCATGCCCTCATGGAAGGTGCATCAACTCAATCCTCCTTCATCATAGATTCTGGAGAATAAAGACACATGTCTTCCTCCAAGGATCTCTTCACTGGATTTGAAGATACTATTGGAACATCCATTATGTTGGGGAATGATTATGAGGTCTCTTCTGAAGGGATTGGAAGAATAAAACTAGATCATGGATACTTCTCAGATGTACTCTATGTCCCCACACTCACTGCTAATATACTTTCAGTATTTCAGATGACCCATACTGGAGAGCCCAAGAGTTGATCTTCTCTCCAAATGAGGTCCAAATTCAAGACATGATATCAACTTCTACCATTGCAAAAGGTGTTGCAAATCATAAGTCAAAACTGTATGAGTTCTCCCACTTTTTACCTCTCTCAAAGAAATCTGCTCTTCACACTCATGCCAATGAAGATAGTATATTGTGGCATGAAAGATTTGGGCATATTAACTATCAATACTTACAAGACATGTATACTAAAGAGGTGGTTGAAGGGCTTCCCAAGATCAAGTTTGCCAAGGGAAGCTATCATGGTTATTTGATTGGCAAGCATCCTGAAAAGAAATTTGAGAAGGGGAAGGAAAGGAGAGCCTCTAATCCTCTAGATCTGATTCATAGTGATGTTGCAAGGAAATTTCTAGATCTATCTTTGAACAAGGCAAGGTATATTCTTACTTTTATTGATGATTATTCCAGATTTACATGGGTATACTTTCTAAGATTAAAATCATAAATATTTGGATTCTTTAATTTTTTCAATTCTTCTGCTGAAAAGTTTTCAGATAGAAATATCAAGGCCATTCGTACTAATAATGGAGATGAGTACATCAAGGGTGGCGTTCAAACCTTTTGTGCTAAAGAGGGCATTGAAATGCAACATATTGTTCCTTATACACCACAACATAATGGTGTTGTTGAAAGGAAGAGCAGAACATTGAAAGAAATGGCCACCTGCATGTTAAAGTCAAAATGATTGAACCCTAGTCTTTGGGAAGAAGCCATCAACTGTGCCACCTATATTCAAAACAGAGTTCCTCACAAAGGACTCAAAGACATGACTCCTTTCGAAGCATGGATGGGATACAAACCTGATGTGTCTCATCTTGAGTGTTTGGATCCAAAGCATGGGAAAGGATTCCAAATGAGAAAATGAGATCCCTAGATCCACAAAGCAGAGAGTGTATTATGGTGGGTTACGCATTGAATGCAAAGGCCTACAAGCTTCTTGATCCTTCTACTATGACCACATTCCTTGATAGGAGTGTACAGTTTGAGGAATGGCCTCTTCATTATGCTCATCCATTTGAGCAAGAGAGATTTCCTACCACACCTCCACTGCTTGATGAGCTCCAAGAGAGGGAATATTCATCACATGACAGTTCAGATTCAGAGTATGAGAGTGAAGATAATGAAGAGCGAATTCTAGATCCAAATCCACAAGAACCTGAATATCTAGCACCTATCAGTGAAGATGAGCGAATGGAATATCCATATCCACAAGAACCTGATGATCTTACACTTGATGATCCTCCTCTTCCTAGATGGGAAGCCACTACACTTAGATCTGTTGGATATCTTGTTGGAGATCCACTTGATCCGAGGAGGACTAGATCTTATTTTCAGAATGGAAAGTTTAATCCTTCTCACATTACTGATCCATTTAATATCAACAGATCCTTCTTCAGTGGAGAAGCCCACTTACCATTTGGGGTGAGTGATGTACATGATTGATCATCCTATCACAATCTATCTTGAGGGGGGATTTCTTATCACTGGGTTTTCCCTCTTTCCTCACTTTATTTTATTATATTGATTGTACAGGGTGACCTTTGGTCTTAGTGGCCCTACCATTTCAGTTGTTCCTCATAGTATAGCTTGTGGGGGGTGTTGGAATATTCTCACCATCATTTTTGTATTTTGCATGCATGCAAATCTGCATGCATTTGCATGAATCCAGTCATCAGTATGGTAGTCTCCCAACACCTAGTCCTTATTTTGCAGCCCCCGGGAGCTTGTTTATGCTTAGTTCTAGCCCTCCTAGCCACTGATGCGCCCTTGTTTTCATCATTGGAGAACATGTGCACCTTATTCCACCTATTTAGGAGTTACTTCAGTTAGTTAGTTGGTTGATGACTCAATTCGTTGATTGAGGGGATGATTGATCAGTTAACTGATTGAAGCACTTAGACAGGCACCTACAAAGACTAGTTAGAACTCTACCGACTACTGAAAGCTCCTCATGCGAACACATTGGAGTCTCCTTCCCTACATTAGTTCCCATGCACTCAGTTAGACTCATTTGACTGACTATTTGACTTTTGTGACCACTGCCACTGGTTTGGATGATGTCTCCAATGCTATCCAAGCTACACACTGAGGATAATCCAAATGAACTTAGTGGCATTTGAATCTCATTCATTGTATTCAGTTATTATTCATTTTACAGAGTGTCAGCTTACAGCTGATGTATGATACAACAGTTCTTCTCCATTTTATGTGTAATGAGTGATTATTGATTCAACATTTCTTCTTCTTCTTTCTGCACTACATGAGTAAATTCTAATGAGGTTTGCTACTATTGAGTGATCCTAGCTCTAAAATATTATAGAAATAAAAAATTCTATCAAAGATGCATATGGTTATTTGGATGTTGTTGATTCTATTTGGTGGGATTCATTTTTCATGGAGCAAAATGACATAATTGCAAACTCTACAAATGGATTTTTTTTTTGAAGACTCCATTTAGTTGGCCACAAAGTATGTCAAATGAAAATGAGGAGAAAAATTTTGAGACTGAAGGTGTTGAGCCTTCTCAACCAGAAGAAAGGGAAATGTACATTGGATCTAGAAGATCATTTACATAGCATGAGGCGATGGAAGACCTTTACAAAGGCTCAGTACAAGATATTAAGGAGGGTTGCATGATTGCAGTTTTGGCCACAGAAGATCCATGTGGTTATCCATTCTGGATTGAAAAAGTTATGAAGGTCAATAAATAAAAAGAAGAAGTTATATCTATTGAAGTACATTGGTATGCAACAGACACACAGCCATTTGATGGTGATCGAGAAAAAGGTTTGCAAAAAGAGAAAAATAAAGGGTCAAAATGTAAATCATTGTTTCATAGAAATTTTTAAATTTAGAGGATGTTGACATACTAGTTTATGACTTCTAGTTGACAAGGAAAAGCACTCTTCGCTCCAAGACTATAGAGATTATCAAAAGATTGTAGGCACCATAAATAGTTGCAACATGGGAGTTTGCTAAACCAAGGCGTAGATCTAGCCAGGAATGTGGCATATGAAATATTGGGCATACATGAAGATTCAGATGGTGCACTCATTGATAGTAGAGAAGAATACGGGTCATCTACATCTTCCTCCACTCATTCATCTAAAGAAAAAGTAGCTTCTGATGGTGTGTCAGAATCCATGTGTTTATTTGAATATTTGCACATGAAACATTTTGTCTTTTTTATTAATATGTCATTTTTTGTATGGCAACTCTAAAGGAGTGCTTGAATTTTGATATGAATTATTTATACGTCTTATGGTTTAATATATGATTTTATTTGAATACCATATTTTTTGTATTTTATATGAAAAGACTGGTCAAATTATTTCTTGAATAATTTGTGTTTAACTCAATGCAAGTTTTATATAGTGTTACTAAGAGATTAAATAAACACAATTTTCAATTTTGATAAAATCATATAAAAATGCCATTTTTTGAAAAAGTGTGCTACCGGTAGCATTAGTTTTCAATTTAGAACTTGATTTTAAGGTTTTTGCAAACAATAATAGCAATTTTTTTGGTTCATTTCTATATTTTTGCATAAAAAACACCAAAAAACCCATATTTTTGCATAAAAAAACACCAAAAAACAACCCCGAATCAACAAGTGGTGCTACC